>BSBM01000892.1:4747500-6010000 GCA_027924585.1 Larix kaempferi
TTTCTTGTTTTATGTATTTAATATTTGTTTTACAGTGTGCAGGTGAAGAGGACAATAGGGCACACAAGCGCTATCCAATTTGACAGCCCTGTGTAAAGGATAGAAAAGGGGAAGGTTGCAGCGAAGGGGAGGGCCGCGAACAGGGAGAGGGCTCAGATTAGAGGCAGCGAAGGGAGGATAGGGATAACGCGTGGATGGTGAGAGGCTCGGGTTTGTGAAAGAATAGGAGCAGCGACAAGGTGGCCAGTGGAGTAGGGGCCACGATGGTTAGGGCAAGGGAAAAGCAGCATGGAGGAGTGGCCACAGAAGTGGAGCAGGCGAAGTGGATAAGGGGAGCCGCGATGGAGGGGGATGGACGCGGGATAGCAAGGTGAAGAAGCGAGGTTGTGGGAGAGCAAGGACGAGCCTTGTGAAGGTCGTGGGTCAGGACATCAGGAGAGAGCAGCGGGAAGGGGTCGCAGATGAGCAGAGGCCGTGGGTTAGAGGAGGCCGCGGAGGAGGGAAGAAAGGGGGGCCGTAGGTGTTGGAAAAGATGGGGAGATGAGGGATGCGAGGGTTCGAAGGTGGCAGAGAGAGGGCCGCGACGGGAGTAGCGAGGAGAAGAGCTCGGGCACTCACGGGTTAAGGCTGCGAGAGTTGGTAAAGAGCAGCAGAGTGGAGGCTGCGAGCAAGCAACGGAAAGAAAGCTACGGGGGTTTTGGGGAGATCGGGTGGAGCGGAGGTGGCGGGCTGCTACAGCAGCAAAAGGACAAATGGGGAGAGGCCACGAGTATGGGAGAAGATGGCAGCAAGGTTCAGGTGGTATTTTTAAGGATCGGTCGCAGGAGTAAGGAGTGAACTGCAGCTAGGGCACGACGGTGGCAGCTAGGATTTTTACAATAAAATTGAGTCCCTTAAAAGAACAAAAACTCAGAATTTAGCATTTAAATTCTAAAATTACACTAATTTTAGGAGTTTTTTTTAACATAAAAAAATCAACTAACTTAGAAAATACAAAATAAAAGACTAATTAACATAGTAAACAACTAACCAAAGCTTTACCAAATAATATTTACAAAATAAACATTTCAGAATTTAGGTTTAATGGAGAAGTTGAAAAAACTAGGGCATCAAAATACAACCACTCACCAAACCTAGGTCATCAATGAGGAAAACCCTCCTTGAGATGGTACTTGGCAAGCTTGGCTAACTAGGGCTTGCCTCCACAATCTCTAAGATTCGTGGGGGAAACCTAACTTAAGCGAGACTTGAAGACCTAAAGCTCAAGCTTGAATGCTATGGTGACCAATGACAAAAATGACATGCAAATCAAGAAAAAATTAAGCAACAATGGCTTCCATCAAACCCTAATAAGCATCACTTTCATACAATTGACATAGAGACATCAAACATAAAAGTATTGACACCTCCAAGTGCATGTGTTGAGCAAAAAATCATAGCCTCACCTTAGCAATGGCATGAACAAACGAAAAACTTCCAAGAAATGCTTCAAACTTGCAAAATAACCTTCATCAAGGAGTGCCTTCATTCAAAGTGCCCTAGTTAGGGCAAATAGCAGACATAATGATCTTATCCCAAAAGTTGATGTCTAAAAATGAAGTGAGGAGATCTTATTTATATGATCTCATACTCACTTTACACGAAATAAGGTCAATTTAATATTTAAAAATGTCAACTTAAAAATATAACAAAAATAATATAAAATAATCTAAAGATGGCCTATTGTAGGCTACCTGGGTATTTTACCCCCTAGGTGCTAAAATATGCTAAACAAGGCCAAATTTGACGAAACGAAAGGCTAGACTGTATAGGGGGGCGTCATCATGCCCCAACTAACCCCAACAATGATGAAAACCCTCAACATTCCCCACCTTTTAGCAATCAAACAGTCTGCCAAGAGGATGACGTCATCCTCTGAAGGAGGGCCCAAAGGGAGGGGCGTTGCTGAACTGGAGGACCAAGGGGGTGTTGAATGTGCTCCGAAAGATAATAATGAGTCTCAGTGCCGGAATCAACTGCCGCTGGAGTGTTGAAACAAGGTGGGGGGCATGTGACCCAGTGATCCACCCCTGGAAGACCCAGACACCAACCTCGGGGTTTTAAACCCTTTCATGAGGCAGTCAGCGATGCCATTAAGCCATAGTACTTCCAGAAGAGAAGCCAGAGGGCCTAGCCATGCCCCTACCTCAAAAATGAGCTGGCTAAGCACCCCTCCTGGTCAGAAAAAAGACACTCTCCCTGTGGCACCTCTGCAGGTACGCTGGTGCTAATACCATCGTAACACCTCTCTTACCTTCAAAAGGTGCCTGAAGGTGAGGTAATAGCTAGCAAATCTAGTCTTCACAATCTTCAATAGCTCCAACTTTGAGTGACTACGGAAAATGTGGTGGCCATTACTATGATTGGTAATGAATCTTATCATGAACTTGCCTTTCTTGTACAATGAACCAATCCATTTATAATCATGTTCCTTCATCTTGATAATCTCATGCATCAAAAGGTTCAATGTGTGAACCAAACACCCGAACCAAAATATGTTGGGGTATCTATCCCCAATGATTGCTCTCGCTACCTTACAATTAGCAACATTATCGGTAATGACTTGTATGACATTGTATGGCCCAATAGATTCAATGGTTTTAATTAAGGCTTCTACAATATTGAGGTCGATCTTGAAGCGATCAGAGTAGTCATGGGATGAAAGGAAGATTGCACCAATAGAAAACACCCCAAGAATATTTATCAATGGCTTTCCCTTTATATTTGTCCAACCATCAGATACAATGGAAACCCCATATTCATTCCAAGCATTTGTGAATTGCCCCAAAGCATTTTGGATCTTGGCTTTTTCCTTGTCAAGACCTACGGTTCTAGCTTTGTCATACCTGGGGCTCCTATATCCTTTAGGGGCAGAACGGATGGCTTCTATCATTTCATGCCAATAGGGGGAGCAAAGAACGTTGAATGGTATGCCACATGCATAGAGAAACCGGAACACTTTTGCATCCACGTCATCCCTACCACCTTGGTTAAGGAAATCTGATATTGTTCTACACCCTGAACTTGCAGGCATGGCCAAGAATCCACTACCATGGGTGGATGGGGTTTGAGCACTGAATCCTCTATGTGAGCTTGAGGTCTCCTGTTCAATCTTTGATTTTTTGGTTTGGTATTGTGCTTCCTCCTCTTCCCTCTTATATTTGGCTCTATCTTTTGATGGCACTGCAGAACAAGTTTTGACTCCTATAGTCTTATTTTCATCCCATGGCATAACCCCACATAAATGCTTTCTCAGACGGGTATATGAACTTGTGAATGTTACTCTACAATGGGGGCATGCAAATTTTGTGGTTCCACCCCCTTTCCCTCCTCCAAGCTTTGTGACATATTTCCACAAGGGTGTGTGGTTCTCTCTGTTTTTCCTTCCATCATCATCACTATCCTCTCCCTCTCCCTCCTCTTCCTCCTCTCCATGATATGCACCACTACCCACTTCTTCATCCTCTTCATTATTTCTCCTCCGATTTCCAATCAACACCATCATAACAAACAATGGAACCAAAAAGAGAAGCCACATTGGAATACCCATGATCATCATGCTTGTAGAGGTTCAAAACTTCAAAGTTTCAAACTTTAAGTTCAAAGAATAACCCTTTGCCTGCAATAGAATCAGGGAGAAGGAATGGGAAAGAGTAGGAGAAGAAAACATACAAGTAACAAGCATTCAATTTCAAGCCAAAAAAAATGGATAACTTTAGAGCCTACCTCTTTGCCTCTCCAATGCTTGAAGGCTTGAAGCCTTGAACCCTATGGAAGCCTTCAATCTCCCCTCCAAGCTTTCACAAATGGCACCCTTCAATCTCTCTTCCAAGCTCTCCAAGTCCAAGAGTCCAATCTTCTTACAAAATCTCCATATGCACTCCAAGCTCCTCAAACCCTTGCAATGGTGAATGAAATGGCAAGAATGAAGTGAAATGAAGTGGGGGAGTGCTTTATAGCCCAAGCAAACTCCCCCCAAAACAAAAACAAAAAAACGCCCATCATCTTCTAAACGTGGATTTCCTTGGGAGCGACGGGGAGCAAAATGGGAGCACTTTTAAAGCGTTTTCAGGAGCAAACGGGAGCGATGAGGGAGCGACCAGGGAGCGATCACTCGCGGTCGCTTCCTCATCGCTCCCTAGCAGAGGCAAGGAGCGAAAATTTTCACCCCAAACCACTCTCCCAGAAATCGCTCCCAATCGGGAGCGAAAGCAGAGCGCGCTTTCTGAGTGCTTCGGCTCAGAGCGAGCTTCTGGAGCTGGGGCGAGGGGGGGCACTCCCACGCAACGTAGCTGCTGCAAGTGCAAATAGTTAAGACATGCTCTCTAGATCATTTTCACAGCAAGACTTAGAAACATTAAGCATTACTTCACCAGCAGTTAAATAGTAATAATAGGTTATTTAATAATTTACCTTCAACAAGAACCTCAAGAACATACTCGTCTATAACATGATCAATCTGCTAGCAGAGGGTGATGGGTAAGGAAACAAGGCTAGGCCAAAAGGGTGTGACTTGACTAACTTGACATAGTGATACTTTCGATAAGGGAAAAGGTGTTACACACTTGAGCATGTGTCGAACCAAAATACATAGGGAATGGCGGTGTCTCACAAATGGATGAGTTGTTTAGTGAAGTGTTTATTCAACCTTGGCAAAAATGTCTACTACTAGAACCGTCACTTATGGCTCTAGGGGACATTTTGATTTAGCTGTCCCTTACTCCATCTCACATCATAACCCGTAGGCTCAATGAGGTATTTTTCCATATAAGGTCAGCAGTCTTTAGATTTAGCATTTGTTTAGCCACTGCCTTTTAGGACCTTTCATTTCATTTCATGGCCAGCAATCATTAGATATAGCATATATTTATCCATTGCTTTTTAGGCCTAGTACAACCCCTCTAGGATATAACATGTGCTAATAAGCACAACTAATCGCAGCTTGCATCCCAAGTGCATTTCGTTTCATATCATTTCATTGCATTACATTTCATAGCCCTTTTCATTGGGCTTCCATTTGTTTCGAAGGTAGTACATTTTGCTTCAGGTTTTAGCCAACAACTCAAGCAACTAGGGGGAATTCCGCGCAAAACCACACGTTGGGGCAACCGACTAGAATGATAACGGCATAAAATCCAACTCACCAAAGGCAAGTTTTGTTGCCAACTCAAAGCCGAGACACAAAACTAATATGGATGCAAGTCCAACACAGAGGCAGAAGCGAGGAGGTCCTCCATATCACAAGTCAAGGAGTAAGTCAGGGTAAAGATCCAAAAGTAAGGGAAGGACAGACGGACAGATGGAGACAAGTGGAGATTGTGCCTAAGCTAGCAAGTCAAGGAGACAGTAATGATCATGTCCACATTCACAAGAAGGTAAAGACCAACGAGTATAATACAAGAGTTTCCAATTGTCAATAATACAACCATGCATATAATCCATAACAACCAATTTCATTTTAAGCATGTACACTACCAGATCATAAATACTAGATGTCAAATCAATGCTATCAAAATGACCTAAACAGCAAGATAATAACATCAATGCACGTCATATATATAAACTGAGTCATACCTAAAGATCTATCATCTGAAATAACTGTACATCCACTGAACACTCTGCATCTGAAATACTGAACACTGTCTTGTATCTGTATGGAATAAAAGGTCATATCAGTCATCAAATCTAAGCTCTCAAGGCTCGGCCTTGGCACAAGGTTTACACATTGTCTGATATAAACTGCTCTAATGTACAAGTGATCATAATAATGATGCTCATCATAAGTGATCTCGCTGAATCTATGTAAAGGCAAAGCTCTGAAAAGAGCAGATATCTGCTCAGAAGACATAGTAGCCCAGCTACTATGGTGTGCTAACAAGACCATACTAGCCAATGCCTCTCTTACCTTCAAAAGCCTCCTAAAGGTGAGGTAGTAGCTAACAAATCTAGTCTTTGCAATCTTCAATAGCTCCAACCTAGAGTGATTGTGAAAATTGTGGTGGGGCATGCCATGATTGGTAATAAATTTAATCATTTCCTTCCCTCTCTTGTACAAGGCACCAATCCATCGATAATTAAGGTCCCTCATCTTAACAATATCATGCATCAAAAGGTTCAATGTGTGAACCAAACATCCTGACCAAAATATGTTGGGATACTTATCCTCAATGATTGCTTGTGCTACCTTACAATTAGCAGCATTATCAGTGATGACTTGAATGACATTGTATGGCCCATTCTCTTGAATGGTTTTAAGTAAAGGTTGTGCAATATTGACACCAGTCACGGGCTAAAAGGAAGATCGCACCACTAGCAGACACACAAAGAATATTTATCAATGGCTTTCCTTTAACATTTGTCCGCCTATCTGATACAATGGATACCCCATAGTTAGACCAATCATTTGTAAACTTTCCAAGAGCACTATTGATTTTGGCTCTTTCCCTGTCAAGTCCCACAGTTCTAGCTTTGTCATACCCAAGGCTCTTGTATCCTATAGGGGAACCAATGATGGCTTGTACTTGTTATCACATCCATAGTAGCCGGGCTACCATGATTGCAGAGCAATTCATTGTATATTTTTGAGCCAGGCCTTTACACAGTTTTGATGAGATTATCCTATGATGACTAGTATTATTTTGATCACTCACATATCAGAGCAGCTCCAGATCAGACATGCAGTGAACCTTATGCCAAGATTGAGCCTCGTGACCTCAGATTTGATGACCGAGGTGACCTTTTAGCCCATACAGAGCAGTGCATTGCCCAGAGCTTCAACAACAATGTTTTCAATGGTTTTGGATGGTCCAGGTAGCAGGTACAGGTATATGGCCCATAGGTGTATGATGTGCATTGGTTTTGATTATCTTGCTCTTTTGGTCATTTTAGTAGCTGGACTTAGTATCTAGTGGTCATGATCTGGCAGTATGTATATATATGATATGGATATGGTTGTTATTGATTATCTAAATGGTCTTATTATTCATAATTTAGAAGCTCTTGTTTTATACTCGTTGGTTTTACCCTCTTAGGAGTGTAGACATAATCATTCCTACCTGTTATGGCTTGCTAAGTTAGGCATCACCTTCACTTTCCCCATCCATCCGTTATCTCCCCCATTTTTGGTTTTCACCTTGACTTGCACTTCAGCCTGTGATATGGAGGACCTCCCCACTTTTGCCTCTATGTTGGATAGCATCCCTGTTAGTTTGTGTCTCGACTCTGAGTCGGCGACAGAACTCACCGAAGCCTTGATTCTTCTGGGCCAGGAGTACCCGTTGGTGTTGGTTCCTGAGCTTAGGTGAGTTGGATTTGATACCTTGATCACTCTAGTCAGTTGCCCCGATGTTTGGTCCTGATTGTAGAAAATCCCCCTAGTTACTTGAGTTGTGTTGGCTAAACCTGAAGCAAATTATACTACCATCATTACATGCATATGGAAACTATTATCTTATCTTTTATGCAAGCCCATGGAAACAAATAAAACTGTGCTTCTTAGCACAATGAAAGAGGGCTATGGAAATTGAAATGTTAAAGCACCCTGTATGTAAGCTGCAATTAGTTGTGCTTCTAAGCACATGCAAAATCCAAAGGGTCCTAAAGGCCTAAAAAGCAGTGGTTAAATGAATGCTAAATCTAAAGACTGTTGGCCAAGAATTACATGTAATGATTAAATACCTCACGGAGCCTACAGGTTGTGATGTGAGATGGAGTAAGGAACAACTAATTCTAAGTGTCCCCTAGAACCTCAAGTTACAGTTAGCCGGGCACCCAGCCATGGCGGTTCTAGAAAAGATCCTGACGGAGTTGTTTCAGCTTGGATGTAAGCTGTAGACATTTGCCAAGGTTGAATAAGCACCTCTCTAAACAACTTATTCCATTTGTGAGACACTACCATTCCTTGTGTGTTTATTATCCGACATATGCTTAAGTGTGTATTCCCTTTCCCTTATCCAATGTATCACAGTGTTGAGTCAGTCAAGTCATCCCCTTATCCTAGCCTTGCATTTTTAACCCTCACCCTTTGCTAGCAAAATGTTCATGTGTACAAAATGAGTATGAGGTTCTATTTTGAGTAAATGATTATTTGAACTTGTAGTTGATATAATTATTGATTAACTGCCAATGAAATTATGCTTAATACTTTAAGTCTTGCTATTAGAATGATTAAAAGAGCATGCCTTAAAAATTTGCACTTGCAGCATCAGGCTTTTCTAGCCTGGGTCATACTTTGATCAGTTTTGACCTGGTCAAACCTAGTTTGACCAAGTCAACCATGGGGATCTAAGATGAGTTGGACCAATGATGTTCAAGGATGATGACCTATTGTCCTTTGATGCACCTTTGATGATTCCATAGAGTAGATACAAGTTTCATATGATGGTTGATGTATATTTTTATGGATATTATTATTTTCAGGCCATTTTTTTTATATTGTCCAATTATGGTTGAGACCATAAATGATTATTCAGGTGGCCACGGGGTGTATAGGTACTCATCACTTGTAGATTTGGACCTTCTGAGACCATTGAGACACTCAGTTATCAGTTACAGGCACTCCCAATGATGATATAGTCAAATTTCCACTTTTCTCTGGTTTTGCCATGTAGAAATGCCTTGTCCAGCAGTTGCATTTATCTAGCACATTCTCCTAGGGCACTACAAAGGAGATGGGAGGTCCAGCCACTTGTTATTACCTTATTACCCCATCTCCAGACATGTTGGTACAGTCAAATTTGTGTCTAGAACACCAGGCAGAGAGCTACCGGCATTTTGATGTTTTTCCAGAGGATTTTTTAAGAATAAAAATGGGATAAAAAGGTCACTGAGGAATTCAATTTGGGAAAATGAGGCAAGGTATTGGCATGAGGTTTGTTCAGAGGTCACTTGTGATGCATCCCACACCTTCCAACTCAGATTTCATCAATCAGTGGGGTCTACACACTCTCTAGGTTGTTATTTGATGTATTATTCTCTCATTGAGGGGGGCCACGATTTGGTCATATGGTCACTTTGACATGTTATTGAATCATATTTTATATCATTGTGCCATGGGGTGATGCTAGTGAAGGACATTAATACCTCCTATCCCCACCATGTGCTCTTTTCACTTGTCCTAGTCATCTTTTATGTAGTGCGACTCCTGTAGGGCCTCCTTAGTGAATGTGCACCCCCTCTTAGTGAGTTCATCCATGTGATATTACTCCGACTCATCATTGTCGTTGATTGTATTGTATTTATCTTTTGATCTCAACCACTCGTTCATAAAGTGGTTAGGGTTTTGGTCTCTCTCATTCCTATTTAAGGCATAGACCCCCTCATTGTAAAGGCACCTTTTGGGCTCTAGAAATACTGGAATAAAATATTATTTTGCAGATCTGTTTCTCATGCTTTGATGAATGTTCTTGTACATGATTATACATCTTTTGCTTTAGACATCTGGGTTATTTACAAGTGATTTCAACAGCGACAGAGGGAGACCGAATTCAATTGTTGCAGGGGTGCGAATTGCCTTGAGGAAAGATTGCAGGGGTTTCCCACATCCTCCTTGGGCAAGACGTTTTCATCTTGAAGGGAGTTTTTCAATGGTGCTTTGTCCATTGATTTGCTTCTTTTGATATGTCGTGCATAGAACTTATTTTATCTGTGAATCAAATCTCACATTTGTAGTTTGTTTTGCAGGTGAAAGAGGACGTTTTTCCTCCTTGGGCTAATGCTATGAAGATGACCAAAACAACAAGATAATAGTCCATAGTCAATATTCAGAAATCCATAGGTCATATCACATCATAATAATAATCATCATAAACCATCTGAAACACTGCTGCAATAACATCTCTAGGCATTGAACTGAAACTGTATGGAATAAAGGGTCACATCGGTCATCAAATCTGAACTCCCAAGGCTCAGCCTTGGCACAAGGTCTAACATAAGTCTAATAAAATACACTGCTCTAATCATGAGTGATCTCAAAATACAAGCTCGTCATAGCCGATCTCTATAAAAGCAAAGCTCTGAAATGTGCAAATATCTGCTCAACAAAGATAGTGTAATGTCCCTTGTTAGGAATTTTATTAAAATGGAAACTTTCCATTTTTTTTCCCTAGTTCGACCTTTGACTAGTTTTGATCTCTAGGCCCCAAATTTGCCCCAAATGATCCCAAATCTTCTGAGAAGGTATATGAATGATATTAGAACATAAATATGTGTTTCAGGGATTCCTTTAGACCTTTAAAATACTTCTGCAAATACTCTTTCAATTCTGGTCCATGTAGGTAACTTTACTAGTGATTTCCCTTTGACGAGTATTGGTCTCTAGGTCTCAAATTGACTCCAAATGCCTTCAAATCTTCAAAGAAGGTGTATGAATGATATTAGGACTTGAATATAATGTTCAGGGATGACATATGGCCACCAAAAGGCCTCTGCAAACTCTCTTAAGATTCTGAACCAAGTATGCAATTTTACTAGTAATTTGGGGTTCAAATCCCCCTAGGGTAAATACTGAAAATGGCTTCCCAAATGCCTCCAAACCCACTCAAATTTCTAAACAAAGGTAGGGAATGTATTAAGGATGTTATTAAAGTCTCATGTGCACCATTAATTGATTATTATATCTGTTCCAACCCTCTCCCATTCAACTACAAATATCACCAATTCGACCCTTGGGGAAATGACACTATTTCTTCTCCCAATGTAATTAAACTGAGTAAAAATACTTCAAATGCTCAAGTACAGTACATGAAACTTGTGAAATACATCCATGGCAGTCCATTAATCACAAATGCATCAGAGAATCATCCATTCATTCGAAATCGTTAGCATTACATTAGTTCACAAAAGGTAGTGGGGAAATGGCATTGTTCTTCCATTAAAAATGAGATTTATATATTTCTACTTGGGATTTCGACTTGAAACTTTCTGGAGATGAAGAACAGAGTATTTACTTCATATTACAAAAGAAATGGGGCATTAGAAGCTCCCCCAAAGAGTACAATAGCTCACCAAAAACACCCTCCCTCAAGGATCAAGAATATGCCATCAAAACTGGAAATGGTTGAAGGAGTGAGCTGCAATAGAAAAAACCATGAGCTGCCCTATAGCTTACACCTGCAAATAAAGACTCCATTAAAGCTCCAAATGAAAGGTCTGAATGGCCTTTCCAATTGCCAACTTGGATGGGAATCTTTCACCCTCGAAATTGGCTAAGGCAAGCAACTAGTCATCCACTAGCTCTCCTTCTTCACAAATGCAATTGCAAATTCTACAAATGATCAAAAACTGGTTTCACTCTTTGTTATTGACATTTATAAAGTTCTAATGTCCTCCATGGGTCGAATTCCTTCCAAAAGACTCATGCCAACTCAAGTTGGGAAGAGATTCCAAAGAACGCCACTTGTACAACAATTCCTAGTCTCCCACTTCCACCAAATCACATGTGGAAGCATATTAGCTGCCCTAACACCCTTGAGCACCCTCTTGGAGTCTATTTTTAGCCCTGACATGTCATATATGTCATATGTCAGCCTTCAGGTCTGATTTGTGTCATAGGTGTCATAGCATCTTCATCATTGTTGTCATAGAGCTAGGGAATCTAGCCCAAGTGTCTCACTAGCTCCAAATTGCCTCTTCCTCTTCCTCTTCCATGGGAGTTACTCTTCCTCTATATTTCAACCTTGGATGAGTCATGCCATGAATAATACTTTTTGGACTCCCCCAAGTATGTTACCACTCACCTTAAATTCGAATTGGTGAGAGAATGATGGCAAGTGTAGTGGGGAAATATAGCCATATGTGGGTCTCACTTCCTCCATGTGTCTTCATAATCAAATGCCACTTTGATTTTCACTTGTATATATTTATTTAGCTCCTTTATTAAATATTTATGCCACTCTAATGTTCAAACATCATTTATTATCCCCATTATTCCAAATCCCAAAGCTTCCACCCCAAACCTAGGAAACTAGTAATCTTCCTCCTTGGCAATTATTTGACCTTTAACATCAATTTTACAAACGCCAATGAATATGGCCATTGTGACCCAATTCCAAATTTGGGACATGACAAATCCTCCCTTCCCAATATTGCTTGTCCTCAAGCAATTTCAAACATGGGTGTTGAAGAACCTACTTCCTGTACAATTCTTTGAAGTTGACATTGAATTGCCCAACCTTGAGTCTTTGAGTTTCCATGAAGATTGTAGAGAGGAACCACCATGCTTGCTGCTGCACTACTCTGATAAAATTCACTTTATTAAGTGGGAAATCCATCTCCCATACTGTTTGTTTCCCCCAAAAAATTCAAACCAATGAGACAAAAATTATTCCAGGGTCCCAATGCTTGTATTGCACCCCAACACTTAAAAGTGCTCTCCAACCCATACCATCAGATACGAGGATTCCTGGATCCCATTTTCTTGTATGCATTCTTCCAAACATCATGAGTACAAAATTTATATCATCAAAGTTTATAACAACATAATGAAAATGTACATCAAGAAGATGTTTCATCAAAGAATCATGAAAGTGTTTATACCTCCAAGTAAGTAGACCACCATTTGCTAGGTGCATACAATCTTCAAGTGACCAATCAAATCTGCTACAATGACATAGGTGAGGATCCCATGTCCGATAGTGCTGCTCCAAAAGAATGTGATATGCATCAAAATATTCAGCCATGCATTCTTTCATCCAAGAAGTGAATGAAGAATCTCCACTAAAATCTGAACCAAATAATGAGCAGGAAAAACAAGGAGACTTCAAAGGACTTGTTATCACACCATAGTAGCAGGGCTACTATTCTTGTTTAGCAGATATCTGCACATTAAAGAGCTTCCATTATTCGGAGCATGGCTATGATGATTGTATATTTTGTGATCACTCATGATCAGAGCAATGTATTATTCAAACTTATGTTAGACCTTGTGTCAAGGCTAAGCCTTGAGAGTTCAAATTTGATGACCGATGTGACCCTTTATCCCATACAGTTTCAGTTCAGTGCTTAGAGATGTATTGCAACAGTGTTTCAAATGGTATATGATGTTTATTACTATGATGATGTTGTATGATCTATGGATATTTTATCATTGACTGTGGATTATTATCTTGTTGATTTAGTCATGTTCACAGCATTTGCTTGGTATATTATTCCTGATGTGGCAAACTGTTTAAAATGAACTATAAATCATAAAATGGACAATTGCTTGCACATTTAGGTCATTTAACAAAACCCACTGGTTTTCCACCTTACATAGATATGGTCTTTCCTGACACCAGTTGTCTGCTAGTGTAGGCTCCATATTCACTTGACTCCATCCATACATGACTTTCCTATTTGACTTTAAACCTTGACCTGTCTCATATAACTTTCTGATACTGAGGAATTCCCCATTTTTCTACCTCTGTGTTTGGACCGCATCTCTGTATGTTCAGTGTCTCGACTCTAAGTTGGTGACAAAACTTGCCTTTGGTGAGTTGGATTGTAGGCCTAAATCATTCTGGTCGGTTGTCCCGATGTTTGGCATTGGCTCGAACTCCCCCTAGTCACTTGAGATGTTGTTGGCTAAAACTGAAAGCTCATGTTCTACTTATGGAAACTTATAAATTCACCCATGGAAACTATAAAGGGCAAGAGCGATGAACAGCTAAAAATACTCCTCGAAGAGTATAAGAAAGGTCCAAAAAGCAATAGTTCTTAAAAGCTATATCTAAACAATTGTTGACCTTATATGTATATGAAAACATGCCCTGGATGCAAGCTACAACTAGTTGTGCTTATCATCACACCTGAGATCCAAAGGGTTATGTAGGCCAAAAAGGCCATGAAATGAAATTGAATGATCCTAATGAACCTGGATCAACTTGATGTAGACATGATGCCTAAGTTGAATAAGCACTCTCTAAACAACTTATCCATTTGTGAGGCACAACCATTCCCCGTGTTATTTTGTCCAAGCACAGAGTTTGTAGCTTCCCCCTTCTCCCAGTCCAAAGTATTTTTGAGTTAAGTTAGACAAGTCAACCCCTTGGCCCAACCTTGTTCCTAGCCTTCATCCTTCACTAGCAGTTTGACCATGTCCAATGGGTGAGTTTGTCACTTGAACTATTGTGCAAGTAATTTTACATAACAAAGGAATATGCTAACTTGATTAATGCCACTGAATGGATGTTATACTTTGAGCTTAGTTGTGAGAATGATTAAAGAAACACGTCTTAGTCTACTGATGTGATTTATCCTTGGTTGTATATTATTGGGATCCGTGATGATGTGGGCCATATATATATGCCTATTGATGATGATATCATATGATGGACATATGGTTCAGATGATGATTGATGCAGTTCAGCAAGTTTTATTATTACTTTAGATCATCAGATTATGCACTGTCCATATATGGTGGACCCTACAGTTGGCCCATTAGGGCAACCCATGGTGTATGAGTACACATTCCTACTGGATTTGGGTCTTCTAGATCCAATGAGACACTTATCTTTCAGTTCCGGGCACTTCTGATAGTGATTGATGCAGTTTTACACTTGTTGACCAGATTTGGGGCTGATTTCCCAGCTTGAGCAGCAGGGGCCATGAGAGGCCAGTTCACCTAGGGCACTGTATGAGGAGGGGGTGGTCCAGCCACTTGTTTTTACCATTTACCCCCCCTTCTGGAGAGCCTGGTGGGCTCAGTTGGACAGCGTAGATACCCTGGGAGGCAATTTTGGCACTTTCACAGTTACCGAGGCAGTTAAAAAAATGGGATAAAGTGGTCACTGAGGAATTCGATTTGGGCAATTGAGGCAAGGTTTTGGCATTTGGTTTTCACAGAGGTCTTCCAGGGTGATCCCACTATCTTCCAACCAGTTTTCACCATGTGGGTAGGCCCACAGCGATCACAGGAGGTCTTTTACTGCTTGTCTATCACAGATTTTGAGGGCAGATTTGATCATTTATATTATCTTGGACATATTTTATTATTTTATTGTGCCTTGGGGATGAGCTAGTAAGGATTGATACCTCCTAGCCCCACCATGTGCTTCTTATGTCATGTCCTAGTCATTATGAGGTGGATTTTTGTACTTTTACCCCTCTAGTGGATGACGTCATCCTCACTTTGTACCATTTAGTTAGGGCGTCATCATTATATTGGGTGATCCATGTGATATATTGTTATGATTCATTATTAGCCATTGATCATGTATTGAGATCTTTTAATCTCAACCACTCATTTGATGTAGTATTGTAGAGTGGTATAGGGTTTTGGTCTTTATTATCCTATATAAGGAGGAGACCCCCTATTGTATAGCTCACCTTTGGAGCTTTGGAATATTGGAATAGAACACTTCTTTGTGGAGCATATCTCTCTTGTCTTGTGGATTCTTTTGCATATTGAGTATACAGTATCTCTTCTATGTATCATTGTGGATTTTGGTGCTTCTACTAGTCTTCTTGCAGGAAAGTCGAATTGATGGAGAGGAGGGCAATTTGTTGAGGGTTATTGTTGGAGGGATCCACATATTCTCTCTTGGGTTGATCTTGTGACAGGGAGTATCATTATTGTATCTTCATGACATAGTTGATGCTTTCTATTACATCTTTCTATCATTTTCATAATCATCTTACTTGACTTGTTTCTTTGATCTTGTCTTGTAGGAGGAGGACGATTTGGCTATCTTGGAGGAGGACGTTTTGGTTGGAGCTTTTGGATCTCACTCTTGAATATACACATAGGAGAATGCTATCAATTTGCAAGGTGGCCACAAGCAATTGAGGTAAGATCTACAAGGTATGTGCCTCTTTCCATCCATTCTCTCTTCATTGGTCACAAACCCTCATTTTGGTTTTTCTTAGATCTACTTAGATCTAGCCTTGCTTTTGAAAAGATCATAAGAACCCACCTCTATAGCATCCACCCCTAGTTGGATCTATAGTTTGGTGGTGATTGGGTTAAAATTGACACACTTTTCAAGGCAATATAGCCCTCTTGAACCAAATTGCACTTCCTTGGAGAGGCTTGTTTGGTTAGATCTAGCACATGGGTAGGTGAGATCCCGCTTGATTTGCAATCTACACACTTGATAACCTACCCCTAGACTTTTGCTTGGGTGATTTCTACCTTGTGGGCACCATTCCACACTTTAAGGGAATAAAACCCCCTTTTTGAATTACTTGGCACCTTAAAACTCAAATCTAGTAAGATCTAACCCTTGGATTGACTTGATTTTCTAGATCCACATAGATCGGTGTCTAAGCTACTTGGATCTACAATTTGGTGGCCATTGGAATTGATTTGACACACCTTATCCACCTTTTAGCCCTCCTTGAGCAAGGTCGCACTCCCTTGGGTGACTGAGTTTGCCCACTTCTAGGACCTAGGTAGTTGAGATTTCAGTGGATTTGGAACGAGCATACCTTGAAACCTATATCTAGAGTATCATTTTGTGACGATCTGCCTTGGGGGTAGCATTCCTTGTTTTAAGGTATTGTGGTCCACTTGGGTCATTTCATGAAACCCTAGATCTAGCAAGATCCAACCATTCTATCTCAATTAGCCCACTTGTCTTGACCTTTAGGTGTCCCGATCTACACTTTGACATATCTTTTGACTCCATTAACCCATCCAACAAGGCACTAGTCCTCCTCAAGCAAGTCGCACTCCTTGGGAATTGTGTCAAACCTTAGATCCAGTACATGGGTACTCCTAATTTCAACTTAGATCCATAGATCTGCTCATTATATATCCTCTAGTGCCAATTGCATCACTTAATTTCACCTTGTGGGTCCACTTTAAGCCATTTCACATATCCCAAGAAAGTGGGTCCCACTTGTGTAACACATGGTACTATACCTTGTCATTATAACTAATCATGTGGCCTAAATCATACATTGGTTGAAACACTAATCATCTTTCGAACCACCTTCAACCATACTTTAATTTCTAGGTCCACTTTACCTTGCATTGGTTTCCGTAACTTACCATTTACTCATCCCTAGGAACCTTTGTTTGGGTCCAATCATCTTTGATTGGTTATAGGGTCTCCCCCTAGGTCTTGATTCATCTAGATCTAAAGTGAAGAGTGTCTCGGTTGACGTGACTCCCACCTTGCATTGGGAACCGTGGCATCTCTTGGGTCACCTCTTTAGTTTCCCATCTCCTCTACCATCCCGGATGGGATACCACTAGAGGCAACTACAAGTTGTGTGATAACAGGACTCAAAGAAGTCTCATCCATACATCCATGAGGATATGTATCATCATAAGGTAAAGCAATATTCATGTCATCATCATGAGGAGAAGTAGGAGTTTCATACCCCTCATGTGGCACCACTAGAAAAAAACCTTTCACCCAATTTTCATCCCAAAGTGATGGGGCTGGAAAGAAGTGTGGGGTGAGGAATTATGAACCAACTTTAATTCTTTACAACTCTTACCCATTGAAATATTTAATTCATCTTCTCCATAATTGGTTGGTCCAACTATTGTGACATCATGTACCTCTTCCAAGGCTTTGCAACTCTCTCCATGAGGCAACTCATAATCCCTTTGAACAAGGACAAGTGCTTGTCCTTCTTCTTGTTTTAGTGTAGCATCTTCAAGAACCTGCATATCAACATGTACCTCATGTTCCACAATTACATTAGGTTCCTTTTTTGTGACATAAATTATTTCATCCTTTTCCTTGAAAAGAGAACCATTGCTCATTATTTTTTTCGAGTTACTTCCAAGTTCACTAAGCAACAATTTGAACTCTTGAAAGTATTGCTTCCACTTGTCTTCAAAGGATGGTTTAAGTAATTTTCTAAACTCCTCATTCTCCTCTCAGGTTCCTTTCTCATCCTTACTCATGGTAACCAATGAATACACTTCTTCTCCTACTTCTTCTCTTTCACCAAAGTACATCCAGTTTCAGTTTCTATGGGTGGTGGCTTATTTCTTTGACTCCTGGTCTTCATTAATGTTCTACCACATCAAGTGCCAAGACCATGCTCTGATACCACTGTAATGTCCCTTGTTAGGAATTTTATTAAAATGGCAACTTTCCACTTTTTTTCCCTAGTTCGACCTTTGACTAGTTTTGATCTCTAGGTCCCAAATTTGCCCCAAATGATCCCAAATCTTCTGAGAAGGTATATGAATGATATTAGAACATAAATATGTGTTTCAGGGATGCCTTTGGACCTTTAAAATACTTGTGTAAATAATCTTTCAATTCTGGTCAATGTAAGTAACTTTACTAGTGATTTCCCTTTGACTAGTGTTGGTCTCTAGGTCTCAAATTGACTCCAAATGCCTTCAAATCTTCAAGGAAGGTGTATGAATGATATTAGGACTTGAATATAATGTTCAGGGATGACATATGGCCACCAAAAGGCCTCTGCAAACTCTCTTAAGATTCTGGACCAAGTATGCAATTTTACTAGTAATTTGGGGTTCAAATCCCCCTAGGGTAAGTACTGAAAATGGCTTCCCAAATGCCTCCAAACCCACTCAAATTTCTGAACAGAGGTAGGGAATGTATTAAGGATGTTATTAAGGTCTCATGTGCACCATTAATTGATTATTATATCTGTTCCAACCCTCTCCCATTCAACTGCAAAAATCACCAATTCGACCCTTGGGGAAATGGCACTATTTCTTCTCTCCATGCAATTAAATTGAGTAAAAATACTTCAAATGCTCAAGTACAGTACATGAAACTTGTAAAATACATCCATGGTAGTCCATTAATCACAAATGCATCAGAGAATCATCCATTCATTCGAAATCATTAGCATTACATTAGTTCACAACAAGGTAGTGGGGAAATGGCGTTGTTCTTCCATTAAAAATGAGATTTATACATTTCTACTTGGAATTTCGACCTAAAACTTTCTGGAGATGAAGAACGGAGTATTTACTTCATATTACAAAAGAAATGGGGCATTAGAAGCTCCCCCAAAGAGTACAATAGCTCACCAAAAACGCCCTCCCTCAAGGATCAAGAATATGCCATCAAAACTGGAAATGGTTGAAGGAGTGAGCTGCAATAGAAGAAACCATGAGCTGCCCTGTAGCTTACACCTGCAAATAAAGACTCCATTAAAGCTCCAAATGAAAGGTCTGAATGGCCTTTCCAATTGCCAACTTGGATGGAAATCTTTCACCCTCGAAATTGGCTAAGGCAAGCAACTAGTAATCCACTAGCTCTCCCTCTTCACAAATGCAATTGCAAATTCTACAAATGATCAAAAGCTGGTTTCATTCTTTGTTATTGACATTTATAAAGTTCTAATGTCCTCCATGGGTCGAATTCCTTCCAAGAGACTCATGCCAACTCAAGTTGGGAAGAGATTCCAAAGAACGCCACTTGTATAACAATTCCTAGTCTCCCACTTCCACCAAATCACATGTGGAAGCATATTAGCTGCCCTAACACCCTTGAGCGCCCTCTTGGAGTCTATTTTTAGCCCTGACATGTCATATATGTCATATGTCAACCTTCAGGTCTGATTTGTGTCATAGGTGTCATAGCATCTTCATCATTGTTGTCATAGAGCTAGGGAATCTAGCCCAAGTGTCTCACTAGCTCCAAATTGCCTCTTCCTCTTCCATGGGAGTTACTCTTCCTCTATATTTCGACCTTGGATGAGTCATGCCATGAATAATACCTTTTGGACTCCCCCAAGTATGTTACCATTCACCTTGAATTCGAATTGGTGAGAGAATGATGCCAAGTGTAGTGGGAAGATCTAGCCATATGTGGGTCCCACTTCCTCCATGTGTCTTCATGATCAAATGCCACTTTGATTTTCACTTATATATATTTATTTAGCTCCTTTATTAAATATTTATGCCACTCTAATATTCAAACATCATTTATTATCCCCATTATTCCAAATCCCAAAGCTTCCACCCCAAACCTAGGAAACTAGTAATCTTCCTCCTTAGCAATTATTTGACCTTTAACATCAATTTTACAAACTCTAATGAATATGGCCAATGTGATTAGGCCATTGTGACCCAATTCCAAATTTGGGACATGACAAATAGTAGCCCTGCTACTATTGTGTGATAACAGGGCCCACCCTTAAAATATGGAAAATGGTCCCAATGGGGCCGACAAGGTAAAAATTAAGATGAATTTGCACGAGGGGGTTTGCTATGATATGGATCTATGGATTTGAGAAGAAAAGAGCAATACCCACGATTGGGATCTAGCAAATGGCCACCTACCCAACAAGTGTGACCTCCCTTGGAGAGACACAGTAACTTAGATCAAGGGGTAAGTGGAGTCGGATGCCCACCAAATTTTAGATCTTAGATGTTAAGATGATTATTAAGGTGGGTTTTAATTATTAAGCCCAAATGTTTGCTAGATCTCCATAGATCTGAAAAATAAAAAATACAAGGGTTTTGACTTTGAGGGTTTTTAGATCTAGAGAATAAATGGGTAGATTAGAGGAAGAAAGCACATACCTCTCAAGCATACCTGGATAATGAAGATGGATGTCAATTATGACGAGGATTACTTCCCACACAGATCAAATGAAAGAAGATGTAGTTCTCTTGCTTGTGCATTTTGCCCTAGTCCACAATTGCATCCCTCTCTCCCTGCAAAACCAAGGAGACGAGCTCAATTAGCATAACAAAAATGAAGGTAGATACGGGTAAGAAGCAAAAGATAGAAAATGATTGGTACAAAGACAAAATCACTCCCTGTTTGAACCAAAATTTGACAAAAGATTGCAGGGCAAGCCTCCCCACCAATGTGCACTCCTCCAAATCGGCCTCTTCACCTGTAAATCGAGTTAGTAGAAAAAGATACAAGATAGCTACGAACTTCCTTCAGTGCAATGGAGAAGTATTTACAATCATCATAGCCAAACAACCATTTCAAAATCCAAGCATGCTCAAAAGATAGATTTTTATTCCAATAGCCCGAAGCCAAAAATCTCTCGATGCCTTTACAATAGGGGGGTCTCTTCCTTAAATAGGATGAGGGAGACCAAAACCCTAAACCACTTTTGAAATGAGTGGTGGAGATCAAAAGATAAAATAATACAAACAATGGCTAAGATGAGCCGATACAATATAACATGGATCAATCACATGAGGGGGGTGCACACTACATGAAAGAGGGCTCTAAGGGGGTGCGCACCACATAAAAGTGGCAATAACACAAGTGTGCCACGTAAGATGACTAGGACACAACACTAGGAGCACATGGTGGGACTAGGAGGCATTACTTTCCTTCACTAGCATCACCCCATGGCACAATAATATAACATGTGACTCAATGACATGTCCAAGTGAACAAATGATCAAATCTTGGCCCCCTCAACTAAGAGAAGAATACATCAAAAGACAACCCGATGACTGTGTGGACCCCACTGAATGTTGCAAACTGATCTGGAAGGAGTGGGATACACCATAGATGACCTCTGAGCAAACCACATGCCAAAACCTTGCCTCAATTGCCCAAATCGATTTCTTTAATGACCTTTCTAACCCATTTTCATCCCACCTGAAAATCCCTCAAATTGCTTGAAAACCACTTCTTGGTGCTTAGGCACAAAATCTGACTGCACCATCATGTCCGGAAGGGGGGTAATATGGTAATAACAAGTGGTTGGACCACCCCCTTCCTTTGTAGCGACCTAGGCAACGACTAGCCTCTAATCATCTACTGGACAGGCAACTCAACATGGCCAAACTGGTCAACTGGTGGAAAATGCTCATATCATCCCTGAAGGCGAAAAGTGCCTGAAATTGTAAACAAAGTGTTCCAATGGATCCAAAAGACCCAAATCTATTAAGGATGAGTACCAATACACCCTGTGGCATCCTGCAAGATCATCTGTAGTATCCACCATACCCGGACAAAAATAATATAATGGTCTGGAAATAATAATAACCAATAAAAAAGGTGCATCAACCATCATTTGAAACCTGTTTCCATTGTATGGAACCGCAATAAGGTGTATCAAGGACCATAGATCATCATCATATAACATAACTTGCCCAACTCATCACAGATCCCAAGGTTGACTTGGTCAAACTAGGTTTGACCAGGTCAAGACTGATCAAAATATGACTCAGGCTAGAAAATCCTACTGCTGCAAGTGCAAATGGTTAAGACATGCTCCTTTAATCATTCTCATAGCAAGACTTTAAAGCATTAAGCATCATTTCACTGACAGTTAATATTTCATTTACAATAAATCATCGATTTAAATAATATTTTACTTACAAAAGAACCTCAAGAATATACTCACTTTGTAGACATGATCAATTTGCTAGCAGAGGGTGATGGCTAAGAATACAAGGCTAGGCTAAGGGGAATGACTTGACTGACTCAACATTGTGATACTTTGGATAAAGGAAAGGGTATTACACACTTCAGCATATGTCGGATAAAGAATACAGAAGGAATGGCAGTGTCTCACAAATGGGTAAGTTGTTTACAGAGGTGCTTATTCAACCTTGGCAAATGTCTAATCACAACGTTACATCTCATTTCTTTGGCCAGCAGTTCTTTAGATTTAGCATTCATTTAGCCACTACTTTTATTTGGGCCTTTCATTTCATTTCCTTGGCCAACAGTCTTTAGATTTGGCATACATTTAACCACTGATTTTTTTAGGCCTTTTAGGACCCGTCTGGGATTTTGCATGTGCTTAGAAGCACAACTGATCGCAGCTTTCATCCGGGGGTGCATTTCATTTCATTTCATAACCCTTTTCATTGGACTTTTCAAAAGATATATCAAGAGTTTCCATATGTAAAGATGGTAGTACAACTTGCTTCAGGTTTTAGCCAACACAACTCAGGCAACTAGGGGGAATTCCGCAATCAAGACCAAACATAAGGGCAACCGACTAGAGTGATCAAGGCATAAAATCCAACCCACCAATGGTAAGTTTTGTTGCCAACTTAGAGCCGAGACACAAAACTAACATGGATGCTATCCAACATAGAGGCAAAAGCAAGGAGGTCCTCCATATCACAGCTTGAGGTGTAAGTCAGGGCAACGACCAAAAATGTAAGGAAGGTAACGGATGGGTGATGAAAGTGAAGGTGATGCCTAAGCTAGCAAGCCATAAAAGGTGGGAATGATCATGTCCACACTCCTAAGAGGGTAAAACAAGCGAGTATACTACAGGAGCTTCTAAGTGCAAGTAATACATCCATGTAGATAATCAATAACAACCATTTTATTTTTGTATAGATAGACTACCAGATCATGATCACTATATACTAAGTCCAGCTATCAAAATGACTAAAACAGCAAGATAATAAAACCAATGCACATCATATACCTGTATCTGATTATATGAACCAACCGTAACCACTGAGAACACTGTTGCTGAAGCTACAAACATTGCACTGCATCTGTATGGTATAAAAGGTCATCTCAGTCATCAAATATGAGGTCAAGAGGCTCAGCCTTGGCATAAGGTCTACTGCATGTCTGATATAGGGTTGCTCTGATGTGTGAGTGATCATAAATAACACGGCTCATCATAGCTGATCTCACTAGAACTGTGTAAAGGCAAAGCTCAAAAATGTGCAGATGGTTGCTCTACAATCATGGTAGCCCAACTACTGTGGTGTGATAACAGGTCTTTCCTGTCAAAGCGCTTGATGAGCCTTTGTGTAAAATCTGTATAAGAGGTGATGGTATTGTGACCCAATGTCACTAGCCCATGGTACCACCACTCATGGGCTTCTCCGTCCAAATGCAAGGTGGCCAACTTAATGGCATCTGTCTCCATCATGGGGTTGAGTTGGAAGTAAGTGTCCAACTTTTGTAACCAATTTCACGGTGTGCCATGTCGGGTCCCATCAAAGGTAGGAATAGTTAGTTTCCCTGTTGTGCATTGTAACTCAGTTCTGGTTGAAATCCTTGTTATAAGCTATCGGTCTGTTCTTACTTTTAAAATGACAAAAATCTGTAAAGATCATGGCTGATTGGAAGTAATCTCCCAATGCTCTATACTCTCGTAAATATGCCCCCATTGGTTCTTCTGGCTCTACCTGTATTATTGGCACCGTTGTCGGGCTATCCAAGAACTGTGGCATGGTAGGTCTGGAGGACCTATTGTAGAGATGAGGGTGACTTTGCATATTAGTATGTAATTATTCCCCACTGCTACTTGTGGATACCATGTCACTATTGGGGAAAATAGGACTGTGTAGGGTGGGCCCTGATTTATCTGCCAATTTGTTGATGGCAGTCAACATTTCTTTATGTCCTAAAGTTAGTTCTTTTAAAGCGGAAAGGACGCTAGTGAAAGCCATTTTATCATCATCTGCCATTGTTTCTTTACCTTTACCTTTTCCAAACTGAGTCTCTATATCTCCCAGTTCTATATCCTCTAACTCTTCTTCTTCTCTTCTTCCACTATTCCTAAACCTCTGCCTCTTGTAAGTAATATTGTGTGGGTCCTCTGTATTCATTTACTATTCACAACTGCATGCTCCCACAGCTAGCAAGGAACCTGGCTCTGATACCACTGTAATATTCCAACCGATATTTTTGTCTTTTTATGGAGTTTCTGTTGCTTGCTAGTAGTCTTTATGGCTCAATTCTTGAAGTAAATATGAATGCATGTAATGAACTATGCTTGCATGAGCATGCATGCAGATGCATGGGTTTGCCAACCCCTAAATAACCCAGATAATCAGAAATGCTATAAAATAGGGATCGAAAATATGCATGTACGTACCAACAGATGAAGTAATGGATGTATAGCATGCAAGAATCGTGCCAGGGATCGAATGAGATATGAGAGAGACTCACTCCAACAATGCGCCCTTGTAGTGAATGCGCCCTCCTTAGAATGATAAATGGATAATAGCTGCTCCAATGATGCTCCTGTTATCACATTTATAGTAGTCGGGCTACCATACATTATTTTTCTGATGCCAGTACACTATTCAGCCAGTTCCCCTACATTTGAGATGCTGAGATGAGCATCTATATTGGATCACTATCAGATTGTGGACAGCAGTATGTATGCCCCATGCCAGGACTGAGTCTCAGGACACTCAGAGAGATGACCGATGTAGCCATTATACCATTGGTACAGAGCAGTCAGCAGTGCCCAGAGTTACAGCAGCAGTTTCAGAGAACAGATGATGGTACAGATTGATGAGCATTCAGGTATATGACTCAGCAGGTATATCATTGTGTCATGGTTATATTGCTTTTATATTTATTCTTATAGCATGTCTTAGCACTTAGTGTCATGATCTGGCGATCATATAGATATGTGGACCTGGTTGATCTTATTATATATATATTATTGTCCCTACTCAGACTTAGAAGTTCACTATTCATACTCATTGGTTTTACCCTCCCTAGGGAGAATAGAGGTGATCATTCAACCATACCTTGGCTTGCTAGTGTCGGTTCCATCATTCATTGTCTTCATCCATCCACGGCCTACCTTTTAGTTTATCACCCTGACTTACTACTTGACTAGTGACATGGAGGATCTTTTCCCCACTGTAGCCTCTGTATTGGATGAGCTTCCCTGTTTATTGTGTCTCGGCTATGAGTTGGTGACAAAACTTACCCATGGTGAGTTGGAGTTCCTTGTGAATCCCCCCTAGTCACTAAAGTTGTGTTGGCTAAACCTGAAACTTTTAGTGCTGCCATGAATACAAAATCTGGAAAAATGAAATGCTATATCTTGTATGAAAAGCCCATTCATGCAATGTGTTTCTAAACACACATGAATGAAAGGCATGCCAAATGAAAATGGCTATGAAAATAAAATGTTATATCTTTTGGAAAATAAATACCTAGGTAAACAAGCTGTCCATGACACACCTAGAAGTGCTCAGGTAAACAAGTGCCTTAAAAACACACCTGCAGCAGAAAGCCTAAAATAAATGTAAATCTATGCAATGTGTTTATAAACACACATAGATCAAGACTATGGAAACTTCAGGGCCAAAAAGCAATGGAACTTAAATGCTATATCTAAACAATTGCTGGCCTTATTTGTATTATGGATTGTGCGCATCTGTGAAGGTGAATAAACCCTCTTTGAACAACTCATCCATTTGTGAGACACCGCCATTCCCTGTGTTATTGCTCATTCAGTATATACTATGGTGTGTATTCCCTTTCCCTTGCCAAAGTGTCACAAAGTTAAGTCAGTCAAGTCATCCCTTGGCCTAGCCAGTTATTTTAGCCTTCACCCTTCACTAGCAAATTGATCACAACTATGAAGTGAGTATGATCTTGAAAGTCTAGTCTGAGTAATAATAATAATTAATGACATTATATATTTGGATTTAGATCACCAGTAATGATTACTTTGTGTTATAGTTGTTATTTGAATAAGTTGTAGAGCATGCATTAACCTTGGACACTTTGCAGCAACTTATGATGATGGTCTGAGTTATATTGGGTCATGTTGACTTGGTTAGGCCTAGTCTGACCATGGTCAACCAGAGGACATGAGATGGTTGGACCTTATGATGACATGGATAGATGATATATGGTCTATGTATACATACATGATGATTCTATGCAGCAGCTACAGGGTTATGATGATGATTCTTGGTTTACAGCAGTGTTTGGTCATTTACAGATTATTATTATTGGCCATGTTCCGGTATATTGGATATATATTTTGATCATGCAGAGACTCATATGGTGTATGAGTACACATCTTGGATGGATTTGGACCTTCTGAGTCCAATGAGACAGTTTGTTTTCAGTTCCGGGCACTTACAATGATGATTGAGCCTCAGTAGGCTATCCCAGTGCAATTTTGGTCTGTCGGAGGCCCTGTCGGAGCAGATGTGATTTTTATCAGGTTGACCTAGGGCGCTGATGATGGAGGGGGTGGTCCAGCCACTTGTTTTTACCATATTACCCCCCTCCCGAACACACTGGTGCCCTCACCTTGACAGCGCAGGCACTCCAGGAGGTAGTTTGGGGCAGTTTCACGCTTCCCGAGGCATTTCAGGATTGGTAGAAATGGCTATTGAGGAAATCGATTTGGGCTACTGAGGCAATGTTATGGCATGGGATGATCAGTGATGATAGATCGGGGTCCTCCACACCTTCTCCAGAAGTTTCAGCTTCATCGGGGCCCGCATCCATCACTTATGGCACTTTCTGAGGAATTCTGAGGTCTTTTTGAGGCCTACGATTTGACTATGGAGGCACAACTTGGTGCATGGGTGATTATTTTATGATTATTGTGCTATGGGGATTGACCAAGGAGGGATAAAATTACCCCTTGGACCCACCATAAGCATCTTATTATATTTTGTCATCATGATTTGGTGGGATTCCCCTCTTCTAGGGCGATTTTGTCCACTCACATAATATTTTATTAGTGATCCATGTATTTTATTGTTGAGCTCATCTCAACCATTGATTAGACATTTGTATTTTTTAATCTTAGCCACTCATTCAAAAAATGGTTAGGGTTTTGGTGCCTCTCCTTCCTATTTAAAGGAGAGAGCTTCTCATTGTAAGGGGTCTTTGGCTCTTGGATTATTGGTATATAAAAACTTTCTTGTGGAAATTCTTGTGGTCTCCTTTGCATCTGGTGTTCTTAGATGGTGATTGGAAAGTCTATTGCAACCTAGCATTTGAAATTGTGGTAAGATCTATCTTTTTTGGAAATCATTGTTTGTCTACAGGAGGGCGACTTCAACAAGGGCGATTTTGCAAGGCTTCTTCAAATCGACTTTCTTGGCATTCGCTTGTATCAGGGGGTTATCATTAGCATCATTGTGATCTATGCTATCTTTCTGTTACTTCTCTTGTGGCATTAGTCTTATCTCTTGATTACATCAAATCTAATATTGTTGACGTTTGTTGTGCAGGAGAGAGGGCGCATTGGCTTCTTGGATCAAATCGACTTGCATAGAAAACTACCTCAAAGCTTCTCAAATTGATTGAGTTTGCATAGATCGTCATCATCAAGGCATCTACAAGGTTACCTAGGTAAGATCCACAGGTTTGTTTCTCTTACCTTGATCCAATCCATTGACATAGCTCATAAATTGTTAAAACCCTAAATATTTCAAAACCCCCATTTTACATTTTCTCAGATCTACTTAGATCTAGTGGGTTGTTGGGCATAATATTGAAAACCCACCTCTATAGCATCCACGGCATCCCGGATCTATAGTTTGGTGAGGATTGGCTTCCGTTTGACCCCCTTCCCAAGCCAACTTAGCTTCTCCCAAGCAAGGCGCACTTCTTGGTGGTTGTGAGTTGACCTAGATCTAGGTGGTGGGTAGTTGAGATCCCGCTTGATCCATAATCTACACATCAAATAACATACCCCCAGATTGTTACTTTTCTGATTTTCACCTTGTGGGCCCTATTCCACATTTTAAGGGATTTAATCCCCATTTTGGACCACTTGGTGCATTCAAACTCAGATCTAGTAAGATCTAGCCGTCGGATTGCCATAAAATTATAGATCCATACTCCTACTTGACTAACCTACCCGGATCTAAAGTTTGGATGTCATCGGACTTGTCTTGACCCACCTAACCCACATTTTTGGCCTCCTTGGGTAAAGTCGCACCACTTTGGAGAAGTGAGTTGACTCACTTCTAAGACATGGGTACTTGAGATTTTTGGAGATTTGGAACCGGAATAATTCAAAACCTAGGTCTAGTGTGTCATCTTGTCAAATCTTGCCTTGGGGACAGCATTCCTTATTTTAAGGGATTGTGGTCCACTTTGGTCAAACCTAGATCTAGACCTATTTATCCATCAAGACCTTAATTGCCCACTTGTCTCATGCCATAGGAGTCCTTAACCACAAGTCAACCCTACTTTGACTCCATAATCCCAATTCCCAAGGCACTGGTTTCTCTCCAAGTCAATTCGACTTTCCTAGATTGTTGGATTAACTTGTGGTTTGACCCTTGCATGGTGAACCAAACCCTTGAAGCCATCATGTATCATGGTCAAGCTTGTCACTTGTACTAGTTAGCCCCAATTCAACCCTTAAACTACCCTGCATTGGACACGGTTCCCAAGGCAGTGGATTTTCCAACATTGAACTAGTACTCTCATCCTGGACCTTATCTTTAATTATTGTAAGTCACTCTCACATCAACTATGAACCAAAGCTACACTCTTTGAACCCTCACTTGTCTTGTGACTCCACCCTATGGTCTAGGATAAACCATACACCTAACTTCACTTAGAAATACCCTGATTTGGTGTCTTGGTTTTGATCTCTCCTGTCGGGAGTAGATCGGGTCTCCCCCTTTGTTGTCTGGGCTAGATAACATAAAGTGAAGGTTGCCTCGACTGGCGTGACAACCATATATTGGAGGTCGAGGTGATCGTGGTTGCACCTTTTGAGTTGCCCTTCCCTATTGCCATCCATGACTGGATATATCCATAGGGGTAACTACAACTTAGGTGATAACAGCTCCAATGATGCAAGAAGTCGGTACTAGGGTTATATTGCCCTTCTAAATAGTATGGAGTAAGAATGCAGACCATGCACGAAGTCTGAGACCTCATGCGAATTGTCTCCTCAAGGAAGGTCACCCATGCAGGAGAGGGCGCCCTCTGAATAATGAAGATGTTGATAACTAGCTCCTGGATCCGAATAGGAAGCCCGTCTTCCAGGAGTAGGGTAATAGTGGTGCTCACGGAAGGATGAAGCCAGCATGCAGACAAAAGGATCCTTGTGTGATGAGATACGAAGATAACTCCCTTGTGAAATTCGCCCATGCAAGGATAGCAAGTCCTCCTTGATCCATATATAGCTTGAACCCTGCAGAATACTGAAGAAAGATACCTGGTGATAGTAGTAATGTTGAATCTGGATGATCCAACCTGGATAGTGACTAGGGCAGATAGATTTCACTGCCGAAATACACTTAATGGTTGAGTGGTGTGCACTCAACCCTAAACTGGCTCTTTGAGCTCTCCAAGTCGACTTCTCAAAATCAGTAATCAATAAGCAGACCTTACTCACTCATTTTACCTTTCTTTTATAATTTTCACATGGCCTGACCTAACGTTTGCATGACTAGGCCGCTTTCTCTTCTAATTTCCAGTTGACTTGCATGCAGTGCTTTTTGTGTTTATGAAATCTCAATAAAGGTGTTTCAGTGCATGCAACATGAAATATGGCCTGCATGCCATGCATGCAGGTGGCCCCTAGTTCCTATGGCCCTTATTTACCTACTGATGATCTAATAACCATGATTAAGATCTTCTTATAGTGTAAATGGCATCAATCCTCAATCAATTCCCTGAATTTCCGTGCCCGCTCGAACCTATGGGAATCAGATATGTTAGCGGGATGGTCCTCAATGCTTAAGCAGAAGAGGACATTGCAGTATTACTGAGCTACAGGCATCTCTTTTCCAATTCGAACCTAACACTCTATCACTTAGCTCACACATATATTTCAAACTTATAATCAGTTGAATGTGCCTTCAATCCAAATGAGAGACATGAATGATGTGTTAATTCTCTGGTGTTGTTCTCTTGCTCTGAATAGCATGCTACAGCCACCTATGATGACAAATCCATATACTCATCATATTGTCGTTTATTAATTGAGAAGCCTTGAAAAGAAGAAAGCCATATTGTGCTATCAATCTGCTAGAATGAATATAAAAAAGCCGGTGTAACATTGAGTGACTTCTGTATATGCACATTTGAACAGCAGCATTCCCATCCCTGCATAGCAATCTTATATTCTTAGTCATTCATATAAACCAAGTATTGCTACCCATAACTGAAAACAGCGCTTTCATTCCAGTGAAAAGAACACTGAACATAAGCCTTGCAATCAATTCTGAAAACAGAGATCTCAGCATAATTCTGAGAACAGAAACCAAATTTCATTTCTGCAGAAGATCCATGTTGGTGAGAAGTGTGGGCTATAAGTCCCACATTTATGGATCACAATTAAATCTAAATCTAATCTATACTAGCACACTTGTCTATTCGTGAATAGAATCTGCTCTTCTAATAACCCTGCCCTAAAGCTATTACTGCTTCAGGCAGAATTTATATTAGATATAGCTTAAATTGAAGGGATCTGACCACACTGGAGAAGAAAAGAATGATAGTTTGGAAGGAAGTTTCCTACTAGTATTTTCAGGTTGTACCGTCGAGCTGTTATTGCTTATTGGAAGATTGAGATGTTATTTCCCTTCTTAGTCGTGCACATTAAATTCAGGTTGTACAGTGTATCGTATGGTTGTTAAAACTTAAAACTGATTACTCCAAATAGTTGTTTCAAAAACTATTCAAGTATTGCATGTATACGAGACGGTTTAGATGGAAGAAGCAAGGCAGTCTTAATTGAACTTAGTTAATCATAACAAAGGAAAAACACAACCTACCAGCATTTAATAAGTTGAACTTAGTTAATCATAACAAAGGAAAAACCCAACCTACCAGCATTTAATATAGTTTTGCTTACAGGTTAGTATTGCATGCTTTTAGTCTTACAGGTTGAATTTTTCATGTGGGCATAACCTGATAATAATATGTTCAAAATTGAGCAGGCTAAGACTCAAACCCATGACCTCCCCCTGGCCTACAGGCGTCCCTACGTCGCATAAGAACATCCATACATCGCCTCAGGTGACAATGCGACATAGCCACCATCAATCAACCAGTCTTTGACACCATGTCAAAAATAGCAAAGAATAGGGATTGAACCCAGGACCTGCCCCAGGTTCAGCCCACAGGCTACTCTACCTTTCATGGTGGGCATCCTTACATTGGCTTAGGCCTCCTAGGCCCTGCCAACTAACCTGTGCTTGATACCATGTTGAAAATTAGACAGGCTAGGAATCAAACCTAAACCTGCCTGTGGCCAACAGGCTGCTCTACCAGACTACCACTGACCTACTTGCCTCTTTCATGATGGGCATCCTTACCGATTCAATCTAAAGGTGTGAAAGGCTACCTCCAACACAATAATTATGGAAAAAATTGAGGGATTGTAAGCTGAAATTTTCATATGGGCATCATCACCTAACCACAATGAAAAATGACTCATTTGGACAGAAATTTTCATATGGAAATAACCTGATAATCACAACTGTAGACAGATTGTGAACATTGGCTTTCGGTCCCAATTTTGCATATTTTAATATTTTATTGCTACTATATGGTTTATTGCAGGGTCAATTTGTTTTGTTTTGTTGACATTGCGGACTGGTGGTTTAGGATTTTGAGCATGCATCTGTCCTCTGTTTTGTCCTTTCTCCCGAGTTTGCAATACTCCCTAAATCCCTGGGGTGGCTAATTATATCCTTGTAAAGTACTCATTTTTCGTATTAACCATAGCATCATTTTCAGGTGAAAGAAAATAATAGGTGTATACCGAAATAGAGGACTAAATGCTGAAATTCCCATTTGGGCGTAACCTGCAACAACAATTGATACACTGGAGGATTATATGCTGAAAGTTGCATATCCGACAACCACAAATGTGGACATAAATGTAAGATGGTTAGCCTAAATCTTCGTGTGGGCATGAACGGACAACAAATATTGTACGTTAGAACTAAGGATGACATTTTGATGTGGGCATAATAAAAAATCTCCATTTGAGGATCAAAATTTCGCATTTATAACTCTGGTTTGACACAAAATTAAACTTCACACGAAATCCCAATGCCCATTAAAACAACATCATCAAATGAAATACAACATAACTTAAACAATAAAATCTGAGATTTAATCAAATACCATTCACCAGTTCTCTTCATGGCATCCGATAAGAACTGCTTCTTCGTTGTCGGTACAGTCCAGACTGCATCTTGAAGCCCTCCTCCCACCATCACTGTCAATTATTATTCCTCTGATAATGCTGATATCAACAAATACCCATTAAAAACTTTCCAGAAATCTTCACATGAAAACATGCAAGCTTGGCAGATCCTAAGACTTTCCCCGTAAGCGCCGTTAAATTGTTTGAAACTCATGGCATTTCTCCATAAGTATACATATTCTGAATGTTGTCTTGGAACAAATATTGCATGCAATTTTTCTGGCTGCATCAACGTCTTCTGCCTCTCTATTGGGATAGACAACGTGTGCTTTACGTTTGTGGTAAGAGCCGGCGCCGGTAACCTTGGGTTGGAACTCGGGTAAGCAGTGGTCCGTGAATAGGTCAAATGAGATATCACCGAGAAAGCTTCTGCAGCTATGCATTCATCGTGGGACTGGTTGTTCAGAGGGTCCATTCAAACATATTTAACTTTTCTTTTAATCGTACTTTTTAGGTAGTTAAACCATGTAAATTTGATCGATTGGTTGTGGATGTAAATTTAATTCTTATGGGATGTTTTCATATATTTTTATATAACTTTAGTCAGAATTGATAAAATAATAACATATTTTTTATTTTAAATAAAATTTATATGTCATAAAAAGTGCACTATAAGGACAAATAACTAGGTGATTAAGTTTAGACTAGCATACTCCGAAAAGGGGGAAATGAAACGTCGAAAAGAATTTGGGTATTGTCTAAAATGAGAGAAAGTTGTGTGTATGTAGATAATGTAAGTTTATGTGTTGAAAGCAAGTATAATGAATCTATGGAAATTATAGTACAAATACTAATAAGCAATAAATAGGAACCCATGCAATAAATATAAACCAATGTAATCGATGACAAGTAAAATGAAATGTCTATTAATTTGTCATAAGATTGAAGTATGCATATGTAATATAATTTGAGTTATCAAGTTTGACTCTAATTATATTGGCAAGCAATATTGTTATTTTCATTTGGTACGGTGAGTGCAGGGATTGAGGGATGCAATTTTAAGTGTGAAAGGGACAGAGAATGAAGGTGCGCCTCTATTTTTTGCGAAGCGTGACATATGAAGTGTCTTTAATCTTTGCATAGTTGTTGAAGGAGAAAGATGGTGCAGTTCACATTCCTTTTAATGGTGTAGTATGTGACATTGTCGTGAAGATCAAGCCTTGACGTTCAATGTTACCCATGTCAATGGTTGACCTTGTTAATGTCAATCCTTGGGACTTATGGATAGTCAATGTCCAATGTTACATTGGATTTCATTGAATGTTGGAGGATGGCATTAATGTTTGATTGCGCGTTAATACCGGGTCTTTCTGTATTAACCAATCGACCTTCACCTTGTTGCATGCATAGTAATAAATCATCTGGCCAAGTATTTTTTGCTTCTATTTAGCTTGGTGAATTCATCAACACGAGTTGTTGAAGCACCCTCTTTCTTTAATATACGCGGCGGGCTTGCTTCCTTCTACAATCCTTGGGATTTATGGATAGTCAATGCCCAAGCCATCTTGAGGGGAATTTGTTTCTTGTTACTTTTGGTAAGCTTGCAACTTAGGAGGGTGAGATCCAGGTGTGTATACAATTTGCATGACCACTCAAGTCCACCATTTACTGGTCTTGATTAGAGCAGTCTCCAATGTATATGTTGATACTTTTGGATGATTCCATGTATGGTTGGTGTCAAATATTGAAGGACAAGCATGAGTCAATCTCATTAATATGGATATTGCCTATAGGGACTAATATTGACAAAACTTTCCATTCATTCATCTCCATGTCGGGATGTATGTTATGATTGGTATCCTCATCTCATATATTGTCTCACCGAGAGTGGGTGCATGGATGCAATCAACATGCCATGCACATTAGGTAGTTTGTATGCACTCCAAGTTTAACGGAATGTCGTGTTTTTTAAGGTCCATGTCTTTAGTGAATGAACGAAATGGATTATAGAAAAGTATCTCACTTCATCAGAATTCAAGAAAGGAATTGGAACCTTTTACTATAATTGAAGTAAAGTGCATCTAGACATGGAAAATTGTAGGGACAGTTCTCTTCTTCCACTTTTCAGTTTTTCATCCCTGGTTATATGACCATTCTTGTGCAATGTCTATAAGATAGAACGGGTCCAAAGTTGGAGGGTGTTGCAAGTAGGCATCTATGAAACTGGAGCTAGATAAGCAATCAACTGAGTCGGGAGTTACACGATGGAATATTTGGAGACCAATATTTAGTTTGGTGAAGGACCGACTGCATGTGACAAGGGGCAATTTTTGCAACATATGGTAAGTTTTTTGAGCACTGATGTCTCGGCCAACAATTGATTTTCGGTGCAAACGACAGTAGGCATATGAGGTTAGTTCATATGGGTATGATGTGGTTGTGATTTTAGTTAGCATATGATGCTAGGTCTTTGATGTTCCCTCTACTTTGGAAGCATGTTTGGCTATGTATTTCAAGGCAACATAACATAAGAACATTGGTTGGCAATCAAAATTTTCTTTCCATGTTTGAAGTATGCTAGGATTAGGGATGTTCATACAAGCATCATTGCAGGTTGGGTGATATGTTTTTTGACCCTTTTCATCAATGTAGAGTGATGATTCATGTTGTACATTCCAAGAAATTTATATATGCATTGAAGTGTAGTCCCTTTTCTATGTAGACTTGAAATTTTAGTGCACTTTGTATGTCTTTGTAGTTGGTTTAAGAGTTATACATAATCCCGAAGTGGGTTGGATGGAAGTATATCTATTGTATCTAGAAAGAAAGGGCCATCCTCAATGGATTGATCTACATATGAATATGTGTGTCATGATTTTCTCTTAGATGCCATGAAACATACTTATCAAAGAAACTCTTTGCAACATTGATTTGATCTGGGTCTTACCAATTTAATGTTTCTATGTTAGGAGCTCCATCAAGCCACATGAAACCATGTATATGTGCAAAGCCATGATGTTTCCATTCATACCTACAAAATAAATGTTAGAGGATTAGAACAAGTGACAAATATGTAAAAATTTTGTAGACACACGTGCAGGTAGGATATAATGTGTACCTATATTAGTAATCTATTGTGTGTATCTTTTCTTAAGCATCTCCTCATAGAAGATTAAAAATATTTTATTTGTTTATGCAACCATATTGTGGGGCCTATCAATGATGTTACGATTACGCCATTGCTGACGGGATGTCGGGTCAGAAGGGCTATCATCTTGCATAATTGCATGCAGATATGGACATTTTGTGTTTGTTGCACTGAGAGTGAAGAACAATGTAGGGAATTGCAACTGTGTGATAATATTTGTCATCTCAAGCAGTGTCTAGAATTCTCTGGTCCCACGCAGGTGCACTCTAAATCCCTTGACATGTTTCGAGAGGTTGTTTGTAGGAATTTCGTGTAGATGTGTGCACCACTCCTCAATTTGTGGTTGGGGTGCAATTCCCTTGACTCTGTTTCACAAAGAAATTAGTTGTTGCTTAGCTCCTATAGTGCATAATCAAATTCTACAAGTAGTATTTGAAGCGGGAATAACTATCAAATTGGTGTCATGGTATCTAAATTATCAACCTAACAACCTAACTAATATTATAAATAATCCAAAATTCACAGTGTAATAAAATATGAAAATGACTTTATCAAAATCCACCACTCACACTAATTATACTTTTAAAATTAATAAACAAAAAGTATACAACTAATTATGTAAACAAAATATAATTACACATAATTACATTACCAAAACATGCACGTAGATCCCAATCTCACTTGCCATCACACAGGATCATCAATGAGAGATTGGGACCATTATGATTAATTAATCAGTGACAAATATATATGCCTTAGACGGGATATTGTTCACCTCTTCTCGTTGGTGAACATAGGTTACTTAATTAATCTACAATGGAAGTATAGTGGGAAGAAGGTGGAAGTTTGACAGGTGCATAGTATATGTTGGTAGGAAGAATACATATACTACCATAAAGGATGGAAAACACATACAATTATTGTTATTAAAAGTTGATAAACATCATAAATTATTTTTGGTGATGATCATATAATTTTTCACTATATTAAATGAGATAAAGGAATGATATGAAATTAATGAAAAGCACATAACAAAATAGTGTGAGGATGAATCAATATTTTCAAGGAAAGGGTGAGGTCCTTGATTAAGTAAAGTATCCCTTTGACAGAGTTAAGAGATGTTGTGTAGAAAGATGATTTAGGTGTTGGATTACTACATTAGAGAGAGATGGCATAAGAAATAGACTTGTTTTTTGCTTCGAGTGTTTTGAATCAAGTTGCACATAAGGTGATTTCACTTAAGATTACAAAGTTTAATAGATATGTATCAAAGTTGTTATAGAAAAATTTAAGATATGAGGAAGTATGAGCCTCTATGCAATTACACCCTTAATATTGCTAAGGAAGGACGAGAGATGGAAAATAAATTATGAGATTTGAGATATAAAATGAGAATACTAAGGAAAATAATATAAATAAGAAGTATGTAATTTTAATCATCTTTTTGAAATAAAATTACGGACTTTTTCCAAGGAAAAAAATATAAATAAGAAGTGCATGTATGCCACATCACACTATGTTTGAGGGATCATTGATTATATATTCATGACAACCTAAGTTAATCTAGATTTAAAAGGTGGAAGTTTAAAATAATAATTCAAAATTTATATTGTTTTGTATTATTTGTTATAGCTCAATATGTTCCTATTTTAGAGTGTCACGTCCCCACCCATCATACCAGTGCGATGGAGAGGATCGTGATGCTAAAACCGGGCATCTAGCCCCATACTTATTAAATAAAGCATTCACATAATATAAAAAGACATATGCAAATGTATAAATATAAGAAACATAGCGGAAATAGATTCAATTACACATCCATCATACATTCAAGATATTCATGAGATTCATCAAATAAATAAATTGCAAAGTTAACACAAGAGAGTACTTATCTTATAACAAAGTAGTCCTGAGTAACTGGCTATGCAACTGCAATGTTCCACCCAACCATAGGCCAGTTGTGATCATCAATATCTCAATACACTACCACCCCCGAGCTGGGAATGATCTCTACAAGGAACCAGGGAACAGCAGACTCACACATAGCCCAAAGATACCCCAGAATCAGCCAAGCCAATCTATAGTTGGGGTTTATCAGGCTACTAAGGCAATGGAAGGAAATGAATTGCTAAGCTAGTGGCTCATCCACAGAGCTATGGATACCTCTACCAGATCTATCTAGCTTGGTACCCACATTACCTACACACCCAATACAAGGAAGTATTCCCTTCACTACCGCACAGTCCCTCAGGCCATACCTTCCAATCTAGTATTGTTCAAGGTGTGCATAGAAGAGTAGCCAGCCCTCTTGATTTTCTTGAGAGGTTACCTCCTCAATAGGCTCATCAAGCCAATTTTGTCCTCTTCCACTCCTAAATTCCTGCTCACAATATCAAACCAAAACAGGGATGCACATAACAGCAAAAACACAAGTGTTGGGTATGAAGAGAAACGTTTTTACAGTGGGATGCACAAAATGAGGTTTCCCTGAGCTTCAGAAAAACGTGGGCAAGCATAAACGAAATGGAAAATGGGGAATAAACCCTGGGAAGGAAAATTCATTTTCAGAAAACGTTTATGGACAACCCAGGAGCAAAAACGACCTCCATCAAACCACCAATTCGTGATTCTCCTCTCCCAGTCACTGTACCAACCAAAAACAAGTTCCCAGCCATGGAAAATGTAGGAAAAATGGTAGAAAACGTGAAGGGAAAACCCCAGCTAACTCAAACTGCATGAGAGAGCAAAGGCCATGGGTGAAGAATGGCTTTTGGGTCAATTTCGTGGGTGTTTTCTTGCCCAAGGAGACAAAATACGATTTCCCAGGTTGATGGCTTGCCCATACACGAAATTTGCTGCCATACGTCTTCATTCCCAAGGCATTAACTACCTCAACCAACTCTTGGAAGAATTAAATGATTGGGTGCATAAGTCAAAAAGGGTAGTTGAGGGTTTATGGGTTCCTTCATTGACATTTGGGTTAACACCATTGGCTCAAGGGTTTGAATAATTTCCCTCCCTATTCCTTGTAGAATCATGGCCCCATCTCTTTGTTGCATTGCATAGCTAGTTGTGGGTATTTCATTAAAATTCATATTTACATGATGTCTTAATTTATATTGTGCATAGCTAGCACAAGAACTATATCCATCGATTTTTAATTGCCGATACATAAAACGTTAAATCAATGGCAGGGCCTTGGCCTTGAGTTCCTCACCATGATTTAATAACGATATTTACATCATTTACAATTTGAATGCAATAGGGTCAAAATCGGGATATTACATACCCCTCCCCCTTACATTAGCACTGTCCTCAGTGCTCTTCAAAATTGAACAAAAATGGATATGCCACTCTCATGGCATCCTCCAGCTCCCATGTAGCCTCATCGGGACCGTAGTGCTTCCATTGCACCTTTACCTATCCGATGGCTCGGTTCTGGAGCAATGTTACCTTTTGGTCTAGGATGCGCAATGGATCGGTTTGGAACTCTCCCTCGGGTTCCACCTGGATCACATCCCAATTAATCACATGGTTAGGATCATGTACATATTTCTTAAGAAAAGAGACATGAAAAACATTATGAGATCTAGTGCTAGCAGGCAATGCAAGTCTATATGCAACTGGCCCTATTCTTTCGAGCACTTCAAACGACCCACAATATCTAGGTGATAGCTTGGCACAACTCCCAAACTTCAAGGAACTCTTCCTTGGCCTCACTCTAAGATAAACATGATCCCAAACATTGAATTCCCTATGCCCTCTAAGCTTATCTACATAGCTTTTCTGTCTATCCTGGGCTGCTTTTAAATTCTGCTTGATCTTTGCAACCCCTCGTTCCATTTCCTTAAGCAATTCTGGCCCAAGTACAATTATATTCACTGGATTGTCCCAAGTCACTGGTGTCCTGCACCTTCTACCATACAAAACCTCATATGGACTCATTCCCAATGATGCTTGCTTCCTGTTGTTATATGCAAACTCCACCAAGTGTAGATAATCCTCCCACTTGGATGGTTTGTCCATTACATACATGCAAAGCATGTCTTCAAGCACCTGGTTTACTCTTTCTGTCTGCTTGTCTGTTTGAGGATGGTATGCGGTACTAAAGTTCAACTGCGTACCCAAATCTTTGAAAAGACCCTTCCAAAAATTTGAAGTGAACTTGGTATCCCTGTTAGAAATTATTGCCTTAGGCAACCCATGTAATCTGAAAATTTCCTTCATGAAAGTATTCGCAATGGCATCGGCTTTATATGTAGACTTAACCGGTATAAAATGTGTTGCCTTTGTTAACTTCTCCACCACAACCATGATGGAATCATGTTGGCTCACAGTCATTGGCAATCCTGTAATAAAATCCATGGAAATTACTTCCCATTTCCGTTCTGGGATTGGCAATGGATGCAATAAACCTGCTGGGTGTTGGTGTTCAACCTTCACCTGTTGACATTTCATGCACTTAGAAATGTATCCAGCGACATCCTTCTTCATCCCTGGCCAGAAATAGTATTTTCTTGCTGTAGCAATTGTTTTTTGATATCCTGGGTGACCAGAGTATGGATCTTTATGGATTTCATCCATAACAATCCTCCTCAAATTTGCCACATTCAGAATATAGGCTCTATTCTTATAGGTAAGAAGTTCGTCTTCCTCCAAATGATATCCTTCATACTTCTTGCCAAGGTCTTGCTGCTGCAATTTGTCCTTTATCTACACGTACACTTCATCCTCAACAATATGGTTAACAATTTGCTGCCTCAAATCTGGTTGGCAAGTACTAAGCGCTGCCACATGCATCTCATGTACCTTCCTTCTGAGTGCATCAACCACCTTGTTTTGTTTCCCTTTTATGTGTTTGATTTCAAAATCAAATTCACACACAAATTCCAACCATCTAGCTTGCCTAGCATTTAAAGTTGGTTGATCAAATAAGTATTTCAAACCACAATGGTTTGTCCTTAACTCAAATTTCATGCCCATTAAGTAATGCCTCCACATCTTTAAAGCATGTACTATGGCTGCAAGTTCTAAATCATGAGTAGCATAGTTTTTCTCGTGCTCCTTCAACTTTCTCGACTCATAGCATACAACGTGGTTGTCTTGCATAAGAACTCCTCCAAGTCCTTGATTGCATGCATTGGTACATACCACAAAGTCTTTTTTCTGGGTCTGCAATTACTTCCCATTTCCGTTCTGGGATTGGCAATGGATGCAATAAACCTGCTGGGTGTTGGTGTTCAACCTTCACCTGTTGACATTTCATGCACTTAGAAATGTATCCAGCGACATCCTTCTTCATCCCTAGCCAGAAATAGTATTTTCTTGCTGTAGCAATTGTTTTCTAATATCCTGGGTGACCAGAGTATGGATCTTTATGGATTTCATCCATAACAATCCTCCTCAAATTTGCCACATTCGGAATATAGGCTCTATTCTTATAGGTAAGAAGTTCGTCTTCTTCCAAATGATGTCCTTCATACTTCTTGCAAAGGTCTTGCTGCTGCAATTTGTCCTTTATCTACACGGACACTTCATCCTCAACAATATGGTTAACAATTTGCTGCCTCAAATCTGGTTGGCAAGTACTAAGCGCTGCCACATGCATTTCATGTACCTTCCTTCTGAGTGCATCAGCCACCTTGTTTTGTTTCCCTTTTATGTGTTTGATTTCAAAATCAAATTCACACAAAAATTCCAACCATCTAGCTTGCCTAGCATTTAAAGTTGGTTGATCAAACAAGTATTTCAAACCACAATGGTTTGTCCTTAACTCAAATTTCCTGCCCATTAAGTAATGCCTCCACATATTTAAAGCATGTACTATGGCTGCAAGTTCTAAATCATGAGTAGCATAGTTTTTCTCGTGCTCCTTCAACTTTCTCGACTCATAGCATACAACGTGGTTGTCTTGCATAAGAACTCCTCCAAGTCCTTGATTGCATGCATTGGTACATACCACAAAGTCTTTTTTCTGGGTCTGCAATTTTCAAAATTGGTGCACTCGTAAGAAGATTCTTCAATAGTCGGAAACTTTCCTCACATCTTGGTGACCATTCAAATTTTATCCCCTTCTTTTGCAAAGAAGTGACTGGGTTTGCGACCTTGGAGAATCCTTCAATAAATCTCCTATAGTAACCAGCAAGGCCCATAAAAGATCTCACATCTGTCATATTTCTTGGAGTTGGCCAATTCATAATGGCTTCAATCTTCTCAGGGTCCACAGATATTCCTTCATCTAAGATGATGTGACCCAAATAATGAATTCTATCTTTATAAAAGTCACATTTACTCAACTTTGCATACAACTTATGCTCTCTTAGCAATTGCAGTGTCATTCTTAGATGTTCTTCATGCTCTTTTTCATTCTTAGAATAGATAAGAATGTCATCTAGAAAAACAAGAACAAACTTGTCCAAATACTTGCTAAAAACACTATTCATGAGACACATGAATGTAGCTGGTGCATTTGTGAGACCAAATGGTACCACTACAAACTCATAGTGTCCATACCTTGTTCTAAAGGTTGTCTTATGAATGTCTTCTTCTTTGATTCTTACCTGATGGTAACCAGACCTCAAGTCAATCTTTGAAAATACCTTTGCTCCTCTCATTTGATCAAAAAGGTCATCAATTCGGGGCAATGGGTATTTGTTCTTCACAGTGACTTTGTTCAACTGCCTGTAGTCAATACATAACCTAAGTGTTCCATCTTTCTTTTTCACAAATAGAACAGGTGCTCCCCACGGGGACACACTTGGCCTGATATATTTCTTTTCCAACAAATCTTGCAATTGCATTTTCAATTCTAGCAATTCCGATGTACTCATCCTGTAGGGTGTCTTAGACATTAGTGCAGCTCCTGGCATAAGTTCAATTGTAAAATCAATGTCTCTCTTTGGAGGAAGTCCCAGAATCTCATCAGGAAAAACATCCTTGAATTCCTGCAACACATGGTAGTCCTCCAACTTAAGAGTTTCATCCTTTGTTGCCTCTAAAACGTGGGCTGCATACAATTGACAACCTTTCCTACAAAACTTCTTCAGCTACATGGCTGAAACTTGCCTAACAGAAGTCACCTTTGGAATGCCCTTTACAACCCTTGGGTTTCCTTCTTCGTCCATGCATTCAATGTCTTATTGTAGCAATCAAGTTTAACCCTGTGTGCTTCTAACCAATCCATTCCGATGAGAATATCATAGGAACCCAGTGGTAAAATATTCATATTTGCATAAGTGAATATCCCATCCATCTCTAATGGACATTTCTCTACAATTTCACTAACTTTTCTCTTGGTTCCAGTGGCTAGTTGAACTAACCAAGATTTACTATGCTTTAATTTCTTAAAAGCACAAATCTCAATAATTCTAGGAGTGACGTAACTGTGAGTAGATCCAGGATCAATCAAAATAGAAACAGATTGCTTAGCAATCTTACCTTCAACTTCAACCACAGTTGATTGATGATCTGCCTGGCAGTCTTCTAGTGCTGCATAGATTCTAGGGATTGTCCTCGCCACTTGACCCACAGTTTCAGCTCCCTGGATGTTGTGAACTTGATTTGCATTCCCATTTCTATGTGGACAGTTCCTAAGCATGTGCTCCCCTCCACAACCCCAACATTGAAGTGGTTCTCTTGGATCCTTTGGATCTCTTGGCTTTTCTCCCATCATCCTAGTTGGCTTAGTCATAACCTGTGATGGCTGCCTTTGCTGATTTCTAATATGAGGTGGTTTGAAACCTTTCTTCCTTTGGTCAAACTTTTCATTTTTCTTGTCCTTCCATGCCTTATGGAATTATGGTTTTCTTTTGTTTTGATCGAAGCAATACTTGGCCTTTCTTATGGCCTCCTCTAGAGTTCGAGGTTCATCGAACTCAATTCTATCTTTATATGACTGGGGCAGTCCACTTAGGAAATGTTGAATCTTCACCTTATCATCCCGAATATACCTGACATACCTCAGTAGCTCCAAGAATTTGTTTGCATATTCTTCCATGGTCAATTGTCCCAATCTCAGCACATGGAACTCTTTGATCTTATCATCATAGTACCTATCAGAGAGGTACTTCTGCTTGAAGTATTTCTTGAACTGCTTCCACGCAATCTTCCTTTCATTGATCTTCATCACTTGCCTGATGTGTTCCCACCATATAGATGCTCTTCCATTCAAGTTGAAGATGGCAAGCCTTGCCTTCATATTCCTAGAGTAGTCTTAGACTTGGAAATGCTTTCTCATCCCAAGAAGCTAAGCTTCAGCTTCTTGACCAGACTTTACCTCTCCATCGAATGTAGGAGGTTTTGCCTTCTTAAATTCCCCATGTGAATTGTTCTTGTAGTGCCTCTTCCTCTTACTTCTGCGAGATGAAGAGCTTGAACCCTCAATGGATTCTTCAGAGTCAGATGATTCATTAGAAGAGATTTCTGGAGTATATGTTCTGTCTGTAGAAACTCTTCTTGAGCTACTGACCCTCTTGCGGTAGTTCCTCCTAGAGCTACTCCCACCCCTTTCTGGATTTGATGTCTGATGCCCAGAGTTTATTTGCCTTTGAATGTCTGTCAAACTCTGCAGCATGGCTGCATTCAACTGATTTTGTTCTTCCTGAGCTTTAATCATCCTTTCATTATCTTCTCTACAGCTTTGCAACTCCACCCTTAGGCTCCTCATGGTGGTTGCAATACCTAGAGGAGTCTCTTAATTTCTTCTCCCATTAGATTTTGTTTCAGCATTTTCAACATGTATGTTCTCCCCCATGGCATCTGTCTCAGGCTCATAGGGATCTTATGCATCATCCATGATGTTGATTTTCTTGGCCCAACCAAGACCCAAAACTTCCAACTGTACTATCTAGAGTGCTGCCCTGATGTAATTGTGATTCTGCAAAATGTGTTCATCAACACAATTGTTAGCTGCATTATATTCTCAGAAATTCATAAATTACTTCATGCACGTGGGAAAATATTATATTGACAATTTGTCAAATCATAGAATTTTCTCACAATCAACGACATATGAGGGGGACGATGGGGGTCAAGGGGGCTTCCGCCATTGCAGGGCGGGTCAAGGGCAGCGCCCTCATTTTTTTTTCCCTCAATTTCACGCAATCTAGCGCATAAGTTTCATGGCGATTTCCCATTTTCGGTACTTAAAAATCTCACTGCAAAACTGCAGAAATCCTCTGTATCGGCGGACTTCTTCATTCTCTTTCGACTCATTGCGGACAAACTCGTTGAGTTTCGTCGGTCCTCCAACCTGTTGCGGACGAACTCGCCGAGTTCCACCGCCGTTGCGGACGAACTTGCCGAGTTTCTTCCAGTGTTGCGGATGAACTTGCCGATTTTCTTCTGGTGTTGCGGACGAACTCATCCATCTCTTCCGGTCTATTGCAGAGCAACTCATCGAGTTCTTCTGGTCGACCATTTCGGCAAAAAATCGCCAGTTCTTTCCGCTGTTTCGGCGAAAACTCACCAATTCTTTCTGCCATTTCGGCGAAAAATCGCCAATTCTTTCCGCCGTTTCGGCAAAAACTCACCAAATCTTTCCGCCGTTTCGGCGAAAACTCACCAATTCTTTCCGCCGTTTCGGTGAAAAACTCACCAATTCTTTCCGTTGTTTCGACGAAGATCTCACAAGTTTCTTCCGCCATTTCGGCGAAAATCTCGCAAGTTCCTTCCGATACATACTTAGAAATTTTTTCAAAAACACTTAGAAGAATTTCGATTTATTTTTTTTCTTTCTGAGATGCTCACTGCTCAATAGGAGGTGGTCTTACCTCTGTAATTTATTCAACTTAGCCAGTTTAGGTCCAATGCTGAGACCTATGGTGATTAGGAACGGATCTCCCCTTTGTTACTGTGATCAGTTTCGGCCCATAGAGGCCCAATGCTGTAGCCTATGGCTCTGATACCATTCTATCACGTCCCCACCCATCATACCAGTGCGATGGAGAGGATCATGATGCTAAAACCGGGCATCTAGCCCCATACTTATTAAATAAAACATTCACATAATATAAAAAGACATATTCAAATGTATAAATATAAGAAACATAGCGGAAATAGATTCAATTACACATCCATCATACATTCAAGATATTCATGAGATTCATCAAATAAATAAATTACAAAGTTAACACAAGAGAGTACTTATCTTATAACAAAGTAGTCCCGAGCAACTGGCTATGCAACTGCAACGTTCCACCCAACCATAGGCCAGTTGTGATCATCAATATCTCAACACACTGCCACCCCCGAGCTGGGCATGATCTCTACAAGGAACTAGGGAACAACAGACTCACACATAGTCCAAAGATACCCCAGAATCAACCAAGCCAATCTATAGTTGGGGTTTATCAGGCTGCTAAGGCAATGGAAGGAAATGAATTGCTAAGGTAGTGGCTCATGCACAGAGCTATGGATACCTCTACCAGATCTATCTAGCTTGGTACCCACATTACCTACACACCCAATACAAGGAAGTATTCCCTTCACTACCACACAATACCTCAGGCCATACCTTCCAATCTAGTATTGTTCAAGGTGTGCATAGAAGAGTAGCCAGCCCTCTTGATCTTCTTGAGAGGTTACCTCCTCACTAGGCTCATCAAGCCAATTCTGTCCTCTTCCACTCCTAAATTCCTGCTCACAATATCAAACCAAAATAAGGATGCACATAACAACAAAAACACAAGTGCTGGGCATGAAAAGAAACGTTTTTACAGTGGGATGCACAAAATGGGGTTTCCCTGAGCTTCAAAAAAATGTGGGCAAGCATAAACGAAATGGAAAATGGGGAATAAACCCTGGGAAGGAAAATTCGTTTTCAGAAAATGTTTATGGACAACCCAGGAGCAAAAAGACCTCCATCAAACCCCCAATTCGTGGTTCTCCTCTCCCAGTCACTGTACCAAGCAAAAACGAGTTCCCAGCCATGGAAAATGCAGGAAAAATGGTAGAAAACATGAAGGGAAAACCCCAGCTATCTCAGACTGCGTGAGAGAGAAAAGGCCATGGGTGAAGAATGGCTTTTGGGTCAATTTCGTGGGTGTTTTCTTGCCCAAGGAGACAAAATACAATTTCTCAGGTTGATGGCTTGCCCATACACGAAATTGGTTGCCATACCTCTTCATTCCCAAGGCATTAACTACCTCAACCAACTCTTGGAAGAATTAAATGATTGGGTGCATAAGTCAAAAAGGTTAGTTGAGGCTTTATGGGTTCCTTCATTGACATTTGGGTTAACACCATTGGCTCAAGGGTTTGAATAATTTCTCTCCCTATTCCTTGTAGAATCATGCCCCCATCTCTTTGTTGCATTGCATAGCTAGTTGTGGGTATTTCATTAAAATTCATATTTACATGATGTCTTAATTTCTATTGTGCATAGCTAGCACAAGAACTATATCCATCGATTTTTAATTGCTAATACATAAAACGCTAAATCAATGGCGGGGCCTTGCCCTTGAGCTCTTCACCATGATTTAATAACGATATTTACATCATTTACAATTTTAATGCAATAGGGTCAAAATCGGGATATTACATAGAGAATACTTTAGGCATCCAAATTCCATAGGATGTGTATAACATCCTCATTCTAGATTTCATGACAAAGTGCAAAAGGGTGTAACATTTTTCTACTGTATGTTGTTTCTATGTAAAGATCACTATCACTAGAACTTTGAAATATGATAATTATCAACAAGAGTACTATTAGATATAGATATATTACATAAACACTTTAACCATTGGGCATATTTCTCTTTAGCAATGAGACATATTGCTTAAGATTTTTGGTCATCATAATTTTATAGCACGTGAGATTATGGGTAATTACAACACGTTTACCAATTATTGTAAAACATAGATAGATGGATGTTATAACCATAATGGTCATATTATCTACTAATGACCATTAATAGATTTACTAATTAACTAGCATTAATTATAGATATATAGGGTATATAATTAATGCCATCTCATTAAATAAAAATATAATATATGGAAATATAAGTATAATTACAGAACCTTGTAGTTTTAATTAACCGATTAATACAATTGCTATTTACATACCCATAAATTTCATAGTATATTTATGAGTAATATGTAATTAAGTGATATGGGTGAATTGATATAAAATATATCCATAAACCTGTTTAATGGCTTAAGGTTTCTTGGAATAGCCATTATATATGTAATATATAGGTGTAGGTTAACAAATGAATACCCCACTTACAAATCCGTCGGACTTCTTATGGCAATCATTTCCATGACTTCGGACATCTCTATCTATAGAGACGAGTATACCATAATATTCGGTTCGGTTTAACTCCGGCGGCCCTCATAGGCCACCCCCTGCCATTAAGTTTTTGGTGTTTAGCGGTTTAATACAGAGGAAAAGGATTCGATAGCGCATATTCCTAATTGGAATAACAAGCAGTTTGGATATGAATTATATCGCGACTTTAGTTCAGGAATCTTTTATGGAAACTCAAGGACATAGAAAAATAGGGGCAAATATTCTCCTTTGGTATTGGGATTGACGAGGCACGAGCAAGGAGCTCTGAGGATTTGTGGTGGTGGCATAAAGTGTTTGGATTTTAGCGTTTAAAGCTTGCAGAGTTTTGCATCAAATGCCATGGCCCAGTGTGGTGTTATGGACTGCAGTCATTGCAACGTATGTATTCAATCTGAATTTTGGCATGAGGGGCTGGCTTTCCCACGCAAACTCCTACACCATGATCTTTGGAAATACTTCTCTCTGATTCTCTAAAATACCAAGTAATAGGAGCACAGAGTTTCACTCTGGTTGATGGGTCAAGACAACATTGTCGGTTGGAAGCTATTGTCTCTGCATTGAAGAGAGCAATAATTTCCTTGCTGTATAGTTACTTTTGTTCCATTAAACTTGTGGGTAATGCTCCCTTATGACTCCATATCCCTTACTACTCCATATTTTTGTTTACGTAGAGAAAAGAGGTCTTGACCCTTTATTTATCCAATATGTCAGAGCTTGCTTGTGATAGAGAGCGTTGATCCCCTTTTTCTTTTATTTATTATAAAGTTTTTAGTTGTGTGTAAGAGAGTAAGAATTCCTCTTCCTATTGATTATTATCTGTATAATTGTTACAGATTTGAATAGAGAAAGAGTAGGCCAACTCCTCTCTTGAGCTTGATAGGTATGATATATTGTCCAAGAGAGTAGAGAAGGAGTGGCCTCATTGGGTATCGGCTCCTCTCTTGCACTTAATATATGTAAATTGTCTAAATGAATATAGAAGGAGCTGTCGAATGTTAAATAAAACCAACCTTGATGGTCGAGGCATAAAGTCTGATAATCAAGTTTCCTCTCTTGCACTTAATATATGTAAATTGTCTAAATGAATATAGAAGGAGGTGTTGAATGTTAAATAAAACCAACCTTGATGGTCAAGGCATAAAGTTTGATAATCATGTTTCCGTTCATTGTATCACACTTATGTGGAAAAAGAAAGATTACAATCGCAAGTCAATATTCTTCAAATGATAATATAATCAATATCTAAAGAGTGTTAGGTTGGACACATGGGTCGTATCACATGGTTTAACTATCGTGAATTAAATATAAATGTTTGGTTTGTTCCTTTGTTACACAACAATTCCATGTGATCACATGCCACAACAGAGATAAGGGAGCCATGCCCTTTATTACTATCTCTTAGAAATATATACAACAAGAACGAACCTAATATTAAACGAATGTGAATATCTAGAAGAATTGACAAGGACTTTGGCTTGGGGAGGATGAGTGGAACGGAATGAACAACTCCCAGGAAAAAACCCTAGCAGTCGGTGCCACCGTAGGGCCTCATGGCCGCCTAGACACTCTAGGGAAACCATCGCCCTTGCCTGGGAAGCTCCCCACGGGCCCTGAACCATGCCGAAATCTGTTGCAGCGTGGAGATGGCTTCGACGAGCTGAGGATTGAGTGGCCAGACATCAGGAAAGATGCATCCTCAGCCCTTCATCTTCTCGACAGGCACTTGACAGCTGCGAGATGCATCAATGAAGGATCCCCATCTCGCCCTCATACGAGTGCCCAACTCCTTGCGCAGGTGCTCAATGCAAAACGGTCGCCGCCTCTCAGGCATCTGCATCCTCACCGGCCTGAGATATCGAAAGAGGAAGACCTAGGATTCCCAGTCCAACTGTTAAAATTCAATATGCTAAGACAGAAAATAGCAGCATTACATTCCATTTCACAATAATAGCATATACAGAATCACTGAAGAAACAACAAGCATAGCATAAACACAAGAGACACAGATTTATCCTGGGAAACCCTCATGGGGTAGAAAACCCAGCAAAGCTTCCTCAATATAGATGAACAGCAATATACAAAGATGCAAACCAAAGACATGATCTCCTTCTCCACCATAGCAGACCTCTCCTCCACAAGTGCGCTACTCTCAAGTGAGTGAGTCTGTCAAATGAGGAACACACCTCCTCTATTTATACACTACTCCGACTTTTTCTTTTACACAAGACATGTAGGCTCGTATTTAACCATTGGGTTAAATACCCCATTACAACTGACTGGGCCGACCCCTCTAGGGTGGTCTAATAACCCTTTGACCCACATAACACATACAGGGCCGACCCCTACTAGGGAAGTCTAATAACCCAAGTTACCACATTCCGACGGAGGAATAAACATCTCCAAATATACAATAAGATCTTCACGGAGGAATGAATCATCTCCGGAATAATAAAGTACAAATATAATATTCTTTGAAGTTACAATATCTCAACACTCCCCCTTAACGAGAAGGATATTATAACAGCATCTGCACGAGCAAGGAGTCATCAACATGATACATCTGTAAATCATTGGAAGCTTTCTCAACATCATCAGTAACTCAACTAGTTACTGGAACATCTTCAATACTGGAACATCAACATCTTCAGTACTGAGTCTTTATCTTCTGCAGCACTCAAACAACTACAGCAACATCGATATCTGAATCCTCTCGATCGTCAGCATCGTCATCACACAATCATCAGCATCCTCATCACACGATCATCAACATTGTCATCACACGATCATCAGCATCGTCATCACACGATCATCAGCATCGTCACATCATCTTGATCTACAACATCTGGTTCATCACGATCTACAACATCTCGATCATCTCAATCTACAACATCTGGATCATCTCGATCTACAACATCTGGATCATCATGATCTACAGCATCTGGATCATCTTGATTTACAGCATCTGGATCATCTCAATGTAATGTCCCCATTCAAATAAGTGCATAGTAAGACAATCCCATCAATCCTACTAGTTTCCTAGGTTGGATGGGCACATGTGGGATGGTAATAAGGAAGCTAATAAATGATATTTAGACATTAGAAGGGTTCAAGAATTTAATAAATATGATGAATAAATAAATTCAAGAGAAATTCTAGGTGGCAAGTGGTTTTGGAGACATATGGAGGTGGTGGGACCCACACTAGCTTGATTTTTCAATGACACATGGCAGCTCTCTCTTGCCAATTCGAATTCATGGGAAGGTGAACACTCTTGGGTGAGTTGGTAAGTCATAACACATGGCATTGAGCATCTTAGGTCGAAATGGGATGGAATAGTAACCTCCATGGGAGAGGAAGAGTCAAATTGGAGACTAGTGGACACTTGGGCTAGATTCCCTAGTTTTATGACAACAATAATGAAGCATCTATGACATTTATGACAAAATTCAGACCTGACTTCTTACACCTGACCATTATGACATGTCAGCCCCAAAAATAGGCTCAAGGAAGGCACTCATGGAGTTGGAGGAATCCAAAGAGACTCAAATTCGAATTTGGGAGAAGATGGAAGGTTGGAACTAGGAGACAAGTGGCAAATGAGGAATATTTTCTAAATGGAAAATTATTGAATCTATTGAGAGGATTTCGACCCCTTCAAGGCTAATGTTGGTTATAAAATGTAGAAATCAAGTATGAGAATGGCTTTTGATGATTTGAGAAAAATTGCATGTGTGAAGAGAGAACTAGTGGATGACTAGTTCCTTGCCTTAGCCAATTTCGAGGGTGAAAGATTCCCATCCAAGTTGGTGTTTGGAGAGGCCACTCAGGTCTTTCATGGTGCTTTAATGGAGTTTTATTTGCAGGTAGCAGCTACAGGAAGTTTCATGGTTTGGTTTAGTGCAGCACTTTCTCTCCACCATTTCCAGTTTTGAAGGCATATTCGTGCTCCTTGAGGGAGGGCGTTTTTGGTGAGCACTTGTGCTTCTTGAGAGAGATTCTCATTATATATTTCTGATTGTAATAGCTTCATATCCTCTGTTATTGATATTCAGAAAGTCTCCGGTCGAAATACCCACTGGTTGTATGCAAAACTATTGATTCATGAGCAAACAATGTCCATTTCCCCAATGCATTGATGTATGACACTATAATGTTGATTATTTCGAATGGATGGATGATTCTCTGATATATTTGTGATCAATATACTGCCATGGATGTCTTCTACAAGTTTCATGTACTGTACTTGAGCATTTGAAGCATTTTTACTCAGTTTAGTTGTATTGGGAGGTGAAATAGTGCCATTTCCCCAAGGGTCGAATTGGGGGTTTTTGCTGTTGAATGTGAGAGAGTTAGAACAGTAGTAAAAATCAATTAATGGTTCATATGAGACCTTAATCACATACTTAACACATTATATACCTCTGTTCATAAATTTGTGGGAGTTTGGAGGCATTTGGAAGGCCATTTGCAGTGTTACCCGGGGGGGATTTAATGCACAAATTACTAGTCAAAATTACCTATATTGATCAGAATACAAATCAAGTTTGCAGCAGCATTTGGAGGGCCATAAAACATCCCTGAACCTAATATTCAAGTCTAAATACCATTCATACACTCCTACAGAAGATTTGGGAGCATTTGGGTTGATTTGGAGGTCAAAACAGTAAAACTAGTCAAAGGTCGAAATTGGGGAAAAAGTGGAAAAATTGGCATTTTAATAAAATTTTGAAAAAGGGCCATTACACTCAATCTACAACATCTGGATCATCTTGATCTACATGATTAGCATCATCGTAATCAACATCATTGTCATCTAGATCAACACGACCAGCAGCATCGTCATCTAGATCAATAGTATTAGTATCCACACCAATACAAGTATACACATCATCAATACAAGTATACACATCATCAATACAAGTATCCACACAATACAAGTATACACACAATACAAGTATACACATCATCAATACAAGTATACACATCATCAATACAAGTATCCACACAATACAAGTATACACATAATACAAGTATACACATCATCAATACAAGTATACACATCATCAATACAAGTATCCACACAATACAAGTATACACATCATCAATGCAAGTATCCACACAATAGCCGCATACCTTGCAACACACACGATCATATTACAGGATGATCAATCCTGCTCTCTTTAGGACATAGGTCCATGGATGATGCAATCCTGTCATGTTCCTTTTGAACCGAGGTCCAAGGACGATCCAGTCCTACCATGTACCTTTTGAACTGAGGTCCAGGGATGATCCAGTCCTATCATGTACCTTTTGAACCAAAGTCCAGGGACGATCCAGTCCTATCATGTACCTTTTGAACCGAGGTCCAGGGACGATCCAGTCCTATCATGTACCTTTTGAACCGAAGTCCAGGGATGATCCAGTCCTATCATGTACCTTTTGAACCGAGGTCCAAGGACGATCCAGTCCTATCATGTACCGTTTGAACCGAAGTCCAGGGACGATCCAGTCCTATCATGTACCTTTTGAACCGAGGTCCAGGGACGATCCAGTCCTATCATGTACCTTTTGAACCGAAGTCCAGGGATGATCCAGTCCTATCATTCAATTCTCGGAGACCTCATGTCTACGGCTCAATTCACAGGACCAAAGTCCGAGGACGATCCAATACCCTTACTTGTTCATTCAGGATTTTATTCTCGGAGACATCTTGTCTACAGCTCAATTCACAGGACCAAAGTCTGAGGACGATCCAATCCACTTACCTGTTCATTCGGGATTTTATTCTCGGAGACATCTTGTCTACGGCTCAATTCACAGGACTAAAGTCCGAGGACGATACAATCCCCTTACCTGTTCATTCAGGATTTTGTTCTCGGAGACATCTTGTCTACGGCTCAATTCACAGGACTAAAGTCTGAGGACGATCCAATCCCCTTACTTGTTCATTCAGGATTTTATTCTCGAAGACATCTTGTCTACGACTCAATTCACAGGACTAAAGTCCGAGTACGATACAATCCCCTTACCTATTCATTCAGGATTTTGTTCTCGGAGACATCTTGTCTACGACTCAATTCACAGGACTAAAGTTTGAGGACGATACAATCCCCTTACCTGTTCATTCAGGATTTTATTCTCGGAGACATCTTGTCTACGGCTCAATTCACAGGACTAAAGTCCGAGGACGATACAATCCCCTTACCTATTCATTCAGGATTTTATTCTCGGAGACATCTTGTCTATGGCTCATTTCACAGGACTAAAGTCCGAGGACGATACAATCCCCTTACCTGTTCATTCAGGATTTTGTTCCCGGAGACATCTTGTCTACGGCTCAATTTAGGACTAAAGTCCACAGATGATACAATCCTCTTACTCTCGGATACATCTGTCTGCGGATCACTTTAGGACTAACGTCCACAGATGATATAATCCTCTTCTTTCTCGGAGACATCTGTCTACGGATCCTTTTAGAACATATGTTCAAGTATGATGCAATCCCATTGTCAACTTAGACCCTATCTAAGGACCATCCACTAACCTCTCTATTGGCATCACCAATAAAGGTAACCACATCATCGACCTCTCTGTCGATGCCGGAAATCTCATCACATCACTCCCCCTTTTGAGGAGAGTCCTTCTGAACTACACCAAGCTTGTATCGGAAATATTCAAAATTTTACTTGAGGTAGAGGTTTGGTTAGTACATCAGCAACTTGTTGACTTAAGGTAGACGTTTGGTTAGTACATCGGCAACTTGTTCACTTGAGGTAGAGGTTTGGTTAGTACATCGGTAACCTGTTACAAATTCGAACTTTATAGTTCCTTTCTGCACCATATCTTGGAACACTAGATTCTCTGCCATCTTGATACAACTCTGTTTGTCACATAGTATCACAGTTGGGTCTATCTCTAAGTCAAACAATCCTGTAGCCATACTGCTTCACAACTAGCAGAGCAAGCAGCCATATATTCTGCTTGTGCTAAGAGCCATACTGGACTGCTTGCTGCTAAACCACAAGATCATGGCTGATCCCAGACAATAACATCCTCTCGATGTGCTCTACCTGTCTGATACACTTTCTGCTCAATCAACATCTGTGTAGCCATCTGAAGTCATGATTTCCAAAATAGCATAGATCAAAGTCTATTGTATCCTTTAGGTACCTGGTCACATGCTTTGCAACGAATAGGTGAACACATCTAGTTTCCACTAGATACTGACTCAAGGTATTCACAGCAAAGCATATATCTGACCTAGTATTTATTAGATACATTAATGACCCAATAATTTGTATGTACAGAGTTATATACACTAACTCTGACGAGTCATTTACCAACAGCTTCAAGTTGGAATCCATGAGAGTGGACATTCCAACATATCAAGTCCTTTTAATATTTCTTGGCATACTTTCCCTGGTTGAGAAAGATTTCTTCTGAGCCTTTCCATACTTCCAGACCTAGGAAGTAATATATTAATCTAAGATCTTTCATTTTCTTTTATGCATCCATCTATCTGTGCCATCTCTCGTTAGATGGGTCTATTGATATGAACCTCAACATCATTCGAACTCTGAGGTGAGTTCCTTCTTGTATCCATGTCATCTATGTATAGAAACCATATTCAACCTTGTAGCAAAGGTTGAGATCCACATCACCCATGGTGATCATTAAGCTCATCAATTGATTATCGATCCTGGGAACCCATACAGAACCCGATTCACACTTCTTCTTTAATTACAACATTAAGAGAATGGTCTTATCTAGCCACTTGGAGCAAAACATCTCATCATGATTCTCTTCCTCTTTCTAAGAGAATCTTCTAGCCACAAGCCTTCTATAGTGTGTTTGATTTGTAAATCTTTTGTTGAACATCCATCGCTTGTTCAGTGTTCATCATTCATCATGATCTTTCCTACAAATCAAAATTATGTACATGATTAGTAATACTTCATAATCATCAAATCATATTGACATGATAACCTATTATGCATACAGATATCATTTACATAGTTATGCAACTATTTGACCAATACTTTGGCACAACACTTTCCCATATCCTGTATGCATACAGTGGCTATCTAGATGCCTTCCATCTCTACCAGAACATACTATCGAGAGTGTGCATAGCTCTCAGCATGTCATCAAAGAGGTTTCATTCTAGACAAGCAACAATGGAATGTTTGTCCAACTTACCAATCATATGCATATTAGTAGCACGATATATTCTAGGAATACAAATATGCATACAAGCAATATCATTTACTATTTCTAATAACAACTCAAACACTTATCTTTTATGTTTGTGTGGTTGCCTCCCGCTTGATCTTCTGTATGTCTTCTGAACTTCTATTCATTCTGTACCACTGTGCATGCTCAAGTGTGCACTAGTGTCATCCTCATGATCTCATACACAAACATACATTCATTAGTATATTCTCAATATTATCAAAACATTTTAATTCTAAATAATCATGATCATTAGTATTCAGGGTTTCAAGGAAGTCTTCTTTTACTCATGCATATTCTTGTTTGATCTAGTTAGTTAAATCATCAACTAAGATAAGAGACATAATATGCATAAACCCTTGATTACTAACTTTATGAATAAGCATAACCAATCATACCAAGTATACTTATATAAGGGATCCTAACACAAGGTAAGATTCTAACATGACATAGGAAAACATACCTGGATTAATATACCTGCTTAGTTATGTACAACATACCTAAACAATCTCTTCAATGATTTAGAGATCCTGAGCTAGAACCTGCATGTCTCATAGGTTAAACATAATATAACAAAGTCATACATACCTCGTAAGTGGATGAGTCTTTGTCTTCATGTTGTCATGGTCATGGAACTTGATTTGTCTTTCGTGATGTACCTGTATCTTGTTAGCAGACAACATCAACCTCACACAACACCATAATGCATAAGCACAATCATATAGCCCTAATCAATGAATGTCTTCGATCATTCGCATGCATTCATATTGTTACTAGGGTGATAAGACAATTCTAACATTAATCAAGATTGTACTAATAAATAACATGAAGACAAACACATTATGAACTTAATCAAGAATCAGATTTCAAGACATACCTGAACCTCCTTAAGTCATACCTGTCAAGACTTCTTGTAGTCTTCTTATATAAGGCCTTAGCCTCAACTCCCCCTGAAACTTGATCTGGAGCTTGATTAGGGTTTGCTAGAGAAACCCTAAAAATTCAATCTTTGACTTTCACACTTCTGAATGGATGGAAATATGTGTCTTGCTGAGCTGATCAAACTAGCATACTTCAATTTTGAAATCTCCAAAATTTGACCCCTCAAAATTGCCTTCGAAACTTCTGGATCTTCTGGACAGGAACCCGAACTAGGGTTTGATGAAGCCCACCCTTCTTTCCAATCAAAAGGTTCGATCCAAGGCTCTAAACTCTTATTTTTCTGAGGAGCTTCCAGCTGTGGTTACAGACTTAAAAAATTCCAACTTTTGCTGAAGCCCTAATTTTCCATCTTTCTGATCAAAATCCCGAACTAGGGTTTGATCAAGCCCGGTCTTCTACCCAACCAAAAAATTTGATCTTGGTCTCTAAATTTCGATTTTCCTGAGTATCATTCAGCCGTGGACTCCGATTCCAAAAATTCCAACTTTCTCCAAAACCCTAAATTTTGGAAGCCATGAATGAATGTGCTCAAAAAATAATTCTGTTTTGACAGAAATATGTACCTGATTGTTTCTACTGTAACTCTGAATTTTTCAATCCACAAGGTTTGAAAATGTTTCCTAAGATAGCCTGACCTGTTATCTTTCCATCCTGATAGGTCTGACCTCAATTGGATTCTCTGAGAGAGAGTTATGCCAAATGTCGGAACGTGACTTGTTTATGGGATAAAAAAGGAGAGCAAACTTGTATGGCGTGCCACATGTCACTGTTTGAACTTCGGCCTCTGAAAATTTTTCCTAAGATATCTCACCCTGTTATCTTTCCATCCCGACAGGTCTGACTTCAATTGGACTCTCTGAGAGAGAGTTATGCCAAGTGTCGCAACGTGACCTGTTTATGGGATAAAATAGGAGAGCGAACTTGTACGGCGTGCCACGTGTCACTGGTTTAGTTTCGGCCTTTGCAAAAGTTTCCTGAGATAGTACAGTCTGTGTACTACCTATCACTTTTTTACAAAATTTCATTTGGAGCTTCCTAGCCCAAGTTATGACCTTTTTTTCTAGGTCACCTGATTTTGACTGAGATCTGGAAGAGGCAGAAACCCTAACTTGTACTGATCATAACTCACAAAGTACAATGGATATGAGGGTGCCCTTTGGATACAAGGTACCTAGGGATGTTATCTACGACTTGTAAACTTTTCAGATCCTGAAACTTTGCATAAATGGATTTATAGAGAAAGTTCTACGATGACTGGTTTTTGCTATATAAAACCCTAACCTTCAAATTGTCGTAAGAGAAGCAAGTGTCGTAAGTGCCATACATTGCCTTCCTTCAGGTTAGCTTTGATGCCATGTTAAAATTCAATATGCTAAGACAGAAAATAGCAGCATTACATTCCATTTCACAATAATAGCATATACAGAATCACTGAAGAAACAACAAGCATAGCATAAACACAAGAGACACAGATTTATCCTGGGAACCCTCATGGGGTAGAAAACCCAGCAAAGCTTCCTCAATATAGATGACCAGCAATATACAAATATGCAAACCAAATATATGATCTCCTTCTCCACCATAGCAGACCTCTCCTCCACAAGTGCGCTACTCTCAAGTGAGTGAGTGTGTCAAATGAGGAACACACCTCCTCTATTTATACACTACTCCGACTTTTTCTTTTACACAAGACATGTAGGCTCGTATTTAACCATTGGGTTAAATACCCCATTACAACTGACTGGGCCGACCCCTTTAGGGTGGTCTAATAACCCTTTGACCCACATAACACATACAGGGCCAACCCCTACTAGGGAAGTCTAATAACCCAAGTTACCACATTCCGACGGAGGAATAAACATCTCCGAATATACAATAAGATATTCACGGAGGAATGAATCATCTCCGGAATAATAAAGTACAAATATAATATTCTTTGAAGTTACAATATCTCAACACCAACGAGCTGACCTAACCGCCTCAGCAGATCCAACATTCTCAAGACGAGCCAAAGCCTCCAGGACTCCTCAAGACCCTTCTTCATTTTCGATTTTTGTAAGATCTTTGATGGGAGTCTCTCTCTGTTTGCGAGTGACACCACAATTCTCTGTGTTGGAGCGGAAATCCTTGATTCATCAGGTTGAAGGAACCCCTACAGGACTGCAAAGGCTTATCTTTGCAGGGAGGCAACTCTCAGACCACTGGCAAATCCACAGCCTTGGGATCTTTAAGGATTCATCCATTTCCCTGGAAACAAGTTTACGAGGAGGAAATAGTAAACCCTCTACTTCTTAGAGCAAGTCCTTCAAGGATGCAATGCGAGTGGGGATATCTCAAGCACAAAATCCAGATAAAATCCCTCACCCTGTCTACATAGTGGACAAATTAGAGGAAGTTCCCACATTGGATATCTCTCAACCAAAAGTCAACAAGAACATTCTCCAGTTCAAGGAGCAGACCCTAATCTGCAGATTTAGTGGATTGTGGCCAAATACGAAGGATCTCCTTGATTGGATAGATTCAAACTGGCCCAAGGATGCTTGTGTTTTATTTTGCTCCAAAGGATTTTTTCTAGTGATTTTTTCTTCTCAAGAAGACCTTGATGTTGTTACAAGCAAGGGGCCTTGGTTCTGGGGAACTGCAAGGCTTTTCATAACCCCATGGTTCCTTGATTTTGATCCTCTAACTATGGTAGTTACGAAGGTGCCCATCTGGGTACGTCTTCCAAACTTACCAATCCATTTCTGGAATCAATCGATTTTCAAAGAGATAGGCAACCCTCTTGGCCATTTCTTGTCCTTGGATAACACTCGCATGGCTCAGGATATTTTCACCTATGCACGCATCAGCGCCACCATTGACATCAGTTCAAGCCTCCCCGACAAGATCAAACTGAAAATAGGCAGCTCCATTTGGACTCAGGATTTGGACTATGAAAACACTGCCTTCAGGTGTCGGATTTGTCGTCACACGGGACACCTCCTTAATGCCTTCCCACAAAGAAAACCCCAGCAACAAAGGACAAAGAAGGCATCCAAAGCCAAAAGCTAGCAGCCCGAGCTGTCCTCGTATGAAGAAGACAATCAAGATGATAGGATCGAGAAAGATACGCCCCCAGAAAAGTAGGATCAAAGATCCACTCCACCTCTGCTTGAGGTGCACATGCAGGAACAGAGATCCTCTCCACCTCCACCTATTCAAGAAGATGAAAGCATGAAAAGCAGCCCTCCATAAGGGCAAAAAATATATCATGATCCTACCTCTTCAGACTCTGATAAGGAACTCATTCAGGAGTCCACGGACATGCTGCAACTGGCCTTAGTGTCCCCAACTTCAAGGGGATGGATACAGGTCAAGAAAAAACAAGGAAAAAAAGGGATGACCTGAAAATCATCCCATTTCAGGGCTTTGATTTTCTTCTTTGTTTTTTCCATGTCATAGCTTCTCTTTTTGCTACTTTCTGTTGTGCCATTTCGGCTGAGAGTTCTTAGATCTTCTTTTGGAAGATTGCCACTCCATTACGCCTCACTTGGCCTTCGGGCATGAAGCATAAAATTGTTTGTAACTTTTTTTCTTTTTTGGCAATACAAGGTTCTTCACTAGCTTACAAAAAAAAAAAATATTAAACAAATGCAAGGTTACAAACATCCTTTTTGTTTCGGCTCTATTCAACTTTCAAAATGTAAGAATAGTTTACCAGTTACCTGCAAACACGAAACCAATTGCGCCCTTCTCATCAAGTTTTTATATGCACTCGGCATTAGCAGCAGAGACTGGGGCGTGCCTTTGTGTTTACCGAATACGAGCTTCGATTGTGAGGCAAATGCCATTTTTATTGCGTTTAAGTTGAATGCTTTGAAAAAACAGGAATCCCCTTGTAGTTGTAGGCAAAAGATGGATTCAATGAAGAATCTCATCAGTTCGAGGAGATTGTGGCAGATGCTAGGCCCTTTCTGGCATCTCATCTCAGAATTTGCCACTCTCGTCGTCGCATAGGTCATCCAGGAGTCGCCTTATTCAGAAGAGAAGCTGCCTGCGATATTCCGTGTTTGACTGAGATGGCAATGGTTACATCACTTGTGCGATATTCAGTGTGTTTTTACTAGACAAGTGGCGGCTCCTCATTCGCTATCAACAGACAACGAAAGGGCGAGAGGAGCCGACCCCTTAAAATATGCCTTCGGCGTAGTTAACGGGGAGATTTAAATTCAAAAAAAATAATTATATGATGAATATATTTTTATAAAAGCAGAAATAAATAAAAATATTTAATAAATTTTATATTTTTAATTAAGTTTATATTAATGTGGAGATTTAAATTTAAAACCGTTATTTTGTATGGTTGTGAAGTTTGGAGGTGCAAAAGTGTTTCATAATGTATAACATATTAAATAAATCTAGAAGCGTTTCATAATGTATAACATCAAAATTAAAAGCAATACACCTTACCCTATTCACCTTCTAGAAGTGGGTCTTCCCCATGAGAGCATCGTTGTGACTAGGTATCTAATGTACAAGGACATGATAAATAACATGGGAGCCAGAGACTTCCTAAAATTGCTTTAAAATCTAGTCAAGAATAACTACGGCTCAAGAGAGACCAGTATAAGACACCATGATGTGGTTAAACCATTGGGGGATTGATACAAATGCCACTTTGCAAGATATCAATAACATTAAAAATATTATCATTTCTAAGTTTGAAGATAAAACTTGAGTCTAGAAAGAATGATAATTAAAAGAAAGTTAAGATACTATAAGGAGGTCATTAACCCCAAGATCAAAATTATCTCTATATTTTAATTAGTCCAAAGAAAAAAAACGAATATAGCCAAGATAAGAACGAACTCTCATGAGCCCCATAGTGAAATGGGACGTTGGACAATTCCAAAAACACCGTGGGTGGAAAGGATTTGTCATAAATGTGAGACTACAAGCGTTGAGAATGAAAATCACTTTCTCTTAGAATGCCCTACGTACACCCACATAAGATTCCAGTTTCATAATCTTTGCTACAATATGATTCTCACTAACCTTTTAACGTGTCAAAACTATGACAACTTAGGAACACTTCTTTCTAAACTTTTTGAGCATAGAAATAAAATTTTACAACAATCCAAGTAATCCTCTTAAAGATCAGATAAACCAGAATTTGTCTCAATGGATATTAACTACCATCATTATTCTCTTCATAAATATATTTGTATAAAAATAAAAATATTCAATAAATTTCATGCTCATAATTATTAAAATGATTTGATTTGCAATATCAATATTGATTTGTTTTTAATTTATACAAGTTATAAGTGGACACATAATAATATTTCTTACACTCAAGTCATTCAAGTTTTTTTTTTTTTTCCTCGGAAAAAGTCGTAATTTTATTATCAGAAGATACAAAATTACATTCTGCAGATATATGGAGAGCAAAAGCTGCTCCATACATTGTCACATATAAGTGGGTACAGTAAATGAGCTCGGGAACAAACCCTCATTGCACAGAAAAGAACTAGAAGCTATGACCATCCACAGTACACTTTGTAGCAGACCCTCCACAGAAAGATATAGATCCGTCAAAACCGAAACCCTCATCGAAGGAAGCAGAAGATCCATGTCTGTGGACAGAGCAGCAGACACGGTAGACCTCCCAAACCGGCAAAAATAGCCAGCAAGCAAACCCCTGATGAACAATCAGCCAGACAAACCCCATTTTGGACTGGAGCAGTCCGCCGAAGCATTCCGCTTAAGTATCATAGCTTTCACAAAAAAAATACAAGTACCGAAGTACCCCACTAACAAATACACCCTAGAACAGGGCCACCACAAAAACCAGAAAAGAACCGGCTCGTGATGAGCTGCAGATAGGTGAAAGAAACCCTAAGAAAAAAACTGCAAGAATTGCCAAGAAGGTAGCAAAGCCACCGGATCTGCACGCCAAAGAAAGTCCACTGCAAACCGCCGCCACGGATCCGTGCACTTCTGTGGCGATATACCCTTCTTGGTACTCCTCCTCGCGGTCCTCCTCTCATGGGCTCCCTTCACCAAGGCCTCCACGCAGGACGCCGATCACTCCCCATAGCCGCACTTCGCAGGCCTGCAACCGCCATATTACGTCTCTGAAATTCAAGACCGCTCCATGTTTTTGCAGAAACGGCCATAGCCAAAATTCTTCGCTCCGCAGGCTACAGCCTTTTCGCCAGGACGCTGGAGATCGTGGCCGCCAACCAGAAAGCAGCCGGCATGCTGTCATGGTGGAACGGCACAGGAACGCTCTTCGCCCCCAGCGACTCCCAAGTCATTCAAGTTATTATATAATGCATTTTTCTTTCTTCAATGTAATAAAGTTTGGAAATTTTTGTAATCAATTTTAATATAATTTTTTTATATATATTTAAATTTTTAAAAAGTAATTATACATAGTTTTTGGGATTTTGGATATATTTTATTATATTTTAAAAGGACAAACTATTAATCAAACAAGAGCCACGAGGTGGCAATGTCCCCACACGATTGTAAATATGTTATTTTGAAATGTGCAAAAGAATTTTAAGCAAGCACTACTAACAGATCTTCAAGAATGTTAAGTCAATTGAAATAGAAACTTGGATGCTTGGACTCAATGAACACCTCTGACTATTAACAAATCTAAAATGTTGGTGTAGATACTATATAGAAAAGATCTACATGGCTTCAAAATTGAAGAAGATAAAGCCAAAAGAAATTCCATGCAATGAAAACATATCAAATCTTGTTGGCAATGCAAAGATAAGATCCAACAAGTCTCATATTTGAAAAAGGTTGAAGAAAGACTCTAAATCACAGTAATTGCAATAAAATTGAAGTCAAAGCTTAAAATCTTGAATTCATCGACACCTTAGTTTTCATGAACACACACCTATTATCACATACTCAAATATTTGAAGTAAATATTTCATAGAAAATCCCCATGCAAACAAAAAATTGAAAGAGATAAGAGGCAAAGGGAAAACCTATACTGCCAAACAGCTGAAATTGTATTACCATGCTTTTCTTTTCCTGCAATACCCTTGTGCTGAAAAATGAACAAAAGTGTAAAATGAATTTCTAGGATGCTAAAATGGAAGCTTGAGATAGTTATATAGAGGGCATGAAGATTCCTAATATATGAGGAGTATGACAATAGGATGTATGGCAAAATATTTTGCTTTAATAACCAATATTTTTCTACCTAATATATAAGAGGACACTAATGAAACAAACCATTTGTACTGAGCATAAAAAGGGCATGAGCTAAGGAAAGATTTCCTTGAACTTGTTGAAGAAAAATAAATAAATCTATGTATAGTGTACATAATTATAGGGGCAAAAAATCACAACCAATGTCTATAAAAACTAGATTATAAAAACATTGGTTCACCTCTAGAAAAGAGTGTTATACCTCATTTTTCCATATTTGATTGCACACGCTTTATCACCATGGGAAGTATGAAGTACCCATTATTACATGGTGAACTCATTCTCCATCCAAGTTGGAAAAGGTACCTAACGTAATGAGGTCGAATCCCACGTCATCAAACCAACTTAAGCCATCAAAAGAGGGATTTTCGCACTCTATTATGTTACAGGCGTGCGAAAATTACAACTTTTTTGCGCTTTACTCAGTTCACAGGGCACGAAAATGACAAATTTTTCGCGTGTTGCTTAATGTATGGGGTGCGAAAATATTGTTGAGGGAGATTTGCCTTGGATCTAGGGATCTATTATCCCGAGGATTTCATCATGCCTTTGAATATCATTCTAGTTTTCCTTTCAAAGAAAGTTGAATATCATGTGATCCACTTTATCCTACCTATGTGATCCACTTTATCCTACCTGGATCCACATCCTCCTCTCCTAATCCAAATCCTTCTCCATGTTGGTTGAGCCTCCCCACACTATATGAAGACCATCACTCTTTGGTTTTGGGAATTGGAAAGATAGAGACAAAGTGTAGACTATAGTTGTAGAGTTTCTCGTGAGGAGGTCCTTATGTTCTCAAGATTCTCAAAGGTGGCCTGTTGGAAAGTATAAGAGGAGATGTTTTCGGAATGAACTCAGGTATAATGATGTATTACACTACTTATTCTTTGGATTTATAATATATAACTTGTCCTATTCTCCCAGATTGTGTGTTTCATGTTGGAATATCTCAATTTGTTACTTGTTTAAGTAAATAGATTTAGCCTAACAATGCTAGTCTAGGAAAGTAGATTGTCTCTTTTCATTTGTCTACAGGTTCACTTACTTGGATCATCAAGCAAGGAGTTGGATAAACAAGGAACGGCGAGGACAATCATCTCGACTGAGGTAAGGCATCTATCTTTATCTGCTTTCCTTTTTATGTATGCTTGCATATGTGTGCTAGATCTAGGAGATATAGCGACCACTTGTTTATTTTGTGTCTTGGACTGGGTTTAAGGGAGACTTATTATTGTCCATGGGGTTTTCCCCCTATGCGTAGGAAGAAAAGTATACCACATAAACTAGCGACCATACTCGGGAATGCTTCCCTTGTTTGTTTAACCTTTTAATCTTTGCGATTTGGATATCTTTTCTCTCCAAACTACTTGGTCTTAGCTTGCCTTTTCATTCTGGTATTCACTAGTAGGTTATGTAAGTCTCAAACCTGACATACTATTGGATTTGGTCTCGAACCATCACCATCTTCAATCCTACATGATTTTTTTGCACCCCTTACACAGACCACAGAGCGAAAAATTCCCATATTTTTCATGCCTCTGTAGTGTGTTGAAACACTAAAATTGCATATTTGCGTGTTGTCTCGGTCACCCAGGGAGTGAAATTCCCTATATCTTGCAAAAGTTTGCTTGGTTTTGTTTGATTGATGTTTGAATCTTGATCCCAGTCTGTTGCTGCTACTTGATACTAATCAATTGTGTGTGGATTTGATTGCATCTTTGCATTGTGATCATTTTTTACCTTCATTTGAATCTTGGAGTTGTTCTTGAAATATTAGAGGTGTGATACTCATTGAGGGATTGTCATAGCCTTCTGTAGTGACTCATCACCTTCTCAAGTCTTTGAATTTAGTCTGGTAGCTCGCTTTTGTCTTTCATTTTTTGCTTGGACCATCAAAGGGATTTTTGATTGAGTTTAAGTCTTTTGAACTTCATTGAAGGATTGCTTGCATTCGTTTGAATAATTTTTATTCAAAGTAATTGTTACTCTTGTTTTGGGTAAAAAATCCCAATCCCTTATAAAGAGCAATTGGTCTTTTGGTTCTTTGGAATCCTCTCTAGATATCTGATCTACTTTACCTACACTTTTAAGGTCTCAAAAAGTCTTTTGTAGAGTGCATGGTTTGCTTAAATTTGAGTTTGTTTGGTTTGGATTTTTTAGTGGAAAGTGACACAAAGGTTGTAATCCTTCGAATACTTTGAGACTTCTTTGATTTAAGTATTGCAAAGACATTTAATTTCTTGTGTATGATCTGAAACAAAGGAAATTGTTGTAAGTCTTAGTGCATCTTCGAAATATTATTGGAATTCAAAGCTTAGTTTCTACATTCTAAAGATATATTACTTTGGTTGTTGAAAGGTCTATGCTTTGTCGGGCTTTGTAATTACTTGGAAAAATTTCAAGATCTTTTTAACTCCTTTGCTTCTTTTCTTGAAATCAGAAAACTTTTTGCAATTAAGAGAAATTTACTTCATTTAGTTTGCCATTTCAAGCTCATTTGAAGAAAAAGAAAACAAAAAACGTTTCTTTTGGTGTTCGATTGAAAAGATTTGGATTTGTTTGAGTGTTTTATGGTCAATTTGGCATTTGAAAAAGAAAAGTGAAAATTGATATTTCATTTTTGGGAAGAGTTGCATTAGTGTTTTGCATTTAGGAAAAAGAAGATAACTCCCCCTCTCTTAGCTAGAAGTTCATCGAAAGAGAAAAGAGTTGCATATTCATCCATTATTGCATGATTTTGAGTCGGGTCTACACACCATCAAGTTGCACTTCTGCTTCCCTTGTGAGTAAACAACAACCTTTATAATTAACTGCCTAAACTAAACACATCTTAACCTTGCTTGAGGAAATTAAAAGAACTTGTTAGTTAGGTAGGACATTGGGGATAGGAATCCAAACAACTCCCCCTTGTCACTATACATCTGAAGCATAGAAGCTGTCTCTTAGGGAGCTAAAATCCCCTTTTATTTGTTGACACGGTTATAAGCTAATTTGTTGGGAGGGCCTCTCTTTCCACAGGGGTAAGTAGTGAGGACTGGTTCCAGATGGACTTTGTGGAATACCGCACTCCACTTAATACCTAAGGACATCAATCCATTATCTTCCTTGTATTTTTTGGCCTCCATACTGGTGGTGTCATGAATGAGGTAGCTTAGTGACCATTCTTCTAGGGCTCTTTTACCCAAGATCCCTTTCAGTAGAGGGATATCCCTTGGACTATTTTGGTCTCTCATTTCATATTGTCCGACTTGGATTTCATCACCTTGCAGAGGATACGATTTGTTGAGGTCTCCAGCTCTTAGTTAGGTGGTTTCCTACTCCTTCATCGTATATGAGGTCTTTTTCTTTTATAGGTAGTGCTGCTTGTTGGCTTTTTGGCCACTTTGTTGTAGCTCACTTACTGTAACATGAATTTCAGTGAAGTTTTTTGAGATTTCTTTTTGGCTTGTGTGCCTCTTTTTATTCTAGCTCCCCTTTTGCATGCTCAGTTGCTTTAGGTATTTTTAGCTCTTTTCGTGAGACTTAGCCCATATCACTTAGTTTGGTTCCATGGCAGATCCATGCAAATCCTGGAGACAACAAGGATTGAGTCATGAACCATATGCACCTAGGACTACTCGACCACCACCTCCACGTACCCAAGCTCCTCCTACCAGAAGAAATACTGGTCGGGAGGTTGTCTTGGGACAATGCAATGCAACACCACAAGTTACTACAACACCACAAGGCACTACAACACCCCAATTTAGTGTAGCACCAGAGGTCAACATCGCACCAGAAGTTAGTGTCGCTCCAGAAGTTAGTATCACTCCAGAAGTTAGTATCGCTCTTAAAGTTAGTGTCGCATTGGAAAGTAGTGTAATATGAGAGATGCCATCACAAGGTGACCTGCCCGAAGGATATATCGAAGTCGTTGAAGAATCAGATCCTTTTCTTTCTACAACCATTCACTTAGCTAGAAACTTCAACCAACCATTAGTCCAGTTGGTAGCACCAACTATTGTACCTACTTCCCCTTTTGTACCCATCTCCTAATTTAAATCCTCTATTAGAAGGACATTAGGAATGCCAACCACTGAACTTCGCAAAAGTGAAGAAATCATGGCATCCATACAAGCAAAAATCGCTGTGCTGACACAGTTCTATCGACAGGGGTTCACTTCGCATTGTCGTCAACAAACACCAACCAAACACCCTTAAGCACCGACCCATAAAGGTTTTACCCTTTCTGTAAACACCTGCGAAGCGAGTGAAGTCTCACCCGAGATGATTAAGGGGGCTGCAGGAACCAAGTTTCCACAGTGGGGAGAGGACATGCATCTATTCCTACTCTATTGCTATAGAAACCAGAGATTTACCTTTGCATAGTTCATACATTCATCATTCACATTATTAATGCCTAATTAACATTCGCATTAACATAGTAGAACTGGAAATTACATCAATAGAAGTTAAGCATAACACATTATCTGAATCGCATACATCATTCAACGCAAACAGAAACACAAGAAAGAGACATCATTCAACATAAATAGGGACATAGCCGAACATATTCATGAATTAACTCATAAAAAACCTGTGATACACCCTTCGCAGGGACAGTTTCAAACACTTATCGTGGATCCATACAAAACTTGTCAAAAGCAGAACAAAACATTACACAAATCATCTGCTCGCCTATCGATCAACTGATACCCTTAGGATTACAATCATAGTCCTATTTATAACCAACTATGGAGGTTACAAAATGGTCCAAATGACCCATTCTAACTAACTACACTAATCTTGTGTTTCCGTCGGCTCCTTGTTCTCCGTGAATGGTCCTTTCTTCCGCGGATGGTCCTTCTTCGTTGCTGTCGGCTTCTGCATTTCATGCAGTGTAACCCTTTTCCAACATGCCCCCAACACAAACTTGTGGCTCGCCCTCAAGCCACCTTAGCTAGACACCTATGGTGCATTCACCTGCTGTTGAAAATCATCGTATGCACTTTTGATTTGGTCAACCACTTCCTTCGTTGATGCTCTAAGTTGTGTGCATTCTTCTACCTGTTGTTCTATTGTGTGGGCACAACTTTTCTGTTGCACTTCCTCCAGTTGTTGCTTGACCTGTTTCATTGCGACCATTTCCTTTACTGTGAGGACTTCTACTTTTGTTTGTAGCTCGTTAAGGTGTGTGGACCTTCTTTGTTGCCTTTCGCGTGCCTTAGTTACTCGTTGTTGTATTCCTTTTATTTCTGCAGCCTTCATCATCTGTATGAGTGAGGGCATCTCTTTAAGAGATCCCTTCAAGGATTCCAGCTGTGTTTCCGCTTCATTGAGTTGCGACTTTAGCTCGGTTAGCTCTTCATCCTGGACTATACTTCCCTAAAACTCCGTGATTCCCTTCGCGACTATTTGGGCCACCTTTTCCATCTCTGTGATCTCCATTATGGCTTCTTCGATTGCATTCTTCCTGCCCTGAACCTGTTCCAGTGGTGTGTTGGGTACCTCCCTTTCCTGCAGGGTCTCATTTTCTTTTCGTAGATCATCGATGAGTACACCTAACAAGATGGCTTTTGCTTCCAGTAGTATATCCTGATCTACCTCAAGGGATTTCTTACATACTTTGGATATCGCCTTCTCCAACCTTTCCCTATCCTCCATGGCCTTTGCTCTTTCTACTAAGGTTTGGTTTTTCTCATCTTAGAGACGGCGCACCTCCACCTCACTGTTCCATACTTGCTGTTTATATATTACCATCTGGTCATGCATTGTAGCCTCACGGTCGTTGATTTCTGCACTGGCTGTGGTCTGAATTCAATGTAGTGACAACATTGGAAGTAGATTGAAATCTACTATGATTGAGTCATGTTTTCTTAGTTCTAAATCCAACTCTTCATTTCCTGTTGTCATTGCATTTGGTAAAATTTGAACTAACCTTGGGTTTGTGCCGACCTCTACTTCGATCCTTTTTGTCGATAAAATGGGTGGAACTTCTCCTTGCGATACCCTTGTCTCTACAACTGCATTCGTTAGTGTTGATAGGAGTTGATTGACCTGGTGGAAATATTCCGTTGCATGTTTTGTTACTTTTGTGCGGTTTTCTTTTGCCACCGTTATCATTTTATCTAGGAGCCTGTCAACTTGCTTCTCAGGAAGACCACCACTTGTGCTTCCTCGATCCATCATGTGCTTTGTTCTTTTTTCCTCTTACTGCGCTTCTAAATTTGAATCCGTGGGGGTGGCTGATGAGGCCCCATCATGACTCGATTGTTCTTCCGCGGAATTTCCTGCTCCTGCACCTTCCTCTCGACTAGCTGAGTCCTTATCCTTGTCGAGTGTCTTTGATATACTTGTCGCCTTCCCAATCTCTCGGTCAAACAACTCTTCCTCTAGTGCGGGGATTTTCCATTCTGCTGGTCATGCGTCGATGATGTTGTCCAGTTCCTCGGTAAGTTTATATTGTGTTGGTATCCATTGCCTCTATTTATCTGCCCGCACCTGAATGTAGATTCTCTGAGATTCTACTGATAGTTTGGAAATCTGTCGATACTTCCATGCTACTTGTTCAGTTATCCGTGGTATCGCTTGCACATCCATTCACATCGTGTCGAGGAAAAGGTAAAATTGTACAACATTGAATGCTTGGCATTCTTTGTCATTGTCACCCATAAGTTTTGGTACCGCGAAACTTCCCGTATCTTGGCCTCTGCGGTCTCCATGCCTTGATAGTTTGGTGGTTCCCGCCACGCTACTAGTGCGATCAATATTAAAATCCATGAGTATGTGGATGATTTCCTTTTTTCTTGCACCCCAATGGCATCCTCCATCAACTCATTCAACAGGAAGAGTGACCAATTTAGTCCCACCCCTTTCGTGCATTGTTCTGCGGATGCGATGATGCTCGATATACATTCTTTCGGCCTGTTCTTCCGTACCACCTTAACTGCTAATATCTTTGTTGTGAATCTGATAGATTGGTTATTAATTGTCTCAATTAAGTACCCTCTTGAATTTTTCTCTACGCCATACTTTGTTTTTAAGCTCACGGCAAGATTCTTGTCATTGTCCTTCCCTTGAAAAAATTGAGAAGGGTCTTCCCCGTCCTTGGGTAGTCTGGTGATTCTTGAAATTAGGTCGACTGTGACCAGGATCTTTTCGTGCTTCCACAAGTATACACCATGAAAACAGGTTAATAGTTGCTTGACGCATGCATTCACCTGTACTGCTCTCCCAAAGTTCGGTATGTGGGTGAGGACGAGTAAGCCTGATCGCTCCAATCCCAATGCCCACGGTGCTGGTTCCTGCGTGGTCGAGCCTCCTTCGCCATGGCTCACATTGACTGAAGTGAATATTTATTTGTTCACACAATGAATATTACCAGAGCACCTGGAATATTAAATATGCCATTTATATTTGTAGCATTAATGAAGTGAAAAACTATTCGCTCATACCATAATAGTTACCAAAAGATCTGGTAAATCAAATAAGCCATTAATAGGGAAAATATATATATTGATAATTGAATAGATAAAGGATGATAGGATATTACAACGTAGCTCCCCTTTAATATGGCTTGATCATTCCTAATGAAGGGTTATGTCCCTTCACGTTAATAGCTAACTACTTTAATGATTAACAATTATTATTTATTTAATATGCCATTTATATTCATAGCATTGCCACTCTCGTAGAAAGGATTTGTCCTCAGAGCCTTATAATTTTGTCGCATTGTTATTTGCGATGTCATGGCTGACGAAACATGTCGATACGAACTGCTAAGTATAGAGCATAACTTTCGATATGTGGATGGGTGAATCCATCCCAAATTGATTTGTTGCTGACTGTTGGGATTCCCTACCGATCCATTGTCAAGAGCTTTGATCACATTAGTACCATTATCTTTTGGCATTTCCCACTTTTTAGAATATCGTTTTTTATGGTTGGGGTGTCGGCAGGGAATTTTCACAATGTCATTTTCTTTTATGAGTGTCATCTTTTGAGCATTGATCTGAGTTGGAAGTTGTATTTTCGTCCCTTGAGGTTTTAAGGTTTCGTTCTGTATCTTTTCCAACTTGTTTTCTAACTACATGTTATCATTTTGAAACTTCTTAATCACTTCTACTTGCGATTTTCTGTCATTTTCAGACTTCTTAAGTTGTTCCTTAAGATCTTCGTTATGACTTCTGATGCAGCTATTTTCTTTCTGCTTGTCTAGAAGTTTCCTTCAATGTCTTCCGTAGATTGTTTTGTCTTCCGACTATTTTTCAACTTCCTAATTTTTGTGACTAGTGTCTTGTTATGATTTCTTAATCTGAAAATTTCTTTGGAATTGTTGGATAGTACTTTATTACTCTTTGCGATCTTTGACTTATGTGTCTTTTTAGAGTCATCATTTTGTTGTTGAAGAACTTTTATCTATTGTCGACATTGGCTGACCTCTGATTCTTGACTTTCTAATTTATGTCGTATCTGCGTTAGTTCTTCATCTTTGTCACTAACGATTTTGTTCAAGCGTATTATTTCTGCTTCAAAATCGTTTATTTCTTTCTTTATATCTTGATTTTTCAATCTTGGATTGAAATCGTTTTTGTCTTTTAACTCCTCAATTTGAGCACATAATAGTTTTTCTATATGATTTTTCTGGTCGGAAATTTTTTGTTCCTTGTACTTTTCTTCCATCTTATGTATTTCAATTATTACTTCTAGTTTTGAATTCCTGTCGCGTAAATCTTCATTGTCTCTTCGATAATGCTTTAACTTGGCTTCTAATTTCTCTATTTGTAATCGTAAACCGGCTTCCATGGTCTTGACTTCGTCGGTGATTGATGATCTTTCTTTGATTTCTTCAACGATAGATAGTCTTAGACTTTTTCGACGATAGAGAGTCTTTGACTTTTTGACGAGTCTTCCTTGACTTTAACATCTCTGATGATAGATAGCCTCGGCTTATTTTTGACGAGGGACTCTTCTTTGAATTCTTCGATTTTGTCTTCGAATTCTTTTGACAATGAGTCTTCCTTTGATTTTGACTTTCCTTTGTCTTCTTTGGTTTTGTCTTTTTTTTTTTCTTTGATTTTGTTTTCTTCAATTTTGTTATGTTTGTATTAGGTTAAATAACCCCTTTTTTTTTCTTTTTTTTTAAAACTTCCTTCCCCTTCCTTTTTATAAAATAATTGTAATTAATACAATTATTAAATAATAATAATTATTATTAACAATAATAACAAATAATATTTTTGTGAAATGAAGGGTTTTAGAGTTTTAATAATAAATATTATTATTAAAAAAAAGTTTCGAAATAGTGTTTGGATATGGGTTTTAAATCAATATAATAATTAATATTATTTAAAATAATAATAATAATAAATATTATTTAAAATAATAATAATAATAAATATTATTTAAAATAATAATAATAATAAATATTATTTAAAATAATAATAATAATAAATATTATTTAAAATAATAATAATAATATTATATATTTTTTTATTTGAACGTAAGGAATTTTAGTGTTTTAAGCCCTAACGGTGAATTAGCGTGGAGTGAGCAGCTTGGGGGAGGGGGCACAGTAATGGATGGGGAAAGGCGTGATGGCGTGGGGGGAGTGCTGGAGTGAAGGGCGGATGCAGTGGGGTGTAGAAGGATGCAGGCTACATGGGTTGGAGAGGATGGTGTGGCAGCAGCGTAGGAGATGAGCAGATGGCCGTAGAACGGTGGACGATTGGATGAGTAGAGCGTTGATGAGGAGGGAATAAGGGGTGCAACGCTTGGTAGAGAGGCTTGCGATTTGGGAATGGAGGAGAGTATAGGTGGTAGGGGGGTTGGAGCAATGGAGAGGGAGTGTGGCATGAGTTGTAGGCGCGTGGAGGATGGAAGTGTGGGCGAGATGGGAAATGGAGTGTTGGAGTGCGGAGGTGGCGGGGGCTGGACGAGAGGTGGATGGGAGAGCGCAAGCGGATGAGAGCTGGACGAGAGGTTGGAAACATTGGAAGCTGCAGGAAGTTGCAGGCGTAGATGAGGGTGTGGATGCAGCTGCGTAATGGAGCGAAGGGAGGTGGACTAGGCGGGAGCAAAGCAGAGGGTAGTGTAGAGAATGGAGGGTGCGGGGAGAGGGAGCAGCATTCGTGGAGGAAGGGCGCGAGGGAGGTTGATGCGAGACTGGAAGGGAGTAGGCAGGAAGATGGAACGCAGAGTGGAGTTGTGGTATGGTGAATGGAGAAGGCAGAAGGAGCAGGGAGCCTGTGGGAGAGGGAGCAGTAGGTGAAAGGGCGTGGAGTAGGGGGAAGGATTGGGGAAAATGATTATTTGATGGAGGCAATGGGAATAGGGAGTAAGGGTAGATGGCGGGGAGTGGAATGCGCAGCGAGTGTGTGAGGGATGGGGGTTGTGGATATACACGCAGGGGAGAATGAAGTTGGGGCAGCGTCGAGGGATTGCAACGTGCAACACTAGGGGCCGTGAAGGGTGTGGTTGATTTAGGGAAACCCTAGAATTTTATGGATAAAAGACAAAATTCAGAGAAGCTTTGAGATGATGGCCAAAGGCCGGATCAAGCACGAAGCTCTGATACCAAATGAAGCGAAAAACTATTCGCTCATACCATAATAGTTACCAAAAGATCTAGTAAATCAAATAAGCCATTAATAGGGCAAATATATATTGATAATTGAATAGATAAAGGATTATAGGATATTACAACATAGCTCGCCTTTAATATGGCTTGAGCGTTCCTAATGAAGGGTTATGTCCCTTCACATTAATAACTAACTAATTTAATGATTAACAATTATTATTTATTTAATATGCCACTTATATTCGTAGCATTGACATATGCTTTTGTGCATTCTTGGAAGTTCACGAGGTTGTGGTCACTATATTGTAGCCTTTGTAAATTTTCCACAATATTCCCGGCTTGGGGAACTCCTTTCGATATTGGCGGCATCTTAATGACATATCTGGTGTTCTTGCTTAGGTGAACCGGTGGTGTCCCTACCTTACTTGGCAGTACATACCCTGGTATTGCTAGGCCAAGGTTTCGTCCCTGTGATGTTGTTTCCTTGGGAGAACTGCCGGAAGTACCTGGTTCTCCTTATTTAAGTCGTGTTGAGTTTCGAGTTCCTTTCTTCGGGTTTCGGCCAATGTGTGCAGGCCGATTGGAATTCCTCTTCTTCCTGAGGGGTGGCTCGAACATTATTTTTGCTTCCTCCTGCATAATTGGTGTTGGTTGGGGGATTTCTCCAGTGCTTGTGCTCGAAATGTAAACTTCCATGCACTAATTTGTTGTTTCTTGCTCAACACACAGTGCATCAAACTGTCCCCCTGCCCCATATTTATAGTTTTGATTTGCCACGTTCCATCCATACTTGCCAATTTTGTACCATTATGACCAAATCCAGCATTGATTAACCGAATCCTCTGCATGCGTCGGTTATTAATTGCATCATTACTTGTGTTCGTCGTCGTCCATCGTGGCTTAACTGCTACATTTATGATGGGATTTGACCCCGTTGCGTCGTGGAAGTCTATCGGCAGGTGCGTTACCTCGTCGCTTCTTTTTGTGTTGTTGCTTCTTTTTGTGTTATCGCTTTTTTTTTCAATCATTTTGTTGGGTTTGTACCCGACATTGCGGTGCCACCTCTTCGTTCTAGTTGCTCTACTTCCACATTTTTGTGCCTTTCGTACCTCGGATTCAACCTATAAGGTTGCTTCTTTACTGGTTTCGCACTAGGTTTTAGTGGGATCTTCATCTCGCCTTGATCCCTAGAAATACCTTTCATCTCTGAAATTTTTTTCGAGAACAAGTCCTGGAACTCATGTAGTAGGTCAGTCATCTTGGCAATGGTTGAGTCATCCCAATAATATCCAATGCTCACGAACTTGGGATTCTCCTCTGACCCAATGTATACTTTCTTGATTCACAATGGCTGCTGAAACTTGTTGAAGGGCATATTTGGTGCTTTGACATTGCGACTTCCTTCTGAATTTGGTATGTACGTAGCCCACGGATCATCCTCATCATCTAGTTCTCCTATTATGTTGTAGCATTCCATCAGTATTTTCGGTGTCGCGGTCCACTAAAGTCCATAGGTTTTTCCATTAGAACTACTTCTAGTACTTTCTCGCAGACTTCCTGTAATGCGTTGTGGATGAAGGGGTTTTCGTCGGAGAAACTAAAAGTTTGGCTAAAGCCAAGAGTCAGTTGTTCCCATGAGGTTGTTCCGTGTCGCAGCTCTGCTGCGATATACCAACTTCGCGGTACTTCATCCAGTGTGTGAATGATGCGTGTACCCCTTCCTGTTTTGATCTTTTTCCCCATTTACTTTGACATTCATTCAAATGCTCCTTTGGATCTCCTCTCCCATTGTACTTCTTTCCGCAGTAACCTTCATTGTCGCTGAACCTAATCTCCATTAGGTGTCAACATAGTGGCCAGTTTGTTATTGTTGACTTGTGCGCCGCCCACCATCGCGCTGGTGTAGCCTTAAGGGCTTCCTCCAAGGTCAGTAGTCGCTGCAGTTCTACCACTTTTTCTTCGAACTCAGTGATAAAAGCAGTCAAGTTAGGAAACCCCTCATATGTTGGAAGTTCGCAGGCTTCTGTAGCCACCCACCTCAGCGACTGGGTGATCCTTGCACACCTCCCAAATCATACTTCATGCAGCCTATTCTGCCAATTTTCAAGTGCTTCATCTGAATCTGATGATGCCAAACTAACGCTGCACCATCTTAACTCTCCATCTGCAGTAGGATTGATGTAGTCTTATGATATGTTGTAGAGATTGTCCCATCCATCAGTGAATTCATCCCTCGTCATCTCAACATATCTCTGCCCTTTTGCTAGATTGAGAGGTGCGACTACCCTCATCTCTCATTTTTTGAACGACATGATTCTTTTCTTGAAGTTGATGATGGATTGATTCTCCATCGCCTAGTCTATCCCTAGCAGCATTGGATAGGGGCTTGTGTTGTCGACAATATCTATCACATCAAAATCTGCATATGTTTTGAGTCCTTCTATCTCAACTGGGACTTGGCATAATCGACCAATCGAGGTGACCTTACTTTGATTCGCTAGTCGCAGTTGTACCAGGGGCCATGCTAACTGTGGTTTCCCCATCATTTCCTAGGTCTGTTTTGTCAGAATGCTTACATATGATCCTAGGTTTAAGATAATGGATTCAGCATTGAATTCTTCGATTTGCACAGACATACTCATTTCCCTTCTTGTCTTCCTCTTATGTATTCTATTAACCATCTGATCCTGTCGTGCACCCTCCCGTCGATGCAACAGACTAGATATCTCTGCCAATGCGTCCTGATCCTTTGCCAACTCCATGCAGCTCTCTAGAAAGGCTCTTAAGGTATTAGTCTTTTTCTGTGAATTTGTCGTGTTGAATATCGACGACATTTCATAGGTGAATTTTTCCTGGTGAGGAGGTGGCTACCTCATCTGTCTCATTGCCTCCTGCGCTTTCAAGAAAATATCCTTTTCTACTTCCACATCAAATGTGACTTGTTTCTCACTGTCATTCGGACGCTCGCATGTGACCTGTCTTCTCCTGTCACAGCTCCTCTATGGGTCACTACTCCAACTGTCACAGTTTGAATTCTTACCTCTACTGATATCTTCTGTACCATTAGCGGTGGATTTTGGTTCTGATTCTGATTTGGCAGAGGTGGGGGTAGGTTCTTTATTTTCCACTTCACAATAAGTTGAGGATAGTCCTCGACACCATGGTCCGTAGCATTGCAGTAAGTGCATTGAGGACTTGGATTCGGGAAATCTCTCTGGTAATGCCCCTACTGACCGAATTGTAACATATAATTGGCCCTCGACCTCAACCAAAATCTCCTTCTCGACCAACACCAGTACCTCAACCTCCGCCGAACCCCCCTCTGAAGCCTCCTCGCAGTGACCCGTATGGAGGGTACTACGGTTGACCATACCGCGGTTGTGGATATTGTGGTTGACTGTATTGTGGTTGCTGATATTGCGCTTGACCATACTGCGACTGATCATACTGTGGTTGTCTATTATAGTGAGGTTGTTGATTGTATTTCTGTTGCTGTTGTACTGGTGGTTTCTCCTCTCCCTTCATGAAGAATGTGTTTGCAGTCCGTTCTTGGAGTAGGTCATAAGCCCTGCAATCTTTTTCTTCATGGCCAATCGATCGACAGAATTTGCAATACAAATTAACTGGATTTGACACCATCTTATGTAAGTACACGCACTCTTTTGGTCGATGCCCTATCGTCTGACATACATGACACCAAAACAGTCCTCCCTGGTTGAGGGGATTCGGTGCACCCGACTGTAAATATTCTAAAAATTATGGGCACTGATCCTTGTGATGTCCTTTTGTCTTACATCTATTACACCATATGTCTTCACGGACCTCTTTCCCCTTCTTAATATATGGCAGCTGGATCGTCATGTTTTCCAACTGTGCTTGTATCCGATCCATGCCTACGCCTATTTCCTCGATTGGTGAAGCCTCCAATTGCATTGCAATTTCCAGCCCTTCTACTTGAGTCGCTACCTTCTGTTGCATCGGAAGCCCATGAATGTGTGGCACCAACCCTACGATGAACCACTCTTTATGTTGCATCTCGTTCATCTCAAAACTCACCTTTTACATTAGCGTCTTGTATCGCTGGTCGAATTCCCACACTGATTCATTTGGAAACAGCTTGATTTCCTTCAGCTCTGTGATGCACTACGACTCAGACTTCGGTTTTTTAAATTCATCAATCAGTCCCGCCTGATCTGCTGCAGTGTTTTATCTGGAGTTCCTGTCGGTACCTTAGTAAATTTCATAAACCAATCTAGCGCACGACCCTTGAAGGTCGTCGCCAATTGTCCCTTTTTGATATCTTCGTCCTGGACCTGCTTCACAGTCCATATCGCTTCACACAAAAACCAATACTGTTCAGGATCCTTGGTCCCGTTACCCTATAAAATTGGCATTTTTACGTCATCACCTGCCATTCTTGCACTCCTACTGTTATTATTTACTGATCTGCTACTCTTACCATTGTTTTGACATGTAGGGCAGCCTTGCGAATAGCTTGTATCTCTTCGTACAAAGTTTTGAGTAGTGCACGGAGTTGAAGGTACGTTGTAGATTTGGTTCTGTCCTTCTTTGGCTTCTGGGGTAGCCTGGTCACCTCCTCTGTCGCAATGAGGTCGCTTCGTCTCGTGTGGTCCTGTTTCGTAGTTTTCCATTCTGGTTGCTTTAGGAGACTCTTTCTCAGTGCTCCTCTTCTTCTCTGGTCGCCAGAATATCACCCCACTTCTCAAGGTACCACACTCTTCCTCAGCCTCCCTTATCAATTCATCGTTGCTCATGTCCATATACCACGCATATTTCTATCAGGCCCGCATTCACATAGTACCCACACCCTCTGCACACCGATCTCTACTCGTCAAAGTTCATTTTTAGTATACCCTTTTCATAGACGAGCATCTTAATCCACAACTTCAACGATAGTAAAAATCTCCCTCTAGGTCCTTTGAAAAATGTTCTTTCTGTGTCTTTGTATGATTTGAATGTGTCAACGACAAATTCTGTGATGTACCCCTCTAGGATACTGTCTACCAAGAAATCAACAGCCCTTGATACCCTATTATTGACCTGTTTCAACTCTTGGATCAATTCTGGGGTCCAATGTTCGGGTTCACTTCGTACTGTCGTCAACAAACACCAACCAAACACTCTTAAGCACTGGACCAGAAAGGTTTTACCCTTTCTGGCAACACCCGCGAAGCGATTGAAGTCTCACCCGAGATGATTAAGGGGGCTGCAGGAACCAGGTTTCCACAGTGGGGAAAGGACATGCATCTATTCCTACTCTATCGCTATATAAACTAGAGATTTACCTTCGCATAGTTCATACATTCATAATTTGCATTATTAATTCCTAATTAACATTCTCATTAACATAGTATAACTGGCAATCACATCATCAAAAGTTAAGCATAACAAATTATCTGAATCGCATACATCATTCAACACAAACAGAAACACAAGAAAGAGACATCATTCAACATAAACAGGGACATAGATGAACATCTTCATGCATTAACTCATCAAAAACCTGTGGTACACCCTTCGCAGGGATAGTTTCAAACACTTATCGCAGATCCATACAAAACTTGCTGAAAGCAGAACAAAACATTACACAAATAATCCACTCACCTATCGATCAACTGATACCATTAGGCTTGTTGGAACATTTTATATTCCTTGGAAGGTAATAATGTCTTTGTATTATGTCGGAAGATATCCACAATGTTATGCAAAAGAGTAATACATTATATCCCATATTCATTATGGTAAAGTATACTCTTGATATTCATTATTATATAAAGAGATGTTATTATGGAGAATTATATTATACCACATGTAATATATGAGAGTAATTCATCCTCATATCTTAGTATATAATAGAGTCAAGGGTGTCACATCAGTCACTCATGATCTTATACTTATTCACACAAGTATTGCTATATTCTATTGGGGTTATTGGAATTGCTCTCTTGTAAGCTTGAGGGAGATATTCTGGAGATAATAGAAGGCTACCTTCCCGTGGATGTAGCCCAATTGGGTGAACCACGTATATCTAGTGTACTCTTTTCTCTTGTTCTCTTTCTGTACTTATTGTTGATATATTATTGTTTTGCATAGATAGGTAAGTTAGTTTAGTTAGATCCATATCTCTGACATGGTATCAGAGCTGGTTTCTATGATCTAGCCCCTTCTATAGATTTCTAACAATATTTGATCATTTGGGAATTTTTTATTTTGTATATATGCTTTCTATCTGGTAGCCATTAGGCTTCTCTTCAGATTTGGGCATGTTTCTGCAGTTTTTTTTCCAACCCTAACCTTGTTGTGAAGTTTTTTGTAGAAATTTTTCAAGGGTTTCTTGATGTTATTTTTGTAGATCTATATGATTTTCTGATTCTCCTCAAGGATATATATCTTCTGGTTGTTAAAACGATAGTTTTCGTCCAAGTTTGGTATACTTTGTGCAGGTTTCCATCTTCGATAGATTCAACATTATTTTTCGGCCTTAAACTGGACACTCGCGACTTTTCTTCGCAGAACCCGCGGTTAACCACGACTGTTCCTACTACGAATGGATGAATACACTACAGACCCGTAGCTTGTTAGTGCGCATACTTGCGTATGCTTTGACATACTCGCGACTGTTCCACTACCGAACCCACACTTACTTTAGTTTATTCGTAACCCTTCCTATGCTGAACTTGCGAATGCTTCGGAAGAACCGCGACTTTACAATACATCGACCCGTGAGTAGCCGCGACTCCATTACACCGCAACCCACGAGTAACCGTGACTTTGTCGTGCAGAACCCTCGAGTATCAGTGTTTAGTCGTGAGTTCACTGTGGAAAAACCCGCGAGTGGATTTTCTTAGCACTTTTTCAAAAGGGTTGTAAGTAAAAAGTCTTTACTGTTTTTCTAACTGTGTTTCTACATATTCAGATCTATACGGTACAGTATTTCAATTTTCTATTATTCACCTTTTTTTTCTTGTCATTTCTAGCATTTGGGTTTCTTGTCAATATTTCTATCATTATGACTTCATAAGTAGCTTCTGTTCCTGAACTTGTTGGTCCTAACTACCTTGCATGGAAGAGAAAAATGATTGATGTTCTCAGGAGTAAGAAGTTATGGAGGATTGTTAATGGTGAACACACGAAACCTGTTCATGCTCAAGATGTGGCTATATGTGAAGATAAATGTGTTCAAGCAAGAGGGCTCATTGGTCAAACGGTTTCAGATAGTCTTCAGGTAAGTATAGAGGCAAATAAATCCCAGTTGAGGTATGGAAGATTCTTGCTTCTTTATTTGATAAATCTGATGATGTTTATGCTTATTACCTTGAAAAGAATATTTTTGAGCTAGATATTACTAACTTTGATAGAGTAGAATTATATCTTGCTGAAGTGAAAACTTTAAATGAAAAATTAAACAATTGTGTTAAAGATTACAAGAAAACTGACATTGCTCTAATAATTCTTGTAGAACAAAAATTGCCATCTTCTTTTGATATGTTCATTCAAACTATGAATAGAACTCTTGAATTGTCTTCAAATACCACGAAACCTACTTTTGATGATTTTTGTAAAGGGTTGATTAATGAGAAAGAAATGCTAATTGTTTCAGGAAAACTCTCACCTAATAAAGCTCTAATGGCACATAATAAGAATCCTAAGAATTTTCTTAATAATGTTAAAGGTTCTAACTCACACACTTCAAATCCTACTAATAATTCTGGTAATGCTTCTAATGCACATCATGAATCTTGTACGAAGAAGAAAGTGTATGATCATTGTAAGCATTGTTGTAAAACTAATCATCACGAAAAGAATTGCTTTAAATTGAAACGTTTAAAAGCTAAAGCTAAAAAGAATGGTTCTAATGAATCACATGAATTTTTGTGTGCTTTTGTTGTTTCTTCTAGTAATTCTTCTTCTAATGTGGACTTGATAATGGATTCTGGTGCTTCTGAACATATGATCGGTAATGCTTCTTTATTTTCATCTTATGACAATAATAAACACTCATCTCAGAAAGTATCCATATGTGATGGTAAACAACTTTCTGTAATTGGTTCTAGTAATGTTAATGTTGCTAATGGTCAATTGGAAGATGTTTTTCATGTTGAAAATATGCCCATCAACTTACTTTCTATTTATCGTGCATGTCAAAAAGGATTTAAATTTGAAGCTTGGCCTGATAAATATGTTCTTAAAGATATCAATCATATTTTTAAAGTAGTTTCTTTTGGTCCTGTGGATCATACTGCTGGTTTATATAAATTTGTTGGTTTTAATTCAACTAAAAGACAACCTTTTTATTCCTATGTTGCTCATGCTGAGAACTAAGTAAATTATGGCATGAAATATTAGGTCATTTGAATTATGGTAAAGTGCAAATGCTAACTAAAATGGTACATGGCGTACCTAATATTTCGTCTACTAACGGTGTTTGTGAAGGTTGTGTTCTTGGAAAACATCATAGAGAAATGTTTGATAAAGGTAAGGCTTGGCGTGCTAAAGAACTTTTTCAATTAATTCATAGTGAAATTTGTGGTCCTCTTGAAGTTCCTTCTATATCACATGCAATCTATTTTCTTACCTTTATTGATGACTTTAGTAGAAAATCATGGGTTTATTTTTTGAAACATAAAAGTGAAATTTTTTCTAAATTTCAAGTATTTAAATCCTTGGTTGAAAATGAGTCTGGTAAAAAGATTAAGACTTTAAGAACTGATAATGGGGGGGAATTCATTAAGAAACATTTTGAAGTATTTTTATATAAGCATGGAATTCAACATCAAAAGACTGTTCCTTACACACCTAAACAAAATGGTGTTGTTGAAAGGAAAAAACAGAACTTTAGTTGAAATGGATAGATGTATGCTTTATTCTAAAGGATTAAATAAGAAATTTTGGACCGAAGCCATAAGTTGTGCTAACTTTATTTTAAATAGAGTTCCTACAAAAGCTGTTAAGCATGTTACCCCTAAGGAAAAATGGAGTGGTAGGAAACCTGATATTAGTAACTTTAAAGTGTTTGATTGTGAATTTTGGGCTCATATTCCTGATGAAAAACATAAAAAGTTAGAACCCAAGTCTCACAAATGTATATTCATTGGTTATTCTGAGGATTCTAAGGCTTATAGGTTATTTGATCCTTCTAATCAAAGTGTCATAATTAGAAGAGATGTTCAATTTATTGAAGTCTCTCCACCACCTAACTCTGTTGAACCTCATGTTACTCTAAATATTCCCTTGACTGATCTTAGTTCATCTTCTTATTCTTCTTCTTCTTCAAGTATTCCACCTGAATGTCTCGAAGCTCCGGAAGTGACTTATGTCCCTTCTAACCTTCCTGTTTGGGCCCAGAAAACTCTTGAATGTGTAGGAACTGATATCGGAATCCCATCTGATAATCGTAGAACTAGATCTAACTTTGCTCTTATGACCAAAGTTTTGGCCACATATGATCCTACTACCTATGCTCAAGCTAAGGGTAAACCTCATTAGGAACAAGCTATGTCTGCTGAGTATGATTCTCTTATGAAGAACAAGACTTTGTCTCTTGTTCCTCTTCCTTCGAGAAAAAATTTAGTTGGTTGTAAATGGGTATATAAAACTAAATTTACTACAGAAGGACATATTGAAAAATATAAAGCTAGATTAGTTGCAAAATGTTTTAATCAACTTGAAGGTATTGATTATAATGAAACTTTTGCTCATGTTGCTAAAATGAATACAATAAGAACCATTTTATCTATTGCTTCATCTTATAAATGGGAAATACACCAAATGGATGTTAAAAGTGCCTTATTAAATGGTGATCTTAATGAAGGAATTTATATGCAACAGCCTCCTGGTTTTATTAATGCTGAATCATCAAGTTTAGTATGTAAATTACACAAGTCTTTATATGGTCTTAAACAAGCACCTAGGGCTTGGTATGATAAAATTGATACTTATTTCTTGAATAATGGTTTTAAGCGTTGTATATCTGATCCTAATCTGTATGTTAAGAATCTTGATGATAATATCATTGTTATTGTTTTATATGTGGATGATTTTATTATCACTGGCACCAACTTGTTCTCATTCAAAGTATGAAAAGTGATCTTCAAAAGCATTTTGAAATGACTGATCTCGGTATATTTCACTATTTCTTAGGTCTTCAAATTTGGCATATGGCAGATGATATTCTTCTCTCTCAGGCGAAGTATGCTACATATTTATTGGCTCATTTCCATATGAGTGATTGCAAACCTGCTCGTATGGCTTTTTGGTCCGGTGTAAAGTTAACTCTTGAGTGTACTACTCCTCTTATTGATGCTACTCTTTATCGACAGCTTGTCGATAGTTTGATATATTTAACTCATAGCAGACAAGATCTCTCTTTTGCCGTCAGTATGGTTTCACGGTTCATGCAACAACCTCATGAACGTCATTGGCAGGAAACCAAGAGAATTATGAGATATTTGTAGGGGACATTGTATTATGGTGTTTTTTATTCGAGCAGTACTACAGTTTCACTTTCTAGTTATACATATTCTGACTGGGCAGGTGATAGTTCTGATCGATGGTCAACTGCTGGTTATATAATTCAACTTGGTTCAGGTCTGATTTCTTGGTCCAACAAAAAGGTGAAGACTCTTTATTTATCTTCGTGTGAAGTAGAGTATAGAGCGGCCAAATAAGCAACAAAATAAGCAGTTTGGTTACAACATGTTCTCACTGAGCTTGGTCTAGTTCTGAAATCATCCACTCTGTTGAAATGTGACAATCAGGGTGCAATTCAGCTTGCTTATAATCCAGTATATCACTCCAAGACAAAGCATCTCGATCTTGATGCTCATTACATTTGAGGTCTCGTTGCAGATGGTGTTCTTTCTCTTGAGTATTGTCCTACAGAGCAGCAGGCCGCCGATATCTTCACCAAATCTTTAATAGCAACGAAGTATGTGCATCTTCGTTTCTTACTTGGGATGAGGGAAGTTGTCATCAAGGGGGAGCAATAATGACTCCTTCCTTCCTTTGTTAGTGGGTTTTTATCCCAGCCATTATTAAGGGTGAGTGTTGGAATATTTTATATTCCTTGGAAGGTAATAATGTCTTTGTATTATGTCGGAAGATATCCACAATCTTATGTAAAAGATTAATACATTATATCCCATATTCATTATGATAAAGTATACTCTTGATATTCATTATTATATAAAGAGATGTTATTATGGAGAATTATATTATCCCACATGTAATATGTGAGAGTAATTCTTCCTCATCTCTTAGTATATAATAGAGTCAAGGGTGTCACATCATTCACTCATGATCTTATACTTATTCACACAAGTATTGCTATATTGTATTGGGGTTATTGGCATTGCTCTCTTGTAAGCTTGAGGGAGATATTCTGGAGATAATAGAAAACTACATTCCCATGGACGTAGCCCAATTGGGTGAACCATGTATATCTAGTGTACTCTTTTCTCTTGTTCTCTTTCTGGACTTATTGTTGATATATTATTGTTTTGCATAGATAGGTAAGCTAGTTTAGTTAGATCCATATATCTGACAAGGCTTACAATCATAGTCCTATTTATAGCCAACTATGGCGGTTACAAAATGGTCCAAATGACCCATTCTAACTAACTAAACTAATCTTGCACTTCCGTCGGCTCCTTGTTCTCCGTGAATGGTCCTTTCTTCTATGGATGGTCCTTCTTCGTTGTTGTCGGCTTCCACACTTCATGCGGTCTAACCCCGTGCCAACACGTTGCTTTATCTCGCGAATGCGCAAGAACAAACACAGACAGATGTGACACATCACAATGGTTGGTTCCCTTGAACTCAGGAATTTCATTTCCTTTCACTTTTGAAGTGGTAGATCCTTTTGGTGTAAGAATTCCCCAATCCGCTCCCCATGATTCCACTTATGTTATGTATTTTGTAGGTCCTTCCGGTCCCACAGATTGGGTGTCTACTGAACCCTTACTTGATGACCCGAAAATGGTAGATATTTTTGTCCATCATCATAATTATGGAACATTACTTTGGGCTAGGCACTTAATGGTTTCACGCCTTTCCAATGTATATGCTGTTAACTCCAGAACCTCCCCCTAGAACTCTCCCACTTATATTACCAAGCAAAATTCTTGGTTGCTCTTCAGGGATTGTTTATAGCCAAGGGACTAATTTCAATGTTCCTTCATTACATGTAGTTACTGGATTAGGTGCATAGTGCTATGAATATAAATGGCATATTGTCTTCTTATCTATTCAAATATCAATATATATTTGCCTATTAATGGATTATCTAATATTCCAGGTGTTCTGGTAATATTCATTGTGTGAACGAATAAATATTCGCTTCACATAGTCATCATTATGAGTCTAAAACACTTATGTAGTCACCCAAACCGCCCAATCAATTCCGTATAATGCTCTAGTTGGAAGTTCCCAAACCTCTTATGTTGGAATGCTAGTCATAACTATAAATCAATATTCAACAACAATTTATACCATATCTGGAGGCCAACCTTTTATCGTTGGACCAAGCATGGCCAACATTCAACCTCCACTAATATGACCATCTGTCTCATGGGGACAACAACAACAACCTACTGAGGGGAAACCTATAGTAGGGAACCAGAATCCTATCGAGGGGAAAACGAATCAATTTCAACCTTTTTATCCCACCAACCCTAACTTACATCTTGGTTCACCTTACCCTGGCATGGTAAATAATCAATGGATCCCACCCCCTTTGACACCTCCTCTTAATCAAGGTGTTGCCAACATCTAATGGGTTCCACCTCCTCCAACGCTTACCCCTCATCAAGTAGTTATTACACCCCCTAATCAAGGATTTGTAAACAATATGTGGGCTCCACCCCCTCCAATGGATCCCCTTAATTCAAGTGTCACGAGCAATCAATGGACCCCACCTCATCCTACACCTCCACCTTTTAACCCCATGATGCAAAACTTACAACAGTAGGTTAATCCTATGATTCAAAATCAAGCCTCGGTCAATCCTATGATTCCGAGTAAAAAAATGGTTAATACAATGGTCCCTAATCCACAAAGCTTCCAATAGTACCCTGCGGGTAACACATATGGGTATAATATGCAACAAAATTTAGTTCAGGGCCTTACGGGCATTCCAACACCCCATCAATACTATTCTTACCCACAACGGAATAGGAAACATCCCTTTCTGGCAACATTAGAATTGGCAGAATTGTTGAGATTAATCAATGATCTCATTTGGCATGAACTGCATTGGCCACTGATCCCTACCAAACTACCCTCGGATATCTCGAAATTTGATAGGAAACCCAGGGAAGATCTGAAGAATCATGTTATGACATTCCATATTTGGTGTTCTTCTAACTCATTGATGGACGATTCCATATGATTACAACTCTTCCAATGAACACTCATTAGGATGACAACTAAATGGTATATTGAGCTTCCACAATACTCCTTACGAGATTTCAACTCCCTTGTAATGCAATTTTTGACACATTTCCAACTTCCCATTCGGTATGAAACTAGCGCAAACCTTTCAACCTTGTTGCGACAATCCACCTCTACTCATATTTTTTATCACATACATGAGTGGAGGAGGCAGGATAATTAAGGCCCCTATCCCCAGTCAGTTACTAGTCGATTGGTTTACAAAATCATTATTGCCACCCATTGCTAGGGATGTTTCTATGGGAGGAGTTGTTACAGAAGAGCAAGCAATCAGTCGCGCTCAGTATCTAGACTTAGTCTATTCTCAGTCCGAAACCTTATATGATTTGATCCCCAATGCTCCTCATCCCACTAATGATCCTTCTTGTCCCGCTACCGAACCTCCTGTCAATGGCATAGTTGGTTCCGTAAAGGCCCATCCTACATAATAAACAACTGGACAACCGAATCAATATACATCAACTCCACCACAAAATTAGGCTATTTCCAACCCTAAAAGCAACGCATCTCCTGCTTAAGCCTCTGAGGTGAACATGGTTCAATCCTCATCACAACAATCCAGAGGTAAAAAGAAGAATAATTGATAGAAATCCAAAAAAATCCTAATCAACAGGACAATCCAAAACCCAAGAAACCAATGCTAATAAAAAACCTAAGAGGAAAGCTAAGTTTCCTTTTCTAATTTGTCAGAAAGACCATTATACAAAAGAATGTCCTTATCGTGAGGAAGTTAATAAATTTTTGAAAGGTTCTTCCCGTTCGACAGTGTTAACTGACCCTTTCCCGCTGCAACAACAACAAATGGTCACACAAACTCCCTCACAAGGGGGCACTACCAATACTTCTAATCACGCCGATTCATCCAATACTTGAGATATCCTCATGATGAGTAATGAGACTATCAATGTTTCTACCAGGTCTAAGACTTATGAGACCATTATGAATTCAAGCCAAAATGTAAGTTCAAAGGATAAATCTCCCATTGATGATTCCTCCGCCACCCCTCCACCTATTGGCTCTCTCCATATTGAGAGACCCATTTCTGACACTGTGTTGCGCCCACCCAAGGACACCATTCGAAAAGCAACATTTAACCTGAATGTGCGAGCGGCTCAAAGTTATAACATTGTTGAGGACTTAGCCCAAGCACCCTACGCCATGTTAACTCTCGAATTTCTACAACATTGTCCTATTCAACGCAGAACCTTACTGTTAGCACTTGGAGTCGTGGACCCAGAAACTTCCAACACCATCATGTTTAATTTGAAATATTTTAAGCCAAGGATTTCCCACGAACTCACTTTCTAGATCCATACTAAGATCTATGGGAAAAATATTCATCGTACTATTTTAGACGAAGGATCCTCCACTTCCATTATGTCCTTGTCCTATTGGAGGGCTATGAGCTCTCCTGAAGTAATGTAGTCTCCCACTACTTTGAAAGACTTTGACGGTCATGGTTTTCAACCATATGTACTCATGCCATCATTAGCAGTAGAATTGGGGGGAAAAAGCGTATCCATCCACATGGAGATAGTCGATGCCCCGTTGGATTACAATATCCTTCTTGGTCGAAATTGGTTTTATGCCATGACTACAGTCACATCTTCGGTCTTTATCTTGGTGCAATTTCCTCATCAAGGAAAGATCGTCACCATCAACCAAGTTGATTTTTGTACCTTGAATATTCATTCCAACAACACTAACACCATCCCATTGTTGGCACAATCCCAATATTGTTACGAAGACATTGGTGTTGGGTTGTTAAAAGACTCTTCCATTATTGGAGTCTTCTCGGAGCTTCCACCACTAGTTGCTACCATCAATATGATTTCTTCCAGCATGCAACAATCCCATGAATCTCATGATTCTTGGGTTGTTCCTAGTCCATCTGAATGTAAAATCATCGGTGACCTCATGCCTTTCAAATTAAATGAGGCCACTTATCAATCAATTCAGTCTACTTCAAACTATTTCAAATCTGATGACCACCATATTATGGCATCAAAACCAGATCCCTTTCCATCTTGGATAGATTCATCTTTACCTTCCAATGATAATATCCTACAGACTTGTCCTCTAGACGAGTCAATAATGGAAATGATGAGCATTGATGATCCCCCTTGGGAAGAACACCATCACAGGTCATCTTTCCTTCCTAATCTCCAAACATTGGAAACTGATATCAAATCCATCATTTCATTTGATATTGTCCCAAATCCTCAATATCCTATCCTCACTCATAACGTGTTATCAGAAGGAAATTTGGGTAATATTACAGAAACATTTCCTATTGACATATCAGTGAAAACTGGTGTTGTGGAGTACATTCAACTAGGTAAAACTTGTACACCCAAGGAGGTGGAATTTTATACATCCTTGTTCAAGGATTTCCGCGATGTATTCACTTGGAGTTATGAAGAAATGTTGGGAATAGGCCTGGTGAGATCTCATAATGGATGCCTAATGAGGGCAGCTAGACTAGGAGCCTACCTTAATTATTAACCCAGGGGACGTACAAAATTTAGAGGTGCAGGCACTATATGTGCTCTTATAGGATAGTCTTAGTCGTGATTGGGTGTTGGTATTAATGTTTAAAGGTTTGCCTAAAAGAAATCGAATAAGCTAGGAAAGGATTTCCTAATCTATGGATGAAAAATACCTATGCTAAGAAGTTTGAATACTGAAAACAGTAAATCTATATTAAGGAATTTAAATGATGAAAACAGTAAATATGTTCCTAAGATTTGACTTGAATTTATACTATGAAATTGAATGTTAAAAATGTATCAGATCTATTCTAAAATAATGAAAGATGGATCTTTAATCTAAGAAGCAATTACTATAAATCAAATGCATAAAACTAGAAGACTAATCTAACCTATTCAATTGCCAAAACCAAGTTCAGAATGCCATGATCTAATGTTATGAATTAATCAAAACTTTAAGAAGTGAATATCATTAATTAACCACAGTATTTGAAAGTAAGCAATCTCTATGAGCAACCATAATAACGAGAGAGTGCATAAGCTTTAAGATATGGATCACTATTTCATAAGCAATGCAGGTACACAGGGAAATAAGTATTGAATTATGTCTTGGCAGAATGCTGCTATAGGACTACGGAAACAACGTTACTGAACTACAAAATGCATTATAAACTACTACGGAATTAGACTGGTCGCTTTACTACATAAATCAAATCGTACTATTCACGCCATTCAAATGATTTCATATGCAATATAGATTCAGTCAATGTAAAGCACATAATTAAAAAAACCTGAATAGTAGAATCTCCTGACTTACGTGTTGGAGGGTCCCTCTCCAACCCATACTCAGAAGTGGAGAAAACTTATATACGCCAAATTGAAAGCAACATCAAGTCTTTATTCAAAATAGCAACTTCATAGTTTTAACAAAAGTCTGTAACTCAAATTATCTCGACAGTCTAAAACCGTAAAACAATGGTTCTCAAAAATGGCAACAGGATCCTCTTGCTAGCCGAGAGGCCCATATATATATGCCTCTAAATGCTTAACCTAACTATATGTCTAATTGCCGATTCTGTTTGCACAGGTGTTCTCTCTAGAAATCAGGAAAAAGGCGCCGAGTTTTGCATGATCTTTCAGTCCTTTGCTTGATCTGCGTGTTTGTCCCTTAGTGTACCTAGACCTGCTCAATCATACTTGATTTTCACATAATTAGTTTATTGAACACGCATTCAACATACAAGAATAATCTTTAAAACAACTTCATTAAATAATCAAGGTAAATCATTTCTCCCACAAAACAAGTGTATTTCTTCACCCTTTCTTGTGATTTTCTGTGGAGAAAAAGGCTATCAGATACCTGTAACTTGGACTCATCAAGGGCCCTCTATTATGGTCCATGAAATCAAAATTTACCCCGATGCAAGACCTATTCAGTAGAAACTCCAACCCATTCACACTACGAAAACTGCAACCATAAAGGAAAATGTTGAAAAGCTCCTTAAAGCTGGTTTTATTTATCCTATCCCATTGACAAACTAGATGTCTAATATTGTACCCGTAGCTAAGAAATAGGGCACGATTAGGGTTTGTGTTGGTTATAGGGGTTTAAATAAGGTTTGTCCTAAGGACAACTACCCTGCCCCTTTCATTGTCCAAATCATCGATAACTATGACGAGAGTGTCATCTTTTCTTTTATGGATGGCTTCTCTGGCTATAATTAGATAGAGATACTCCCGTCTAACAAGCATAAAATGGATTTCATCTTCCCATGGGGAACTTCTTAAGGTAGAGGTTTATTCTTCATGTGACACAGATGGTGTTGGTTGATCCATGGTTACTCCTGAATTCTCCTCTTGGTTAAGGGGATATTTAGGTGGAAAATTTAATATTCTACGGAAATTTCTTAAAGGTCTCTCAACTAGGGTGGTTGCTAAAGAAATTCTCCTAAAAAGTCTTCTAAAAAAGAAAAAACACACTTCAAGATCTACTCAAGATAAAGATGAAAGAAAAATTAATGTGGTAGGTCAGATTCAAAAGTATGGAACCTCACTAATGTGGTAGGTGGGATTCAAAAGTATGGAACCTCATGGGATTACCATAGGGTCCAACAATTATAATCGGCCCAATATTTCATAGCACTAACGGGGAGGATTAGGACTGTACCCTTGACCATATAACCCGACTACCTAGTAGTATGTGCGTAGTAGCTCCCTGAGTGCTATTCTCGGCGTATTTCCACGCCAAGATGGCCAATAGTTAACTCGTATGGTTTCTTGAATCCTAATGGGATCTCCCGATATACTCAAGGTATGTGGGAGATCCAATCCGTAGTGGTGCTGTCTTATGCACAACCGTATGACATGAGCCTTCCGATATATTATCGAGTACGTGAAGTACCTTTATATATACCTGAAGGTACGTGAAAGACCATTTTATATACCAACTGGTACGTGGAATAACTACAAGCCCTCGGGATGCAGTGTAGGAAAATAACGATAGCTTCCATGATTTAAGATGCCAGAACACGTCTCTAACTTAACACACAAGTTTCTATACAATTTTAACCTAAGCTACCAGTTAATTTTATCTTAAGCGGTTAGGTGAATGCATGAGGTGTAGAGTTGGAATATAAACAAGATGAAAAATTAATCTATATGAGATGCAAGTCTTTATTTTTTCTTTTTGATGAAAACTAGTTATGGTAAGGAGAAGTATTTTTATTTTCTGAAAGTGAAATGAACACTAAGTACCCCTAATAACTTTTCCAAATTGACGAAAAGACTAAAAGCACTCTTTTATGCAATCCAACAAAAATGAAAATGACACACTAATCAAAAAATGTTTTTCCTTTTTCTTTTCAACTCGAGCAAATCTATGAGTGAAAATGAAAAGATGAATTTCCGTTTCAAATGCAATAACTCTAATTCCAAAATAAGAACCAAAAGAAGTGGGTGGAAAATAAAAAATACAAGATTTTCCCCTAACTTTTGAAATACTTTGAGAAGGCCTAATTGTGCTTAAAAATTTCAAGGAAATAAGAAGGAACTCTTTAAGACCAAGAAACCATAAGCAATAATGACTTTTAGCTTTTTCAAAGACTCTTAAATGATGAATTCAAAGCATAAAATGCTCTTTGTAATAACTCCAAGCAATATACTCAAAATGGAGATAAGAATTTTTTTTGATTTTCTGACTAATACACTCAACAGATATGAGAATTATATCACTCTTTTACACTATATTTAGAGAACTAGAGAATGTATGCTACTGGAATATTCAATCAATTGGAAATTCTCAAAAAATTAATCACCCAAGATCTCAAAACAACACACAAAGCCACACAAAATTTTGGAAAAAATCACAACAAATAACTATAGGAAGGCTGAGAAGTCAGAGTGAACAAATCAGATAACCTGATAGGGGGTCACAAGACTAAATGTGCTCGTGAGGGATTGAAATTTCCCACAATGAGGGCAACACTTGCTTGACTAGTTAGGGCCCAAATCAATCTCATACTTCAAAAACAATCCAAAAGACAAAGTACGTTGTGTCTAGGAGGTTATGTAACTGTCAAAGACAACATACAGAGCTCAAGAAATCAAGCCAAAAATAAAATTGGGAGAATTTTCAACTTATGCACCAAGTTATGAAAGGCGACGCACCCTTCAAGGGTACACTAGAGCGTTGGAAGCCCAATAACATGCTCTGCACACACGAGAATCACGTCACTAATGTCGGCTATAAATTGGCAGAAAGTGTCAGCGACACATGATGCTTTAACGCAAAGTGCGTAAGAGTTACAATGACACAGGAAATGAACTGCCCAGGTGCATTGGGCAAGATCCAAGCAAGAAAAATAAAAAAATCCTCAAAGAACAAAAATATAAATGGCTCAATAAAAATCCCAATCAGAGTCTGGATGGCCCAGAAGCTCTCTAATTATTAGATCCAATGCAGGAAGAGGCAATTAAGAGGCTCAGTAGAAGGAAATAAAAAAATAAAAAAATTCAAGCTATATCAAAGATTATAGGCTATAGGATTCCCTAGTATGATCGCCATTTTTGTTGATGGAAAATCTGTAAGGGTGAACAAAAATAGATCTCCCTAGTCTGAATGGTTCAGATCTAGAACAAAACAAGTACACAATATAAACAACTTTCCTAGATTGATTGAATTGCAAAGTGAGTTGAGAAATAACTTACCTTATGAATGCAACTCCTTTCTCCTTGCTTGATCCAACTCCTTGATCTTCAGGTCCTTGGCTACAAAACAAGATAGAACAAGTGGAAACAAACAAATAGTGAAAGAATATGATTAAGAATCAATCTAGATTAGCAGTCAAAGAAGTCAATCCTAAACATTATAAAGACAAGAAGTTTATGGAAAGAGTTTGTATTAAATGTAATCACAAAAAGTACAAATAAGGGAAGTTACAACCAATGCTTTGACGTCATAACACCTCCAAAACGATCCAATCCTCAAGGATCAAATCTTTTCCTCCTATGGATGAATGGGAGTCACTCCTAGTAGAATTCCACTAGCATGTAGGTACTTTATCCTTCCTCCCTTAACAATGGTGAGGGGGTTCATATTTATAGGCCAAAATGGATAGGAGAGGTTGAGGATTTAGGGGAGAATCCTAAGGGATCATCCCACTAGGTAAGGGGATCGAGTGCCAAGGTTCGAGAAGTCGCTCAAAGCTTCTCTTTATCCGTTTTAACCAATAGTGATGCACCTTGCACAAAGAAAACTCCCACCATTGGAGAAAGACACACTTTGTACAAAGGCAGAAGGCGTCACCGACGCGCTTTGTTAATGTACAGAGCGTGTCACCTAGAGTCTGACGCACCTTGCGAGTGAGAAGGTTGCATCGGGGTGACAACAAAAAGTTAAATGGATAAGCATCAACTCTTCTTTTGGTATTTTAGCCTAGGTGCTCTAGGAATTAAGGCATGTAGAGGACACATAACTCATGATGGCAAGATTTTGGTGTAACAGTCTTGAGTACAATATGATTTGGTTGTAACAATTGCGGTATGAGGATATGTTGGAGGGTGCATCAAATTTAATTCCATGGAAGGAGGTGATCACTTTGCTATTGGAGGAATTTGAGTTATGGGACATAACTGAGAAAGTTGTCCCCATTCCTAATAATCTTGATCCTTTGGTTGAATACAACAGGAAGAATGTGAAGGAAAAATGTATTCTTCTTGATGCAGTGAAAGTCCACATTATGCCTCATGGGATTGGTAAAAAGAATGCCTTTGATACATGGGTAGCTTTGACAAAGTTATACCAAAGCAACAATGAAAACTATAAAATGGTTTTGAGGAAAAACTGAGAGATACTAAGATGACTAAACCTAACAATGATGTCACATCATACATTACTAGGATTTCATAGGTATGTGATGAGTTGGGTGTTGTTGGTAAGATAGTGAATGATGTAGAGTTGGTTAGAACTTCCTTGAATGGTTTCTCAAAACCATGGAACGACTCTATACATGCGATTGTTTCCAGAGAGAAAATGCCTATACATACTAGACTTTGGGATGATTTCATACATGAGGAGATGAGAGTTAGCTCAAGCCACACATGCCATCAACATGGGTATGGTGAGGAGAATGTTTCTCTTCATACAGGGAAGAAGAGAAAAGAAGAAGGAAAGAAGAAGGACATGCGAAAAATGAAATTCTTTGCATATCGCAAGACTTCCCATTATGCGAGTCAATGTCCAAACAAAAATAAGAAGGGTAAGAATGAGACACAGATAAAAACTTCAACTGAGATTGAGGACTTTGCTAAGAAGTTTGAGAAGGAATTTTCTCCTGTATCTTGAATTTCATTTAGTGGTAGTGTAGGTTTTGAGGACATTGGAGCATGGGTTGTGGAAAGTCATTATTCTCACCATATGATGGGAATGAGGTTGATGTTCCTTAGCTTTTCAAAGACATATCCAGATGATTATGTGGATAATGGAGTTGACACTGTTAGCACTCAGAATTTATCCCTTGGTCGTGGAAGGATAGTTCCAAGGTAACTATTTCAAACCAATCTTTAGGAGGAAAACTGGCTTTCTTTCCTACCAGAGAGGGCCATCTCAAAAAATAAATACAGTGGCCATGAATATTTCAAAATGATTATGCTTTAATATTGTAAAAGGCTAAAACACAGGGATACCATTAGGCATGGAGTCAAAATTAGAGATATTTTAAAGATAAACAGAGTTTAAACAATATGAGTTTTTACAAAGGCAAGGTAGTTATTGCTTCATAGTCAAGTTCTTGTTTACAGGTGATAATAGAAGAAGAAGAAACAGTCCATTAACACTGGGCACCGATTGTAGATGAATCCAACATCAACTTTAGAAGAAAAATTATGAATACTTAGATCGCATAGATTAGAGCATGATATCATGAATTCTGATCTAAATAAAATCTCATCTAATTATGAAAGAAAACATAATGGAAAAGAGATTACAGGAATGGCAATCACATAAGAGGAATACAATTACAGATTGTAAATAGATAACACAAGAATCTTTGCTTTGGAAAATATGCTCAACTCTGTAGGAATTTTCTATTAATTCTTGAAGACGCTCAATACAAAATAAGTGTCTCTTTTACAGGTTCCAACCCCGATTACATTACAAAAATATGTATTTATACATGAAAAAGGCTTCTTGAGCCAAAACCTAACTGCCTATTTCCAAAAATAGGAAACTTCAACTATTTATTACATACTATTTCTGTCAAAATTTATACTTCATAATTTCAAAATATAACACTCTTGTGTCTTCTTTATCGGCTGCAGCTTCTGGTACAAATCTCTTCTTCGGACAAGAGTCTTCATGTGTGCAAATTATAATTCATCTTGCCATATTTCTCATTGTTTTCCACTGTTCCGAAGAAGGGATTTCATATCTGGTCATCTCTTTAACTAAAACCTTCATCTCCACATGATATGTAAAATATATTGGAGGTAGCTTTGCTCCTATCATCACCAACTGATTTAATATTTCAAAATCATCTATAAGCTTTTCCAGTATAATTTTTCCTGTCAAAGCGTGTGTCATACCTTCAAACTTTTGATGATCCATTCTGATTTCGAACAACAAAGTTTTATAATAATTATGGGAAATCAACTTGTTCTCTTCATTCCAAAATGAAGAAAGTCCTTTCTTAATCAAATCTGAAAATAAAACTTTGAAAGACTCAACTTGTTGCTTCATTTGATTTACTTTGGCCTGGACATTTTCAACATGACTATGCCTCCCAAGGATTCTTCTAGCCCAAGTTATTATTGTTACTCTATTTTTGATTGCCAATGCTTTTAGATCATATTTTGTCAGAGTATTAAGGAAATTAATTGTTTTTTGAGTTGTTTCCTTTGGCTTCTTATCTAAAGTATCCCTCATGACTTTACAACTATGCATACTCTCATTTTCCACTGTTTCTTTAGTCTTCATAAAATTTAGAAACGACCTGAATTTTCCAGCTTCATTTATTATTGAATCCAAAATCATTGTTGGCAGGCGGTTTGGTAAGGAAGAATCGCAGGATCGCCGATGCTACGACACGTCAGAAGAGGTCGCGGAAGGCAAAAGGCTAGATTATTTTAAGCATTTTTGGGTCATTTGTACCGCAGTATGTGGGTTTTTGGGTCATTTAGACTATGTCAGTTAGATCTTGGGTCATTTTTCCAAGCATCGGTTAGGAAGTTGTTAGTAAGTGGACAAGCATTGTAAAGGCGGAAGCCTATATATAGACATGAGTTGTAAGTGTTGCATGACTGCATCTTAGTACAGATCTTTGGATGTTGATTGTGCGCATCTTTGAGTCTGTATGTGAGATCAAGAGATATTGCTGAGATCTGGTTTTGCGGAGATGTTGTATCAGGGTTTTTGCTAAAGTAATATGACATGACGGAACTGTTTGCTGAAATTCCCTGTGTACCTTTTTGCGATAATGCATGTTACGATTCACAAATGATGCTATGATTTCTTGCTGCAGTTACTACTTTAATGTTATACTTGTCGCGATGAACGTTTCTATTGAATGATGCTATACATATGAATGATGTTAAACTTGAATGCATAGATCTGTCTTGAATGTTGCGATAAGTTAAGCAAGTGTTTCCGCAATCATCCTCCTTCATTCAGCGGAAACATGGTTCTGTCCACTCTCCCTTGATCGCCTCGGGTGAGACCTCATCTGCTTCGTAGGTGTTGCTGGACAGGGTAAAACTTGTCTAGGCTGGTGCTTAGGGAGACCGTGGTGGGTTGGTGTCGATAGTGATGGGAACCCCTGTCGACTGGGTTTGAGTCAACAAATGGTTCCGTTGGCGGGACTTGAACCGAGGTCTCTCAGGTGAGAGCCGAGTATCCTGACCAACTAGACTACACCATGCGTTGACAAAGGTGTGCAATGCGAACCGCAATGAATGGGATCTAAAAATCCCAGAAGTGTTGTGGGCCTATCACACCACATGTAAAAGGTTGACAGGACATACACCATTTAAGTTGGTGTATGGACACGAAGCAATTATGCCAATGGAGTACATTGTTCCAAGTCTACGCATAGCAGCAACGATAGGAATGGATGCTGCGGTAGCATTGGAAGGCCATCTAGCGTAGTTAGTACGTCTGGAGGAAGATCGCTTTATCATAGGTTTCCACCAGGGTGTGGAGAAGGATTGCCAGAAGGCTTGGCATGATTGCCACATAAAAAACAAACAGTTTTAACAGGGTGAATTGGTGCTATTGTATGACAGCAAGTTTATGAAACATCCAGGAAAATTGCAGATGCATTGGCTTGTCTGTATCGCATTAGTAGCATAACTTCAGGAGGAGCAGTACAGTTGCAACAGTTGCATGGAGCGATACTCCCAAAGTTGATTAATGGTAGCAGGTTGAAGCCCTATCGGTCAAGGTTGGAACAATGCGATGCCTGAGTTGCATAGGGAAAAAAAAGGATGCATGTGTAGGTTGATCAGTGGCAGGATGGCGCACCAACAGGAGCAGGATGCGCAAGCAGGGAGGCTTGTGCCGCAAGTTAGGAGCAGTTCGTGACCAGTAGTAGGGTTGCGCCTGGATCAAATCAGCAATAAATGCCAAACGTTAAAATAGTTAATTAACAATGCTTGTTCGAATGATGAGCATTAATGGCGGATCCGATCGATTAGCTGACATGATCGACGATGGATTTGCGTCATTAATATGGGATTTCGGTTGAGTTAATACAGGATTTAGTGATGATTACGAAGGATTCGGTTGGACGCTATAAGAATGGGTCGAAGTTGGTCGGAAGGCACCGAGAATTTAGTTGTTAAGTGCTTGTGAAGAGCTACAAAGTATCGTTGTTTCCTGGTGAGTGTAGTTGTGAGTTGGGCAAGGTTCAGTTGAACTTGCAGAGTGCCATTGCTGAGCATTGAGTGGGTCTGTCAATTATGCCAGTGAAGCCATCAATTCAAAACCGAGTAAGGTATGCCACGAGAGCTAGAAACAGTTGATATTAGCAGTGAAGTCGAGTATCCTTTCACCAGGATTGCCATTGAAGAAGAAGTCGAGTCTACAAGAGACGTCAATCTTGAGGCAGAAATTGAAAACATGCTGGTGGGTGCGTCGATAATTGCTAAGAAGTGTCGGGGAGGTTAGCCGTCTGAATCACTAGAGAGCAAGCGTCAGCTTCGGTTCTCCATTGAAGTGGTGGGGGAATCTCAAGGGGAAGTAGGGCCATCCAGCCATTGGGTTGATGAGTCCACTGCATGGGAAGGACTCATGGCCACTGATATCCCGGGTTATGTTCCCCCTAGTCGGCCTGGGATGCCTTCCCAGAAGGTGCAGAGGAATCAAAAGTACCCATTGCGGATGCCTACACTGTCAGAAGGAATGGAATGCTTTGTTAACATTGGACCAACACTGACGCGTATGAAATATGACGACCATGATATGGTGGTGTACAAGGAGATTATGTCGGACCATTATGAGCCAGGATCACAATTGAGCGGTACGTCGGTTCCACGTGATTGGGTGTGGGGATTGAAATAGGAAGGCCTGCTAGGCCTTATCAATATGCCCCATTTTGGACGACTACCGGAGGTCAATGCATGCGTGAAGCAGCTGCTGGCCTATTTTCACGATGGTACATTGTGGCTAGATGAAGGAATTCCCGTCACAGTGCACTTGATCGCAGAAATTACCGGGTTTCCCAAGGATGGGGTCGACCCGTCGCAGTATCTCCGAGGAAAGGAAATCGACAAAAAGCAGGCTGCGCAGTTGGTCAAGTGCTATGATTTGGAGAAGGATGGTTAGGGTTATCACACCAGTATCATCAATGATCAGGCGGTGCTCACCTTTACCAACATACTTTCCTGCAAAGTGGTATGGGGTGGCCGACCCATTCAGTGTAATTTGGGCATTGTGGCGTGTGTTGAACAGTGTGCGGCTGGGGTGCAGATGAACTAGTCATTGTTTTTGCTGAATCAGTTGGCAAAGGATGCCACGGTGGTTCAAGCCGGTAAGGGCTTGTTCACATATAGCTAGCTGCTGCTATTGATTGCATTCGTGGCTTGGAAGGAGCCTGACATGTACCAGGGTATGGAGGTTGACACCGTGAAAGAGCGTCTTGGTGCGTGGTATCAAAACCTGTGGTTTGTCTGAGAACAAGAACGGAATAAGGAATGTACATTCCTGTTCTGGTTATACTGGGAGATGCTTTGTGCGGCTGCGACGAGGGTGCCTCGTTTGTCTGAAGAAACCACAGCACAGTTTAAGTTGGTCATGGTGTTTGCAATTCGACCAGATTCAATTTATGTCCAAGCCCGCTGTGACCCACATAGGCAATGGTTATTGACATCATATAATGTAACGACGGCAGAGTTGGAGGCTATTGTGAATGACTAGCTAGTGGAATGGCGTGAACCTATGGGGTTGGCCGAGATTGAGGCTAGAGAGTCGACAAAGGGTCCAGATGATCGTATATCGGCGAAGGAACCGCACAGCCATCATGATTCCGATCAAGAGTCCATAAAAACATAGATGGATGACAATAGTGACCGGGCCTTGGAAGAAAACAAAATAAAAGGGCACCAGGACCTAGTGACAATTAGTGGGCTGCCCCTGTCGATGTAAGCGCACTTGGGATGACTTATAAAAGAAATCGTTGATGCATCCACCGCAACAAGGCAGAAGATGACAAGGGTGACAGATGAAGGATTCCAGGACTCTTTGTGTGACATGGTTTCGCGGAGGGCACCGGAAGAAGCAGTGGCACCACAAGTTAGCACAATCAGCACCGAGCCGTGGGTCAGGAATGTGGAGATTCCCCCGATTGCGATTGTGACTGAAGATTAGGTTGTGAATGCCTTGATGCAACAGTTATAGAAGGTGTCCATCAATGATAACGCATTGCCGACATAAGGATTAACAACTATGCAGATGGTCGCTAGCCGAGAAATGGCTGACAGAATGCATGAGATCAGTGTTAAGTGCAAGAAGTTTGTCATGTCCCAAATTTGGTATTGGGTCAAAATGGCCTAATCACATTGGCCCTATTCATTAGAGTTTGTCAAATTGATGCTAAAGGTCAAATAATTGCCAAGGAGGAAAATTACTAGTTTCCTAGGTTTGGGGTGGAAGCTTTGGGATTTGGCATAATGGGGATAATAAATGATGTTTGAACATTAGAATGGCATAAATATTTAATAAAGGAGATAAATAAATATATACAAGTGAAAATCAAAGTGGCATTTCATCATGAATACACATGGAGGAAGTGGGACCCACATATGGCTAGATTTCCCCACTACACTTGGCATCATTATCTCACCAATTCGAATTCAAGGTGAATGGTAACATACTTGGGGGAGTCCAAAAGGTATTATTCATTGCATTACTCATCCAAGGTCGAAATATAGAGGAAGAGTAACTCCCATGGAAGAGGAAGAGGCAAATTGGAGCTAGTGAGACACTTGGGCTAGATTCCCTAGCTCTATGACAACAATGATGAAGATGCTATGACACCTATGACACAAATCAGACCTGAAGGCTGACATATGACATATATGACATGTCAGGGCTAAAAATAGACTCCAAGAGGGCGCTCAAGGGTGTTAGGGCAGCTAAGATGCTTCCACATGTGATTTGGTGGAAGTGGGAGACTAGGAATTGTTGTACAAGTGGCGTTCTTTGGAATCTCTTCCCAACTTGAGTTGGCATGAGTCTCTTGGAAGGAATTCGACCCATGGAGGACATTAGAAGTTTATAAATGTCAATAACAAAGAATGAAACCAGCTTTTGGATCATTTGTAGAATTTGCAATTGCATTTGTGAAGAGGGAGAGCTAGTGGATGACTAGTTTCTTGCCTTAGCCAATTTCGAGGGTGAAAGATTCCCATCCAAGTTGGCAATTGGAAAGGCCATTCAGACCTTTCATTTGGAGCTTTAATGGAGTCTTTATTTGCAGGTGTAAGCTACAGGGAATCTCATGGTTTCTTCTATTGCAGCTCGCTCCTTCAACCATTTCCAGTTTTGATGGCATATTCTTGATCCTTGAGGGAGGGCGTTTTTGGTGAGCTATTGTACTCTTTGGGGGAGATTTTAATGCCCCATTTCTTTTGTAATATGAATTAAATACTCTGTTCTTCATCTCCAGAAAGTTTCAGGTCGAAATTCCAAGTAGAAATGTATAAATCTCATTTTTAATGGAAGAACAATGCCATTTCCCCACTACCTTGTTGTGAACCAATGTATTGATGATGATTTCGAATGAATGGATGATTCTATGATATATTTGTGATAAATATACTTCCATGGATGTCTTCTACAAGTTTCATGTACTGTACTTGAGCATTTGAAGCATTTTTACTCAGTTTAGTTGTATTGGGAGGTGAAATAGTGCCATTTCCCCAAGGGTCGAATTGGGGATTTTTGCAGTTGAATGGGAGAGGGTGAGAACAGTTGTAATAAACCATTAATGGTGCATATGAGACCTTAATAACATACTTAACACATTACATACCTCTGTTCATAAATTTGAGTGGGTTTGGAGGCATTTGGGAAGCCATTTTCAGTACTTACCTCAAGGGGATTTGAACCCCAAATTACTAGTAAAATTGCATACTTGGTCCAGAATCTTAAGAGAGTTTGCAGAGGTATTTTGGTGGCCATATGTTATCCCTGAACATCATATTCAATTCCTAATATCATTCATAAACCTTCCTTGAAGATTTGAAGGCATTTGGAGTCAATTTGAGACCTAGAGACCAATACTAGTCAAAGGGAAATCACTAGTAAAGTTACCTACATTGACCAGAATTGAAAGAGTATTTGCAGAAGTGTTTTAAAGGTACAAAGGAATCCCTGAAACACATATTTATGTTCTAATATCATTCATATACCTTCTCAGAAGATTTGGGATCATTTGGGGCAAATTTGGGACCTAGAGATCGAAACTAGTCCAAGGTCGAACCAAGGAAAAAAGTGGAAAATTGCAATTTTAATAAAATTCCTAACAAGGGACATTACAGTGGTATCAGAGCATGATCTTGGCACCTGATGTGGTATAATATCTATGAGGAAAAGAATTTAGGTACCACCATTATATATTGAAACCAAAAGTGCTTTTGTTGAAGAGGAAAAAAAAAAGTAGGAGAAGAAGAGCAAATTTTTTGAGGGAACTATGACTAGGGATGAAAAGGGAGCCTCATATGATGGTGAGGAGCATATAAAAATTATGAAAACAATATTTGAAGATATGACCAAGCAAATTAAGGAAGGATTCGAATTGTTTTCTATCGAACTTGTGGAAAAAATTATTGATTTTAAGGAAACCAAGGGGCAAAATGCAACAGCTTGCTTGAAGGAGCAAAAGGAAGAGACATCACAAGATAGTGAAGAATATTCTATTGAAAATATGGAAGATCATTTAGAGACACCTTCTAGCTTAGACATGAACCAAAGAGCATCTACTGATGGATGCTTAAACTATGAAGGAGTACCTATTGATGGGTGCTCACACCTCTATGTTGGTGACATAGAGGTCACTTTTGAAAATGTTGCTGCAAGCCCAAGTTCCATTAAGCATGATAATGAAGACCTTGCAGCAGTTGAAGAAGAACCAAGATCAACTTCCCCATCACCACTTGAGCTTCATGAAGTTGGTCCAAGAAAAAATGAAGAAGATGAGGAGGTTCATTTGCAAGAGCCTCATTTTCTTGAAGGGTCCTTAAAGATGAATGAAAAGAAGATCCAAGAGTCCCTCAGCATTCTCCATGACACTCAAGCATTGGTGTCAAATTCTTGTTGGAGAGCTACTTCATTGGAGGAAACATCCTTCCTTGAAGACATGGAGAAGATTCAAAGAGCAATGTGCCACATCAAAGGTAATTTCATGTCTTTGCTTTTTGATAGAAACCATTTGTTTGAGCTTAATGAATTGTTACATGATGCATACTTGAAGAATAATGAGGATATTCATAAGCTCACAATTCAAAATGAGCAACTTCTTGAAAAGTTGCAAGATACTTGTTTTTCCTCCAATGTTTCAGATTGTCAAATGGTAGATTGTTTGGAGGATTCTCATGACATGGTGGATCATGAGAAATGTGAAAATTGGAATGTTCTTGATCTGTTTGAAGATGAACTTGAAGAGATCCAAACACTTGATGTGGTGGAAGAGGAATTTGAATTGCCTCTTGATGAAGGTTATGCAATTTTTAAAGAAGAGCATGATTCCTCTACATTGGAACCAAACTATGACAAAGAGTTCACACTTTTGAAGGAGCTGCATGATACTACCCATATGGATCCTTCCCATGATGAAACTTCTGCACTTTTTGATCATTTGGGTGAGTTAGTTCATTCTCCTACTTCCTACAATTCCATGTTTTGCAACATTAGTCTCAATGAAGTATGGGTGAAAGGGTTCTTTTTGATGGTGCCACATGAGGAGCATGGAACTCCTAGATTTAACTTTTATGATGACATGGTTGGAGCACATTCTTATTCACATTTGCAGCAGCATCATTTGTCACTTTATGATGATTCACATCTACATGGATGTACCTATGATATGGATTTGAGTCACTTGAAGACTCATGGTTTTTCTTGCTCAACACTGGGTTCATTTTATGTTAGAGGAACTTCATCCAACACTTGGGTGAATAGATTTATGATGGAAGAACATTTTTGTTGGCAGCCACATACTTTGTTACATCTTTATGATTCTCACATTCATGGATGTATGGATGAGACTTCTTTGAGTCATTTGAAGTCTCCTTGTTTTTTCTGCTCATTATTTGGTTCAGATTTTAGTGGAGATTCTTCATTCACTTCTTGGATGAAAGAATACATGGTTGAATATTTTGATGCATATCACATCCTTTTGGAGCAGCATTATAGGACATGGGATCCTCACCTATGTCATTGGAGCAGATTTGATTGGTCACTTGAAGCTTGTATGCACTTGGAAAATGGTGGTCTACTTGCTTGGAGGTATAAGCACCTTCATGACTCTTTGATTAAGCATATCCTTGATGTACATTTTCATTATGTTGTTATGTACTTTGATGATATATATTTGGTACTCATGATGTTTGGAAGGATGCATACAAGAAAATGGGATCCAGGAATCCTCTTAACTAATGGTGTGGGTTGGAGAGCACTCTTAATTATTGGGGTGCAATACAAGCAATGGGACCCTGGAATAATTTTTATCTCATTGGTTTCAAATTTTTTGGGGAAACAAGCAGTATGGGATATGGATTTCCCCACTTAATAAAGTGATTTTTATCAGAGTAGTGCAGCAGCAAGCATGGTGGTTCCTCTCTAAAATCTTCATGGAAACTCAAAGACTCAAGGTTGGGCAATTCAATGGCAACTTCAAGAATTATACAGAAAGCAGGTTCTTCAACACCCATGTTTAAAATTGCTTGAGGACAAGCAATATTGGGAAGGGAGGATTTGTCATGTCCCAAATTTGGTATTGGGTCAAAATGGCCTAATCACATTGGCCCTATTCATTAGAGTTTGTCAAATTGATGCTAAAGGTCAAATAATTGCCAAGGAGGAAAATTACTAGTTTCCTAGGTTTGGGGTGGAAGCTTTGGGATTTGGCATAATGGGGATAATAAATGATGTTTGAACATTAGAATGGCATAAATATTTAATAAAGGAGATAAATAAATATATACAAGTGAAAATCAAAGTGGCATTTCATCATGAATACACATGGAGGAAGTGGGACCCACATATGGCTAGATTTCCCCACTACACTTGGCATCATTATCTCACCAATTCGAATTCAAGGTGAATGGTAACATACTTGGGGGAGTCCAAAAGGTATTATTCATTGCATTACTCATCCAAGGTCGAAATATAGAGGAAGAGTAACTCCCATGGAAGAGGAAGAGGCAAATTGGAGCTAGTGAGACACTTGGGCTAGATTCCCTAGCTCTATGACAACAATGATGAAGATGCTATGACACCTATGACACAAATCAGACCTGAAGGCTGACATATGACATATATGACATGTCAGGGCTAAAAATAGACTCCAAGAGGGCGCTCAAGGGTGTTAGGGCAGCTAAGATGCTTCCACATGTGATTTGGTGGAAGTGGGAGACTAGGAATTGTTGTACAAGTGGCGTTCTTTGGAATCTCTTCCCAACTTGAGTTGGCATGAGTCTCTTGGAAGGAATTCGACCCATGGAGGACATTAGAAGTTTATAAATGTCAATAACAAAGAATGAAACCAGCTTTTGGATCATTTGTAGAATTTGCAATTGCATTTGTGAAGAGGGAGAGCTAGTGGATGACTAGTTTCTTGCCTTAGCCAATTTCGAGGGTGAAAGATTCCCATCCAAGTTGGCAATTGGAAAGGCCATTCAGACCTTTCATTTGGAGCTTTAATGGAGTCTTTATTTGCAGGTGTAAGCTACAGGGAATCTCATGGTTTCTTCTATTGCAGCTCGCTCCTTCAACCATTTCCAGTTTTGATGGCATATTCTTGATCCTTGAGGGAGGGCGTTTTTGGTGAGCTATTGTACTCTTTGGGGGAGATTTTAATGCCCCATTTCTTTTGTAATATGAATTAAATACTCTGTTCTTCATCTCCAGAAAGTTTCAGGTCGAAATTCCAAGTAGAAATGTATAAATCTCATTTTTAATGGAAGAACAATGCCATTTCCCCACTACCTTGTTGTGAACCAATGTATTGATGATGATTTCGAATGAATGGATGATTCTATGATATATTTGTGATAAATATACTTCCATGGATGTCTTCTACAAGTTTCATGTACTGTACTTGAGCATTTGAAGCATTTTTACTCAGTTTAGTTGTATTGGGAGGTGAAATAGTGCCATTTCCCCAAGGGTCGAATTGGGGATTTTTGCAGTTGAATGGGAGAGGGTGAGAACAGTTGTAATAAACCATTAATGGTGCATATGAGACCTTAATAACATACTTAACACATTACATACCTCTGTTCATAAATTTGAGTGGGTTTGGAGGCATTTGGGAAGCCATTTTCAGTACTTACCTCAAGGGGATTTGAACCCCAAATTACTAGTAAAATTGCATACTTGGTCCAGAATCTTAAGAGAGTTTGCAGAGGTATTTTGGTGGCCATATGTTATCCCTGAACATCATATTCAATTCCTAATATCATTCATAAACCTTCCTTGAAGATTTGAAGGCATTTGGAGTCAATTTGAGACCTAGAGACCAATACTAGTCAAAGGGAAATCACTAGTAAAGTTACCTACATTGACCAGAATTGAAAGAGTATTTGCAGAAGTGTTTTAAAGGTACAAAGGAATCCCTGAAACACATATTTATGTTCTAATATCATTCATATACCTTCTCAGAAGATTTGGGATCATTTGGGGCAAATTTGGGACCTAGAGATCGAAACTAGTCCAAGGTCGAACCAAGGAAAAAAGTGGAAAATTGCAATTTTAATAAAATTCCTAACAAGGGACATTACAAAGTTGCAGAAGCGCGAGGCAGCTGCACAAGAAACCATTGCAGAGTTGACAGGATGGGCCACTATAGCATGGCAGGATGTGGATGAGCTCGAGGAAGACATCAAGAAGGAGTGAGCTGAGAAGGCTCGCGAGATTGAAGAACTGAAGAAAGAAAAGGACCACCTCATCGTGGAGAAGGCCCATATGTGGGATGACAGTGTGCGGGTAGAGCGGGCCATTGCGGAAGCTTATCAGCAAGTGCCAGATCCCACTGAAGGGTTGGATATGCTTCAACATGCGCAACGACTAGGGGATTCTATTGTCTAGTTGCGGCACAAGAATTAAGAGTTGCGAGCTCAGGTGAATCCCGGTACACCACAAGTAGAAGTGGACGACCGTAAACAAGCTATTGAAGAGATAGCAACACAGCTGGCAGAGCTGGAAATAATGACGACGAAGTTCACAGCTGACACTGTGCAGTTTTGGGGCTGGATCGTTCAGGATGAGCAGGTTGAACAGCTGGTGAAGGTTCGGCAGGAAGTGGAGGGGTAGTTGGAGACACTCAAAGCGACGATGCGCATGATGCCACCCATGGAGCAGGTTTCCAAATCTATGGGTTTGAAAGATCTGCAACAGCGCGTCGACAAGGCCGATGAGCAACAGAAGAAGCATACTGCACAGCTGGAGGAGTTCCAGGATGTTGGCGGTCAGTTTATGACAAAGGATAGTGAAGTTCTTCAAGAAATAGAGGGACATCGTCAACAAGTCGCTGCGAAGCTGATCGAGCACCCATCACCCCAGGATGTCATCGACAGTTAGGAGGCATCTATGGTGGAAAAGGAAATGGTGATGACATTCGAGCAATAGTATGAAGACTTAAAAGTCAAGACCACAGAGTACACCATGTCCAGTTGACGTGGCTCGAGGGCGAGCCACAAGATTGTGTTAGGGGCCTGTTGGTAGGCGGTTTGGTAAGGAAGAGTCGCAGCATTGCCAATGCTGCCACACGTCAAAAGAGGTCGCGGAAGGTAGAAGGATAGATTATTTTATGCATTTTTGGGTCATTTGTACCACAGTATGTGGGTTTTTGGGTCATTTGGACTGCGTCAGTTAGATTTTGGGTCATTTGTCCAAGTGTTAGTTAGGAATTCGTTAGTAAGTGGACAAGCATTGTAAAGGTGGAATCCTATATATAGACATGAGTTGTAAGTGTTGCATGACCACATCTTAGTGCGGATCTTTGGATGTTGATTGTGTGCATCTTTGAGTCTGTATGTGAGATCAAGAGATATTGCTGAGATCTGGTTTTGCGGAGATGTTGTTTCAAGGTTTTTGCTGAAGTAATATGACATGACAGAACTATTTGGTGAAATTCCCTGTGTACCTTTTTACGATAATGCATGTTGCGATTCACAAATGATGCTATGATTTCTTGTTGCGGTTACTACTTTAATGTTATACTTGTTGCGATGAATGTTTCTGTTGAATGATGCTATAAATATGAATGATGTTAAACTTGAATGCATAGTTCTGTCTTGAATGTTGTTATAAGTTAAGCAAGTGTTGCAGCAATCATCCTCCTTCATTCGGCGGAAACATGGTTCTGTCCACTCTCCCTTGATCACCTCGGGTTAGACCTCATCTGCTCTGCAGGTGTTTCTAGACAGGGTAAAACCTGTCTGGGCTGGTGCTCAGGGGGATCGTGGTGTGTTGGTGTCGACAGTGATGGGAACCCCTATCGACTGGGTTTGAGTCAACAATCATATGCCTGAAACCTTGCAAAGGAAGCTACCCTGTAACCTGAGAAGTTAACTTTTCATTTTTATCAAGTAACTCTTTATTCTTATTTTCAAGCTCCTTTCTCTCTTCTTCTTTCTTTTGGTTTTCTTCATTTAATTTCTGATTTTCTTCCTTTAATTCTTTGATTTCTTCTTCCTTTAAGCTCACCTGAGACATAGCTTGAACCAAACTTTTTGTATTTGTCTCTTCACTTTCTTGTCCCGTTCTCTGCTTTTCCTGTACTATACGTGCTAGTTTCTTCTCCAAATATTCAATTTGATTCTTAAGATTAAGTCTGTACTTTTCCCATATCACTTCCCGTTCTTCAAATTTAAGCATATTTGCTTTACAATCATCCATCTCCTGTGACAAAGTTTATCTCTCTTGTTCTAAAACTGTCAATTCAGATGCCTGAATCAACTGTATTGCTGGAATTTTGAGCTTCTTTTTTAGTAACTGTATGGTATTTTGCTTTTCATTTAGGAGCTTCTTGGTTGATTTTCCCTTATTTGGCTCATCATTTGTTTCCAGCAAATCAACCTATTCACTGCACATTACAGTTTTGAAATCTTCAAGGTTGATTTCATTAAATATGTATACATTACCTCTCCAGTTTGTCCATGCAAATACATTTTATCCAAAACTGGTATCTTTTACAGATTTATCTTCATTTCAGTAACTTTTTCATTAGAAGATACAACTAAATTTAAGGTATTTTTTGTATGATCCTTGGTAGTCATAAAAGTGACTTCTGTGTCTGATATATTCCTAACTTTAGGAAACAATTTATTACTTTTTTCAGATGCAACTTGTTTATCTTGGCCATATTTGACATTTTTTCCCTAGACTGATATTTGTCACTAGAACCCGTGGCCTTTGCTTCATCAAACTTGTAGTCATACCCCTGGAGATATGGACTCTGAAACTTTTCTTTTTCCTTCCCTTTTTCACTATCTAGTATAATTATTTCTTCTCCTTGACTTGATTTCAGTCTCTTGGATCCTCCTTGTTCCTCCACTTTTATATCAATGATCTCAGAAAAAATTCTCTTGCTAACAAATTCAGTTTTGCTAGGAGTAGGCACTAAATCAGTTGAAGATCTCGCTAATGTTAAAGGATTTGATTGTGAACTCTCAGAGAACTCTATATCAGATTCATATTGTGGCAAATTAGATTTTGCAGCCAATCCTTCAACCTCTCGGTGATCAAAAGCTCTACTTTTATTCTGTTGTCTCCTCTGTGATATGATGTGGTGTGGATCATAATTGATAGCAATAGCTTTTTTGAAATTCATTATCTACAACCGTTGCTCTAAAAATTAAAGAGAATTTCTATTTTTTATGACAAAAGGACCAACTTTCAATGGAAATTTCATATCTAAAGCTTTCTTGAAACTCAGAAAATGATCGTTCTCAACAATCAATTTCTGCCTAATGAAATCCAAGGCAAAGACCCTTGGTGTAAAAAATGTTGATAAAATATATGGTTCTTTGATAAAACCATAAATTCTAATAACTGCATGCTGCTTTAGCAAAAATCAATCTCCCACTGCTTTCTCTGGACTAAATTGCAACAAGTCCTTCATTTATGGTAAAACCCTAGGTAATTTTTCTTCAAAAATTACTCTATATATCTCTGATAACACAAGATTCATGAAATTGAACATGTTTTCAATTATAGCTGAAAAAACTGCTTTTGGAAATTGTAGGTTTCCTTCACTTGAAAATAAAAACATTTTCATCAAATATGACTGGAACTTGAAGTGCTTGTAATGTGGAAATTCACCAATTGATAATGAATATTCTCAGCCAGGAATTCATCATATTTAAGACATGGAAGCTGACTATATTCAATCTCTGGTAAACCTAAACGTAATCTAAAAAGCAGACTCAATTGAACTTCAGTGACTACTTGGTCACTATCAAGCCCTATAAATTGACTAGTTAATGAAAAAATAGCTGTGAAATTTCATTGAAGATGGTAATGTCTAATGGAAAAAGTGTATTATCAAATGAAATATCTGGTTTAAGTCTACTTGACAAGAAGGTTTGTGTTGTTAGGAGAAATATGTACCTTGTTCCAGAAGGTTGATCCAAGCTTTTCTCCCTTTGTTCTCTAATGCAACAACCTGCAAAACAAACATAAAACCTTCCTCAAACCAGTTTGACCACAAATAAGAAATTGATATTAATAAGATAACATAACATCAACTTGTAATCAAATTACAATAGACATAAACAAATCTATTGGAAAGGGAAGAATGTCCAAATCTTTATTGACAAATGCAGAAAATACATGAAGCTATACCTGTCCTGCACTGGCACCGTCGTAACCAGACCCTGGGATCCTGCTCCTCTCTCTCAACTATGAATTTATCCAACATAACTTTCTCCAATGATCATAAGGTCCCTTTCTCAAGCCACTCCCCTATATTTATGGCAAGGTAAGGAGGGCATGCTCGAAAGGTGGTTGAGTTGGGAAGTTGGGGTAGTTTGGGTACCTACCTCAACTAATCCCAATTCGTGTTTTTAATTATATTTTCAACTTTTTCTTAAGACACTCGCGACTATGATATAGGACAACTAGCGAGTGTCCTAACTTGCATCTAGCGGGTGCAGCTTTTAATTGAAACCCACGAGTTGTTAGTATAGATACCCGTGGCTGACCCGCTGGTTGGAAAGTATAAGGGTCGCAGTTATGTATTAAAATAGGAAGAGAAATATGCTTCAGAGGAAAGTATTGCAAGGTTAAACTCTAGGTCATATAGGGTCAAGGTAAGATCTTCCATCCATAGTGTCCTTTTGTGTGACCGACAAGGAATTATGGCCACGGACGGAGAAGTGCTAATTTGACCGATAAAAAATGCGCCCTAATGTGTGAGGTCAGAGGGAAGTGATGGCCGAAATACATTACAATCCAAGCAGAGGAGGAGCAGAGAGACCGCGGGATGAGGTCACAAACAATACCTGAAATAGAAACCAAGTCAGCGAGCAATTTACAATATTGACATCAGGAGATGTGTTGGCAGGTGGTTTGATGAGTTAGCTGTGCAGCATCGCAGATGCTGTGCAAGGTCAAAGATGCCACGCAAGAAGGAAAACAACGTGCAAGTCGATAATAGTTTGTATAGTTTTGGGTCATTTGGACCGCATTATGCGGGTTTTGGGTCATTTAGACCGCATTGTACGGGCTAAGGGTCATTTAGTTGTAAATCTTGTTATAAAGTAGTTAGGAGGTCGGCTAAGTGGATAATGAATGTAGAGGCGGAAGCCTATAAATAGACATAGCATTGTAAGTGTTGATATATCCATCAATGAATCAAGGAGATAGTTGAGCGCGGATGATAAGAGAGAATTTTGCCTGTTTTTGTCTGTTGATCTGGGTATGAGATGGAAGAACTATATTGCTGTATCTGAGTATGTTGCGAAGATTAATATGACATGATGGGGTTTTGAGCAGAATATCTATGTTCCTTTCTGTTTTCCTGTTATGAATGTGCGATATGAATACATGAATGTTGCAATGTTTCCTTATTTCAAATAATGCTTTAACTACTAGATCTGTTGCATATTAATGGGTTTTTAATTGATAATGAGATCTGTTGAATTATGATGCGGTTTTTCCTAAATGCATAAGTTGAAATATTAGATCTGTTTGTGAATGCTGTGATAAGTTGATTAAGAGGATGCACAAGGGTCCTTCTTCATTTGGCGGAAACATGGTTCCGTCAGCTCTCCCTTGAACATCTCGGGTGAGACTTCATCTACTTTGCAGGTGTTACTGGATGGGGTAAAACCTGTCTGGGTCGGTGCTTAGGGAGATCACAGTGGATTGGATGTTGACAGAGTGAGGAACCCCTGTTGATTGGGTGTGTGTCAGCAAATGTTTCCGTGATGGGACCATAGCATGAAGTGAAGGAAGGACATGTTGTGGCATCCGACAAGACCAAAAATTCAAGATTGGTTCGATAAAAAGTTGCGAGAGTTCGCTGAGAAAGAGAATCAGAACACTGGGTTGACAATGGATTGGTGGCTAGAAAAGTACATACACAATGGTCCGCACAAATATTTTTTTCTGTGAATTTTTGATCATCTTGTATGAATGGTTGGCGCAATTGACCTTTCACAAGGTAAATTTTCAAGGCGGTGAGCCAATGTCCTGGACCCTAGAACTGATCCAGGAGTTGCAGGAGGTAGACAACAAAGCATTGCGAGCTGTTGAATTTTGGCTTGACAGCATATTGGAGGGTTATATTACCGATTTTGTGGTTGGCACAATGAAATCCTATAGCGAAGCTGAAAGGGAATTTTTCAATGGACCAAGAGATAGGTTTCCGTTGTCGCTACAGTTGTCCATTAAAATGCTCATCTGCGAAAAGGGCATACTGAAGATGAACTCGAGTAGAAAAACCTTGGTGGGAGGAGGCTGTGGATACCACGATGGTGGGGGAGAGGTGAATGAAATGATATGGGGTAGATGGGTGCAAGTTATGACGAGACTGTGAAGGAAGTTGAAGAAGAGAGTGGTCTTACGAGAAGAGGGGCAAGGTTTCGATAAGAGAAGAGGAAGAGGATAGGAGAAGGTCCTGCTGCGATTGAAACACAAAACCATGAAGGAACACCACACGGGACGAAGCGACCTCATAGCGCCGACAAGGACAACCAGACTACACCCAGGATAGAGGCAGGACCAACCCCCAGCAGTAATGTACCCACCTCCGCTCACTATATCACAACCAGGAAGAAACACGAATTTAACACCACCGTGCTTGAAGTGTCAACAACACTAAAAAAGTAGCAGATAAACGACTACAGGAAGAAGGCCCAGGATGGTGGGCGAAGATACAAATTTACCTCTGTTCCATGGAAATGGAACTGACAAACCAGAGCAATACTGGTTTTTGTGCGAAACTGTGTGGACTGTTAAACATATTATGGATGATGAGGCCATGAAAGGTCAGTTGGCGATGAATTTTCGGGGTCGTGCACTAGACTGGTTCATGAAGTTTGTACAAGTTCTTACAGGAGAGAAGACATTGGATGAAGTTAGGAAAGGATTAATTGTAGAATTCAGGAAACCGAATTCTGAAGTGCAATACATCATGGAACTAAAGGAGATCAAGCAGTATCTGATGACAAGAGTCAGCTTTGAGATGAGCGATGTTCAACATAAGGAATGGTTCATCGCGATGTTGCTACCTCATATCCGACTCCCATTGATGCAACAAAACATTGCGACACCGAGCAAGGCTCTAGAGATTGTGATGTGTTTAGAAGATTCACCGGTTGGTGAGAATGTAGCCGGCATGTATCGGATTCAAATGCAACTGGCCAACCTAACAATTCAATTGCAAGATCTCAAGAAGGGAAAAGAGCATCACGACAAGGTTTGGTGTACTCGATGTCATGCAGAAGGACACACCAGGGATAACTGCCCATATTTTTGCAATTATCTAGTATCAAGAGTGCCAAACCCATTGAGTGTCGGAGGAATGCCATGGTGCCGCATTTGTCAAGTCTATGGACATCGACATGAGTAGTGTCAATACATGCAGAAGATGGTCATGAAGTCGATGAATTTGTATTGTACCTTCTACAAGTCTTTCGGGCATGAAGGTAAGGACTGCCACGCATATGGCTTACTTCAGGAAAGAATGTATGACTCATACTACGTAAAGGGAGATGACCAATGTGCATTACAACAACTAGAGCTGCAGCAACAGGTGGCCCAGCTGCCACCTCAATCGCAGATGCAACTTGTACCACAGCCGCAACCCCAACAGTAGTTTGTGCCACAACCGCAATATATTTCGATGCAGATGGCTCCGCAGCAGGCACAGTATTTTCAGCCAGCGCAGTATGTTCATCCAGTGCAGTATGTTCATCCAGGGCAGTGTGTTCAGTTGCAACCAAACCCTCTGTAACAACAATTTAATCAACCACAGTATCTGCAACAAGGAGGATTTCGCGGAGGATTCTGAGGAGGACGAGGTGGAGGCTTTGGTCAAGGAGGCGGATGAGGTCGAGGAATCTTACAATGTTATAATTACATTAGGACACTACCAAAGAGATTTCCCACAGTTGCAAACACAGTGTACATATTGCTTTGGTGGTGATCACACGTTGATAACTATCCGCAACTAATCGCGAGATGGAAGGCAGGAAACGTTCCACAGTTACAGAACCAGAACCAGTTTCAGAATCAAAATCACTTGTAGAATCAACAACCGGTGCAGAATCAGCAACCAGTGCAGAATCAGAACTAGAATCAGGTGCAGAATCAGAATGCAAATCAGAACGTGAATCAACCTGTAAACCCACAGTCGAACCAGAATCAAGTATCAACTGTTGCAACAATATCAGTAGAACCAAGGATGCAAGAGGCTATTGTTGCTGTTATTACTTGCGGAGGTGCAATGACAGGAGAGGATGGAGTGCATCCCCTCATCCAGTTGTCTAGAATGAAGAAGGTGCAGTTTGATATTAATACCAAGCGTGATACTTTCTTTGAAGCACATGCCCCCTTCTTTTGACTCAACTTCGGAAGCAGGACCATCGTGATAGTATGGTACTTTGTAGAACTTCTTTGAAATTTGCTTATCGCTGGCACGCGATCTTAATGCTCTTGTTGAGATCAAGATTCTGTTGCATCGACTGATGAAGGGATAGAAAGAGTCCACAGTAAACTCTTTGCAGAGGAAGAAGACCGGGAAAGAGATGCTAATGAACATCTAGATTGGGGACTATGATGTTGATTTAGTCATTTTGGATTTGGGCTCAAATGTCAATATTCTAATGAAGCAGGCATGGTAGAAAATGGGGAGCCCAACGCTGAGCTGGTCTCCTATACAACTGCGACTGGCAAATCAAGCCAAGGTAAAACCCATTGGGCGAGTTCCACGTCTCATTGTGGATATTGAGGGAATGAAAACTATTGAGGTGTATTTACTATCTTAAGGAATCACCAAAATATTTAATTATCGACCAGGGTTGGTATTCTTAGAGTTGAGGCAAAGTATATGCTGAGGTAGAATGGTACCTAATATTTTGGCTTGTCAGACCTTAGAAATATTTAATAAAGAATAATATCGAAAGATCTTTCAAAATGAAAAATTGAGTCAAAATTCAGAAAGGAAATAAAGAAGCTAAAAGAAAAACTACCAATGGCTAAGTGAATTCAACAACTACTGCTGCAATCAATAATTCAAGACTACACTAAAACTGCCTAATTCCATTCTCCTTGATCTCGTACGTCAAATGTGATAGGAACTGAAGTGAATGTATCAAAGTGACTTTCAAATGTAACAACAAAACAAAATGGAAATAAATCTAACCTAATCTCAGCAAAGAGAAGTAAACTACAAAGAGACCAATTACAATCAACTGTAAGCATTATGACCTATATTCTGTCTATAAACAAGATGATGTACAACTAATGAAATCTAGAAACAAGTAGAAAACTTAATAAAGATATTTATTCCTGAATTTAATTTGGAAGCAAGTAGAAAACTTGATAAAGATATATTATATGGAAGCAAGTAGAAAACTTGATAAAGATATATTTAGTTCTGAACCAAACTTTATTCCAAGAACATCTTTATTATCTGTGTGAATGGGAAACTATTCCTATGTTTAATGAAGAGACTATCAAAACTAAAATACTTGGAGAATGAAATTATTAGTTCTAATCCAAAAATAAATCTTAATAACATATAATGAACTACCCTAAGACTGAAGCTAATAAATTCTGAATCAGATGTAACCTGTAAAACACCTGAAGCAAAGTAAAGGAAAATAGAAGGAGAACCGAGAATGGTGATGAAACTTAATTCAAAAACCTATGCAATGCAAAAGAAGATCTTTATTACACCTAATACTGTTAACTAAAATCAAGAAATATTGTAGTTAAAAAGCCTAAGAAACTGGATTCTATCTAATCATAAAAACGATGCAAGAAGTATCGAGGTCCAAATGACAATCCGGATGACTGTTCGAATGATAGTCTGGATGGAAGAAAGCGATTTAAAATAAAGGAGGGAGAATATTGGATGATCTTAACTACCAGCCAGCTGATGCATATGATCCTACAGTGCAAGGGAAGAAGTGGATAAGTTATTTAAGAGCTAGAGTAGGAAAAAGCCATTTATGTTAATCGTAATTAGGAAACTAACTATTCCTATTTCATCCTAAAACAAGACTAAATTGTAACTAAAGCTATTCTACTACTACAAAAGGAACTACAAAACTTAAATCTGACTATGAGTAGACTTAGGAGGTTAAGCTAACTAAACTCTAAATAAACTAAGCAAAATTAAACCATTTAAGCAAACTAAGCAAACTAGATGAACTAAACTATTTAAGCAAATTAAATGAACTGAACTATTTAAGCAATTAAATGAACTGACCGGTCATCAATTATATCCTAGAAATATTATTAACATGAACAACAACAAGATATACATAACATAAAACAGAAATATCCTTTATATAAATAACAAAGCATCATTTATATTACAAAACAAAAATATCATGTACAGAACAAATACATAAATAAAATAAACACACACAACTTATCTGCAGAAGACAAAAACAAATTATATGCACATACGGAAGACCACTGGTTGTTGAGGGGCCCTTCTCAACAATTAGAGGCTGCGCCTTAATCAATCAATCACCACACATGTTATTCAACTCTCATAAGACTGAAACAGAGGTATATTAATTTAAACATAGTTACAACGGTTCTGTATCTATTTGCAGACTAAAGACTTCCGAAGATTCCCGAGATGAAAACTAACTCGTCTCAATCACAAAGACGACTATTTATATAGAGTTACAATTGGGGGAAGTAGGTTGACCCTTTAATGGTCGACTACTCTAATAATAGACAGTATTGATACCAAGAAACGGCTTTGCTTAATCAACTCGTGACAACACATAAGCCAAGGAACGGTCTCGTAATAGTTCATCACAACGCACAGAGCATCTTCCCGGTTCCACAACGTCGATTCCCCACACAGTTGTTGAAGTGCTAATCCTCTTTTGATGTGGGTAGAGAAAGATATGCTATTGAGTTGGGCATGCAGGAGAAGGAATCTTCCAGAACACCAGCTCATGCACCACAAGAGCCATGTTCTAAACAGAACCCATATGACGGTTCGCTTTCTAATGGCTCAAGAATATCTCAACCAACGATCTCACGGGTTGAATGTGGGTCTGAATGGCGGGTTGAATGCGGCTAATCATTTGCAACGTAATTACACGTCTAAGTGGAGGTTTGTTTGAGAGCCATAACCTGTAGAATGAAATATACTTTCCAAGCAAGCCAAGAAATATCAATTAAACATCAATAAATCATAAAATGATGATCTTTACCCAAAATTCATGTGATGTGTGAATATATGTATAGCTGATCTGTTTGACGGTCTGAATGGCAAGCAGAATGATTTATTACATAAAAAATGGTGAAAGTAATGCCAATCATAGTGTGTTTGATGTTCAAAAATAGTGGCAAAAATGGACACCAACATTCCCCCAAACTGGAGATATGCCAGGTCCCACTAAGCAAACAGAGAAAAATTTAGGAAGAAGGCTAAGCTACGGTAGCAACTGCTTTCGACTTGGACGAGGAAGTGATTTTAGCTCTCAATTTCTGGAGCGGGTCCTTCAAATTATCATGCTTCAAATGGAGAGAGAGGTTGGCAACTGTTTTGGCTTCATTTAAATCTTCCACACATTTCACCTGCAAACGCAAGTTCTTGTTCTCTTGACGAAGCCCAAAAATGATCTCTTCATACTTTTCATTATGGATTCTTAGCTCTGCTAAGTCCTGGGTTAATATATTCACAGTCTGTTGGAGTGGAATAGGTACTTCTGCTAAGGACATAGGGTCCTTTTGAGGGCTTGATCCTTTTAGAGATAGTTCGGGATCGACAGTTGTAATGTGTGCCTTAGGGGCCTTATCTTCAGTATGTGCAGAGGCAGGCTGCAAGACAAGGTCTTTAAGTAAACTGCCTGATAAATTGGCCAACGCAAGGAGAGGGGACTCAAAGACAGGGTCATTTACTTGCTCATCAGGGTTTTCCGACTACATTGGCTCAACGACTGACTGATTGATGGACTGAACAATGGTCTGGTCATCAGACTGGACGATGGTCGGGTCGATTGTCTGGATGCGATTATCCCTTCTTGAATTTGTGGGTATGAGTGAAAAGAATGGGGGTTCCGTGGTGGTGTCCTCGTGGAACTGCTCAGGGGAAGATGCACGATCAAGGTGTATTTCTCCCTAGGCATCCTCACTAGACCTTACAGTCTTGGAAATTTTTTCTTTTTGGGCAGAGGTTTGGGCTGGCTCATTAGCATGGGATAGGAAACGATGGTGTTTACAAGAGGCAGGGGATTTAATAGTGGGCTTCTTGACTAAGTGAGGGTTCAAGACTTCAAAGACAAAGTGTTCCCAGGTTTGTCCCTTTTCTTCCAACTGATGGGTGATCAAGATTTTGATCAAACAGTGATGGTATAGGCTTCCAAAGGGGTTAGTGGTATTCTTCCTAACTTGGCTAGACATCTTCTCTAAGATTTTCAGGAAATAGAAGGGGAAGTTTAGGGCCTGATTATTAACAAAATGTGCCATTAATCGGAAATGTCAGGCTTTGAAAATGGAGAAATTACCTTCACAAGTGATCATATGTATTATGAAAGTCAGTGGCTTGAGGTACTCAGGCTTGACCCATTCTCTGTGAAACCCTTTGGTGCCAGAAACATGTTGATACTCATCCTTAAGGGAAAACTGGAGCTCTTTCCGTGGAAGGAAAAGATGCTTGTGCCAACGAGCACCTTCCCTGGGAAATTTCATGGCTGATGCAATGGATTCTTCCGTCACAGGGAAAGTGAGATGGCCGATCCTGGCTGTTTGACCATCAAACCCTTTTGCAAAGAGAAGGGAGATTTCATGGTCGTGATCTTGGAGGAGGCGAAGGAATGGACCCCATCCAGCTCGTAAGAATATTTCATGACATTCCTTGAATTCGGGGATGTGAAGGAGGTCCTGGTAACTACTAGGCTCGTGTCGGATTGGCATTTTGAACAGAGGTTGAAGGGTTGCAGATGGATAGAGGGAATGTGTGAATTTTGCGGGGGATGGAGCTTGGTAGGTTTAGGGTGGATAGAAAAATGAACAAGCAGAATTTACGCAGGGGGGTAGGATTAAATCGAGGTTTGTTTGAGAGGCTGAATGGTCGTGGAAGGAGATTTAGTAGGTATGAGTGATATGCTGTTATTAAGCTGCCTTGAGTCGTGCACCACCTTAGAAATATGTAATTATGAATTCGTATGGATTGTAATGTATTCAACCATGTCCAAAGTAAAACTTTGGACAGGTTGAACATAACTTTTATTATGAGATGAGAGACATAATTACACATAAAAAATCATAATGTCTTAGTAAATGAATGATAGATGGAACGATAAATCTTAAATGGAGGATAAGGATCATATGATAGCGCCCAAAATGTATGATTGAGTATGCAAAGATGTCTTTTAATTTGATCCTTAATATGATTAGTTGATTGGTAAAAATTGAAATTTTAAATATCCTAGCATACTTATAAGTATCATTACAAGCTATGGTTTCATTCGTCACTTTATTCAGATCGCTTATTCATTTTCCTCATTTGTCAGCTCATTCGGATCATCATTCGACCCTTCATTCAACCATTGATACAAACCTTTGTACCAAAATTTTCTTTGATGGATCTGACTGCTGCTGATTATGCAATGAATTTTTTTGGAACTTGTCAGCACACAAGAGATGTTGTGAACTTGCTTTTCTGGAACTTTAAGTCACATTCTTTCTTATTTTTCATTGATCAGAACGAGCTTCTTTCTGCTTTTTGCGTTATCCTGAAAAACACCTATTATTTTATCACAGATACATAAACTTTTTCATCAATATTCAGAAAGTAAAAAGAATTCCAATTCTCCCCCAAACTGAAAATATGGTGTGTCCTCAAGCCATCAAAGAAAAATTGATCTTTATTCAAGTATTTTCAATTGAAAGTTTTTCCGATAGATTATAGAAATGCTGTAATAATGTTCATAAGAAAATACAATATTAACTAGTAAATGTAGATGATTAAGATATGTACATTCATAAAAAAGAACAAAACAGTGCTTAAGAAGACCATATGAAGAATGATAGTATAATTGACGCGAAAAATGCCATAGGAAAACTAGTCATGCATGACTCATTGTAAAGATTTCTTGTCATCCAAAGAATATAAATAAGGTTCACCATAGAGTTTGTGAGACTTCTATTATTATGGGTCCCATTTCTAGGATGGCCATATCCTAGGTATTGTGTGAATCAGATGACAGGGTCCAAGTCCAACTTACAACTATTCTCTAATAACAATATAAATAATTGTCCTAAACATGTGTTTGTATACTCAGGTTTTTTATGAGCCATGTGCATAGCGATGCATTAACCAAACCTCTTTTGCCCGATATTGCCCCGCTGCCAGCAGGCCTGTTCAGTACCCCGACAGGTTTATCTTGGTACCATGCAAGCATAACCCCGCTGCCAGTGTCATGTCCCCTCCCTAGTGACCTTGGTCACCACTTGGATCCTCCTATCCCTAGGGGTCTAAGTTCATAATTAATTGATAAATTAATTAATTGGGGAAGTTTTGAGGCAATTACACCATAATAATTAATTAATTGCTAAGTTAAATTATTTCTGAGTTGTCTTATTGTCATTTAAATGTTTATTGCTAATAAATGTTCCAAGTGGTTGATGACTTGGATAGGAAATTTGAATTGGTCAAGTGGGCCAAACTTGCCTAAGTGGTAAATCTCAGAAAAGCTAAGGAATCTAGTGGAGACAAGTCGGCAAAGAGGAACCAAGAAAGAAACTGACAAAAGATGGAAAAATTAGACAAAAGCAGAAAAGAGGAAAGTAAATAAAGTAAATAAAGTGGAAACAATCAAGAAAAGCAGTCAGAAAAGGAATGTCAACAACCAGAAAATCTAACCAAAGCGCACTTGCTAATCTGAGTGGAGAAAGACAAAAGAAGGCAAGTTTTTCTTGGTAGAAGTTTCCATTCCTATCAAGGAATGCACCCTCCTTCATCCACACATGTGGATAGCTTGAGGAAGAAGGCATCTCATCTATTTAACAATGTTTCTAACTCCAGGAAAGAACTTTTGATCATTATTGGAATTTGTGAGTGAGAGCTTTGAGCCCTCCAAGTTGAGTGTTGTGCCCCAACAAGTTATGCTTGGGTGATGTTCCCCAAGGCCCCATGAGTTTCCTGAGAGTGTTATGCAGGTCCATCAATCAATATTACAGCCAATAGCATTCAATACAGTTCATCCATGAAGATCTAATGTCAGATTGAATAGGAGGCCACCATTGAAGGAGATTTGCAACTAGGTTTAGTGTAGGATCACCGGTGGAAAAAGATAATTATCGAGAGATGTTCTCAAGACCTCCAGTGAAGTATATCATCTGAATATTGCAGAAATTAGATGCTTCTATATTCCAGAAATCAAAGTTCAGATTGAATCTAATCTTCTCCTACTCCTACTTCTCCCTCAGCCAGTTTTGGAGGTGATTTTCCTAAAGGAGAGAACCAGTTGAAGATGGCATCCATTGAAGACCAGCATGTTCAGAATGTAGAAAGTTCAGCCACCTAATCAGTATATGGACTGATAATAACCTCCATTACAGATCCGAAGTAACTTCTCTCTTCTCTTCTCTATTTCTCCACTATTGTAACAGAAAGCTAGCCTGTGAGGCATCATGATTTGAGAAGATAGCATTAATAAAAGAAGGAATGTTCTGAATGTCAGATTTCGAGTTTTATGGATGGAATATGTTATATCATATTTGAAATTAATATCATATCAGAGTTTTTAATTTTAAAATTAGTTTGTGAAGTCAAAATACAAGACTAGCTAGATTGATGTCATTTCTAGACTAGTTTCACCGCTTTTACTGCCAAATCCATTCTAAGAAATATTTTTACATTCTATTAGTTGGAGAAGGAAATTAACTCAGTCTGGTATCCATATCAATCCTTAAATTCAGAACTTTGAAGCCTTTAGACTCTGTTTGTAAATATTGGAAAATTATTAGCTCAACAATCCCAGGAGAGCCCAGAAACCCCAATTCTTCATAAACTCTCCCAAATCTGCTCGAAAACTTTCCTGAACATAAAAAACACTCATTTTACTGTTAATACCTCTGATATTAACTTCCAGTATCTCCACTTGTCCAGTATGCATATTCCAGCTTCCCAGGAAGCCTCGAAGTAGGCATAGACTTGCTCTATGTTGAAAAGTGAATGGTACTGGTACCTTGTGCATAAGAAAAATTTGATCTGATCTACTGACCTGCTGCTGCACCTAACCTCATACATTTTCCAAAATTAAATATTCATCGCACCATCCTCATTCCTTACCTCAATACCCCTCACTTACCTCCTGTACTATTCGAGAAATTGACAGAAATTTTACTAGTAAAGTTCATAAAAGTTTTTGGATTTGAGTTAATATCTTGGTTGAATCTTCCCAAGGATATTACAGTGGTATCAGAGCATGGTCCTCTGAACCTTCTCTTGTTGTGGTGATGAGCTCAAGAAGAACACCTAGCACTAAAGGAAAAGACCCCAAAAACATTAGGGAAGAAGAGGTAGATTCTACAAAAGGAGAAATACAATGGAATAGAGACATGTTTGAATAGGAAGCTAATGATGATTTTAGAAAAATTCTTATTAAAATGGTTAGAGGGATATCAAATCTAACTCATAATGTGGCATAGAATGGTCAAGAAACTAAAGAAATGCTTAGTAGATAGTTTGCACACAAAGAGGCAGAAGGGAGTGTTAGTGGTTCCCACTAGGGTGAAAGAAAGACATTTGCAGAAACCATTTTTTCAAATACTGGTCCACACAATAGGCCTAGAGACTTTAAAATGGATTTGAAAGATCAACCTCGACAAACCATGCCTACCTTCTTTGAGGAAAATAAAGAAGCACCCGGTGCACCTGTAGTTACCTGTGAGGAAAGGCATGCAGTATATCTGACCTTGAGTGATGAGTGTAGAAAAGATCTCAATTTCAAATATTTTTCTGAGATTTACCTGAAAATTCAGCCAAGGGGATATAATAGGCAACCAACAAACAATTTTGATTTGAGGAATGCTGCAGGTAAGGTCCAGATACCTTACTTTGATGGGACTGCAAAATGCAATGCTAGTTCCTGGGTGCAGAATTTAGACATATATTTTCAGCTGCATCCCATGGCAGAAAAGGATGCCATCAAGATGGAAGTTTTTCATTTGGAAGGAGAGGCTAGTGATTGGTGGTTCCATGGCATGAGAACCTTGGGACATGATTTAGTTGAGTCTTATGAAGATTTCACCAGGAGGGATACTGAGCTGTCTTTTCGTGAGCTGACACATTTGAAACAAACCAGCACTCCAGAAGCATATATATCAGAATTTCAAAAGTTGGCAATGATGGTCACTGATATATCAGAGCCTAGGTTGACCCTATTGTTCACAGAAGGATTAACAGAACCTTTGAAAGGGCTGGTTAAATCCTATCGACCAACCACCTTGCAAGAAGCTATGAGAAAAATGAGGGATCTGTAAGATGCAATCCCAAGAACCAGATACCCACCTAAGTTTAATCCACCTGCAAATTTTAGAATTCAAAGCCACCATTCAGAAATAATTCTGCCCCAAATAAGAAAGAATACTGTTGGCTACTTCTTGGGGCAGACCCGGGTTTTAATGAAGCGCAGCAACAAAACCCCTTGGCGCACTGGCCCTCTTGGCAACGAGCTGCGCAGCAGCTCGAGGTCTCACCCGAAGTGGCTATGGGGGGGCTAAGGAATCAGATTTCCTTAACCGAGGCGATGCGGAGACTGCTCTCTTTTCCTCGACGATTCCTCAAAGCAGACTGTCAGACTTTTCCGCAGACCCTTCTTCGTAACTACGCGGAACTCTCACTTAGAAGCCTAGCTGCGCGACATCTCCATTCCAGTGCATGAGGCGACTATCCCCCTGCGTCGATGCTCTATGTATCTTTTCTTCTCGTGCACCTAGCGCAGTAATGCATTCCTCTATCGTTGCGGCAACAACGTTCTACAAATCCTTTGACACTTAACGATTATAGTTACCAAGGAAGCTTCACGAACTCACTTAACACTCATAAAGATAATGCAAGATTCATGTATACACAGGTAGTGAACTAAAACAGGCAATCACTCAACACAGCATCATAACAACAAGAAGTATGAAGTTCACCTCCTCGAGGAAAACCACGTCCATGGGAGTGTTATATTAACCAGAAAATGATAGAGCTACACAATATGCTGCACACATAGCTGCAGCCTTAGATCTTTCCAGGAAACTCCGCGCACACAGCTGGGAGCCCTTCTCTCGATCTAGTCTATTTCTCTTAGAGATTACAATACAGTTCAGACGTCGAATCAGACTGTCTGCAACTCAAGGATTTTAGCTTCACGGCTATCCAGTTCTACTCTCGCCTTCTAACAACACAATAGAAGACTTACTGCCTAGCTAGCTTATCTCAAACAGCTAACCTGCGTCTCAGCATCTAAAGGCTAGCTAACTGACTAATCAACTAACTAGCTAATCTTCTCCCTTATCAATTATACATATATATAGGTGGCCATGACAGTCACACCTTTACAAAACTGTGGGCCTTTCCCAACAGTAATCCCCAAAAACCCTAACCATGCACATGGCTATGTGTACTATAGGCGCCGCTTGCAGTCACGTCACCGCTTCCTGCAGGTTCCATGACTTCCGGTGCAAATTGCGGGTATGGGCGCCTTGTCCTTCGCCTTCAATGCTTTGGTCCGTTGCTCCTCCTTGATCCGAGCAACCATAACTTCTGTACTTAGCCTTAAATGAGGGTAGCTGAGCCCTCTACTCTGTCGCTTCATTTATTATGGTAGCTGAGCTTTCTATTCAGCCACATTCATTCTTCTATGACGTGCGCGCGCGAGCTCCGTGAGTTCCAGTCCGTAATCTGCGTTGAGCTCATCCATCTGGCACCGTACTGCGCACCGTTTCCTTCCACCCAAAAATTGGTGTTTATTCAAAATTAGCACTTTCCCTTCACACTTGTGCTTTTTCCTCAAAATTTGCAGCTTTTACCATAGCTGCGGCCTAGGCTCCAACAGGCCCCTAACACTTACTTGTGGCTCGCCCTCGAGCCACTTGCACTAGCGTGTGGTTGCTTTACTTGTGCATCTGCTTTTGCTTGGGTCTCCACGAATGTTTTCTTCCACTGCGCAATAGCGGAGTCCATTTCATCGACACACTCCACAGCTGTCTGCACCGTTTCTGCAGTGGCTTCTTCTTTAGTTGTGCCATCAATCACCTGTTGAGATTCTGCAATTTATTTGATCTTTGCCTCGATCTGGGCAGCAAGGTCAGCATACTCATCCATAAATGGCTGAATGCTGTTGGTGAGTTTAGCATCTTTATTTCTGAGTTTGTGCAGTTGCTATTGGATTCTGCGCACTTCACTCATTTTCCTCATTTTTGCTAAGCCTTCTAAGGCCTTAGCTTCTTCAGTCAGAACAGTTAGGGACTGTTCTGCGGCTTGTACCTGTTCAAAAAGACCAACTTTGAAAGGGAGCGTGTCAAGCTCCGTCCAAGCCTCCATAGCTTGGTTCATCAGGTTCTCGGCTTCTTCTGCTCTGTTCTTTAGTTGTGTAGAAGTTTTGCGCAGCGCTTCAAATTGTTCCTGGCTATCATCTGTAAAATGCGCTGCAACACGAGCTTCTAACTCTGCAATCTGCGTTCTATGGTCTTCAGCCATAGCAACTATTTCGTGCTCCAGGGTTTTCACCCTTCCTCCAATAATTTGAACTTTCTCAACCAGAGGAAGGTCTGGTTGAATCTCGTAGGCTGGAAACTCCTGGGCAATTTCATCAATTACATTCCTTATCCCAGTGTCTTGTGCCTCATAAATTGCGAGCTTCTCGGATATATTCTTATGGCTTGCCTTCAACTCTATCTCCTACGATTGCAGTATTTGGTTTGCATGGAAGGTAGAGAGCTCTCTAGCTCTCAACTCAACAGAAACTTTCTCATGCACTAGCTATAGAGTCTCTATAGGAATTAAAGACAAATTTATTTCAACGGGCCCAACTGCGCTTACCTGTAGTGCAGCTAGCGGATCCGGAAGTGTCATGCTTGTAGGCAGAATGTGCACGACAGTATGCCTCTCTGCAAGTACTTCAACTCGCTCGGTACTTCTAGTTACTTGTGGCGCCTGCGAAGTAGATGCTGGCGCATGGGTCTGCGCAACTCTTCCTGCGAGACCTTTTAATTCCACAAATTGCAGGTCTAGAGCACTTTTGATGTGAGCGTGCGCGGTCTGCAGCTCACGAAATTTCTCTTTCAAGTAGTGGTCGATCCCCGAGGGAATGGCCTCAGAGGGATGCGGCACCTTTTGTTTCTTGGTCGCCGGTTCTGTCGAACCTTCATCACTTCTTTGCTTGGGGGCTTCCTTGCCCTTATCCTTCTCTTGTGCAGCGGCGGGTGGCATCGCGGCTGCGATTTCGGTGGCCTCCCTCCATTCATCCGAACAAGACTTGATGGTTTCTTCAACATCTTCAGTGGTCATCCTGTAAAGGCCTACGACCCATTCCTCTTGAATGCCGCAGGGGCGGAGGTAAAGTTGATGCAAGTCGGCAGTAAAGGCCAACTTTCCTTCATATATTTTTGCTATCTCCTCGCTCAGCCTCGGCATTTCCTGAATGGTATCTCTGAGGAGATGGTAGTATTCACAAAATACAGCGCGGTGCATCTTGCACTTCATGGGATTAGCAGACTCCCAAAGGTTAACATAGCGGATTCCGGCAGCCTCTCCTGCGCGGCGCGGAAGGAACTGAGTGTTCGGGGGCTCCTTCCACCCGACGAGAGCGCATAAAATTAAAAGCCAAGAAAAATGGAACAACTGACCGGGGATGTCTTGGACGTTTCGGCAGTCTTCCAAGAAATAATTGAGGAGGAAGAGGGACCAGTTGTACTGTTCTCCCTCCGCAGCTGCGATGGCGAGCTCCACGGCAGCTCCAGTAACTTCCTTCGGTCTGCACTTTGTGAGAAGTCTACCTGCAAGCAGACTTCCTGTAAATCTAAGTGCTTCATCTTCTACTATAGTGAGGTCATAAGCCCGACCTCCTCTTGTTAAGTTGTATTTCTACACCAGTTGTGCAGCCAATTTTCTATCCTTGTCTTTTCCCACAAAATGAATATTGGGATCCTTACCAGCCTTAGATAGGCCGGTGATGCAATGAATCAAATCAACGTTTAAATCGATTGGCCTCCCCAGCCAAAGGTAACCTCCATGAACACAGGATAGCAGTGTCTTAACAACTGCATTGACTTCGTTGCTACACCCGAAGTGCGGTAGCTTCAACAAGTTCAACAAACCCGGCTTCTCCAAGTTTGCTGCAAATCCCTTTGGGATGAATTCATCAACCTTTCTGGTGGGATTATGAACTACCGTCAGATATCGATCTGGCGCGAACTGAGGATACGTTTTATAGTCTCCCAGGTTGAAATCAGATAACTTGACCAGTGGAAGGTGTCCAAGCAGGGACCCTTCTTGTCGCACGCCAGCCGGTAGTGGAGGTAACAGAATTGGATACTTTGCATTCTTCGGGATATGGACCTCTGGCGCATCATCTGGACGCGATGGAATATAATTCACCATGGTGGCCAACGAATCTGGAATAGGCTCTTCTGGCTGTTGCTGAGATGCTCTCGTGCCCGGAGATTGTTTGGGATCATTATAACCAGGGTGTACGTAAGTTGAGGCCATCACCGGAGTAGTCATGCCGAAATCTAAGCCTCGGCGCAGGAATTGACGAACAACTTCTTCAGTTGACAGGTTCTCCGTCGTGAACCGGTATAGGCAACAAGAACTTGGACAGACAAATGGCGGAACAACGTAGGATATGGATGCTGAGAACAAAGGAAACACTCTGCACAACTCGGCTCTGAAAACAATAACTTAGATTCTCAAACAAGACTATGCAACTTGAGAAAAGTAACCCGAAAATATACAAGTGTGGGGTATTTATAGCCAAAGGTGATAGTAAATGTGGTCAAGTGGGGTTACTAGCTGTAGGCGCCTATGCATGAGTTGACAACCCCGTTATCCCCCTCGCCTCTGCGGTGCATTTATTGTGATGGACGGGCTCTGATAGCCTTCCGGAGGAAGCTAAAGCTTTCGGCGCATGAGTTAAATGCAAATCTTACTGAGATCAAGCTGAATCTGTCAGAGCGGCTATACTTAAATGGTGGGCTTATCCTTCATTTATTCTCAGACGCGGCAACATAACTGCTGTAATTCAAATTTTTCGGTGGGTCATTTCAGCTTAGGTAACTGTGCATAGGGGGGTCCACAACAAGAGCTCCTCAAGCGGCAAATTGACACAGGGAACTCCGCAAGAGCAACAGTTCAATGACCCGGGTGAAACTTCGCAAGAGTGCAAATATAGGCTCGCTCAGCACAAATTTTATTCGACATGCGCGGATGTTTCAAGGAACTGAGTGGGAAGCCGAAAACTGAAAGTGTCTCGCAACTTCCGTGTAGACTGTGACAATGCGATGTCTCTTTCAACTACACCGGACATCTGCACTTCTTTAGCAATATATTAAGTCGACAGGGCGGAGTGGCCGTCGCGATAAAGCTTGAGCTGACTCCCGTTGATCATTGTGGGTAGCAATTCTCCATTAAGCTTCGCAAGCTGAACTACTCCTCCTTCTGTTATCTTTGTCACCCGAAAAGGGCCTAACTAATGTACACGAAACTTGCCCAGAAACTTGATGAATTTAATATCATAGAGGAGTACCAAGTCTCCTTCTTCAAAGTGTTTATTCTTAATGTGCCTGTCATGCCAAGCTTTCTATCTTGCCTTCTGTACCTGTTGATGGAATCCGGCTAAAAGTCTGTCTGAGTAAGGAAAGCAATTGTGAAAGTCTTTCACTCATGGTATCAGTATCTGCCATCTCTGTAATTTGTGCAATTCTGAGACTGGGAACAATGTATTCCATGGGCATAACTGCTTCTTGTCGGTATACCAAACTGAAAGGTGTGTGACCTGTTAGTTTCTTGCATGTGGTTCTGTAAGCCCATAATACAGCTGTGACTCTAAGGTCCCAATCATCTCTTTGTTGATTACAGATCTTCGTCAGGGCATTCTCAAGAATTTTATTGAATGCCTCCACTGTACCATTAGATTGAGGGTGGTAGGGTGTACTCTTATGGTGACTAATTTGGAATTCTTCAGTAAGGGCCTCTATAGTCTCATTGAGGAAATGTGTACCCTGATCACTCATGAGAATCACTGGACATCCAAATCTAGTGATAATGTTCTCGAAAATGAACTGCGTGGCAGTGGCAGCGTCGCAGTTCTTAACTGGCTTTGCCTCATCCCATCTGGTGAGGTATTCAGTAGCTGTAATGATGTATCTTGCACCGGTTCTTTTTCCTGGTGGGTTGATAGGTCCTACAAAATCAATGGCCCATTTATCAAAAGCACGCAGTGTTATCTGGGGTCTTAGCGGCATTTCATCTCTCCTTGAGGGTTTTCCTGTTCGCTGGCACACATCGCAACATTTACAGAATTCCTTAGTATCCTTGTGCAATGTCGGCCACCAAAGACCTGCGGCTAAGATCTTCTGTGCAGTCAGCTTTCCTGCGAAATGGCCTCCTGCGGTACCTGAGTGCGCTTCTGCGATGATAGAGATTTTTTCATGCGGTAAGATACATCTACACAAGACTTCGTCGGGGCCCAACTTATAAAGCTGGCCTGCTATCAAAGTGAAGTCTGCGGCTTTGACAACAAGTTGCTTCTTCTGCTGGATTGTAAACTCAGCCGGCGCTTGCCCGGTAGTGAGAAACTCAAGAATATCGGAATAATATTCATCTGCTGCTTGAATAGAAAATAACTACGCATCAGGAAGATTGTCCTCCAGATTCGTAGGTTCCTCTCCTAACTCTATCCTGGATAAATGGTCAGGTCCTGCATTCAATCTGCCTGGCTTTACAATAAAATCAAAATCATACTCTTGGAAGAGCAGTAGCGATCTGCAAATTCTTCCCCCTAACACTGGCTTATTGACCAAGTATTTCAAAGCAGAATGGTCAGTATACATTTCAAAATGTGAGCCCAATAGGTAGTGCCTGAATTTTTGTAGGGCATACACCATAGCTAGTCCTTCTCTTTCTGTAGTGGTGTAGTTCTTCTCGGCTGTGGATAGCTTTCTGCTGGAGTAAGCAATCGGGTGGTCAATACCTCCTTCTCCCGGTTGTGTAAGCACAACCCCCAATGCTATGGAAGAAGCATCGACATGAACATGAAAGGGTTTTCCCCAGTCTGGGAAAACTAGAATTGGCGCAGTGATCATCTTTTCTTTAAGTGTATCCAAGCTCTGTTGGCATTCTTGTGTCCATTGGAACTGCGAATCCTTTTTCAGCAATCTTTCCATAGGTGCTGTGATCTTTGCATATCCTTTGATAAATTTTCTGTAGTATCCTGTATGTCCCAATGTAGTGCGCAATTGTTTGATTGAGTTGGGCGCGGGTAAATTAGAAATGATGGCAACCTTCGTAGGATCCATCAGGAGTCCTTGTCTGTATACAATATGACCCAACAAAATACCAAAAGGAGCACAGAAGATACATTTTTTCAAGTTAAGGGAAATCTGATGCTGTCTACATTTTTCTAACATCATGCGCAAATTCCCTATATGATTCTTTAATAAACCAAATACAGTCCAGTCATCAAAATAGACTTCTAAAAACTTGTGAATGAATTCTTTAAAAACAACAACAACGACTCTAGAGAAGATAGCAGGTGCGTTTTTAAGACCAAAGGGCATTACTGTGTACTGGAATGAGCCCCATTCAGTCGCAAAAGTAGTCTTATGGTGGTCATCTGGATGGATTCTGATCTGATGGTATCCCGAAAAGCCATCAGTGAAGGAGTAAGCCTCTTGTCCTCCAACATTATCAAGCACTTCGTCTGTAAAAGGAGTAGGAAATGGATCATGCGCTGATGCATCATTGAGTTTGCGCAAGTCCACACAGATTCTTATTTCGCCTTTTGTCTTCTTCTCTTGTACGACCATAGGACTAATCTAATCACTTTCCTCTACTGGTTCAATAATACCTGCTGCGAGCATCTTATCAATTTCTTCTTTAACCTTTTCTTTATATCACGGATTCAATCTGTACGGGCGCTGTTTTACTGGCTTGGCATCTGCTTTCAGGGGTATGCACATCACTCCTAAGTCTCCAAGGACGCCTTTCATTTCTATGAACTTGGTAGGAAAGATATCCTGGTAGTCACGTAATAAGTCTGAAATATGCCCAACAGTTTCATCATCCCAATAATCTCCTATAGAAGCAAACTTGGGTTCGGCTTCTGTACCAATGTTAATCTTTTTGAGCTTGATGTGTTCTGTAATGGCAGGGATATCAAGCTGAGGACCTTCAACATTGTGCGTCCCTTCTGATTCTGGAATATTGATGTTGCGAGGATCATCGTCCTCTTCTCCAGTAGTGAAATTATAGCATTCCAGGGCATGTTCTATCTGGACAGCCCAATCTGGTTGGGAATATTCTGGTAATGGACATTGTTCAAATACCTTCTTTTTAATACATTTTAAAGCGTGGTCAATGCTTGGATGTTCTGACTCAAAGCTGAAGGTAAGTTGAAAACTTTCTATCATAAGAGGCCAATTGATAGTGCCTCTGCGCAATTCTGTTTCAGTGTACCAGTTCCTTGGAACTGTATCCAATGTGTGGATGAATAGGTGAACCCACTCATCTTCTGGAATACCTGACCATTGCTGATTACATGCTTCAACATGTGACCTGGGGTCACTCTGTCCATCATATTTGTGTAACACTTCTGTTGTGGTGTCCTGAAATTTGCGCAGTATCAATCTGCGACAGTCTTGCCATGTGTGAATATTCTCTTTATGCGCACCCCACCATCTTGCGGGTGTAGCATGCAGTGCCACATCCAGTGCCTGTATGCGTTGCTGTTCTGGAAGCTGTTGTTCATATGCATGTATGAATTCACTTACGTCAGTTAAACCATCAAAAATTGGAGTGTCAGTCAATTCTGTGCCAATCCATCGAATGGATTTAGTCATCATGGCACAACGTCTTGCAGAAACCTCATGTAAACGATTCTGCCAGTTTTCCAATCCTGCATCTGAGTCTGATGTGCACGAGCTATCGCATCGCCAGCTGATATGGCCGTCTGCTGTGGGATTGACATAGTCACTCTGACTAGCAGTCATCTGATACAAACTTTCCATGTGGTGCGCTTCTTCTTCTGCCCGAATGGGTTCTATATACCTTGGTCCTTGAATAGGATCAAGCGGTGCAATGACCCTAATCTGGTCATCCTCAAAGGTCATCTGTCTTTTCTTCAAATTAATGACAGCTAGATTATCAAATGCCCAGTCTATGCCTAAAAGTGCTGGGTAAGGTCTACTATCATCCAGAATTTTGATTACTTCAAAGTCTGCAGAACTTCTTACTCCCTCGATATCAATAGGTACATTGGGTAATCTGCCCAATGGAGAGACTCGTTGCTGATTCGCGAGTCTTAGCTGGATGGGGGATCTTGTAAGCTGAGAGCTTCCCATCTGTTCCCATGTCTGCATGGTGAGAACATTAACTTCTGAGCCCAAATCTAAAATGAATTTGTCCATTTCAAATGCGCCAATCTGCATTGTGAGCCTCATCTCTTTTCCAGTTCTAGTGTGACTTCGAATCTGGTGAACATCACGCTGCAGTGTGTTCGTCGAAGCAGATTGTTGACATTTATCCAGTAGGTGTTGAAGTTCCATAGTTGATTTTTCATTGCGCAACAACTTTAAGCAGTTCCTCAGAAAAGTATGGACACTACCTAGTGCATCCTCTTCATCAGGCCTTCCGGATGTAGTGGCCTGTTCTTGTACCAGGTTGTCTTGTCTTAGCACTTGCGATCTAATATCATTATGCGGAATTGCGACAGAACTTGAAGCTCTCGGATCTGAGAAATACTCTTGAGCTTGCTTGAATGCTTCTTTTTGCTTTTGCAGGTTAAGTGGGGCTGGTTTAATATTAGCACGGCGCACCCATTGCGTCGCTTGCTTTCCAGTTCCCATCTTTGGCGCACCAGTGGTTCCTCCACTGCGCGTCACTATATTAACTGTAGGGTCTGGTTCTCCTTTTTCTGCTCCAATCAACTGAATATTCTGATTGACCTGTGGCATCTTTGCTTGCATCTTAGCCATCAACTGAGGGCATTCTTCAATGGCATGATCATAAGATTTACAGTATCTGTAGATGGTTGTAGGATTTTGGCAATCCCTTGCAAAATGACCTTGCGCTCCATAATTATAACAAGTGATCTGTCCTCTTCCGCGGCGAAAATTTGTTGTGCGTCCGCGACCCCTATAATTTCCTGCTCGGTCGTCACGAGTTTGGTCATACTGTGGACCTGCTGTGGGTCCTTGTGTCTCTGATTGTACTCTATAAACATCATGCTTTCTTTCTATCATAAGATCATATGCTCTACAATTGTTCTCATCATGGCCTACTGATTTACAGAAATTACAATATAGATTCTTTGGAGTTTGTACATATTTCTGAAGTAAGTGACATTCTTGTGGTCTATGACCTCTAGTTCTACAGATTTCGCACCAAGGCCCCTGTGCCTGTGGTAAAGGGTTAGGTGCTCCAGTTGCAATATACTCTATGAAAACGAGACAATGGTCCTTTGAATGACCTTGCGCCTTACATTTTGTACACCAAATTTCTTCCTTAACATCCTTGCCTTTCTTAATATCATGCACTTGCAATGTTAAGTTTGCTAATTGGTTCTGCAACTGCGCAACATCGTTGCTTGTTCCAGCAATTGGTGAAGCTTCTAGTTTCATATCCATCTCTAGAGCTTGTTCCTGCGTATTGAGATTCTGTTGCATAAGAGGAATTCTAATGTGTGGGAGCAGCGCAGCAATGAACCATTCCTTGTGCTGCTGTGGTGCAAACTCAAAGCTTACTTGATCTATCAAGGCTTTGAACTTCTGGTCAAAGTCCCATACTGATTCTGTAGGTAACTGTTTGATGTCTTTGAGCTCTATTATACATTGTGCTTCTGATTTAGGTTTCTTAAATTCTCTAATCATAGCATTTCTTACATCAGCAAGCATCCTATTCTGTGCTGCTGAGTAATTCATGAACCAAGTTAAGGCTCTTTCTCTTAGTGTGGTTGCTAACTGAACCCATTTAACAGCATCATCATTAATTTGCTTAATTGTCCAAATGGCTTCACATAGGAACCAGTGCTACTCAGGGTCTTCTATCCCTGTTCCTCTAAAAGTTGGTAGCTTCATGTCATCACCCATCCTTCTTGTGCTAGGTTGAGGTGGAGGTGCTGTAGCAGTGCTTCTGGGCTGGTTAAATAAAGGTGGTCCTGAGGTACTAGAAGTACCATGTAGGCTACTAGAAGGTGTTACTGCGGGGTTATACTGAGCTCCGTCTGGATTTTGTGGTGTAAAGGGGTGATAAGGGATATGAGCACTCCCTTGTCTTTCTAGATGGCTTGCTCTAGGAACTTGGCTATCTTCTGGGATAGACTCAAAAGAATGCTGGTCAAGGCCTACTTTATACCGTTTTCCACTACGAGTGCAACCAATAAGTTCAGGATCACTATCAGAATCTGCGGACATTACTTGTCTATGCTATTCATCGGAAGCTATGCATAGTTTTGCTTTTTCATACAGAAGCATTTTAATCCATAAGTTCAGAAAATTTAAGAACTTACCTCTGTGTGCTTGGAAGAAACTCCTCTCAGCTTCACTGAAACTCTTTCTTGTATCTACTGCAAACTCAGTGATGAAACCTTCCAGTAGACTATTCAACCAAAAATCTACTGCGCGGGACACAGAATTGTCTACCCGCTTCAAAATACTGACTAACTCAGGCGTCCAAGCGACGGGTCGATCAACATGCACAATGGGTCTAGTATCTACTAACTTGGCTATCCAAGCATGCAATTCAAGTGCAAATGTGACAAAGAAAATTTCGTGAAGGTCAGTATAGATATACTTTTGCAACCAGTCTTCTGTCTAGAGCCTAGAGCTTCTATTTTCTTGTTTAGCGAACTCTTTAGCCTTTAAGTCAAACCAGTATTCAATTTCTTTAGCTGTAGGATTCCAGTAACACATTTGTTAGCTGATCAAGTCTCAGGGCAACAGAACCATTTGTTGGCTTCAGCAACAATCTCAGACGTCGCGGAAATAGTGAGTCTCACAGTAACAAGTCACGTGACAACGGAACCATTTGTTGGCTCCTTCTTTCTCTGGGTTTCGCCTCAATATCGCGCGTCGCCGAAATAACAAGTCTCATAGTAACAAGTGTCCCGGCAACGGAACCATTTGTTGGCTGCTTCTTGGGGCAGAACCGGGTTTTAATGAAGCGCAACAACAAACCCCTTGGCACACTGTCCCTCTCGGCAACGAGTTGCGCAGCAGCTCGAGGTCTCACCCGAAGTGGCTATGGGGGGGCTAAGGAATCAGATTTCCTTAACCTAGGCGACGTGGAGACTGCTCTCTTTTCCTCGACGATTCCTCAAAGCAGACTGTCGAACTTTTCCGCAGACCCTTCTTCGTAACTGCGCGGAACTCTCACTTAGCAGCCTAGTTGCGCGGCATCTCCGTTCCAGTGCACGAGGCGACTATCCCCCTGCGTCGACGCTCTATGTATATTTTCTTCCCGCGCGCCCAGCGCAGTAATGCATTCCTCTATCGCTGCGGCGACAACGTTCTAAAAATCCTTTAACAGTTAACGATTATAGTTACCAAGGAAGCTTCACGAACTCACTTAACACTCATAAAGATAATGCAAGATTCATGTATACACAGGTAGTGAACTAAAATAGGCAATCACTCAACATAGCATCATAACAACAAGAAGTATGAAGTTCACCTCCTCGAGGAAAACCACGTCCACGGGAGTGTTATATTAACTAGAAAATGATAGAGCTATACAATATGCTGCGCACACAGCTGCAGCCTTAGATCTTTCCAGGAAATTCCGCGCACACAGCTGGGAGCCCTTCTCTCGATCTAGGCTCTTTCTCTTAGAGATTACAATATAGTTCAGACGTCGACTCAGACTGTCTGCAACTCAAGGATTTTAGCTTCATAGCTATCCAGTTCTACTCTCGCCTTCTAACAACACAATAGAAGACTTACTGCCTAGCTAGCTTATCTCAAACAGCTAACCTGCGTCTCAACATCTAAAGGCTAGCTAACTGACTAATCAACTAACCAGCTAACCTTCTTCCTTATCAATTATACATATATATAGGTGGCCATGACGGTCACACCTTTACAAAACTGTGGGCCTTTCCCAACAGTAATCCCCAAAAACCCTAACCACGCACATGGCTAGGTGTACTGTAGGCGCCGCTTGCAGTCACGTCGCCGCTTCCTGCAGGTTCCGTGACTTCCGGCGCAGATTGCGGGTATGGGCGCCTTGTCCTTCGCCTTCAATGCTTTGGTCCATTGCTCCTCCTTGATCCGAGTAACCATAACTTCTGTACTTAGCCTTAAATGAGGGTAGATGAGCCCTCTACTCCGTCGCTTCATTTATTATGGTAGCTGAGCTTTCTATTCAGCCACATTCATTCTTCTATGACGTGCGCGCGCGAGCTCCGTGAGTTCCAGTCCGTAATCTGCGTTGAGCTCATCCATCTGGCACCGTACTGCACACCGTTTCCTTCCACCCAAAAATTGGTGTTTATTCAAAATTAGCACTTTCCCTTCACACTTGTGCTTTTTCCTCAAAATTCGTAGCTTTTACCATAGCTGTGGCCTAGTCTCCAACAAATACTCATTCTGAGATCAGGATGAGTTAAGAAGGAAAAAGATGTGTTTTTCCTGCCAAGAACCATGGGTTCTGGGGCACAAATGTGCAAAGGGTAAATCTCACTACATAGAAGTATTTTCTAAAAGTGATGAAGAGGAAATGAGTGCAGAAGTACAAGTGGAAGAACTAGCAGAAGAAGGGTATAATACAGCAGCAGAAGAAGAACCAACACAAACACAAGTAAAATTTGCAGTTTTGAGTGGAGTTCCCTGCTACCACACTATGAGATTTAAGGGAGTAGTGTAAGGGAAGAAATTTTTAGTGCTGGTCGATGGGGGGGCCACACATAATTTCATTGATGCAGCTATGGTGGAGAGAATAAAACTCCAATCTAAAAAATTTGGGGGTTTCACAGTTATTATTCCGGGGAAGAACAACACTATCCAGTGCAACAGATGGATTCCCAAGCTGCAGGTAACTATTGGGGACCATACTGTAACTGATAGTTTTTACATTGTTGATGTTGCTGATACTAATGTTGTGTTGGGGGTACAATGCCTGTTCTGACTTGGTGAGCATGTGGTAAATTATAGGATTCCCCAAATGTGCTTTAAAGATACTGAAGGTAAGCAAGTGGTTTTGAGAGGTGTTAACACCTACCCAAAACAAGTGATTTCTGCACATAGTATGAGATCTGTTTTGAGGCATGGAGACATAGAGTGGAATGCTAAATGTTTTATCTCTACCAAAGGAACCACCATTGATGTGTCACAACATCCTGAAGATATCCAAAAACTGCTCCAAAAACACAAAAATGTGTTTGAAGATCTGCCACATGGAAGGCCTCCTAATAGGGGTACTGAACATTGGATAGAGCTGGAACCTGGTACTTTTCCCATAAAAATCCATCCCTACAAACATCACAAGAGATTCAAGGATGAAATAGATAAGACCATCAAAGAGTTTCTCGAGATGGGTTTCATAAGACCAAGCTCAAGTCCCTTTGCTTCATCGGTGGTTTTGGTCAAAAAGAAAGATGGAACAATGCTCATGTGCATTGATTACAGAGCTTTAAATAAGAAAACCATCAAGAACATATATCCTATTCCAAGGATTGATGAGATGATGGATGAGCTGCATGGAGCCAAATATTTTTTGAAGATTGATCTTCGTTCTGGTTACCACCAAACTAGAATGAAAAGTGAAGATGTGCAGAAAACTGCCTTTTGGTGCCATTTTGGGCATTTTGAATTTCTGGTCATGCCTTTTGGCTTGACAAATGCACCAACAACTTTTTAGTCTTGCATGAAAAAAATATTTAGTAAAAAAATTCATAAGTTTGTACTTGTATTTTTTGATGACATTCTGATTTATAGTAAGACATGGGAAGAACATTTGAAGCACTTGGACAGTGTACTAACTCTACTTGCAAAACAATCCTTTTATGCCAAACTGTCAAAGTGTGAGTTTGGTATGAAGGAGCTCCTCTATATTGGCCACATCATTGGGAAAGAAGGAGTCAAGGTACACATGGAGAATATCTAATCCATCCTAGATTGGTCCATCCCAAAGAATATTACTTCTCTAAGAGGATTCATAGGCTTATGCACATACTACAAGAAATTTGTGAAGGGATTTTCCAAACTCACTTCTCCCTTGACAGACCTTACCAAGAAGGGAGCTTTCTGTTGGAATGAGGAAGCTGAAAAATATTTTAATAGAATGAAGGAAGTTATGAGCATCTTCCCAGTACTGGCACTTCCGGATTTCAGCCAATGTTTTATATTGGAGTGTGATGCCTCAGGGGAAGGCATTGGAGCGGTTTTAATGCAGAATAGACACCCCATTGCTTATGAGAGCAGAAAGTTGTAGCCCCATGAGAAGATGTATTCTATCTATGATAAGGAGATGTTAGCCATAATGCATGCATTGGCTAAATTCATACAATAACTGGTGGAAGTAAAATTTATAGTCAAGACTGATCACAACAGCTTGAGACATTTCCTAACCCAAAAGGAGCTAAATGACAGGCAGCAGAAATGGGTACGCAAAATTCAATCTTATGATTTCTATATTGAATATAAGAAGGGTAAGTTGAATGTAGTTGCTGATGCCCTCTCTAGAAAACCTGTTTTTTCCTTGTTGCAAGTGCCTACTGACTGGAAGGCCCAACTAGTTAAGGAATATGTAGAAAATCAGTTTGCTTGTGAATTGCTAGATAGAGTAAATCAGGAAGATCATTACCAGGTTATCAATGATGTCATCTATTATAAGAACAAAATTTTTATAACTCTTGAATCCAAGCTGAAGGAGCATATTTTGATGGCTTCCCACAATGCGCCAGTAGCAGGTCATCCCAGTATTTTCAAAACTTACCGAAAGTTAAGAGAAAGGTTCACCTGGAAGGGCCTCAAGGAGGATGTTCTAAGGCATGTAAGCGAGTGTACTGCATGTCAGCAGAATAAGGTTGAGCACACTCGTCTTGTTGGTCTCCCTCAACCTTTACCAATTCCTGGACATAAATGGGAAAGCATATCAATGGACTTCATTACAGGTTTTCCCAAATCCTAGGGTAAAGACACTATATTTGTAGTAGTTGACAGGCTAACCAAATTTTCTCACTTTTTTGTTGTCACATCTACTATTTCTTCTAGTCAAGTTGTTGCACTTTTTTTTAGGGAAGTATTTAGATTGCATGGGATGCCAAAAATCATAATCAATGACAAGGATAATAAGTTTACCAGTGCCTTTTGGCAATCTTTGTTCGAATTGGTAAATACCAGTTTAAACCTCAGTACCAGCTATCATCCCTAGACAGACGGGAAACTGGAAGAGTTAACCAATGGCTAGAAGGTTATCTCAGGAACTATGTTACAGGGAAGCAGAAGGCATGGGTCAACTGGCTACATCTGGGGGAGTTCTGCTATAACACCACATTCCACATGTCCATTGGAATGACCCCATTCAAAGCCTTGTATGGTATGAGTCTGCCACTTTTGCAGATCTGGATTTTGGAAACTGTAAGGCACAAAAGGAAAAGGATTGGTTGCAAGAAGGCCATGGTATCCTCAAAGCACTAAAAGAAAATTTGCAGGTGGCACAAAACAAGCAGAAAATTAATGCAGATAAGAACATAACAGATCGAACTTTCTAGGAAGGAGACTTGGTTTATCTGAGATTGCAGCCATACAAGCAAACCACTCTTAAGACAAAGGGGGCTGAAAAATTATTGCCAAGGTTTTATGGGCCCTACAAAATAACAAGGAAAGTGGGTGAAGTAGCCTATGAGTTGGATCTGCTAGCAGAGAGTAAAATACATAATGTCTTCCATGTGTCATGTTTGAAGAAGGTAGTGGGCCAACAAGTTAAAGTTTCAGAAATACTGCCCCCCCTTGATGATGAAGGACATCTAGTCCTAGAACCTGAAGACATCTTGCAGGTTAGAGAAAGGAAACTGAGAAGTAGAATTATTAAAGAATACTTGGTACAATGGAAAGGGTTTCCTAGTGAAGATGCCACTTGGGAAGATGAAAAGATTCTGCAACACCCTAGTTTGAAATTGCTTGAGTGTTGGGCATGGCCCAAGTGGGGCATTTTGAGCAGGAAGGATGTTGAGAACTGTGGAGCTGAGTGTAGTTAATTTGGAACAATTTTGGGATAAGTTTTGGTATGCTGCGAAGTTGCGTGCAGCATAGTGTCGGAAGAACTGCGAAGACAGTGCTGCGAGGAGAACAGTGCCGCAATGTGTTCAGTCAACAGAAGATCCATCTAAGCAGAGTGTTGTACGTAAGACAACACATGTTCCGGTTAGGTAATTGAATATCTAGTTTTGGAAAAGACACTCGATAACTACCAAGCGGTGGGTAGGTGCGGATCGGGAGGAAGGTGACTGGTAGCACACATAGAGAACTACTACTTGAACCAGTCGTCTAAAGGCCGTGAAAGAAGGAACAGCTGGGTGGGAGAAACATATTGGCGCGCATGTGACAGTTTTGTAAACCTAAGGGTTTCTGCCTTCGAGATGTATACGACATGACCTATGGGTCTTGATATATAAGTATGGAAATTTTGTAAGGGAAGGGTGACTCTTCATTTTTGATGGCTATTACTGAATATTATCAGAGTTTGTAAGTTGAAGCTATTGTAAAGGCTCTATAGATGAGTGCGCAGAGACCTAATTTTGAGAGAGAAGAGCATCTGTAGTTGAGTGCGAAGACGAAGAACTGTTGTACCCTTCCCTAAAAGATAATAAAACAACAGTTCTTGTGGATGTAGCCTTCGATCTGGGGGGGTGAACCACGTTAAATCCGTGTTATGTGATGCTTTATGTGCTTGCCATTGTTGATTGCTTAATAAGAATGCTTGATGTTACTGTTATCTGATATTTATTGCTTTTTATCTATATTCGTCGTGGAAGAAATGGGAATAAGATGTTAAGTAGTGCATATATGGATGAATGTTAATGATCAGCATCTATAATCCTTGGAATGTCTGGATCTGCTAAATAATCACAGACTTAATTGTTAAAAGTTGAAGTGCTGTATCAGGGTGTGCAGCATTCTATAATTCCTTCCACTACATATGTTTTAGATTGGTCTAAGTGTGGACAAACGATTAAGACTGTTAAGTAAGATTGGCTAGTTTGATTAAGTCTTGAAGTGAATGCATGATCTGGTTGTCACGCTAATCCATGATAAATGCTGCGAGACAAGTTGATTGATATCTTATCGTCATATCACCAAGTCTAAGAATCCACAAACAGAGATATGCAGGAAGTATATATCTACCCTTTGTGCAAACCTACTGCTATAGTACATTAGTACCACACAGTTGTACTCAACGCAAAGTAGAAGATTTAGCGTAGTCACTTATCCGCATCGTGGAAGTCTTGCCGTGCTGTGCATCAGTCAGTTTGAGACCTTGCATCACCAGGTTGTGGAAACCTGATTCTGCAACCACCCTCTCAACTTCACCTCGGGTGAGACCTCAGGATGCTAGCAGCCTATTGTTGAAAGGGTCGGTGAATAGGGGTTTTGTTGGTATCTTGCACCGCAAAGTACCTGGGTCTACATTGGAAAACCTCTAGATCAGTAAGTACGACCAACAAATGGTTTCGTTTCCGCGCTAAGACTCAGTGATGCGATAGTGTCTTTCGAAAAGTAATGTGTGCAGAAGAAAATAAGCTCCCTTTAGGATCAGACAGTTGGAATCCATAAAAGAAAGAGATCTCGGCTTGGTGTGATCAGATCGAAAGAGAATTTGCAAAGAAACAAAACAAACACCCACATCTATCTGACATCGAGTGGTTCAACAAATACTTGTGGAGGGACATCCACGAGATTTTCTGGGCATCGTTTCCAACCGAGTTTCACGAGTGGATATCATGCCTAGCAGCTAGAAATAATTGTTCTCAAGGAGGAGTACGTACCGAGTGGACTCTATAACTTACTGAACAACTCAAAACAATAGACAACCCACTATCACGAGCAGTTGACTTCTAGGTTGATAACATACTTGAAGGATTTGTGATCAAGTTTGCTATAGACACGCTGAAATCCTACAGCCAAGCTGAAGCATACTTTTTCGAAGGATTCAAAGGTAAGTTCCTGAAAAATCTCGGTTGTAGCTAGGGTTTTACCCCTAGCTTGTGCAAATGAGCACCTACTAAGGAGAATGGACTCCTTAGTAGCAGTTCAGTAAATGTAAATAATTAAGCTAAAACAGGAATTAAATTACTTCTAAAACATGCATGAAACATAAACAATAAATTTAAATAATGGTTTTTTGTATTGATATTACCTTCAATGTGAAGGTTTGATGAAGCCCTTTGCAATGTCTAGGAGGATGCTCCAAGCTCCAATGTGCTCCTTCTCTTTCTCCAATGGTGGGAATGGGCCAAAGGTGGCTCTCAAGGTGAAAGTAGTTCAATGGTGAACTAGGGTTTCGAGAGAGATTTTGGCAGAGTAAGGGTGCTTGTGATTGTGGATATGGAATAAGGGATCTCCATCACCTATTTATAGTTTTTTGGTGGTGGAGTGCTGACCCATGGTTTTGGGTAACACATGGTTTTTTTTCCTCCTTTTCCTCATTATTTTATATTTTTTATTCCCTTTTTAGGGGATTTTTGCTATTTTTGGAGGAAAAGGGGGTTTTTTAGCCTTTTTGAGGCTATTTTGATGGTTTTGTGGCCTTTTGGAGGCATTTTAGGCCTTTTGGAGGCTTTTTAATGGGATTTTTTTGGATTTTAAGGGAAATATGGTAGGAAAATGGACAAATGAGCCATATAATGTGGTAGATGAGGTAGTGAGCACTTTTTGGGTGTTAACATCGGTCTATACATTAAAATGCTTCTAGTTGAGAAAGGTGTTTTAAGAATGCAGTAATAACTCTAAATCTGTCATGGTAGAAAATAAATACATTGATTCTGATGAAGAAAACCATACTTTGAGAAGTGGAAAGAGATATAAGCTCACTAACGAAAAGAATCCCAGAGGATCTAGAACTCGTATAGATACTGAAATTCCATGTGACCTCAATCATCAGAACACACTGATGCAATAGAAGGTTGTATCACAGGCTGAGGCCTTAGAGATCGCAATGAAGTTGGAGGCTTCCCCAATTGGAGAAAGTAGTTCTGGGATGTTACAGATCCAGAACCAGTTGGCCACCTTGACATTGGAATTACAAGGTATGAAGAATGGAAACAAACAAAGACATGAACAAAGAAATGAAGTTTGGTGCACATGATGCAAAGAAGAGGGACACACCAGAGAACATTGCCCCTTACTTCAAGATTATCTTAATAGTGGTGCACCAAATCCAATCAATATGAATCAAAACCAGGCACCATGGTGTGAAATTTGTGGAACCAGAGGACACCGGCCAGAGGACTGTTATCTCATACAAAAATATGTAAAAACACCAAAAAACTTATATTGTAATTTATGTAAGTCAGTTGGACATGATGAGTCCAACTGTCACGCTTATGAACTGATGAATCAAAGAAAGCGAGATATGGAAGCAATGAAAGGTGCTGGAATGTACCGCGTTCAAGAAGAAAATCAACCAAAACAACAGAACACCCAGTATGACCAGGGTGGATATAGAGGCCGCGGTGGTGGATACCGCAGGAGAGGAAGAAATGCTGGCCCAGCTCAAGGAAGAGGCCGAGGATAGGTAATCTGTTATAACTGTGGCCAGCCAGGTCATGTATCTAGAGAATGTACTAATCCATGCACCACATGCAACTACTGTAAATCATTTGATCATGTGATCGAAGATTTCCCCGTACTTGAGGTACAAATGCAGAAGCGGAGAAGAAAAGAAACACCAAACCCTAACATTCAGTTTATATTAGCAGAGAACAGACCTACAGATCCGAGTGTAAATGTAGTAACGCGAAGTGGCGATGATACAGGAAGAGATAAAAGCGCAGAAGCCTCCACTTCTGGAACTGATACTAAAAAGACCCCTGGAGAAATAGTAGGAGTTAGGAAATCTCCTGGAAAAGCACCTCCCTTGAACTTACAGAAAAATAAAGAAGTATTTGAAGAAGCACAAAACATATTCAAACAACCACCACCTACTTCACCAAGAATCCAGCTACGCAGTGAAGTACCTCAGATAGAAGACATGCCACTAGCATATGACCAAAAGTGCACTGCACCAGATACATCCACTTTTGTTGCACAGTTCCTAAGGAGCTGCATCAAGTTATTGAAGAACAAAGACACACTTATGGAATTTAAAAAACTTATAAATCAGTATGAATCACATAGTGAGAGGAGGACTACCCATGGTGCAGTTCATAACATTAGGATTCTGAAAAGAAATGGGAGAGAAATGCGGTTCACTGCATAGATTGGAGACTACGAGATGGACGAGATCATTCTTGATCTTGGATCCGAAGTAAATGTATTGACCAAGAAGACATGGCAGGAAATGGGAAAACAAAAATTATAGTGGTCACATATACAATTAAGAATGGCTAATCAAGGCATAGTTATACCGTTGGGGAGGTTACCCAATACCATTGTTGACATTGATGGAGTGTGAAGTTATGCAGACTTTGAAGTAATTGAAATTGTGGATGATAGAAATCCTTATCCATTGTTGCTAGGTATCGATTGGGCAATGACAAACTCAACCATCATAAACCTGGAAATAATGAAAATAATATTTGAAGGCAATGACATCAGGGTCGTCGCACCATTGGATCCTTCGCAGGGGGAGCGATATGTTGAACCGATTCAAGAAGAGTACAGTGCTCAAGATCTCGACCGTATCTATAAGATGACAACAAATGCTGTGGATTATACTCATCCTACTGCGGATGGAACTCTTAGCTGGCGCTGCAATAGTTCCTGCATCTCAAACTCAGAAGCAGGATTAGAAAAATGGAAACATGGAATGCATGAAGTATCTTCCAGGAGATGCGCAACAATTACGAAGTCACTCTGTTGGATTGGAAAGAAGGTGAGTCCAATTCCCACTTATGATGGTTCAGCTAACGTTTATTCGTTTATCAAAGAATACACTGTAGCAGTTGTAGATGAACACTGCGTCTCAACATTAGATATGGCATTGCGAGAGACACCTGCCAGACGGTGGGCTACACATAAGAAGACACTTACCACTTGGGACCGGTGTAGAATAAAGATGCAGATCAGGTTTGCTAATAAGATAACACTACCTTTTGAGAAATATAATGGCCATATGGATCCAGGGGATCATCTTACAACTTGTGTAGAAGCTTGGAAAGAAAGACCATAGATAGAATGGGTGCACCTTTTCATGCATACGCTGGAGGAGCCTATTCCAAAGAAATGGTATCTAGACACAGAGCTGTGCAAAGGCACTATAGATTGGTCTATCCTCACTGCGAGCTTCCAGAAAGACTTTAGCTTTGAAGATGACCATCCTACTATCAATGACGCGCTGTAGTGTCTCAAGAAAAAGATATTCACATCAAGTAGCACGTAGGAAGATATAACATTAGAAAGTTTTTTTGAAGCAAATAGCATACCTACGAGTGCACAACCAGATTGGGTAGAACAGGCTTTGGAATGTTATAACTTAGCTACAAATGCTGAGGGTAAGGAAGATAGCGATGAGGAAGACCCGCGCAACATAAAGATCCCTGAATCAAAAGGAATGTGCGAGGTAGAAGGACCTCCACTGGAAATCTCAGATATGAGCGGACCGGTTAAAACGAAGAAAGTGAACATCGCCACCAGTGAAGACCCGAAGTTCGCAGCAATAGGAGACTATTGGGACGAGGATACAGTTGCGGAGATCACGAGTATATTACAAGAATATCAGGAAGTATTCCTGACCAAGTTCATAGAAATGAAAGGCATTCTGGTAGACTTAGGAGTGATGAAAATTCCTCTTAAGCCTGGCGATAAACCCGTGAAGCAAAGGCCATATACATTAAATCTACGATACAAAGAACGAGTTAAGGCAGAGCTGGACAAGATGCTCGATGCAGGGATCATTGAGCCGGTTGAAGAATTTGAATGGATAATCCTGATGGTTTTCCAAGATAAGAAGACGAAGGGTGAGATTAGGATCTGTGTTGATCTCAGAAAACTGAATGATGCTTCAATACATGGCCCATTTCCTACTCATTTTACCGACGAAGTACTTGATAACATGGGAGGCAATGAGGCATACTCTTTTACTGATGGATTTTTTGGATACCACCAGATTAGAATTGATCCAACAGACAGACACAAGATAACTTTTGCAACAGAATGGGGGTCGTTCCCGTATACAGTGATGCCTTTTGGTCTAAAGAACGCACCAGCCATATTCTCTAGAGTCGTGATTGCAGCATTTAAAGAATTAATACACAAGTTTTTAGAGGTTTACTTTGATGATTGGACCATTTTTGGGTTACTGAAAATCCATGCCGCAAACCTCAGGATGATGCTGGAAAAATGCAGACAACATCATATTTCTCTGAATTTGAAGAAATGTATTTTCTATGTTCCTTATGGGATTTTGCTGGGACACATTGTATGCAAATAGGGCTTGATGGTTGATCCTGCGAAGATTGCAGTTATTGTAAATTTGCCTACACCAAATTCAGTTAAGCAACTGCGCACTACATTAGGGCATACCGATTACTATAGGAAATTCATAAAAGGGTATGCGCAGATAACCGCAGCAATGGAAAAGCTTTTAAAGAAAGATGCACCATTCATTTGGAACGAGGACTGTGAGAAAGGATTCGACACATTAAAAAAGAAGATGGTCGCTGTGGCGATCCCAGTTTTTCTAGACTAGGAAAAGCCATTTCACGTCCATGTTGATGCTTCATGTATAACATTGGGTATTGTTCTTGCTCATCCAGGAGAAGGAGGCATTGATCATCCCATAGCATTTTGGAGTAGAAATATGTCATCTGCTGAGAAGAATTATACAACTACTGAAAGAGAAGGACTTGCAATGGTATATGCACTACAGAAGTTCAGACACTATTTGCTTGGTGCGCACTTCTCTATGTTTATTGACCATTTTGCATTGAAATACCTGGTCAATAAGCTAGTGTTAGGGGGGTGGATATGCAGATGGCTGTTACTCTTCCAAGAGTATGATTTTGAAATAGTGATTAATCCAGGCAGGTTAAACTTAGGACCTGATCATTTGTCCAGGATTGAGTCAGGAGAAGAGCCTACAAACCTCAAAGACACTCTACCTGACACGCAGTTGTTCACTATACAGGTTGCCGATGATTATTATCAAGACATAATCCACTTTTTAACTATAGGGTTGACACCTGAAGAATTCACTATGCAGCAGAAGAAGCAGCTGGTAGTATGAGCCGCGAACTTCACCATTATCGCAGGACAACTATACAAGTTAGGACCTGATGAAGTACTGCGAAGGTGCGTATTGGACCATGAGAATCCATATATATTGGCTGATGCACATTCAGAAGCAGTAGGAGGCCACTATGCAAGAAGGGCTACTTTGTATAAGATATTGTGCGTAGGACTATGGTGGCCAACAATCCATAAAGATTCGAAGGAACATTGCCAGAACTGTGATGTTTGTCAGAGGACAGGGAAGCCTTCAAAAAGAGATGAAATGCCATTGAATCCTCAGTTGACCTTGCAGGCATTTGAAAAATGGGCAATTGATTTTGTGGGACCTATCAGCCCACCGGGGAAAAGAACTGGTGCGAGGTACATTATTACGGTAACTAACTACCTCACCAGATGGGCAGAAGCAAAACCAGTAAAAAACTGCACTATAGACACAATGGAAGAATTTATCTTTGAAAACATCCTTACATGATTTGGATGCCCAAAAATTTTGATGAGTGATTAAGGTACTCATTTTTTGAACAAAACTATCGAAGCTTTGACTGAAGAATTCTACATCCATCATCAAAACAGTACGCCTTATCACCCACATGTGAATGGAACTGTTGAAGCATTCAATAAAGTACTCGAGAATGCACTAACCAAGATATGCAACGTAAACTGCGATGACTGGGATCTGCGCATTCCATCTGTATTATGGGCATATAGAACAACATGCAAGAAATTAACTGGACATACACCATTCAGATTGGCTTATGGGCATGAAGCAATAATTCCAATGGAGTATATTATTTCCAGCTTGAAAATAGCTCCGTTTACAGGGATGGAAGACCACACAGCACTAGAAGAAAGGCATGTAGCACTAGAAGAAAGGTTGTTACAATTGGTTGGTCTTGTTGATGTATTTGTAACTTCAGAATGTATTTCATATATATATATTGTATTCCTATAGAGATGTTATTATTCCTCTATATGGAAGTGCCGTCATTTATATTGTAAGTGTCATAACTTATACTTGATGGGTTATTAGACCACCTTGATGGGGTCGGCCCTGTATAACTCATGTGGGTCAAAGGGTTATAGACCACCCTATTGGGGGTCGGCCCTGTCAGCATTATGTTATGTGGTTAAGTTGAGGCCGACCTAGTAAGGTTATTAGGAAAGTCAAGTCAAGTATAAATAGAGTGCGGGAGGCACTCTATTTGATCATTCACTTTCTCACTCATACACTCATTGGAGAGTGGCACACTAGTGGAGGAGGAGAAGCTGCTACTAGGAGACTATCTCTTATGCTTGGGTTTTGTATCATTGCTCTATCTATCTTTGAGGAAGTTATTGGGGTTTTTCACCTTCTTGGTTTTCCCCAAGGAAAATCTGTGTGTCTATTGTCTCATGTGATTGCTTATTGTGATTGATATGCTTGATATGCTGTACATGTTATTCTCTCAGTAAAGATCCTAGAGTATGTTGAATTAATGCTAAAAAATTAACATGGTATCAAAGCTAACCTGAGAAGAAGACATTGTGCAGTTGTTGAAGCTAAGGCTTCTTGCTTCTTTTTTATTGGGTTTCTCTCCATAGATCTTGAAAGGTAGTAGGGTAGATTTAATCTCCTCAGCAAGGCACATCTTTTTGTCCAATCATAATTCAATTCTGAGCACTTTCATTTTTGGCCCTAAAAATTAGGGTTTCCACAAAAATAGGAATTTCTGAAATCTGAGACCATAGCTGGAAGCTCCTTGGAAAAATCAAATTTTAGAGCTTTGGACTGAACTTTTTGGTTGGGTGAAGCTCCGGGAAATCAAACCTTAGTTTGGGGTCCTGTCTAGTGAAGCCAGAAATTAGGGTTTTTGTAAAAGTTGAATTTCTGAAATCTGAGACCATGGATGGAATCTCCTCTGAAAAATTGAAGTTTAGAGACCAAGATCGAACTTTTTGGATGGGTGAAGCTCTGGGAAAATCAAATCCTAATTCAAGGTCCTCCCTAGTGAATCCAGAAGTTTGAAAAGCAAATTTGAGGGGTGAAACTTTGCAGTTTTCAAATTCTGAGTATACTAGTTTGATTAGCTCATCAAGGCACATCTTTCTATCCTTTTAGAAGTTTGAAATTCAATGTTTGAATTTTTAGGGTTTCTCTAACAAACCCTAATCCAGCTGCAGATCTGGTTTTCAACAAATCAAGTGGTAAGACCTAATACCTTTTCTATTTCCATTTGAAGTACTTTTTAAGATGTCCCTCAACACCAAGCTTGAGGATAAGCTTGAAAGGGGCTGATAACTCCCGAGCATGGAAGTATAGGATTGGTTTAATCCTAGAAGAGAATGAGTTGGACACTTACATAAGTGAATAGGTTCCAGTCCCAGAGGGAGAAGAGACTAAGGTCTTACACAAGAAGAACTTGGTCAAGGCTAAGAGAATCATTGCTGATTCTATAAAGGACCATCTCATACCCCATTTGTATTCCCTAAAGACACTTAAGGAGATGTTTGAATCCTTGACTAATTTGTTTGAAGAAAAGAACATAAATCAGAAGATGACTCTGCGGAACCAATTAAAAGGGGTAAAGCTTCAGAATGGAGAGACCATTCAATCCTACTTTTCTGAAGGCTTCTCAAATCAAGGAACAACTTGAAGCTATGGATGAAGTGGTGGAGAATGGAGAAATTGTCATGACCACTTTGAATGGCCTACCTAGGTCACGGGACTCTTTCATCCAATGAATCTATGCAAGAAAAAATTTGATCTCTTTCAATAGACTGTGGGAGGAATGTTCATAAGAAGAAGCTAGGCTTGTGGCCCAAGAAAAAAAAAAATGAAGATCAAGCTCTCACAGCTCATACCAAGAAGAGTAAGAAGGAGCCATCTCATAACAAGAGATCTTCACACGACCATCATCATAGAGATAAGAAGATATGAGATGCTTTTCCCTCAGATTGTCCTAAGAATAAAAGGAACAACAATAACAACTACTACAAGCAATCTGACAGGTATGTTTTGAAATTTGTTCATGATTAAGTTTATAATATTATTGTCTTCATGAGTTTAGTAACAAACTTGTTTAATTTTAAACTTGTCTTATCACCCTAGTAAAAGTATGAATGCATGATAGAAGACATTCATTGATTAGGGTTATGACACTTATGATTGTATTATGATTGTACTAATGCACTATGGTGTTGTATGAGGAGAATGTTATCCGCTAACATGAAGGTACAAATCAAGTCCTGATCAAGACCATGGTGACATGAAGACAAAGACTCATCCATAGTCATGGATCACATAGAGGTATGTATAATCTGGTTCTAGAATGGTTAACTTATGGGTTATGCAGGTCATTGAAGAGAACAAGAAAACATTGCTAGACATAACTAGCAAATATGATGACCAGGTATGTTTTTCCTATATCAAGTTAGAATCCTACCCTATGTAAGGATCTTATACTTTTGTATGATTGATAATGATTATTCATGAAGTTACAAGTTTGCGTAATCTAGGGTTTATGCATATTATGTTCCTTACTTTGATTAATGATATGACTAACCAGAAAAGTCCTATATAAACCTTGAATACTAATGCTTATTATCTGTGTTTGAAATGATCATGACTATACATGTTTAAGATTATTGTGTATGATTATGAATGAGATCTCAAGGATAACACAATGATGATACTAGTAAGAATGCATAGTGATCGAGGATGGATATAAGTTCAAGGACAGGTAATCCAAGAAACAAAGATCAAGAGGGAGAACACTCCAGTAGTTCCTGCAAGGAAGCAAAGATTGAGAGCGAGTCCACCCAGCAAACAAACAAAGATAAGTATTTGAATTATCAATTCTTAATGTTTAAATAATATTGTTCAATGATGTATATGCTTATGTTCCTAGAGTTAGGTTATGTATTATGCATATTAGAATAATTGCATTAATAAACAATATACTACTAATATGCATGTAATGGGTAAGTGGCCTATGGCACTGTACAACATTCCATTCCTACTTATATAGAATGAAACCTCTTTGCTGACATGTTGGGAGTTGTGCACACTCTTACCATTGTTCTGGTAGAGATTGGAAGGCATCTAGAAAGTTACGGGATATGGATAAATGTTGTATTGAAGCATTGGCTAAAATAATTGCATGACTGTATGACATATTTCTTTATGTGTAAGAATTTGTTCTGAAAACTATGAGATGTTTCTAATCATGCCATTTAACTTGTCCTATAGGAAAGATCGTATACCATCACCTACAAAAGAAGGACTACAAAATTTGTTCCAGCAACAAAGCTATCTATTGAAGAATACTACTCGATCATGATCGAAGAGTACTAGTCAATCATGAAGAATGATGTTTGGGATGTGGTCCCAAGAATTGAAGAGAAGTCTGTTGTGACTCCCAAGTGGATCTATAAGATCAAGCATGCTGCAGTTGGTAGCATAGATAAATACAAAGTGAGATTTGTAGCTCATGGCTTATCCCAGAAAGAGAGAATAGACTATGAAGAGACTTTTGCTCCTGTAGCTAGATACACTTCCATCAGATCAGTACTTTCTCTGGCTGCAGTAATGAAATGGAATATACACCAGATGGATGTCAAGACAACTTTCTTGAATGTTGTAGTCGAGGAGGAAGTGTATGTGGAGCAGCCACTTGGTTTTGAGACACATGACAGAGAGTCATATGTGTGCAGATTGAAGAAAGCCTTGTATGGCTTGAAGCAAGCTCCTAGGACTTGGTATGGGAGGATAGATAGATTTCTATCTAGTTTGGGCTTTACCAAGAGTAAAGCGGATTCCAACCTTTACTACAAGGTTGAGGGAGGAAATCCAGTGATACTACTTTTGTATGTGGATGACCTGTTTGTTATAGGTGAGGATAGATTGATTGCCGACACGAAGAGGAAGCTTGCTGCTGAGTTCGAGATGAAGGACTTGGGGATGATGCACTGTTTCCTAGGAATGGAGGTGTGGCAGAGTACAGATGGAATCTTCCTTGGACAAGGGAAGTATGCAGTAGAGATACTAAAGAGGTTCGGGATGATGTACTGCAAGGCCATGGCCACACCTATGGCATCAAACCTGAAGCTTCTATGCAATACTTCATCTGATCCGATCGATGTCATTGTGTATTGTCAGATGATTGGGTCCTTGATGTACCTAACGAACACGAGACCATATATTTGCTTTGCGGTGAACACATTGAGCCAGTTCTTGACAGATCCTAGAAGTGTTCACCTGATTGCTATAAAGCATATTCTGAGGTACCTGAAGGGTACAGTTGATTATGGGCTCAAGTATGATGCGAATCAAAAGTTTAACCTGGAGGGTTATGTTGATTCAGATTGGGAAGGCAGTGCTGCAAATAGGAAGAGGACTTTGGGGTGCTGCTTCAGTATGGGATCAGGTGTGATCTCTTGGTTTAGTAGGAAGCAGTCCTGCGTAGCACTGAGTACAGTCGAAGCAGAGTATGTTGCATCTTGTTCGGCTAGTTGTAAGACAATATGGCTTAGGAAGCTACTGTCTGAGTTATTTGATCTCTCGTTGGATGCTACTAGTATCTTTTGTGACAACTAGAGTTGTGTGAAGCTGTCTGAGAACTCGGTGTTTCACAACAGGTCGAAGCACATTGAGATCAAATATCACTATATCAGGGCTATGGTGCAGAGAGAAGCAGTGAAGCTCCTGTATGTTGCGACGGATGAGCAGGTTGCATATGTGTTGATGAAACCACTAGCCAGAGTGAAGTTTGAGCACTTCAGAGAGAGGCTTGGTATTCTTCATATAGAAGATACTTCGAGGAAGAAGTGATGGGACACATCTGCAGGAGCCATTCCAAGCATGGTGAGAGGAGGATCCTTCCCATGGCTGTGGATGTAAGCACTGTGTGATGAGCATCAAGACGATGCTCTAGTTACTACTTGATATGATCAGTTGGATCATGTATATGTATATGCATCAGTTAGATGCTTGGTATGATCAGTTGGATCATGTATATGTATATGCATCAGTTGGATGATTGGCATGATCAGTTGGATCATGTATATGTATGCATCAGGACGATGTAGTGATGATGATCAGGATGATCATATGTGATGATATGTATCAGATGGATACATTGCATAATCAGTTGGATTATGTGTGATGAGTTCCGAAGACACAGATGCACATGGGCTTTTCGGACATGGTTGTAGATGTGTTCTCCCATGGTCACAATGTAATTGTCAGGATTTTTCGACATGGTGGCAGATGCATTCTCCCATGGTCGTGATGTAATTGTTGGAGCCATTCTCACATGGTGGTAGATGTGTTCTCCCATGGTGGTAGATGTGTTATCCCATGGTGCAGATGTAAGGGCTGAAGCCATTTGAGCATGGTTGAAGTGTGTCTTCCCATGGCTGCGATATAAGTGCTGGGGCCATTCGAGCATGGTTGAAGTGTGTCTTCCCATGGCTACGATATAAGTGTTGGGTCATTCGAGCATGGTTGAAGTGTGTCTTCCCATGGCTGTGATATAAGTGCTGTGCCATTCTCACATGGTTGAAGTGTGTCTTCCCATGGCGTAGATATAAGTGCTGAGCATTTCACAGATGGTTGAAGTGTGTCTTCCCATGCCGGTGAATGTAAGTGATGTGTGATGTGCATCTGGGTTGTGCTTTGTGAACAATGATATGATCAGTATGATCATGAGTATTAGGATGATACTCTGTGGCCATGGATAGGTTGTGCAGTGGCATGTAAAAGGTCCTGGGAGATTCGATAGGTTGAGCTGTGTGCTTGTAATCAGTCCTGGGATGCTCTTGCGAGGTTTTGTTGATGCACGTAATAAGTCCTGAGGATTCCATAGTATGGCTAGTGATGATGAAGACCTACAATTGGTGGGCCTACATACAACATGAAAAAGTGTTGGCTCTGTAGAACTTCCTATGACGAGTAGATCAGAGATTGATTGAGATAGCAGCAACATCAACGATGATGATAATTTGATGGCGATGATCCAGTGACGATGATCCATAGAAGAAGACTTGTGCTAGTAGATCTGTGTCGAGTAATACCTTCCTAGTTAAGAGGGAGTGTTTATGTATTTGTAACTTCGGAATGTATTTCATATACGTATATTGTATTCCTATAGAGATGTTATTATTCCTCTATACAGAAGTGTCGTCATTTATATTGTAAGTGTCGTAACTTATACTTGATGGGTTATTAGACCACCTTGATGGGGTCGGACCTGTGTAAGTCATGTGCGTCAAAGTGTTATTAGACCACCCTATTGGGGGTTGGCCCTGTCAGCATTATGTTATGTGGTTAAGTTGAGGCCAACCTAGTAAGGTTATTAGGCAAGTCAAGTCAAGTATAAATAGAGTGCAGGAGGCACTCTATTTGATCATTCACTTTCTCACTCATACACTCATTGGAGAGTGGCGAACTAGTGGAGGAGGAGAAGCTACTGCTAGGATACTATCTCTTATGCTTGTGTTTTGTATCATTGCTCTATCTATCTTTGAGGAAGTTATTGGGGTTTTTCACCTTCTTGGTTTTCCCCAAGGAAACTTTGTGTGTCTATTGTCTCATGTGATTTCTTGTTGTGATTGATATGCTTGATATGCTGTACATGTTATTCTCTCAGTAAAGATCCTAGAGTATGTTGAATTAATGCTAAATTAATAGGTCTAGAAGAGGATCGATTCATCGTGGACTTCCACCAACAAGTACAGAAAGAGTGTGAGAAAGCATGGCATGATCGCCACATCAAGAGCAAGTCTTTCCAGGTAGGTGATCTAGTCCTCCTGTATGATAGTAAATTCATAAAGTTTCCTGGGAAGTTTAAAATGCATTGGCTTGGACCATATACTTTCATACATGTTACTAACGGTGGCGCAGTTCAATTAACTACTTTAGCCGGTGATACATTACCCAATTTGATAAATGGAAGCAGGCTAAAGATTTACCACGATAGTCCTGCTTTGCAACATCTAGTATGATCAAGTAGAAGGGGAAAGTTTCTAAGTGCCAAGTACAGTTGGAATTAGGCACTAGAAAATGTGGAAGAGTCTGTACACAAAATTGTAGAAATAGATAGATGTACCGTGCAACATTGTTGAAACTGCGCGTTTAAAAAAAAATGATGATAAGAAAAGAAAAGAAACAACGCGCTGTTGCGACATTCAAAAGGCAACCCTGAAGAGAAAAGAAATTAGACACTGTGAAGTAACTGCACAGGACCAAAGATGACCTGCTGCGTAGTTCGATGCAAGGCTCCAAAAAATAGCCGTTAAAATGTCGGTCGAAAATATAGCCATTATGTAGTACTTTCCTACCGACCGCTCTGGCATTTATAGCACATATAGCCATTCTAAATGACTTAATGACGGAATTGACCGAAGCATCTGCCAGAATTAGCTAACAGATAATACATTTAATGCTTATCTAACAGTTAAGGGGCGCAGAGGGGGATCAACCGCAGCTATAAATAAGGTAGCAGTTAGACTCACGGGCGTTACCAAAGCACTTAGAAATTATTGCGGATATTGTTTTCTGAGTTATTGCTGCAAGTTACCCACTAAATTACCGAGTAGTGTGCAAGTGAATGTCACAGAGCCCCTTTGTTGACAAGGAGTTCACGATGGAAGAGACTGTGACGTTGTTCCAATACGGAGGGATTGACGAGTTAATGAGAACCCCAAACAAGAAAGTTGCCACTGAACCAGAACAGGGTCCAAGAAGATCACTGAGACATGGTCCCTCAATGCAAGACAAAGGAAAAAATCCAGTAGGACCGAGGAAAAAGACACCCAACATGAGTTCAAAAGGGCCAAACAAACCAATAGATGATAAAGAAATACCATTAACAATGACACCAGATTACATTTCATCGCGTACACCTGACGCATCATCCATTAAATTACTGAAGAGTCCAAAGTATGAGATACCACTCTTGCCAATCTCAAAACATGTTGAGGTGGAAAAAAATTTGTTGGGTAAGATTCCCAATTGCAAATGGGAGGACTATGATCTTCTTGCAATGCAGAAGGAGAAGCCCAGTGAGCCAAGGTTCCCACAGTTCTAGCCCGACAAATACATGTACTGGAAGAAGAATGTAAAGGGTGAAATCACTTTCGTCGCAGAAAGCGAGTTGTCCAGAGTAGCCAAGTCGGGGTTGCTCAATCTGCTCAGGTTATCACACTTTGACAGATCGCCAAAGCTCAACGTGGTGGTGTGAACTGTCATGGCACACATCCACCAGGGATACTTATGGCTGGACCAAAACATTGATCTGACGATTGACTTGATCCATTGGATAACGGGGTTGAGCAAAAGAGGAGAAGATCTAAAGAAGTTTTTTCAGGGGAAAAACAAAGATAAAGAGGTAGCTGCGTTAATGAAGCAAACACAGTCTGCCGTCAAGGGGGAGCGAGGCTTCTAGATGGATGACATAAAGGACCAAGCAATAAGGTTTGTAATGTAGCTGTTAGGGAAAAATTCTCAGAAAATGCAGACCACTTAAAGTCTCTGCAGGCACAATCCTACTTTGTGTCGCGACCGCTGAAGGAGAAGAATTTAATTGGTGTCAATATCTCCTGAATGAGTTCCTAGAGGAACTAAACGACATGCAAATCAATATTGGAAACTTCCATTTCACCTGGCTAATAGTGATGATCACCTTCGTGGGATGGAAGGAACTGAAGCAGTATGTTGGTGTGATCACAAAAACTTTGGACTGCAGAGGTGCTCGCTATTAGAACCTTTGGGATAATTTGAATCCCGAAAGATAGCATGAGACAACGTTGGTATTTTACACATATTATGACTAGCTACGTGGGGCCATCATGTTTATGCCTCGAATACCAAAATAGATAACAAGCAAATATATCCACGTTGTCAACTTTTATGCCGCGATGAAGTGCATCTCAATTTCAGCTAAAGCACAGACGAAGAATCCTGACTGGTACCCAGGAAACTACCACATGTATGAGGAAGATATTGAGAATATCATGAAAGAATGGCCAGTTGAATTCTGAGTTGATGTTGTGGACATCTAAAGTGATTTTGGCGAGGATAATCCTATTCCGTGTCCCATAGTAGAAGACAAAGAGTTAGGAAAGAGGAAGGACACTGGAAGTCCCTTAGTGCGCAAGGAACCAAGGAAAAAATAGAAAGCAACTAAAGAACAATTGGACACATTGCTTCACGAGGATGAATACATAATGATCTCCGCGAAGGTCACTGAACAGATGGAGGATCTCTCGACTGACAAGGAGAAGAAAGAAAAAGAAATACAAGACAGTTTGGACCAAAACCTAACTACACTGCAAGGGATATCACAAAAAATTGATGAAGTAAGCAAAAGGTTACCCTTGTTGCAGGGTTTAAAGGCTAAAGGGGAATTGGCAGGGACTTCGCAGCAGCAAGTCACCATTCCCACAAGGTCCCGTGTTGTCCATCTGTAACCATTGTCTATAAGGTTTCCTTTACCTGATCAAGTAATGCTGGATACGAAGAATGTGGAACGCCTGGAACTTGATCTTGCAACAATACCATTGCCAGCCCTAAATTACTTGCAGTTGTACGTTTTTGAAGAAATGCATGATAGAACCACAGACGCGCTGAAAGGACAAGCTGAACTGCAAGCAGCTAATAGGAAGTTGGAGGAAAATAAATCGCAGAGAGTTATGGAACTACAAGATGAGCATGATCGTCGATTGATATTGGAGTCCACGATCATTGCGGTTGTAGATAACATAGATATATTTGAAGTACAACTAGAACCAGCAAATACTATTGTCAAGATTGGCGATCTGGTCACTAGTCTTAAGAACGAAAAGGAAGACATGGAGATTCTCCATGAGTCTAAAATTACTTCCTTGAAGGCGTAGTTCAATCCCCGGACCCCACCAGATGAACAACAATTAAGACAAGGAGTGGTGAAGACCGCAACACAGAATATTGCTGCCGATGTGGCTAAGTGCCAGAGTCTATTGGAAGCAGTGTCGAAGGCATTTAATGCCCTCGAGTAAGATAAAAAATTGCTGGAGGTAAAGAAGGAAGTGAAGGAAAAGTAAGCAGAACTGGAAATGTTTGGTGAAGAAGTTAAGGTGCTGCTAGCAAGAGATAAGCTGCAAAAATACAGAGAAATAAGCACCCTAAAGAAGGAAGTACAAGCCCTATGTGAGAAAGAGACAGAAATGGGCGATAAGTTGCAACCCCTGTTAGAAGAGGCCACCACGATATTACAAGAGATCGAAGAAAAGTTAAAGGACCTACACGAGAATCATGAGCAGGTGGAAGGCCGAATCGACCATGAGATAACATAGGAGATGCTGGAAATAGTCAGGAAAATTGAGCTTGATACGAAGACCGCAGTAGAAAAGCTGATCGACACATTCAATGAGTTCGCTGCAAAGCTCACCCCACAATCAACATAACACTTTGGAGAAGTTGCAGGTGGCTCGGGGGCGAGCCACATGTAAGTGTTAGGGGCTTGTTGGGCCTGGTCCAAGTGGGGCATTTTTTAGCAGGAAGGATGTTGAGAACTGTGGAGCTGAGCGCAGTTAAGTTGGAACAATTTTGGGATAAGTTTTGGTATGCTACGAAGTTGCGCGCAGCGCAGTGTCAGAAGAATTGGGAAGACAATGCTGCGAGGAGAACAATGTTGTGATGTGTTTTGTCAACAGAAGATCCAGCTAAGCAGAGTGTTGGACGTAAGACAACACATGTTCTGGTTAGGTCATCGAAGATCTAGTTTTGGCAAAGACACTCGATAACTACCAAGCAGTGGGTAGGTACGGATCGGGAGGAAGGTGACTGGTAGCACACATAGAGAACTACTACTTGAACCAGTCATCTAAAGGCCGTGAAAGAAGGAACAGCTCGGAGGGAGCAACATATTGGCACACACGTGACAGTTTTGTAAACCTAAGGGTTTCTGCCTTCAAGATGTAAAAGACATGACTTGTGGATCTTGATATATAAGTAAGGCAATTTTGTAAGGGAAGGGTGATTCTTCATTTTTGTTGGTTATTACTGAATATTATCAGAGTTTGTAAGTTGAAGCTATTGTAAAGGCTCTGCGGCTGAGTGCGTAGAGACCTAATTTTGAGAGAGAAGAGCGTCTGCAGCTGAGTGCACAGATGAAGAACTGTTGTACCCTTCCCTAAAAGATAATAAAACAACAATTCTTGTGGACGTAGCCTTCCATCCGGGGGGGTGAACCACGTTAAATCCATGTTATGTGATGCTTTATGTGCTTTCCATTGTTGATTGCTTAATAAGAATGCTTGATGTTATTGTTATCTGATATTTATTGCTTTTATCTGTATTCGCCGTGGAAGAAATGGGAATAAGATATTAAGTAGTGCATATATGGATGAATGTTAATGATCAACATCTATAAGCCTTTGAATGTCTGGATCTGCTAAATAATCACAGAGTTAATTGCTAAAAGTTGAAGTGCTGCATCAAGGTGTGCAACATTCTATAATTCCTTCCATTACATATGTTTGAGATCGGTCTAAGTGTGGACAAACGATTAAGACTGTTAAGTAAGATTGGCTAGTTTGATTAAGTCTTGAAGTGAATGCGCGATCTGGTTGTCACGCTGATCCATGATAAATGCTGCGATACAAGTTGATTGATATCTTATCGTCATATCACCAAGTCTAAGAATCCACAAACATAGATCTGTAGGAAGTATATATCTACCCTTTGTGCAAACCTGTTGCTATAGTACATTAGTACCGCGTAGTTGTACTCAATGCGAAGTAGAAGACTTCGAGTAGTCACTTATTTGTAGCATGGAAGTCTTGCCACACTGCGCATCATTCAATTTGAGCCCTCACATCACTAGGTTGTGGAAACCTGATTTTGCAACCACCCCCTCAACTTCTCCTTGGGTGAGACCTCAGGCTGCTTGTAGCCTGTTGCCGAAAGGGTCGGTGAATAGGGGTTTTGTTGGTATCTTGCACCGCGAAGTACTTGGGTCTACATTGGAAATCCTCTAGATCAGTAAGTATGACCAACATTGAGGACAAGCAGTCTTGGGAAGGGAGGACTGTCATGTCCCCTCCCTAGTGACCTTGATCACCACTTGGATCCTCCTATCCATAGGGGTCTAAGTTCATAATTAATTGATAAATTAATTAATTAGGGAAGTTTTGAGGCAATTACACCATAATAATTAATTAATTACTGGATAATTAATTAATTGCTAAATTAAATTATTTCTGAGTTGTATTATTGTCATTTAAATGTTTATTGCTAATAAATGTGCCAAGTGGTTGATGACTTGGATAGGAAATTTGAATTGTTCAAGTGGGCCAAACTTTCCTAAGTGGTAAATCTCAGAAAAGCTAAGGAATCTAGTGGAGACAAGTTGGCAAAGAAGAACCAAGAAGGAAACTTACAAAAGCTGGAAAAATCAGACAAAAGCAAAAAATAAGAAAGTAAATAAAGTGGAAACAATCAAGAAAACCAGTCAGAAAAGGAATGGCAACAACCAGAAAAGCTAACCAAATCGCACTTGCTAATCTGAGTGGAGAAAGACAAAAGAAGGCAATTTTTTCTTGACAAAAGTTTCCATTCCTATCAAGGAATGCACCCTCCTTCATCCACACATTTGGCTAGCTTGAGGAAGAAGGCATCTCATCTATTTAACAATGTTTCTAACTTCAGGAAAGAACTTTTGATCATTATTGGAATTTGTGAGTGAGAGCTCTGAGCCCTCCAAGCTGAGTGTTGTGCCTCAACAAGTTATGCTTGGGTGATGTGCCCCAAGGCCCCATGAGTTTCCTGAGAGCATTATGCAGGTCCAGAAATCAATATTACAGCCAGTAACATTCAGTATAGTTCAGCCATGAAGATCTAATGTCAGATTGAAGAGGAGGCCACCATTGAAGGAGATTTGCAGCTAGATTTAGTGGAAGAACACCAGTCGAAGAAGATAATTATGAAGAGATGTTCTCAGGACCTTGTTGATGACTCGGTTGTGTAGGTTAGATGAAAAAGGTGCTGGAATGTTCCAAGACACTCAACAGAGGAAGAAAACCCAAGTTGAAAGGCTTCGAAAGACCTTGCACAAGGGAAGTTCTATCCCCAACCTATTTGGTATGGTGATCCTCCACGGATATTAGGCCTCTGCTGGCACTCTAAGAGTTGGTGAGTTGTCCTATAAGATAAGTTTTCCAGTCAAGGAAAACCAAGGTGTGGATATGGTGATGTCAAGCTAGCCTAACCTATTCTAGAAAAGGGAAACTAATCTAATTTAGTCATATTCTAAAATGAAAGCTTGTTTATGTGCAGATTGGTCTTGAGATATGATTAAACAAGTAATTGAACAACTTAAACATAAATGTCTTTAGTTGTATTACTTGTTAACTTAAATTATTATCATTTAATGAAAATTAAATTACAATCTTTCAAGTATTTAGGCTCATTCAAGATCCAGTCTGTAATCACTTTGCTAATTTAAAAATTAACAATGATTATATAAATTTATATGCACTGAATCATTTGCAGAAATAAAACATGAAAGTACTTGTATTGAAAAAACTCAAAGAAGTACTTTGAAACATAAACCAGTCATATAGAGAAATCAATACAACAGATTTCTGCACCAACAAATGTTTAGCAAAAGATCAAATACATATTAGATGACAATTTTAAGCATAAATCATAAATTCTCAAAAAAATTTGAGGAATAACAGAAGATAGATTAAAAGATAACTTTACTGTATGAAGAGGTCTTGTACATAAATTACAAAAAGCTCTGCTTAACAGAGTATCTCCAGTTCAGTCTTCTGCTGACTTACAACTCCAAATTCCCAACCCTTAACTACGAGAGGTCTCCTTCTTTAAATAAGAAATTACAACAAAACAGAAAGATAGAGATTTCTCAAAAATAGGGATTACAAAATCAGATCAAACTATAGATCCAAGAAATCTTGCCATTTCTCATATATGTCTAACAACTCATCTATATTTGAGAAACTGATAGATTCTAAAGCTAACTGAACATTGCAAACATGATTCTCCATATCATGCTTCGCTAGTTTGTGCCAAGTGCAAAGATACATATGACTCTTGCCTTCCATTACGACCGGTTCTCTAATCAAATGATCCACATCTTGAATGCTGACTTGTTCAAGATCCTGAATCTTCTGTGTGAAATCCTCACACCTTCTCTCGAGCTCTTCAAGTCTACATTTTGGCGGCAAAGCTTCGAGGATAGGGGTCATTAATGGTAAGCCTAGAACATGCATAATGTTGTCAACTGCATGTTGAATATTGTAACTTCTAAGAATATTATATTTGTACTTTATTATTCCGAAGATGGTTCATCCCTCCGAGGTTATTCTATTATGTATCCGGAGATGTTTATTCCTCCGAGGGATTGTGGTAACCATGGTTATTAGACCCACCATGTGGGGGTTGGCCTTGAGTTTACTATTTAGGGGTTATTAGACTTCAATAGGAGAGGTTGGTCCCATTAGGGATTTTGGTCAGTCGGGAACTTGTATAAATAGAGGAGGAGAGCTCCTCATTTGACACACTTCCTCAACTCAGAAAGTAGCGCACTTGTGTCTGGGAGGTCTACATGGGAGGTAGAGAAGAAGGACAAGTCTTGGAGCACATCTTGTATTTTGGTTGATCATCTTATTGAGGAAAGATTTGCTGGGTTTTCTACCCCATGAGGGTTTCCCAGGGTAAATTCTGTGTCTATCTTGTGATTATGTTTCTTTCAGTGATCCTGCTAGTCTAATTGGTTTAAACTTAACATGGTATCAGAGCTAGCTTGAATAGAACATCTTTCACAACTTGAAATTATCTTTCTCTCTCTCTCTCTCTCTCAAAATTAGGGTTTTTGCAAAAGTTAGTATTTTTGGATTTTTGGTTGCATGGATGAATAACCCTTCTCAAGATCAATATTTTGAGCCCTAGATCCAGATTTTTGGTTGGGTAGAACTTCGGGAAATTCAAACCCTAGTTTTACCAAAAGTGCAATAAACCAGAAATTCTGTTGCAGATCCGGAAAGCAAAAGAAAGCACATCTCCTGGTAAGTATTTCTCTATCTTATAAATCTCCAATATCTTGGACTCCCCCAAGAGAAGATGGCTCCAAACACTAAGCTTGAAGACAAGCTTGAAGGTATAGAGAATTTTTGGGCATGGAAATACAGAATTGGTCTCATTTTTGAAGAGAATGATCTTGCTCATTATATCAAGGATGAAGTTGCAGAACCTGAAGGAGATGAAGCCACAGAGAAGCATAGGAAGGATTTGATTAGGGAAAAGAGAATCATAGCTGATTCTATTAAAGACCACTTGATTCCCCAAGTGGCTTCCAAGAAAACCTAAAAAGAAATGTATGATGCCCTAGGAAGGATGTATGAGGGAAAGAACATCAATAGGAAGATGAACCTAAGAACTCAGTTGAAGAGTACCAAGATGCACAAAGGAGAATACATTCAAGACTACTTCTCAAGGGTCTCCCAAATCAAGGAACAACTAGATGCCATTGGTGATACTCTTGATGAAGATGAACTTGTGATGATTTCTCTAAATGGTCTCATTAGACGTTGGGAGTCATTTATACAAACTATGTGTGCCAGAAAAGAAAGTATGAAGTTTGATGTAGTATGGGAGGATTTTGTTTAAGAAGAAGCTAGGGTAGCCAATAGGGAAGCTCTTCTCAAAGAGGATGATCAAGCCCTAGCTACTCACATCAAAAGAAGGAGAAAAGGTCACTTTAAGAAAGTTGATTACAAAGGGTCTCAACCTTTCCCTAGATCTAAAGGGGGAAGAGGACCCAACCTAGAAAGAGATCTCTCCATAGTCAAATGTTACAATTGTCTTAAACTAGGACACATTGCCAGATTTTGTCCTTCACAAAAGAAAAAGTTTGTTCACAAAAGACATCATGCACATATGGAAAAAAATGATAGTGGAGAAGAAGAATAAGAAGAAGAAGAAGAAGAAGAAGAAGAAGAAGAAGAAAGGCCTTGAAGGAAAAGATCCAAAGTAAAGAAAGAAGATCCAGAAGAATATGTCCTATTTTCTGCACTGTCTGGATCCGTCTCTCTTGGAGAAGATACATGGCTCATTGATAGTGGTGATTCAAAGCACATGACAGGTCAAAGGAAAACTCTCTCAAGACTTGAAGAAAAGTCTTCTCCTCAAAAGGTATCTCTAGGAGATGATTATCAATATCCAATCAAGGGAATTGGTGAAGCAAGCTACAAGCTTGATTCTGGAACACCTTTAAAGATGAAAGAAATTTTATATGTACTAGGGTTGAAGAAAAATCTACTTTCTATCTCAGCACTAGATAAGAAAGGCTTCAGAATTGCATTTATTGATGGACAAGTACTTATGTGGCCCAAAGAAAAATCAATTGAAGATGCAATTGTCATTGGTGAAGAGGAAGGAGGTCTTTACAAGCTCAAGGGTCACCCAGAAGCTGCCCTTGTTCATGAAAGCACTAGCCCTAGTGATCTATGGCATAGAAGGATTGCTCACATTAACTACAAGGCCCTACCCTATGTGAGCAAGGTGGTCATAGGTCTACCAGACTTGAAGGTTGATCATAATGGCACATGAAAAGGATGTGAAAAAGGGAAGAATGTCAAGAACCCTTTCCCAAAGAGTGAAACAAAGACTAAGAACATTCTAGAAATAATACATTCAGATGTATGTGGACCAATGCCCACCACATCCCTAAGCGGGTTTGAATACTATCTCTCTTTCATTGATGACTATTCAAGGAAGACTTGGATATACTTTCTAAAAGGTAAGAATGAAGTCTTTGGAAAATTCAAAGAATTCAAGGCCTTAATAGAAAATCTCTCAGAAAAGAAAATCAAGATTCTCAGAACAGATAATGGCGGATAATATACCTCAAAGGACTTTGAAGACTTTTGTAAAGAAGCTAGAATAAAGAGGGAACTAACCACTCCCTACAATCCCCAACAAAATGGGGTTGTTGAAAGAAAGAATAGAACTATCATGGAAGCTGTAAAGACTATGATACATGACCAAGATCTACCCATGTATCTATGGGATGAAGCATCCAGGACAACTGTCTATGTACAAAATAGACTTTCTCATAGTGCTCTTGAATTTAAGACTCCAGAAGAAGTGTTCACAGGAAAGAAGCCTGAGGTAAGTCATCTCAAAATATTTGGATGTCCTGTGTACATTCACATTCCAAAAGAAAATAGAACTAAGTTGGATCCCTCTGGTAAGAAAGGAGTATTTGTTGGATATTGTGAAACATCCAAAGCTTTCAGAATTTACATACCTGGTTTTCATCATATGGAAATAAGTAGAGATGTAACATTTGATGAGGAAGTAGCTATCAAGAAATCTAGGAAGTTTCAACTTGAAGAAATCTATGAAGAATATCACCTCCTAGAATCACAGAAGCCGTACCCATCCCTGAAGATGATGCACCAGAGGACCATGACATGATAGAACCACAAGAACCCCCCATTACAAATCTATCTAGTAAAAGAAGGCCAGCATGGGCTAGAGACATTATTCAAGGAGATGAAAAATATGGAGCTCCTGAAGGTTCCACTAGAGAGAGAAAGAAACCCAAGTTAGTATCCAACTATATGGCCTTGATGTGTGATCTTGTGGATAAACAACCTACTAGCTAAGAAGAGGCAGATCATAAGAAAGAAGTGGTAGAAGCAATGACAGAAGAATACCAATCAATAATGAAAAATGATGTTTGGGATATAGTTCCCAAACCAAAAGATAAAAGTGTGGTTTCTTCCAAATGGATATTCAAGATAAAACATGTTGCAGATGGTAGCATTGAAAAATATAAGGCAAGATTTGTAGCCAGAGGATTGTCTCAAAAGGAGGGAATTGGCTATGAAGAAACATTTGCACCAGTTGCTAGGTACACCTCAATTAGAACTATCATGGCACTTGCATCTATGATGAAGTGGAAATTACACCAGATGGATGTTAAAACAACCTTCATAAATGGTGTAATTGAAGAAGAAGTGTACATAGAACAACCACAAGGATTTGAGGTTAAAGATGGAAGAACACATGTATGCAAGCTGAAAAAGGATTTGTATGGATTAAAGCAAGCTCCCAGAGCTTGGTACGGAAGGATTGACAGTTTCTTAACAAGCATGGGCTTTACCAAGAGTAAAGCTGATCCAAATATCTATCTCAAGGTTATGGATGATGAACCTATTATATTACTGTTATATGTAGATGATCTATTTCTAACAGGAAATGAGAATCAAATCATCGAATGCAAGAAGAAGCTTTCTTCAGAATTTGAAATGAAGGATCTTAGATTAATGCACTACTTCTTAGGTCTAGAAGTATGGCAAGAACCAAAAGGAATCTTTCTAAATCAAGGTAAGTATGCTGTGGGGATTTTGAAAAGATTTGATATGTTAGAGTGTAAAGCCATGGCCACTCCCATGGACTCCAACTTGAAGTTATTAGTTAATGACTCATCATAATTAGTGGATGTAACTCTATATAGACAAATCATTGGGTCATTGATGTATTTAACAAATACCAGACCAGATATTTGCTTTGCTGTAAATACCCTGAGTTAGTATCTAGTAGAACCTAGGAAGGTTCACCTAATAACTGCAAAGCATGTAATGAGGTATCTAAAGGGTACATTAGATTTTGGTCTATACTACCTTGGAAATCATGAACTCAGATTACATGGTTACTCAGATTCCGATTGGGCAGGAAGTGTTTCAGACAGAAAGAGTACATCAGGTGGATGTTATGGTCTTGGATCTGCCATGATCTCATGGTTCAGCAAGAAACAATCTAGTGTGGCTCTCAGTACTACTGAAGTAGAATATATAGCTGCCTGCTCTGCTAGCTATGAAGCAGTGTGGCTTCAGAAACTATTATTTGGAGTGTTTGACTTATAAATGGATCCCGCTGTGATCATGTGTGACAATCAAAGTTGTATCAAAATGATAGAAAATCCTGTATTCCACAATAAGTCAAAACACATAGAGATCCAAAACTTTTATATACGAGATATGGTGCAAAGAGGAGCTATCAAGCTCGAGTATGTGAGTAATGAGGAACAAATTGCTGATATATTAACCAAACCTCTGTCTCGAGTGAAATTTGAATACTTTCGAGACAAGCTTGGTGTAGTTCAAAAGGACCCTCCTCAAAAGGGGGAGTAGTATCGTCACTGATGATGAGATTTCCCTCATCGACAACAAGGTTAATGATGAGGATACCTGTTTACCACTCTTAGATATTTATGCTTAAATTATTTAGATTTAGGATTCTTATACTTAGAACACTTATATTACTTGTTTTTACTTTGATGATATATGTATTGATGAGGATACATGCTTTGATGATGTATGTATTGATGAGGATACATGCTTTGATGTTATATGTATTGATGAGGATACATGCTTTGATGATGTATGTATTGATGAGGATACTTGTATCGATGATATGTATACATATATTGTAGATGTGGTACATCCGGCATGAAAAAGGGCTGGCTCTATAGATGTGGTACATCCGACATGAAAAAGGGCTGGCTTTGTAGACGTGGTACATCCGGCATGAAAAAGGGCTGGCTCTGTAGATGTGGTACATTCGGCATGAAAAAGGGCTGGCTCTATAGACGTGGTACATCTGGAATGAAAAAGGGCTGGCTCTGTAGATGTGGTACATATGGCATGAAAAAGGGCTAGCTCTGTAGATGTGGTACATCCGGCATGAAAAAGGGCTGGCTCTATAGATGTGGTACATCTGGCATGAAAAAGGGATGGCTCTGTAGATGTGGTACATCCATCATGAAAAAGGGTTGGCTCTGTAGATGTGGTACATCCGGCATGAAAAAGGGTTGGCTCTGTAGATATGGTACATCCAACATGAAAAGGGGATGTCTCTATAGTCGAGATGCATCTAGTATGAAAAAGGATTGGCTTTGTGGTGATTAAATCCTAGATCTAGTCTAGGTCACATCCAGTATGAAAAAGGACTGGCACTGTGGTCGGGATTGCATCATCCCCATACATGGACTTGTCTTAAAAGGATCAGGACAGATCATCCTGTAATGTAGATCCAGATGCTGTAGATCGAGATGATCCAGATGCTGTAGATCGAGATGATCCAGATGCTGTAGATCGAGATGATACAGATGCTGTAGATTCAGATGATCCAGATACTGATGATCGTTTGATGATGATGTTGATGATCATATGATGATGATGCTGATGATCGTGTGATGACGATGATGCTGATGATCGTGTGATGACGATGATGATCACGATGTTGATGATCGTGTGATGATGATATTGATGATTGTATGATGATGATGCTGATGATCGTATGATGACGATGATCGTGTGATCATGATGCTGATGATCATGTGATGATGATGTGATGATTGTATGATGATGATGCTGATGATCGTATGATGATGATGCTGATGATGTAGTGAAGAAAGCTTCCGATGATATACAAATGTATCATGTATGATGTAGTCGATGACTCCTTGCTCCTACAGATGTTGTTATAATATCCTTCTCGTTAAGGGGGAGTGTTGAATATTGTAACTTCTAAGAATATTATATTTGTACTTTATTATTCCGGGGATGGTTCATCCCTCCGAGGTTATTCTATTATGTATCCAGATATTTTTATTCCTCCGAGGGATTGTGGTAACCAGGGTTATTAGACCCACCATGTGGGGGTCGGACCTGAGTTTATTATTTAGGGGTTATTAGACTTCACTAGGAGAGGTCGGCCCCATTAGGGATTTTGGTTAGTTGGGAACTTGTATAAATAGAGGAGGAGAGCTCCTCATTTGACACACTTCCTCAACTCAGAAAGTAGCACACTTGTGTTTAGGAGGTTTGCATGGGAGGTAGAGAAGAAGGACAAGTCTTGGAGCACATCTTGTATTTTGGTTGATCATCTTATTGAGGAAAGCTTTGCTGGGTTTTCTACCCCATGAGGGTTTCCCAGGGTAAATTCTGTGTCTATCTTGTGATTATTTTTCTTTCAGTGATCTTGCTAGTCTAATTGGTTTAAACTTAACACTGCATACCGTCGCCTGGTGCAGATATCTTTAGATTTATTAATGGTCTCTTTAGCTGTTTTGTTATAATCAAGCCAAGTATTTAGAGAAGCTTTGATCTTCTTAATATAGAAACTACCGAGGATTGGGATATCTTTTGGTGCATTCTTAACATACCCCTGCCATTCACTGATTTCCTCCTGAGCCTTAAAATCTCGGAGTCTCTTTTCCTTTTGTTCTTCAAGGGTGAAGGACATCTTGGAAAAATTAATGAAAATTTCCCTAATTTCATCCAAAGTAATGTAAACCTTCTCCAACAGTTTATGATGATCCTGATTCACCTTGAGGGCTAGATTCTTAAAATCACAGGGTGTAAACTTGAGGAGGCTGCACTTGCAGTTGCATCCTCAACCTGCTTTTCTAAGGAAGCTATTTTTTCAACATCAATGGAATGCTGAGATTGTGAGAGACTGAGTTCAGTGAGAAGAGTGGCATTCTGTTTCTCCAGGTCTTTCAACTTACTTGCCCAAGTTTTCCTGAAGTCGCCACATTAGTAGAATGTTTTTCTTTAGCTTCAGCCAATTCCTCTTTTAGGTTTTTGATCTCTTCATCCCTAAGGTAACCTTCCTTATCCAAAACCTGGACCGAATCCCAATTAGTAGTGGCAAAGGCTCCTAAGGCTGCTGCTGTTTCAATTTCCTCAATTCTTGGATTATTGGTCCTGGGAGCCCATATTACTCGATCTGGTTCAGGTGCTTCCAAACCACCTTGACCTTGACCTCTTTTCCTGTTCTTTCTCATCATTGTCTTATCATCCTCACTATAGAAGTAATTCCCAAGGGGAACCACATCTTCATATGTGTATTCAACCATTGACTGTGTGGAAGTAGAAGTGACACTAACTGTTGAGATTAGTGAAGGTGTTTGGGTAATAACAGGAGTAGGAATAGGTATGGTGACTTGAGTAGTAACTCAAGATGTAGTGATAGCTTGAGGAACTGATAAAACTAGATCTAGGGAAGGGATTGAGACAAAGGATTCAGATAATGGAACCTGAGTATCAACATTAGCTTCTGGAAGTGGAAGTTGACTATGAACTTTGGTGGGTGAAGACGGTGAGGAAATATTAGAAGATACATTAGTAGTGGTTGTTTATAAATTGACTATGGGTGACTGCAAAGGGATAGCCAAAGGCTAGAATTCTGCAACAATAAACAATGGAATTGATAAAGGGACTGAGTGTTTGGGAGATGGGATAGTAGTGTCATTGAGGGTGTTGAACAAGTATGATAAGGAAAATGGGAGTGTTCCTCCTAAAGGAACAGTAGAGGCTGGTTGGACAGATGGCAACGTAAATGTTGATGATGCAATGCCAGGAGAAGCATTAAATTCTAACACTGATTGTCCATGGAAGGACTGATCCATATCAATACTATCCAACAATTCAGTAACAGTATTAGGATCTTCAATGACTTCTTATGTTACTGGTATCGGAGGAGGTGGGACCACTTCTTCATCACAATCTATTATGTCAACTATAGGAACCTATGATGAAGAAGGTAGGACTTTCTTCATTTTAGCAGGGCTAGCCTGAGTTATGACCAGATCATCATCTTCTTGAGTTTCTTCAGTAGTGATTTGAACATTTGATGCAATTGGTAGCTTAATGTTGACTGAAAGCTTTGGAGGTTCTAGCAATTGATTCTTTAACATCGATGTCAATTGTACCATCTGCTGCTGGGATTCACGAGCTGACTATAGCATCATTTTATCTTATTCACCAGCTTTCTCTTGAGAGGGTTTCCCTAGAGGATCTTTACCTTTGTTTCCATCAGGGATTGTAATCATGAGAGAAGTATTGGCCTTCTGAGCCTTTTTCTCTTCTAAGTCTCTTCTTGCTTGTTCCATGAGATTTAGCTGCATGGTCCTATAACTCAGAACCCTAACCTTAAGTTCATTCTGGTATTTTAAAATGTCATGCTGTTCTTGTAAGTCTTTTTCCCTAGCTAGAACCTATGAGAATGTGTCCACCCCTTGGTATATGAAGTCATCTGGAACTAACTCAAGTGCATAATCTATTTTCATATGTATTTGCTTGAGGTGTGCATCTAGGAACTTCTTGGGGTCATGTTTCCTTTTCACGGCAGTACCTAATCTCAAGGCAGCTATCTGGTCACCAAGAACTGCAGCCCAAGTTGAAGTTGGGATAACCAGGTGACCAAGATTGAGAGAAAACTTAGGACAACCTTTCTTCCTGGGACCTGTGAGTTTCTTATACATGCCATCAGTGACAGTTTGAAAAGAAACCTCTTGTATTACCATCCTGTCCGGGAAAATCCTGGGAAGCAGGTGCACTGTGTCACTTCCCCAAATCCTGATGTATGAAAAATACTCACCTACATACCAATCACCCATGGTGTTGATGAAAGTCTTAGCATCTTCTGAGAATGCAGATGGATGTTGCCTGAAGATCTTGAAATAGATGGTACCCACGAAGTGGTCACAAATATCATATAAAAAGGGTGCAAAATTCTCTTCCCACTATGCCGAATGATAAATGTGTATAGGAGGGTTTGAAGGGGTTGAATTCCAACCCAAGTTAGGGTACTGGAACTCTGAGCAAAAAACATCAAGGACATAGGCATATAGGAAAAAGGGTGGTTTCTTATGAGCTAGAGCCTTTTGATATTCATGAATGGCATTCTTTAATTCAACCGACAGGATAAAGGCCCATGGGAAAGACTCACATGTGACTAGCACATGATGTGCTATAGGTTCCCATTCTGCTTTGAAAAGAGAACAATTCGGTAGACCAAAAAGCCTGCAGAGCATGGCTGCCAGTAAAGAGTAGGGTTCCTTAAACCAGATGATGGGATAAAGGTTATCAGCCTTAGGCACAAAGGCATTCAGCTTAAGCATCCATGAACTAATCATCTTGTTAAAGTTAAACCGGGTTTTGGACGACTTTATAAAATCGGGGGAGAGGGTCTGCACATGTGGTTTCAGAGCAAAAGCTCAAAAAAAAGCCTCCGGGTGAAAATGTGTTAATTGGCACCCCATGCTATCATTAAAACAATGGTATTTAACACTGGCATTCTCAATTATCCATTTTACAGCATCCGTGTAAGGCAGGATAGCAGGGTGCGCAGCAATAACATGAATTTGGGAAGCCCTAATTCTCTTGTACACTGGTCTATCATTCTCAATATGAGAAAGGTCGTCATTATAAAAAATGGCATATATTTTCGACCAATCCATCTGGTATGTCTCAGTGACTTTCTCACTGGTGTTAGAGAGCAAACCAAAATTATGGTCTTTGTTTAGGGGATCTCTGAGTGGCGTTTTAAAACGTGTACCTTTCGACATGGTGAAATAACTTGCAATTTCTGGTCAATAAGAAAATTAAAATCAAAATCAATCCAAAAATAGCAAAATTGCAGACTGGTAGTGTAAGGATGACAGTAAGCTTACCTGAAATAGCAAACAAACATAAAAATGGCACCTAATACGGAATCCAAGGTAAAAACAACAGTGCGACGGAGTAATTCTTCAAAAGTAAAATAGTAAAAATAAAATAGGAAAACCCTATTTATTGAATTCACCGGATTAAAGATAATCGTGCGATCAGAATAAATGAATGACCGAGATTAACTGAAGCAGGATGCGGGGTCGCGTGGAAGTTTTATTCACAAAATTTATTAAGGGATCTCGAAAGTTGCAACCTGACAATTGCGGGTTGTGGGTTGCGGGGTTGCACAAATGGAAAAAGCAGAAAAGAATTCCCGAAATCCAAAAGCCGCAATTACGGGTTTTGGGTTTCAAGAATAATCACAATCGAAAAATGAGAAACATGTTCCTGAAAGCCGCAACCCAACACTTGCGGGTTGCAGGTTTCATGTAGCGCAACCAAAATAAATAAAAAGACAGAGCTCGAAAGCCGAAAGCCGCAATTGCGGGATTTTGGGTTTTGGGTTTCGGGTTTCGAGATGATAGTTTTTCAATATTATTACAAGATGAACCCACATTTCAGTATTATTACAAGATGAACCCTCAACCCACTTTCGGGTTGCGGCTTTCGGGTAGCACAACCAAAATAAATAAAAAGACAGAGCTCGAAAGCCGAAAGCCGCAATTGCGGGCTTTCGGGTTTCGAGATGATAGTTTTTCAAGATTATTACAAGATGAACCCGCAACCCACAACCGTCGGGTTGTGGGTTTCGGGTTGGCCAAAATGCAAATGTGCAAAACAAACACCCCGCAACTCGAAAGTGTCGGGTTGCGGGTTTCGGGTCTCCTAACTGTCAGGTTTCGGGTTGATTGAAGGAAAGAAAAAATACTCGAAATTTGAGGATTTCAACAGACCGGACAGTTAGAGATCATCCAGAAAGAGGTAAACACACAGGACAAAAGTATGAGTGAGATATCTAAACAAGTGAAAACCCAAATTCTCATATTTACAGAGCACACTCACCAAAATACCTTTGTGTTTATTCAAAATGGGGCTTCCCATGCTTCAGCCAAGCATGGGATCTTTTGTGGCCACAACCGACCTCTAGTGAAGTCTATCAGCTGAATATTTTAGACATTAGATGCTGCTATATTCTAGAAATCAAATTTCATATCGAATCTCTAATCTTCTCCTACTCCTACTTCTCACTCAGCCAGTTTGGAGGTGATTTTCCTAAAGGAGAGAACCAGTTGAAGATGGCATCCATTGAAGACCAACATGTTCAGAATGCAGAAATTTCAGCCATCTAATCAGTATATGAACTGATAATAACCTCCATTACAGATCTGAAGTAACTTCTCTCTTCTCTTCTCTATTTCTCCACTATTGTAATAGAAAACTAACCTGTGAGGCATCATGATTTGAGAAGCTAGCATTAATAAAAGAAGGAATGTTCTGAATGTTAGATTTCAAGTTTTAAGGATGGAATATATTATATTAGAGTTGAAATTAATATCATAGCATAGTTTTTAATTCTTAAAAGTATTTTGTGAAGTTAAAATACAAGACTAGCTAGATTGATGTCATTTCTAGACTAGTTTCACCGCTTTTACTGCCAAATCCATTCTAAGAAATATTTTTACATTTTGTCAATTGGAGAAGGTCATTAAATCAGTATAGTATCCATATCAGTCCTTAAATTCATAACTTTGAAGCCTTTAGACTCTGTTTGTAAATATTGGAAAATTACTAGCTCAACAATCCCGACAGAGCCTAGAAACCCCAATTCTTCATAAAATATCCCAAATCTGCTTGAAAAATTTCCTGAACATAACCATCACTCATTTGAATGTTAATACCTCTTCTATTAACTTCCAGTATCCCCACCTTTCCATTATGCATATGCCAGCTCCCCATGAAGCCTCGAAGTAGGCATAGACTTGCTCTATGTTGAAAAGTGAATGGTACTGGTACCTTGTGCATAAGAAAAATATGATATGATCTCCTGAACCACTGCTGCAACTAACTTCATACATTTTCCAGAATTAAATATTCATCCCACCATCCTCATTCCTTACCTCAGTACCCCTCACTTACCTCCTGCACTGTTCGAGAAATTGACAAAAATTTTACTAGTAAAGTTCATAAAAGTTTTTGGAGTTGAGTTAATATCTTTGTTGAATCTTCCCAAGGATATTACAGCCAGCGAGCCTGTTCAGTACCCCGACGGGTTTACTTTCATTTACCGAGCTTCCTTGTTTAAGATTTTACTTAGCATGGATCCGCTGCCAGCAAGCCTGTTCAGTACCACGGTGGGTTTGCCTCGTATAATGATATATATGTATTTTCTGTAAGGAATCTGGTTGGCACTAGAGTGTGCTAAGCCTGCTAAACACATAATTCAAAAATTCTAGAATGACCCTTATGAGTAATTTTAAAAATGGCCTAGATTATAAATCATGTCAAAAGATAATAACCTAAAGCTATTCTTTGACCTCTCAGTCTATCTTCTTCATAAAAAGTTAGTAACGTTCCCCATAGAATAGAAATATCATTAACGTTTGAGCTACCTTTTAAATATGCTTTAAGAGACAAGTTTTGATAATGAGTCTAGGATGAGCCAGTGATCCATAGGTGCAAGATAGAACTTTTTGGAAGATCATAATGATTAAGGTAGGTCTTAAGTGGCTGTTCTAATGCTGAATCAGAAATGTGCATGTCTGAATCAAATATAAAATATAGAATCATAAAAGAAAGTGGTTAGGGTGATATAAAGAACATCTTAACCTTTACTGTAAATTTTCGATTTTCAACAATAATCAAAAGAGAAGGAGAATTATAAGTATTTTTTTTTTAGAGCACTTCCCTTTTCAGATAATATTGCATGAACTAATTATAATGTTCTTGTAATCAAACTGCAAAACCACTAGTTCGATGATTCAAACTTTATTCAAAACAAAAACATATGTACAAAAAAAGTTATGCAAAATTTTCAAAGTTTAAGGAAAGGAGAAGAGTCTTCCTGTTGTAATTGACAAAATTTCCTAAGCTAATCATAAGAATAAATTTCCTGTAAAAATGCAATCATTTTTTAGAAATGACTCTTCATTATTGAAAAACAAAAATATATTTACATAAATACAAATGAAGATAACCCTAGATAATTCAAGAACCAGGGGAAGGAGGAGTGGCTTCCTCTTCCACCAGCTCCATCTCCTTTTGTTGTAAAGCATCTTGCACAAAATCTTGTTTAGATATCAGTTGATGATAAAGTTTAAGTCTATATCCATTTGCAACAAAGGAGATTTGAGAATCATCAATTGTTTTAACTTCTTCATTCTCTTCCCGGATAACAGCTAATGACTTGGGATGATCTTACAGAACTCTTCCAGATCGCAATTGAATCTCATATGTTGGTGCGGTCGAAATGACATACGATGGAGGAGGTAGCAACCCAATGCTATTAAAATATTGGTTTGGTTTATTGTTAAAATTTAGTATTGGTTATGCAGGTAATATTGTGAGTCTTGGAGAGTTCATTTTCTGGAAATGGTGAGGTTGATTAGGGATAGGGGGTAGTGAAGGAGGTACAAATCCAGGAAAGATTTGCTGAATATTAGGTGGGTAAGGATAGTTAGGCATAGGAGGGGGTGTTTGAACATAAGCTTGTCCTCTCCATCCATGTGGCCATTGCTGCTGTTGAACATTCTGAGGAGGGTACTGAGGTGGCCAATTTTGCCAACCTGCAATGTTCCATTGTTGAGAAGGTTGATAAGGATAGTAATAGGGTGGAATTTGTGATGATGGATATTGATATGATGGTTGATCTCTAGGTTGTCGAGGTCTTCTAGATGTTTCACCAAAGTTTCCACTCTTGTACACGGCTTGCAACCCAAGCAGTGATGGGTAATTATCAATCAGATGTTTTTCCGTACAAAGGTGAAAAATCGAAACATTATTCAAAGGATATTATTGTTGAGAATGTTTAGTTCTACACCTAGGATAGAAAACACTCATTGTTGCACATTCTTCATCTTGCCTCTTTTTAGCTTGTAGTGCATCTAGTTGAGAACCCATTGCTTCCAGGATATATGTTTTAAAATTTTCTAGTAGGTTTCCCATTTCTACCCTTGTAACTTCCCTAGGACTGGATATGTTTCCTTTTAGGTTCCTAGCATAAAATTATCGAAAGTGTCTTCCACTTTTCCCTATGCTCCTAGAGTAATTCCTACATAGTTCACAAATCTGTGCAAAGGAATGATGAAAAATGTCTCCTGCTGCCATGAGATTAAGGTTTTCTACAAATTCTTCTAAGATTCCCTTGAGGAAGAGTGTCCTTACTGCATCTTCCTGAAGATCACTATATTTGGATTTGTGTAACACATAGTTAAATCTCTCGATATAGTCTTCTAGTCTCTCGTCTTCAAGTTGTTGAATTTTGAAAATATAGTTGCAAGAGTCCTTAGGTTTACAATAATCCTGATATTTCTGTAGAAATGCACTCTTCATATATTCCCAAGTTCCAATACTAGATTCTCCTAACCCCATGAACCTTTGAAGAGCATAATATTTCAATGTGGCAGGAAAGAGTTTTAGTTTTTGGCCATCTTGTAGGTAATTATAACTCATACACAAAATATCAACCTCGAACAAGAATGTATCTGGATCCTCACTGCTTTTCCCATAGAAGGTCGGTAGTGAGGAGGGAGGGATGTTTTTCATAGTTACATCTTGTGCAGTGTCTAGAATAGGGAACTCGAGTGTTCCTTTAGTTCTAACCTCTCCTTCCATGAATAGACTATTCTGACATTCCTAAGGTTTCCCCTAAATGATTCCAAAAAGGGTTTCCTTTTCTTTCCAAGTAGGACTATCCCCCTTAGGTGTCTTCCTATACCTTTCTGCTGAGTTAGTAGTCAGGGTGGAATGCCCCCCGTATAGGTTAGTAGGATTTTTAGTGGGGATTAGATGGAATTTTAGTTTAAATAAATCTACCTTGCGAGTCTCTAGACCTATTCATGAAAAACAAACTATAATTGAAATAAACGCTACTTCATCACTACTAGTGCTGGGTTTTGGGTATGCCTGTTATAACAGATGCGCAGGTTCTTGCCTCTCATCTTACCACTCACCCACCACCAGCCTATTTCTAAATTTCAAAAGAGGAGAAATCCCTAAGTTTTTAAAAGAAGGTTCTACCTATCTACAATTGAATTCTACCTATCTATCTACAACTCCCCGGCAACGGTGCCAAAATGTTGAGGTGTATTTACTATCTTAAGGAATCCCGAAAATATTTAATTATCGACTAGGGTTGGTATTCTTAGAGTTGAGGTAAAGTATATGCTGAGGTAGAATGGTACCTAATATTTTGGCTTGTCAGACCTTAGAAATATTTAATAAAGAAAAAGATCGAAAGATATTTCAAAATGAAAAACTAAGTCAAACTTCAGAAAGGAAATAAAGAAGCTAAAATCAAAACTACCAATGGCTAAGTGAATTCAACAACTACTGCTGCAATCAATAATTCAAGACTACACTAAAAATGCCTAATTCCATTCTCCTTGATCTCGTACGTCAAATGTGATAGGAACTTGAGTGAATGTATCAAAGTGTCTTTAAAATGTAACAACAAAACAAAATGGAAATAAATATAACCTAATCTCGGCAAAGAGATGTAAACTACAAAGAGACCAATTACAATTGACTTTAAGCATTATGATTTATCTTCTGTCTATAAACAAGATGATGTACAACTAATGAAATCTAGAAATAAGTAGAAAACTTAATAAAGATATTTATTCCTGAATTTGATTTGGAAGCAAGTAGAAAACTTGATAAAGATATATTATATGGAAGCAAGTAGAAAACTTGATAAAGATATATTTAGTTCCGAACCAAACTTTATTCCAAGAACATCTTTATTATCTGTGTGAATGGGAAACTATTCCTATGTTTAATGAAGAGACTATCAAAACTAAAATACTTGGAGAATGAAAGTATTAGTTCTAATCCAAAAATAAATCTTAAGAACATATAATGAACTACCCTAAGACTAAAGCTAATAAATTCTGAATCAGATGTAACCTGTAAAACAACTGAAGCAAAGTAAAGGAAAATAGAAGGAGAACTAAGAATGGTGATGAAAATTAATTAAAAACCCTATTCAATGTAAAACAAGATCTTTATTACACCCAAGACTGTTAACTAAAAGCAAGAAATATTACAGTTAAAAAGCCTAAGAAACTGGATTCTATCTAATCATAAAAATGATGCAAGAAGTATCGAGGTTCGAATGAAAATCCGGATGACTGTACGGATGGAAGAAAGCGATTTAAACTAAAGGAGGGAGAAGATTGGATGATATTAACTAGCATCCGGCTGATGCATATGATCCTATAGTGCAAGGGAAGCAGTGGATAAGCTATTTAAGAGCTAGAGTAGGAAAAAGCCATCTATGTTAATCGTAATTAGGAAACTAACTATTCCTATTTCATCCTAAAACAAGACTAAACTGTAACTAAAGCTATTCTACTACTACATAAAGGAACTATAGAACTTAAATCTGACTATGAGTAGACTTAGGAGGTTAAGCTAACTAAACTCTAAGTAAACTAAGCAAACTTAAACCATTTAAGCAAACTAAGCAAACTAGATGAACTAAACTATTTAAGCAAATTAAATGAACTGAACTATTTAAGCAAATTAAATGAACTGAACTATTTAAGCAAATTAAATGAACTGACCGGTCATCAATTATATCCTAGAAATATTATTAACATGAACAACAACAAGATATACATAACATAAAAAAGAAATATCCTTTATATAAATAACAAAGCATCATTTATATTACAAAACAAAAATATCATGTATAAAACAAATACATAAATAAAATAAACACACACAACTTATCTGCAGAAGACAAAAACAAATTATATGCATAGACAGAAGACCACTGGTTGTTGAGGGGCCCTTCTTAGCAATAAGAGGCCGCGCCTTAATCGATCAATCACCACACATGTTATTCAACTCTCATAAGATTGAAACAGAGGTATATTAATTTAAATAGAGTTACAGTGGTTCTGTATCTATTTGCAGACTAAAGACTTCCTAAGATTCCCGAGAATAAGACTAAATCATCTCAGTCATGAAGACGACTATTTATATAGAGTTACAATTGGGGGAAGCAGGTCGACCCTTTAATGGTCGACTGCTCTAATAATAGATAGTCTTGATACCAAGAAACGACTCTGCTTAATCAACTTGTGACAACACATAAGCCAATGAACAACCTCATAATAGTTCATGATAGCGCACAGAGCATCTTCCCAGTTCCACGGCGTCGATTCTCCATGCAGTTGTTGAAGCACTAATCCTCTTTTGACATGGGAAGAGAAAGATATGTTGTCGAAATCATCATGTAGGAGAAGGAATCTTCCAGAACACCACCTCACACACCATAAGAGCCACGTTCTAAATAGAACCCATATGACGGTTCGCTTTCTAACGGATTGAGAATATCTCAACCAACGATCTCGCAGGTTGAATGCGGGTTTGAACGGTGGGCTGAATGCGGCTAATAATTTGCAACGTAATTACACGTCTGATTGGAGGTTCGTTTGAGAGCCATAACCTGTAGAATGAAATATATTTGCCAAGCAAGCCAAGAAATATCAATTAAACATCAATAAATCATAAAATGACGATCTTTACCCAAAATTCATGTGATGTGTGAATATATGCATACTTGATCTGTTTGACGGTCTGAATGGAAAGCATAATGAATTATTACATAAAAAATGGTGAAAGTAATGCCAATCAGAGTGTGTTTGATGTTCAAAAATAGTGACAAAAATGGACACCAACAAAAACCTATGCTGATTTTGATGATATCGAAGTTGTTGATGGGGGAAGCTCTTATCCCATGCTATTGGGGATTGGATGGGCCAATGAAAGTATGTCAGCCATTAATTTCAAGAAAAGGGTGATGAATTTTGAAAATCAAGAACTCAGAGTTATAGCTCCATTGGATCCGACTAAAGGGCGCAGGTATGTTGAACCAGTTAAGGATGAAGTTGTATGAGGATGGGATCACGCATATAACATTTTTGAAGACTACATCCATCCCACTGTCGAAACAGAACTCGATTGGCATAGATTTAGCTCCGCGTCTTCGACTCTGATGATGCTTTGGAGAACTAGAAAAATCGCTTGCATGAGGTGTCGTTTCACAAGTGTGGGTTGATCACGTAGTCATTGTGCCGTGTCGCGACTAAGACTGTTGCATTACCAGTCTACGAAGGATTTCTCGGGTTTTTTGAATTTCTAGTAGCCTTTGAAGATAAGGTACTAGAACCACAATGATTGCTGGAATTGGAGAAAGTGCTGAAGGCTGCTCCCGCACGTGACTGGGTGGTCGCAGTGTCGAATTTTGATGGTGGTTCGCTTTGACGACACAGAAATATACCACACCAGAAAGTATGATGGGAGAAATGACCTTGGGGGTCATCTGATTGAATGTCAGACTTTTTGGGTCTCGGGACCAAAGGACGAACGGGTGCATGCCTTTGTTCATACCTTGGATGAAATGTCGCAATCTTGGTATGCATCAACTAAGTTGCATGGGGAGATCACCACTTGGTTAGAGTTGACGGTTTTCTTTACTCATACCTTCAATTTCATGGATGCCAATCTAGATGTTCACAATGCCCTGCAGCTCATCCGCGATGTTGTTCTGAAGGTGGTTCCAGTGGCCTACCCGGTGGATCCGAATACACATTGTCAGATGCAGTCGATGATGGAATGTTATAATATTACTGGAGGGACATAGGATGGGGATGATCCGCAAAATATCAATAGTCCAGAAACAGAAGGGAGTCAATATGTCGTAGCACCTGATGCACCGACCGATCCGGTAACTCAACCATGAAATATTAGGAAGATGAACATTGGGATGGAGGAAAACCCAAAGTTTGTGAATTTTGGGGACTATTGGGATGACGAAATGATGGCCAAGGTCACAAACCTGTTGCATGAGTTCCAAGATTTGTTCCCCACAAATTTTTCTGAGATGAAGGGCATATTGGGAGACATAGGGGAGATGAAGATTCCCCTAAAGCCAGATGCGAAACCAATCAGATAGCGACCATATCGACTGAATCCGTGACATAAGGAACGGGTCAAAATTGAACTTGACAGAATGTTGGACGCTGGCATCATTGAGCCAATAGAAGAATCAGAATGGATTAGTCCCATGGTGGTGCAGGACAAGAAGACAGGTGAGGTTCGGATTTGTGTCGACTTGAGAAAGTTGAACGATGCGTGTATGCATGATCCTTTTCCGATTCCATTCACGGATGAGGTGTTGGAAGGAGTGGGTAGTCAAGAAATGTATTCTTTCATTGATGGCTTCTCTGGATATCACCAGATCAGAATCGCAAAAGAGGATCGCAACAAGACAACATTTGTGACTGAATGGGGCTGTTTCCAGTACACCGTGACGCCCTTTGGGATAAAGAACCCACCTACGATATTCTCCCGTGTCGTTGTTGCTGCATTCAGAGATTTTATTCAGAAGTTTTTGCAAGTTTATATGGATGACTGGACAGTTTATGGATTGACCAGCGACCATTTAGAAAATCTGCGACTGATGCTAGAGCATTGTCGACAGCATCAGATCTCGTTGAACTTGAAAAAATGTATTTTCTGCGCACCTTTTGGGATTTTGTTGGGTCACATTGTCTGCAAGCAAGGATTGTTGGTTGACCCAGCAAAGATTGCATTAATTTTGAGTTTGACGCTGCCTACAAATGTAAAGCAGCTGAGAGTGACGTTGGGGCACACAGGGTACTATCTCAAGTTTATCCATGGGTACGTTGCGATCACAGCTCCAATGGGAAAGTTCTTGAAGAAGGATGCGATATTCTTATGGAGTCCCAAATGTTAGGTAAGTTTTGAGCATTCAACAAAGTTTTGGAGCATGTGATTACAAAGGTTTGTAATGCGAACCACGATGACTGGGATTTGAAGATTCCAATAGTCTTGTGGGCATATCGCACCACTTGTAAAAGATTGACGGGGAAGACACCGTTCAAACTGGTGTATGGGCAAGAGGTGGTTATGCCTAGGGATTACATTGTTCTGAGTTTGTGCATAGCATCCGCGACAGGTATGGATGGCGTTGCTGCATTAGACGAACGATTGGCACAACCGGTACAGTTGGAGGAAGACCGCTTTGTTGCAAGGTTTCACCAGTGTGTTGAGAAGGATTGACAAAAAACATGGCATGATCGACATATTAAAAACAAGCAATTTCAGTAAGGCGACTTGGTGCTGTTGTATGACAGCAAGTTCATGAAGCATCCAGATAAATTACAGATGCATTGGCTTGGTCCATATCACATTAGTTGCATTACTTTAGGAGGCGTAGTACAGCTGCAGCAGTTAGATGGAGCGATGCTACCAAAGTTGGTGAATGGTAGTAGGTTGAAGCCCTACAGGACGGGCCCGGAGTCACGCGATGCTTAACTACATTGTGGGAAAAAAAAGAGATGCAGGATGCTAGGTGGTAGGATGGCGCACTAGCAGGAAGAGAGTGCGCAAGTTTGGAATGATGATAGCATGGTTCGGAAGCCATGCCGCGACAACTGCAGGGTCACGACATAGTCAAATCAACAATAAATGCAGACATTTAAACGTAGTTAATTACGGACGCTCGGTGAAGGGACACATATTTATTACAGATCTGACCGTTTGATTGACAGGATCAGTGGCGTATTTGGCTAATTAATGCATGATTTGGTCATAATCATTGGCAGGATTTGGTCATAATGATGGATAGATCGATTTGGTGCTATAAGAATGGGTCGAGGCTAGTCGGAAGCAATTATTTTGCAAGGAGTGAATTGATCCGAGTTGTATCGAGGTGCATTGTGAGTCGAGTTGCAGAGCGGAGTTGCACTGTGATTGAGCGAATTGTAAAGAAGGGAGAGGTTTAGCCACACTTTGGCGTTGTGGTGGTTGAAGTGCAGAATGCCAGGTGAACCAGATATGGTTGAGATTTTGAGCGAAGTAGAGTCACCCATCGTCCCTCTCATTATTGAGGAGGAAGTTGCTAGTATGTCGGTCGGGTCATCAGTGATCCTGAAGAAGAGGAGGAGGGGGGGGAAGAAGAGATCCCCACCATCGGGGAAGAGGTAGACCCGATCATCTGCACAAGTGGTGGAAGAGGTCCCTGAGGCGAGTCCGTCGAGCTTAAGCGTTGTGGAATCTGCGGCTCGAGCAGGGGTATCCACTACAGATACCCTCAGGTACATACCTCCATGTCGACTTGGTGCGCCGCTCCGGAAGCTAACCAAGAACCAAAGATACCATGTCAAGATGCCGGTGCTCCCGCTAGGAATGGTATGCAACACGGATATTGTGCCTGCTCTGATGTAGATGAAATACAATGATCACGATTTGCTGGCACTTCCAGACGTTATGACGGAACCTTTTCTGCCGAGAGTAGAAGGAGAAGTCGGCCTAACACCACGTATTCCACATGATTGGGTGCGGGGATTGGACAAAGTTGGATTGTTGGGCTTGATCAACATGCCGCACTTTGGGTGGTTGACAGAGGAAAATTCCTGCATTAAGCAGATTTTGGCCTGCTTTCATGGTGGAACTCTATAGTTGGACAGACTAGTCACTAGCACGGTCGACATGATTTTTCAAGATCATGGGGTTTCCAAAGGATGGGACAAACCCCGCGCAATATTTTCAGGGGAAGAACAATGACAAGAAGCTCCTGGCACGCAATATGATTTGCAACACGACGAACGGGCATACTGCCTTACCGACATCAATGATCAAGCGGTTTGCATCGGGGCATGGATCCTGGCTACTAAAATAGTCAGGAACAACCGAACCAACCAAGGCAATTCAGGGGTTGTTGCATGCGAAAAGCTGTGTGCGGAAGGGGTGTAGATGAACTGGTCACTCTTCTCACTGAACCAGTTGACGGAGGACACGGTGGTGGTCCAGGCGGGCAAGTGACCCTTTGCATACAACTAGTTGTTGATTTTAATTGCGCTCATTTCCTGGATGGAGCCCGATGAATATCAAGGCATGGATGTCGATGCGGTACAAGTTTGTAAAGGAGCACGCTACCAGAACCTTTGGTGGGTGCATGAACCTGAGTAAATTAAGGATTGCGCAACACAATTTTGGCTCTATTGGGAAGCACTGTAGGCAGAAGTTGAGCGTGTTCCACGGTTGTCTCAGGAAACCATCATGAAATATAAAGGGATTGATCGGTTTGCGATTGTTCCCCATAGCATTCATGTGTAAGCGCAACGTGATTCGGGGAAGCAATGGCTGCAGACCCCATACAAATTGTCCTATGCACAGCTGGATGCGATCATCGATGACTGGCCCGTAGAGTGGTGAGAACCAGTCAATCTGGAAGAGGAATCATCGGGGGCCCCACTGGATGCACTAGGGATGGATCAACCAAATACCCTAGATTCAGATCAAGAGTTGTCGTAGACACCCACTGATGAAAAGCGTGATCTTGAGGAGGGAAGAATGAAGGCGCGCTATGAGCAAGGTACTCCAAGTGGCACAATCCCACCAATGGAAGTGTAGATGGAATGGATTATTGTGGCCATAAAAAATGCAACAAATGCAATAGCTCGAGTAATAACGACGCAGGCTGCGGCAGGATTCAACAAGGTAAAAGATCGACTTGATTCCTTGTTTGATATTATTTTGAAGAAGGCACCAGAAGTAGCACCTATGCAGGTAGTTGGCACAATCAACACTGAGCCGTGGGTTCAGAATGTGCAAATTCCCTCGACTACGATTGAGACTGACAATGAGGCTCTCTAGGCTTCACTGCAGCAGTTGCAAGGGTTTCCCATTGACATCAATGCACTGTCCTCATAGACGTTGGTGCAGATGCAGGAAATCATTGGCCAGGAGCTGGCCGATAGGGTGCAAGATGTTAGCGGTAAGTTTTTGCGATTGCAGGAGAATGAAGCAGTGGCCCGACAGGAATTAGAGGAATTAAAGGAAAAGGAAGTAGCGGTGCGGGAGGTGGTAGACGAAGTGGAGAACAAGCTCGAGAGCTGATTGCCGAGAAGGCTAGCACAATTGCGTAACTAAAGAAGGACCAGGATCATCTGATGGTGGAAACAACAAACCTCTGGGATAGCATAGTGCAGATAGAGGAGGCAATTGTTGAGGCTTGTCAATATATATTGGAGCCTACTGCGCAGTTGGATCCAGTCAAGCGAGCACAGTGACTTGGGGCTGTCATCGCCTAGTTGCAACACGACAATGCAGACTTGCAAGCTTTACTACAACCAGGCACACCACAGGAGAAATTAGTTGACAGGAAATGCGCCATGTAGGAGTTGGCGACCCAACTGGGACAGATGGAGCAAGCAACGACAAAAATCACTACAAATACTGTGCATTTTTGGGGGCAGCATCGTCCAAGACGAGCAATTAGAATAATTGACCAAGCTGCGACAAGATGCGAAAGGGAAGCCGGCCACACTGAAGACGTCCATGAGAATGTTGCCACCAGTTGTTCAGGTCACCAAATTGGTGGAGCTGAAGGAGTTACAATAGCGGGTTTCAAAGGCCCAGGAGCGTCAACAAAAGAACAGTGTGCAGTTGGAGGAATTCCAAGAGATTGGCATGTAGTTTTCCATCAAGGAAGTTTTTGCGCTACAGGCAGTATAGGAAGGTCAACGAAAAGTTGCTGATAAGTTGGTTGAGCACCCATCAGCGCAGGACTTCACAGAGAGTCAGAAGATCACTGCAGCGGCTAAAGAGAAAGTTAGGGAGATCGATCAATAGTACGAGGACTTTAGGATGAAGATCAATGAGTACACCATGTCCAGCTGATGTGGGTCGAGGGCGAGCCACAAAATTGTGTTGGGTGCCTGTTGGGAGGCAGTTTGATGAGTCAGTTGCGCAACATCATGGATGCTGCGCAAGGTCAAAGATACTGCGCAAGAAGGAAAACAACGTGCAAGTGGATAATAGTTTATATAGTTTTGGGTCATTTGGACCGCGTTATGCGGGTTTTGGGTCATTTGGACCACATTGTACGGTCTAAGGGTCATTTAGTTGTAAATCTTGTTAGAAAGTAGTTAGGTGGTCAGCTAAGTGGACAATGAATGTAGAGGCGGAAGCCTATAAACAGACATGGCATTGTAAGTGTTGATACATCCATCAATTAATCGAAGAGACAGTTGAGCACAGATGATAAGAGAGAATTTTGCTTGATTTTGTCTGTTGATCTGGGTATGCGACGGAAGAACTATATTGCTGTATCTGAGTATGTTGCGAAGATTAATATGATATGATGGGGTTTTGAACAGAATCTCTGTGTTCCTTTATGTTTTCCTGTTATGAATGTGCAATATGAATACATGAATGATGCAATGTTTCCTTATTTCAAAGAATACTTTAACTGCTAGATCTGTTGCATATTAATGGGTTTTTAATTGATAATGAGATTTGTTGAATTATGATGCAGTTCTGCCTAAATTCCTAAGTTGAAATATTAGATTTGTTTGTGAATGCTGCGATAAGTTGATTAAGCGGATGCAAAAGAGTCCTTCTTCATTCGGCGGAAACATGGTTCCATCAGATCTCCCTTGAACATCTCGGGTGAGATTTCAGTTGTTCCGCAGGTGTCGCTAGACGAGGTAAAACCTATCTGGGCCAGTGCTAAGGGAGATCGCAGTGGATTGGATGTCGACAGAGTGAGGAATCCCTATCGACTGGGTGTGTGTCAACAAGATGTTCATAATGGTAGAACAAAATATCCAATACATAACTGAAAGATGTATATATCATGGCCACTGAAATACAAGCGTGGATCCATGTCAAAACATGAGATCATAGCCATAAAAAAAACTGGATCTATGACCCATCAAGAGCCAAAAATGGGTGTGACTCAGTCTTGCGCAACTTGGAAAATAACAAAATGTGATGATGCTATTATAGGCCCAAAGTCTTCATCCAAACCGTCTCAAGGTACGAATCCTAACCATGCGAATAAATGAGTTGAGGTCGAACATGGAGGATACCATTTGATTACCGGCCAATGATGTAGACCGTTAACAAACGTGAGGGCACCCACCATTAATGAAAATGGGGCCCAAGGTACCTAGTACATTCTAACAAGTGTGAATAAGAGGTCTTGAAGTCGAACACTTGAAGAATCCATTGAGTAGGGGACATTGATGTATTCCTGCTATTCAATGGCGAGGGAAATTGCCACTAATGACTGCAATCCCCAAGGTACTACCCGAAACTCTAAACTTCATTCCCAGAGCAATATGAGTTGAAGTCTATGGGAAGAAATCCATTGGTGTTAGGAACCCATGTCTTTACTTTGTTAGTATATTGTTGTTGGACGCATATGCTTTGTAAGTCGTCCCGTAGTATTTGTTGATCAATAGTTTGTGTTATTTTTGTTGGCGCATATGCTTTGTAAGTCGCCTGTAGTATTGTTGATCCATAGTTTGTAGTGGCCCATGGTTTTGACCCATGGTATTGGTGCCTAAACTTAGTATATAAGTGTGTGTTGAGACCTATGAAGGCACCGTGAAGTTATTTGTATTGATCTTGCTCATAGGAGGTTGCCCCCTCGAAGTGTCCTGTGATCAATATAAAAGTGATTCTGAGTTTTGTCATTTCTGCTATTTCGCATATTCTTATTAATTAATTGTTGCAAGTGCTTCACATCTGGTATTAGAGCACTTTCTTGGGCTCACTAGGTGAAATTTCTGCCAAATTTTTTTCGCATCTGTTGCAGGTTCGGATTTGGGAATAATCCCTATCCGCTTAACTGTGGGAAGTACTTGGGCATAAGCCCTAAAACTCATTGTGAGGAGTACCACAGGAACCCCGAAGTAGTTGGCCCATTGAGAGGACCTGCCAGTGAAAAGGGCAACGACCCCTACCTGATTGACTAGTTCCCACCCGTGAGGTAAACCAAGAGCTATCGTTTGTGGCAAAGCGGTTATCAGTTTTACCTGAGCCGTGGAGTGAGGGGTACTGCCCCAATACGCAAGCCGTCAGACAGCATTGGTGGTCGAGTGAAACCCCTGAACTGTTAGGAAGCCACACATACCTGGGGCCAATATCTATTTTCAGCTGAATTGTTGTTGATCACTGCTGCGCCGTTTCAGATCCAGCCGTTCCAATCCATTTTGAAAGCTATTCTAGATCCAGCCGTTTTCAATCCATTCGGTGCCATTTCAGATCCCTCTATTTCCGCTTGCTTCTGGGCCGTTGCAGATTTATCTATTCCAGATCCCTTTCGAGCCGTAGTCGCTCCAGTCTGGAAATTTTTTATTTTATTTTATTTTATTTTATTTTATTTTTATTTTATTTTTTTTTTATTTTATTTATTTTATTTTATTTATTTTATTTATTTTATTTTTTTATTTTTTATTTTTTTTTATTTTTTTTATTTTTTTTATTTTTTTTTTTTTATTTTTTTTTATTTTTTATTTTTTTATTTTTTATTTTTATTTTTTTTTCAGTTTTTTCTCCATATCTCTCTTGTTTTCACTCTGTTTCCATTGAAATTTTTGGGGAACCCCTATCATCCCATTCTTCATATTTCATTCCTGAAGACCCTATCCCCAATTCCCCTTCACAAAGCCCGAAATCCCACATTTGTCTATTTTTAGGGTTTGTCATAACTTCCTCAGATTTCACCCAATCACCTTCAAATTTTACCACAGAGTTCCTTTCTGAATTCTGGTTCTTTGTCCCCCTTTGCCAAATTTTCCCATTCTTTCACCCCACTTCTGAAATCCTCATTTTTTCTTCCCTGTCTATTCGACAGTGTCCAAAACCTAGTCAAACCCCAATTACCCTTCAGATTTTTTCCCAAGTCCAGATTTTCCTTTACTGAAGTAGTTTCTGTTTTTGTTTTCCTACCCAGTCAACCAAAAAAAAAAAAACTCCTGGTTATGGTTGTCACCCGTGCAGGAGCAAAAACCATGGAAGACGCACTTGCAGCCATCCAAGCCAAACTCCAGGATATGGATGAAAAATTTCTCGGCCTCCATCTTGAACATTCAGCTATGAACAACAAACGACAGTCCGAGTCTTCATCAGACAATGGGTTATCTTCTTCCAGCAATTTCCGTGGTCCGAAGCTTGATTTTCCTCGCTTCAATGGTACTGATCCAACTGGATGGATCTATCGTGCAGAACAATATTTCAGTCTGCATAATACTTTTGATGTCAACAAAGTTCCGCTTGCATCCTTTCATTTGGAACAGGAAGCTCTTCAATGGTACCGTTGGTACATCAAGGCTCATGAAGAGCCAAAATGGCCAGACTTTTGCAACGCTTTGGTCCTAGTGCTTTTGATGACTTCATAGGAGCCCTCACTAAACTTCGCCAAATTGGCACTGTGAGAGAGCATCAAATCGAATTTGAGAAACTAGCCAACCACACTGAAGGATTGTCTGATGAATTTTACCGGAGTTGTTTTATCAGTGGTCTAAAGGATGCCATCCGGTCTGAGGTCAAAATGTTCTGTCCCAACACAATGATGAAAGCCCTAGGGTTGGCTAAATTGGCAGAAGACAAGATTGCATCCCAACAACGCTCCAAGCCCACTTTTTTTCCCCTTCGAAATATGGGTTCTCAACGACCACCTATACCGTAGGCTTCTCGACCAACTCCTATCAAGCGTTTGTCTGAAACAGAGATGCAAGGACGCAGAGAAAAGGGGCTTTGCTATAATTGTGATGAGAAATTCACTCCGGGACATAGATGTGTTCAGCAAAATCTCTATCTCTTGGATGTGGATTCTCCGCCTGCCTTTGAAATTGGTGACGAAGATCCAGAAACAATGGATGCTTCGATCGACATTCAAGAACCGCCTATTGACCCTCTGTCTCAGAATGACCAGCCAAAGATATCTCTCCATGCTTTAGATGGAATCAACACCCATCAAACAATGCGGGTCAGGGGTTACTTCAAGAAGCTTCCTCTTACAATACTCATTGATTCTAGTAGCACTCATAATTTCATTGACCCTCGGATCGCCAAACAAGCTGATTGTTTTATCCATCCTTGCTCCAACTTTGAAGTCATGGTTGCCAATGGGAGCACCTTACCTTGCAAAGGGAAGTGTCGAAATGTGTGTATCTCTATGGGATATTATACCTTGCGCTCCGACATGTTTTCCTTGACCTTAGGCGGATGTGATGTGGTTTTGGGTGCTCAATGGCTATGCACACTTGGCCCTATCTTATGGGATTTTGTTGAACTTTGGATGCAGTTTTCCCTCAATGGACAAAAACACACATTGACAGGATTACAACCTAGTTCTCTCAGCATCATCAGTTCACATCGCATGGAAAAACTCCTCAAGAAGAATTCACATGGTGTCATCGCTCAGATCCATTCGATTCAGATGCAACCATCAGCGGTCTCCACTACTCCATTGGATCTACAACAAATTCTGGATCGATATACAGGTGTCTTTGCTGAACCAGTGGGATTGCCACCTTCCAGGCCAGAAGACCATTGTATTCAGCTCCTTCCTGGCAGCGTTCCTCCCAACATCAGGCCCTATCGCTACCCATTTCACCAAAAAAAGGAGATTGAAATGCTCGTTCGGGACTTATTGAAGCAAGGTATTATTCGCCCAAGCACTAGTTCCTTTTCTTCTCCAGTTCTTCTTGTCTGCAAAAAAGATGGGTCATGGCGCCTCTGCATTAACTTCCGAGCACTTAATCACCTCACCATCAAGGATAAGTTTCCAATTCCTGTTGTTGATGAGCCTCTTGATGAGCTTCATGGGGCTCACTTTTTCTCCAAGTTGGATCTTCGTTCTGGCTATCATCAAACTCGGGTTCATGAGGATGATATCCCTAAAACAACTTTTCGCACACATGATGGCCATTATGAGTTTTTGGTCATGCCCTTTGGCCTCACTAATGATCCTTCCACATTCCAGGCCTTAATGAATAAAATATTTTGACCCTACTTGCGGAAATTCATTTTGGTATTCTTTGATGATATCCTCATCTACAGTAAAACATGGGATGAACATCTCCAGCATCTGGATCTTGTCATGCAACTTTTCTCTGACCATCATCTCCACGCCAAGCAGTCTAAATGTGTTTTTGGACAGAAGGAAGTTGAGTATCTCGGGCACATTATCTCAGCACTAGGGGTTCGCATGGATCCTGCCAAAATCGATGCCATGAACAATTGGCCACATCCTCAGACACTCAAGAGAATTCGTGGTTTTTTGGGGTTGACTGGCTACTACCGCAAGTTTGTCAAGGATTATGGGAAAATTACAACTCCATTAACTGCTCTATTGAAAAAGGATGCTTTTATATGGACACATGCTGCTCAGTGTGCATTTGACAGACTAAAACAAGCTATGTGTACTACACCTGTTCTAGCTATGCCTGATTTTTCCAAGCCCTTCAGTATTGAGAGTGATGCTTGCGGCAATGGACTTGGTGCTGTTCTCCTTCAAGATGAACACCCCATTGCGTTCACTAGCAAAGCCCTTTCAGGTAAGAATTTAGATGCCTCTACCTATGAGAAGGAAATGATGGCTATTTTGCATGCAGGACAAAAGTGGCGACCATACCTATTAGGGAATCATTTCTGCATCAAGATTGATCACCAGAGTCTGAAATATTTCTTGGAACAACGTGTCTCCTCCCCAGCACAACAAAAATGGGTTAGCAAACTCATGGGTTATGACTATGAGATCACTTACAAGAAGGGTAAGGACAATATTGTGGCAGACGCTCTTTCTCGCACATTTGATGCCCAAGGTTCTCTTTCAGCTATTTCTATGCCTGTTCCAAATTGGTTGCAATCTGTTCAACAGGGTTATGCCAATGATTCTTCCTTATCTCAAATCATCCAACGCTTGAACAACAACCCTTCTGCTGTACCACATTACTCTTGGGATGGTGCTTCTCTGAGTTACAAGGGTCGTCTGGTGCTTCCCCAGAGCACAGATATTCAACAGGCTGTCTTCTATGAACTCCATGCTTCTCCATCGATAGGGCACTCTGGGTTCCTCAAAACGTATGAACGGGCACAACGTAACTTCTTTTGGCAGGGAATGAAAAGGACAATTCAACAGATGGTGGCCGAATGTGATACCTTCCAGCGCAATAAGGGTGAAACAACACTCCTTCTAGGATTGCTCGAACCCTTGCCCATACCTACACGAATTTGGACAGATATTTCTATGGATTTCATTGAAGGGCTCCCTAAATCTAGCGGGAAGACAATGATTCTCGTTGTGGTTGATCGCCTCTCCAAATATAGTCATTTTTGTGCTCTCAGCCATCCCTATACAGCCTCCTCAGTCGCACAAATTTTCCTGGACCAGATCTTTCATCTTCATGGCATCCCTTCTTCCATTGTATCGGATCGTGATGCGACTTTCACCAGTCATTTTTGGACAGAACTATTTCGCCACACTGGCACCAAACTGAAGATGAGTTCAGGGTATCACCCACAAATAGATGGTCAGACTGAAATGATCAATAAATTCTTGGAAACTTATCTTCGTTGCTTCACCTCTGAACAACAACATCAGTGGGCAAAGTGGCTCCCTCTCGCTGAATGGTGGTACAATACCTCTTACCACACTGCCTCTAAAATGACCCCATATGAAGCAGTCTATGGTCAGGCACCTCCAGTTCTTCTTCCATACACCCCCAACAGTTCACCAATTCAGGAAGTTGACACGGTCCTTCGAAACCGCGATCAGATTCTTCGCATTTTGTGGGACAATCTTCACATGGCAAGAAACCACATGAAGCAACAAGCTGATCAACACCGTTTTGAGTGCACTTTTCAAGTAGGTGATATGGTTTTTCTTTGTCTCCAGCCGTACAAGCAATCCTCCCTGAAACTCAAAGGGCGTCATAAGCTCGCTCCAAATTTCTATGGGCCATATAGGATTCTTTAGAAGATTGGGTCCGTTGCTTATAAATTGGAACTTTCTCATTCTTCCCACTTTCATCCAATCTTTCATGTCTCTTGTCTGAAGAAAGTTCTTGGCACCAACATCAGTGGACAAACGATTTTACCCGAACTGGATAATGAAGGATCCATCCTTTTGGAGCTGGAGGCCATCCTCAATCGGCGCACTCGTCAGCTTCTCTCTCTCTCTATCACAGAGGTCTTAATTCAGTGGCACGACATGCAACCAGAGGATGCTACATGGGAACCACTCCTTCAAATTCAACAACAATTTCCACATCTAAAGCTTTGAGGACAAATTTTTTTTTAAGGGGGAGGGGATGTTAGGAACCCATGTCTTTACTTTGTTAGTATATTGTTGTTGGACGCATATGCTTTGTAAGTCATCCCGTAGTATTTGTTGATCAATAGTTTGTGTTATTGTTGTTGGCGCATATGCTTTGTAAGTCACTCGTAGTATTGTTGATCCATAGTTTGTAGTGGCCCATGGTTTTGACCCATAGTATTGGCGCCTAGACTTAGTATATAAGTGTGTGTTGAGACCTATGAAGGCACCGTGAAGTTATTTGTATTGAGCTTGCTCATAGGAGGTTGCCCCCTAGAAGTGGCCTGTGATCAATATAAAAGTGATTCTAAGTTTTGTCATTTCAGCTATTTCACATATTCTTATTAATTAATTATTGCAAGTGTTTCACAATTGGAATGGAGGCCTTAAGGCATCCTCCATCATCCAACATGAGATATAATCAAAAGGTTGATTTGATCTGGAATAGGATTGAGTACATGATGAAACATACTGACACCAAGGAATGGCCGACACATGAGGTCAAGGTAATTGAAGAATGGCCGACACAAGGGGCATCCTTGAATATTGAGCATGACACATGAGTGACTTAGGAAAATTTGAAGACAAAGGGACCATGATATAAATCTGTAATGTAGGAGACATTAAAGAGATTCTCCATATGAATGGAAGAGTAACCAATCAGAGGAGTAACAACTCTGAGATCGGGTTTATCCTAAGACCAAAAACTAAAACCCAACTTGTCTAAAAGGACTAAAAAAGGTGCCATGTTCAAGGATATGATTGACTTGTTGTCTTTATACTGAAAGATACTTGACATTCTTCCCTTCCCAATATCTTTTGTTTTAAATTTCCTTCTTGTTAGTTTTAATGAGTCCAAGAAAGAAGACTCAATAGTCCTTCTTCATTTTTGAAACAAACTCGAAGAACGAGGGATAAGACTGCTTGATATAAGTCCAACCATGTGTAATTTAACGAGTCTATGGGAGGGAAAATCAAGACCTTCTTCATGTTTTAACAAGTTTGAAGAAGAGATAAAATAGTACTCGATAACACTGATCCATGTATTTTAATATCGATCATGGATTTGTTCATGTTCGCCGGTGTTTTTAATTTTACGGAGTCTGAAAAACTTAAACAATAACTCCATACACCCACTCGTGGATTTTAATATCGAGTCCAAGTTGGTATGTGCTCTTCGATGTTTTCATATTTAAGAAGTTTGAAAAACTTAAACAATTACTCCATATACCTACTCGTGGATTTCACATTGAGCTCCAGTTGGTGAATGATCGCTGGTGTTTTCATGTTTCGAGAGTCTGAAAACCCTAAAGAAGACTCCAAAAGGTCCTTTTTCGTAGAGTTAGTCTCTGTCACGTCCCCTTCCATCAATCAGTGCAAGGGAGGAAACATGAACAAACATACCGGGCTTATTGGCAATCTCATCCCCATACATTACTTCAAAATTCATGGATAAGTAAAACTTATGTATCCATATTCATACTCAACAACACAATGGAATTAAACACTATATATACACATAGTTTCATCATGCATTCAACATATAAACAACAGTCATTAATTAAAACATTGCAGAGCACATAATTAACATAACTCAACTACAGAAAACAGTTATCTTTGAAATGAAGCTATCCAACAACTGGCTGTGTGAGAGCAATGTTCCACCCAACCATAGATCTTTGTCCAGCCAATATTCTTTCAGTTGAGAGATAACCCCCAAGCTGGGTTGTGTATCCACTAAGGAGGAACTAAATGGGCTCACTCACAGCCATGGTTTCATTCAAAAACTATGTTAAGCCAACACACAGTTGGGTTTATCAAGAATACAAAAGACAAAGGAGGGGAATGCTAAGCCAGTGAGCTCAACCACAGAGATACATGCATCTCAAGATAATTCAAACAGTCAAGGCACCCAGAGTACCTACCACACCCAATACAAGGAAGATCCCCTTCTCTGCTGCACAGTCCCTCATGCGTCCCTTCCCTCCAATTCTCTTTAGGATGGGCATATAAAGGTCCAAGCTGCTAAATCCTTGAGATTCCATCCTTCACTGGGTTTATCAAGTATTCCCAACCTCTGTTCTAGAATTCACACTTGAAATTTCTCAATTCGGTGATCAAATAACTCAATCCCGTCACTGGACTTCTGGGCTATAAAAACTGGGTTTTTCTATGGATTTCGAGGTATCTAATACTCTCAAATTCTCCCCAAGGTTCATATCTATGGATCCCCCATTGGATTTTACTGTCAATACCAAATTCTGAGTGTTTATGGCTCTTCAAAACGTGGGTTCTTGCAAAGTTACGATTTTTGTTTTTTCTCACTACTGGGAATTCGCAATGGATGAAAATTGATGCTGAGATGTTCAATAATGGAATTGGAATGAGGAATAACCCATTCCCATGAGGTAGAGTGACTTTGTGGTACAAGAAAAAATAGACCCATACCTGCCATACGAATTTCTGGGCTGCCCATGCTCCATTGAAGCCATGGACTGAATTCTTCAACAACTTCCTTACAACGGAATTAAATGTCAGCAAGGAAAGTCAAATGGGTTCTTACAATGACATTTAGCAACATATGGTTCATCCCCACAACCCCCTCACCACTTCCTAGTGAAATACACATGGACCCTTCTCATTCGTTGCTTCCATAGCCAGTTTTGGTATTTTATTGAAATATTAATATTTACATCAAATTACAATATTCCATGGCTTAATAGCACATGGATAACAAAATGTCAAATACTTGTCCATTTTAAATAAAATCTGAACATACGCTAGCGGGGCCTTGGCCTTGAGCTCCATGCTAGGGAAACATACATTGCATGTATACAATATTTATATTAAAAGCCAATATTTCATATGGGTCAAAATTGGGGTATTACATTCCCCTCCCCCTTAGAACAACACCGTCCTCGGTGTTCTCAAAACTGAACAAAAATGTAAATGCCTCTCTCATGGCATCCTCCAGCTCCCATGTAGCCTCATCAGGACTAAGGTGCTCCCACTGGACCTTTACCTACCTGATGGCTCTGTTCCAGAGCAAAGTGACCTTCTTGTCGATGATGCGCATAGGCTCTACTTGAAACTCTCCCTCGGGTTCCACTTGTATCACATTCCAATCAATCATATGATTAGGATCATGTACATACTTCTTAAGCAAAGATACATGGAAAACATTATGTGCTCTTATATTAGCAGGCAATGCAACTCTATATGCCACTGGCCCTATCCTATCTAGGACTTCAAATGGTACACAATATCTTGGTGCCAACTTGGCACAACTTTCCAACTTGAGAGAACTTTTCCTTGGTTTCACTCTCAAATAAACATGATCCCCAATCTGAAATTCCTTATGCACTCTTTTCAAATTTGCATAACTCTTTTTCCTGTCCTGAGCTGCCTTTAAATTCTACCCAATCTTAACCACTTCCTGTTCCATTTCCTTGATCATCTCTGGTCCAAGTACTACCCTTTTCACTGGGCTTTCCCAATTCACTGGAGTCCTGCATCCCTTGCCATACAATGCCTCAAATGGACTCACCCCCAATGATGCATGATGCCCATTATTGTATGCAAATTCTACCAAGTGTAGGTAATCTTCCCACTTGGATGGTTTATCCATCACATACATTCTCAGCATGTCTTCAAGAACCTAATTCACCCTCTCAGTTTGGCGATCTATTTGAGGATGATATGCTGTACTGAAATTCAATCTAGTTCCCAATTCCTGAAATAATCCTTTCCAGAAATTGGAAGTGAACTTAGTATCGCGATCATAAACTATTGCTTTGGGCAATCCATGCAATTTGAATATCTCTCTCATGAATATATTTGCAATGTCATTAGCCTTGTGAGTGGACTTGACTGGGATAAAATGAGCTACCTTTGATAGCTTGTCCATCACAACCATGATTGAATCATGCTTCTTCACTGTCATGGGCAGACCTGTTAGAAAATCCATAGAGATCACTTCCCACTTCCATTCTGGAATGGGTAAGGGTTGCAACAATCCTGCTGGATGTTGGTGCTCTGCCTTGACCTGTTGGTAGTTCTGATAGCTAGTAATGTACTCATCTATGTCCTTCTTCTTACCATGCCAAAAGTATTGCTTTATTGCTGCTGTTATAGTCTTTTGATATCCTGGATGTCAAGAGTATGGAATTTGATGTATTTCATCCACCACTGGCTTCTTCAAATCTGCACTATTTGGGATGTACAGTCTATCTTTGTAGATGAGGATATCATCTTCACTAAGCTGATAACCCGCACACTTTTCATCCACATTACTTTGCTACAACTTCTCTTTAATTTGAAGGCAAGTTTCATCACTATTTTGGGCTTCAAGAACTCTTGTTTTCAAATCTAATTTACACACACTTAATGTTGCAACATGAAATTTTCTGCTAATGGCATTTGCAACCTTATTCTCTTTCCCTTTTACATGCTTAAATTCAAAATCAAATTCACAAAGAAATTCCATCCATCTAGCTTTCCTAGCATTCAAGTTTGGTTGATCAAACAGATACTTCAAGCTCATGTGGTCTGTTCTAAGCTTGAATCTTCTCCCCATCAAATAATGTCTCCACATCTTGAGAGCATGGACTATGGCTGCTAATTCTAAATCATGTGTGGCATAATTCTTTTCATGCTCTTTTAGTTTCCTTGATTCATAGCAAATCACAACTCCTTCTTGCATAAGCACTCCACCTAGCCCTTCAATGCAAGCATCTGTGGACACTACAAAATCCTTCTTTGGATTTGCTATCTTCAAAACATGAGCACTGGTAAGTAACTCCTTTAACTGCTGAATTTTTTTTTCACATTTCTCAGACCATACAAACTTGATATTCTTCCTTTGCAATGAAGTGATTGGATGAGCTATCTTGGAGAAGCCTTCAATAAAACTTCTGTAGTAACCAACAAGACCCATGAAAGATCTAACATCTGAAACATTTTTTGGAGTAGACCAGTCCATGATGGCATTAATCTTCTCTGGATCAACTGCAATTCCTTCATAAATGATATGACCCAAATATTGCACCTTCTTTTGGTAAAACTCACACTTGCTTAACTTGGCATACAACTGATGCTCTCTAAGGACTTGCAACACCATCCTTAGATGCTCCTCATGTTCTTCTTCACTCCTTGAATAAACAAGAATGTCATTCAGGAACAAAATCACAAACTTATCCAAATATTTGCTGAATACACTATTCATGAGACACATGAATGTAGCAGGTGCATTTTTAAGACCAAATGGCACCACAGTGAACTCATAATGACCATATCTAGTTCTGAAATCCATCTTATGAATGTCTTCTTCTTTAATCCTCACTTGATGGTATCCAGACCTCAAGTCAATCTTGGAAAACACTTTAGCTTCCTTCATTTGATCAAACAAGTCATCAATTCTTGGCAATGGATACTTGTTCTTAACTATCACTTTATTTAGCTTCCTGTAATCAATACACATCCTTAAAGTCCCATCCTTCTTCTTAACAAATAACACCGGTTCTCCCCAAGGAGACACACTAGGCCTGATATACCTCTTGTCCATTAATTCTTGTAGTTGCATCTTCAACTCTACCAATTCCAATGTGCTCATTCTATAAGGAGCTTTGGAATTTGGCACTGACCTTGGAACAAGATCGATGGTAAAATCAATATCTCTCTTTGGTGGTAGTCCCGACACTTAATCCGGAAACACATCTTGGAATTCTTGCAATAATGGGAAGTCTTCTATCCCAGGACCTTTGTCCTCTGACGAATCTGATATATGAAATGCATATAATTGACAACTATGCTTATAAAACTTCTTCAACTGTCAGGCTGCAATTTGTCTTATTGAAACTTGCTTGGGTATTCCTCTTACCAATATTGGCCTTCCCTCTTCATCATTTCACTCAAGTGCTTTCTCATAACAGTCCAACTTGGCTCTATGTCTTTCCAACCAATCCATGCCAATTAAGGCATCATAAGATCCTAATGGTAGTACATTTAAATTTGCATGTGTGTGGAGTCCATTCAATTCTATGGGGCACTCCACCACTACTTCACTAACTTTTCTCTTGGTCCCTGTGGCTAATTGAACTAACCAAGACTTATTGTGCTTCACTTTTCTAAGAGAACAACCTTCAACCACTTTTGGAGAAACATAACTATGAGTAGATCTTGGATCAATCAAAACAGAAATAGTTTGCTTAGAAATATTACCTTCAACTTCTACCACTGATGATTGATGATTTTCCTGATGATTATCCAACACTGCATAAATTCGAGGCGTTGCCCTTGCCATGTCCTCCACTATTGCTACTCCCTTTAAATTGTGAAACCTTCGGGGATTCTCCTTCTGATGTGGCCAATCCTTAAGCATGTGATTTTTTCCACATCCCCAACATTGAAGTGGCCCTTTTGATGCTTTATCTACTGCTACTGTTGGCTTGAATCCACTTCTTGCTTGCTGCCCCTGTGGAAAGGTCCTGGGTTGACTTTTGAATGGTGGTTTGAAGCCACTTTTATTTTTATCAAACCTCCCTCTTGGATTTCCTTTCCATAATGGGTTAACCTCTGATTTTCCTTTACTCTGCTCATAGCAATGCATTGCCATTCTAATGGCTTCATCAAGGCTTGGTGGATTAACAAACTCAATCCTATCTCTGAAACTTTGAGGTACACTCCCAAGAAAGCATTGGATTTTTACTCTCTCATCTTTAATGTAATCCACATACCTCAATAATTCCAAAAATTTATGGACATGTTCTTCCACAGATTTTTGTCTCAATCTGAGTTCATTGAACTCTTTTATCTTATTTTCATAATACCTAGCAGAAATGTATTTTTCCTTGAAGTACTTCTTAAATCTCTTCCAGCTGACCTTCCTTTCACTGATCCCTTTCACTTGCAAGAGGTTGTCCCACCAAATTGAAGCTCTGCAATTTAGATTGTAAATGCCAATTCTGGCCTTTTCATTTCCTGAGTAGTCCTAAAGTCTGAAATATTTCTTCATTCCAAGAAGCCATGCCTCTGCCTCTTGGCCAGTCTTGTCTTCTCCATCAAATGTGGGAGGCCTTGCCTTCCTGAATTCTCCCTGTGGGATGCTTTTGAACTTATTTCTTCCATTAAAACTCATGGGCATATGCCTTGGAATTCTTTGAGAACCTCTGGAGTCACATGATTTGCTAGAAGAAAATCTAGAGGGAGGTGTTCTATGCTTCTTGTTGATGTATTTGTAAATTCGGAAGATATTCTTCTATGTATTACATTTGTACTTTATTGTATCCCCAACGGAGATGTATTATTCCTCCGATTGGAAGTGTTGTCATGTGTACTTGCAAGTGTCGCAAGTTATATTGTAAGTGTCGTAACTTATACTTGATGGGTTATTAGAACACCTTGATGGGGTCGACCTTGTATGAGTCATGTGGGTAAAAGGGTTATTAGACCACCCTAGAGGGGTCGGCTCAGTCAGCATTATGTTAAGTGGTTAAATTGGGGCCGACCTAGTTGAGTAAAGGGCAAGTCAAGTTAGTGTATAAATAGAGAGCGTGTCTCTCTCATTTTACATATTGTCTCATTTCACTTACTTCGCATTATTGAGAGAAGATAAGGGTGCGCACAAGTGGAGGAGGAGCATGCTATTGAATTTATCTATCTCTTGGGTTTGATCATGGTGATCCTTGTATTGATGCTTATTCTATCTCTGAGGAAGTTGCGGGTTTTTTCACCTTCTTGGTTTTCCTCGATGAAATGTTTTGTGTCTCTTGTTCCTTGTCTCTTATGCTTGATATGCTGTACATGTTGTTCTTTCAGTTAAGATCCTAGATCTATTGAATTAAATGATCAAAAACTAATACTTCTTGCTCACAGAACTCTTCCTTGGGCTTGGAGTCCTCTTCTTTGAACGACCTCTAGAGTGACTCTCTACATCTCTTCCTTATTCACTTACATTGCTTGGGTTGGACCCAAGGTTTATCTTCTGCTGCATATCGGTGAGGATTTTCAAAATAGCAACATTGAGTTGGTTTTGTTCTTCTTGAGTCTTCATCAACCTTTCATTGAAACTCACCATGGTTTCAACCAAATTCTGAGGATTTACTTGCTCCCTTCTCCCATTGGATTCAGTCTCAGCATTCCCTTCTTGCACATTTTCTCCTAGCACATCTTCTTCATGTTCATAAGGATCCTGAGCATCATTTATGGTCGCCATTTTTCCTTTAAGCTGCCTCTGCTACACTATTAAATCTTATGAGTTGCAAGCACTGTGCATTATGAAAATATTTGTTAGACATCTTAGGAATGCTTATAGAAACATAACAATCAATATTTAACATAATCAAACTCATGGATTCATTTACAGAGTTAATATGTCTTCATTTCTTTTGCCCATTCATGCAATTATGGAAATTGCCCATATTGTCAACAATATGTCAAAACAATCACTAACACTTTTCTACTCTAATTATCTATGGGGTATGATAACCTCATTCAAATTCTGGTCATGCACCATTGTTCCCTGCTGGATAATATTTCCAATGCTTATCCACATGCTACATTCTGACTTCGAGTGTGGAAACTACATCGCTTCAAAAATAACAATTTTCACCACAATTCTACACTTTTACACAGTTGTAAAATATCTTGAACTGCCAACTTCAGCCACCTGTAGAAGCAAATCTATAAGGATTTAGGAAAACTTTTCTACCAGGAGAATTTAGTCCATATAGCAAGGAACACTCAACAACTTGCAGATCTCTGCTCCGATGCTTCATTCATATTCTATAAAATTCCGGGTATGACTACTTTTAACTTTTTTCCAAAATTTCAAATTTTGGGCCAAAAATGGCTATTTCCCAAACGGTGGATTTCTGGAAAATATTTGTCTAATGTGACTGGTCTGTTTTAATGAGAATAAGAAATGTCAAGTTCAGTAAATTTATTGAATCCTAATTATAGGGTTACTTTCATCCACTGCAAACTTTTCAAAATTCAAAAAATGTGGCCTGGAATAGTGCTTTTTGGCCTTCTTGCACACCTAGACTCCACATCCTTTGTAGTTTGGCTCCAAAATTCCAAACTTAACACCGTTCCTGCTCTATGACTGCTCCATATTAGTTTCAGCTCAATCTGACCTTCTGTCAAGCACCGGGACACTGATTTATAAAGTCCATTAATTCCAATTTTATGCCAAATTGGAGCATAATGAGCTCAGGATCCTCACTGGTTCATTCATGGCTTTCGTTAATGGCCTCAGAACGCCACTGACCCATCCAACTCTAATTCCGCAAGCTCCTGTAATCCAAAAATCAATTTTCGGGCTCTTTTTTTTTTAAACTGAACCCGCAACCCGAAATCTGAAATCCGAAATTGTGGAAATCCAAAACGCAATTTTCAAAATTTTTGCGTTCCCGTAACCCGAAATCGTGGGTGCGAAATTGCGGAAATCCAAAACTCAATTTTCAAAAATTCTGTGTTCCCGCAACCCGAAACCCAAAACCCAAAACCCAAAATTGTGGGTGCGAAATTGCGGAAATCCAAACCGCAATTTAAAAAAAAATTGCGTTGCTGCAACCCGAAACCCAAAATTGCGAGTGCGGAATTGCGAAAATCCAAATGCAATTTTCAAAAAATTTGCATTCCCGCAACCCGCAACCCGAAACCCGAAATCCGCAACTGTGGAACACCTCCATCCCTGCAACTTGCAAGGTTCATATCTCCTTTGTCCCTTAACCAAATGAGACGAGTCTGGTACCATTGGAAAGCTCTTGTAGAGATCTATGCATGTGTGTGATCCTCTGCCACATCTGAGAACTCTTATCCTGCCATTTTTTCAATAAAATATGCTACCCAAACTTCATCAATACTGTGTTAAAACATTCTGTTACTTTTCTGTAACTCAGAGTTTGGCCCAAGCAGCCCCAGTGCTGCAACATGGGCTCTGATACAACTCTGTGATGTCCCCTTCCATCAATCAGTGCAAGGGAGGAAACATGACCAAACATACCGGGATTATTGGCAATCTTAACCCCATACATTACTTTGAAATTCATGGATAAGTAAAAATTATGTATCCATATTCATACTCAACAACACAATGGAATTAAACACTATATATACACACAGTTTCATCATGCATTCAACATATAAACAACAGTCATTAATTAAAACATTGCAGAGCACGGAATTAACATAAATCAACTACAGATAACACTTATCTTTGAGATGAAGCTATGCAACAACTGGCTATGTAAGAGCAATGTTCCACCCAACCATAGATCTCTATCCAACCTATATTCTTTCAGCTGAGAGATCACCCCCGAGCTGGGTTGTGTATCCACTAAGGAGGAACTAAATGGGCTCACTCACAACCATGGTTTCACTCAACAACTATGCTAAGCCAACACACACTTGATTTTATCAAGCATACAAAATACAAAGGAGGGAAATGCTAAGCCAGTGAGCTCAACCACAGAGCTACAGTCATCTCAAGATAATTCAAACAGTCAAGGCACCCACAGTACCTACCACACCCAACACAAGGAAGGTCCCCTTCTCTGCTGCATAGTTCCTCAGGTATCCCTTCCCTCTAGTGCTCTTCAAGATGGGCATAGAAAGGTCCAAGCTGCTAAATCCTTGAGATTATAGCCTTCACTGGGTTTATCAAGCATTCCCAACCTCTGTTCTAGAATTCACACTTGAAATTTCTCAATTCGGTGATCAAATAACTCAATCCTATTAATGGACTTCTGGGCTATAAAAACTGGGTTTTGCTATGGATTTCGGGGTATATAATACTCTCAAATTCGCCCCAAGGTTCATATCTATGGATCCCCCATTGGATTTTACTATCAATACTAAATTCTGGGAGTTTATGGCTCTTCAAAACGTGGGTCCTTGCAAAGTTGCGATTTTTGGTTTTTCTCTGTTAGGATATTTAGACACTTAGGAGTTAGTTAAGATCAACTTGTGTAATATATCCGTTAGAGATAGTGTGTTTCTTTAGTATGAATTAGTATGCATTTGTAAATACTTAATCCGACGGTCATGATATGTTTCCGACATAGAGTGATCCGACGGCTCAACTTCTCTTAGATCAAACCTAACCTTGATCCGTGGCTTAACACCCGATTGGTCCATGATCTCTATTTAAAGAGCATGGAGGGTCATTTTTTAGTTGATCGATTATGAGAAGCTCATTTGTAACTTTCTTTCTTTGCATAATAAATTGTCCCGTAGAAGCTATTTGGCCGGGGCCGTGGAGTGTTTCCCTCAAGAGGGTTTAAACCACGTCAAAACATCGGTGTGTTGATCTGTGATCTGTTTGTGTGAAGTGGTTGCTCTTGGTGTTCTGTCCTTTGGTAGTACCCTGTGTACCCGAACATTCTCACTGCTGAGAATTCGTAATGGATGAAAACTGATGCTGGGATGTTCAACAATGGAATGGGAATGAGGAAGAACCCATTCCCATGAGGTAGAGTGACTTGTGGTACAAGAAAAACAGAGCCCATACCTGCCATACAAATTTCTGGGCTTCCCATGCTCCATTGAAGCCATGGACTAAATTCTTCAACAACTTCCTTACAACAGAATTAAATCCTCACCCAAAAAAGTGTAAAACAATGAGAGAAGAAATCTTCTAGCCACGTATGACTAGAGTATACCTTTTTCGTAAGTAATCCATGAAGGTCCGGAAAATGGGTAAACTTATACCTAAAGTGGATGTCTGTTTAGGTCTTTTAACGAGTATGAATAAGACAAGCATGCTCAGCGATCTTGTTTGATTTTAAAGAGTCGAACAAGGGCTTAAAAATACTCTATAGGGACTAGGGAATTAAGTTGCTTGATATTTCAAATGATGAAAGAGCTGTAGATATCATGAAGACCATCGAATTAGTATAAAATGACATATAAACATGATCAAAAGAGATTTCAATATGACATAAAATGACAGGAAGTATTGCACTAAATTGACATGTCATAAAGAAAATCAAACCCTTGTACGATCACTATTGCAAAAAATAGTGAAAAATGCTTTTTAGAACTTCAGCTAGTAAAAAAGAACTTGAAAAAGGTTTTTAGTGATCAAATAAAGTTAAAAATAATTTTGAAACTATATGAAATTGGGTAAAAGTGGGTCAAAATTTAAAGTAATTTTTATAAATAGTGTCAAAATGTCCACATAATTCACAAAGTCATTTTGTTGGAGAAAAAGATAGAAGGAACCCGGTGGTGGCAAACCCCCACCTTATGGTGGAGGACCACCCTATTCCAATGGCGGCAGTGGCGGACCACCCTATTTTGGTGGCGGTGGAGGAGGAGGTCCACACCCTTCCGGTGGAGGTGGTGGTGGAGGCCCCCACCCTTCCGGCGGAGGAAGTGGAGCACCACCCCCTCCCAGTGGAGGTGGTGGAGGTCCACCTTATCCTGGCGGCAGCGGTGGACCCCCACCATTTGGAGGGGGCCCAACCCCTCCTAGCTGCGGCGACAGACCCCCACCATTTGGAGAAGGCCCACTCCCTCCCGGTGGTGGCGGCGAACCCCCACTGTATGGTAATGTACCACCCTATTATGGCGGCGAACCCACATATGGTCCGGGCGGCACATCCCCTTACAACCAGTTTCCTATGGGAACACCTTACAACCAGTGGATACAAGGTCCCACTGGTCCATATATGCCCTATCAGTACTATCAGTACCCGCAGCTGAATCAACAACTGCCCTTTTTGGCTACTTTGCACCTACCCAAACTTTCTCGTCTGACGAATGATCCCATCTTCCATGGTCATAATTGGCCACCCATTCCAGTTAAGTTACCATCGGATATTCCCAAATTTGATGGAAAACCCGGCGAGGATCCAAAAAATCATGTGAAGACATACCATTTATGGTGTTCATCCAACTCCTTGATGGCCGACTCAATCCGTCTTAGGTTATTCCAATGGACTCTCACTGGCCCAGCTGCCAAGTGGTTGTTAGGAACCCATGTCTTTACTTTGTTAGTATATTGTTGTTGGACTCATATACTTTGTAAGACGTCCCGTAGTATTTGTTGATCCATAATTTGTGTTATTGTTGTTGGGTGCATATTGATTTGTAAGTCGCCCGTAGTGTTTGTTGACCCATAGTTTGTATTGGCCCATGGTTTTGACCCATAGTATTGGTGCCTAGAAATAGTATATAAGTGTGTGTTGAGGCCAACGAAGGCACCGTGAAGTTATTTGTATTGAGCTTGCTCAAAGGAGGTTTCCCCCTCGAAGTGGCCTGTGATCAATAAAGTGATTATGAGTTCTGTTTTTACTGCTATCTCGTTTATTTTCATCAATTAATTGTTGCAGGTTCCTCACATCTAATATCAGAGCACTTTCTTGGGCTCATTGGGTGAAATTTCTACCAAATTGTTTTTTTTTGCATCTGTTGCAGGTTCAGATCTGGGAATAATCCCTATCTGCTTAACTGTGGGAATTACTTGGGCATAAGCCCTAAAAATCATTGTGAGGAGTACCACAGGAACCCCAAAGTAGTTGGCCCATTGAGAGGACTTGCCAGCGAAAAAAGCAATGACCCCTACCTGATTGACTAGTTCTCACCTGTTAGCACCCAAATTGATCCCCAAGGTTGTGGAAGAGGGACTGTTCGGAGTAACAGCAAAACCATTTTAGACTTATGCTACTAACCCAACACAGTCTGAGAGGGAGCTCTCTTAAACTTATGAAAAACTGGAAATAATCAAGGTTGTCAACAATGAAAAAACAAATTAGCCTTCATTACTCAAGATGTTCAATCAAGAACATTCAGAAGGTCATATTTTCAATAAGACAAATTGTTTTTAATTGTGGTTTGGTTGAAAACAACATGTATTCCCATTGGGCATTGGAGTCAAAATGTATATCAGGTGAAAATTATAACAATGCTCTGCAAACACACACATTCAAAGGCAAGGTAGCCACCAATCTACAGTCGAGATGCTTTTAATTTGGTGATTCAGAAGAAAGATAGGAAGTCCACCGGTATGGAGCATAAATATACGAATTCCATATCGATTTTAGTAGAAGTTAATTGTGGAATGCTTAGAACGAAATGAACAGGGCATAATCAATATGAATCCCATTCAAATATTGCACTGAACCAAGCACAGACAACATAACGAAATGAATTAACAAAGTAAGAGACACAATTACATGGGAAGAGAAATAAACAGGCTGTAAATCTGAAGACACATTGTAATACTCCAATTTTGACCCTTGTGATTTATTGGATTTTATGTAAATATTGTATACATGCAATGTATGTTTCCCTAGCGTGGAGCTCAAGGCCAAGGCCCCGCTAGTATATGTTCGTATTTTATTTTAAATGGACAAGCATTTGATATTTCGCTACCTATGTGCTATTAAGCTATGGAATATTGTAAATTGATGTAAATATTTAATATTGCAATAAAATACCAAAAACTGGCCATGGGAGCAACGAATGAGAAGGGGCCATGTGTATCCACTAGGGAGTGGTGAGGGGGCTGTGGGGATGAACCATATGCTGCCAAATGTCATTGTGAGAATCCATTTGACTTTCCTTGATGACATTTATTTCTGTTGTAAGGAAGTAGTTGAAGATTTCAGTCCATGGCTTCAATGGAGCATGGGCAGCCCAGAAATTCGTATTTGCAGGTATGGGTTCTGTTTTCTTGTACCACAAGTCACTCTACCTCATGGGAGTTTCTTCTTATTCATTCCCATTCCAGTGTGGAAGAACCCAACATCATTTTCCATCCAAAAAATGAATTCCCAGCTGTGAGCAAAACCAGAAATCGCAACTTTGCAAGAACCCATGTTTTGAAGAGCCAAGAATGCCCAGATTTGGTATTTGACAGTTAAATCCAATGGGGGATCTATAGATATGAACCTTGGGGTGAATTTGAGAGTATTAGATACCTCGAAATCCATTGGAAAACCCAGTTTTTATAGCCCAGAAAACCAGTGACGGGATTGAGTTATTGGATGAATAGAATTGTGAGAAATCCATTTGTCTAAGACTGAGCAGAGGTTGGGTTTGCTTGATAAACCCAGTGAAGGCTAGAATCTCAAGGATTAGCAGCTGGACCTTTCTATTCCCACCTTGAAGAGCACTAAAGGGAAGGGACGCCTGAGGGACTGTGTAGCAGAGAAGGGGACCTTCCTTGTGTTGGGTGTGGTAGGTAATGTGGGTGCCTTGACTGTTGAATTCCTTTGAAATGCCTGTAGCTCTGTGGATGAGCTCACTGGCTTAGCATTTCCCTCCTTTTCCAGTTGTATGCTTGATAAACCCAACTGGGAGTTGGCTTAGCATGGACGTTGAGTGAAACCATGGCTGTGAGTGAGCTTGTTTAGTTCCTCCTTAGTGGATACACAACCCAGCTCGGGGGTGATCTCTCAGCTGAAAGAATACAAGCTGGATAGAGATCTATGGTTGGGTGGAACGTTTCTCTCACATAGCCAGTTCTTTGGACAGCTTCATCTTCCAGATAAGTGTTCTCTGTGATTTACATTGTATGCATTATGTGTTTTGCAGTGTGTTAATTCTGAATGTTAATTGCCTATGTTAATGAAACAAAATGATTGTCTTAATGAAATCAACATAAAGTCTATGCATAGCATGAGTACGAGATTGAATTATCTACATAATGAACCATCATATGCCTGTGTTAGATATGATGATGCATTACTGTTTGTGTGTTTGCAAATATGCTTATTTCGGCTGTGTTTATATTGAGTATGAGTCTGCATAGAGAAGATTTTAATTGTTATGAATTTATGAGTAATGTATGCGGCTGAGAGTGTCAAATAATCCCGATATGTTAGTCATGTTTTCCTCCCTTGCACTGGATTGATGGAAGGGGACGTGACACACATGAATCTATGAATAGAAACGCTTGCAAGGCTTCGCCAATTTTATTTAAAACAGTTTCAAAATTATTCAACACAGAAATGACCCTTAGGCTTCAAAAATTTCAACCCTTCTGCCTTTGATTACATTGAATTTATAGATGTCCTCGAGCTCCAGGCTCGACCTTCTCTTGAATAGAAAAAAATTATAATCTATTGACACCTAATCAAGGCATAGATGCCATTACAACTATGAGAGAAAGGTGGAAAATACGGATCAACATCCTTTTACATTTACAGGTCGCTTTTTACTACATGACCACCTATACTTAACAAAAAGACAAAAATGATCTTGGAGATGCTCTTCCAGTTGGCCCCTCCTACTAATAGGATGCTTCCACGAGCAGAAAGCTTTGCAATAACCTCGAAATCCTCATGTACCTATATTTATTCTCACCTTGCCATACTTCTCGATGAACTTCCATTGGTTAGCTGAGGGCAGGTCCAAGGCTCAGTGTGTTCCATGTATGAAAAACCAGTGTGGATTATTCTGGATTTTTTGAAGGCCACAACTATCTCAAAATCTTTTGTTAGTTTCTCAACCACTATCCTTCCTATCAAAGGATGATCCATGCCTATGAAACGCTCCTGGTTCATTCTGCAATCCCATATTTTAACCTTATATTCTTCCTTTGATAACATGTGGTTCCATGCTTCTCCCAGAACATAGGCATGCCTTTCTTGAACAAGGGATTGAATGCTTCCTTGAATAGCTTCAGCTGATTGGACAGAATGTCTATCACTCACTGGGTGACCTTCACCTGTTGATGCTTGTTAATTATTATCTTAGACCATATAATTGTGGCCACCCTGTCCTTGATGTCTGTTGTATCAGCCTGTTCTTCTGACAAACCACTCAATAATTCCACTACATTCTCTGCAGAATCCGAGGGCTTCTTATTTAGCTTTTCATTTTCTACTCTCACATCCTGTTTAGCGAGATCTACCACAGTTTCTTTATCCACTATGAAGTTTAGATAAGTCCTCAGGTCTTCTGCTTGTATGACGACATCATCCCATATGATTTTCTTGGTTTCCTATAGTACCTCCTGTCCTATCATGTAATGTCCCTTGTTAGGAATTTTATTAAAATGGCAATTTTCCACCTTTTTTCCCTAGTTCGACCTTTGACTAGTTTTGATCTCTAGGTCCCAAATTTTCCCCAAATGATCCCAAATCTTCTGAGAAGGTATATTAATGATATTAGAACATAAATATGTGTTTTAGGGATGCCTTTGGACCTTTAAAATACTTCTGCAAATCCTCTTTCAATTCTGATCAACATAGGTAACTTTACTAGTGATTTTCCTTTGACTAGTATTGGTCTCTAGGTCTCAAATTGACTCCAAATGCCTTCAAATATTCAAGGAAGGTGTATGAATGATATTAGAACTTAAATATTATGTTTATGGATGACATATGTCCACCAAAATACCTCTGCAAACTCTCTTAAGATTCTGGACCAATTATGCAATTTTACTAGTAGTTTGGGGTTCAAATCCCCCTGGGGTAAGTACTGAAAATGGATTCCCAAATGCCTCCAAACCCAATTAAATTTATGAACAGAGGTATGTAATGTGTTAAGCATTTTATTAAAGTCTCATATGCACCATTAATGTATTATTACAATTGTTCTCACCCTCTCCCATTCAACTGCAAAAATCCCCAATTCGACCCTTGGGGAAATGGCACTATTTCACCTCCCAATACAACTAAACTGAGTAAAAATGATTCAAATGCTCAAGTACAGTACATGAAACTTGTAGAATACATCCATGGAAGTATATTTATCAAAAATATATCAGAGAATCATCCATTCATTCGAAATCATCATCAATACATTGGCTCACAACAAGGTAGTGGGGAAATGGCATTGTTCTTCCATTAAAAATGAGATTTATACATTTCTACTTGGAATTTAGACCTGAAACTTTTTGGAGATGAATAAAAAAGTATTTAATTCATATTACAAAATAAATGGAGAATTAAAAGATTCCCCAAAGAGTACAATATCTCACCAAAAACGCCCTCCCTCAAGGATCAAGAATGTGCCATCAAAATTGGAAATGGTTGAAGGAGTGAGCTGCAATAGAAGAAACCATGAGCTTCCCTGTAGCTTACACCTTCAAATAAAGACTCCATTAAAGATACAAATGAAATTTCTGAATGGCCTTTCCAATTACCAACTTGGATGGGCATCTTTCACCCTCGAAATTGGCTAAGGCAAGAAACTAGTCATCCACTAGCTCTCCCTCTACACAAATGCAATTGCAAATTCTACAAATGATCAAAAGATGGTTTAATTCTTTGTTATTGACATTTATAAAGTTATAATGTCCTCCATGGGTCGAATTCCTTCCAAGAGACTCATGCCAACTCAAGTTGGGAAGAGATTCCAAAGAATGCCACTTGTACAACAATTCCTAGTCTCCCACTTCCACCAAATCACATGTGGAAGCATCTTAGCTTCCCTAACACCCTTGAGCGCCCTCTTGGAGTCTATTTTTAGCCCTGACATTTCATATATGTCATATTTCATCCTTCAGGTCTGATTTGTGTCATAGGTGTCATAGCATCTTCATCATTGTTGTCATAGAGCTAGGGAATCTAGCCCAAGTGTCTCACTAGCTCCAAATTGCCTCTTCCTCTTCCATGGGAGTAACTCTTCCTCTATATTTCGACCTTGGATGATTCATGCCATGAATAATACCTTTTGGACTCCCCCAAGTATGTTACCATTCACCTTGAATTTGAATTGGTGAGAGAATGATGCCAAGTGTAGTGGGGAAATCTAGCCATATGTGGGTCCCAATTCCTCCATGTGTCTTCATGATGAAATGCCACTTTAATTTTCACTTGTATATATTTATTTATCTCCTTTATTAAATATTTATTCCATTCTAATGTTCAAACATCATTTATTATCCCCATTATTCCAAATCCCAAAGCTTCCACCCCAAACCTAGGAAACTAGTAATTTTCCTCCTTGGCAATTATTTGACCTTTAGCATCAATTTGACAAACTCTAATGAATAGGGCCAATGTGATTAGGCCATTGTGACGCAATACCAAATTTGGGACATGAAATATCACTTGCTCCTTTAACATGTCAAGATCTACCTGCATTCCCTCGTACTTGGTTTTCCAAGACTCCTTTTCTTTTTCTGCAGTGTCCTTTAGAATATTCAAATTAGCAACTTGTTTTCTTAATCTGATCACCTCGACATATTCCAGGATGGCATTGGCTATCTGTCATACTATGGAGAAGTCCCCAGACTCAATTGAGGGCGTGATCTCTATCTCCTGCTCTTTTTCCTTATCCTTCACCTTCTTCTCCAGTTCTTCGAGCTGGGCTTTCCATACTTTTTCACTAGCTGCTACAAGTGCCATGTTAAGCTACAACTACTTCTCTTTTTCTCCAAGCTCTACCAGCTGGGCCTTACAGTCAACCAATTCTTCCTCTAACTTTTCTTTCTCCCCTTCTAGTTCTTCCATCTCAGGGGCATTTACCAATTGGGAAACAAGCATCTTTAACTTCTTTTTTAGGGTCAGGATCTCTATTTCCTTTCCATCCAACAAATCCTGTATGCTTTTTCTCTTGGCTTCTTCAGGCTCTGAGGCCAACAATTGAGTCTGCAGCTTCTTCACTAGTCTCTTTAGCTATTTTTTCTCTGTCTTCTCTAACCTCAATTGATTCTGAACCTTGGCTTTATTTGATTGTGCCTTAGACATATCCAAGGGATATTTCAGTGTCTTATTGTATATGGCTTCCCCCATCTCCTTATTCAAATCGATTATATTAGGGCCTGGTATGTCTTCCAGATTGACCTTTAGCTATATGGATTTGATTTTAGTGGCCAGAGCCAGGATTAAAGTATTCTGGGCCAAGTTTCTGCTGGCCACCAAGGCTACGTCCTTCTTAGATAGTTTCCTTACTTCTTCATACAATCTTATCTCTGCTGCAATGTTGTCTGGATTTTACTCATACCCTTCTAGTAGCTCTGCTCTGCTCGTGCTCAGTGCAGCAGGTCCCTTGGGTGGCTTGCCAAAGACGTGATGTTTGACTTCAAAATGGGGCATTAGGAGTTTTACCTATTTCTTCTTTGTTTTTTCTTTATGAATCTTTGTCACCTGTTGATCAACTTCTTCTACTTTGTATCTCTTTGAAGCTCTTTCAGGTCCACTGTTCACATCCATAGGACTGCTGATTTCCTATTGACTGGAATTTTCTGGGATGGTGACTAGGGGCAAAACTATTTTCACTGCTGGGACTGTACTAGATGAACTGGGTGCTGATGATGTGCCTTCCTGAAAAATGGATGCCAGTGATTTGGAGGCCTCTAAGGGGTTAATGTTCATTTGTCTTTGATCAACAAACTCCAACCAGTTTTCTCTTTCAGCCATGCCCGCCATCTCAAAGTGTTCAAACCCCTTCCTATTTGTTGCTTTCCTCCTTTCTGAAAGTATATGATAGGGATCATAATTCACTACTACCTTGGAGGGGAATCCCATGTCCTGCACTATCTGCTAAATGCTTGGGAGGGCTGCTATACTCTTAACCATAAAGGATCCCACTATCCAGGGGAAATTTATATTAGATGACTTTTTGTCATCTAGGAAGTGTTCACACTCAACTGTCAGCTTTTTCCTTACGAACTCCATGGTGAGTATTCTAGGAGTGAGGAATGCAGGAAGCTCGTATGGGGCATGAGAAAATCCATGCACTCTAATCACAGTGTTCTGTCTTAATAAAAACCAATCTCCCACCCCTTTTTCCATTGGTGGTTGCAACAAATATTTCATCTCAAGTATTATTCTAGGCAATCTTTTCTAAAAAAATAGGAAGTAAACCTCAGCCATGAGGTCATTCATGAACATCTTGTAGTCAGAATACATTTTCTTTGGTCATCTGTAGCTCTAGAACTTGTGGGTTTTCATTATTGGCTGCTAGGAACATCTTTAACAAATATGATTGGAACCTAAAGGATCTAACTTTTGGAAACTCTACAAGTTGGGCATGGATGCTAATGGCTAGGGCTTCATCAAACTTTAGACAGGCACACAGGAGTGGTGAATCAGGGTCGGATGGATCAAGGGGACAAGTGTTGATAACGAACATAAGGCTAATTAAGGGTTTGGTTATATCATGGTCGGTATCCAACCCTAAGAATTAAGTCATCATTGAAATTACATATATGGATTCCTCTTTGAACATGTTGGCTTCGCCAGGGAAAGAGCCTTCTAGGAAAGAGGCATCCGGGAGTAAAGAGGCATGGTAGAAAATATCCTTGAGGTTGTTAGGGTCTCTTCAAAAATGTTGAATTAGGGCTTCTAACTGATAAATCTGAGACTTTCAGCAGATATCTTCGGGCACGGTGTTATTGCTTGAAATGACACCTCTTCATCCATGATGACATTTGCATCCCTTGATCGCATGATGTCGCTTCTTGAGATCAAGTTCAGTCACACAATAGGAAATTTGTAGATGGAGGAGTCATTTGGGACACTAAAAATGGTTGAAATTACCTCATTCTTGACCCATTTGGTGATTACAACCCTTAGGAACATTTTTCTAGACCAAACCATCTCCTGAAAATGAGCAGAAAAGCCTGTTTTTGGCCATTTTTTCACATGAGCACTACTTTGCCTTAACAAACTAGTGTGTGTACCCTACTCTAGTGTACAATAGTAGTGCTCAACCCTCTTGAGTGCTACTCCACTGTCAAATAGTAGCGTACACCGCTATTTTGGTAAAAATCTCAAAATTTGAGTAAGTTAAGTTGGTTGGGAAACCTCATGAGCGGTTATAACTTCTTTTCCTCTTCCTCACTAACTATATAAGTAGGGTAGAAGGGCCATGTAAGGGGACCAAGTCTACAACATTGTTATGCTGGAGGAATGGAGACCCTCATCCCCCTCTCTTGTGCTTAGTTTTTGATAAAACCTAGCACAGTTGCTTAGGGGCTGGGATCCTTGGAGAACAGAAGCAGGAGACCTTGAATCTAGGTTTCGTGAAGTGCCAAGCTTGAAGGAAGGTATAAATTTATGTACTTGCTTTCATTCATTAATAAAGATCAGACGTTCTTCTCTTTTCAAATATGACCTATTAATGTGTCTTATATTTGATTACTATTTGATTATAGTTTGATGTCTTCTTTCATTATGGATATCAGTATTATATATGTAGTCAAATGTATTTGAGAAAGGTATCAAGTTGTTTTGCAGGTCTGGGCATTATAACACTGGATAAGCATTGAAGAGTGAGGGAGGCAAAGCTAGGATCAACCTTTTGAATAAGGTGCTTACATCTCTTAACCCTAATCTCTTCACTTATTTGTTATACTTGCAGAATGCTTGTAAGTCTATCTTTATCACTGTAAGTTGGTAGTTTCTCCCCTGAACTATAGGTGCATTTTCCCCGCAACAGAATGACGACTCCTCTGGGGAAAGCCTAACTGCTTAGGGGTATCCAAGGTCATTTCTTTAGTTTTGTTTTATGGTATTTGTTCATTTTATTGATTAGAATCAGTTCTTAGGCTTTGTTTGACCCTCCTTGTCTTTTACAGACCCTTCCTAGCCCTTTCAGACCCTGGTGGACCCAAGTTGGGGGGTTTTGACCCCATTTTTTCCAACTTTTTCCACCTGTACGCTACTGTTTGTACAACACAGTAGCACCCATACCCTACTTTTCCTCAGCACAGTAGTGCCCATCCTGCTATGGGCGCTGGTATGCCTCATACACAGTAGCGCTCAAAATCTGGGTTTGAAATTTTTGAGTTTTTGGGTTGTTGACCCAAATCTGGGGGCTGTGGCTGCATTTTTTGGGGTCCCCGATGACCCAAGGTCTGATTTAAACCACTATAAATGGTATTCCATCCTTGTATTGATCGTACATTCATGATTTGAACCTCTTTTGATCAATTTGGGTTTGTTTGGAAAGTTTTGGGGCTTGTTGACCCAAGTTGGGGGGTTGTGGACGCGTTTGGTGTTTTGCACCCTAATTTGAGTCTGACTGAACCTGGTTGCCCCATTTCAAATGGATTTGAAATCTCTTGAGTCTTCTTGACCCTGTTTGTATCTATTTGAGTGAAATTTCTCTTTTAGATTGGTTTTTTATCCTCCCTGATGATTTTAAGTTTTCTTTTGTAGTGAAAGCTCAAGTGTTTTGACTGTTGTTCAAGACCTTGTTTGCATTATTTATGTGTAGACCTGAATTTACCAAACCATACTTCTTCGTAGGTCATTTGCTTTGTTTGGGTCTAAAAGTAGTTTTTGTACTCTTTTCCCAATGTTTTGGCATGCTTACATCAATAAGAATTTGAAAGTCATATTTGGTAGATTTTACTCTTTCAATAAAGAAAACCTAAAAGTTTCTTTGCTTTTCTTTCATAGTAGGATAGTTTTAGTTTTGTTTCTTACCTTTGGAAAGCATAAATAATTTTGATTCATTTTCTGAATAGAGTACCTTGCAAATGGCTTAAAAGATTTTAGAGTGCTTTGCATAAAAAAGAACAAGTTTTCTTTTGCATACCTATTTGCTTGAGTTGCTGCATTCTTAGGTTTTGAGTTTAATTTTGTACATTTAGACTTTATTTTTACCTTTTTTGCATTCAAAAGATTAAAAATTGTATTTGTATATGCATTCTAGATCATAATTTTAAGACTTGCATTGAAAAGAAAAGATTTGTTTGGTGGTAAATATTTCATTTTCAGTACTCTATCTCTATTATAACCACTCTCACACACCCACTACCTTTTTGAGTAAGCAAGTAGCCTTTAAAATGAACTCTAATAAAATGTACTAGTAACATTTTCTTTTCTAGGTTACACTACACCAACTAGTCTTGGTTAGGATCTTGGGTTTAAAACACCTTAAACCACCCAAGATCACACATTACGCAAAAATCATAGTTCGACTATAGCATGTAAACCCACTTCATTGAATTCTTGCCTGGGATTTATGAAGTAGGTCTTGTGAGATCAGATTGTTGGGAATACTCCTCCTACATTCTGTTTCGAGCATATACGAGGATTGGATCACATTTGGGGACTCTTTTGAGTTTCGGGCTCAGTTACCCTGCCACGCCTTCTGATTCGACCAAAGAATGTTCCCCCAGGAGTTTTCAATGTGGTGGTATCCTTAGTATCTAACCATAGGTTCATACACAAGTGACAACGGAGGGTATATCTGCTGTACCTAGGACAAACATGGGAGGAAATCCCTTGCAGGTCTTTGGGAGGGCGGTTGGGTGATTCCAGCGCTTGCACCCTTATTCATTGTATTGTGGACCACGGGTAACTTTTCTTCATCCTTCGTTGATCTGTTCTGGGCCCTCATCATACCAGACTCTTTTCCGGAAGGAATCTGTTTTCCTGGTTTGATTTACCTAGGACCTTTTTTAGTGGTGTGCTCTTTGTGCTACTTGTCCTAGTTTTCCTTGAACTTCTTGTTCATTTGAGCAGGAAACTATGTCTAGCGTTCCTGCGAGTGCCAATCAAGGTACCCCTATTCTAGGGGATCCTTGTGCTGTTCCATTCATTGGAAACATTGGCACTCCCTTAATGGATACTCTAAATATTCCTGGATTCACCATAGGGCTGCCGGTTTGGTTTTTTTCTACTCCAAATGCCTTGCATGTTCTTGATGCTTCTTTTGTAAGCACCTCAAATCAAGAACATCAGAACCCTGTGCCTCCCTTGCCAATAACATCTTCTCCTCATCCTTCTACCTCATGTGGCAAAAGTAGCAATACTAGTAACCAGCAGTCTAAAAGGAATAGACAGAGGAAGAATGTGAAGAAGATGCCAAAACAAGGGGGCATCAACCCATCCTTTGTAAGTCATGCTGGGGGCAAGCATCCTGCCTTTGCAAATCATGCTGGGGGAACCTACCCAGCTTCTGGAGGTCATGCTGGAAGAAAAATTTTAGTCATCGAAAATCACACTGAAAGTTTGTCTTCAACCACTGTCAGTCATGTTGAGGACACGAAATTGATCACTGCTAGTCATATTAATGACAAGTCACCAGTTCCTGTGAGTCATACTGGAGACACCAGATCAGCCACTGTAAGTCATGCTGAGGGAGTTGACATTGTCGAAAAAACAAACAAACGGAAGATTAAGTTCCCTTGTAAGTTTTACGAGGGAGATCACCTTACTTACTTGTGCCCTGTACTTCTAGAAGTGCAAAAAGTGTGGTCCTTAGTTCAAAAGTCTTCTGCTTCTGAGCAACCAGCCACTGCAAGTCATGTTGGAGGCAAGATGTCAGCCAATGCTAGTCATGCTGAGAGTATTGACGTTGTAAAGTAGTCTCAACCCATAGGACGAAAACCAAATTTCCCGTATAAACTTTGTAAGGGAGATCACCTTACTCACCGATGCCCTGCCATTCTAGAGGCATGAAGAGTGTGGTCCATGTCTAAAGGAACCTCTGTTCCTGAGTTGTATATAGATTCCCTACAGTCAGATCAACCTTTGGTTGATAAAGTGGTTGAACCAATGCAATTTTTGGTCAACCCCACTCTTCCTTTGGAGAGTGAAGTGATCGAATCGATGTAATCTTCGACCAATCCCATCAGTCCTACAAAGATTGATGCACCTACTACAGAATTCTTCTGCATTACTAGTTTGGATGTTCCTGAAAAAGGGGGCACTTCATCTATGCCATGTGAACCCCTACCAAGCCCTAGGACCGTTTTCTTTGATTGGAATAGTCTAGCCGAGCCTCGTCTTCCTTCTTCGACACATTTCCAGATAAAGGTTGATATCGGGAACCATACGGTTGATCGATGCATTGTTGATGAAGGCGCTTCTATTAGTATCTTATCCGCTTATGCTTGGAGAGATTTGGGTTTCCCTAATGTTATTCTAGTTGTTAATTGGCTGTTGACCTTTGATAGAAGACCTAGTGAACCGATCGGATTCCTCCGTCAGGCACCTGTTACCTTGGGTGGAAAAACAGTCTTAGTTGATTTTATGGTTTTAAAGGACCCTATGGAATTTGATATGATCCTCGGGCGTGATTACATTTATGCTATGCATGTTGTCGTGTCTACGCTCTTTCATGTGATGTATTTTCCTCATAACGAAAGCATCGTCACTATCGACCAGCTTGCATTCGTTGATCCTCCTTATTACCCAACTGTAGACCAGTCAGATCCCTTATCATTAGGCACCACTATGTCACATGGGACTTATGTGGCATATTTTTACTTGAGTTCAACTACTACTGAGAAGAAGTCTCTGAGTTCATGCTTACCTTCTCGAGACTTAGTCTCGGCTTTTGACCAAGTGACACCTCCATCTAAATGTTTAGATATGTGTTCTATCTGGGACGATATACTTCCTTCTGATGAAGTTTTCCTAGAGTCCATAGTACAGTCTACCATTCATTTGGATGTTGATCCAGTCACAGTTATGTCCAACCCTGGTTTGACCTTAAAGTCTGATCTTCCTAATGTTGAGTCTTTGGACTCTCCTATAGATCCACAAATCGGTGTTCCTGCTGAGTTTGATTCGGCTTCTAGAATTTTCAACTCCCATGATGATGAATTTGTTTCTGTAGATTCTATTATGTCCTTCAACTTTGATCTTCATCCTGAATTTGATCTTGTTGATTGTAAGTCCTCGGGCTTGGGTACCATAGAGTCTTCATTTGAAAACTCTGCCTTGTTTATGCCTGCTGTTGATGATAGTGAAGTTGAAAGTATTTATACCACAGTGGCTTGTATTGGGTCTTTCCTTAGATATGTTTTAGATATGATCCTGGTACTAATGTTTCTTGGAGATAGGATTATTATTTGGATTTATACTCGCTTACTGGTCCTTTTTGACACCTTGTGCGACCATGTCAGGTATATTTGGAACCTTGCATATAGGTTTAGGGTTCCCCACTGTTATGTTGCATTTGAACCTTTTGCCATCCGAATTCGCCATAGGGTCGAACCTGTTGGATATTGGTGTGTTAGCCATCTCTTTATGCATTGTGCACCAGTCCGATAGCAGAGCCTACCTAACATGGGTCACCCTAGTCAGCACCCTTATGCCATTCTGGTGCCCATGCTGAGTTTTTCTCATAGGCTCGGGAGCCTTTTTAGATTTACCATGACTTTGAAAAGAAGCATCATATCTTTCTTCCTCATATATTTATGGCCGTCCCTGATAAGGATCCCATCTTTGTGTTTAAGTTGCATATGCATCTGTTATGATCTTGCTTGCGCTAATGAGCCTGATGCCGGCTTCCACGCTTTTAGCTCGTTATATAAGCCTCCATCTCTGATCTCATTTCCACTAAGCCTTGTATCATTTTGCCTTTGTAGTTTGACACCTTTTACCTGGAGGAGACACGCCCCGAGTGTCCTTATCTTGCCCATGTTCCTTGCATTAGGCATATCTTTGTTCCATGCGCTTGGAGCCAGTCTCTCATGTCCCTGACACTCGTCTCCTCCCATTTCAAGCATTCTTCTTTTACTTCGAGCTCGTTAAAAACAGTAAGTAGGTTTTGAGCATTCTTCTTTTACTTCAAGCTCGTTAAAAAAAGTAAGTAGGTTTCGATCATTCTTCTTTTACTTCGAGCTCGTTAAAAACAGTAAGTAGGTTGCGAGCATTCTTCTTTTACTTCGAGCTCGTTAAAAACAGTAAGTAGGTTATGAGCATTCTTCTACCTTTACTTTGAGCTCGTTAAAAACAGTAAGTAGGTTACGAGCAGTCTTCCACCTTTCCTTCGAGCTCGTTAAAAACAGTAAGGAGGCTATGAGCATTTATTTCATCTTCACTTCGAGATCATTAAAAATAGTAAGGAAGTTATGAGCATTTATCTGTATCTCCTTTGAGCTCGTTAAAAATAGTAAGGAGGTCATGAGTTTACTTTTTCGGACTCGTTAAAACTTTACGGAAAAGATCCCTATGGAGTTATTTTAAGCCCTTTTCAGACTCCTTAAATAAGAAAAGTTTTCCGAGCATAGCCGTCTTTTCGGACTCCTTAAAATAACTGAACTGACATCCACTTAAGTATAGAATTACCCCTTTTCCGGGCCTTGGTGGATAATTTACGGAAAATGTATACTCTAGGTATACTTTGGTATGCGCTAGAAGAGTTATTCTTCCATTATTTTACACTTTTTCGGGGAAGGAGACTAACTTTATGAAAAAGGACCTTTGGAGTCGTCTTTAGGGTTTTCAGACTCTCAAAATGTGAAAACACCAAGTGAGCATTTACCTACTCGGGCTCGATGTGAAATCCATGAGATGGTTAATAGAGGACTGTTTAAGTTTTTCAACTCTATAAACAAGAAAACACCGCCGAGCGCATACCAATCCAGGCTCGATATAAAATCCATGGATAGGTGTATAGAGGACTGTTTAAGTTTTTCAACTCTATAAGCAAGAAAACACTGTCGAGCACAGACCAATTCGGGCTCGATATAAAATCCACGGATCGGTGTATGGAGTTTTCTTCTAGGTTTTTCAGACTCCTTAAATATGAAAATATCGTCGAGCATGCTTTAGTTCTTTGTCAAGCTCGTTAAAAAATGAAAAAGGAAAGGGAAGGGAAGAATGTTAAAATATCTTTCAATATGATGGCAGCAAGTCTACTATCTCCTTGAACAAAGAACCTGTTTTGATTCTATCAAACAAGTTGGGTTCTAGTTGTGTTGGCCTTAGGATAAACCTAATATCAGAGTTCTCACTCCTCTGTTTGGTTAGTCTTCCAATCATATGGAGAATCTGTTAATGTCTCCTACATTACATATTTGCATCGTGGTCTCTTTGTGTTCAAAGCTTCCTAAGTCACTCTTGTGTCATGCTCACTGTTCAAGGATATAACTTGTGTCGACCATTCTGCAGTTTCCTTGACCTCATGTGTCGGCCATTCCTTGGTGTCAGTATGTTTCATCATGTGTTCTGTCCTACTCCAAATCAGCTCATACCTATTGAGTGTCCCTCGTGTTGGATGATGGAGGATGCCTTAAGGCCTCCCTTCCAATGGACTTCTTCCCATCGACTTCAACTCATTGTGCTCTGAGAATGAAGTTTAGAGTTTCGGTTAGTACCTTGGGGATTGCAGTCATTAGTGGCAGTTTCCCTTGCTATTGGATAGATGGGAATACATCAATGTCTCCTATCCGATGGATTCTTCAAGTGTTCGATGGTAAGACCATTTATTCACACTTGCTTGAATGTACTAGGTACCTTGGGTTCCATTTTCATTATTTGTGGACACCCTCGCATTTGTTAACGGTATACATCAATGACCGGTAATCAAACGATACCTCCCATGTTCGACATACCCTCATTTATTCGAATGGATAGGTTTGTACCTTGGGTTGTTTTTGGATGAAGACCTTGGGGTCCTCAATGGCATCACCTCATTTATGTTATCACCCAAGTTGCGCAAGACTAAGCCACACTTTTTTGGGCTCTTGATGAGACATAGATCCAGCTTGTTCTCTATGGCTATGTTCTCCAGTTTTGACATAGATCCACCTTGTATTTATGTGGCTATGTTTACACTTATGTTCCTCATGGATCCACGCTTGTATTTTAGTGGCCATGATATATGCATCAGTATTTGGATCATTATTGTATCCTCTTGGAGGTCATGTTCCACCATTTGAATATGGACATTTTCCCCATGGATAAGTTTGTCTGACATTGCCTTTGCTTTCAGGTACTTCATTTGAGCCTATGATTCTTGGTTTCTCCATTCCTCCATGATTCAATTCTTTGTTATTTATAATGTATTTTGGCCATCGTTTCCCACACTCTCTCTGACCTCATACATTAGGGGGCATCTGTTATTGCTTGAAATGACACCTCTCCGTCTGTGACGACACTTGCATCCCTTGGTCGCATGACGACACTTCTTGAGATCAAGTTCAATCACACAACAGGACATTTGTGGATGGGGGAGTCATTTGGGACACTAAAAATGGTTGAAATTGCCTCATTCTTGACCCATTTGATGATTCAACCCTTAGGAACATTTTTCCAGACCAAACCATCTCCTGAAAATGAGTAGAAAAGCCTATTTTTGGCCATTTTTTCACATGAGTGCTATTCTACCTTAACAAACTAGAGTGTGTACCCTACTCTAGTGTACAATAGTAGTGCTCAACCCTCTTGAGTGCTAATCCACTATGAAATAGTAGCGTACACCCCTGTTTTCGTCAAAATCTCAAAATTTGAGTAAGTTAAGTTGGTTGGGAAACCTCCTGAGCGGTTATAACTGCTTTTCCTCTTCTTCACGAACTATATAAGGAGGTTAGAAGGGCCATGTAAGGGGACCAAGTCTACAACATTGTTATGCTGGAGGAATGGAGACCCTCATCCCCCTCTCTTGTGCTTAGTTTTTGATAAACCCTAGCACAGTTGTTTAGGGGTTGTGATCCTTGGAGAACAGAAGCAGGAGACCTTGAATCTAGGTTTCATGAAGTGCCAAGATTTAAGGAAGGTGTAAATTTATGTACTTGATTTCATTCATTAATAAAGATCAGACATCCTTCTCTTTCCAAATATGACCTATTAATGTGTCTTATATTTGATTACTGTTTGATTATAGTTTGATGTCTTCTTTCATTATGGATATCAGTATTATATATGTATTGAAATGTATTTGAGAAAGGTATCAAGTTGTTTTGTAGGTCTGGGCATTGCAACACTGGATAAGCATTGAAGAGCGAGGGAGGCAAAGCTAGGATCAACCTTCTGAATAAGGTGCCTACATCTCTAAACCCTAATCTCTTCACTTATTTGTTATACTTGCAGAATGTTTGTAAGTCTATCTTTATCACTGTAAGTTGGTAGTTTTCCCCTAAACTATAGGTGCATTTTCCCCGCAACAAACGGCTAGGGATTTTTGGATAGTCGGGGCATCTATGTAACATAGAATCTCTGTTCCTGCGGTGTTCATGACCGCCCTGTGTTTGGGGGGATAATGGCAAGATAACCAGTCTACGAATTCAGGGAAATTTGGGGTTTGACTGGTGGTAAAAAGGTTGAAGAAAGACTGGTAAAATTTGTTGACATCTCTGCTTTGGGCTCTCATGGCTTCTAGCCTTTCCTTGGTAGTTTCCAGGGCACTATTCAGTAACATGGTGTCAAAAATGTCACTGTATTTATCCTCTATCCGGTCGTTTATCCTTAAATAGTCATAACCCAGAGGCCCTATAGATCCCGCCATTCAAAAAGTTTACAGAGGGAAAAGAGTGGCCTACCTGTCTGCTTGACACCTGGGTGAAGCTCTTGAGCTTCTGGTTGGCTAACTTGGTTGTGCACGGTTCAATCCTTTCACCTTTCAATGCACATAGGACAACAGGGATGCGAATATCCATGCGGGCGAGTATTATATATATAGTGGTCCTGCTCTATCGTCCCTCTAGCTATGACGATGGAGGCGCTACACCGGCCGTCTATCTCTTAGATCAATCCTCCGTTGTTGTATCCTCTTGAATTTTCTTACCTTCGACCTTCGTGGCCCCCAATCCTGCCACACAATAGCTTGGAAACACCTTTGACCTCCGGGAAACCTTGCTCGCCGTTGATCGGACTCCTGCTCAGATCTTGGTCGTCCAACGATGCATCCCTTTAATCGTTCACAAATATTGGCTCTGCCGAGTTGCTACACAAGTAATATCTACGAAGTTCACCTAGACCGTAGATCTTTGCCCTGTCAAAGCTGGTTCGTTGTAGAATTTAGTACTTTGAGAAAAGTTCGTAAATATGAATTGCGACCATTTATGCACAAGTAGTATCTACGAACCTATTGTGAGCCGTTGATCCGAGTCTTTCACCATTGATTTCCTTTGGACCTGTCCATCGGCTAGCACCCCCCTCTGCTAAAAAATTTGCCAACTTATTTTGCGAAGAAGGATCCTGACCACAGATCCTTTGATTCTAGATCTCATCCATCCATACATGCTTTCATATGTTGCTTAGCGCATTCCTTCGCGTTCGGTCTTCTAGCAGTCACTCAAACCCTCGACAACCATGAAACGTCGAGCTTTCTCAGATTCCTTTTCAGGCCATGTTCACTACATAGGGATCTAGTTTTTTTGGGCTGAGAGCCACATCTCCCTTCTGGGATTTTTCATGGTCCTATGACCCTTTCTCCACAAGAAACCTCTTCAAAAACTTAGCAATCCTAGTGCTAACAACTGTCTCCTATTGGGGATTCCATCCTCCCTGCGAGGTGGCAAAGAAACTTCGTAGACCAGTGCCTTATCCATTGGGAAAAACCTAAAAGGCTCACCTGACTTCATCTGAGCATGCAAACAAAACAAAAAACAAAGACTGTGGCTACCCCTGTCGGACCTTAGGGCCTTCAATCCGGGCTTCAAATCCTCAGGGTTGTCATCATTATTTGAACTAACTGTAAAATATAAATATGTACATGCTATAATATAGAGGTTACCTGCCCACCTAAGGACATGTAGTGCTTTAAAAACCTTCCACTGATTGGACCTCCTGGTAGTGGAGACCCATCCTGATGCTCCAAGATGAATGAGTTCAACCCCTATTGGCCGCAATGAAATATGGGCCAACCCACATATGGTCAAACTTTTTGTGCTTATCTTCTTTGGGAGCATCCCATTTTAAAACTAAATCATTCACCTGAAAATGCTCCTCCTTCACCTTCTTGTCAAAGGTACCCTTCATCTTTTCTTGGTGCTTCTATACTTTGTCATAGGCTCTGTCTGTAAGCTCACTCAGTTCAATAATCTGGTTTATCCTCCTCTGTACATGGTTTGGCTCTTCTTCCTCTCCCTGCAACAATCTCATTTCTGGAAACCCTAGGGATGCTGGAAAAATCACCTCAGCTCCATATACCGACTGAAATAGAGACATCCCGATGGCCCTCTTGGTACTGATCCTATCATCCCACATAGCATATCTCAACTTAGTGTGCCAAGACCTCTTGTTCTCTTCCAACAATTTCTGAATTATCATCACCAAGCTTTTGTTGGAAGATTCTGCCAGTCCATTTCCTTGTGGATAGTATGCAGTGGAGTGATTTAAGCTTATATGGTACTTATGATAGAAATTTATCATTTTCTCGGACTTAAAGCAGCCGCATTATCAGTCACTATCCTCCTAGGGAAACCAAACCTGGACAGGATGTTATCTTCCAGAAAATCTATGATGAAATTCTCTGTTGGCCTCCTAGTGGGTATGGACTCAATCCACTTAGTAAAATAATATGTGGCTAGGAGGATCCACTTGTGCTGACCAGAGGAGTTTGGGTTTTTTTCCCCAATGAAGTCTAATCCCCACTACTGAAAAGGTGCTTCAACTAAGATTGTGTTTAGAGGAAGTGAGACCAGCTTCCCTTTTCCTTCAAAGACATGACATTGGTGGCATGTAACAGTGTCCTTGTACACATCATCAAACAGAGAAGGCCAATAGAATCCAACCCTCAAGATCTTGTTGGACATCACCTTCCAAGAGTGATGACCTCCACAGTTCCCCTTATGAGAATATTTCATAGTTTGTTGAGCTTCATCCTCTAATAAACAATTGAGAAGTATGCCGCTTGGGTCCTTCCAATAGAGGTATTGATTCATTACACAGAATTTTGCAGCTTTCATCTTGATAGACATGGCCCTTGTCTTACTAAAACCTGCAGGAGCTTGCAAATTTTGCAGCACATACACAATATCGGCATACCAAGGAGACATAGAAAATTCAGGTGACACTTGCACTCCTGCGTCTAGCTGGTTTGAGTGGCTTCCCAAGAATTTTAGCTGCAAGGACTCACAATTTGCCTCAGTCATCAATTTAGCCAATCCCTGCCCCTTTACCAACTTGGTGGGCTTGATTTCTAAATCATACTCCAACAGAACAACAATCCATTTTTCTCTTCTTCCTTCAGGATCTGTCTGGGTGAGGATGCTCTTTACTGCGCTATCCAGGACATGGGAGACTATGTGTGAGTGAAGAATATAGACCCTGAAATCCTTTAATGATTTAATCAAAGCATATGCTTGTTTTTCCATAATGTCATACTTTAGCTCTGCATCTCTCAGTACCCAGCTAAAGAAAGCAATGGGTTGCTCGGCATTTTGGTTATTTTTATGCAATAGGACCCCTGCCACTATGTGCTTAGATGCATAAGAAAAGATCAGGAATTCTTTGGAAAAATCTGGGTCGGCCAGGACAGGGGCTTCAGTGATAGATTTCTTGATACCTTTAAAGGATTCCCTGGCCTCTTTAGTCCATTTTATCTAATTTTATTTTCTCAACATGTTAGTGATGATCCTCATTATGTCTGCAAAACTTGGAATAAACCTTCTTAGAAAGCCTACCAGACCAATTAAGGATTGCACCTCTTTCTTACTTCTCGGCTCCCCAACTTTCTGAATAGCACTAACGCTTTTAGGGTCGATCTTAATTCCCTCCTTAGAGATGATGTGCCACAGGATTTTAGTCTCTTCTAATGGAAAATTAGACTTCTTTGGGGTAAGAGAGATACCATATTTCCTGCATTTGATGAAAACCCTTTCCAAATGCTTAAGGTGTTCTTCATCAGATTTGGAGTAGACTGTTATATCATCCATGTACACCAACACAAACTTACCCTTATCCTCAGCAAAGGCTATGTCCATTTCACGTTGGAATGTGGCCCCAACATTCATTAGCCCAAAAGGCATTTTTGCACACATAAAAGTTCCCCAAGGGGTGGTGAAGGCAGTCTTTTCTTGATCTTTTGGGCACACTTTGACTTGATTGTATCCTAAAAAACCATCCATGTTAGAGATCCTCTCCGCTCCTATCACTTTCTGTAAAATATGTTCCATCTTAGGCAGGGGTAGTTATCTTTCAATGATACCCTGTTAAGGTTCCTGAAGTCTATGCAGATCCTTATCTCTCCATTCTTCTTCCTAACATGAACTAGATTTGCTACCCACTTGGAAAACCTCAAGGTGACAATGATTTTGGCATTGAAAAGCTTCCTGACTTCCTTCTCTATCACAGTTAGTAACTTAGGGTTTATCCTTCTCAGCGTATGCCTGAAAGGTTTCTCTCCAGGCTTAATTGGAATTGAATGCTCTATAATGGAGATGTCATACTCCTTTAAGTCCTCATAGCTCCAAGCGAACACATCAGAATATTTCTTCATTAAATTCACATACCCTTCCTTCTTTTTACTAGGCAAATTTTTTGACAACTTCACAATCCGAGTCTCTTCTGTGGTGCCCAGGTTCTAATCTTCTACATCATCGCTAGCAGGCTCAACTTTGGGAATTTTGGCCACGTCGTTCTAGTCGAACAACTTCTCTGAGGGTATCAAGCCTTTGGGGATATGATTACTCTTCAATTGGATAATGTCTTTACTCCCTATCATGCTTTTCCATTCTTTACCTCCAACTTCCTCATCCTCAGCCTGCTCTTTACCTTCTTGGAAACATTCCACATTCTCATTCTTGGCATTGATTTGGGTATTGACAAACTCATCAGACAATTCCATAAATATTCTTATCTACAGGTCATCATCGAACACCTGCCAGTATTTGGAATTATCTGGGATTGATGGCATGTTCACTACCTCCGCCTCATACTTTGTTTGAGAATATATTGGGGTTTTGAAACCTCCAACTGTAGTGGCCAAGGATTCTACCACTTGGTTCTTGATTATGTGTATTACATTGATCTTGTGCTCTGAAAAGTAGTTACCAAACATATCCCACACTTCATTTCTATAGGCCCTCATCCTAGGATGCTTTTTCTGATAGCTATCATTCACTTGGTTTATTACCAGCTCCGAGTCTCCAAACACATGTATCCTTTTTTCTCCCATGTCTTTCAAAGCATGCATGCCCAACAATAAAGCTTGATATTCTGCAGCATTGTTGGTGCATTCAAAAGTCAACTTGTATGATAGGGCCTTAAATTCTAGATTGGGACTGATAATCCAGACTCCTACCCCTACACCATTTTTGCTCAAAGACCCATCAAAATACATCTTCCACAAGCCTTCTCTGATTTTCTTCCTTTCTAGAGCCTCGTGTCTCACTGCAAACTCCTTGTCCTCCACCACTTCCAGGTGTATATGGACCTTAGGATCTAATCTAGGTCCATCATTAAAGAATATAAATGACCCTAAATATGTATCAACAGAATAGATGGGATGGTTCTCAGGCCTGCTTGGACTACTGACCATATAAGCCAATCTCTTCTCCCTGTACAGTCTCCTATTTCCTCCAAACAGAGGGATGGTAGCATAAGATAAGTCTAGCTGCATATTTCCTCTTAGCTTCGATGCCCAGGATCTAGACAATAGCATACCAAACTTTGCAGGGATGTTGGCCACTACTATGTCCATCATAATGCTTTTGGCTGGTAGCTGTGTCAACGTCACCACCATGTTCTTTATCAACCCCAAACATTTAAATTTCCTGGAATCGAAGGAGTACAGATCTGTGTAAGGCCTGGTAACTTCTAATCCTAGTTCTTCAACCACCGATTTTGGCATTAAGTTATGAGAGGCACCAGAGTCTATTAGTGCATTGTGTAAAGTCATGTCATGAATATTTGAACTCAAATAGAAAGGGGGAACCTCTTCGTCATCTTCTTCTTCAAGATTGGGCCCAAAAAAAATTGTTGGAGCATCATCATTCACTTCCAAAATATCCCATTGACAGTCATCCTGACCACTAACCATTTTAGTGATCTTATCCCTATATTCATTGTTCTTTAACAACTCATTGAAAGGGATATATATCTTTACCTTTGATAGCTCAGTCTTCAGACTGAAGGATGATACCACTTTACACAGGTCTGCATGTTCGGGGTGCCTAGGTTCCTTGGGTTGCTTCTCCCTGTTCTCTGAATTCTTATGTGCAGTGACCTCTTGTTGCTTTTCCTTTGGCCTCTCTGGGCCCCTCGGTACAACAGCTTCTTGCGGCCTCTCTTTCTGCTTATTAGGGTTCTGTTGGGCATTAGAGGGATGGTTCATACTAGTATTTCCCTTGGTCACATTAACATCCCTATTCCTTAGCTTCAGTTTCCTTTGGAAGTCATCTACTACATTTTGATAGCCCATCTGATACTGCTCTAAGTCCAACTATGGATTGGAAGTGGAAGCTCCTTTGGTGAAAAAATCATGCTCCCTTTCAGTCATATATATCTCATGGTCAAGGGTATCAAAATGATGAATCTGCTCATTCATTGAGTCTTTTGGTCCTTCCTCATCCACCACATTTTTCAGGGAAAGGGGGTCTTACTTGCTGGTTATCAGGGTTCCTTTGATTTCTCTGGGGAGGTGGTCTTCTAAACTTTGGATTCCTCACCTGATTCTCAGGCTTCTCTCTATTAGGAGGCTTGTTATCCAAGGCCAAACTATCCATCAATTTTCCATGCTTTTCATCATCATTTCAAACTTCAGATTGTTAGTAGAGGAGGAAGTAGAGGTAGAGGTATGGACCTCTATTTTCTTCTTTTCTACCTCTTCTTTCCCTTTCAATTTTCCTAATGCCATCATGTTCGCCTCCACCTCTATGGCATCCTTTAACATGGCAGGTAGGGAGGGCTATTTTCTTTCTCTTAGCAGGCATGAGAAGTCCCCTTTGAAAGCATCTGCATAGTGTAGCTTTGCAACACCCACTGAGGGTTTTATATCATCTGGGATGGAGTTGTATGTCTTCATAAACCTACTATAAAACTCATGGACATACTCAAAATTCCTTTCTTTAAATCGTTATACTGGGACAGGACGAGTGAGGGGCTCCTTATCGTCTCCCACCTTTCTAGGAACAACGCCATAAAGGCTACAAAATCAGGAATAGAAGCATCTGGCAGCTGCCTGAGCCATTTTTTAGCCTCTCCAAACAAGCTCTGGGAAAATAGCCTCATCTTTGCATCATCATAGTCTACATCTTCTAAATCAGCAAAATCCTCAAATCTGTCTACATGCTGCTTTGCTGAAAGATATCCTTCTCTGTCATAAGAGATGATCCTCTAGGAATAATTCTGAGGGAGGTCATGTAGAACAATTGGCAGGTCTAAAGGTGCAAATATAGCAGCCATGGGTACAGGTGGATTTTGTATAAGGGGAGGGATATTCTAAGCAGGGTTATTTGCAGGGTTTGTGGTGTGCCGCTAGGGAATCTGGATATGAGGATTGGCTGTTCCAGTCTTGACAATATTTTGTAAATCGTACCCTACAGGATTTGATAGATATGACTCGAGGCTACTTGGCTTTACTTTGACTGAATTTAGATCTGATTCTGACTTTAGACTTTAACAAGGGTCTCCCAATGTCTATTTCGAATTTTAATTCATGAAACTCATAAGACTCCCCTTTAGAAACAGTTCTTTCAATGTTAGAAGTGCTAGCCTTATTCTTTTCACCTTTATGCCTTAACACGACCTCTTGATTATCTATTCCTAGTAGAATCTTAGAGAAAGGATTACCTCTGGTATGGATCCTTTTAGGGGCTAGGATGCCTTTGAAATTTCTTTAGAAATGGACTTGGCTCGTCAATATTCCCCAGTGGAGTCTCCTTCGAACGCAAATCTCAAGGAGTGGAGTCGCTAGGGAAAAAGCGTACAACCTTTAGAATTTTGGAAACCTCTGTTTGCCCGTAAAGATTTCTCTCTCTTTGAAATTTAGAATTCCTTTGTTGTTCTCCCAGGGATGATAAGACAATCGTTCCCGGCAGTGATGCCAATTTGTTAGCACCCAAATTGACCCCAAAGGTTGTGGAAGAGGGACTGTTCAGGGTAACAACAAAACCACTTTAGACTTATGCTACTGACACAACACAGTCCGAGAGGGATCTCTCTTAAACTTATGAAAAACTGGAAATAATCAAGGTTTTCAACAATAAAAAAACACACCAACCTTCATTACTCAAGATGTTCAATCAAGCACATTTAGAAGGTCAGATTTCCGATAATACAAATTGTTGTTAATTGTGGTTTGGTTGAAAACAACATGCATTCCCATTGGGAATTGGAGTCAAAACGTATATTAGGTGAAAATTATAACAATGCTCTTCAAATGCACACATTCAAAGGCAAGGTAGCCTCCAGTCTACAGTCGAGATGCTTTTAATTTGGTGATTCAGAAGAGGGACTGTTCAGGGTAACAACAAAACCACTTTAGACTTATGCTACTGACACAGCACAGTCCGAGAGGGATCTCTCTTAAACTTATGAAAAACTGGAAATAATCAAGGTTTTCAACAATAAAAAAACACACCAACCTTCATTACTCAAGATGTTCAATCAAGCACATTTAGAAGGTCAGATTTTCGATAATACAAATTGTTGTTAATTGTGGTTTGGTTGAAAACAACATGCATTCCCATTGGGAATTGGAGTCAAAACGTATATTAGGTGAAAATTATAACAATGCTCTTCAAATGCACACATTCAAAGGCAAGGTAGCCTCCAGTCTACAGTCGATATGCTTTTAATTTGGTGATTCAGAAGAAAGATAGACAGTCCACCAATATGGAGCATAAACATACGAATTCCATATCGATTTTAGTAGAAGTTAATTGTGGAATGCTTAGAACGAAATGAACAGGGAATAATCAATATGAATCCCGTTCAAATACTGCATTGAACCAAGCAAGAACATCATAACAAAATGAATTAACAAAGGAAGAGACACAATCACATGGGAAGAGAAATAAACAGACTGTAAATATGAAGACATGTGAATCTCTGAATAGAAATGCCTGCAAGGCTTCGACAATTTTATTTAAAACATTTTCAAAATTATTCAACACAGAAACGACCCTTAGGCTTCAATATTTCAACCCTTATTCCTTTGATTACATTGAATTTATATATGTCCTTGAGCACCAGGCTTGGCCTTCTCTTGAACAGAAAACAATTACAATCTATTGACACCTAATCAAGGCATATTTGCCATTACAGCTATGAGAGAAAGGTGGCAAAAACGGCTCAACAACCTTTTACATTTACAGGTCGCTTTTTACTACATGATCGCCTATACTTAACAAAAAGACAAAAATGATCTTGGAGATGCTCTTCCAGCTGGCCACTCCCACTAACCTGATACTTCCACTAGTAGAAAGCTTTGCAATAACCTCAAACTCCTCATGTACTTGTCTTTATTCTCTCCTTTCCATACTTCTCGATGAACTTCCATTGGTCAGTTGAGGGCAGGTCCAAGGTGGCGAGCTCTTTAATTAACACCCTTAGCTCAGTGTGTTCCCTATATGAATAACCAGTGTGGAGTGTTTTGGCTTCTTTGAAGGCTGTGACTATCTCAAAATATTCTATTAGTTTCTCAACCACTATCCCTCCTGTCAAAGGCTCAATCATACCTGTGAAACGCTCCTGGTTCATTCTTCAATCCCATAGTTTAACCTTATATTCTTCCTTTGATAGCATGGTTCCATCCTTCTCCCAGAACATAGGCAGGCCTTTCTTGAACAAGGGATTGAATGCTTGCTTGAATAGCTTCAGCTGATTGGACATAATGTCTATCCCTGACTGGGTGACCTTCACCTCTTGATGCTTGTTAATTATTCTCTTGGTCCATATAATTGTGGCCACCTTGTCCTTGATGTTTGTTGTATCAGCCTGTTCTTTTGACAAACCACTCAGGAATTCCACTGCATTCTCTACATAATCCAAGGGCTTCTTATTTAGCTTTTCATTTGCTACTCTCATGGCCTGTTTAGCCAACTCTACCATAGTTTCCTTATCAACTATGAAGTTCAGATAAGGCCTCAAGTCTTCTGCTTGTATGATGACATCATCCCATATGATTTTCTTGGTTTCCCGCACTACCTCCTATCCTATCACTTGCTACTTTAACCTATCAAGATCTACTTGCATTCCCTGGTACTTGGTTTCCCAAGCCTCCTTTTCTTTTTCTACAATGTCCTTTAGAATATTCAGGTTAGCAACTTGTTTTCTCAATTTGACCACCTCAGCATCTTCGAGGCTGGCATTGGCTATCTGTCCTACTATGGAGAAGTCCCTAGACTCAATTGAGGGTGTGATCTCCATATCTTGCTCTTTTTCCTTATCCTTAACCTTCTTCTCTAGTTCTTCGAACTGGGATTTCCATACTTTTTCACTAGCTGCTACAAGTGCCATGTTAAGCTGCAAATGATTTCTTTTTCTCCAAGATCTACCAGCTGGGCCTTACAGTCAACCAATTCTTCCTCTAACTTTTCTTTCTCCCCTTCTAGTTCTGCCATCTCAGAGGAATTTACCAATTGGGCAGCAAGCATCTTTAGCTTTTCTTTTATGGTCAGGATCTCCTGTTCCTTTCCATCCAACAAATCCTGTACGCTTTTTCTCTTGGCTTCTTCAGGATCTGAGGCCAACAATTGAGTTTGGAGCTTCTTCACTTGTCCCTTTAGCTTTTTGTTCTCTGTCTTCTCTAACCTCAACTGATTCTGAACCTTGGCTTTATTTGATTGTGCCTTAGACAACTCCAAGGAATATTTCAGTGTCTTGTTGTATATGATTTCCCCAGTCTCCTTATGCAAATTGATTAGATCAGGGTCTGGGATGTCTTCCAGATTGACCTTTAATTCTGTGGCTTTGCTTTTAGTGGCCAGAGCCAGGCTTAAAGTATTTTGGGTCAAGTTTCTACTGGCCACCAAGGCTTCATCCTTCTTAGATATTTTCCTTACTTATTCATACAATCTTGTCTCTGCTGCAATGTTGTCTGGATTTTCCTCATACCCTTCTAGCATCTCTGTTATGCTCGTGCTTAGTGCAGCAGGTCCCTTGGGTGGCTTGCCAAAGATGTGCTCTTTGACTTCAAAATGGGGCATTAGGAATTTTACCTGTTTCTTCTTTGGTTTTTCTTTCTAAATCTTTGTCACCTATTGATCAGCTGCTTCTACTTTCTGTCTCTTTGAAGCTCTTTTAGGGCCACTATCCACATCCATAGGATTGTTGATTTCCTGTTGACTGGACTTTCTGGGATGGTGACTAGGGGAAAAACCATTTTCACTGCTGGGACTGTACTAGATGAACTGGGTGCTGACAATGTGCCTTCCTGAAAAATGGATGCCAGGGATTTGGAGTCCTTTGAAGGGTGAATGTTCATTTGTCTTTGATCAACATACTCCAACCAGGTTTCTCTTTCAGCCATGTCCGCCATCTCAAAGTTATCATACACCTTCCTATTTGTTTCTTTTGTCCTTTCTGAAAGTATATGATGGAGGTCATAATTAACTGCTGCCTTTGAGGGGAATCCCATGTCCTGCACTATCTGCTGAATGCTTGGGAGGGATTCTCTACTCTTAACCTTAAAGGATCCCACTGTCCAGGGGAAATTTATATCAGATGACCTTTTGTCATCTAGGAAGTGTTCACACTCAACTGTCAGCTTCTGCCTTATGAACTCCATGGTGAGTATTCTAGGTGTGAGGAATGCAGGCAGCTCGTATGGGGCATGGGAAAACCCATACACTTTGATCACAGTGCTCTGTCTTAATAAAAACCAATCTCCCACCCCTTTTTCCATTGGTGGTTGCAACAAATATTTCATCTCAGGTATTACTCTAGGCAATCTTTTCTGAAAAAACAGGAAGTAAACCTCAGCCATGAGTTCGTTCATGAACATCTTGTAGTTAGAATACATTTCTTTGGTCATCTGTAGCTCTGGAACTTGTGGGTTTTCATCATTGGCTGCTACGAACATCTTTAACAAATACGATTGGAACCTGAAGGATCTAACTTTTGGAAACTCTACAAGTTGGGCATGGATTCTAATGGCTAGGGCTTCATCAAACTTTAAACAGGCACACGAGGGGGGGGGGGTGAATCAGGGTTGTATGGCTCAAGGAGACAAGTGTTGATAAGGAGCATAAGGATAATTAAGGGTTTGGTTATATCATGGTCGATATCCATCCCTAAGAATTGAGACATCATAGAAATTACATATATGGATTCCTCTTTGAACATGTTGGCTTCGCCAGGGAAAGAGCCTTTTGGGAAAGAGGCATTCGGGAGTAAAGAGGCATGGTAGAAACTCTCCTTGAGGTTTTCAGGGTCTCTTCAGAAATGTTGAATTAGGGATTCTAACTAATAACTATGGGAATTTCGACAGAAATATTCTAGCATGGATAGGGATTTTCGGACGGCCGGGGCATCTATGTAACACAAAATCTCTGTTCCTGTGGCATTCATGACCGCCCTGCATCTGGGGGAATAATGGTGGGAGCACCAGTCTACAAATTCAGGGCAATTTGGGGTTTGACTGGTGGTAAAAAGGTGGAAGAAAGAGTGGTAAACTTTGTGGAAATCTCTGCTTTGGGATTTCATGGCTTCTAGACTTTCCTTGGTGGTTTCCAGGGAACTATTAAGTAACATGGTGTCGAAAATGTCATTGTCTTTATCCTCTATCCGGCCCTTTATCCTTGAAGATTCATTAACCAGAGGTCCTACAGAGCCCACCATTCAAAATGTTTATAGAGGGAAAAGAGTGGCCTACCTGTCTGCTTTACACCTGGGCGGAGCTCCCAAGCTTCTGGTTGGCTGACCTGGTTGCACATGGTTTGATCCTTTCACCTTTCAATACACATAGGATAGTAGGGATGTGAATATCCACACAAGAGAGTATTATATATATATATAGTGGTCATGCTCTATCATCCCTCCAGCTATGATGATGGAGGAGCTACACCGACTGTCCATCTCTCAGATAAATCCTCCACTGTTGGATCCTCTTGACTTTTCTTACCTTCGACCTTCGTGGCCCCCAATCCCGCCACATGATAGCTTGGCAACACCTTTGACCTTCGGGAAGCCTTGCCCACCATCGATCGGACTCCTACTCAGATCTTGGCTGTCCAACGACGCATCCCTTTAATCGTTCACAATTTTTTTTTTTTTTTGAGTTGCTCCACAAGTAATATCTGCAAAGTTCACTCGAACCGTAGATCTTTTCCCTGTCAAATCCGGGCCCTCAGAGAATTTAGTACTTTAAGAAATGTTCGCAAATATGAATTGCGACCATTTCTGCACAAGTAGTATCTACGAACCTATTATGAGCTGTTGATATGAATCTTTCACCGTTGATTTCCTTTGGACCTGTCTATCAGCTAGCACCCGCCTCCGCTTAAAAATATGCCAACTTATTTTGCGAAGAAGGCTCCTGACCACAGATCCCTTGATGCTATATCTCATCCGTCCATACATGCTTTCATATGTTGCTTAGCACATTCCTTCACATTCGGTCTTTTGGCGGTCACTCAAACCCCCGACTACCATGAAACCTCGGGCTTTCTTAGATTCCTTTTCGGGCCATGTTCACTGCATAGGGATCTAGTTTTCAACACTTGGGGAATGCGGGCTGAGAGCCGCGTCTCCCTTTGGGGATTTTTCATGGTCTTATGACCCTTTCTCCACAAGAAACCTCTTCAAAAACATAGCACAATCCTAGTGCTAACACAACTTTCGTTTGTGGCTACGCGGTTATCAATTTTACTTGAGTCATGGAGTGAGGGTTACTTCCCCAATATGCAAGCTGTCAAACAACATTGGTGGCCAAGTGAATCCCCTGAACCATTAGGAAGCTGATCATACGGTTTCCATATCTATTTTCAGCTGATAAATCACAGATTTCCTCTATCCAGAACTGTTGCCAAACACTTCCGCGTCGTTTCAGGTCTATCTGTTGCTGATCACTTCCCTGTCGTTTCAGATCTATCTGTTGCCAATCCCCTCTGTGTCATTTCAGATCCATCTATTGTCGATCCCTTCTGTGCCATTGTAGATCCATTTGTTTCTGATCCCTTCTACGCTATAGTAGATCCATTCTGGAAAAAAAATAAAAAAAATAAAAAGAAGAACTTGAGGTGAAGCCATGGGTACCCTCCTTTGTCGTAGAGGTGAAGCTGCGGGTACTGTAGACACCCAAAAAATGCTCACTAGCTCATCTCCCTAGTCACATGACCCATTTGTCCACTTTTCCTACCATTTTTGCCTCTAAAAACCCTCAAAGGCCACCAAAAAGGCCAAAATCCATCTTTTTCTCCTCAAAATATTTAAGTTTCCTCAAAAAATACAAAAAACCCTCCAAAGGGGTCCAAAATTCCCAAAAATCAATTAAAAGAGAATAAAATTAAAAAATATATTCAAAAAAGGAGAAAAGAGGGAAAAAGAGGAAAAGAAAACCTAAACCATTTTCATCAATACCCTTGGTTTCCTTAAACCATAGTTGTGTTCTCCATCACCTAAAATCTATAAAAAGGTGATAGAGGCTCCTCACTATTCATCCACATTCTTGCCTATCCTTATGCTGCCAATTTCATTCCTGAGATCTTGAGCCACCATTTGAGCTTAAATCCATCTTTGGAGTGCCCCTTTTGGCCAATCCCCCACTTGCATTTGGAGAAGAGAAATACCATTGGAGAATTGGAGCACCTCACCCTTACAGCTACTCAAGCTCAACCAACCTCACCATTGAGGTAATCTGTCATTTGTAAAGCTATTTTTCATAAATAAAATTTGTTTTACATGGATGATTTGAGTTTTTACTGTTTACTGTAGATTTAATATGCACATGTTAGATTAATTTTTTACTTTTTACATTACTTTTTACTGTTTGATCTAAACTGCTACTACGAAGTTAGTAGGTGCTCATATGCAAAAGCTTGGGTGAAAACCCAAGCTACAGTTTTTGGCAACTCCGCTTTACTTTGAATCTTTGGTTAGATCTAGAATTCTTCTTATTTTAGTTGTTATTTAGCTTTTTTTGTAGATCTGGCTTACCACTAATCCCATAGCTTACCGCCATTTCCCTTGGCCATTTCTGCAGCCTCTACAGTCCCAATTTTTAAATTTTGGCTTTTGTTTTTGGTGAATTTTTCTGTCCCGCAAATCACAGGTTTTTTAACTCACAGTCGTGATCCATATCGTGACTATTTAGCTGAAAGCTGCAATTTCAAAAGTCTGAGTTTTTGACCTGAAATCATGAGTTTTTCCAAGTTAACCGCGATCCAGATCACGGGTTTCTGACCCATAGCCGCGATTCCAAATTGCGACTTACATCCCCTCAGCCGTGACTCAGATAGCGAGATTTTCTTAGATCACCGCGATCCAGATCGTGATTTTTGCCTCAGACAGCCGTGATTTCGACCTAAACCCTGCGATTTGTCATCCAAGTTTTCGTCACCCATTTCGGCCCATATTTTTCAGCCATCTCCCCTGCACTTTGACAACCTACTTTTTTACTTGCAGACCTAGATATTCATTTACTTTTTCTGTTATTTGCTTTACTATATCATTTTGGAAAAAATTTCGGTATTTTTATTAAAAAAAATAAAAATTGTTAAGCATTTATAGTTAAAATTTTCATATTTGCAAGTTGAAATCGACATTTTAATTTGATAAATATTCGCCCAAGCGAGGCATTCTATTTGGTACATAATTACACTTACACACACTCTGTCACCATTAATCAAGTGAGCCTTAAAATCTATTTAACTCAACCAACACTCTAACCCCACTTGGGGAACATCAAAAGAACATTGTAGTTAGGTAGGATTAAGGGGATAGGCATCTAAATAACATCCCTTAGTCACTTTTTCACTTGAGACATAGTGGTTGTCTATTAGGGTACCAAAATCCCTTAGTACTTATTGGCACGGTTATACATGAACTTGTCGGAAAGGCCTCTCCCTTAGGAGGGTTGAAGTAGCAAGACTATTTCTGGAGGCCTGAGTGGAATACCGCAATCCATTCAGTCACCAAAGGATACCTACTTGTTGTTCTCGGTGTACTACCCGTATGGGAGTACAACGATGATAGAACAAGAGCTGCAGATTCACCTTTCTGGACATGTCATGAACGAGGTATCTTAGTGGCCTTTCTTCTAGGATTGTCTACCCGATGTCTCTCTCGGTAGGGGGATATCATTATCCTTTGGTTCTACTTTTCATATTGTCTGACTTGAATTTCATCACCTTGTAGAGGATACGTCTTGTTCGATCCATAATACTTTTTTAGTTAGGAGTTTGCATGCTCTCTTACATCCCCTTGGTTTAGTGAGTACACCATTTTTATTTTTAGGAGCCATTTGCTTGTTGGTATGTTGACCACCCTTTTTGATCACTCCACTTACCGTAGCACAGCTGTTACCATAAGTGTTTTGAGTTTGGTTGTTGGCCTGAGTGCCATAGTTTTTTGGTCTCCCCTCCTGCACACACGGTTGCATTAGGTTTTTTTGAGCTTTCCACACACCACTACCTACTATTTTTACTAGCTGACTGTCGCCATTGAGTGCCCAAGATGTTCTCGATGCTTTCGGGGCTAACCCCCGCAGTACAATTCTCTTGAAACCACTCATCATAGGCGTAGAGCCTTGTCACTCGACTACACTCATCACTAGTGTAGAGCTTTGTCACCTGACTCTGACGCCCCTTATTTCACATTTGACTCTAAGGAAGAATCAGAAAACCCTACATACACAGCACCAACTACCCCCATGGATAGCATGACTTCCAACCCCTTCTTTATAGGGATTGATGGTGGAACATCGACCACCCCCACCACCACAATGGCCACCATAGTATCCACAACCACAGCAACTACCTAAGGTTTCCCACAATGGGACCGACACCTACCCTAGGTACGCCCTCAATGGGACCCACACCTACCATCCCCGCCACTAATCAGATTCCAATAGCTACTGGACCCAATCCAAACCCATTTGTAACTCACATTACACTTGGAGGCACAGGCCCCTCTCACACACCTCTATTTGGGGGGCACATCCCCCTCATGACTAATATTCCCTTTGGGGGCAGTGGCCTGATCAATAATTCTACCACTAGCACATATTCCCTAGTGACCATGTCACACTCCTCTGCTAGTTTGCCATTTATGGCTAGTCTCAACCTACCAGACATGGAAATATTAACAAACAATCCCATTAGACATGATCCTACTTGGCCGCACATGCCTACCAAACTCCCATCAGACATCCCTAAGTTTGAGGGGACAGCTGGTGAGGATCCCCATAATCACATTATGTATTTTCATCTATGGTGTTCCTCCAACTCCATAGTAGATGACTCCATTTTCCAGCGCTTGTTGCAAAGGACTTTCATTGGCTTGACAGCCAAGTGGTATATCGAGCAGCCTCATGGGACCCACCCCACTTTCACATCCCTTGCCTCGACCTTTTTGCAGTTCTTTCAATTACCTATTAATTATGATGCGGGAGTGGAAATCCTCTTGTCTTGCAGATAGAACACAACTACCCACATTATTGATCACATTCATGAGTGGCGTAAACGCCGTAGTTTATGCAAGATCAAGTTGGATGACCGTATTTTCCTGGATTGGTTCCTAAAATCTCTCCTTCCATGCATAGCCAAATATGTGGCATCTGAATGACCCCAGTCGGAAGAAGAAGCAATTCTCAAAGTACAACAATTTGATTTAATCTACGCCTAGTCTGGCTATTTGTACACCATCTTACCTGAAGCCCCACGCGGCGATCCATCCCAGAATGACGCACCGGGGGCATCCCATGCCGTCGATGGTATCATTGGTCATGTTGTATCAGACAACCAACCCTTTTCAATTATGCCTAATAATACTGGTCCTGACCTTTCGCAGGCCACATCTCAATCCGGAGCTACAACCTTGTATGCTCCCATGGCACACTCTAACCACACTCATGGACCCTCATGTCCACCACAGTGTTATGGGCACGCACCATCAGCTTATGAACCTCCTACATTTTATCACCAACAGGCCACTCATGCCCCTGTTCACTCACAATCCCAATTAGCTTATTACCCTACATAAGTAGTGCCTACTACACCACAACCTCCAGCCACTCAGACATACCAACAACCATAGAAAACCCCTGGACCTCCTCCATCCCCGCCAAATTATTATCCACCACAGCCTGCTCCAGCACCTACACGACCTCAAAATTCCCCTACTTTCCAAGGGCAAGTGTATACACAACAGAACCAGCCCCAAAACCAGAACAACCAATGTAATCAAGGAGGTTAACAGAACCACGGAAGAGGATGCAACCGCGGGAATAATCAACCTCAAAACCAAGGCGGTCAACCACCCAATCCCCTGAATAATAGTAATGCTGCTCCTACCAACCAAAACCCTGATCATCCACCGAAATAGGGTAAAAATCCTAATTTAAGAACAAACCATCCATGTTCCAAATGTGGGGTATATGGCCATTACACACACTCATGCCCCCATTTGGAGCGAGTGCGCCAACTCTGGATTGATGACGCCCAATGCCAAGGACATGTGGCACAGCGAGCGCCACCTACTCAACCGCAACCCATGATATTGCAGAATCCTTTACCCACAAAAGGAGTAGTGAACACCTGTTCGATGGATCCCCCACAAGGATTCACGACACTACAACAACATATCACTTATGCTGCAACTGATTATCAACACACGGATTCAGGTACTCACCATTTGTTAATGATGTCATCAGTTGATGTCCACCTCCAAACATGCCGAAACCAATATGGCCCCACCCTTGAGGCCATGCCCGCTGATCCATCTACTACCACCCTTCCAACTGATCAACCATTATGTATACCTAATATACCATTGGACGGGGGTCCTAAAGCCCCTCGCTTCCCCTACGACATATCAACAATAATCCTAACGCTCTTGCCACCTCAAATTATAACATTGTGGAATATTTAACCTAGTCCCCCACTACTATGTCTGCCCTGGAAGTCCTAAAAAAATGTCATGCATAGAGGAAAATATTGTTATCCGCCAGTGGTGCGATAGACCCTAATGATTCACGAATGATGGAATTTGACTTGGACCAAGCCGAACCATGTTTTCCTTCCACATTAGCTTTCCAAGTTTACGTGTCCATTCAAAGCCTTGTCATTCATCGATGCATCATCGACGAAGGTGCCTCCACCTGCGTGATGTCAACATTTGTCTGGCAGAAGCTCATATCCCCTACACTACAACCATCCACCACCGCATTACGAGCTTGTGATGGATGTTTAGCTCAACCGCAAGGCCTTTTGGATAACGTACCCGTTCAATTAGGTGGAAAAACTATACTTATAGACATAGAGGTCATCAATGCACATCTTGAAAGGTATATACTTAGGACAAAGTTACATGTATGCCATGAAAGTTGTCACTTCATTCGTCTTCTGCATTATGATGTTCCTCCATGAGGGACGTGTAGTCAAAATTGATCAACTGACATACTATGATCCTAATGCCCCCGTCGCACCTGAAAACGTTCTACTTATGATTGAACAACCCGTTAAGAGCGCTCCCACATCATTCGTGTCCACAGTCGGCCCCAGGATATACTTAGATACTCCCATGACTTCCACATTCCAATCCATTCCACCACCTTTGCAGACACTCGATATATCTGATTTGTGCACCCTCTTACACAATACACATGCAGCTAACCAACAACCCCCTTTACTGCCACAACCACCCTCAGTGCCAAGTCATGTAGGAGCTACACCCATCCACACTATCCCATTTCTATTTCCTCCTTCAGGAGCAGTCAACACCCCAGTAATGGCTATGCACAATCTTCCAGGGTTAACATTAGGACTACCTGTGTGGTACCCGCCCGCCCCAAATCCTCCCCCAACACCAACTGTCATTTTACAAGCTGTCCAACCTATCACTGTGACAAACTGACCACCTCCAGGGGTGAGAACTGCATCAACATCTAGTAATGCTCCCCCTTCGCCACATCATACAGGGGGCAGAGGCCCACAACCCTATACTGCACCACCTGCAACCCACACTGCCCCACCTACCCCAAAGCAAGCCAAAAACCCCACGACATTTTGTGCTCCCCCCAAATGCTCTTTGTGCAATGAACTGGGCCATGCTACCCATCATTGTCCACAATTACCAACACTTCAGGAACACATGCAAATGTTGGATGATGATGCTAATATCCCAATTGTAAAACTTAACATCACCCCTCAGCCTCACGATAAATCCCTACGTACCAATCACCCTTGTGCAATATGTGACATTTACGGCCATTACTCACATCACTACCCTGATCTACCAGATTATAGAGCAGCTCTATACGAATTGAATAATGTCGACCTAGAGACATCCCCTCCTCTCATTAAGGAAATATATTCCCCAACATCTTCCTCCTCAAAAGAAATTAATACCATTTATATGATTTCATCCACCAGTGTACCACAATCAACTGATTTGATAGCACAATGCTTCTGTAGTGATGAGGAAATACTAGAAGCACTTACCGCACCCAACTACCCTTGGGATGATATGCACCATGGATCATATTTCATCCCTGAGGAATCTACCTCTTACACAACAAATAAATTCTCCGTTGAATCCAAAGATTTCCTTTCCACCAAGGTTGACTAGTTTAAAGATCCCATCCCAGCTCCTGACGCCTTTGAGGAAGGAAACATGGCCAATATTTCACCCATCATTAAAGTTGACATCTCTACCACACCTGGAGCGCCCGAACTCATTTCTTTAGGCGCATCATGCACCGAGGATGAGGTCCAAGATTACAATAAGCTCTTCCAAGAGTTTCACAACGTCTTTGCATGGTCCTACACCGAGATGCCAGGCCTTGACCCCGCTATAGCAGAACACCACATTGACACTTGGCCCAACGTACCCCCAGTTCGCCAAAAACAACGACCCATCCATCCATCGAAGCTTCCCACCGTCAAAGAGGAAATTGAGAAGCTTCGTACATCTGGGTTCATTTACCCCATCGCCTACACCACCTGGGTTTCTAACCCGGTACCAGTTAACAAGAAGCAAGGCACTATCCGTGTCTGTACTGACTTCCGCGACCTAAAGCAAGCTTGTCCCAAAGACAACTTCCCAACACCATTTATCGACTAGCTTATCGATGCACGTGCGGGGCATGAGATACTATCTTTCATGTATGGTTTCTTTGGGTATAACCAAATTCATATTCGCAAAGAAGATCAGTACAAGACTTCCTTCACCAACCCATGGGGCACTTTTGCTTACCGTGTTATGCCTTTCAGTCTTAAAAATGCTGGAGCCACCTTTCAGCGGCCCATGAAATATTGTTTCCATGACTTAGTCAACATTATCTTGGTCTACCTTGACGACCTCACGGCCCGATCGAAAAAATGGTCCGATCATCTAAATGACCTCCGGCAAGTATTCCTACGTTGTCGCAAATATCAAATCCGCTTGAACCCACTCAAGTGTGTATTTTGTGTTCCAGCAGGCCGGTTGTTAGGTTTCATCATCTCACATAAAGGTATCGTAGTCAATCCATTAAAGGTCCAATCCATATTAGACCTCCCATCACCACATACGCTTCAACATTTACAGAGCCTTCAGGGGAAGGCAATTTTCCTTCACCGTTTTGTCCCATATTACGCCACGATGGTTCATGGGTTCCTTTGTTTCCTCCATATCCACATCCCTTTCGTATGGGATGACCAAGCACAAGGAGATTTCGATGACTTAAAGAAAGCTCTCACAAATGCCCCTTTGATATCCCCTCTGGATTTCTCTAAAGATTTCATCCGTTACATTTCGGCATCTGATTATTCCGTTTCTAGAGTTCTCATTCAAGAAGAGCCTGCTCATCAAGAGCATGTCATTTATTATGTGAGACAAACCTTATCTAGCCCACCGCTACGTTACCCATACGAACAGAAACTGGTCCTCACCATCGTCTTTTCAGTACAGAATTTGCGACATTACATCCTCATGAGCCACACTAAAGTTGTCGTGGACTCCAACCCCATGGTCTATCTCTTGAACCGTCGCCTTCTGCAAGGCTACGTGGCTAAATGGGTTATTATCTTACAAGAGTATGACCTAGATTTCACAACCCCTAAGAGCACCAAATCCATAGCACTTGCTCAACTCATTACAGACCTACCATCCCTATTGTCATCACCCTCAGTTAATACTAATCTAACTGACCTGCGACGACCTCTCAAAACCTATCAAGAAAAGGTTTGCATCCCTTCCAAGCTGATGACTTAGTTAAAGGAACTTCAGGGAATGTTTACACTGACTGTCATGATGGAAATATTTAGGTGTAACAAGGTTTTCCAAAACCTAAAATAGAACATGATGGTGTATGCAAAGGTTGTGCACTTGGCAAGAATGTCACGGGTTATTTTCCAAATAATGATAGTAGATCCAAGGGGATTGTTAGTGCCAGAATTTGTTCCTAGACTACGGAGGAACACGCTAACACCATCTCAACAATTTCAAAATAAAAAAAATGAAAAGGTTTTTCTTGGTTTAGGGTTTTAAAAGGTTAGAAGGTTTCAATCTCAAGAAAAACAAAAGAAATCAAACTAAAACAAGTTACTGAATCATATACTTCATTGAAAACAAATTCATAAATATAACCAAGTAAATATAAACCATCACATCATAATCACTCATACTGGTTTTCATCTACAATACATAAGCATTCACTGGTTTAAAAGACTTTAAAACATAAATGAAATCATGCATTGAATGATCAAATTGATCAAGAATAAAAACTCAATCAAATAGTATAAAATGGCTTATATCATATGTGTATTAATTCTCAGTTTTGATGACTTACATGAGAGTTTTGCAAGCTTTATAAACTGCACTGTATTAATACTTCAAACCAAAAACATCGAACCCCCCTCCATCCTCCTTTACTTTCTTTTATCTATTTACAAAAAGAGTAGTTTTCTAACTACCTTCTATGTCTAATTTTGGAATCAGTTACATCCATTAGTTACAGTCTAACCTAAATCTTTAAAGACAATTAACTAAAGATAGCAAATCGACTTTTGGGAAATTAGGCGAATTTATGGAAAATGGGTCTCACAAACGTCTCCATATCTCTCAATTCTTGACACCTATTAGAAAAATAAGAGAGGTTTTTTAAATGAATCCATGATGGACAAAAAAATCTCTTGGTTTTTGAAAATTCCTCTCCAGTTGATCAGAAGATGTGCTGAAACGTTGTGAGTAAAACAATAAATTATTACATTTTTAAAACCCTGAAAAATAAGCCACGAAGATGATTTCGAATCTCTCAGATCATGACAGCTGTTACAAAATGGGAAGAGGTTTTTGTGAATGTGTCCATTATGGACAAAAAACTCTTTGGGATTTCTGAAATTTTCTTCCATATGCGCATAATACGCGCTCAACTGTGATGACCAAAACAAGGAAAAACATGGCAGTTTTGTTCTGGCTGCTGCACCAATTTTGAATTTCTTCATATGATTCTACCATTGTGCAATAATGCTATAGGATGATTTGATGAGAATCTAATCTATATTTCTCCTCCTCACCTTCATCAGTCGAAGAGCTTTGAAGTACAATTATATCCTCTGTTTTCTGATTTAAAATTGAACCTTTTTCCACATTACCTTTCATAGCTGATCTTGTTTTAAACTTCTAGCTTGATTCCTTTAACTGCATAAGGAGATTTACATCTACCTCAAAGTATTTATCTTGCAAAATTTTATCTTTTGAATTCTCTGCAATCTTAACTCATTCCCTTTTAACACCTCTTTATGCATGTTACCTTTTATCCTGAAACATAGTTCCCTGTACTTCTTAACATCTTCAACCAGACGATCAACATTATCTTTGCTTGCTTGAGCCGAAGCCACAGTGCATGATACTGTGAACAAAGGGTTGATGTAAATCCCTTGGAAAATTATGGTTTTTGATACTCTGATTTCTTATCGGTCCTCCCCAATCTTCATTTTCTTCTCTGATCTGTCTACAATAACCTTCTTCCTTTTATCAAAATAAACGGAATCCAGGTTGGCCACTTGGTGCTGCTTTGAAGGATTGTATGGGGTAAGTGCTAACTCTTCATTGGTGATAATTCCTTCATTAGCTATCCCTTATTGCTTTATTGTTGCTAGATCCAAGTCCATGGATTGCGGGCTAGACATTCCTTGTTCCATGGCTTTATTAGATTCTTCTGCTTATTCTCTCTCTTACCTCTCTGCTTTCTCTGCCAGCTCCGCCAACTCTGCTAGCTCTGCTACCTCTCATTCTGCTTTCTCCCTTATTGCATTCAACTTTTCAGCCTCTTCTTTTTTGATTCTTTCAGCCTCTTCTTGCTGCAATTTGGCAGCTTCTTCTTGCTGCAATTTGGCCACTTCTTCTTGCTGTAATTTGGCCTCTTCTTCCTACCGGATCCTCTCCTCTTCATCTTTCAAAGATTTTGCTTCTTGCTCATGTTGAGCTATAGCAGCTTCTGCATATTGTTGCTGCTTGACTTCTTGCTCCTTTTGGAGTCTTTCTTCTTCCTCCTTTTCCTTCCTCCTGGAATCCTCTGATTGTGATGTTACTGCCTCTCATTCCTTTTGGATCAACCCAACAGGTTTGGGGATGGAACTTGCTCCGCTTTTAGGGCGGTAACTTTTTCCCAACTCAGTTAAGTTCCTGGCACTCTGGAAAAATTCTTCATCTTTGTCCCACAGATGTGTGTACTCAAAAGTAGTTATAACATTGATGCAATGCTCAACAACGTTTCCATTAGGATCATGCCTCCTAAAGAACTTTATGCCAAAATCAAAAACTTCTAAGCCCTGAGCAAAATTTTCACCATCTTTTGCTTTCTGGAGACTATATGCATCGATGGTGAAGGGCATTGGTGGGTACATACCTTTCTTCCTCTCACAGAGAATCTTGCTGGCCCCATTGATGAAAATCTACCTTATAGCTTCTTTGTGTACTACAAAATATGTGACATACCAAGGAAACAAAAAGGGAGGTTGAGATCCTCCACTCATTCAGGTATAGTGCAACGAATATAAATACCATTAAATATAAGATAAACAATAATGTAGATAATCACACAAATAGATAGTTAATTAATAATTAATTAGCAATAGTTATTAAATATCATAAGTATAAGGACACAACCTTTCGTTATGTAAGCCCAGCTGTATTTAAGCGGGCCAAACCTGTAATTCATATCATCCAATTATCATCTATTAATATAATATTATCATTTTATCTCAAATATGGAAGATGGATTTGCTTCATAACTATCCAACCGGATACCGTTGTAGCATTTGGTATCAGAGCCAGCACAGGTCCAAGCTGTTGGTTGCTCACTTCCATCAATCTTCAAATCGCTCCACGTCGATCTCCCATTCATCTCCACTCTGCGCTTCCCATTCATCTCCACTCTGCGCTTCCCATTCATCTCCTCCAACGCCCATCTATGCCTACGCCCACACTCCTCTCTTCCATACTCCATTATTTCCAGCCCTCACGTCCTACGCATTCCTCTCCCTCATGCTCTCAGTCATGCCCTGCTCTACCTCCCTGAATCCTACTCACGCTGTGTTTTCCCTCCTCTTTTCCCTTCTCTCTTCCATCGTCTCCCACTTTCGCCTACTCACATATCCTCCATGTGGCCCAACCTTCAACTTGCCTTCCATCCCGTGCCTCCACCTCCTATTCTGCGCTTCCATCTCCCTCCATTTCCATTTCCTCCATGCTCCCCCATCCACTTGATCCCTGCTGTTGCGCCGTCCCTCCCATTGCACTCTTCCACCGCCACCTCCCCTCACCACTACGTCCACCCTTCTGCGCCCACCCTTTTCCACAGCTCCCTCACTTCCTCCCTCACGCCCTCTCATCCCCAGCTCTTCCCAGCACCATCACTCCCGTCCCTTCGTCCATCTCCAACAACCTGCACACAATTAAAAAAAAAAAAATTATTATATTTTTTTAATAATATATAACAAATTATTATATAATTTAAATAATAATTATTGGATTATTATTTTTAATATATAGTAAATTATTATTATAATTAATAATACTTATTGTATTATTATTTTATCCCTCACACTATCACCAAAAAATACTCCTTACTCCAAGATTGCTCCCAAATACTCACCTCCCCGTACCAGGTCAAGAGCCATGGCTGAATTACGAGACCAAATCCAAAAATTAGAGAAGGATTTCATTTATCGCATTATTAAGAGTAAAGAAGATTTAAAGGAATAAATAAAAAATTGCAATGCAAAGCTGAAGAATGAAATCAAAGTGGAAGTTGTTTCAGTGTTAGAAAGAAGGCTAGACGATAAATTGGATGAGATGAAGGAAAAACAAGACCAACTGAGCGACAGGTTAAACAAGTTCATGGAAAGCATATAAAAGAATGAGACAAATGACCGTTGCAAACAAAAAAATGATTCAGATATGTCATGTGCTTCAGCCAACAATTCTGGATCACCACCACACAACAAGACAAGAGGCATCCCCCCAAATCAAAAATAGAAATTTCAAAGTTTAGTGGAAATGATGAACAATGCATTACATGGTTAAATAAAGCAGAGGAATACTTCGATATCTATAACATCACAACATATGAAGAAAAAGTGAAGTATGCATCTATGCACCTTGAAGGATATGCCTACAACTGGTATATGTGGTGGAAAGGTGACCAATTTGCATACACATGGAATTTGTTCAAAAATGATTTCCTCAAAAGGTTTCAAGGAATAAACGAAGATGATTTTTTCTCGAAGCTTACCAGGTTACAGTAAAAAGGAAATGTAAAAGAATTCACACACCAATGGGAATCACTCGCTACCAGAGTATTTGGGTTATCAGACAAACAACGACTAGAAACTTACTTGGGGGGACTAAAACCCTACATACAAAATGAGTTAAAACTGCATGACATTCTGAATGTCGAGGCAGCAAGACGCAAAGCGAAAGCAACAGAACTCAAACTAGAAGGAACTCCCAAGGCAAGAGTGGAAAGAGGGGCACAATGCAGATATTGTGGAGACATTTGGTCACTCGGTCATCAATGCAAGACCTCTCAATCATATAGTTATGAAGTTGAGAAAGATTCTAAAGCATCCATTGGACGCCCTAACAATAATAATAATAATAATAAGAAGAATACATGCCGTCGATGCGGAGAAGATTTGACTCCCGACCATAAATGCCAAACCAATCACACAACACACTACAAAATTATTAATGGAAAAGATGTACAGGTACCTGCGGAAGAAGACACATCCGAGTATGATGCAGATACAAGCTCATCCGAAGTATCAATAGCGACCATTAACTGTATTCAACAATCTTGTAAGCAAGAAGATCCAGCGGCACCCAAGAATGTTAACACCCAACAAAAAGGGAAACCGTTAATTGTAGGGAGCTATATTCCACCTCAACCAAGAAGTTGCAACAACAATGAGAATAAACAACTCGTATCCCTAGCAAAAAATATACAATTCCAAAGAGGTTGCGACTTGCAAGGTCTATTAAAGATAGGGATATCACAATTTTGGTCGATTCTGGAAGTACCCATAATTTGATCGACATCAACAGGGAAAAGGAACTTAATATTTTTGTGTTTCCCACAAAAGGGTTTAAAGACTCCACCATCGCAGATCAACACATAGAAGAAGTGGGAAAATTTCATAAGGTGTCATTACACATGCAAAACTTACACCTACAACTCAATTGTATTGCGTTACCACTCAAGGAAGTAGACATGGTATTAGGTGTCAAATGGTTAGCGTCACTAGGTACGTACTCTACTAATCTACAAAAACAACACATGAGTTTTAAATGGAATGGAAGTAAGTATCGATTGTATGGTCTAAGGAAATCACCACCCAAACATAAAGAGTCGCAGCATAGGAAGGACCCAGGCCATCATCAAGATAGAGAGACAAGTTCAGATCACTTAGCTCAAATCAAGCATCAACACAAATCAAGGACAAAATATGATGCCAACAAATACAGCTTTGAGGACAAAGCTCCCTTTAAAGGGGGTGGCAATGCTACGAATATTAAATGATATGTTTTAAATGATATGATACATACTCTACCAACTCATGTACTCTACCAATCTACCAAAACAATACATGAGTTTTAAATAGAATGGAAGTAAGTATCGATTGTATGGTCTAAGGAATTCACCACCCAAGCAGAAAGAGTCACAACATAAGAAGGACCCAGGCCATCATAAAGATAGAAAGACCAATCCATATCAATTAAGCCAAATCAAGCATCAACACAAAGAAAGAATAAAAGACGATGTCCACAAATACAACTTTGAGGACAAAGCTCCATTTAAAGGGGGTGACAATTCAACGAATATAAATAACATTAAATATAAGATAAAAAATAATGTAGATAATCACACAAATAAATAGTTAATTAATAATTAATTAGAAATAGATATTAAATATCCTAAGTATAAGGACACAACCTTTCGTTATGTAAGACCAGCTGTATTTAAGCGGGCCAAACCTATAATTCATATCATCCAATTATCATCTATTAATATAATATTACCATTTTATCTCAAATATGGAAGACGGATTCGCTTCATAACTATCCAACTAGATACGGTTGTAGCATATAGGTGCCCTCCGGGGAGAAGTAATAGTCCCCAAACTCTTCTATGATGGGCATTGCATTTTCGGACAGACAATTCGGCTCTTCTTTAAAAATGAGCTAATACAGGGGCATGATGAATTTCTCACAAATCTGTTTGTAGTGATTTGCGTATTTGTTTCCCATGTGAGTTGGTAATCTACAAAGAGAGGGGACTCCTTTCTGCTCCAAATGCAACCCAAATTAGGAAAAGGGTGTTTGCTTAATGAGAAATCCATCAAATATGAAGACATGAAGAAATCAACTTTCTTCCGTGTCAGTCCTCCTTGGGCAACAGTTAAGTGCGAGACCATGCTGTCTGAAATTACATAGGCCCAATTGAATATTGTATCGGATGTGGTCACATGGACCATCACTTCCACCCAGCCAAGCTTGAAGACACTTACATTTGGCATGCCGAAAATTTGACTCAGCATTAAGGAAATGAGTCTGTAAGGAGTCCTTAGAAGCACACTTTCATACTCTCCATTGCCTCTTTGCCTTATTTTCCTTTCAATTATTAGCATCTTCCTAGCAGAATCCAAGGGGTCTATTGTCTGCTTTGCTAGCCATTCATTGTCCAACCATGCCCTTGCCTGGGGTAACTTGTAGGTAGCCACGATATGCTCTGGTGCGAAGGACGCAAGACTCATCCCGGTATTATCATTAATGAATCTTGTATCAGTATTAACATGAGGGATTATCCAGCCAATAACTTCTGAGCATGGAAAAAGATCGAGACGAGTTGCTACCTTGTGAAGGCCAGACTTCTTGATGTTCAAGTAGACCATGGTTTCTTCTAAGATTGCAATAGGGTAATTCTGATCCCTGATAAATCTATATAACTCAACCTACTGAAATTCTGGGGTGGCGGATCCTGGGGCTACTCGGGTGAGAGCTTGTGTATCGCCAAACATTGTTTCAAGCGAGGTATCCAACCAGATTTCTACGTCTGAGTCTGATTCGGAAAGCTTAGCCTTCTGTCTGGCAGATTTCCTATGCATGTCAAACCTAACATGGCGAGGAGAACAAAAATGAGGAGTTGAGAAGCTTATGAGCAATCATTGTTTAGCCAGTCAACACATCCTTCAAATATATGGAGCTTAACAAAACTTGAGCATACACAAGTGTTAAGTTTTAGTTAAAAAACTAGTTATTCAAAGACAAAAATAATGGATAGGAGCATTTAGACAAGGACACCCATGCATTTAAATGAGAAACCGAGCATTGCTAGCTAGCATTTAACAATATCCTATCATTATGAGTCGAAACAACCTACTCGTGTTGGCCTTTAAAAGGCATGAGAATGCAGAGAATGTCGCCGAGGGATAAGGTGTTTCCTCAAAACAGTATTTGGATTTACACGAATTAGCCTTTTCAGCCATCGGACGAATGTGAGGGAAAGGCCTTTCCATAACATAGAGAATGACGGAAATGCCAGATTACATGCTCATGGAGCACAATGCATAGTGGTCGCGGAATATATCACCTTTCCATATATCAATAAAGTCATAGAAAACATCACCTTTTTGCATTTACTCTTGAAATTAGAGAAACTATGTTGTAATTAATCATTTTCTCCTAGGATTTCTCTTGGTATATCAACGTATAAAAGAAGGATTATAAGTATATCTCCAAAAGTAATTAGTCAAGATGATATCCACAATAAACTTAGACAAAAAGAAAAACACATCTAATAGACGAAAAGCAACCAACTATCCAGAATAAATTTATATACTGAATAAAAATAAAATTAAATGTCCAGGGAAGATTCTTCCATCCCTTCATACATGAAAGCATTTCATTTCATCTTGTGCACCTATTTACTCATTTTTATTTTTTCTTATTTTTCTTTTGTGTGCTCAGCTGCTGCTCCTCCTTTTTTTTTGTGTGCTCAAATGCTCCTCCTTGTGTGTGCTCAATTGTTGCTCCTCCTTTATGTTTTGTGTGCTAGGCGGATGCTTCTCCTCCTTTTTTTTTGTGTGCTAGACTACTCCTTTTCATAGATGAGAAGAATGTGCCCCGTTATTTTGAACACACTAGAAAACAGTATTAATGACACTTTGCTGTAATCCACTTTGTACCACAGGTTCTCCCAGAGGGAAATATGAACCGAGCAATGCTCATCACAATAAATACCATTTGCATACTTGGAAGCTCTTACATAGGAGATACCATGGATTGCAATTCCTGTATTTCCTCTGTCGATTGTCGAGCACCCTATATGCAGATAAATTCTTCCAACATACAGAGCAGACGAGATTTATTGTCAACCCGAGAAAGTCTTTTATTTCAAAGGATAGATGCACAGTCTATGCTTAAACACCAAATCACTATAATTGAATACTGTTATCCTCTAACAACTATGTTCATCCCAAAGAGATGTGTAATCCCAGTTGTTGTCTAAATACTATAATTTCAATTCCTTTCTACCATGCATCAGCAAGAAATAAAATAAGATTCAAAGACAATTGCAGATAAAAAGAAATCCTATTCACATCCTAGAACAAGTAACTCACTTCTTCAATATGATCACTCTTGAAAACCATAAGCAGAAACTAAATATTAATCTAGAAATTCAATTGCAAAGGATTGAGTTCAGCTGCTCTAAGAGATTGAATTACAGGGATGAAAATCAACAGTCATAACAGGAAAGATAAATTGCAGAGGCTCATGGGATCACAACTTAACTACGAGATGAACAAGGCTGTGTACAATTGTCACACGAATTGCATAAAGTTTCTACTCAGTCGACTGTCACTCTGTATTACTTGCCAATTTCAAAGAAACATAATCTTAATTATACTGGAAATCCACACCAAAATTACTACTGCTGCGTACAAAAGAAATATCATAAACAGAACATCACACAACAATAAAAAGTCCTATTTCAACTCAGCAATATCTGTGGAAGACGGGCCTAGCCTTCACACAGAGATGCTGGCTGAACAACGCAAGTTCCTTTAACTCAGAGGTAACTCCTTATATTAACAGAAGAATGATTCCACAGTTTGCTTTGCTGCTAATACAATGAATTAATTATCTGTTGTTCAACCCCCTGGGTCGAGGCAGCTCCCCATATTCATACATACAAATCATAACATCCAATCCTAATAACGGGCATGTTGGAGCCTAGGCCGCAGCTATGGTAAAGCTGCGAATTTTGAGGAAAAAGCACAAGTGTTGAAGGGAAAGTGCTAATTTTGAATAAGCACAAATTTTTGGGCAGAAGTAAACGGTGCGTAGTATGGTGCCAGATGGACGAGCTCAGTGTAGATTACGGACCGAAAATCACGGAGCTCGCATGCACACGTCAAAGGAGAATGAATGTGGCCGAGTAGAGAGCTCAGCTACCACAATAAATGAAGCAACGGAATAGAGGGCTCAGCTACCCTCATTAAGGCTAAGTACAGAAGTTATGGTTGCTCTGATCAAGGAAGAGAAACGGACCAAAGTATTGAAGGCGAAGGACAAGGAACAGTGCATGATGAAGCGGCGCCCATACCTGCAATCTGCGCCGAAAGTCACGGAACCTGCAGGAAACGACGACGTGACTGCAAGCGGTGCCTACAGTACACCTAGCCATGTCCGTGGTTAGGGTTTTTGGGGAATACTGCTGGGAAAGGCCCACAGTTTTGTAAAGGTGCGACCGTCATGGCCACCTATATATATGTGTAATTGTAAAGGTTAGACATCAGTTAGCTAGCCATTAGATGTTGAGACGTAAGTTAGCTGTTAGAGATAAGCTAGCTAGTTAGTCTTCTATTGTGTTGTTAGAAGACAAGGGTTAGAACTGGATAGCTGTGAAGCTAATCCCTGAGTTGCAGACCGTCTGAGTCTACGTCTGAACCATTGTAATCTCTGTAGAGAAGAGACTAGATCTAGAGAAGGGCTCCCAGATGTGTGCGTGGAGTTTCCTGGAAAGATCTAAGGCTGCAGCTGTGTGCGCAACAGGACTGTAATTTCTATCTTTCTGATTAATATAAGATACACTTCCCATGGACGTGGTTTCCCCATGGAGGTGAACTACATAATTCTCGTTGTTATGATGCTGTGATTGCGTGAATGCATGTTTTAGTTTACTATCTGCGTTTACATGAATGTTTCATTGTCTTTATGAATGAGTATATAAAGCAAGTCCCGGAAACTGCCTTAGAAGTTATATTCGCGCACTATCAAAGGAGTCAATAGGAGCACCATCGCCACAGCACTTAGGAATGCGTTACTGCGCAGGGTGCGCAAGCAGGAATGATACATAGAGTATCGACGCAGAGGGTAATTGCCTTGTGCACAGGAGCGGATAAACGCGCAGCTAGGCTGGTAAGTGCGAACTTCAGCACTGCTGCACTAAGAGGTCGGCGGAAGAGTAAGACGTTCCGCTTTGAGGAATCCTCTCGGGAGAAAGAGAGGGAGAATATTGCAGTCTCCGCGTCGCCTAGGTTAAGGAAGCCTGATTCCTTAGCCCCCCGATAGCCACTTCGGGTGAGACCTCGAGCTGTTGCGCAGCTCGTTGCCGAGAGGGCCAGTGCGCGAAGGGGTTTTGTTGCTGCGCCTCATTAAAACCCGAGTTTGTCCAAAAAGCAACCAACAAATGGTTCCGTTGCCTTGTGACTTCTTACTGTGAGACTTGCTATTTCGGCGACACGCGAGATTGATGCAAAACTTAGAGAAAGAGAGAGCCGACAAATGGTTCGGTGGCCTTGAGACTTGTTATTCCGGTGACGTGTGAAATACTGTTGAAGCCAACAAATGGTTCTGTTGCCTTGCGACTTGCTGCCTTGAGACTTGCTCAGCCAACAAATGGTTTCGTCGTCGGCTTCAACCATATTACTTTGAAGGCAATGTGCTACTGGAGTCCTACAGCTAAAGAAATTCAAGACTGGTTTGATTTAAAGGCTAGAGAGTTCGTTGAACGAGAAAATAGAAGCTCTAGGCTTCAGACAGAAGACTGGTTGCAGAAGTATATTTATACTGACCTTCATGAAATTTTCTTTGTCACATTTGCACTTGAGCTGCATGCATGGGTAGCCAAGTTAGCAGATACTAGACCAACCGTGCATGTTGATTGACCCGTCGCTTGGACGCCTGAGCTAGTCAGTATTTTGAAGCGGGTAGATAATTCTGTGTCCCACGCAGTAGACTTTTGGTTGAACAGTCTGCTGGAAGGCTTCATCACCGAGTTTGCAGTAGATACGAGAAAGAGTTTCAGCGAAGCTGAGAGGATTTTCTTCCAAGCACACAGAGGTAAGTTCTTAAATTCTCTGAACTTATGGATTAAAATGCTTCTGTATGAAAAAGCAAAACTATGCATAGCTTCCGATGAATAGCATAGACAAGTAATGTACGCAGATTCTGATAGTGATCCTGAACTTATTGGTTGCACTCGTAGTGGAAAATGGTATAAAGTAGGCCTTGACCAGCATTCTTTTGAGTCTAGCCCAGAAGATAGTCAAGTTCCTAGAGCGAGCGATATAGAGAGACAAGGGAGTGCTCATATCCCTTATCACCCTTTTACACCGCAAAAGCCAGATGGGGCTCAGTATAACCCTGCAATAACACCTTCTAGTAGCCCGCATGGTACTTCTAGTACCTCAGCACCACCTTTGTTTAACCATCCCGGAGGCACTGCTACAGCACCTCCACCTCAACCTAGCGCAAGAAGGATGGGTGATGACATGAAGCTACCAACTTTTAGAGGAACAGGTCTAGAAACCCTGAGCAACACTGGTTCCTGTGTGAAGCTATTTGGACAATTAAGCAAATTAATGATGATGCTGTTAAACTGGTTCAGTTAGCAACCACACTAAGAGAAAGAGCCTTAACTTGGTTCATGAAATACTCAACAGCACAGAATAGGACGCTTGCTAATGTAAGAAATGCTATGATTAGAGAATTCAAGAAACCTAAATCAGAATCACAGTGTATAACAGAGCTCAAAGACATAAAACAGTTACCTATAGAGTCAGTATGGGACTTTGACCAGAAGTTCAAAGCCTTGATAGATCAAGTAAGCTTTGACTTTGCACCGCAGCAGCATAAGGAATGGTTCATTGCTGCGCTGCTTCCACACATTAGACTTCCTCTTATGCAACAGAATCTCACTACTCAGGAACAAGCTCTAGAGATGGCTATGAAACTAGAAGCTTCACCAATTGCTGGAACAAGCAACAATGTTGCGCAGTTACAGAACCAATTAGCAAACCTAACCTTGCAAGTGCATGATATTAAGAAAGGAAAGGATGTTAAAGAAGAAATTTGGTGTACAAAATGTAAAGCACAAGGTCATTCAAAGGACCATTGTCCCGTTTTCATAGAATATATTGCAATTGGAGCACCTAACCCTTTACCAAAGGCTCAGGGGCCTTGGTGTGAAATCTGTAGAACTAGAGGTCACAGACCACACGAATGTCACTTGTTACAGAAATACGTACAAACTCCAAAGAATATATATTGCAATTTTTGTAAATCAGTAGGCCATGATGAGAACAATTGTAGAGCATATGATCTTATGATGTAAAGGAAACATGATGTTTATAGAGTACAGTCAGAGGCACAAGGACCCACAGCAGGTCCACAGTATGACCAAGCTCGCGAAGGCCGAGGAGGAAATTATAGGGGCTGCGGACGCGCAACAAATTTTGGTCATGGAAGAGGACAGATCACTTGTTATAATTGCGGAGCGCAAGGTCATTTTGCAAGGGATTGCCAAAATCCTACAACCATCTGTAGATATTGTAAATCTTATGATCATGTGATTGAAGAATGTCCTCAGTTGATGGCTAAGATGCAAGCAAAGACGCCACAGGTCAATCAGAATATTCAGTTGATTGGAGCAGAAAAAAGAGAACCAGATCCTACAGTTAATATAGTGACGCGCAGTGGAGCAACCACTGGTGTGCCAGAGTTGGGAACTGGAAGGCAAGCGACGCAATGGGTGCGCCGCGCTAATATTAAACCAGCCCCGCTTGACCTGCAGAAGCAAAAAGAAGCATTCAAGCAAGCTCAAGAGTATTTCTCAGATCCGAGAGCTTCAAGTTCTGTCGCAATTCCGCATAATGATATCAGATCGCAAGCTCTAAGACAAGACAACCTGGTGCAAGAACAGGCCACTACATCTGGAAGACCTGATGATGAAGAGGATGCACTAGGCAGTGTCCATGATTTCCTGAGAAACTACTTAAAGTTGTTACGCAATGAAAAAGAAACTATGGAACTTCAACACCTATTGGATAAATGTCAACAATCTGCTTCAACAAATACACCACAACGTGCTGTTCACCAGATTGGGAGTCATACTAGAGCTAGAAAAGAGATGAGGCTCACAGCGTAGATTGGAGCATTTGAAATGGACGAAGTCATTTTATATTTGGGCTCAGAAGTTAATGTTCTCACCATGCAGACATGGGAACAGATGGGTAGCCCTCAGCTTACAAGATCTCATATCTAGCTAAGACTTGCCAATCAGCAACGAGTCTCGCCATTGGGCAGATTACCCAATGTACCTATTGATATTGAGGGAGTAAGAAGTTCTACAGATTTTGAAGTAATCAAAATTCTGGATGATAGCACACCCTACCCAGCACTTTTAGGCATAGACTGGGCATTTGATAATTTGGCTGTCATTAATTTGAAGAAAAGACAGATGACCTTTGAGGATGACCAGATTAGGGTCATTGCACCGCTTGATCCCATTCAAGGACCAAGGTATATTGAACCCATTCGAGTAGAAGAAGAAGCGTGCCACATGGAAAGTTTATATCAGATGACTGCTAGTCATAGTGACTATGTCAATCCCACAGCAGACGACCATATCAGCTGGCGATGTGATAGCTCGTGCACATCAGATTCAGACGTAGGATTGGAAAACTGGCAGAATCGTTTACATGAGGTTTCTGCAAGGTGTTGCGCCATGATGACTAAATCCATTCGATGGATTGGCACAGAATTGAATGACACTTCAATTTTTGATGGTTTAACTGAAGTAAGTGAATTCATACATACATATGAACAACATATTCCAGATGAGTAGCGCATACAAGCTTTGGATGTAGCACTGCGCGCTACACCCGCAAGATGGTGGGGTGCGCATAAAGAGAATATTCACACATGGCAAGACTGTCGCAGATTGATACTGCGCAGATTTCAGGAAATTACAGCAGAAGTGTTGCGCAAATATGATGGACAGAGTGACCCTAGGTCACACGTTGAAGCATGTATTCAGCAATGGTCAAATATTCCAAAAGATGAGTGGGTTCACCTATTCATCCATACGTTGGATACAGTTCCAAGGAACTGGTACACTGAAACAGAATTGCACAGAGGCACTGTCACTTGGTCTCTTATGATAGAAAGTTTTCAACTTACCTTCAGCTTTGAGTCAGAACATCCGAGCATCGACCACGCTTTAAAGTGTATTAAAAAGAAGGTATTTGAACAATGTCCATTACCAGAATATTCCCAACCAGATTGGGCTGTCTAGATAGAACATGCCCTGGAATGCTATAATTTCACCGCTGGAGAAGAGGAGGATGATCCTCGCAACATCAATATTCCAGAATCAGAAGGGACGCGCAATGTTGAAGGTCCTCAGCTTGATATCCCTGCCATTACAGAACACATCAAGCTCAAAAAGATTAACATTGGTACAGAAGCTGAACCCAAGTTTGCTTCTATAGGAGATTATTGGGATGATGAAACTGTTGGCCATATTTCAGATTTATTACGTGACTACCAGGATATCTTTCCCACCAAGTTCACAGAAATGAAAGGCATATTAGGGGACTTAGGAGTGATGCGCATACCTATGAAAGCAGACACCAAGCCAGTAAAACAACACCCATACATGTTGAACCCGTGATATAAAGAAAAGGTTAGAGAAGAAATTGATAAAATGCTCGCAGCAGGTATTATTGAGCCAGTAGAGGAAAGTGATTGGATTAGTCCTATGGTGGTACAAGAGAAGAAGACAAAAGGTGAAATAAGAATCTGCGTGGACTTGCGCAAGCTGAATGACGCATCAGCGCATGATCCATTTCCTACCCCCTTTACAGACGAAGTGCTTGATAATGTTGGAGGACAAGAGGCTTACTCCTTCACTGATGGATTTTCAGGATACCATCAGATCAGAATCCATCCCGAAGACCGCCATAAGACCACTTTTGCGACTGAATGGGGCTCATTCCAGTATACGGTAATGCCCTTTGGTCTTAAAAACGCTCCTTCTATCTTCTCTCGAGTCGTTGTTGCCGTATTTAAAGAATTCATTCATAAGTTTCTAGAAGTCTATTTTGATGACTGGACTGTGTTTGGTTTACTAAAGAACCATATAGGGAATCTGCGCATGATGTTAGAAAAATGTAGATAGTATCAGATTTCCCTTAACTTGAAAAAATGTATCTTCTGTGCTCCTTTTGGTATTCTCTTGGGTCATATTGTATGCAGACAAGGACTCCTGATGGATCCTGCGAAGGTTTCCATCATTGCTAATTTACCTACGCCCAACTCAGTCAAACAACTGCGCACTACATTGGGACATACAGGGTACTATAGGAAATTTATCAAAGGTTATGCAAATATCACTGCACCTATGGAAAGATTGTTGAAAAAGGATTCGAAGTTCCAATGGACAGAAGAATGCCAACAGAGCTTGGATACACTTAAAGAAAAGATGATCACTACGCCTATTCTAGTTTTCCCAGACTGGAGAAAACCCTTTCATGTTCATGTAGATGCTTCTTCCATAGCATTGGGGGTTGTGCTTACACAACCGGGAGAAGGAGGTATTGATCACCCGATTTCTTACTCTAGCAAAAAGCTTTCCACAGCCGAGAAGAACTACACTACTACAGAAAGAGAAGGACTAGCTATGGTGTATGCCCTACAGAAGTTCAGACACTATCTATTGTGCACACATTTTAAAATGTATACTGACCATTCTGCTTTGAAATACTTGGTCAATAAGCCAGTGTTAGGGGGAAGAATTTGCAGATGGCTACTGCTCTTCCAAGAGTATGATTTTGAGGTCATTGTAAATCTAGGTATATTGAATGCAGGACCTGACCACTTATCTAGGATAGAGTCAAGCGAGGAACCTACAAATCTGGAGGACAATCTGCCTGATGCGCAGCTGTTTTCTATTCAAGCAGTTGATGAATATTATTCCGATATTCTCAAGTTCCTCACTATCTGGAAAGTGCCAGTTGAGTTTACAATCCAGCAAAAGAAGCAACTTGTTGTCAAAGCCACAGAATTCACTTTGATAGCAGGCTAGCTCTATAAGTTGGGCCCCAATGAAGTCTTGCGCAGATGTATCCTACCGCATGAGAAGAACTCCATCATCGCAGAAGCGCACTCAGGAACCGCAGGAGGCCATTTCGCAGGAAATCCGACTGCGCAGAAGATTTTAGCCACAGGTCTTTGGTGGCCAACATTGCATAAGGATACTAAGGAATTCTGCAAATGTTGCGATGTGTGCCAGCGAACAGGAAAACCTTCCAGAAGAGATGAAATGCCGCTAAGACCCTAGATAACACTGTGTGATTTTGATAAATGGGCCATTGATTTTGTAGGACCTATCAACCCACCAGGAAAGAGAACCGGCGTAAGATACATCATTATAGCTACTGAATACCTCACCGGATGGGCTGAGGCTAATCCAGTTAAGAACTGCGACGCTTGCACTGCCGCGTAGTTCATTTTTGAGAGCATTATCACTAGGTTTGGATGTCCACTAATTCTAATGAGTGATCAAGGTACACATTTCCTGAATGAAACTATAGAGGCCCTTACTGAAGAATTCCACATTAGTCACCATAAGAGTACACCCTACCACCCTCAAGTTAATGGTACGGTGGAGGCATTCAATAAGATTCTTGAGAATGCCCTGATGAAGATCTGTAATCAACAAAGAGATGATTGGGACCTTAGATTCACAGCTGTATTATGGGCTTACAGAACCACATGCAAGAAATTAATAGGTCACACACCTTTCAGTTTGGTGTATGGACAAGAAGCAGTTATGCCCATGGAATACATTGTTCCCAACTTCAGAATTGCGCAAATTACAAAAATGGCAGATACTGATACTATGAGTGAAAGACTCTCACAATTGCTTGCCTGAGAAGAAGACAGACTTTTAGCCGGATTCCATCAACAAGTACAGAAAGCAAGATAGAAAGCTTGGCATGACAGGCATATTAAGAATAAACACTTTGAAGAAGGAGACTTGGTACTCCTCTATGATAGTAAGTTCATCAAGTTTCCAGGCAAGTTTCCTGTACATTGGTTAGGCCCTTTTCGGGTCATAAAGATAACAGAAGGAGGAGCAGTTCAGCTTGCGAAGCTTAATGGAGAATTGCTGTTGTTAACACCTAAAAAGTGCTCACTAGCTCATTTCCTTACTCACATGACCCATTTGTCCACTTTTCCACCATCTGAGCCTCTGAAACCAACAAAAGGTCACCAAAAGACCTTGGTACACCCCTTTTTCCATTAAAAAAGATTATTTTTCCAAGAAAATCATAAAAAACCCTCAAAAAGGGTCCAAATTCCCAAAAATATTAAAAAGGGAATTAAAATATTATTTTTATTCAAAAAAGGAAAAAGGAGGGAAAAATACCTAAACTATGTTGGTCAATACCATTGGTTTCCACAAAACCACAAATGGTATTCCTCACCACCAAAACCTATAAAAAGGTGGTAGGGGCTCCTCATTTCACATCCTTCCATTATCTCATCCTTATGCTGCTGAAATCTCCCTTGAGCACTTTTAGCCATTGAAGCAACCTTGGAGAAAGAGACCTATTGGAGTTTGGAGCTACTCATCTTGGGAGTTGCTCAACATCAACCTTCACCATTGAAGGTAATATCGCAAGCACTTGCTTGCCCCCCACTTTTCAATACAAAAATTATTTCTTATGTTTCTTGTTCTTGATTTTGGAAATATTTAAATTATTTGCTTAGATTCTTGTTTAGATCCATGAAAAGTATTGTTTATTTAGTTTATTGTTTTTATTTCTATTGAAACTGCTACTACTAGTTAGTAGGTGCCCATAGCACTAAGCTTGGTTGCAAAACCGAGCCAACAGTTTTTGGCGACTCCGCTTTGGTTTGAACTTTAGATCTCTAGCTTTGCCATTAAATCTTAGTTTTTATGAGTTTTTAAACCATTAGATCCATAGATCTGCCATCTTAGACAGCAGATCCATTGCTGTTCTGAGATTTGGCCCCAAAAAACAGCCCTAAATTTTAAATTTTCGAGTTCGTTTCTCGTTTTCCGTGCACGGCTTCCGCCTCGCGGCTTTTTGCCAGACAGTCGCGCGGTCCATCGCGACTTTTCTGCATTTTTCCGCGCGGTCCATCGCGGCCTTTTTCCAGACAGTCGCGCGGTCCATCGCGACTTTTCTGTGTTTTTCCGCGCTGCACACCGCGGCTTCGCGGCCTTTTTCCGCGCTGTCCATCGCGACTGTGCGCCCAAAACCTGCGCGGTCCATCGCGACTGTGTGCCCAAAACCTGCGCGGTCCATCGCGACTGTTCGCCCAAAACCTGCGCGGTCCATCGCGACTGTGCGTCCAAAACCCGCGCGGCCCATCGCGACTGTTCGGCCAAAACCCGCGCGGCCCATCGCGGCTGTTCGTCCAAAACCCGCGCGGCTGAATTTTTTCATTCGGCCATCCCGATTTTGAAAAATATTTTTTTTACTGTACTTTCTGCCCATAGCACATTTTTTACAGTATCAAATTCTGCATATTTTCCAGATTTAGAAAATTTTTTTACTATTTAAAAGTGCATACATAGAAATCTTTTTAAAAATTTTCAAGAAAGTGAAAGAAAGATTCATTTTGCATTCTTTATCTAGATTCAAATTTTTTCTTGTTTACTTCTTTAGAATCTTGCCCTTAGCAAATTTTATTGAAACGAAGAAATCCATTTATTTCTTTTAGAAGTTTATTATTTGCTTTCAAAAATCCAAAAAATCCATTATTTTTTGAGTTATTTTTGAAAAAGCAATTTAATTTCTTTTAGTGAAAAAAGTCTTAAATATTTGCTTATTATTTTTCGAAAAGTCCTTTATTTTTTTTGAAAAATTTCCCTTAAAGCATTTAATTTTTTCAAGTTCAGTTTACAACACCTCACGTGCACTCACACGATCACTTAATTGAACTAAGACTTAAAACTTACCCTAATTTGAACACACTCTTAACCCCACTTGGGGAACACAAAAAGAATTCTTGTAGCTAGGTAGTATTGGGGGGATAGGTGTTCCAATAACACCCCTCAGTTCATACATCTGAGACATAGAAGTTGTCCAATTAGGGAGCTAAAATCTCTTAGTACTTTTTGGCGCGGTCACAACCGGTTTGTGGGAAGGCCTCTCCCCTAGGAGGGTTGAAGTCGCGAGGATGGTTCCGGAAGCCTGAGTGGGATACCGAAACCCATTCAGTAACCGAAGGGCTACCATTCGCAGTTCTCGGGATATCCCTGTATTGGGATATTGCGATCAAAGGACCAAACGGCAGATTTACCTTTTCTCGACGCGTCATGAACGGAGTATCCTAGTAGCCTGTCTTTTTAGGATTGATTACCCGGTGTCCCTCCCGGTAGGGGGATATCTAGCCGTTGTCTCTACATTCATATTGTCTGACTTGGATTTCATCACCTTGCAGGGGATATCGTCTGTTTGAGTCACAATACTTTTAGATTAGGTGTTTGCATGATCTTTACCACCCTTTGAGTCTAGTTACACCTATTTTTTCTAGGAGCCGCTTGCATGTTGGTATTCTGACCGGTTGTTGCATTCCTCCACTTATTGTAGCACAGCTGCTAGAATAAGTGCATTTTTTGAGGATTGATTTTTTGGCCTGTGAGCCTTCCTTTTTCACTCCCCTTTTTGCACCCTTGGTTGCATTAGGGTTTTGAGTCTTTTACATATATATCACCACCTGATACTTAAAACAATTTTTACATAAAAACCATATTCTCACCATTGAGAATTCTAGACGTTCTCGTCGTCTACAGGGCGAACTCCCAGAGTTTAGTCCACTTGGCTCTCCACGTCACGGACGCAGAGCATTATCCCTTGATTCGACACATCGTCGATCATCTAGACGGTCATCCGATTCTGACATACCCCACTTCACCTTTGATTTGGAGGTAGAATCCGAAAACCCCACAGAGTTACCACCTACCACAATTATGTCTGGAACACCAGAAGATCCACAATTTACATTAACCATAGGTCAGACATCCGCAGACCTTTCTGCGGGGATACCATCCATGACAACACCCACCCCCTTGGGTATGCCCAATATGGGTAACACTCCACATTTAGGAATGCCTAGCACAGGACCACAACCTGTCATGGGCATGCCCAACATGGGGGTCATACCCCCTTCGGTTTCCACAAACCCTACCCCAGGAATCCCTAGTACGATTCCTAACCCAAGTGTCACTCCTGTTGCACTTGGGAATGCTATCCCAGGAATCCCTAGTGCGATTCCTAACCCAAGTGTAACCCACGTTGCACTCGGTAGTAATATACCAGGAATCCCTAGTGCGATTCCTAACCCAAGTGTAACCCAAGTTGCACATGGGAGTACTAACCCATATCAGGCCACACCTGTTGGAGGGCACATACCCGCCATACCTAGCATACCTATAGGAGCTACTGGACCCCTACACCATACCACAATGGCTAGACCAATCCCGGTTCCAATCACCACATCCGCTAGTCTACCATACATGGCAAGTCTCAACTTGCCAGATTTAGCTAGGCTTACGAATGACCCCATTAGGCATGATCCTGCTTGGCCCCATATGCCCACTAAGCTTCCCTCTGACATCCCTAAGTTTGAGGGGAAGGCCGGAGAAGACCCCCAGAACCACATCATGTCCTTCCATTTATGGTGTTCCTCCAACTCCATAGTGGACGACTCAGTCCGCCTCCGTTTATTACAGCGCACCTTCACTGGCTCTGCAGCCAAATGGTATATCGAGCAACCCCATGGGACGCATTCCACATTTACCTCCCTTGCCTCGACCTTCCTGCAGTTCTTTCAGCTACCAGTCCGCTATGATGCGGGCGTCGAAATCCTACTGTCTTGCAGACAGAACACGGCCACGCACATCACTGACCATATCCATGATTGGCGTCGGCGCCGAAGCCTATGCAAGATCAAATTAGACGACCGAATCTTTTTAGACTGGTTCCTTAAATCCCTCCTTCCCCTCATTGCGAAGGATGTAGCTTCTGAAAGACCCCAGTCGGAAGAGGAGGCCATCCTGAAGGCCCAACAGTTTGACCTTATCTATGCCCAGTCAGGATACCTATACACCATCATACCTGACGCCCCACGAGGCGACTCTGCACGCGGTGACACACCGGGGGCATCACATGCCGCTGATGGCATTATTGGCCAAATTACACCGCAAGCAAAACCTTTCAGTATGGTGAGCACCATGCCCGCCCCAGACCTTTCTAGGGCTACATCCAGTTCCGGAGCGACAACTTCTTATGCTCCAATAAACCAGACCCATCATGTTCATGGACCCTCTTGTCCACAACATTGTTATGGCCAAGCGCCATCAGCATATGTACCTCCTACATACTATGCTCAACCTACGGTACAAAACCCCATGCATTACCCACAACCGGTTGCACCGGCTAACCTCACACCTCCACCAGCGCAGGGGTACCAACAACCCCAACAGGCAACTGGACCACCTCCAGCTCCACCTGCATACTATCCACCGCAACCTGCTCCCGCACCTGCGGCTCCTCAGAATCCCCCCAATGCTCAAGGGCATGTGTACGCACAACAAGAGCAGCCCCAATATCAAAATAACCAACGCAACCAGGGTGGACAACCCAACCGCGGAAGAGGACGCAACCGTGGAAACAATCAAAACCGCAACCAAGCTCCACAGCCTACCCAGCCCCCGCAAAACAATAACGCGGCGCCCGCTCATCAGAATCCTGATCGGCCACCTAAGCAACCTAAAAATGCTAATTTACGGACAAACCATCCTTGTTCCATTTGCGGTGTCTATGGCCACTATACCCACGCTTGCCCACATCTCGAGCGAGCTCGACAACTATGGACAAATGACGCCCATCGTCAAGGGCAGGCGGCTCCTCAGCCACCACCCAACCCCCCACCACCTCCACAACAACCTCTGGTTCTCCAAAACCCCTTTCCAACACAAGGAGTGGTAAACACCCAGCCGTTAGCCCCCCAACAGGGCAACGTGCAACCACAACAAATAACTTACACAGCTCCTGATCAACCCATGTTTGATTCAGGTACCCACCACTTATTGATGATGTCCACCGCTGACGTCAATGTCCAAACCCGTCGAAATCAATACGGACCGACTTCTGAAGCCCCCCCCGCCGAAAAGGATACCACTGCTAATCCCACTGATCAGACATTGCGTATACCTCAGGTTCCACTAGATGGCGCTTCTAAAGCACCTCGCTTCCCCCTTCGCCGAATCAACAACAACCCCAATGCACGAGCTGCATCCAATTACAACATCGTAGATGACTTAGCTCAATCTCCCGCAGCCATGTCTGCGTTAGAAGTCTTAAAAACCTGTCCTTCTCAGCGCAAGACTTTACTTTCCGCCATTGGGGCTATTGACCCAAATGATTCGAACTTGATGACCTTTGACTTAGACCAATCTGAACCACGGCTGCCTTCTACCATAGCAGTCCAAGTTTCCGTTTCTATTCGGAATCTTGTCATCCATCGATGTATCATCGACGAGGGTGCCTCCACATGCGTCATGTCCACTTTTGTTTGGCAAAAGTTGGGCTCCCCTGCTCTCCAGCAATCCACCACCGCATTGCGGGCCTACGACGGACGGTCAGCTCAACCTCACGGTTTATTACCCAAGGTACCCGTCCAATTAGGTGGGAAGACTGTGCTCATCGACATAGAGGTCATTAACGCCCAACTAGACTATAACCTTTTACTTGGCCGCAGTTACATGTATGCCATGAAAGCGGTCGCCTCCTCCGTCTTCCGCACCATGATGTTCCCCCATGAGGGCCGCGTGGTCAAAATTGACCAGCTCACCTACTATGACCCCAACGCCCCTGCAGCACCGGAGAATGTTCTCCCCATGATTGAACAACCCGCTTCTAGTGCTGTTACCTCCTTTGTGTCTTCTGTGGCACCCGGACTGTATTCGGATACACCAATGACCTCTACATTCCAGGCCATTCCACCACCGTCACCGGAGACCCAAGTCGCAAACCTCTGTACTGTTTCGCAGAATACGCAAACACCCGGCGGTCAACCACCATTGATCCCCAGTCACATTGGTGTTACACCCATCCACACCATCCCCTTCCTATTTCCTCCTTCGGGTGTAGTAAGCGCCCCGGTTATGGCTACCCTGAGCCTACCCGGGCTAACATTGGGATTACCCGTGTGGTATATTCCGCCTCCCGTTCGATTACCGACACCAGACGTCATCCTCCAACCGGTACAACCTATTGTTACCACAAATCAACCTCCCCCTGGCGTCGCGATCCCTTCGTCGGCAACGACACCTCCTCCTAACCCCCATATTCCTTCGTCGTCAATGAAACCTCCTCCGGGTCTCACGATTGCGTCGACGTCAAAGGATCCCCCTCTCCTTGCTAAGCCCACTGGGGGCAGAGGTCCACAACCCTACACTGCCATACCACCTCCTAAGACAGCCAAACCCCCACCGGTGTTTCGAGCTCCCCCCAAATGTTCATTATGCGATGAAATTGGCCATCCAACTCATCAATGCCCACATTTACCGGCACTCCAAGAACATATGAATATGTTGGACGATGACGTCGGCATCCCAGTAGTCAAATTAGAGCCACCTCTACAGCCTCGCGATAAATCACTGCGCACTAACCATCCTTGTGCTATATGCAGTGTCTACGGCCACTACTCACACCATTGCCCTGATCTACCAGACTATAGAGCAGCGCTGTACGAATTAAACAATGCCGATTTAGAGATATCTCCTCCCCTCATCGAGGAGATTCACCCTCCACCATCATCCTCGTCAGAAGAAGTCAATACGATATATATGATTTCGACAACCTTCAAACCAGAACCCCTTGATTTATGGTCTGACTACTTCAATACCGACGAGCAGATTTTGGAAACACTCACTGCACCCGACTACCCTTGGGATGATATGCATCATCGCTCGTACTTCCTCCCGGAAACATCTACCTCCACCGCATCCAACCAGCTATCAGTCGAGTCGAAAGACTTCATACCTGCTAAGGTCGATTGGTTAAAGGACCCCATCCCAGCACCGGATGCCTTTGAAGAAGGGAACATGTCCAACATTTCCCCCACCATACCGATAGACATTTCCATAACACCAGGGAAACCTGAGCTCATCTCGCTGGGCGCATCTTGCACTCAAGCAGAAACTCAGGCATACAAAAAACTCTTTCAAGAGTTCCGAGACGTCTTCGCCTGGTCCTATACCGAGATGCCTGGTCTCGACCCCGCCATCATTGAACACCATATCGATACATGGCCGGAAGTACCCCCTGTTCGTCAGAAACAGCGACCTATTCACCCTGCCAAGCTCCCCGCTGTCAAGGCTGAAGTCGAGAAACTTCGAACAGCAGGTTTCATCTACCCTATTCCGTACACCACATGGGTGTCGAACCCCGTCCCTGTCAACAAAAAGCAAGGCACCCTTAGAGTATGCACTGATTTCCGCGACCTAAACCACGCTTGTCCAAAAGACAATTTCCCCACGCCATTCATTGACCAACTCATTGATGAGTGTGCGGGCCATGAGGTCCTATCCTTCATGGACGGGTTTTCCGGATACAACCAGATTCACATCCGCAAGGAGGATCAGTACAAGACTGCCTTTACCACCCCATGGGGCACCTTTGCCTATCGAGTCATTCCCTTTGGCCTTAAAAATGCTGGTGCCACTTTCCAGCGAGCCATGACCTACTGCTTTCACGACTTGGTCCATATCCTGCGGGTCTATCTTGACGACCTCACAGCGCGTTCCCGAAAACGATCAGACCACCTTAGCGACCTCCGGCAAGTTTTTCTGCGTTGTCGTAAATGTAAAATCCGCTTGCACCCACACAAGTGTGTCTTTTGCGTCCCGGCAGGCCGGTTGTTGGGTTTCATTGTTTCCCAGGACGGGATCACCGTTGATCCCCTGAAAGTCAAAGCCATCTTAGAACTTCCCCCTCCTCGCACGCTTCGCCAGCTTCAGAGCTTGCAAGGTCGGTCCAATTTTCTTAGGCGCTTTGTTCCTGATTACGCCACCAAAGTCCATGGATTCTTACGCTTACTTCGTACCCACATACCCTTTGTCTGGGACGAACAAGCAGACACGGCATTCGAAGCCCTCAAGAAGGCTCTCACACAAGCCCCCTTGATATCCCCACCGGATTTTTCCCAAGACTTCACCCTTTACGTCTCGGCATCCGAACATGCCGTATCCGGAGTTTTGGTCCAAGAAGATGCTTACCACAAAGAGCATGTAATTTACTACGTCAGCCAGACCTTGTCTGGCCCACCTCTACGTTACCCATACGAGGAAAGATTAGCCCTAGCTGTAGTCTTTTCCGTACAGAAACTACGACACTACATTTTACTTAGTCATACCACGGTCGTGGCCGACTCCAACCCCATGGTCTACCTCCTCACCAGGAGACTCCTTCAGGGTCGTGTCGCTAAATGGGTCATTATCCTCCAGGAATATGACCTTACTTTCAAGACTCCCAAGAGCACCAAAGCCCTCGCGCTTGCTCACTTAATTACAGATCTCCCGTCCTCTTCGACATCACCCGTTATCCATACGGACCTGATTGACGAGCAGATCTTCGTCATTTCGTCAGACGACCCTTGGTACGGAGACATTTTGACTTACCTCCGTACGCAAAAATTCCGACCACACATCGATCGTGATGGACGCCGTCGCATACGACACCACGCACCCCGATACCTACTTATCGGAGATGTACTTTACCGACGCGGCGTTGATACTATCTTACGCCGCTGCCTATCCCATAGTGAGGCAGAACAAGTCCTCAATGATTGTCATAGCGGTGCCTGTGGAGGCCATTTCTCCGGCATGGCTACCGCCCAGAAAATCATTCGGGCAGGTTATTTTTGGCCATCGTTGTTTACTGATTGCATCACCGCAGTCAAGCATTGCCAGAACTGCCAGCTCTTTGCCCCCAAAGCAAGAACCCCCCCTGCCCCCCTTCATCCAGTCATCACTGTTGGACCATTCTGCAAATGGGCCATAGACTTCCTCGACTGCACCCCCCCGTCAGCCGGCGGTCACAAACACATCATTGTGGCCGTAGATTATTTCACCAAGTGGGCAGAAGCCATGCCAACCTATAACTGCAAAGCCGACACCGCGGCGCGGTTTTTCTTCAACCACGTCATCGCTCGTTTCGGAGTACCACAACAGCTAGTCTCTGACCACGGCTCTCACTTCGAAGATGCCGTCTGGAAAGAATTATCAACCATGTTGAAATTCGAACACCATTTCTCTTCCGCTTACTACCCCCAAGGAAACGGCCAAGTCGAAGCGATCAATAAAATCTTTAAAACCATTCTCCAACGCACTGTAGACAAGCACAAGTCCAATTGGCATCACATGCTTTTCCCAGCACTCTGGGCTTACCGCACATCAACCAAAACCGCCACCGGTTTTACCCCTTTCCATTTAGTTCACGGTGTCGAATCTGTCCTCCCTATTGAGTGCCAGATCCCAGCTTTACACATCGCCGTTGAGCTCCTACCAGATACTTCCCCGATCGAGCAACGTTTAATGCTCCTAGAGCAGGCCGATGAAGATCGGCGCACAGCCATTCAAAACATGGAAGCCGCTAAACAAAGATCGAAACTAAGTTACGACAAACGCATCCACCCAAGAACCTTTTCGGAGGGAGACCTTGTCCTCGCTTACGATCAAGCTCATGATAAAACCGGAAAAGGGAAGTTCGTGTCTATGTGGCAAGGCCCCTACATCATACACACCTGCCTCGGGCAGGGGGCATACATTCTGACCGATTCAGAAGGCAACACCTTACGCAACCCACGCAACGGGTTGTACCTTAAAAGATTTTACCCATAAAAAATCTCATGGACACCATCGTCCATTTTTTAGTATAGGCATACGTTTTTCGTTCACAAAATTTTTTCAAAAAAAAACCTAAATATTTGTTTTCCCTGCATGACCACAGATGGAGCCTCTTCCACTCTGCCACATCGGTTTCGCTGATGGTGCAAGCCGTTGGTCTCCCAATCTCGCCTCCGCAGCTTGGGTAATATACTCCCCTTCACATGAGTTAATTCACATCGATGGAGTATGTTTAGGTGCCGCCACCAATAATCAAGCTGAATACGATGCTGTGACCGGTCTCCTGGCCGCTGCTCTCCAGATGAGCATACGTCACCTCAACGTTTTCTTGGACTCACAGCTCCTAGTTTCCCAGCTCAACAATGATTACCAGGTACGCGATCCCTGTCTGTTCAGAAAATTCCTGCGCACTAAACAAATGGTTAGACAGTTTGAATCCATTACATTCACACATGTCCCAAGACACCTCAATAGTGTAGCAGATAATATGGCCAACAGTGTCCTCAACTGGCACACCAATCACATCATGTCATATCCATAAACAAACATGCACCCAGGTGCAAAACATGTGCCTCCACGGGCATATACAAAAAACCAATATTGCATCCACGTGCATAACATGTGCCTCCACGGGCATAAAACAAACCAAAATAATGCATCCATGTGCATAGCATGTGCCTCCACGGGCATATATAAATCTACAAACACACTGCATCCACGTGCATAACACGTGCATCCACGTGCATACACATCAAAATATCCAAAATATATATATCCACATATATATACGAACCAAAAAGTCTACATGTCATAAGTGCCCTCAGCACTCGATATACACAAAATACATCTGTCATACAAAAATGCTTCCCCATATGCTCATGAGCATTTGGGGGCAAGTACAATGACGTCTAATCATCAGGATCCTCCGGATCCTCAGGATCCTCCTCCGGCTCCTCCTCCGACTCCACCTCCGCTGGCCCAGCCGGGTCACGACGACCCCGAACTCGCCGCTCGGCTGGCCCTGCTGGGTCGTCCCTCAGACGTATCCTCCCCGGTGCCGGCTCTGCCGGAGCATCTCCTCCACCACCCCCGTGTCTCGCAGCAAGCACCGCTGCCCTCAACAACAGTGACTGCCACTCGGGCGGTGCACCGAGACATCCCTGCAAAATGTCCCGATCAAGGTCCCTCCAGCCATCCTCTGGAAGTCTAGCTACGATCCGGGCCAAAGTCCGTCGAACACCATCTATAGCATCGTCCTGAGGGCCAACCCCTCGCCCACGGGCTCCAAATCCTCCACCACGAGGAGGACGTACAGGTACTGGAGGACGCGCAACCACTATCGCCCGCCCCTGCCGAGCCACATAGTCAGGTGGTGGTACCGGACCAATATCTGCACAAAGCAAGTAGAACCATCAGATACTATACAACAGACATCATCATGATCAAACATAATACATATGGTATAAACATCACATAGGACACAAAAACATACCGTCTAAGCTCCAGGCCTGTCCTGGGGCACGTGGCATCTCCGGGTCTCCCCGGTAGTCCATACCGGCGTATGGATAGTCCTCGATCACCAGTGGCATCTGCTCCCACTGCTGGAAAAAATCCTCTGTAAAGAAGCCACGGATACCACCGCCAGCACGAGGCATCATCTGCCCCCACCTCATCATACGAGGCTCGCTAGGTAGACCAGCACGAACCGGTACGTGTGGCCGTAGGGTCGGCACCCGCTCAAAGAAAAAACAACATAAAAATGAGGCGTAACAGAACTCACCTCCCTCTCTCACAGCCTTGTCCAGATCTCTCCGGACACCGGCCAAGAACATCTGAGCCCAAGCATAGTAAGTACCCCGTAGAACGGAGTCCACCATCACCGTCTGCCCCCCAGACATACGATGTGGTGCAGCAGCACCCAAAACCCTCAGAAAGCAGGCACCAACGGCCCGCATATCCCACTCACGTAGGAACTTCAGACTGATAGAGCTGTTTACCAAAACAGCGTCATCCCCACAAAAGGTCTGTAAGAGGTCCTCCATATCCACGCCTGGAGGCAACCTCGGAGAGATATCACCCACCTCACCCAAGCGAGGCAAACCGGTCAAAAAATATACATCAGTGAGAGTAATCTCCAACCTCTCACCACCAATAATAAAGGCACCCTCTGCCGGCACCCACCACTGAACGAGCTTGTTCAGGAGTCTCCTCACTGAACGGATATAAGGTATCTGAGTGAACTTCAAGAGTCCGCTCATGGCTAAAGTCTGTCTCACCCCCCCATCATCCTCGATCCTCGCCACAATCTCGGCATCAATATCTCTCTCCCGCCATACGGACTGAGCCCTCCGCAACATCCTGCCAAGAAAACACAGAAAATTTTAGCCCCAGCATAAAAATTTTTACAAAAAAATCTCATCGCGGCTTTTTCACAAAAAGCCGCGATGACCATCGCGGCTTTTCCACAAAAGCCGCGATGACCATCGCGGGTTCCATGAAAAAACCCGCGATGAACATCGCGAGTTTCGTCCAGACAGTCGCGATGAACATCGCGACTGTCACCCATGAACACGCGATGAACATCGCGGGTTCCGACCTCACAGTCGCGATGAACATCGCGACTGTGAGTCTAAAACCCGCGCGGTTCATCGCGGGTTCCGCCCCGAAACCCGCGCGGTTCCACGTTGGAGAGTCAACGTGGAGTTTCGCGGCTTTCGGGGGCCCACCGCCAACTAAAAAAGACATAATTGACTAGGTTAAGGCGAATAGAGTTACCTGCAACTCGCTAAATCGAAAACCAACGGTGAAATCTCCCGGAAATCGAGAAATAGCTCTGACTGCTCTATCAAACTCGCACGTGACAATGACAAGTCATATTGGGCCCCACGTCCTATTTATAGAAATTCCACAAATTTCAAACAACCATTGCGGTGTCATACGAAGTCCATTTCTCAAACCGTTGGTACCGTTGGGATCAGCACAGCGGGAACTTCATAGAGGTTCCTTCCGTTTCCCGTTTTTTCCGGGGTCCATTTTTGACCATTTTTTAGCCCCTCTGGTGGCCTCGGTTTGCGTGCCACATCGGCCGTACTCCGTTTTCGAGGTGCCTTATATGGCCGGATTCAGTTTTCCGCGCTCGTGATGATGCTTGAGACCATTTCTCGCTCTCACCTTTAGATTTTCCGGGCATTTTTTCCCACGCCCCCTCGTCGCCTCGGTTTGCGTGCCACATCGGCCGTTCTCCGTTTTCGATGTGTCTTATATCGCCGGATTCAGTTTTCCGCGCCCTTGATGATGCTAGAGACCATTTCTCGCTCTCACCTTTAGATTTTCCGGGCATTTTTCCCACGCCCCCCTCGTCGCCTCGGTTTGCGTGCCACATCGGCCGTTCTCCGTTTTCGATGTATCTTATGTCGCCGGATCCAGTTTTCCGCACAGATGACGATGCTTGAGACCTTTTCTCGTCCTCGTCGAACCATTTTTGTTCGGTATGATTTTACCCCTTTTTCGGGCCGAGCAACCCCTTTTACGAAAAAGGCACTTAGGGAGTTTCTGTTAAGCTCTTTTCTGACTCCTAAAACAATGAAAAGATCGCCGAGCAATCTTGCTTCCTTTCATGCTCGATAAACGTATCTGAAAGGGCGTCTACCTGGTATAAGTTTACCCCTTTTCCGGACCTTGTAGACTAATTACGAAAAAGGTATACTCTAGTCACATCGGCTAGAAGAGTTCTCCATTCGCATCATTTTATACTTTTTCGGGCCTCGGAGACTAAACTTACGAAAAAGAAACACCAACAGAGTCCACTTACTGTTTTCAGACTCTCTAAACATGAAAGCAACCATGAGCATGAGCCGTCCTGGGCTCACAAAATCCACAGGACCGTACCATTTCAGAGCATACTTTTATCCCTTCTTGGAGCTCATTAAAACCACGAAGAAGGAATCAATGGTGCCTCTTGGCGCTACAACACATCACGTCTACTCACATAGAAGCTTCCCCATTTTGGTCGCCTTTGTTCAGAGTATTCTGCAGTATGTCACCCTGAAACTCCCTCGACAGCTACCATCAGCTTGTCCTCCCCCCCCAGAGTCAATATATACCATTCAGTCAAAGCTATGATCCCTGCACCTACAAGTCAGTTCCCTACGCTGCCAGGTCAACCATGTCATCATGCTCTGAACAAAGGAAGTTTGAGTCTACCCTATTTTTTGACCCAGTTATTTCCCTTCCCCACAAGTATGTCAGTCCTACCAGCAGTACTCATCACTTCAGTTTACACCTCGCGCTCCTAGCAAGGATACATCATTGCCTTGTTAGTTGCTAGTCTCCCTCTGTCGACGACAACCACATTTATTCCAGAGGATAGACCTAGAGGCCCCTGTGTCTTGGACTCATTACCATTTATGATGAGTACCTACGGATCATTTCGAGAGGAATCCTCAGTACCTCTCCCAATGGTTGTTTCTCACATGCTCGACTTCAACACCTTGATCGCATCGTTGAGACTCGCACAGGGTATTGGTCCGTTCAGTTATTAGTCGAAGACCCCGGATACCTCCTGACTCCTCCACATTTGAGAGTCTTCCTATGGATAATATCAGTTACACTTTTCCTATAGTTATCCGGGCTGCGCATGGCGATGATATTCAGATTCACACCTGATTCATACTCCCTTGAGTATACAGTTACATTTATTCCCAGATTTGACTCATAGTCCTTGAGTCCCTACGGATGTTGGACACCTTCAGTTTCAGCAGTTCCACAGTTGATCCAGTGTATCAGTTATTGAGATCATTCTTATTGCGATCATTCATGATCATGAGTATATCCCACAATCATGTCCCCTCTGGACCATTATGATGTACCAGTATATTTCTTCACGTATTAGATCCCCCTTCTTGGGACTAATTGTTTTGTATATGCCTTGATACGAGCATGGGAATGCCCGCCTCGTCCTTTATCAAAGATTATACCTCATTCATATTGAGGCCATGTAATATTTTTTGTTTTTGCAGCTTCCAAGGGCCGTGGCTCCAGTCTCCAAACGGTCTCTTCTCTCCCCTAAAACCCAGAAAAAGGACAAAAGAACTATGATGTCTATCGGCCATACGATGAGCTCCTGCCCTCACACATCAGGGGGCAATCTGTTAACACCTAAAAAGTGCTCACTAGCTCATTTCCTTACTCACATGACCCATTTGTCCACTTTTCCACCATCTGAGCCTCTGAAACCAACAAAAGGTCACCAAAAGACCTTGGTACACCCCTTTTTCCATTAAAAAAGATTATTTTTCCAAGAAAATCATAAAAAACCCTCAAAAAGGGTCCAAATTCCCAAAAATATTAAAAAGGGAATTAAAATATTATTTTTATTCAAAAAAGGAAAAAGGAGGGAAAAATACCTAAACTATGTTGGTCAATACCATTGGTTTCCACAAAACCACAAATGGTATTCCTCACCACCAAAACCTATAAAAAGGTGGTAGGGGCTCCTCATTTCACATCCTTCCATTATCTCATCCTTATGCTGCTGAAATCTCCCTTGAGCACTTTTAGCCATTGAAGCAACCTTGGAGAAAGAGACCTATTGGAGTTTGGAGCTACTCATCTTGGGAGTTGCTCAACATCAACCTTCACCATTGAAGGTAATATCGCAAGCACTTGCTTGCCCCCCACTTTTCAATACAAAAATTATTTCTTATGTTTCTTGTTCTTGATTTTGGAAATATTTAAATTATTTGCTTAGATTCTTGTTTAGATCCATGAAAAGTATTGTTTATTTAGTTTATTGTTTTTATTTCTATTGAAACTGCTACTACTAGTTAGTAGGTGCCCATAGCACTAAGCTTGGTTGCAAAACCGAGCCAACAGCTGTCCACAATGATTAACGGGAGTCGGCTCAAGCTTTATCGCGACAGCCACTCCGCCCTGTTGACGTAATACATTGCTAAAGAGATGTAGATGTCTAGTGTAGTTGAAAGAGGCATCGCATTATCAGTCTACACGGAAGTCGTGAGACACTTTCAGTCTCTGGCTTCCCGCGCAGTTCCTTGAAACATCCGCGCATGTCAATAAAGTTTGTTTTGAGCGACCCTATTTTTGCGCTCTTGCGAAGTTTTTCCTAGGGTCGTCGAACCATCGCTCTTGCGGAGTTCCCTGTGTCAAGTTGCCGCTTGAGGAGTTCTCATTGTGACCCCTCTATATGCACAGTTACCTATACTGAAACGACCCGCCGAAAAATTTGAATTATAGTAGTCCTATAGCCGCTTTGAATATTAATGGAGGATAAGTTTTCCATTTAATTGTATCCGCTCTGACAGAGTCGGCTTGATCTCCCTAAGATCCACATTTATGTCATGCACCGAAAGCTTTAGCTTCTCCTGGAAGGCTGTCAGAGCCCGTCCATCACAATTAATACACCACAGAGGCGCGGGGGTAGGGGTCTTGTCAACTCATGCATAGGCGCCTATAGCTAGTAGCCCCACTTGCCCGCATTTACTATCACCTTTAGCTATAAATACCCCGCACTTGTATATTTTCGGGTTACTTTTCTCGAGTTGCATAGTCTTGTTTGAGAATCTAAGTTATTGTTTTCAGAGCCGAGTTGTGCAGACTGCTTCCTTTGTTTTCAGCGTTCGTATCCTACGCTGTTCCACCATTTTTCTGTTCAAGTCCTTGTTGTCTATACCAGTTCACGACGGAGAACCTCTCCACTGAAGAAATTTTTCATCAATTTAAGCGCAGAGGCTTAGATTTTGGCATGACTACTCCGGTGACGACCTCGGCTTACACACACCCTGGTTGGACTGATCCCAGACAATCTCCAGGCACGAGAGCATCTCAGAAGCAGCAGCCGGAAGAGCCCGTTCCAGATCCGTTGGCCACTATGGTGAATTACATTCCACCGCGTCCAGATGATGCACCAGAGGTGCATATCCCGAATAATGCAAAGTATCCAATTCCGTTGCCTCCAATGCCGGAAGGCGTGCGACAAGAAGGGTCCCTGCTTGGACACCTTCCACTGGTCAAGTTTTTTGATTTTAACTTGGAAGACTACAGGACATATCCTCAGTTTGCGCCTGATCGCTATATGACGGTAGTCCATAATCCCACCAGAAAGGTTGATGAATTCGTCCCGAAGGAATTCACAACAAATTTAGAGAAATCGGGACTGTTGAACTTGTTGAAGCTACCGCACTTCGGGCGTAGCAATGAAGTCAATACAGTTGTTAAGGCACTGCTATCCTGCGTTCATGGTGGTTACCTTTGGCTCGGGAGGCCAATCGATTTAAATGTCGACTTGATTCATCGTATTATCAGCCTATCTAAGGTTGGTAAGGACCCCAATATTCATTTTGTTGGAAAGGACAAAGACAGAAAGTTAGTTGCACAGTTGGTGCAGAAATACAAATTGACAAGAGGAGGTCGGGCTTATGACCTCACTATAGTTGAGGATGAAGCACTTAGATTTACAGGCAGTTTGCTTGTAGGCAGACTTCTCACAAAGTGCAGACCTAAAGAAGTTACTGGAGCTGTCGTGGAGCTTTCTATCGTAGCTGCGGAGGGAGAGCAGTACAATTGGTCTCTCTTCCTCCTCAATTCTTTCTTGGAAGACTGCCGGAATGTCCAAGACAACCCCGGTAAGTTTTTCCATTTTTCTTGGATTTTAATTTTATGCGCCTTGGTCGGGTGGAAGGAGCCCCACAACACTCAGTTCATTCCACGCTGCGCAGGCGAGGTTGCAGTAATGCGCTATGTAAACCTCTGGGATTCTAGCAATCCCATGAAGCACAAGATGAACCGCACTGTATTTTGTGAATACTACCATCTCCTCAAAGATACCATTCAGGAAATGCCGAGGCTGAGTGAGGAGACAACAAAAATATATGAAGGGAAGTTGGTTTTTTCTGCCAACTTGCATGAAATTTACCTCCGCCCTTGCGCCATTCAAGACGAATGGGCCGTAAGCCTTTACAGGATGACTACTGAAGATGTTGAAGAAACTGTTAAGTCTTGGTCAGATGAATGGAGGCAGGCCGTCGAAATCGCATCCGCGATACCAACCTTGCCTGCGCAAGAGAAGGATAAGGGCAAGGAAGCACCTGAGCAAAGAAGTGATGAAGGTTCAACAGAACCAGCAGCCAAGAAGCAGAAGGTGTCACATCCCTCTGAGACCATTCCCTTGGGGATCGACCAGTACTTGAAGGAGCAATTTAGTGAGCTACGGACATCGCACGGTCACATCAGAAGTGCTCTGGACTTGCAGTTCATGGAGTTAAAAGGTCTCGCAGGAAGAGTTGCGCAGACCCATGTGCCAGCATCTACTTCGCAGGCGCCGCATGCATCTACAAGTATCGAGTGAGTTGAAGTACTTGCAGAGAGGCATACTGTCATGCACATCCCGCCTACAATCATGACACTTCCGGATCCTTTGGCCACACTGCAGGTAAGCGCAGTTAGCCCCGTTGAAATAAATTTGTCTTTGATTCCCATAGAGACTCTGCAGCTAGTGCAAGAGAAAGTTTCTGTTGAGTTGAGAGCTAGAGAGCTCTCCACATTCCATGCAAACCAAAGACTCCAATCGCAGGAGATAGATCTGAAGGAAGGCTATAAGAACATCTCTGAGAAGCTTGCACTTTATGAGGCACAAGACACTGGGATAAGAAACGTAGTTGATGAAATCGCCCAGGAGTTGCCGGCCTGCGAGATTCAACCAGACCTCCCTCTGGTTGAGAAAGTTCAAATTATTGGTGGAAGGGTGAAATCCCTAGAGCAGGAAATAGTTGCTATGGCAGAAGACCATAGAACGCAGATTGCCGAGTTGGAAGCTCGTGTTGCAGCGCATTCTACAGATGATAGGCAGGAACAATTTGAAGCACTGCACAGAGCTTCCACACAAATGAAGAGCAAAGCAGATGAAGCCGAGAACCTGATGACCCAAGCTATGGAGGCTTGGACTGAGCTTGAGAATCTCCCTTTCAAAGTCGGTCTTTTGGAATAGGTACAAGCCGCAAAACAGTCCCTAACTGTTCTGAATGAATAAGCTAAGGCCTTAGAAGGCTTAGCAAAAATGAGGAAAATGAGTGAAGTGCGCAGAGTACAACAACAACTGCACAAGCTCAGAAATGAAGATGCTAAACTCACCAACAGCATTCAGCCATTTATGGATGAGTATGCTGAACTTGATGCCCAAGTCGATGCAAAGATCAAAGAAATTACAGAATCTCAACAGGTGGTTGATGGTATAACTGAAGAGGAAGCCACTGCAGAAATGGTGCAGACAGCTGTGGAGTGCGTCGATGAAATGGACTCCGCTATTGTGCAGTGGAAGAAAACATTTGCTGAGACCCAGGCAAAGGCAGATGCGCAAGTAAAGAGACCACACACTAGTGCGAGTGGCTCAAGGGTGAGCCAAAAGTAAGTGTTAGGGGCCTGTTGGAGCCTAGGCCGCAGCTATGGTAAAGCTGCGAATTTTGAGGAAAAAGCACAAGCGTTGAAGGGAAAGTGCTAATTTTGAATAAGCACAAATTTTTGGGTAGAAGTAAACGGTGCGCAGTACGGTGCCAGATGGACGAGCTCAGCGCAGATTACGGACCGAAAATCACGGAGCTCATGTGCACACGTCAAAGGATAATGAATGTGGTCGAGTAGAGAGCTCAGCTACCACAATAAATGAAGCAACGAAATAGAGGGCTCAGCTACCCTCATTAAGGCTAAGTACAAAAGTTATGGTTTCTCTGATCAAGGAAGAGCAACGAACCAAAGTATTGAAGGCGAAGGACAAGGAATAGTGAATGATGAAGTGGCGCCCATACCCGCAATCTGTGCCGAAAGTCACGGAACCTGCAGGAAATGGCGACGTGACTGCAACCGGCGCCTACAGTACACCTAGCCATGTCCGTGGTTAGGGTTTTTGGCGAATACTAATGGGAAAGGCCGACATTTTTGTAAAGGTGCGACCGTCATGGCCACCTATATATATGTGTAATTGTAAAGGTTAGACGTTATTTAGCTAGCCATTAGATGTTGAGACGTAAGTTAGCTGTTAGAGATAAGCTAGCTAGTTAGTCTTCTATTATGTTGTTAGAAGACAAGGGTTAGAACTGGATAGCTGTGAAGATAATCCCTAAGTTGCAGACCGTCTGAGTCGACGTCTGAACCATTGTAATCTTTGTAGAGAAGAGACTAGATCTAGAGAAGGGATCCCAGCTGTGTGCGTAAAGTTTCCTGGAAAGATCTAAGGCTGCAGCTGTGTGCACAGCAGGACTGTAATTTCTATCTTTGTGATTAATATAAGATACACTTCCCGTGGACGTGGTTTCCCCGTGGAGGTGAACTACATAATTCTCGTTGTTATGATGCCGTGATTGCGTGAATTCATGTTTTAGTTTACTATCTGCGTTTACATGAATGTTTCATTGTCTTTATGAATGAGTATATAAAGCAAGTCCTAGAAACTGCCTTAGAAGTTATATTCGCGCACTATCGAAGGAGTCGATAGGAGCACCATCGCCGCAGCACTTAGGAATGCGTTATTGCGCAGGGTGCGCAAGTAGGAATGATACATAAAGTATTGATGCAGAGGGTAATTGCCTCATGCGCAGGAGCGGAGATACCACGCAGCTAGGCTGGTAAGTGCGAACTTCAGCGCTGTTGCACTGAGAGGTCGACGAAAGAGTAAGACGTTCCGCTTTGAGGAATCCTCTCGGGAGAAAGAGAGGGAGAAGATTGCAGTCTCCGCGTTGCCTAGGCTAAGGAAGCCTGATTGCTTAGCCCCCCCATAGCCACTTCGGGTGAGACCTCGAGCTGCTGCGCAGCTCGTTGCTGAGAGGGCCAGTGCGTCGAGGGGTTTTGTTGCTGCGCCTCATTAAAACCCGGGTCTGACCAAAAAGCAGCTAACAGGGCAGCCATGAAGATCTCTAATCTTCAGGCGCCCTAAATAACTAGCTGTTACAATACGTGGCAAAGTAAAGACATAAAAATACGAGAAAGCTGTTGATTGGCCCAGGAGTGGCGATCTTTCCAGATCACAACTATACTCGAGCAATGACATACTAAGGATAGCGCATTCTGTTACAGCTGCCCTGTCACAGCTCCACCTAGGATTTTATATTGGAATCATGTGCCTTAATTGATGATCCAAGCCCCGAGGATCCTTTTTAACCAACGAACATCCCTTCCTTCAAGACTTGTTCAGCCCCACCTTCCTGCAGTCCACTTATCTCAAACTAGCTTTATAAATCATAACATGTTAGCACAATTGAGAGATACACAACTTTAATTATCACAATCATAAGAATTAATAAGATAAAGCAATGATCAATCATACCTTGGCAGTTTGGGGGAATAAAGTGAGGATAACAAGATTGATTAGCATGATAAATGGTGTAGGACAGGGGAAGGAAAGGTGATCGAGGATGATTAGAAGGGGCCAATTCTGGGCTCAACATCGACAACCTCAGAAACCACTTAGAGTTTATATTTAGCCTTCATTGTTGGAGTAGCCTCCGACTCACCTAGTTGGCTGAGATTGAGAAACTCATCAATAATAATATGCACCTCTATGTTAAAAAGCACCTCTAGGTTAAAAATCAAAGTATGCGGAAAATGGGTAACTGTAGTTTGAAATTGTTTTGTGTGGAGAACGTCAGAAAATGACCATTCGAAGGGGTGGTTGGGATACAATTAATAAAGGATATAGCATCACCATGATAGACATGACCCTAAATATAGATTCATTATGTGAATATATCCAATATCAATAAAGTCACATAAAATATCACCTCTATTACTAAAGGAAATATTTATCAAATTGTATTGCTTGCATTTTTTTTCTTACTAAATTTATATACAGAATAAAAATAAAAGTATTGTATGTAGACATGTATCTTGAAGCCTAAAACAAGCATTGCCCAAGATAAGTCCATGTACTATATCATAAAACTATGAACAAGTTCAAGGGAAAGAAAATTAATATAGATAACATTTTAGTGTGTAGAAGGAATTACATAAAGAACAAAATTGTATAGCAATATGTAGCATTGAAAACACATAGAAAGACACAACTAGTATACTTATAGAGTTTATACCTATAGCGATACCTACTAGGTATTTTTGGTTAGAGGATTGAATTGTCAAATGAAAAATGGTAGAAAAGGAAGTTAGCCATTAAGCTAAGTAAACCATGCAGAGAATTACTCACACCAACTAGAAAGAAATGAAATAGAAAGTTATAACCTATAAACGAAGTTTAGAAAACCATGTGGAGAATTACCCACACCAACTAGAAAGAAATGAAATAGGATATGTCGCGGATATTTGTGGGACTCAGTACATGATATCAATCTTTAGAATCTCTCACTCAAATTACATCGTTTGAAATATATATTGCTATAATTAGACTCTATTATTAGCAACAAGAATTAATTTGACTCTATTATTGGCAACCAGAAGAATTTCTCTTAGTATATCAACCTATAAAAGAAGGCTAATAAGTATATTTCCAAAAGAAATTAGTAGAGGTGATTCCCACAAGCAAAACACATATAACAGACGAAGAGCAACAAACTATCCATCTTAGTTTTTTATTGCGACTAAGGCACCAAAAGTGACCCTCATTAGCTTGCACATACCCATACGTTAACGGATAGATCCCTTTTTGAAAGAAATATGTGATTTAAATTCCAACAAAGATCTTGAACACCAAATCATGAAGAAATATCCTGGCATAACATTTCAAATCTTGGTTTGATTTCTTGTCAATCTAAGGAACCTCAATGAATTCAAATTCTGGACATTGTTTTTCAATCATTTTGGACGTGGAGATAGAAGTCTTATTGGTGATCTTATCAAGACGGTGATGGAAGGAGAAATGGGTACATAATTATTGAAGTGTCAAAATCACATCATATAATTTTGCAGAATAGCTTGATACAAGTTCAAGCATTTTCTCTATAATTAGTCTACCTCTACATATTCCATTGCAAATGTTCCTTTAAGCATTGAGAGCAGATTTCAAATATTCCAAGCTATCCATATTGCAGCATTGGAAAGAAGACAACATTCTATCCATATTTGGGGTGGCAGATTCTCATTTTGGTTTTAAGAGAAAGCACTCCTGCATTTGTTTCTTAGAGCACAACAGTTCTCCCTCATTCGATGAAAACAACTCCTCATTTGGATCTAGGTTTGGGGCACTGCATATTTTCCCTTTGTAGTCTTTTTCTTTTTCTTTTGGTGGATCTACAGCTGCATAAAGTAGCTTATTTACTTGTGATCAACTATGCTCAAGGATTCAGAGGTAAATCATTCCAGCATTCCTTCTTCAATTCATGTTTAAATTTTGCAAAAAATGAATTTTATGTAAATTTAATTGCATTTTGATACTTGCAATTGTTTTTTGTAAGTGTCAAATAAGATCTGATTTGAATTGTAACCGGGTGCATTCTCGTCTGAGATCGACACTCGTCATTTTCTAAGTTTTTCAAGTGTTTGTAAAAGGGTGGAATTAAAAGAATCCCTTCATTGTTCGAGTGAGTATTCAACTTCATTTTAATCACATGGAGAGATTAAATGACTTAGTAAAGTTATTGAACACTCTACTATTTTCCTCTGTCGAAAACATGGTCATGGTCAATAAGGCCACCCTCACTCACACCTGAGATTGCATAAAATATTCAAAAGACACTCTTGAGTTCCTACAACTTGAGTTGCAACTTCAGAAAGAAGAAATACAATCTGAACTTGTTCATGTTCATAATAATTCTCTTTATGATCCAGTTATGTAGCCTGCACGGATTGATGCCACTTTAGAAGGAAATGAGTGAATCAGTGGCGCTAGTACATAAGTGAAAGAAAATGAAGATGAAAACTTGCATGCAGAGATTTTGCTTGTTCTTTCTAAGCCCATCATCAAACCATGGGAAGATATCAGCCATAACAAGAACACAAATGACCTTGGATATGACAAGGAAGTGATAGTTCACATTCCTAATTTCTCTAATCCCATCCAGTTTCAAAATGTTGGATTTCTCAACGAGAGTTCATCGTCATCCACATTGGTTCAGAATTTGACATGCCAACACTGTGATCGAGTTGGCCACATGCAATATCATTGTTTTTATTTTCACCCTTGTAATAAACGTGGAAAGCATACACACTCATCAGACAGATGCTTTAGTTTGAAGAAACTTGCAAGAGAGAAGATTCAATATGGGTGGATCACTTCTTGGCAATGGTCATCAACATCTAAGAAGATTTATCAGTCATACCAGAGAGTTCATTCATGAGTATTGACACATCTTGCAGTTGATACATCTTCTTCTCCTCACTTTGTACCTAACATGGGGGAACATAATCTTAGGCATCAAGTTTCGAAGCCTTGTCCTTTTGACAAAAAACACTCGCATCCTTCCTCAAGTAAGTCATATAAAGCGAGCCTGAGACACAACAAGTTTGGGAAGCCACCAGATTCAGAGATGCCCTATTCTAATATGCATGTATTCTAAAGACAAGAGATATATATGACACAGTGATACAACCGTATCCGGTTGGATAGTTAAGAAGCGAGTCCGACTTCCATGATGAATAATAAAATAAGAATATATTGATAGATGATGAATGATTATACAATGAACTAGCCTGCTTAAATATAGCTTGGGACTAACTTGAGGAGTCGCAAATTCTCATTAATACTTATTTACGATTATTAATTATTATTATTAACTACTATTAATTAATACTTGTATTTATTATTTTATATTCGTTACATTTCCACCCCCTTAAAGGGATCTTTGTCCTCAAAGATGTATTTTCTGGCATCATCTTTTTCCCTTGATTTGTGTTGATGCTTGATTTGAGATAAGTGATCTGGACTGGTCTCTCTATCTTGATGATGGCCTCGGTCCTTCTTATGCTGCGAATCTTTCTGCTTGGGTGGTGATTTCATTAGACAATACAATCGATGCTTACTTCCATTCCATTTAAAACTCATGTACTTCTCTTGTAGATTGGTAGAGTACATCCCTAGTGATGCTAACCATTCGGCGCCTTAAACCATGTCTACTTCCTTGAGTGGTAAGGCAATACAATTGAGTTGTAGGTGTAAATTTTGTATCTGTAATGATACCTTATGACATTTTCCTACTTCTTCTATGTGTTGATCCACGATGGTTGAGGCTTTAAGCCCTTTTGCAAGAAACACAAAAAGATTAAGTTCCTTTTCCTTATTGATATTGATCAAATTATGGGTACTTCCGGAATCGACCAAAATTGTGATATCCCCATATTTAATTTTCCCATTAAGTTGTAGTCTTTTTGTTCCTGAATTCCTTGATTCTATTACTCGGAATATGAGTTGGTCAGTTTTAAGGATTTCATGATTTATCAACTGAGGTGGAATATATTTTCCTGCGAGTGCTTGGCTTTCCTTCTGTTGGGTGTAATCTTTCTTTGGTGCCTCTAACTTTTCTTTCTTATAGACTTGTTGAGTACACATAACCGTCGCAACTAATGCTTCAAATGAGCTTGTGTCTGTATCCGAATCAACTGTATCTGCCTCTCTTGTACTTGATTCCCATTAATGATTTTGCAATGTACTGTGTGATTGGTTTTGCATTTATGTACTGGGAACCAATCTTATGTTAGAAAAACAAGATCACAAAGCAATAACAATAAACATAAATGCAAATATAATCACACATACACATTACAGGAGAGACACATATATATCATGGTTCACCCAACTTGGGCTACATCCACATTGAAGTTTCCAGTCCTTATTATTATTCCATCCAGCAAAGTGAAGGGATATAACCTGCAGCACAATTGCTGCACTTCCTCTTCACTGTCTCACAATCTCTCTTCCTGATCTCAAAGATCTTTACAATGCATAAAACCTAGCTAATACATCAAACCTAGCCATGCTACAATGTCTTTCTTTTATAAGGGAGATACAATGTGGGTTACCCAAAACCATGGGCCCATAAAACAACCCCAAAAAATTTCCTTCGGGGGCTTCGCCCCCAAACCCCCATCGGGGATTGCTAACCCCCTCACACCCCACCCCCCTCATTGGGGTGAGTGTACAGTCCTTTTTACATAACATATAAAGCTGGGGTACAAACACGGATGAATAATAATATCTATGAATATGGAGATCAGGCTCCACAACCAACATCTTCTCCACAACAATGACAAGTATTCTTCTTGTTTTTCCTGTCACTGTCGGTGTGATTGCTCGATGTTTTTGAAATCTTTTCAACTTCATAGCCATATGACTGATATTTGTTACATTAATGATCGGGTGACCATTTATATTCACAATACTTGCACTGGGTCTCTTGCTGTCGCAAATATCACTTGTTAGGGTTCCCTTGTCTTGATTGTTTGAATTTTTCCTAAATAAGTTTTACTTTGTGCCTAGCCTTATCCAAATTGGACACGTTATGTAATTCTAATTCATCTCTTATGTATGGTTTAAGACCAGAGATATATGTTTGGATTCGCTAACCCTCTGTTAATTCTGGTACGCGTGTCACTAACGCTTACCATGCATAGGTGTATTCTTCCACGTTGCTTTCTTGTTGTAGCCTAGTTAGTTTGGCAATAAATTCTTTCTCTGTCACATCTTCAAATCTTAAAAAAAAAATAGTTTTGAATGTGTCCCAACTGTAGGCACATACCTTTGTTGTTTTCTTCCACCACATGTACCAATTGTATGCCTGACCTTCGAGTTGCATGGAGGCGTATTTAATTTTCTCATCATTTGATAAGATTTTGTGAAAAATGTAGAAGAATTATTCCGCCTTGTTGATCCATGCCACGCTCTGTTTTGATTCTCCATCGAACTTGGGTAACTCCAATTTAGGTTTCATTGAGTATCCTCCCATTGATTGCATTGTGGCCCAATATGGTTTATGATGATTGTAGTCTTTATGTTCTTATGGGATCTCCACTTTGGGGGGATTTGATTGATGATCATCGGTATCAGTTGTATTGCGACATGAGTGGTCTCCCTTTGGCGACTCGCCAATTCTAGCATCATCTCTATCCTTAAAAAACTGGTTGATATTTTCTAGTCCTGCAATGAAATATGATTTCATTTCCTCTCGCACCTTCCTCATTTCCCATGAGACTACTCCAGCATCTTTGTATTACACTTTGCATGAGAAATATTCTTTTCATTCTCGAAATTCTAGGTCAAGTTTGTCGATTCTAGAGCTTAAATTTTCAAGGATTTTTAAATCCCGGATTTGGTCTTTTTCTATTTTTTCCAATTAGTCTTTTGTTTCTTCCATGGTTCTTGCCTTGGTATGTGGCGGTGAGTAATTGGGTGCAATTTTGGCTTGGAAGTGAAGGAGACTTGATAATTAATCTAATTATTGTTTCATAATAATTAACTTATGAAAAATTTAATGGTGGAAAAGAATAGTATTATATTAATAATTATTAAAGGATAATATTATTAATATATATATTATTTACTAAAAAAAATAAATTAATATAATAATAATATTATAATGTATTTTTTTAGATTGTAGGTTTGACGTGGAAAGGGATGGAAGGTGGCAGCTAGAAGAGGACGCTTCAGGGTGGAGCTTGGGATCGAGGTCATAGATGAAGTGGAAGGTTGAGGTGGCGCAAGGGAGAGAGGGAGCAGGAGATGACGACGTGTGGGAGGTAGGTGACTGTAAGGCGGTGGCAGGGAGGAGTGAGAGCAGCGTGGAGGGGGTTGGGGAGCAACGACGTTCGAGGAGCGTGGAGTGAGAGCGGGGCACTGGTTGTACGGGGGTGTGAGCAAAGAAGGGGGATGTGAGCACGAAGGCTGAGTGGGAGAGGTGAGGCATTCGAGTGCACAACGTCGAACAGGGAGGGAGAAGAGGAGGGAGACCCAGGCGACGGTGTGGAAAGGTAGCGAAGAAGGGAGATTTGGGGGGGCATGGGCATGGGAATAAATGGAGGGAGATGCGTGGAGTGGAAGCAGTGCACGAGGAAGGAGTTAAGGGAGAGTGTGGAAGTGGAGGAGTAGGGTTAGCATGGGAGTGGACTGCGATTGCAAGCAAGATGGAACAAGCGAGCCCGTGAAGAGATATTTTTTACTGAGCTCCAGAGTTGGTGGTCATCCTTAAATCACCAGTGAAGAGTTGTTGATATATTACAACTAAAATCAAATAGATGTGGCTTCCACGGTCCATGGTAACCGTGGAAGGTCACGCGCTATGCCTCATAAGGTAAATGCTAAATATAGTAACGAAACATGACTACAATAACTAAATGTTTTGACTTCTGTTAACATTCGATTTCTAGTGTTGACATTCATTTTTTTCATGCTTATTATGAATATTTCCATGTGATAACATGATTATTACACTATTATGATTATCTCATTTTTGTTTATGTTACAATTATTGACTCAACTTTTATTTATTGCTTTATTGTGTCAGGGTGGCAATAGTGAAAATCAAATGTTAAGTTAGCAAAGCATGTGTTGAGGTACCTGCATGGTACAATTGGATATGGCCTGAGATATGTCTTAGAAGGAGAAGTGAATTTGTAGGGTTATAAAGATTCTTATTGGGAAGGAAGTGCAGTAGATAGAAATAACACCTTTGGGTGCTATGTCAGCATAGTATCAGTCATGATATCTTGGTTTAACAAGAAGCAGACCTTTGTCGGACTTGGTACATGATATTAATGTTTAGTGGATTCTCTAAGTGCAGTTTGTGTTTTTTTGATAATCTCGCACTCAAATTACATCATTAGAAATATATATTCCAATAATTAGAATCTATTATTGACAACAAGAATGTTTGAATCATTTTCTCCTAGGATTTTTGTTGGTATGTCTTATAAGTATATCTCCAAAAGGAATTAGTAGAGGTGATGCTCAAAATTCCTCTCACTTTACAGTAAGTGATATAAATCTTATGAACAACACAAAGGTGGTGTTCATAAGATTTATAGAGGACTATGATATTTTTTCTTATTCCCTCCTATTAGGTCTTCAAGTGGCATGGTATTTTGTTTCTCTAGATGAAAATGAGAAGAAATTCTCAATGGGTTCGATTTTCCTTAGCTTTTAGTGTTATGTTGCAAGGAAAGATTGTGCCTTGGTTGATGCTAGTCATCTTCGCAAAGACAACAAAAGGGACAATTTTTTTAATCAACTAAGAATAGTGATTCAATGTTTAGTAGATTCTCCAATTGCACTTTGTGTTTTTTGAGAATAATGATATTCAAACCTAAAGGTGGTATTCATAACTATTGTAAGATTTATCTAGAATATTTTGCTGTAAGGATTTTGGAATGGATGCCTAAAGGTTATATAGGTGATGAATGGATTGATGAACTAAGTGTTTCCTTACCCACTGACAATGATTTAACAACTAGAAACACCATAAAAAGTGACTAAATAAAACAATCAATGATATCACATGGGAAATTAGAAACTCTTCATAAGACTTTCAAATCATAACATCACCATGACAAACATGATCCTAAATATAGATTCGATATGTAAATATATCCATATATCAATAAAGTCATAGAAAATATCACCTTTTTGCATTTACTCTTGAAATTAGAGAAACTATGTTGTAAATAGATTCTATATATAGATTATATTCTTCCAATAATTAGATTCTAATATTGGCAACAAGAATATATGAATCATTTTCTCCTAGGATTTCTCTTGGTATATCAACCTATAAATAAGGCTTATAAGTATAGCTCCAAAAGTAATTAGTAAAGCTAATATCCACAATATAATAGACGAAAAACAAAACACATCTAACAAACGAAAAGAAACCAACTATCAAGAATAAATTTATATACAGAATAAAAATAAAATTAAACATCCAGGGAAGATTCCGCTATCCCTTCATACATGAAAGCATTTCATTTAATCTTGTGCGCATATTTACTCATTTTTATTCTTTCTTATTTTTGTTTTGTGTGCTCAGTTGTTGCTCCTCCTTTCTATTTTGTGTGCTCAACTGCTCCTCCTTATGTGTGCTCAGCTGCTGCTGCTTTCTGTTTTGTGTTCTAGAAAGCTGCTTCTCCTCCTTTTTGTTTTGTGTGCTAGACTTTTTCTATTCATAGATGAGAAGAACGTGCTCCGTTATTTTGCACACACTAGAAAATAGTATTAATTCCACTTTGTTGTCGTCCACTTTGTACCACAGGTTATCCTGGGGGGTAATATGAACCGAGCACTGCTCATCACAATAAATATCATTTGCATACTTAGAAGCTCTTACATAGGAGATACCATGGCTTACAATTCCTTTATTTCCTTTGTCGAAAACCTCAGAAACCACTTCAATTTTATATTTAGCCTTCATTGTTGGAGGAGCCTTTGAATCAACTAGTTCGCTGAGATAGAGAAACTCATCAAGAATAGTATACACCTCTATGTTAAAAAGCACCTCTAGGTTAGAAATCAAAGTATGTGAAAAATGGGTAACTATAGTTTGAAATTGTTTTGTGTGGAGATATTCAGAAAATGACCATTTGGAGGGGTGGTTTGGACACAATTAAGCAAATTTGAAAAGATGGTGTATTGAGAAAACTCTACTGGTGTTATTATCAACTTCTCCTTCGCCTTCATGAATAAACTCTGAAATTGTGCTTGTATTCGTAAAGAATGTAACCATGCCATGGTTTGTAATTAGTTTATTGTAAGGAGATCGAGTTGTGTATTTCCCAGAGAGGTATTGCTCTAAACCCTTTACGTATCCTTCCTGTATGAGTTTCATAAGGATATAATTCAAAGTAAGTGCAATGTCGCCTCCTCCCTTTCCTTCTTCAAAACCCATCAGAAACTCCCTCTCCATCATTTTGTACAACTTCCTATTCACCACTTTTTCAATGCAAATTAAGTGTTCCTCAGCGATCGCAGGATTTCGTAAATGACGATAATCAGACATCTTCCAAATAGACTTACAAGATCAAGCATGCAGCAAATGGAAACATCAAGAAAAACAAAGCAAGGTTTGTGGCGAGAGGATTTTCACAGAAAAAAGAGTAGACTATGATGAGACATTTGCTCCTATTACCAAGTACACCTCTCCATCATTACTCATTTTCAGTGATGAGATGGAAATTAAATAAAATGGATGTAAAGAAAACATTTTTCAATGTTGTGATTGAGGAAGAGGTGTACAAAGAGAAACCTCAAGGCTTTGAGATAGATGAAAAGGAGTCTCGTGTGTGCATATTAAAGAAGGAAGTGTATGGACTCAAAAAGACCCATGGAGGTTGGTATGCTTGTATTGATAGTTACTTGATGAGATTGGGTTTCAAAAAGAGTGATGTAGATCCCAACCTTTACTAAAAGGTTGTTAATGGTGATCCATCACCACATTGATGGAGGAAAATCTGAAGAAGTTGAGTGATTATGCTTTAGATTCAGATTTGGAGGATCTCATAATGTATAGAAAGTTGATTGGATCGTTGATGTATCTGGTTAATACCATACAAAGTATTTTCTTTATAGTGAACACCCTAAGACAATTTATGGTTGAGTCGAAGCATACACATTGGGTGGTAGCAAAGCATGTGTTAAGGTACTTGCATGGTACAATTGGATATGGACTGAGATATGTCTTAGAAGGAGAAGTGAATTTGCATGGATATAAAGATTTTGATTGGGAAGGAAGTGTAGTAGATATAAATAGCACCTTTGGGTGCTACGTCAGCATAGGATCGGTCATAATATCTTGGTTTAACAAGAAGCAGAAATTTGTTAGACTCGGTACATGATATTAATGTTTAGTGGATTCTCTAAGTGCACTCTATGTTTTTTGAGAATCTCCCACTCAAATTACATCATTAGAAATATATATTCCAATAATTAGACTCTAATATTCTTGACAACAAGAATGTTTGAATCATTTTCTCCTAGGATTTCTCTCAGTATATCAACCTATAAAGGAAGGCTTATAAGTATATCTACAAAAGGAATTAGTAGAGGTGATGGCCAATATTTCGCCTTTACGATTACTGATATTCCAACACAAAGGTGGTGTTCATAAGATTTATAAAGGACCAGGAGATTTTTTCTTATTCCCTCCTATTAGGTCTTCAACTGGCATGATATTTTGTTTCTCTAGATTGTACGCACCCCAGGTTATGCGCTTCCCCTTGCGGGGAGTGCACCGAGGGTGCTCTGACATGCTTCACCCATGAGAAAAGTGTGTCTCCGGTTCACTGTCCGCAAAAGTGGGGTGCGTCAGTGCGAATCCACAAATAAAAATAATAATTGGGGCCAAAAGGACCCAATCCGAATCCATGAAAAGATTCTAATGGATGTTTAATTGATGTTTACATAGGTTTCATCCCATACAATGGTTCAGTGGAGGAAAGAGAGCATGAAATCGAAGATTCCCAAGTGGCAAATGATCCACATTCAATGAATGTGTAATGTCCCCAGTTTGGCCCCATGGCATTAACATTATAAATGATGTAATATTGTTAGGAAATCATGGTGAGGAGCTCAAGGCCAAGGCCCCGCCATCGATTTCGTGATGCATATGGTTTGCGTGCTAGCAATGCACAGTGGAAATTCAAATAGCATGTAATATGCATTTTTATAAAAAATACCCACAACTAGCTATGCAATGCAACAAAGAGATGGGGACATGATTTTCACAAGGAATTGGGAGGGAAAACATTCAAACCCTTGAGCCAATAGAGTCAAGCCAAGTGTCAAGGAGAAAACCCATCAAACCCTCAACTACCCATGTTGACTTTTGTACCCAACCATTGATTTCTCCCAAGAGTTGGTTGGGAAAGTTATTGCCTTGGGAATGGGGAGGTATGGCTGTCAAAAAATCGGGTATGGGCAAGCCACCCTTCATGGAAAAACGTGTTGACCTCTTGGGGCAAGAATAGAGCCACGAAATGGCTTCCAAAGCCATTATTCACCATGGCCTTGCTCTCTCACGCAGCTCAAGCTGCCTGGGCATTTTCCTCCCTCGTTTTTCTGTGTTTCCCTTCATCTCTTAGCTGGGAAGGGGCGTTTTTGTGCTGGTTACCAGTGGGGGAAGAGAGGAGAACGTTTTGGATCTTCCTGGAAGTCGTTTAGGCCATTGGAAGGGATCCTAACCCGTGGAGAGAAATCGTTTTTCTCCCTGGGGTTGAAATCGAAATTCCACAGTTCGCTTGGGTGAATCCATGAGTTGGGAGAGCCAATGTAGACCCTGTTTTGTGGACACCGTTGTTGTAAATGTGTAACCCTGTCAATGATTGTTTTTGGCTGAGATGAAATGGTAAATGGGATGTGTGTGAACTGGAATGTTCCATTTCCTTGTGAGAATCATGCCCAGCTCGGGGGTGGCCTTCGGACGGACTCAGTATAAGCTGTCGAAGAGCCTACGGTTGGGTGGAACGTTGCAGCGACATAGCTAGTTGCTTGGGGACGATTGCAATAAAGATGAGTATTTCTACCTATGTATTTACTTCTGCGGTATTTGCTTAGATGTGTACATCTGCATGCTTGTCTTTCTATATATGTGATTGTTTTATTTAGTAGGTATCGGGGTCAATTGCCCAGTTTTAGCATCACGATCCTCTCCATTGCACTGGCATGATGGGTGGGGACGTTACATTTGGTATCAGAGCTCTAGGTTCAACACTATGGTTGTTGGGCCTTCACAAAGATGTAAATCAGTGTGTGTGAACATGCATTTTGTATTTGGAATTAAAATGCATTTAATGGAACTGAAATGCATTTTGTGTGTACATGCATTTGTATTTTGTGTGTACAGAGATTAGTTGAGAATCCATTGGTTGGATTGTTGAATGTAAGATGAAAGTTTTCAATTTCGTAAGTCTGTTTGAAAAATTCGTTTAAGACTGTTTCGGGGAGAATTCCCGAATGTCTTCCGAAACTGCGGAAGCATTCGGTGAATTGCCCCGAAACTGCGGAAGCATTCCGCGAAGTTTTCCGCAACGCGGAGGAAATCGGGAAGTCGCCCCGAAATTTGTGGAAGGAATTTCCTTCCGAAATTTTCGGAAGGAATTCTCTTCCGAAATTTGCGGAAGGATTCCACGAGTTGTCCCGCAACGCGGAAAAATTTGGCGAAATGCTCCGAAAAAGAAGAAAATGTTTCTAAGTGTTTTCGAAAATTTTGTTTAAAGTTGTTTCGGAAGGAGTTCGGGAAAGTCTTCCGAAATGGCGGAAGGATTCCGCGAACGGTTCCGCAATTGCGGAAGAGTTCGGGAAAGTCTTCCGAAACGGCGGAAGGATTCCGCGAACGGTTCCGAAATTGCGGAAGAGTTCGAGAAAGTCTTCCGAAACGGCGGAAGCCTTCGCCGAATGGCTCCGCAATTGCGGGAGCATTCGCCGAATGGCTCCGCAACGGAAGCCTTCGCCGAAGGGCTCCGCGGTTGCGGGAGCATTCGCCGAATGGCTCCGCAGTTGCGGGAGAATTCAGCGAATCGCTCTGCCATTGCGGAAGCGTTCGCCGAACTGGCTAAAACTTGATTTTTGGATAGCAGGAGCATCCGAACTCAGAATGCGATGATTCCTGTGGGGCTCGGAGGCCATTGACGAGGACCATGGAAGAACCAGTGAAGACTCCTATCCCATTACACTCCGATTTGACAGAAAATGGGAAATAGTGGCTTTTAAAGGACAGAGTCCCGAGGCTTGACAAAAGGCCGGTTTAAGCTGAAATTGATACGAGGCAGTCATGAAGCAGGCACAATGTTAAGTTCCGAATCTTGGAGCCAAACCCCAAGGGATGTGGAGTCGGGGTGAGCAAGAAGGCCAAAAAGCACTGATCCGGGCCACTTTTTCGGGATTTTGAAAAGCTTGTGGGCAGTAAAAGTGACCCTAGATGTGGGAATCAGAAATTTTACTGAACTAGACATTTCATATTCTCATTAAGACGGACAACTTCCGTTAGACGAAGATTTTCTAGAAATGCACCGTTTGGGAGATAGCCGTTTTTGGCCCAAAATTTGGAATTTTGGGAAAATGTGAAAAGTGAGAAGTAGTGAAATCCAGAAATTCATAGAAAATGAATGGTGCATCGGAATTAAGATCCGTGAATTGCTGAGTGTTCCTTGTTATATGGACTAACTCCGCCCGATAGAAAAGTTTTTGCGATTCCTCATAGATTTTCTTCCACAGGTGGCTAAAGTTGGCATTCTGGGCCAAAATGCAACTATGAAAAATGTGCAAAATTGTAGTGAAAGTTGTCATTTTTGAAGGAATGCAGTTTCCACACCTGATGTCGGAATGAAGCATGAAAACATGCATTGGAAAGCTTGTCCAGCAGGGAACGATGATACATGACCATAGTTTGAATGAGGTCTACAGATATCATAATTATTTAGTGCAGAAGAGTGCCAGCGGCTGTTTTTGACAAAGAAATTATGTTGTCAATATGGGCAATTTCTACAATTGCAGGATATGGAAGAGAAATTCCATGATACGAGGAGGGATCGAAAAGGGAAGAATTCATTAAACCCCTGTTTGTTATCATACTTACAATTAGGAAATTGTCATAGGGCATAAAAATGTTAAAAATGTAAGGGATTACATAGATGTATATGCACTAAATGGCACCTTAGCAAACATTGCATAGTGCACATGGAAATGCTTGTGCATAAATGGGATATTGCATATTGGTAGAATAATGGAGTCTGCTTATGCAATGAACCATTAATAGAGAATATTATGATTGATAATCGCTATCGATGTTGGTATTGGTTGTAGGACCAAAGATAACAAAGATCATGGCTAAATGTGCCAAGGATGTTGTTGCATGAAGCCAACAACCTTATGCAGAAAGAATGGTGCAACAAATATATGATCATAAAGTTGGCAAAAGGACTGAACGGCCTTGGTAAGAGGCCAATTGATCAGGTAACATCAAGTGATGTTAATAGTAACCATGCAGGTAATGATTATTGGTGCCAATTGCATGAACGTTGAAAGAGGATTTGGTAAGATCTCTTCCACTATGTTTGAGCTATGTTGAGTTAGTTGCATATGATATTGAATACCGATTGGGATTGTTAACCTACCAAGCTTGGTGGGGTGTGGGTAAGTGAAGGAAATGATCCTTACACCATATGACTGTATAGAAATCTCAATGCATTCATATGAATTTATATCATGCCATGTGAATGTTGGTCATGTGCTTATTAACCAAAGCAAGCGAGGACTGGTGGTCCTGATTATGATAATACAAGTTATATGAGGTAGTCATGTTTCGATCATAATATGCTTAATTGCATAGTACTCATGAAACAATGCAAGGTAGCATTGAGTAGATGAGCATTAAGAGATGTTATAAATCTTGTGATGCATTGTATGAATGCATAGGGATGATGCATATGTTATTGCAAAAGAAATAATGAATGAATTGATGATAATTCTAGGATCATTTCATGGACTGTTATGAGTGCAGAATAGTAAATGCATGAAGAGCCCAATCATGATAATTGATGAATTGATGAATTGTGATAATGATGCATATATAGAAGTGTATATAGTTTGCTGCATTTCAAATGTTAACAGCTGAAGGCGTTTTGAATTATTGAGTGTTATAATTCTGAGATCACTTCAGTGACTGTTGTGGCAATGAAATGATAATATGCATAGATACTTACAACGTGTTTGGCTGACTGAGGTTTCAGTTTTCAGGTAGAAAAGTCTTGCGTATGGCAATGAGGATAAGCCCATAGTAAAGACCGAGTTCTACCATGTGCAGAAGCCAAAGGTTATGAGAAGGTTCTCATGGTTGAAATTTATGCATGAAACAAATCTGAAAATTGTCTGTTTAAGTTTATGAGAATAGTCTCATAGTTGCAAATCTAATTTCTGTAGGAAAACAGATTTACAAATTTCAGATTTGAGAGTTGCTTATAACTGCTAATGATTGTTGGGCTTATATAGAATTGTGTCAGGAAGACATGCTGTAGGTGGATGTTCATGTATGGTAGCAAGGGTGAAACCATAATGGGCAGTGTGATACCACTTACAAGGGCCAAACAATATGAGGAGAGACTCATTGTTAAGCAAATCAATTTTTGCAGGAGACAGAATTGTAAATTCATATTGAATTTAATTGTTAATGTTATGGAGTGGTTATGAAACAATCATATTTGAAGCTTATTGCTAAATGTTGTTGACTGTTTGGCTATTTGATAAAGTGTGCCAGGAGGACACCTTGCAAGAAGACCATGTGTGATGGCCTGAAGAAGCCAAACTAGATGGGAAGGATCCCATGCTTTGGAAATGGGTTTCGGGTGAAACGCCATTGATAATGTCTCAGCCAAACCGCATGACGGTAAACCATGAAAGTGAGATGGTAAAGCTATGCCCAGAAGGCATGTGAGACAAATTTGCAAAATGAATGAGTATTCCGTGACCCTAGACAAGAACATGCATGTCTAAATTATTAGGGTCAATACGCAGAGCATGCTCTATTTTATTTATATCATTGCAGATTGCTTGAGTATGATTAGGGCCTACATGGCGCACATCGGAAAGGGGGTGCACACCTTTTCTGGTGCTGGGTCATGATAGGGTTTTCAATATTGACTACACCCTAAGGGAATGGACGCATTCCTGGTGTTTCAATATTTGATAGTGAATGATATGAAATATGATTACGATTTTTGAGCAGCAATACTGATGAGTCTGCTTATCCTTCTTGTGCTATCAGCTTACACAATGCAAATTGGTGTTGCACGTAAGAGGCAAAGTGAAGAAAGGGTGCTCAAGAGGACTATATGGGCAGTGGTAACCTTTCTACGCTCACACTAAAGGACACTAGAAGGGATGGATAGGCCCGAGGACCTGTGTTGCAGAAAAGGGGTATCATCCTTGTGTAGTGTGAGTGGGTATTGTGGGGCCATGCTAGCCTGCAGTCGAGTGAGTCACCTATGGAGTTCCTGGAGGGAACCACTGGTATGCATAAGAGAAGGAGCCATGTAATCATATTATGTATGCCTGATAAACCCAGTCGGAGAACTGGCTTGGCATTGGTTATTTGGGTGTTGCGGCAAAAGCTTATTGAAATGCTTGATAAACCCAGTCGGCGTACTGGCTTAGCATACTGGTTTTGAAATGCTTGATAAACCCAGTCGGCGTACTGGCTTAGCATACTGGTTTTGAAATGCTTGATAAACCCAGTCAGCATACTGGCTTGGCATTGCCTGTTCGAATGATTGTGGAGTAGCCTGCGTGCTGGCCCAACATTCATTGTGGTCTCCACAGGAAATCCAATGCTTGGAAAGAGAAAAAGGATCCTGTGGGATAAAGTGAAGACATCCAATAAAGGTATAGCTGGAAGCAAAGACTATGAAAGCACCCGGAGGATGCATGTGGACATATGACTGTCCTAAAAGAGCCCAATATGAGCAGTAATGAAAGATGGTGCTAGTGGAACTGTGTGGGTCCTAGCAGCCAAAGGTTCTGTAAGCAACCATGGGGAAGGGTTCCCTAGTTGAAATCTACTCGACAGACCTTAGACACTAAAGTGTCATAGCCAAGAAAGGGCAAGTCAAGCATCCACATTGAAGTGAAAGAGGCCAAGGAGCATAGAACCACCAACGATGGTGTGGCTCCGGATTGGAACAAGACTAAGAGGGGGAAAACTCTTACTCTTCTCTTTCTTTGACTGATGCATCTTAGAAACAAAGGATTGTTGAGTGCATGTCATAAATGAAACCAAATTGTGTTTCGTTGCTTGAAATGAATTGAGAATGCTGAAATAGTTATTTTCTTGTGAAAGGATGAACGTGAGTGAGTTCATGTGTGTGTGGGAAAGCATGAAATGTGTGGAAGTCTCATGAGTAAAGCATGGACGTTCTATGTCAATTAGGAAAATAATTGACTAATTTTATTATTGTGTTATGCTTGTCCTAACAGGAATTGCCATGATAAGCCTCACAGATAGTTGCTGGGACAACAAGAAAGATGGCATCCATGAAATTCCAGACTTGTAGATCAGCTGGAAGATAAACAAATGGAAGGGATTGCTCTGGAGCAATGCCCACTTGTGGAGCGGGAAGACCAAAGCTAGCAGGAGCAGCTGGTGGAAGCCAAAGGACTTGATCGTGAAAGGTCAAGGAGAGGGGACGAATTGCAGGACATACCTGCCACCATCTGTGAACTATGAATCATGTATAAAGTGGGTATATAGTCCGAAGTGTTGAAACACCGAGGACGGTGTTATTCCAAGGGGAGGGGAATGTAATGTCCCCAGTTTGGCCCCATGGCATTAACATTATAAATGATGTAATATTGTTAGGAAATCATGGTGAGGAGCTCAAGGCCAAGGCCCCGCCATCGATTTCGTGATGCATATGGTTTGCGTGCTAGCAATGCACAGTGGAAATTCAAATAGCATGTAATATGCATTTTTATAAAAAATACCCACAACTAGCTATGCAATGCAACAAAGAGATGGGGACATGATTTTCACAAGGAATTGGGAGGGAAAACATTCAAACCCTTGAGCCAATAGAGTCAAGCCAAGTGTCAAGGAGAAAACCCATCAAACCCTCAACTACCCATGTTGACTTTTGTACCCAACCATTGATTTCTCCCAAGAGTTGGTTGGGAAAGTTATTGCCTTGGGAATGGGGAGGTATGGCTGTCAAAAAATCGGGTATGGGCAAGCCACCCTTCATGGAAAAACGTGTTGACCTCTTGGGGCAAGAATAGAGCCACGAAATGGCTTCCAAAGCCATTATTCACCATGGCCTTGCTCTCTCACGCAGCTCAAGCTTCCTGGGCGTTTTCCTCCCTCGTTTTTCTGTGTCTCCCTTCATCTCTTAGCTGGGAAGGGGCGTTTTTGTGCTGGTTACCAGTGGGGGAAGAGAGCAGAACGTTTTGGATCTTCCTGGAAGTCGTTTAGGCCATTGGAAGGGATCCTAACCCGTGGAGAGAAATCATTTTGCTCCCTGGGGTTGAAATCAAAATTCCACAGTTCGCTTGGGTGAATCCATGAGTTGGGAGAGCCAATGTAGAGCCTGTTTTGTGGACACCATTGTTGTAAATGTGTAACCCTGTCAATGATTGTTTTTGGCTGAGATGAAATGGTAAATGGGATGTGTGTGAACTGGAATGTTCCATTTCCTTGTGAGAATCATGCCCAGCTCGGGGGTGGCCTTCGGACGGACTCAGTATAAGCTGTCGAAGAGCCTACGGTTGGGTGGAACGTTGCAGCGACATAGCTAGTTGCTTGGGGACGATTGCAATAAAGATGAGTATTTCTACCTATGTATTTACTTCTGCGGTATTTGCTTAGATGTGTACATCTGCATGCTTGTCTTTCTATATATGTGATTGTTTTATTTAGTAGGTATCGGGGCCAATTGCCCAGTTTTAGCATCACGATCCTCTCCATTGCACTGGCATGATGGGTGGGGACGTTACAGAATGCTTTACAAGGGTGTGGACCCTTAAAATTATTCCATGTACATGGCATGAGGGCCCAAGTACAATTTCTAGATTACCTAATCAGTCTATGGGATCCAGATCGACAACATTTCCAGGTTGGTGCCCATATCCTCACCTTGGATGTGGAAGATATTTATTTTTAACGAGGTTATCCATACGGGGAGCCCCAGTTTCACTATCCGGACCATGGGGTAGTGATTAGTTGACAGAGAGTTTGGTGGCACATTTTTGTACAGTAGGGACAAAGATGCTTGCTGGGAAAATTCCCATCAAGAACATATGAGATCGACCCTTGAGGACTGTACTCTTTACTATAGAGAGGGTGGTGGGAAGCAAAGCTTCTCATCAGGCCACCAAGGCCCACATGCTATATGTCATCGAGTGTATGGCACCAGTAGTCTTCAACTGGTGCAAGGGACTCCTCGCAAATCTGAGAGATCATGTCACCAAATGCAAATGGGGTGAGTTGAAATAGTTTGGATATGGATCCATCATGGTCTCATTCTTCATAGAGCAAGTTCCACTATTGTGACCTGTTAGAGAAATATTGTACCTTAGTACCTTAATCATTAATTAATTGATCGTTATTAGGTGCTAAATGGTTAATAATTAAATCCCTAGGTGTGAACAAGGTTATTATGAGTTGGATAGAACTTGTATGTGAAAGTATGAACTAGATCACAATGTATGGGCCAAAGTATGGGCCAAGGGTGGTCAAACTAGCTGTTGGACGCTCTCCCACATGCATTTATTTCCACCATCATGCATAAGGCACCCTCCTTCCCTGTTTTATGGATCTTATTTGACCATAGGTGCACATGCATTGAACTTAGCCATTTTCCCCTCTTTTGGCTATTTTTGGCCCACCCTAGCCTACCTAACTCCAACCAACTACCTCCTCCACATGTTTGAACCTAGTTTGGTCTCCCATGCTCACCCAATGTTCACATACACATTTCAAAACATGTTTGGGATATTTTGGAACTATTTGGTCAACCTAGGGGGGATTGAGGCTATATCTAAGCTAGCTAAGTGTGGACACTCCAAGTGGATCCTATTTCTTCCTATTTCTATGTAAGGATGACCCAAACTATTTGTAATGTTGGACTGTTAATAGAATCTCATATTTGATCATTTGTTCATCTAGAAATGTATATGCACTTGTTTCTTGCTTAATATGTTAAATATTTCAATTGTGAGGTATCCATAGTAGCTAGATCCTAATGTGTTATAGATTTTACATGGTATCAGAGCTCTTGGAGCTATTATTTGAACTAGAGACTGTTTTAGTGGTGTGCCAGAAGCAGTGGAGAAACCACAAAAGTACCTGGAACCATTTCATTGAATCCATTGGAGAAATACATTGGATTCTATCTAGGGTGTGATGCTCTCCCAAATGCACCCACTATCAAGCAATGTTTGAATCTGTTAGTGTAGATCCCTCCTGAGTGTTGAGAGTTTTTTGCAGGTATTCAAGAGCACCATTGTCACCCAGTGTGCAAGCAACAGAGAAGAATGGAGCAAATTCATCCAAATTTTATCACTCCTTTCAATTATTTCGATTGGAAGGATGAAATGGTGATTTTGTTGACATCCAAGGGTCTTTTTAAGATCACAATGGGCACAGAGGTTGAGCCAAACTCTGTTGTGGATAAATCGAAGTTCTTCAATAGAATGGATGAGGCATTCAACCTCTTTTGTCTTAGTATATAGAGAGACCTCCTGTTTCATGTGGAATTTCTAGCTACACCCAATGAAGTTTGGTTCAAGCTTGAGTCTCTATTTGGGAAGGATGATGAGATGAGGGGCCATCAACTTGAGAATGAGTTGATCTCATTGAGTCCAAGAAATTTTGAATCCATCCAGGATTTCTTCACCAAGATCAATAGCTTGGTATTGCAAATAAAAAAATGTGGAATTGACAGGAAAGAAGAACAGTTGGTTTTGTCCATTCTCTCAAAACCAGGTCCTGAGTACTGAGTTTTTGTCTCTACATTCAACTCCACAAAGCTCACAGTTAGAAATTGGAAGATGCCATGTTTGGCTGATTTCATGGAGATTCTAACTCAAGAGCAAGAAAAGTTGGTCTTGATGGGATACATCAAGCAAAAATACCAAGTACTTGCAGCTAGAGATTCAAAACATGCAAGAGGCAAGCCAAATCCCAAAGGTCCAAAACCACAAGAGAAGAAGAAGAAGGATGCGAAGCCCAAATCCACTGATGGGGGTTCGAATCCTGTCAAGGACAAGGGAAAGAAGAAAGATAATACTAAGTGCATATACTATCACATGGGTTTTCATCCTGAGAGTTCAGGCATGAAGAAAACCATAGACATGATGACCTATCTCCTACAGAAAAAACAACATTCCTCTTCCAGAAATTTCTAAGAAGAAAGAGGGTGTTTCTGAATACAAGGAGAGGTGCCATGCTTTGATGGATAGTACCTCAGAGTCATCTTATTTCATCATTGATTTAGGTGCCTCAAGGCACATGGATTCTTCAATATATTTATTCTCTACTCTTTCTCCATACAGTGGTTATTCCATTCTCATGGGAGATGATTCATAAATCCCTGCTCAAGGCATTGGGAAAATCTCACTAGAAAATGGGTACTTCAGTAATGTATTGTATGTGCATAAACTTGTAGCAAACTTAATCTATGTGTACCAAATGAATCATGCTGTTTCATCCAAGAGATTGATCTTCACCAAAGATGATGTGGAGATCTCAGAAGTTTCGATTGGAAAAGTTGTAGCAATGGGTGTTACAGACCATGATTCGAGGATGTACAAGTTCTCACATTTTCTTGAGTCCTCTTCTCCAAATGAACTTATGTCACATGGAAATGAAGTCAGAAAGATATGGTATGAGAGGTTTGGACACCTTATCTACATATATCTTCAAGCATTGAGCAAAGAAGAGATGGTTGAAGGGCTTCCAAAAATCAGATTTTCCAATGGCACTTGCAAAGGGTGCATTGTTGGGAAGCATGCTGAGAAGAAGTATGACAAAGGGAAGGCAGGGAGAGCTGCTGAACCTATTGGTGTAGTGCATTCAGATCTGATTGTTCCACTACCCACTCCCTCCTATGGAAGCATCAATTATGTTCTCACCTTCATTGATTCTTTCTCAAGGTACTGTTGGTTGTAGTTTCTCAAGCAAAAATCTGAAGTTTTCCAATGTTTCAAAGTTTTCAAGAACTGTGTGGAGAACTTTAGTGGGAGAACCATGAAGGTAATGAGGACTGATAATGGAAGGGATTATTTCAATAAGGACATGCAACATCTATGTGAAAATCATGGCATCCAAAGGCAACATTTTGTTCCCTACACACCTTAGCAAAATGGTGTTGCAGAGCACAAGAATGGAGCACTGGAGGAGATGGTCACTTGCATGATGGAGGCTAAGTCTTCGTCTCAAAATATATGGGATGAAGCTATGAATTGTGCTGAATATGTTTAGAAAAGAACATTGCATAAATCCTTGGAAGGAATGACTCCATATGAGGCTTGGATGGGCCACAAGCCCATTGTTTCTCATTTTAGGGTGTTTGGCTCAAAGGCTTGGTCTAGAATTCCTCCAGAAAAGAGAAAGGCCTTGAAGCCCCAAAGCAAGGAGTCAATCATGGTTGGATATGCAGAATATGGAAATGGATACAATATCTTTGATCCATCCTCTCTCAAAACATTCATTGAAAGAAGTGTCCAATTTGAAGAAGAAGAGCCCATGCACGCTATAGAACAAGGTGAAGGGGAATGCTCATATCCTCTTCTTGATGATCATGTAAGTGATGGTTATTTTTATGATATCTATGATTCTGAAATTTCTAATGATTATGATGACATGTATTCTGATCATGAACCTCCCTCAAGGCCCAAGTGGGATGATAAAACAACACAAGTTGCTGGTGAGCTTGCTGGATATCCTCAAGATCCTAGGAAAACTAGATCTCAGTTGCACAATTCTTTTGCATGTTGTGATTCTGATTTGAGTGGTAGATGTTTTCTAGTGGTTGGATCTGATCCAAAATCATACTCAGAAGCATGTAAAGACCCAAGGTGTCAAACAGACATGCAAGAAGAGATGAACTCCCTCCATGAGAACAAAACTTGGGATTTGGTCCCTCTTCCTCCCAAGAGGAAAATAGTGCAATGCAAATGGGTTTATAGTACCAAAGTGGCATCTGATGGCTCTTATCTAAAGTATAAGGCCATTTTGGTGGCTAAGGGTTACTCTCAGGTCCATGGAGTGGACTATATAGAGACATTTACACCGGCAGCAAAGATGGATTCCATAAGACTAGTTTTGGCCATTGGAGCTTCCAAGGGATGGGAAGTTCATCACATGGATGTGAAGAGTGAATTTATTCATGGGTTTCTGAATGAGGATATATATATGCAGCAGCCTGAAGGATTCATTTCTGATCATGCACTTGTGTGCGGGTTGAAGAAGTCACTCTATGGGCTCAAGCAAGCTCCTAGAGCTTAGTATGACAAAATGGACAATTTTCTGCTATCTTTGAGCTTTGAGAGATGTAAGTCTTATCCTAATGTCTATATGCACCATGTTAGTGACCTGATATTGATCATAGTACTGTATGTTGATGATATTTTGATTATTGGTAGCATCACCAAAGATTTGGGTTCATTAAAGGTTGCATTACACAGTGCATTTGCCATGACTGATCTAGGATTGTTGAAACAATTTCTGGGTTTGGAAAATGATCAATCTATGGATGGGATCTCTATCTCTCAATCGAGGTATGCTTCAAATATGATGAAAAATTTCAAGATGGATGAATGTAAGCCTACAAAATTCCCATTCCTTTCGGGAGTTAATCTTACTGATTGGGGTTCTTCACTGCTAGTTGACAACTCATTGTATAGACAACTAGTTGGGAGCATGTTGTATCTCACACACTCTCGACCAGATTTGTATTATGTTGTTGGGGTTGTTGCAAGGCACATGAAATAGCCTCATGAGTTCCATTGGAAGGAAACCAAGAGGATCCTACATTATGTACAGGGTACTAATCATTTTGGTATCCACTATGCAGTTGGTTCATCTCTCGAACTAGTTCGTTTTACTCATTCTGATTGGGATGGTGATAGTTATGATCGGAAGTCTAATTATGGTTATGTGTTTATGCTTGCACATGGTCCCATTTTCTGGTCAAGCAAGAATCAACACACCATCTCCTTATATTTAGCTGAGGCTGAATACAGGAGAGCAGTGAATGCAGCTACACAATGTGTGTGGTTGGAAGGTATTCTTGGAGAGGTTGGCATTGTGTTTGATTCACCCACATTCATTTGATGTGAAAATCAAAGAACAATCAAGATCTCCACTGATCCAGTACAGAGACAGGGTACCAAGCACATAGAGATTCACATGCACTACATTCGAGGCTTGGTGCATGAACAGATCATAGCGTTGCAATATTTCCCTTCTGTTGAGCAAATTGTTGATATCTTCACCAAGAGTTTTACTGAGAAGAACTTCACTTACCTTAGATAACTCCTTCGGGTGAGTGATGCATGGTGAATATTGGTGTATTTTCATCTATGCCACATGTCCATTTTTTGAGGGGAGGATTTATTTCCCATGTGGTTTTCCTTCTTTCCTTGGTTACAAGGACAAATAAATTTTATGTTGTAAAAGGTGACTTGAGCCTTAGTTTCGAAGGCCTTATTTTTGATATTCCACTAATTCTAGCTTATGGGGGGGTTTTAGAGAAATATTGTACCAAAGTACCTTAATAATTAATTAATTGATGGTTATTAGGTGCTAACTGGTTAATAATTACATCCCTAGGTGTGAACAAGGTTATTATGAGTTGGATAGAAATTTTATGGGAAAGTATGAACTAGATCACAATGTATGGGCCAAATTATGAGCCAAGGGTGGTCAAACTAGTTGTTGGGTGCTTTCCCACATGCATTTATTGCCACCATAATGCCTAAGGCACCCTCCTTCCCTATTTTATGGATCTACTTTGATCATAAGCACACATGCATTGAACTTAGCCATTTTCCCCTCTTTTGGCTATTTTTGGCCTCCCCTAGCCTACCTAACTCCAAACAACCACCTCCTCCACATGTGTGAACCCCAGTTTGCTTTCCCATGCTCACCCAATGTTCACATACACATTTTGAACCTATTTGGGATATTTTGGAACTATTTGGTCAACCTAGGGGGGATTGAGGCTAAATCTAAGCTAACTAAGTGTGGATACTCCAAGTGGATCCTATTTCTTCATATTTCTATATAAGGATGATCCAAACTCTTTGTAATGTTGGACCGTTAATAGAATCTCATATTTGATCATTTGTTCTGAGTTTTGATCATTTGTTCATCCATAAATGTATATGTACTTGTTTCTTGCTTAATATATTAAATCTTTCAACTGTGAGGTATCCATAGTAGCTAGATCCTAATGTGTTATATATTTTACATGAACTCGAGTAGAGTTGGGTGATCTCGATCCATGTGATGATCCACACATGGTTCGATGGTCGGAGGTGATAGATCTCCATGGAGGTGGAGGACCTATCATCACTTATGGGACAACCTTCTTTTGGTGGCTTCGAGGGAAATTGAGGATTATTCCTATTCAATTATGTTGTAAAAGGAGTTGGAACATCATCAATCCAACTAGATTCAGGAGATTCTCTACATATGAAGGATGTAATACTTGTACTAGGACTAAAGAAGAACCTTCTTTCCATCTCATCTTTGGAGGATGGAGGTTACATAGTTTCATTTGTGGATGGTCAAGTCCTTCTATGGTCAAAAGGATCAATCATAGACTCAGTTAGAGTGATTAGAGTTCAAGAGGGAGGACTATCATTGATACATGATAGTATCAGTCGATGTCTATTATGGCACCAAATATTTTCCCACATACACTATAGATCCTTTATAGGATTAATAAATATGGTTGTAGGTTTTCCAAAACCTAAAATAGAACATGATGGTGTATTCAAAGGTTTTGCACTTGGCAAGAATGTCAGGGGTTCTTTTCCAAATAATGATAGTAGATCCAAAAGGATGTTGGATATTGTGCACTCAGATGCTTGTGGACCAATGATAGTATCATCCTTAGGTGGATTCTTATACTATACATAACATTTATTGATGAATTCTACCAAACAAATTTGGATCTACTTTATGAAAACCAAAGATGAAGTCTTCAATAGGTTCCAACAATTCAAGGCCCAAGTAGAGAACCCGGTAGGCTAGAAGATTAAGATTTTGAGATAAAATAATGGAAAATAATTCCCTCTGGGGACTTTAAGGATTTTTGAAAAGAAGAAGGGATCAAGAGGGAGTTGATAGTTCCATAAAATCCTCAACAAAATGGGGTTGTAGAAAGCATGAATAGATCGATCATAGAAGCTATGAAAGCAATGATACATGATCAAAACCCACGAATGTTCTTATTGGTATAAGCTACGAGCACAACAATATATGTTCAGAACATAGGTCCTCATAAAATATTGGAAGACAAGATTGTAGAAGAATCATTCACAGGAATAAATCCAAAAGTTAACCACTCGAGGATATTTGGTTGTCTAGTATACATCCATGTGCCAAAGTATAAGAGGACAAAGATAGAACCTCTAGAACAATGATATTTTTATAGGATACATCAAAACTTCTAAGCTTACAAAATTTCTATTTCATGAGAATGCCATATTGAAGTCAATCAAGATGGAAATTGATTATGAGGAGAAAGAGGATCCAAGAAATGAAGGTAGTGACAACACTTTAATCCAATTATCAATTCCTCAGATGATGAGGAGAAACAAATAAATCCTGTAGACCTGATAGATGTACCTAGAGATGTTACCATGACTGGAAAGAGGCCAAGATGGATTCGTGATACCTTGCAGGATGCAAAGAAACATGTAGCTCTGATTGGCACCTTCAGGGAAAGAAGAAGAACTAAGAATTTCTTGAGTTACATGGCCTTGATGACTCACGTCATTTATTCTAAACCTTCCAGTTATGATGAGGCAGTAGATGTTTGGGTGTATAAAGTTTGTATTAGAGTGTCATATGTCCTCCTAATTCCCTCCTTGCACCATTCAAGAACATTTGAAATAATCACCTAGGACGGCCTAGGAAAGGAAAGAAGTAAAATTTTTGGGGTTATATTATTCTCTTGGAAGATTCACTACCCTTTCTAGGGTTTCTTATGAAGGGAAAGCCTATATTTTACTGAGGTTCATCTTCATGATTGGTATTTTTCTTGTATCAATTTATTTTTTCTAAGAAAATTTTGTTGGTTTTTCTCCCTATTGGGTTTCTGAGGAAACAATATTTGTGTCTCTTGTGCATGGTTATATTTATGTGATCATTGTTTTATTTCCATTGCAAATGAATGATTTTTTAATTGTGGGATGAAATGAAATTATAAAATCAAAGTTGAAAGAGATGAAAATTATACTGCTAAGTTAAAATTCAACATGGTATCAGAGTAGTACTGAACATAATCCATTTCCAGAGACTTCTTTGGCCTTAATATAGAAACTATGGATTCCATGTTTTGACTCTTCTCTCCATTTTTTGGACTTAAAAGTATCATTTTGGCACTCACCCTAGGAGGGCACATTTATTTGTGGAAGAAGATCTCATTTTTGTGAAGATTCAGTTTTGACCTGCTTTTGTTGAGGTTAAGGAAGTAGATATTCAAGTTTCTACCCATTATGACCTCACATTGGGTTCGATCTTAACACATTTGAACTCTCCCTAGGAAGGCACATTTATCTATGGAGAGAAATTTCAATTTTGACAAATTTTGTTTTTGACCTAATATTTGGTCTAGGGTTCCTTAATCAAATTTTTCAGAAATGGCCTCAAGCTCTAGATTCAGAATATTGTCATAAGACACCTTGAAAAATGGAGGAAGATAAGCATAAGAACAGAAGAAGGATAATATAAACGTTGATGACAAGTTTCAAAATGATCATTCTCTTATCTCCGCTCTTATAGGTACTTATTACAAATAACAATGATACTTGGTTGGTGGACAATGGTGCCTCTAGGAACATGATAGGTTCAAATATTCTCTCAAAAAATTGACAGAAACAAACTCATCATTGCAACTCTAACTTGGACACAATTCCAGTTATGTTGTAAAAGAAGTTGGAACATCATCAATCCAACTAGATTCAGGATATTCTCTACATATGAAGGATGTACTACTTGTACCAGGACTAAAGAAGAACCTTATGTCCATCTCAGATTTGGAGGATGGAGGTTATAGTGTTTCATTTGTGGATGGTAAAGTCCTTCTATGGTCAAAAGGATCAACAATAGACTTAGTAGGAGTGATTGGAGTTCAAGAGGGAGGACTATATAGAGTTATAGGACATCCATCCTAAGCATTGATACATGATAGTATCAGTCGATGTGTATTATGGCAATGGATATTTTCCCACATACACTGTAGAGCCTTTATAGGATTAAGAAATATGGATGTAGGTTTTCGAAAACCTCAAATAGAACATGATGGTGTATGCAAAAGTTGTGCACTTCGCAAGAATGTCATAGGTTCTTTTCCAAATAGTGATAGTAGATCCAAGGGGATGTTGGATATTGTGCACTCAGATGTTTTTGTGGACTAATGTTAGTATCATCCTTAGGTGGATTCTTCTACTATACATAACATTTATTGATGAATTCTACCAAAAAAATTGGATCTAATTTATGAAAACCAAAGATATGATAGAAGATTAAGATTTTGAGATCAAATAATGGAAAATAATTCACCTCCAAGGACTATAATGATTTTTGCAAAGAGGAAGGGATCAAGAGGGAGTTGATAGTTTCCTACAATCCTCAACAAAATGGGGTTGCAGAAAGCATGAATAGATCAATCGTAGAAGTTGTGAAATCAATGCTACATGATCAAAACCTACCAATGTTCTTATTGGCATAAGACACGAGCACAACACAAATATGTTCAGAACATAGGTCCTCATCAAAGCTTGGAAGACAAGACTCCGGAAGAAGCATTCACAGGAATAAATCTAAAAGTTAACCACTTGAGGATATTTGGTTGTCTAGTATACATCCATGTTCCAAAGGATAAGAGGACAAAGTTAGAACACTCTAGAAAGAATGGTATCTTTGTAGGATACATCAAAACTTCTATGTTTACAAAATTTCTATTTCAAGATAATGTCGTGTTGAAGTCAATCGAGATGGAAATTGATTATGAGGATAAATAGGATCCAATAAATGAAGGTACAAAACAATCCAATCCAGTTATCAATTCCTCAGATGATCAGGATAAACAAATAAATCCTACAGAACCAATAGATGTACCTAGAGATGTTACCATGATTGGGAATAGGCTAAGATGGATTCGTGATACCTCGCAGGATGCAAAGAAACATGTATCTCCTAGTGGCACCTTCAGGGAAAGAAGAAGACCTAAGAAATTCTCAAGTTACATGGCCTTGATGGCTCACGCCATTGATTCTAAACCTTCCAATTATGATGATGCAGTGGAACAATAGGTATGGAAGGATGTGTTGATGCCCCGAAAAATCGTAGCATCAATCAGCAAGGGATTCTCCCTGATAAGAAAGCCCAATTTGATTTCTCACCGTTTGGTGTGGGGAATCCATCCGGTTAATGGCTCGGCTACTGTCTAAGATTTAAAGATTTGCTTTCCTTTTCACCGGTTGCTGCATGATCCACCGTTTTTTATCATTATTTTACTTTAAAGATGATATGCAAGTGCTGTAATCTAAATGCATGCAGTTAAATGAATCTTATCTAAAATTGTTTAAGCAAATTTAATCTATCCTTGTAAGGAGCAAATTTAAAGAATGGGTAATAAACTGGAAATGCAAACAAGAATTCCACAGATAGCTGTTAAAATAAACAAAAGCATTTACAATAGAAAATAAAAGATTATCAAAGATAGCTTTGATAGCGATAAATATTCCATTAGCCATTTTACACAGAAATTTTGCATAGGAAAGTGAATGCATTCATAACAGAGAAATAATTCAGATGGTTAAGAACAATCTCACGATCAATGTATGGATAATGCAGGAGTAATTCGGCCAACATTCAAACATTCCCATAACAAAACTCCATGCAGGCTTCCTTTAGGAAAAATAGAGCTTCTTTCATTTATGTAGCAAAGTAATTCATGTACACGATTAGTCTGTCCTTTCACCTGCCAAAATTCCTTCTCTTCTCTTATATCTCTATATTTATAGATTTACAAAATTGTCTCTTCCCAAAACCTAACCCTAGGGAAACACAAACTTTTTTATTATAGTGCCTAAAGAGACAAAAGAATTTCCAGCTGTCTTTTACAAAATATTTATACAATAAAATATACTCCAGCTGTCTTTTAAAAAACTAGAATAAAAACAAATTTAAATTCCAGCTGGCTCTGATGGCCCAACCAATCCTTCTTCCCTTGCTGAACTGTCCTCTTCAGCAGGCCCGCTTGATTCAGCTGAGCTGTCCACATCTTTAATATAGCTGGCCCATTGGGTGATCTCTCACACAATGGTATTTCCTCGCGCAGAGATTGTCATTTTTAGTGCTATTTCATGTTTGCGCAGATCTGATTTAACGCTGGAAGCTCCTTCCACTGCTGCCTCGGTGATGCTTTCCAGAAAATACACATGGATAGAAGTATTCCCAATGAACCAATGGAGGTCGTTGGGGCTTAGGACATTGATATTCTTGATTTATTCTATTGCTATACTTAGTTCACTTTGCAGATATGCCAAACGTTGTTCTCTTTCAAGAAACTCATAAATAGATTGAGGTAAAAACATGTTGCATTTCCCAAAAGTTTCTGCGATTTTTTAGTAGATTAAAGTGTGGCAGCTTTTGACGGTCTTTCGGATTTCAATACTTAAGTTTGCGCCACAACCCCTACAAAAATCGAGGACTCCACAATCCAAGTCCAATTCATCAACGGTCTTGACCCATAGGTTTGTTGGGAAACCAGACTTTCCTACTCTCCATTCACATTGCTTATTTATTTCCTCCAAGTGGTGCGCATACCTCTTCCCACGCTAGCTTTCAAGTTTTTCTTCTCGCTCTTTGAAATTTCCAACTGCATTTGCAAAGTTGTTTCTTTCCTTTCCTCTTGAAGCTCATGTTGATGTATATGTAACTTCGGAATGTATTTCACATATATGTATATTGTATTCCTATAGAGATGTTATTATTCCTCTATACGGAAGTGGTTGTATTCCTATAGAGATGTTATTATTCCTCTATACAGAAGTGTCGTCATTTATATTGTAAGTGTCGTAACTTATACTTGATGGGTTATTAGACCACCTTGTTGGGGTCATCCTTGTATAAGCCATGTGGGTCAAAGAGTTATTAGACCACCCTATTGGGGGTCGGCCTAGTTACCATTATGTTATGTGGTTAAGTTCGAGCCTACATGAGTTAGGTAAAAGGCAAGTCAAGTCAAGTATAAATAGAGTGTGGGAGGCACTCTATTTGCTCACTCACTTCTCACTCATGCACTCAAGGAGGAGTGGCGCACTTATGGAGGAGGAGGATATGATGCTAGGTTATGTCTATCTCTTGGTTGTATCATTGCTCTATCTATCTCTAAGGAAGTTATTGGGGTTTTTCACCTTTATGGGTTTCCCAAGTAAATCTTTGTGTCTCTTGTGTGCTTGCATTATTGTCTCCATGATTGATATGCTGTAGATATGTTGTACATCTTGTTTTCTCAGTTAAGATCCTAGATCATATTGAAGTAAATTCTGAAAATTTAACATGGTATCAGAGCTAGCCTAAAAGAAGGCATGATATGGCATGTATGACACTTGTTGCACTTACGATGCTAGGGCTTGATATAGCAAAAAGCAATCGTTGTACTTTCGCTATAAATACGTTTTGGTGAAGGTTTCGGATCAGAAATATTTACAGGTCGAAGATTAAATCTACAGGTACCTTGTGTCCAAAGGACAACCTCTAATTCGTTGTACTTTGTGATTTATGATCTGTACAATATAGGGTTTCTGCCTCTTCCAGATCTGAGTCAAAATCAGGTGACCTTGGGAAAAGGTCATAACTAGGGCTAGGAAGCTCCAAATGAAATTTCATAAAAAGTGACAGGTAATACACAGATTGTACTATCTCAGAAAAATGTGCAGAGGCCGAAGTTGAACCAGTGACACATGGCATGCCGTACAAGTTCGCTCTCCTGTATTATCCCATAAACAGGTCACGTTGCGACACTTGGCATAACTCTCTCTCAGAGAGTCCAATGGAGGTCAGACCTATCAGGATGGAAAGATAACAGGGCGATCTATCTTAAGAACATTTTTCAGAGGCCAAAGTTCAAACAATGACACGTGGCACTCCGTACAAGTTCGCTCTCCTGTATTATCCCAAAACAGGTCATGTTCGACATTTGGCATAACTCTCTCTCAGAGAATCCAATTGAGGTAAGACCTATCAGGATGGAAAGATAACAGGTCAGGATATCTCAATAAAATGTTTCAGACCCTATGTATTGAAAAGTTTGGAGTTACACTAGAAACAATTAGGTACATATTTCTGTCAAAACATAATTTTTTTGAGTACCTTCATTCATGGCTTCCGGAATTTAGGGCTTTGGCGAAAGTTGGAATTTTTGTAATCAGAGACCAAGGCTGAATGCTAATCATCAAAATAAAAATTTAGAGACCAAGATCAGAATTTTTGGTTGGGAAGAAGGTCGGGCTTGATTAGACCCTAGTTCGGGACTTTGATCAGAAAAGTGGAAAATTAGGGCTTCTATAAAAATGGGAATTTTTGAAATCTGTGACCACGGCTGGAAGCTCCTCAGAAAAATAGAAGCTTAGAGCTTTGCATCAAACCTTTTGATTGGGAAGAAGAGTGGGCTTCATAAAACCCTAGTTCAGGGTCATGTCCAGTGAATCCGGAAGTTTCAAAGGCAAAATTGAGGAGTGAAACTTTGCAGTTTTCAAATTCTGAATATACCAGCTTGATCAGCTCATCAAGGCACATATTTCTATCCTTTCGGAAGTTTGAAATTCAAAGTTTGAATTTTTGGGGTTTCTCTAACAAACCCATATCCAGCTCCAGGTCCAATTCTTGCAAATCAAGTGGATTGGGTTAATCCTAGAAGAAGATGGATTGGTCACCTGCATAAGTGAAGAAGTTCCTGTTTCAGAGGGAGATGAGGCTAAGGCCTTAGATAAGAATATTACAAGCGATCTCGATAGGTATGACTCATAGAGGTATGTTTCGATATTTGTTCATGATTAAGTTTATGGTATGTTTGTCTTCATGTTATTACGGTTAGTACAATCTTGATTTTAGATTTGCCGTATCACCTTAACAAAATTATGAATGCATGATAGAAGATATTCGTTGATTAGGGTGTTGACACTTATGATTGTACTAATGCATTATGGTGTTGTATGAGGTTTATGTTATCTACTAACATGAAAGGTACACCAAGAAAGACAAATCATGTTCTGGTTCAAGAACATATGATCATGATGACATGAGGACAAAGATTCATCCATTGTCATGGATCTCATAGAAGATCCATTTACGAGGTATGTATAACTTGGTTTCATAATGGTTAACCTATGAGATATATAGGTTACTAGAACAAGTCATTGAAGAAGAACAAGAAGACATCATGTGAGTATGTTAGACATAACTAGCTAGCATGCTAATCCAGGTATGTTTTTCCTATATCAAGATAGAATCTTACCTTGTGTTAGGATCTTATACTGTTGTGTTGTTGATAATGATTATTCATGAAGTCATAGGTTTAAATAGTCATGGTTGTACGCATATTATAATTGATGATATGACTAACCAGAAGAATCATGAAGGTATAGTTTTGAGTAATCACGGATTTTATGCATATTATATCTCTTATCTTGATTGATGATTTAACTAACCAAAAGAGTCCTATGATCAAATAAGAATATGCATGAGTAAAAGAAGACTTCCCTGAAACCTTGAACACTAATGTTTATTATCTGTGTTTGAAATGATCCTGACTATACATGCTTGAGATTATTGTGATTATACTAATGAATGTTTGATTACGTATGAGATATAGAGGATAACACAATGGTGATACTAACAAGCATGCATAGGGATCAAGAATGAATATAAATTCAAGGACAAGTAATCTAGGAAGCAAAGATCAAGAGGGAGTACACTCCAGTGGTTTCTGCAAGGATGCATATATTCAGAGGGAGTTGACCATATCTCTACATTCCACATCAAAAAGGTGTAGAAGAAGCTACTTCAGAATAGGACTCCAGTAGCTCCTGCAAGGAAGCAAAGACTTAGAGGAGTCCACCCAACAAACAAACAAAGATAAGTATTTGAATTGTCATTTCTTAAATAATTTTGTTCAATAATGTATATGCTCATGTTCCTAGACTTAGGATATGTATTGTGCATATTAGAATAGTTGCATTGATGAACAGTATACTACCAATATACATGGGTAAGTGGCCTATGGCACTGTACAACATTCCATTGCTACTTTTCTAGAATAAAACCTCTTTGTTGACATGTTGGGAGTTGTGCACACTCTTAACAATGTTCTGGTGGAGATTGGAAGGCATCTAGAAAGTTACGGGATATGGATAAATGTTGTATTGAAGCATTGGCTAAGATAATTGCATGACTGTATGACATATTTATTTATGTGTAAGAATTTGTTCTGAAAACTATGAGATGTTTTCTAATCATGCAATTTAACTTGTTGTGTAGGAAATATCGTATACCATCACCTACAAAAGAAGAACTACAACATTTGTTCAGCAACAAAATTATCTGTTGAAGATATTGAAGTTCCCAGGATACGGGAAGAATGCCATGATCTGACGATCATGAAGAACGATGTTTGGGATGCAGTCCCAAGAGCTGAAGGGAAGTCTATTGTGACTTCCATATGGATCTATCAAGATCAAGCATGTTGCAGATGGCAGCATTGAGAAATTTAAAAGTGATGAAATAGAAGATGCACCAGATGGATTTCAAGACAGCATGGTGCAGTCATATATGTGTGCAGAACTTGGTATGGTAGGATAGATAGCTTTCTATCCAGTTTGGGCTTTACCAAGAATAAAGCGGATTCCAACCTTTTCTACAAGGTTGAGGAAGGCAATCCAGTGATAATACTTTTGTATGAGGATAACCTGTTTGTTATAGGTGAAGATAGATTGATTGCCAACATGCAACGGAAGCTTGCTGCCGAGTTCAAGATGAAGAACTTGGGGATGATGCACTATTTGTTTTTGGCATGGAGGTGTGGCAGAGTGTAGATGGAATCTTCCTTGGAAAAGGGAAGTATGCAGTAAGAGATCCTGAAGAGGTTCGGGATGATGGATTGCAAGGCCATGGTCACACCTATGGCATCAAATTTGAAGCTTCTATGTGATGCTTCATCTGAGTCGGTTGATGTCTCTATGTATCGTCAGATGATTGGGTCCTTGATGTACTTAATGAACACGAGACTAGACATTTGCTTTGATGTGAACACATTAAGTCAGTTCCTGACAGATTCGAGGAGTGTTCACCTGGTTGCTGTAAAGCATGTTCTGAGGTACCTGAAGGGTACAGTGGATTATGGGCTCACGTATGAAGCGAATCAAAAGTTTAACCTGCAGGGTTACGTTGATTCAGATTGAGCTGGCAGTGCTGCAGATAGGAAGTGCACATCTGGGTGTTTCTTCAGTATGGGATCAGGTGTGATCTCTTGGTTTAGAAGGAAGCAGTCCTATGTAGCACTGAGTACAGCTGAGGCAGAGTATGTTGCAGTCTGTTCAGCTAGTTGTGAGGCAGTATGGCTACGAAAGCTACTGTCTGAGTTATTTGATCTCCCGTTGGATGCTACTGGTATCTTCTGTGATAACCAGAGTTGTGTGAAGCTATCCGAGAACCTAGTGTTTCATGACAGGTCGAAACACATAGAGATCAAATATCACTATATCAGGGATATGGTGCAGAGAGGTGCTATGAAGCTCCTGTATGTTGCGACGGACGAGCAGATTGCAGATGTGCTGACAAATCCACTAGCCAGGGTGAAGTTCGAGTACTTCAGAGAGAGGCTTGGCGTTCTTCAGATCGAAGACACTTCAAGGAAGAAGTGAGGGACACATTTGCTGAAGCCATTCCAAGCATGTTGGAAGGGGGATCCTTCACATGGATGTGGATGTAAGCACTGGATGATGAGCATCAGGATGATGTTCTGGTTTCTGCTTGGATATGATCAGTTGGATCATTATATGTATATATGTATGCATCATGTTGGATCATGTGTATGTATTTTTTATATGCATCATGTTGGATGCTGGATATGATCGGTTGGATCATGTGTATGTATTTTGTATACGCATCATGTTGGATGCTGGATATGATTAGTTGGATCATTTATGTATGTATGCATCATGTTGGATGCTGGATATGATCAGTCAGATCATTTATGTATGTACACATCATGTTGGATGAATTGATGAAATCCAAAGAAAAGAATGAGCTGCAGCAAAGACTATTAGAAAAATCTAAGCAAGAGAAACATGATCTAAAACATCAAGTTGAAGAGACTCAACAAAAATTCATGAGTCAACTTCAGAAAAAGAATGCAGAGGTCAGCTCTTTAAAAGAAGAACTTGAAAAATTGAAAGATGAAGTAGATAACTTGAAAGAAACCAATGAGACCTGTACAAGTCTTAGAGGTCAATTGGAAGAGACCAAAGCTCAGCTACTGGGATAGAATAAAATTATCCAAGCAAAAGAGTTTGATATCATTTTTTTGAAAAAGGAAATGAAAAGACAACTACTGCAAATTTGAAGTTCTAGAAGATTTCATTAACGCTAGATGATATCCTCAGCTACAAGAGATCACCACATGTCAAGACTGGGTTAGGCTATGATAAGGAAGAGATCCTGAAGAGTCTTCAGAATGGTGAAGAAAGCAAGAAAGAAGATACTCAACAAGACAAGGAAGCTTCTCCAGATCAAGTTCAGCCAAGAAGGATCATGCGACAAAAGGGACAATGTGTTTCCAGGTATGAAAAAGCATTTTATGGCTATTGCTACTCTTGCAATGAATTTGGACATAGGGCTGTAGATTGGAGATCTTGGGGTAGATCTACTCACTCAAGAACTAGAGGTATGAGAGCTTATATTAAATGTTACAACTGTCATTATTATGGTCATATAGCAAGAGATTGCAAGCAAGGGATTAACAAAGTATGGAGAAGGAAAGAACAGGTTCAAGCTACTAAAAACAATCTGTCCAGAGAAGAGAAAGGAGAGGAGACATGTCAGCTAATCCTGGTTGAGTATGATGCTATATGCAATAAGAAAGGATTCAAAAACCAGATGGTACAATGTCCAAGTATGAAGTTGATCTGTGCAAAAAGGATGGCTGCCATATGGCAAGCCATACTTAAAGTCTTCTACAGACTTGAGTATACCATGAGTTCATCTCTGGAGAATGGACTCAAATGGTGAATAATGTTTCTCCAAGGAGCAAATCAGGTCCTAGGATTAGATTGATGACATTGAAAATTAATATTTAGTTTGAAGATGAACCAGACCTCATAATGATGACTTTCCACACACACATCAGAAAATATGAGATCAAGCATCCAAGGAAGGTATGAGGAAGCTGCAACTTGGAATATAAAAAATTTGAAGCATTCACTTTGATTCTGAAGCAAGCAGTTCGGATGACAAAATTCATGGTATGAAGAAAACCCAAGCATGAAGTTGAAGATTGAGTAGCTGAATGAAGAAAATACAAAAGCAAGTCAAGAGTTCTGGTATGAAATTGTTTGAGTTTTGGTCATCTACAAATGCATACAGCTTAGTGACATGATTGCACTTGAGAGCTTATTTGGTTAAACATTTGAAGCAGCTTGAGGACTGTTTGAAACATGGTAGCTTGGAGCATCATATAACACAAAAAAATGAAATCTAAACTATGAGAGGTGGCAGAATGTTAGGGGGAGTATTCTGGTAGTAGAAACATGTTGGAGTAGTACAAAGATTCTTCTATGTTTTGGTTTTAAAGATCTTGGACAGACCTTGAGTTCATGATATTGGAGGTTGAGCTCAAAGGTAAGTGGTGGGTACTCCAAGCATACAAACAGGTCCAAGGATCGTGTTTCAAGAATACAAGGAAGGAATGAAAAAGTGGCATACTGTTAGGGGGAGCAGAAGTATAATTTTTCTTGAAATAAAAAGCTACACTGAAGGAAACATGAAATGATAGTCTTGAAGTTGCTATTAAAGTTATGGTTAAAGTTCAAGTTGAGAAACACTACAGCAGCATCCACTGTTCAAGCCTTGATGTAGGAAGCAAGTTCAAAATTCAAAGAGTCAAGGTATGTATGACATGATGACACATACCTATGAAGCATGTTCACAGTATGTAGTGGAGCACATACAAAGGTAACTATCATTGTGAAGTTTTTGATGATGAATTAATGATGATATATAGTCAATACAGTGGGATACTAATAAAGAAGATGTTGCATATCCTATAATGGCACATTCAAAAGACTCATATGGTTGTTAAAGCTAATCTCCTTGATGAGATAAAATTGTCTATGCCTCGATGATGATATGATAGTGCCTTAAACACTATAATGCATAACCAATGATAATGAGCAGCTAGTAGTATTGGAGCTCAGATTGATTGCTGAACTTAAAAGTGGTTGTTATGACAAGACACCCTAAACATAAATTACAATATGGAATTTAGTGAGAGCTACAAGATTGGAAAATCATTCATGATGAAAGAAACTGATATAACTTTGAATCTTATCGATATACAAGATATGCAATAATGCTATAATAATAATAATAATAGACAAGCTGAAGCTTGTTAGAAGATCTTTGAGAAGTTTGTTTGAAGATATTTTCAAATTGAAGAAGTCATGTTTCTGTGCTCTAATATGAAAGTGATACAAAATTTCCTTGGGAAGCATGGCGTCCAAAAAGGGGGAGTGTGGTGAGAAAAATAAAGATCATCTTCAAGAAACACTTGTTAATGGTATGTAGACAGCAGAAGCCTTCTTGAAGTAGAGTGCTGGACATTTTGAAGTATAATCTCAACAGTCTAGTTGAAAGGGGGAGCGTATACATGTACTTATGAAAAAGTTTGAAGATGGCAATCCATGAAAGATCAAACTCAGAAAATAACTTCATGATGTATTCAAAGCATTTTTTTGGACATTGTGAAGTCTTTAATGGCTCATTGGCCCTTTGTCATTAATGTCAAAGGGAGAGAAATAATTCCGTTGGTTGCCATCAATGACAAAGGGGGAGATTGATGAATATGGTTGTCTATGATTGTCATTGATGACACACCATTAATGACAAAGTCTAAGCATGATGACATGGAGGAAATGGCAAGCATGGCAATGGGTGTGGGCATTGGAGCCCATTGGAACACCTGATGAGTCAAATGACCCATACTATGTTCATTTGAAGATGAAATGGAAAAAAGATTGAAACTAAAGGTCGATGGCATGGCAATGATATGGGCACTGGATGACATGAAGAATATGGCAAGAAGGACATGACTTGGGTATTGGAACATGGGGCATGGCCAAATGACCCATTCTGTTTTGAAGATGAAATGGACAAAAGATTGAAGCTAAAGGTCGATGGCATGGAAATGATATGGGCATTGGATGACATGAAGAATATGGCAAGAAGGACATGACTTGGGTATTGGAACATGGGGCATGGCCAAATGACCCATTCTATGGTTATTTATGACTTGATGGGGTCATGGACTCTTGGACATGACCCTAGGGCTTGGTAAAGACTTGGTAACCACAAACATGGTTGAATGATGACACTTGGATATACTTGGTTACTTGTTATTAATATTGATGATGGGATTGGAGTCCATTGAAAGTACTTTGATTAAATAGTGGCCTTGGAAGAAGCCCACGTTTTGAAGTAGAAAGTCAAATTATTCAAAAAGAAAATTAAAAATACAAAAATAACAAGTCATCTCCAAATAAAATTCCAAGATGAAAATAAAAATATTTTTTTTTGACAGGTCGACTCTGTAAATTATTAGGGAAAACTAGTATATATAACCAGCATATGACCTCATTCAAGCAAGTTAAAAATTTGGTGGAAAAGAGCTCTGAAATTTCGGATCACTGAGGAAAATTCATACTGTTTCTGAGGCAGATTTTCGTTGGTACAGGAGGCTGATTTTTTACAATGGCAGCAGCTAATTTGAAGTTTTTCTTTATGCTAGTTATATCTCTCTTTATTTTTCGGGCACAAACTAAGACAGTAGCAGTAGAGGTGGAGTTTTTTCAGTGCTTATGGAGAATTTAGGAGGTTCAGTGAGGAGGACAGTTCGGTGGTGTGAGGACAGTATGATGGCACCAGTAGGAGCAGCATAATGAACTATTTTTATATTTTTTTTGGGCTGACTGGTTGATCATGACATGATGTTGGAGCAGCATGAAGATACTATTTTCTGGGGTTTACTAAGATAGTGACATACTGGTAGAATGATAATATGTTCAATTTGTTGATCATAGAATGATGACATATTGAAGAACATAATGTTGACTTATTGATGAAATGAATGATGAAGACATGCACATGAAGATATGACCAGAAATTTTTCATGATGACCTAGATGAATGATAAAGCATGATGAAGTTTATGTGGATGGAAACAGTGATAAATTTGGTAGACAGAATGAGATGATCTATGAAGTTTTTTCTGGGCAGCAGAAATAACTATATGGTTGTGAACAGAATGATAGTAGTATGAGATGATGACAAAGACAAATGACATGATGCATGGAATGATGTGAGGTTGGATAGTTTGATGTGGATATGTTTGGAACAAAATGAGGATCTGCTGATGATGGAAATAATTACGATATATGAAGATGTGTTTTGTAATGGGTTTGACAATAATGAATGATTGATGTATTGACATGTACATGCAGTACAAGCAGGGTCTTGTATCTCTTTCTTGGCTGGGTCTATGAAAAACTAGGCAGGTTCCTAGATAAAGAGTTGGTGCTCTTTTGTTTCAGTTGGTGCTGAATTTCCTCGCGGTTGTAGTCGTTGAACCAATTACAAAAATTAAAAAACTATATATTGTGTCTTTTGTGTGTGAAGTGTTAGTGATTATATGACATGTGCTTAGACGTAATTCATTGATGAATATGTTGTTGAAATAATTGTGAAATGATGATTTAAGTTTTAGTGATTGAAGAAGAATTTGAATTTGGATTAAGTATAGGCTCACTGATTCACCATTCCCTCTTAGTGAGCATTGTGTCTAACAGAAGCCACAGTGCATGATGCTGTGAACACAGGGTCGATGTCAGTCCCTTGGACAAGTGTGGTTTCTGATACTCTGATTTCATATCGTTCCTCCCCAATATTCATTTTATTCTCTGATATGTCTACAATAACCTTCTTCCTTTTATCAAAATAAATGGAATCCAACTTGGCCACTTGGCGCTGATTTAAAGGATTGTATGGGGTAAGTGCTAACTCTTCAGTGGCGAAAATCCCTTCATTAGCTATCCCTGATTGGTTTATTGTTGCTAGATCCAAGTCCATGGCCTGGGGGATGGACATGCCTTGTTCCATGGCTTTATTAGATTCATCTTCTTCTTCTCTCGCTTGCCTCTCTGCTTGCTCTACTAGCTCCTCTAGATCTGCTAGCTCTGCTGCCTCTCGTTATGCTTTCTCCCTTATTGCCTGCAAATTTTTGGCCTCTTCTTTTTTTATTCTTTCAACCTCTTCTTGCTACAATTTGGAAGCTTCTTCTTGCTGAAATTTGGCCACTTCCTTCTATCGGATCCTCTCCTCTTCATCTTTCAAAGATTTTTCTTCTTGCTCCTATTGAGCTCTAGCATCTTCTGCATCTTGCTGCTACTTGACTTCTTGCTCCTTTTGGAGTCTTTCTTCTTCCTCCTGGACTCCTTTTATTGTGATGTTGCTGCCTCTCATTCCTTTTGGATCAACCCAACAAGTCTGGGGATGGAACTTGCTCCACTTTTAGGGATGTAAAATTTTCCCAACTCAGTTAAGTTCCTAGCACTCCTGAAAAATTCTTCATCCTTGTCCCACAGATGTGCGTACTCAAAAGTAGTTCTGACATTCACGCACTGCTCAACAATGTTTCCATTAGGATCATGCCTCCTAAAGAACTTTGTGCCGAAATGAAAAACTTCTAAGCCTAAGCAAAGTTTTCACCATCTTTTGCTTTCTAGACACTATATGCACCAATGTTGAAGGGCATTGGTGGGTAAACACCTTTCTTCCTCTCACAGAGAATCTTGCTGACCCCACTGATGAAAAGCTTCCTTATAGCTTCTTTGTGTACTACAAAATCTGTGACATACTGAGGAAAAAAAAAAGGAGGTTGAGATCCTCCACTCATTTGGATATAGGTGCCCTTGGGAGAGATGTAATAGTCCCCAAACTCTTCTATGACGGGCATGGCATTTTCGGATAGACAATTTGGCTCTTCTTTAAAAATGGACTGATACAGGGTCATGATGAATTTCTCGCAAATTTGTTTGTAGTGATTTGCATATTTGTTTTCCCATGTGAGTTGGTAAGATACAAAGAGAGGGGACTCCTTTCTTCTCCAAATGAAACCCAAATCAAGAAAAGGGTGCTTGCTTAATAAGAAATCCATCAAATATGAAGACATGAAGAAATCATCTTTCTTCTGTGTCAGTCCTCCTTGGGCAGTAGTTAAGTGCGAGACCATGCTGTCTGAAATTATGTCATCCCAATTGAAGATTGTACCATACGTGGCCACATGGACCATCACTGGAACCCAACCAAGCTTGAAGACGCTTCCATTTAGCATGCCGAAAATTTGACTCAGCATTAAGGAAATGAGTCTGTAAGGAGTCCTTAGAAGCACACTTTCATACTCTTCGTTGCCTCTTTTCCTTATTTGCCTTTCAATTATTAGCATCTTCCTAATGGACTCCAAGGGGTCTATTATTTTCTTTGCTATCCATTCATTGTCTAGCCATGCCCTTGCCTAGGGTAACTTGTAGGTAGGCATGATATGATCTGGTGTGAAGGACGCAAGGCTCATCCTAGTATTATCATTAATGAATCTTGTATCAGTCTTAACATGAGGGATTATCCAGCCAATAACTTCTGAGCATGGAAAAAGCTTGGGACGAGTTGCTTCCTTATGAAGGCCAAACTTCTAGATGTTCAAGTAGACCATGGTTTCTTCTAAGGCCGCATCAGGGTACTTCTGATCCCTGATAAATCTATATAACTCACCCCACTGAAATTCTGGGGCCGCAGATCCTAGGGATACTCCGGTGACAGCTTGTGTATTTCCAAACATTGTTTCGAGCGAGGTATCCAATGATTCGGCAAGCTTAGCCTTCTGTTTGGCAGATCTCTTGTGCATGTCAAACCTACCATGGCGATAAACCGAGCATTGCTAGCTAGCGTTTAACAATATCCTATCATTATGAGCTGAAACAACCTACTTGGGTTGGCCTTTAAAAAGCATGAGCATGCAGAGAATGTTGCTGAGGGATAAGGTGTTTCCTCAAAACAGTATTTGGATTTACATGAATTAGCCTTTTCATCCATCGAATGAATGCGAGGGAAAGGCATTTCCATAATATACAGAATGACCGACATGCCATACTGCGTGCTCGTGGAGCACAATGCATAGTGGCCGCGGAATATATCACCTTTCCATATATCAATAAAGTCATAGAAAATATCACCTTTTTGCATTTACTCTTGAAATTAGAGAAACTATGTTGTAATTAGATTCTATATATATATTCTATTCTTCCAATAATTAGATTCTATTCTTGGCAAAAAGAATATTTGAATCGTTTTCTCCCAGGATTTCTCTTGGTATATCAACCTATAAAAGAAGGCTTATAAGTATCTCTCCAAAATTAATTAGTAAAGCTGATATCCACAATATACTTAGACGAAAAGAAAAACACATCTAACAGACGAAAAGAAGCCAACTATCCAGAATAAATTTATATAATGAATAAGAATAAAATTAAACGTCCAGGGAAGATTCTGCCATCCCTTCATACATGAAAGCATTTCATTTCATCTTGTGCGCCTATTTACTCTTTTTTATTTTTTCTTATTTTCTTTTGTATGCTCAGCTATTGCTCCTCCTTTTTGTTTTGTGTGCTCAACTGCTCCTCCTTGTGTGTGCTCAACTGCTACTCCTCCTTTCTATTTTGTGTGTTAGGTAGCTTCTTCTCCTCCTTTTTGTTTTGTGTGCTAGACTGATCCTTTTCATAGATGAGAAGAATGTGCCCCGTTATTTTGCGCACACTAGAAAACAATATTAATGACACTTTGCTTTCATCCACTTTGTACCACAGGTTCTCCCGGAGGGAAATATGAATCGAGCAATGCTCATCACAATAAATATCATTTGCATACTTGAAATCTCTTACATAGGAGATACCATGGCTTACAATTCTTGTATTTCCTCTGTCGACAACCTCAGAAACCACTTCAAGTTTATATTTAGCCTTCATTGTTGGAGTATCCTTTGACTCAGCTAGTTGGGTGAGATTGAGAAACTCATCAAGAATAATATGCACCTCTATGTTAAAAATCACCTCTAGGTTAAAAATCAAAGTATGCGGAAAATGGGTAACTGAGTTTGAAATTGTTTTGTGTGGAGAAAGTCAGAAAATGACCATTTGGAGGGGTGGTTGGGATACAGTTAATAAAGGATATAGCATCACCATGATAGACATGACCCTAAATATATATTCATAATGTGAATATATCCAATATCAATAAAGTCATATAAAATATCAACTCTGTTACTAAAGGAAATTTTATCAAATTGTATTGCTTGCATTTTTTTTCTTACTAAATTTATATACAAAAAAAAAAAAAGTATTGTATGTAGACATGTATCTTGAAGGCTCAAACAAGCATTTCCCAAGATAAGTCCATGTACTATATCATAAAACTATGAACAAGTTCAAGGGAAAGAAAATTAATATAGATAACATTTTAGTGTGTAGAAGGAATTACATAAAGAACAAAATTGTATAGCAATATGTAGCATTGAAAACACATAGAGAGACACAACTAGTATGCTTATAGAGTTTATACCTATAGCGATACCTACTAAGTATTTTTGGTTAGAGGATTGAACTGTCAAATGAAAAATGGTAGAAAAGGAACTTAGCCATTAAGCTAAGTAAGCCATGTGGAGAATTACCCACACCAACTAGAAAGAAATGAAATACAAAGTTATAACCTATAAACGAAGTTTAGTAAACCATGCGAATAATTACCCACACCAACTAGAAAGAAATGAAATAGGATATGTCGCGGATATTTGTGGGACTCAGTACATGATATCAATGTTTAGAATATATCACTCAAATTACATCGTTAGAAATATATATTCCTATAATTAGGCTCTATTATTAGCAACAAGAAGTAATTTGACTCTATTATTAGAAACCAGAAGAATTTGTCTTAGTATATCAACCTATAAAAAAAGGCTAATAAGTATATTTCCAAAAGAAATTAGTAGAGGTGATTCCCACAAGAAAACAACATATAACAGATGAAGAGAAACCAACTATCCATCTCAGTTTTCTATTGTGTCGAACCCGCCAAAAGTGACCCTCATTAGCTTGCACATGCCCATACGTGAATGGATAGATCCCTTTTTTGAAAGAAATGTGATTTAAATTCCAACAAAGATCTTGAACACCAAATCATGAAGAAATATCCTGGCATAACAATTCAAATCTTGATTTGATTTCCTGTCAATCTAAGGAACCTCAACGGATTCAAATACTGAACATTGTTTTTCAATCATTTTGGACGTGGAGATAGAAGTCTTATTGGTGATGTTCTTATCAAGATGGTGATGGAAGGAGAAATGGGTACATAAATATTGAAGTGTCAAAATTGCATCATATAATTTTGCAGAACAACTTGATATAAGTTCAAGCATATTCTCTATAATTAGTCTACCTCTACATATTCCATTGCAAATTTTCCTTTAAGCATTGAGAGCATATTTCGAATATTCCAAGCTATCCATATTGCAACACTGGAAAGAAGACAACATTCTATCCATATTTGGGGTAGAAGATTCTCATTTTGGTTTTAATAGAAAGCACTCATGCATTTGTTTCTCAGAGCACAATAGTTCTCCCTCATTCGGTGAAAACAACTCCTCATTTGGATCTGGGTTTGGGGCATTACATATTTTCCCTTTGTATGTTTTTTTTTCTTTTTCGTTTGGTGGATCTACAGCTGCATAAAGTAGCTTATTTACTTGTGATCAACTATGCTCAATAATTCAGAGGTAAATCATTCCAGCATTCCTTCTTCAATTCATGTTTAAATTTTGCAAAAAATGAATTTTATGTAAATTTAATTGCATTTTGGTACTTGCAATTGTTTTCTGTAAGTGTCAAATAAGATCTGATTTGAATTGTAACCAGCTGCATTCTCGTCTGAGACCGACACCCATCATTTTCTGAGTTTTTCAAGTGTTTGTAAAAGGGTGGAATTAAAAGAATCCCTTCATTGTCTGAGTGAGTATTCAGCTTCATTTTAATTACATGGAGAGATTAAATGACTTTGTAGAGTTATTGAACACTCTACTATTTTCCTCTCTCGAAAACATGGTCATGGTTAACAAGGCCACCCTCAGTCACACCTGAGATTGTATAAAATATTCACAAGACACTCTTGAGTTCCTACAGCTTGAGTTGTAGCTTCAAAAAGAAGAAATACAATATGAACTTGTTCATGTTCATAATAATTCTCTTTATGATCCAGTTTTGTAGCCTACACGGATTGATGCCACTTCAGAAGAAAATGAGCGAATCAGTGGCACTAGTACATAAGTGAAAGAAAATGAAGATGAAAACTTGCATGCATAGGTTCTGCCTATTTCTTCTAAGCCCATCATCAAACCATGGGAAGAGATGAACCATAACAAGAACAAAACTGACCTTGGATATGACAAGGAAGTGACAGTTCACATTCCTAATTTTTCTAATCCCATCCAGTTCCAGAATGCTGGATTTCTTAACGAGAGTTCATCTTCATCCACATTAGTTCAGAATTTGACATGCCAACATTGTGATCGAGTTGGCCACATGAAATATCATTGTTTTTATCTTCACCCTTGTAAGCAACGTGGAAAAAATACACAGTCATCATACAGATGCTTTAGTTTGAAGAAACTTGCAAGAGAGAAGATTCACTATGGGTGGATCACTTCCTGGAAATGGTCATCAACAACTAAGAAGATTTATAAGTCATACCGAAGAGTTCATTCACGAGTATTGACACATCTTGCAGTTGATACATCTTCTTCTCCTCACTTTGTACCTGACATGGGGGAACATAATGTTAGGCATCAAGTTTCGAAGCCTTGTCCTTGTGACAACAAACACTCGCATCCTTACTCAAGTAAGTCATATCAAGCGAGCTCGAGACACAACGAGTTTGGGAAGCCACTAGATTAAGAGATGCTCGATTATGATATGCATGTATTCTAAAGACAAGAGATATATATGACACAGTGCTACAACCGTATCCAGTTGGATAGTTAAGAAGCGAGTCCAACTTCCATGATGAATAATAAAATAAGAATATATTGATAGATGATGAATGATTATACAATGAACTAGCCCGCTTAAATATAGCTTGGGCCTAACTTGAGGAGTCACAAATTCTCATTAATACTTATTTACTATTATTAATTATTATTATTAACTACTATTAATTAATACTTGTATTTATTATTTTATATTTGTTACATTGCCACCCCCTTTAAAGGGAGCTTTGTCCTCAAAGCTGTATTTACTGACATCATCTTTTGCCCTTGATATGTGTTGATGCTTGATTTGAGCTAAGTGATCTAGACTGGTCTCTATATCTTGATGATGCCCTTGGTCCTTCTTATGTTGCAGATATTTCTACTTGGGTGGTGATTTCCTTAGGCCATACAATTGATACTTACTTCCATTCCATTTTAAACTCATGTACTACTTTTGTATATTGGTAGAGTACATCCCTAGTGATCCTAACCATTCGGAACCTAATACCATGTCTACTTCCTTGAGTGGTAAAGCAATACAATTGAGTTGTAGGTGTAAGTTTTGTATGTGTAATGATACCTTATGACATTTTCCTATTTCTTCTATGTGTTGATCCATGATGGTTGAGGCTTTAAGCCCTTTTGCGGGAAACACAAAAAGATTAAGTTCCTTTGCCTTATTGATATCGATCAAATTATGGGTACTTCCAGAATCAACCAAAATTGTGATATCCCTATCTTTAATTTTCCCATTAAGTTGTAGTCTTTTTGGTCCTGAATTCCTTGATTCTGTTACTCGGAATATGAGTTGTTCCATTTTAAGGATGTCATGATTTATCAATTGAGGGGGAATATATTTTCTTGTGAGTGCTTGGATTTCCTTCTGTTGCGTGTAATCAATAAGTCTATAAGAAAGAAAAGGTAGAGACATTAACCGTCACAATTGATGCTTCATATGAGCTTTCATCTGTATCCGAATCAACTGTATCTGTCTCTCTTGTACTTGATTCTCATTAATGATATTGCAATGTACTATGTGATTGGTTTTGCATTTATGTCCCAGGAACCAATCTTCTCCACAACAACGACAAGTATTCTTCTTGATTTTCCTATCACTGTCGGTGTGACTGTTCGATGTTTTTGAACTCTTTTCAACTTCATGGCCATATGATTGATATTTGTTACATTGATGATTGGGTGACCATGTATCTTCGCAATACCTGCACTGGGTCTCTTGCTGTCACAAATATCCCTTGTTAGAGTTCCCTTGTCTTGATTGTTTGAATTTTTCCTCAATAAATTTTGCTTTAAGCCCAACCTTATCCAAATTGGACACGTTATGTAATTATAATTCGTCTCTTATGTATGGTTTAAGACCAGAGATATATGTCTGGAGTCGTTGACCCTCTGTTAATTCTAGTACGCGCGTAGCTAACGCTTCCCATGCATAGGTGTATTCTTCCACATTGCTTTCTTGTTGTAGCCTAGTTAGTTTGGGGAAAAATTCTTTCTCTGTCACATCTTCGAATCTTAAAAACAAACATTTTTGAATGTGTCCCAACTGTAGGCACATACCTTTGTCGTTTTCTTCCACCAAATGTACCAATTGTATGCCCGACCTTCGAGATGCATGGAGGCATATTTAATTTTCTCATCATCTGATAAGATTTTGTGAAATATGTAGAAGAATTCTTCCACCTTGTTGATCCATGCCACGCTCTGTTTTGATTCTCCATCGAGCTTGGGTAACTCCAATTTAGGTTTCGTTGAGTATCCTCCCATCGATTGCATTGTGGCCCAATATGGTTTATGATGATTGTAGTCTTTATGGTCTTCTGGTATCTCCACTTTGGGGGGATTTGATTGATGATCATTGGTATCAGTTGTATTGCGACATGAGTGGTCTCCCTTTGGTGGCTCACCAATTCTAGCGTCATGTCTATCCTTAAAAAACTGGTTGATATTTTCTAGTCCTGCATCGAAATATGATTTCAGTTCCTCTCGTACCTTCCTCATTTCCCATGAGACTACTCCAGCAACTTTGTATTGCACATTGCGCGAGAAATATTCTTTTTCTTCTCGACATTCTAGGTCAAGTTTTCGATTCTGGAGCTTAAATTTTCAAGTATTTTTAAATCTTGAATTTGGTCTTTTTCTATTTTTGCCAATCGATCTTTTGTTTCTTCCATGGTTCTTTCCCTGGCATGTGGGGGTGAGTAATTGGGTGCATTTTGGCTTGGAAGTGAAGGAGACTTGATAATTAAGCTAATTATTGTTTCGTAATAATTAACTTATGAAAAATTTAATGGTGGAAAAGAATGATATTATATTAATAATTGTTAAAGGATAATATTATTAATATTTATATTATTTACTAAAAACAAATTATAATAATAACAATATTATAATGTATTTTTTTAGATGGTAGGTTTGACGTGGAGAGGGATGGAAGGTGGCGACTGGAAGATGACGCTTCAGGGTGGAGCTTGGGATCGAGGTTAGAGATGAAGTAGAAGGGTGAGGCGGCGCAAGGGAGAGAGGGAGTAGGAGATGGTAGCGTGTGGGAGGTACGCGATGGTAAGGCGGTGGCAGGGAGGAGTAAGAGTAGCGTGGAGGGGGTTAGGGAGCAATGACATTGGAGGAGTGTGGAGTGAGAGCGGGGCACTGGTTTCACGGGGGTGTAAGCAAAGAGGGGCGATGTGAGCATGGAGGCCGAGTGGGAGAGGGGAGGCGTTTGAGTGTGCAGCATGGAACAGTGAGGGAGAAGAGGAGGGAGATGCAGGAGATGGTGGGGAAAGGCAGCGAAGAAGGGAGAGCTGTGGACGCAGGAGGGGAAGAAATGGAGGGAGCTACGTGGAGTAGAAGTAGCGCACGAGGAAGGAGGTAAGGGAGAGTGTGGACATGCGGGAGTAGGGTTAGCACAGGAGTGGACTGCGTGAGTGAGGGGAAGCGAAGGGATGTAGGTGGAGAGGGAGCACGTGAGCACGGGAGAAGGCGAGTTGGAGCTAAATCGCGTAGAGGGTATGTGAACAACTATTGGGGGTGTGTGGAGAGTGGGTGAAGATGGAGAATGGGCAAGATGATTGTTGGGTGGACATGTGAATGGATGGAACACATAGGTGTGTAAGAGTCGATATGGATCTGATACCAAATGCTACAACCGTATCCAGTTGGACAATTAAGAAGCGAGTCTGACTTCCATGATGAATAATAAAATAAGAATATATAGATAGATGATGAATGATTATACAATGAACTGGACTGCTTAAATATAGCTTGGGCATAACTTGAGGAGTCGCAGATTCTCATTAATACTTATTTACTATTATTAATTATTATTATTAACTACTATTAATTATTACTTGTATTTATTATTTTATATTCGTTACACACAGAGTACTCATGTGTTTTGTGTCTAGTTATGACACCATGAGACTCTCCTCTCCTCACATTGTTCCCGACAGGGGGAATGAAGACCGTGAGTAACAAGAAAGCTATTGCAAGTGAGATGGACCAAGTGAGCCTGTGAAGAGATATGTTTGATTGAGCTCCAGAGTTGGTGGTCATCCTTAAACCACTGGTGAAGATTTGTTGATATATTACAACTTAAATCAAATAGATGTGGCTTCCACGGTCCAAGGTAATCGTGGAAGGTCACACGCTATGACTCATTAGGTAAATGATAAATATAGTAACTAAACATGACTATAACAACTAAATGTTTCAACTTTTTTTGTTAAAATTCGATTTCCACTGTTGACAGTCACTTTTTTTCGTGCTTATTATGAATATTTACATGTGATAACATGCTTATTACATTGTTATGATTATCTCATTTTTGTTTATGTTACAATTATTGACTCAAATTTTATTGATTGCTTTATTGTGTCAGGGTGGCAATAGTGGAAATCAAATGTTAAGTTAGCAAAGCATGTGTTGAGGTACCTGCATGGTACAATTGGATATGGCCTGAGATATGTCTTAGAAGGAGAAGTGAATTTGTAGGGTTATAAAGATTCTGATTGGGAAGGAAGTGCAGTAGATATAAATAGAACCTTTGGGTGCTATGTTAGCATAGTATCAATCATGATATCTTGGTTTAACAAGAAGCATACCTTTGTCGAACTTGGTACATGATATTAATGTTTAGTGGATTCTCTAAGTGTAGTTTGGGTTTTTTGATAATCTCGCACTCAAATTACATCATTAGAAATATATATTCCAATAATTAGAATCTATTATTGAAAACAAGAATGTTTGAATCATTTTCTCCTAGGATTTTTGTTGGTATGTCTTATAAGTATATCTCCTAAAGGAATTAGTATAATTGACGCTCACAATTCCTCTCACCTTACAGTTAGTGATATAAATATTATGAATAACACAAAGGTGGTGTTCATAAGATTTATAGAGGACTATGAGATTTTTTCTTATTCCCTCCTATTAGGTCTTCAAGTGGCATGGTATTTTGTTTCTCTAGATGAAAATCAGAAGACATTCTCAATCGGTTCGATTTTCCTTAGCTTTTAGTGTTGTGTTGCAAGGAAAGATTGTGCCCTCGTTGATGCTAGTCATCCTCGCAAAGACAACAAAAGGGACATTTTTTTTAATCAACTAAGAATATGTGAAGAACCTACAATAATTAATTAATGAAAACACACGCAATAGCAAAAATAATAGAACTCAGAATCACTTTTATATTGATCGCAGGCCACTTCGAGGGGCCAACCTCCTTTGAGCAAGCTCAATACAAATAACTTCACGGTACCTTCATTGGTATCAACACAAACTTATATACTAAGTATAGGAACCAATACCATGGGTCAATACCATGTGTCAATACAAACCATGGGCCAATACAAAATATGGATCAACAATTACTACGGGACGAATTACAAAGCATATGCATCCAACAACAATAATACAAACTATGGGTCAACAAATACTACGGGATGACTTACAAAGTATATGCGCCCAACAAAAATATACTAACGAGGTAAATAGAAGGGTTGACATGGGTTTCTAACATCCCCTCTCCCTTAGAAAAAGTTTTGTCCTCAAAGCTTTAGATGTGGAAATTGATGCAGAATCTGAAGGAGTGGTTCCCCTGTAGCATCCTCGGGTTGCATTCCGGCCCACTGATGCTTTTTGAGTTTCAGGGAGGATTTCTTGGAAGGCTGTAGACAAAGAAGGACCATATCAGCTGCATGAAAAGTGCACTCAGAATGGTGTTGATCATCTTGTTGTTTCAGTTGAATTCTTTCCATGTGAAGATTGTCCTACAGAATGAGAAGAATCTGATCACGGTTTCGAAGAACCGAGTCAATTACCTGAACTGGGGAGTTGTTGAGCGTGTATGGAAGAAGAACTGGCGGTGCCTGTCCATAAATTGCTTCATATGGTGTCCTTTTAGATGTGGTATTGTACCACTGGAGCACTTCTAGGAAATCCATAGAAATAGCTTTCCATATCTATGTAGGGATGGGAAAGGGTTCGAGCAGTCCCGAAAGGAGTGTCATTTCACCCTTATTGACCTGACAAGTATCACACTCAACCACCATCTGGTGAATTTTCATTTTCAGTACCTACCAAAAGAAGTTACATTGTTCCCGGTCATAGGTTTTGAGGAACCCAGAGTGCCCTGCCGATGAAGAAGCATGGAGTTCATATAAGAGATAACCCTGTTGAACAGATTGCAATCAATTTGGAATAAGCAGAGAAATAGCTGTAAGAGAAACTAGGTCATCAAATTGGCGAGAAGGAGCATCTGCCACCATATTATTCTTACCCTTCTTATAAGTGATTGCATAGTCATAACCCATGAGTTGGATAACCCATTTCTGGTGTGCTGGTGAGGAGACCCGTTGTTCCAGACTTTGGAGATCAATCTTGATGCAGAAATAATTTACTAGTAGGGATGGTTGCCACTTCTGTACTGTAGGAAAAATAGCCATAATTTCCTGCTGAGATGTAGATGCGGCTAATTGCTTACCGGAAAGGTCTCTTGAAGGTGGCAATCCCACTGGTGCAACAAAGGCACCTACATATCCATCCAAGGATGTAGTGGAGACCATTGGTGGGTGCATCTAGATGGAATGGCGCTGAGCGATGACACCATGTGAATTCTTCTTAAGGATCTTTTCAAGGCGATGTGAATTGATGATGTGGAGAGACCCTGGTTGTAAGCCCATAAATTTATGTTGTGTCCCATTAATTTAAAACTACATCCAAAGTTCAGCAAAATCCCATAAGATGGGGCTAAGTGTGCGTAACCATTGAACGCCCAAAACCACATCACATCCTCCTAAGGACAAGGCAAACATGTAAGAGCGCAGGTTATAATCTTCCAGAGAGATACACACACTGTGACACTTTCCCTTGCAAGGTAAGGCTCCCCCATTGGCAACCATGACTTTAAAGTTGGAGCAAGGATGGAAAAAACTGTTGGTTGTGGAGCTTGATCTCTAGATTCAGAGATATTATTATTATTCAGCCATGTTTGTACCCCAGTATTATATGATATGTAGGTGGACTATACACTCAACCCAGCAGGGGGGCATCGCCCCCCCACAGGGTTCCAGGGGGGACCATGCCCCCTGGCTTGGGGGTTTGGGGGCCAACTGTCCCTCAGCGGGCGTTCGGGGGTGAAGCCCCTGAAGGAAATTTTTGGGGTTGTTTTACAAGCCCATGGTTTTGGGTAACCTATCGTATTTTCACATTGTATATCCCCTATAAAAGAAAGACATTGTAATATGGCTAGGGTTGATGTATTAGGTTTTATGCATTGTAAATATCTCTAAGATCAAGAGAGAGACTGTGAGACAGTGAAGAGGAAGTGCGGTGGCTATGATACAGGTTGTATCCCTTCACCTTGCTGGACGGTAATAATAATAAGGACTGGGGAATTCAGTGTGGATGTAGCCCAAGATGGGGTGAACCATGATATATCTGTGTCTCTCTTGTAATGTGTGTGTGATTATATTTTCATTTCTGTTTATTGTTATTGCTCTGCAATCCTATTTTTCTAACAATTGGTATCAGATCCAAAGGTCTATTTGGCAGATAAACCCGCAGGAAGCTAGGGTTTCTGGTTCGAGTGGGAGCAATGGCGGAAGAAGGAAAATTTAAGGTCGAGAAGTTTAATGGCCAAAACTTCCAGTTATGGAAGATGCAAATGGAGGACTATTTGTACCAGAAGGATCTATTCCTACCATTGGGAAGAAGAGCAAAAAAACTGGCAGCCATGAAGGATGAAGAATGGAAGGTTCTTGATAGAAAGGCTCTGGGAACAATATAGATGAGCCTAGCTTCGTCGGTGGCTTTCAATATCTCAAAAGAAATGACAACGGAGGGTTTGATGAGCGCACTGGGTAAGCTGTATGAAAAATCCTTGGCCTCCAACAAGGTATTTCTAATGAAGCGTTTATTTAATATGAAGATGTCTGAACCTGGATCTGTTACTGATCATTTAAATGAGTTTAATACGGTTACAGATCAGCTAATTTTTGTAAGTGTGAACTTTGATGATGAGGTTAGTGCTCTTCTAATCTTCTGTTCATTACCAGAAAGCTGGAATAGCTTGGTCATGGCTATAAGTAACTCTGTTTCTGGTTCAAACACCTTGAAATTTGATGATGTTATTGGTGTTATTCTTAGCGAGGAAATGCGAAGAAAAAGCACAGATGAGACATCAGGTAATGCATTGACCATTGAGAGCAGGGGAAGACAAAAGGAGAGAGGAAAGATCCAAAATAATCGTGGCAAGTCTAAAACGGGAAGATCCAAGTCCAGACTGAGAAAAATAGAGTGCTAAAACTATGAAAAGAAAGGACATCTGAAGAAAGACTTCAGATCTTTAAAAAAGAAAGGAGATGCATAGAAGGAAACTACCCAGGAAGCAAATGTAGCAGGTGATGTGTTACAATATACTTTGATTCTTGTATTAGATAATACTAGTGATTATTGGGTAGTAGATTCAGGAGATTCATGTCATGCTACACCCCATAGGAAATAATTTCATGAGTATGTTCTTGGAAATTTTGGACATGTTTTATTGGGTGATGATGAGCCATGTAAAATTGTTGGAATGGGTAAGGTATGGATAAAAGTTAAGAATGGAACTGATTGGATGTTAAAAGATGTTAGGCATATTCCTGCTATGAAAAGAAATCTGATCTCAACAGGGCAGTTGGGAGATGGTGGCTGTCTATCTACATTTGGAGAAAGGTGGTGGAAGATCACTAAAGGATCAATGGTGATAGCAAAAGGAGACAGGATAGGTACGTTGGATTTATGTCCTCATAATACTGACCATTCTATCTCTTTAGCTTCCACAGGAACAGATACAACATTGTGGCATCATAGGCTTGGACACATGAGTGAGAAGGGGATGCAGATTCTCCACTCAAGGAAGTTGCTTCCAGATTAGAAGCAGGCAAGTTTGGAAATTGTGAAAACTAAGTTTATGGAAAACAGAAGAGAGTCAGATTTTTCAGGGTTGGGAAACAGAAGAAGAATGAAAAGTTAGAACTAGTGCATATAGATGTATGGGGACCGACTCAGGTACAATCTCTTGGTGGCTCTCATTATTATGTTACATTTATTGATGATGCAACTAGGAAAACTTGGGTTTATTGCATTAGACGGAAATATGGTGTGTTTTCTACTTTTAAGAAGTGAAAATCTTTGGTTGAGAATGAGACAGGGAAAAGGTTGAAGTGTCTTAGATCTGATAATGGAGGTGAGTACTGCAGCAAGGAGTTTGATAGTTACTGTTCATACCATGGGATTCGTAGAGAGAAGACAATCCCAGGAAAACCACAAGAAAATGTTGTGTCAGAAAGGATGAATAGAACGATCATGGAGCGTGCAAGGTGTATGAGACTACATGTAGGGTTTCCCTTACAGTTTTGGGAAGATGCTGTAAATATTGCTGTTTATTTAATAAACATAGGACCTTCAAGTGCTTTGGATGGTGGTATTCCAGAGGAGGCATGGACAAATATAACAAAGCTTGAAGATAAATAGAACAAATCTTGAAGCTAAATCCAAGAAATGTACCTTTATTGGATATGGGGTTGATGAATTTGGTTATCGTTTATGGGATTATGAAAATAACAAAATCATTAGGAGTAGAGATGTGATATTCAATGAAAAGGTCATGTATAAAGATCAGTTGCAGGGAAAGAAATAGGAAAAGGAAACCATAGAGTACACAGTACTTGATGAAATTCAAGAAAATGAAGTTCCAAAGGTGCCGAAAAATCAAGAACAACAGCAAGTACCTGAAACTCCTGCAACTACAAGAAGATCTAATAGGTTAAGTAGACTCCCTAAATGATACTCTCCTTCAATGTATTATTTGTTGATGACTGATGCTGGTGAACCAGAATGTTATGAAGAAGCAATGCAGGTGGAAACTAGAAAGAAGTGGGTGCAATGCATGAATGAGGAGATGGACTCATTGGTAGGAAACCAGACTTGAGATCTAGTTCAATTGCCTACTAGTAAAAGAGCATTGTAGAACAAATGGATTTACAGGTTGAAGGAAGAAGAAAGAGGCAAGAAGCGGTACTAGGCCAGACTTTTTGTAAAGGGGTTTGCACAGAAGAAAGGTATAGACTTTGATGAAATATTTTCTCCTGTTGTTAAGATGACTTCAATTAGGACTATTTTAAGTCTAGTCGTGGTAGAAGATTTGCATCTTGAACAGTTAGATGTAAAAACATCCTTTCTCCATGGGGATTTGGAGGAAGAGATATATATGCAACAACCACAAGGGTATGAGATCAAAGGGAAGGAGGATTTGGTATGCAGGTTGAAAAAGAGTTTGTATGGCTTGAAGTAATCTCCAAGGCAGTGGTATTTAAAATTTGACAGGTTTATGACAGAACAAGGTTATAGTAGATGTCATTTTGACCATTGTGTTTATTTCAAGAAGATAGACAATGAAAGATATATTATCTTGTTATTTATGTGGATGACATGCTTGTTGCAGAGTCTAACATGCAGGATATAAATGTACTCAAAAGGAAGATAGCTAATTCATTTGCAATGAAGGATTTGGGTGCTGCAAAACAAATCCTTGGTATGAGAATAACGAGAGACAGGAAAAATCGCAAATTGACATTGTCTTAGAGTGATTACATACAAAAGGTGTTGGAGAGGTTCAGAATGTAGAATACAAAACCAGTTAGTACACCTTTGGCCAGCCATTTTAGTCTAAGTAAGGAAATGTGTCCCAAGACACATGACGAGACAGATTACATGTCCAAGATTCCCTATCAATCAACAGTTGGCAGCTTGATGTATGCCATGGTGCGCACAAGACCAGATATTGCACATGCAGTGGGGGTTGTGAGCAGATATATGAACAATCCAGGTAAAGAACATTGGAGGGTAGTACAGTGGATTCTCAGGTATTTAAGAGGTACCACCACTCAGGCATTATGTTTTGGAGGTTCAGACACTATTCTACAAGGATATGTTGATGCAGATATGGCAAGTGATAAGGATAGCAAGAGGAGAACCACAGGGTATGTGTTTAATGTAGGTGGAACAACAGTAAGTTGGATTTTGAAACTACAGAAGGTTGTTGCACTTTCAACAATGGAAGCAGAGTATGTTGTTGTTACAGAGGCTAGTAAAGAGATGATTTGGTTGCATAGGTTTATGGAGGAATTGGGTAAGAAGCAGAAGGATAGTAGGTTGTATAGTGACAGCCAGAGTGTCGTTCATCTAGCAAAGAATTCAACATTCCATTCCAAGACTAAACATATACAACTCAAGTACCATTTCATATGCTTTATTCTAGAAGATGAACTGTTGAAACTGGAAAAGATACATACTAGCTAGAATCCTACAGACATGTTCACAAAGGTAGTGACCAGAGAGAAACTAAGTTCTTGCTCGGTTTTAGTTGGCATTCTAGTATGAAGGTGAAGAGGAAAAAGTTTCCAAGTCCAAGTCCAACAAGTGCAACAACGATGGAGTTGTTGTGATCAGTCTCCAAGTGGGAGATTGTTGGTTGTGGAGCCTGATCTCGAGATTCAGAGATATTATTATTATTCAGCCGTGTTTGTACCTAGTATTATATGATATGTAGGTGGACTGTATACTCACCCCAGCGGGGGGGTGTGGGGGGCATCGCCCCCCCATGGGGTTCCGGGGGGGATGGTTTTGGGTAACCCGTGGTATTTTCCCATTGTATATCCCCTATAAAAGAAAGACATTGTAATACAGCTAGGGTTGATGTATTAGGTTTTATGCATTGTAAAGATCTCTAAGATTAGGAGAGAGACTGTGAGATAGTGAAGAGGAAGTGCAGTGGCTGTGCTGCAGGTTGTATCCCTTCACCTTGCTGGACGGTAATAATAATAAGGACTGGAAAATTCAGTGTGGATGTAGCTCAAGTTGGGGTGAACCATGATATATCTGTGTCTCTCTTGTAATGTGTCTGTGATTATATTTGCGTTTCTGTTTATTGTTATTTCTCTGCGATCCTATTTTTCTAACAAAAACAATCAGCATGTTTGGCGATCCAAGGGTCAATGAAATTATGAGTGCTACCAAAATCAATGAGTATTGTAAGAGGAAGCTTCTTGAAGTAACCCCTGACCCACATTGTTTGGGGGGTGATGACGCCAGATAAAGCATGAAGAGATATCTCTGGGTGGTTTTCCTGATATGGGAAGTCAATATGCGGCTCCTGAATGTTGACCTGATCATCCGGTGTATCTGGAGCTTCTTCACCAACTTCAGAGGTGGGCGGAGAATCCACATCCAAGAGATAGAGCTTTTGTTGAACACATCTATGTCCCCGAGTGAATTTTTCATCACAATTATAACAAAGCCCTTTTGCTCTGCGTGCCTGCATCTCTGTTTCGGACAAATGCTTGATAGGAGTTGGTCGAGGAGCTGGTGGGATGGGAGGTCGTTGAGAATCCATATTTCGGAAGGGAACAAAAGTGGGTTTCGAGCGGTGTTGGTAAGAAATCTCGTCTTCTTCCAACTTAGCCAACCCCAAGGCTTCCATAATTGTGTTGGGACAGAACATTTTGACCTCTGGGCGGATTTCATCCTTAAGACCACTAATAAAAAAACTCCTGTAGAAGTCATCAGACAATCCTTCTGTGTGGTTGGCTAGTTTCTCAAATTCTGTCTGATACTCTCTCATAGTGTCAATTTGATGAAGTTTAGTGAGTGCTCCGGTGAAGTCATCAAAAGCACTAGGACCAATGTTAGGAACCCATGTCTTTACTTTGTTAGTATATTTTTGTTGGACGCATATGCTTTGTAAGTCGTCCCGTAGTATTTGTTGATCAATAATTTGTGTCATTGTTGTTGGCGCATATGCTTTGTAAGTTGCCCGTAGTATTGTTGATCCATAGTTTGTAGTGGCCCATGGTTTTGACCCATAGTATTGGCACCTAGACTTAGTATATAAGTGTGTGTTGAGACTTATGAAGGCACTGTGAAGTTATTTGTATTGAGCTTGCTCATAGGAGGTTTCTCCCTCAAAGTGGCCTGTGATCAATATAAAAGTGATTCTGAGTTCTGTCATTTCTGCTATTTCGCATATTCTTATTAATTAATTGTTGCAGGTTCTTCACATCTGGTATTAGAGCACTTTCTTGGGCTCGCTAGGTGAAATTTCTGCCAAATTTTTTTCGCATCTGTTGTAGGTTCATATTTGGGAATAATCCCTATCCGCTTAACTATGGGAAGTACTTGGGCATAATCCCTAAAAATCATTGTGAGGAGTAGCACAAGAACCCCGAAGTAGCTGGCCCATTGAAAGGACCTGCCAGCGAAAAGGGCAACGACCCCTACCTGATTGACTAGTTCCCACCCGTGAGGTAAACCAAGAGCTGTCGTTTGTGGAAAAGCGGTTATCAGTTTTACCTGAGCCGTGGAGTGAGGGGTATTGCCCCAATACGCAAGCCATCAGACAACATTGGTGGCCGAGTGAAACCCATGAACTGTTAGGAAGCCGCACATACCTGGGGTCCATATCTATTTTTAGCTGAACTATTGTCGATCACTGCTACGCCGTTTCAGATCCAGCCGTTCAGATCCATTCTAAAAGCCATTCCAGATCCAACCATTTTCCATCCATTCGGCACCGTTTCAGATCCCTCTATTTCTGCTCACTTCTGGGCTATTGCATATTTATCTGTTTCAAAACCCTTTCAAGTCGTTGCCGCTCCAGTCTAGAAAAAAATAAAAAAAAATAATATATATATATATATATTTCAGTTTTTTTTCCATATCTCCCTTGTTTTCACTTTGTTTCCCTTGAAATTTTCGAGGAACCCCTGTCATCCCATTCTGCATATTTCATACTTGAGGACCCTATCCCCAATTCCCCTTCCCAAAGCCCGAAATCTCACATTTGTCTATTTTTAGGGTTTACCATAACTTCCTCAGATTTCACCTAATCACCTTCAAATTTTACCACAGAGTTCCTTTCTAAAATCTGCTTCTTTGTCCCCCTCTGCCAAACTTTCCCATTCTTTCACCTTGCTTCTGAAATCCTCATTTTTTGCTTCCCTGTCTATTCAACAGTGTCCAAAACCTAGTCAAACCCCAATTATTCTTCATATTTTTTCCCAAGTCCAGATTTTTCTTTACTGAAGCAGTTTCTGTTTTTGTTTTCCTACCCAGTCAACTAAGAAAAAAAAAAATTCTTGGTTATGGTTATCACCCGTGCAGGAGCAAAAACCATGGAAGAAGCACTTGCAGCCATCCAAGCCAAACTCCAGGATCTGGATGAAAAATTTCTCGGCCTCCATCTTGAACATTCAGCTATGAACAACAAACGGTAGTCTGAGTCTTCATCAGACAATGGGTTCTCTTCTTCCAGCAATTTTCGTGGTCTGAAGCTTGATTTTCTTCACTTCAATGGTACTGATCCAACTGGATGGATCTATCTTGCAGAACAATATTTTAGTCTGCATAATACTTTTGATGTTAGCAAAGTTCCGCTTGAATCCTTTCATTTGGAATAGGAATCTCTTCAATGGTACCGTTGGTACATCAAGGCTCATGAAGAGCCAAAATGGCCAGACTTTTGCCAGCTCCTTTTGCAACGATTTGGTCCTAGTGCTTTCGATGACTTCACAAGAGCCCTCACTAAACTTCACCAAATTGGCACTGTGAGAGAGTATCAAACCGAATTTGAGAAACTAGCCAACCACACTGAAGGATTGTCTGATGACTTTTACTGGAGTTGTTTTTTCAGTGGTCTAAAGGATGCCATCCGCTCTGAGGTCAAAATGTTTTGTCCCAACACAATGATGGAAGCCCTAGGGTTGGCTAAGTTGGCAGAAGAGAAGATTGCAGCCCAACAACGCTCTAAGCCCACTTTTGTTCCCTTTTGAAATATGGGTTCTCAACGACCACCTATACCATAGGCTCCTCGACCAACTCCTATCAAGCGTTTGTCTGAAACAGAGATGCAAGCACACAGAGAAAAGGAGCTTTGCTATAATTGTGATGAGAAATTCACTCGGGGACATAGATGTGTTCAGCAAAAGCTTTATCTCTTGGATGTGGATTCTCCGCCTGCCTCTGAAATTGGTGACGAAGATCCAAAAACAATGGATGCTCAGGTCAACATTCAGGAACTGCCTATTGACCCTCCATCTCAGGATGACCAGCCAGAGATATCTCTCCATGCTTTAGCTGGAATCACCACCCCCCAAACAATGTGGGTCAGGGGTTACTTCAAGAAGATTCCTCTTACAATACTCATTGATTCTGGTAGAACTCATAATTTCATTGACCCTTGGATCGCCAAACAAGCTGATTGTTTTATCCATCCTTGCTCCAACTCTGAAGTCATGGTTGCCAATGGGGGCACCTTACCTTGCAAAGGGAAGTGTCGAAATGTGCGTATCTCTATGGGAGATTATACCTTATGCTCTGACATGTTTGCCTTGACCTTAGGAGGATGTGATGTGGTTTTGGGCACTCAATGGCTACGCACACTTGGCCATATCTTATGGGATTTTTCTGAACTTTGGATGTAGTTTTTCCTCAATGGACAAAAACACACATTGACAGGATTACAACTAGGTTCTCTCAGCATCATCAGTTCACATCGCATGGAAAAACTCCTGAAGAAAAATTCACATGGTGTCATCACTCAGATCCATTCCATTCAGATGCAACCATTAGCGGTCTCCACTACTCCTTTGGATCTACAACAAATTCTGGATCGATATACAGGTGTCTTTGCTGAACCAGTGGGATTGCCACCTTCAAGGCCAGAAGACCATCGTATTCAGCTCCTTCCTAGCAGTGTTCCTCCCAACATTAAACCTTATCGCTACCCATTTCACGAAAAAACGGAGATTGAAATGCTCATTCGGGACTTATTGAAGCAAGGTATTATTCACCCAAGCACTAGTTCCTTTTCTTCTCCAGTTCTTCTTGTCCGCAAAAAAGATGGGTCATGGCGCCTCTGCATTGAATTCTGAGCACTTAATCACATCACCATCAAGGATATGCTTTGTAATTCGCTCGAGTTCTGTCATTTCTACTATTTCGCATATTCTTGTTAATTAATTGTTGCAGGTGCTTCAAAACCAAATCGTTGCAAAAGGAGTTTGCAAACATCTATCCATTTTGGCTCATCATGAGCCTTGATGTACCAACGGTACCATTGAAGGGCTTCCTATTCCAAAGGAATTAAGGATGCAAGTGGAACTTTTTGGACATCAAAAGTATTATGCAGACTGAAATACTGTTTTGCACGATAGATCCATCCAGTCGGATAAGTACCATTGAAGCGAGGAAATTCAAGCTTCAGACCACGGAAAGTGTTGGAAGAAGAGAACCCATTAGCTGCAGAAGATTCTTGCTGTCGGTTATTGTTCATGGCTGAATGCTGAAGATAGAGGCTGAGAAATTTTTCATCCAGATCTTGGAGTTTGGTTTGGATGGCTGCAAGTGCTTCCTCCATGGTTTTTACTCCTGCGTGGGTGACAACCATAACCAAGAGTTTTTTTTTGGGGGGGGGGAATGGATAGAAAAACACAAACAAAAGCTTATTTAGTAAAGGGAAATTTGGATTTGGGAAAAACTTGGATGGGTAATTGGGGTTTGATTAGGTTTTGGACACTTTCTAATGGACAGGTAAGCAAAAAATGGGGATTTCAGAAGTGGGGTGAAAAAATGAGAAAATTTGTCAAAGAGGGACAAAGAAGTAGAAATAGGGAATGAACACGGTAGAAAAATTTGGAGGCAAGTGGGTGAAAATTGAAGAAGTTATGGCAAACCCTAAAAATAGACAAATGTGAAATTTCTTGCTTTGGGAAGTAGAATTTGGGATAGGGTCTTCAGGAATGAAATATGCAGAATGGGATTGCAGGGGTGTCCAAGAAGTTTCAAGGGAAAAAGAGTTAAAATAAGGGAGATATGGCAAAAAAATGGAATGGATATTTAATGGCACGGAAGGGATTAGAAACAGATAGATTTGTAATGACGCAGAAGGGATTGGCAATAGATGGATCTGAAACAACGCCGAATGGATAAAAAATGGTTGGATCTGACAGCTGGATCTGGAATGATTGTCAGAATGGATCTGAAATGGCGCGGAAGTGATCGGCAATAGTTCAGCTAAAAATAGATATGGACCCTAGGTATGTGCGGCTTCCTATCGGTTCAGGGGATTCACTCAGCCACCAATGCTATTTGACGGCTTGCATATTGGGGCAGTACCCCTCATTCCATAGCTTAGGTAAAACTGATAACCACTTTGCCACAAATGACAACTCTTAATTTACCTCATAGGTAGGAACTAATCAATCAGGTAGGGGTCGTTTCCCTTTTCATTGGAAGGTCCTCTCAATGGCCCAGCTACTTCAGGCTTCCCGTGGTACTCCTCACAATGAGTTTTAGGGCTTATGCCCAAGTACTTCCCACAGTTAAGCGGATAGGGATTATTCTTAGATCTAAAGCTGCGACAGATGCGAAGAAAAAAAAATTGGCAGAAATTTCACCCATTGAGCCCAAGAAAGTGCTTTGATACCAGATGTGAAGAACCAGCAATAATTAATTAATGAAAAGACATGAAATATCAGAAATAACAAAACTCAGAATCACTTTTATATTGATCGCAGGTCACTTCGAGGGGGCAACCTCCTTTGAGCAAGCTCAATACAAATAACTTCATGGTACCTTCATTGGTCTCAACACAAACTTATATACTAAGTCTAGGCGCCAGTACCATGGGTCAATACCATGTGTCAAAACAAACCATGGGCCAATACAAAATATGGATCAACAATTACTATGGGACGACTTACAAAGCATATGCGTCCAACAACAATAATACAAACTATGGATCAACAAATACAAAGGGACAACCTACAAAGCATATGCGTCCAACAATAATATACTAACAAGGTAAATAGAAGGGTTGACATTGGTTCCTAACAGAATAGCGATTCAATGTTTAGTAGATTCTCCAAGTGCACTTTGTGTTTTTTGAGAATAATGATATTCAAACCTAAAGGTGGTATTCATAACTATTGTAAGATTTATCTAGAATATTTTGCTGTAAGGATTTTGGAATGGATTCGTAAAGGTTATATAGGTGATGAATGGATTGATGAATTGAGTGTTTCCTTACCCACTGACAATGCTTTAACAACTAGAAAAACCATAAAAAGTGACTAAATAAAACAATCAATGATATCACATGGGAAATTAGAAACTCTTCATAAGACTTTCAAATCATAACATCACCATGAAAACATGATCCTAAATATAGATTCAATATGTAAATATATCCATATATCAATAAAGTCATAAAAAATATCACCTTTTTGCATTTACTCTTGAAATTAGAGAAACTATGTTGTAATTATAAATTCTATATATAGATTATATTCTTCCAATAATTATATTCTAATATTGGCAATAAGAATATTTGAATCATTTTCTCCTAGGGTTTCTCTTGGTATATCAACCTATAAAAGATGGCTTATAAGTATAGCTCCAAAATTAATTAGTAAAGCTAATATCCACAATATAATAGACGAAAAACAAAACACATCTAACAAACAAAAAGAAACCAACTATCAAGAATAAATTTATATACATAATAAAAATAAAATTAAACATCCAGGGAAGATTCTGCTATCCCTTCATCCATGACAACATTTCATTTCATCTTGTGCGCCTATTTACTCATTTTTATTTTTTCTTATTTTTCTTTTATGTGCTCAGCTACTGCCCCTCCTTTATATTTTGTGTGCTCAACTGCTCCTCCTTGTGTGTGCTCAGCTGCTGCTCCTTTCTGTTTTGTGTGCTAGGAAGTTGCTTCTCCTCCTTTTTGTTTTGTGTGCTATACTTCTCTTGTTCATAGATGAGAAGAACGTGCTCCGTTATTTTGCACACACTAGAAAAAAATATTAATTCCACTTTGTTGTCGTCCACTTTGTACCACAAGTTCTCCTGGGGGGAAATATGAACCGAGTGCTGCTAATCACAATAAATATCATTTTCATACTTGGAAGCTCTTACATAGGAGATACCATGGCTTACAATTCCTTTATTTCCTTTGTCGAAAACCTCAGAAACCACTTCAATTTTATATTTAGCCTTCATTGTTGGATTAGCCTTTGAATCAACTAGTTGGTTGAGATCGAGAAACTCATCAAGAATAGTATACATCTCTATGTTAAAAAGCACCTCCAGGTTAGAAATCAAAGTATGTGGAAAATGGGTAACTATAGTTTGAAATTGTTTTCTGTGGAGATATTAAGAAAATGACCATTCTGAGGGGTAGTTGGGATACAATTAAGAAAATTTGAAAAGATGGTGTATTGAGAAAACTCTAGTGGTGTTATTATCAGCTTCTCCTTCGCCTTCATGAACAAACTATGAAATTGTGCCTGGATTCGTAAAGAATGTAACCATGTTATGGTTTGTAATTAGTTTATTGTAAGGAGATCAAGTTGTGTATTTCCCAAAGAGGTATTGCTCTAAACCCTTTACATATCCTTCCTGTATGACTTTCATAGGGATATAATTCAAAGTAAGTGCAATGTATCCTCCTCTTTTTCCTTCTTTGAAACCCTTCGAAAACTCCCTCTCCATTGTAGCTAGGGTTTTCACCCTAGCTTGTGCAAATGAACACCTACTAAGGAGAAGGGAATCCTTAGTAGCAGTTCATAAGAATGGTGAAATATGACAGTACAGTAAAATAAAATTAAACTAACATGAGCATTGACATAAATAACAAAACATGAAAATATGGTGAAGATCTCTCTTTTTGTATTAAAAATTACCTCAGGTGTAGAGGTTGATGAAGCCCTTGCAGCAGTCCAAGAGGGTTGCTTCCAAGCACCAGTGTTGTTCCTTCTCCTTCTTCCAAAGATGTTTTGGAAATGGGGCCAAAAGGGTTCTCAAGAATTAGCTCCAAATGGAGAGCCAGGGTTTCAAGAGAATTTTTGGCAGAGCGAGGATAGGGATGATTGTGGATGTGAAATGGGGAGCCTCCATCACCTATTTATAGTTTTTTAGTGGTGGAGTGCTGACCCATGGTTTTGGGCACCATATGGTTTAGGTCAGCTGTATAGGGTTTTTGCTTCCTTTTTTCCCTCTTTTTCCTCTTTTTTGTATTTTTTATTCCCTTTTTAGAGGGCTTTTGCTATTTGTGTAGGAATTTACATTATTTTGGGGGGAAAAGGGGGGGTTTTGGCCTTTTGGAGGATTTTTAATGGGTTTTAAGGTTTTGGAGGCAAATATGGTAGGAAATATGGACAAATGAGTCATGTAATGAGGGAGATGAGGTAGTGAGCACTTTTTGAGTGTTAACATCCATAATTTTGTACAACTGCCTCTTCACCACTTTTTCAATGCAAAGTAAGTGTTCCTCAGCGATTGTAGGATTTCGTAAACGACGATAATTAGACATCTTCCAAATAGACTTACAAGATTAAGCATGCAGCAAATGGAAACATCAAGAAAAGCAAAGCAAGGTTTGTGGCGAGAGTATTTTTACAGAAAAGGAGTAGGCTATGATGAGACATTTTATCCTGTTACCAAGTACACCTCTCCATGATTACTCATTTTTAGTGATGGGATGGAAATTAAACTAGGCTAGATCCAAATCCTAGGCTCTATCAAGCCCCGAGAGGGATCAACTCTCCCGAGGTGCAAACCTCTCCGAATAGCTCCTTGAGTGCAATACCTGAGCCACCTAATCCTAAGCTCTAAAGTCTCTCGTTTAAGTCTCATATTTACATTTTACTTTGTATTATTATTTTTTGTTTATGGCCGACATAATATTTATTACTTTTTACTTTGTATTATTATCTTTTGTTTACTTTGTATTATTTTGTTACTGGCAAACACTCTAAAGTCTCATATTTACTTTTTACTTTGTATTATTCTTTTTTGTTTATGGCCGATATAATATTTACCACCTAATCTTAAGCTCTAAAGTCTCTAGTTTAAGTCTCATTTTTACTTTTTACTTTGTATTATTCTTTTTGGTTTATGGCCGACATAATATTTATTACTTTTTACTTTGTTTTATTCTTTTTTTGTTTACTTTGTATTATTTTGTTACTCGACAAACTCGACAACACTCGACTAACAAGATCTCCCACATACTGGGTTGTAGATCGCCTCTCTGCGCAATCAAATGGATGTACTAAAAACATTTTTCAATGTTGTGATTGAGGAAGAGGTGTACAAAGATAAACCTCAAGGCTTTGAGATAGATGAGAAGGAGTCTCGTGTGTACATATTCAAGAAGGAACTGTATGGACTCAAAATGGCCCATGGAGTTTGGTATGCCTGTATTGATAGTTACTTGATGAGATTGGGTTTCACCTAGAGTGATGTAGATCCCAACCTTTACTACAAGGTTGTTAATGGTGATCCATGACCACGTTGATGGAGGAAAATCCAAAGAAGTTGAGTTATTATGCTTTAGATTCAGATTTGGTGGATCTCATAATGTATAGAAAGTTGATTGGATCATTGATTTATCTGGTTAATACCATACAAAGTATCTTCTTTATAGTGAACACCCTAAGACAATTTATGGTTGTGTCGAAGCATACACATTGGGTGGTAGCAAAGCATGTGTTGAGGCACTTGCATGGAACAATTGGATATGGCCTGAGATATGTCTTAGAAGGAGAAGTGAATTAGCATGGATATAAAGATTCCGATTGGGAAGGAAGTGCAGTATATATAAATAACACCTTTGGGTGCTACGTTAGCATAGGATCAATCATGATATCTTGGTTTAACAAGAAGCATAACTTTGTCAGACTCGATACATGATATTAATTCCATTACGCATTTTACACAGAAATTTTGAGTAGGAAAGTGAAAGCATTCATAATAGGGAAATAATTCAAATGGTTAAGAATGATCTCACAGCCAATGTATAAATAATGTAGTAGTAATTCGGCCAACATTCAAACATTCCAATAAAAAAACTCCATGCAGGCTTCCTTTAGGAAAAATAGAGCTTCCTTCATTTATGTAGCAAAGTAATTGTTGATGTATATGTAACTTCGGAATGTATTTCACATATATGTATATTGTATTCCTATAGAGATGTTATTATTCCTCTATACGGAAGTGGTTGTATTCCTATAGAGTTGTTCTTATTCCTCTATACGGAAGTGTCGTCATTTATATTGTAAGTGTCATAACTTATACTTGATGGGTTATTAGACCACCTTGTTGGGGTCGGCCTTGTATAAGTCATGTGGGTCAAAGGGTTATTAGACCACCCTATTGGGGGTCAGCCCAGTCAGCATTATGTTATGTGGTTAAGTTCGATCCTACATGAGTTAGGTAAAAGGCAAGTCAAGTCAAGTATAAATAGAGTGCGGGAGGCACTCTATTTACTCACTCACTTCTCACTCATGCACTCAAGGAGGAGTGGTGCACTTATGGAGGAGGAGGATCTACTGCTAGGATATGTCTATCTCTTATGGTTGGTTGTATCATTGCTCTATCTATCTCTGAGGAAGTTATTGGGGTTTTTCACCTTTATGGTTTTCTCCAAGTAAATAGTTGTGTCTCTTGTGTGCTTGCATTATTGTGTCCATGATTGATATGTCCTAAAAAGTGACAGGTAATACACAGACTGTACTATCTCAGAAACATTTGTAGAGGCCGAAGTTGAACCAGTGAAATGTGGCACTCCGTACAAGTTCGCTCTCCTGTATTATCCCATAAACAGGTCACGTTGAGACACTTGGCATAAATCTCTCTAAGAGAGTCCAATTGAGGTTAGACCTATCAAGATGGAAAGATAACAGGGCGAGATATCTCAGGAAAAGTTTTCAAAGGCCGAATCTCAAACAATGACACGTAGCAAGCCGTACAAGTTCGCTCTCCTGTTTTATCCCAAAACAGGTCACGTTGCGACATTTGACATAACTCTCTCTCAGAGAATCCAATTGAGGTCAGACCTATCCGGATGGAAAGATAACAGGTCAGGCTATCTCAAGAAGCTTTTTCAGACCCCGTGGATTGCAAAGTTCAGAGGTACACCATAAACAATCAGGTACATATTTCTGTCAAAACAGAATTATTTTTGAGTACCTTCATTCATGGCTTCCGAAATTTAGGGCTTCATAGAAAGTTGGAATTTTTGTAATTGGAGACCACGGATGGATGCTACTCATCAGAAATAAAAATTTAGAGACCAAGATCAGAATTTTTGGTTGGGAAGAAGGCCAGGATTGTTCAAGCCCTAGTTTGGGACTTTGATCAGAAAAGTGGAAAATTAGGGCTTCTGTAAAAATGGGAATTTTTGAAATCTGTGACCACGGCTAGAAGCTCCTCAGAAAAATAGAAGCTTAGAGCTTTGGATCAAACCTTTTGATTGGGAAAAAGAGTGGGCTTCATCAAACCCCAGTTCAGGGTCATGTCCAGTGAATCCAGAAGTTTCAAAGGAAAAATTGAAGAGTGAAACTTTGCAGTTTTCAAATTCTAAATATACTAGCTTGATCAGCTCATCAAGGCGCATATTTCTATCCTTTCGGAAGTTTGAAATTCAAAGTTTGAATTTTTGGGGTTTCTCTGACAAACCCATATCCAGCTCCAGGTCCAGTTCTTGTAAATCAAGTGGATTGGGTTAATCCTAGAAGAAGATGGTCTAATCATCTGCATGAGTGAAGAAGTTCCTGTTTCAGAGGGAGATGAGGCTAAGGCCTTACATAAGAAGATTACAAGCGATCTCGACAGGTATGAATCATCGAGGTATGTTTCGATATTTGTTCATGATTAAGTTTATGGTATGATTGTACTAATGTATTATGGTGTTGGATGAGGTCTATGTTGTCTACTAACATGAAAGGTACACCAAGAAAGACAAATCATGTTCTGGTTCAAGAACATATGATCATGATGACATGAGGACAAAGATTCATCCATTGTCATGAATCTCATATAAGATCCATTTACGAGGTATGTATAACTTGGTTTTATAATGAGATATACAGGTTACAAGCACAAGTCATTGAAGAAGAACAAGAAGACATCATGTGAGTGTGTTAGACATAACTAGCTAGCATGCTAATCCAGGTATGTTTTTCCTATATCAAGATAGAATCCTACCTTGTGTTAGGATCTTATACTATTGTTGATAATGATTATTCATGAAGTCATAGGTTTGAATAATCATAGGTTTTATGCATATTATATCTCTTCTCTTGATTAATGATTCAACTAACCTAAAGAGTCATAGGTTTGAGTAATTATAGGTTTAGACATGTTATGTTTCTTATGATTTGACTAACCATAAGAATCCTACATAAACCTTGAATGCTAATGCTTATTATTTTTGTTTGAAATGATCATGACTATACATGCTTGAGATTATTGTGTTTTAATAGTATACTAATGAATGTATGATTTTATATGAGTTCACAAGGATATCACAATCATGATACTAATAAGCATGCATAGGGACCAAGGATGAATATGAGTTCAAGAACAGGTAATTTAGGAAGCAAAGATCAAGAGGGAGTACACTCCAGTGGTTTATGCAAGGATGCAGATATTTAGAGGGAGTTGACCATCTCTCTACACTCCACAACAGAAAGGTGTAGAAGAAGCTACTTCAAATTAGGACTCCAGCAACTCCTGCAAGGAAGCAAAGACTCAGAGGGAGTCCACCCAACGAACAAAGAAAGATAAGTATTTTAATCATCATTTCTTGCATATTTGTTTGTTTAAATAAAATTGTTCAATGATGTATATGCTCATGTTCCTAGACTTAGGATATGTATTGTGCATATTAGAATAGTTGCATTGATGAACAGTATACTACCAATATACATGGGTAAGTGGCCTATGGCACTGTACAACATTCCATTGCTACTTATCTAGAATGAAACCTCTTTGCTGACATGTTGGGAGTTGTGCACACTCTTAACAATGTTCTGGTAGAGATTGGAAGGCATCTAGAAAGTTACAGGATATGGATAAATGTTGTATTGAAGCATTGGCTAAGATAATTGCATGACTGTATGACATATTTATTTATGTGTAAGAATTTGTTCTGAAAACTATGAGATGTTTTCTAATCATGTAATTTAACTTGTTGTGTAGGAAAGATCGTATACCATCACCTACAAAAGAAGAACTACAACATTTGTTCAGCAACAAAATTATCTGTTGAAGATATTGAAGTTCCTAGGATACGGGAAGAATGCCATGATCCGACGATCATGAAGAACGATGTTTGGGATGCAGTCCCAAGAGCTGAAGGGAAGTCTGTTGTGACTTCCATATGGATCTATCAAGATCAAGCATGTTGAAGATGGTAGCATTGAGAAATATAAAAGTGATGAAATAGAAGATGCACCAGATGGATTTCAAGACAGCATGGTGCATTCATATATGTGTGCATAACTTGGTATGGTAGGATAGATAGCTTTCTATCCAGTTTGGGCTTTACCAAGAATAAAGTGGATTCCAACCTTTTATACAAGGTTGAGGAAGGCAATCCAGTGATACTACTTTTGTATGCGGATAACCTGTTTGTTACAGGTGAAGATAGATTGATTGCCGACATGCAGCGGAAGCTTGCTGCCGAGTTCGAGATGAAGAACTTGGGGATGATGCACTATTTTTTTTTGGCATGGAGGTGTGGCAGAGTGTAGATGGAATCTTCCTTAGACAAGGGAAGTATGCAGTAAGAGATCCTGAAGAGGGTCGGGATGATGGATTGCAAGGCCATGGCCACACCTATGGCATCGAATCTGAAGCTTCTATGTGATGCTTCATCTGAGTCGGTTGATGTCTCTATGTATCGTCAAATGATTGGGTCCTTGATGTACCTGATGAACATGAGACCAGACATTTGCTTTGCTGTGAACACATTGAGTCAGTTCCTGACAGATCCGAGGAGTGTTCACCTGGTTGCTGTAAAGCATGTTCTGAGGTACCTGAAGGGTACAGTTGATTATGGGCTCACATATGAAGTGAATCAAAGGTTTAACCTGCAGGGTTATGTTGATTCAGACTGAGCTGGAAGTGCTGTAGATAGGAAGAGCACATCTGGGTGCTGCTTCAGTATGGGATCAGGTGTGATCTTTTGGTTTAGCAGGAAGCAGTTATGCGTAGCACTGAGTACAGCTAAGGCAAAGTATGTTGCAGCCTATTCAGCTAGTTGTGAGGCAGTATGGCTATGGAAGCTATTGTCTGAGTTATTTGATCTCCCGTTGGATGTTACTGGTATCTTCTGTGATAACCAGAGTTGTGTGAAGCTATCCAAGAAACCAGTGTTTCATGACAGGTCGAAACACATAGAGATCAAATATCACTATATCAGAGATATGGTGCAGAGAGGAGTTGTGAAGCTCCTGTATGTTGCGACGGACGAGCAGATTGCAGATGTGCTGACGAAGCAACTAGCCAGAGTGAAGTTCGATTACTTTAGAGAGAGGCTTGGCATTCTTCAAATTGAGGACACGTCAAGGAAGAAGTGATGGACACATTTGCTGAAGCCATTCGAAGCATGTTGGAAGGGGGATCCTTCACATGGCTATGGATGTAAGCGCTGGATGATGAGCATCAGGATGATGTTCTGGTTTCTGCTTGGATATGATCAGTTGGATCATTATATGTATATATGTATGCATCATGTTGGATGCTGGATATGATCAGTTGGATCATTTATATGTATGTACACATCATGTTAGATGTTGGATATGATCGGTTGGATCATGTGTATGTATTTTGTATACGCATCATGTTGGATGTTGATGGATACATTGTGTGGATCATGTATCTTTTTATGATCAGGTAGATCATGTATGTTGATGGATACATTGTGTGGATCATGTATCTTTGTATGATCAGGTAGATCATGTATGCTGATGGATACATTGTGTGGATCATGTATCTTTGTATGATCAGGTAGACCATGTATATTGATGGATACATTGTGTGGATCATGTATATATGTATGTATCAGGTAGATACATTGTATATGTTGATATGTATCAGGTAGATACTTGGTGTGCATCAGATGGATGCATTGTATGATCAGGATGATCATGGATGACGAGCTTCTCCAGATGACATGCAGCAGGATGTTGCAGTGATGATGATCAGGATGATCATGTGTACATCAGGATGATGTATGATGAGTATCAGATGATACTTTGTGGCCGTGGATCAGGTTGTGCAGTTAAGCATGTAATTTGTGCCCTGGGAGATTTGCAGATGGTCTTTCGAGGTGTTTTCTATGGCATGTAATTCAGTGCCCTGGGACATCTTTCAAATGCTCTTTCGAGGTTTTGCTTGGGAGGACATATAATTTGTGCCCTGGGAGATCTGCAGATAGTATTTCGAGGTTTTTCCTATGGCATGTAATTCGGTGCCCTGGGATATCTGGCAGATGCTCTTGCAAGGTTTTGTCCTATGGCATGTAATTTGCTCCTAGGAGATCTGGACAGGATGAAAAAGGCCTCAGATGCTTCAGCCAGGTTTTGCCATGACCACATGTAATTTGCTCCTGGGAGATCTGGATAGGATGAAAAAGGCCTCAGATGCTTCAGCCAGGTTTTGTGGTGGACCACATGTAATGTGCTCCTGGGAGATCCGACAGGTAGAGCCATGTGCTCGTAATAGCCTGGGATGCTTCAGCCAGGTTTTGTGGTGAGATCACATGTAATGTGCTCCTGGGAGATCCGACAGGTAGAGCCGTGTGCTCATAACATCCTGGGATGCTTCAGCCAGGTTTTGTGATGGGTCACATGTAATGTGCTCCTGGGAGATCCTACAGGTAGAGCTGTGTGCTCATAATAGCCTGGGATGCTGCAGCCAGGTTTTGTGACGCACGTAATGAGTCCTGAGAATTCCACAGTATGGTCAGTGATGATGAAGACCTGCAGATGGTGGGCCTACATCCAGTATGAAAAAGGATTAGCTCTGTAGAACTTCGTATGACGAGTAGATTCAGAGATTGATTGATATAGCAGCAGCAGTGACGATGATGATAATGACTCGATGACGATTATCCAGTGAGGATGATCCATAGAAGATGACTTGTGCTAGAAGAACTGTGCTGAGAAATACCTTCCTAGTTAAGAGGGAGTGTTGATGTATATGTAACTTCAGAATGAATTTCACATATATGTATATTGTATTCCTATAGAGATGTTATTATTCCTCTATACGGAAGTGGTTGTATTCCTATAGAGATGTTATTATTCCTCTATACGGAAGTGTCGTCATTTATATTGTAAGTGTCGTAACTTATACTTGATGGGTTATTAGACCACCTTGTTGGGGTCGGACTTGTATAAGTCATGTGGGTCAAAGGGTTATTAGACCACCCTATTGGGGGTCGGCCCAGTCAGCATTATGCTATGTGGTTAAGTTCGAGCCTACATGAGTTAGGTAAAAGGCAAGTCAAGTCAAGTATAAATAGAGTGCGGGAGGCACTCTATTTACTCACTCACTTCTCACTCATGCACTCAAGGAGGAGTGGGGCACTTATGGAGGAGGAGGATCTGCTGCTAGGATATGTCTATCTCTTATGGTTGTTTGTATCATTGCTCTATCTATCTCTGAGGAAGTTATTGGAGTTTTTCACCTTTATGGTTTTCCCCAAGTAAATCTTTGTGTCTCTTGTGTGCTTGCATTATTGTTTCCATGATTGATATGTTGTAGATATGCTGTACATGTTGTTCTCTCAGTTAAGATCCTAGATTCGATTGAAGTAAATTCTGAAAATTTAACAGTAATTCATGTACAAAATTAGTCTGTCCTTTGACCTGCCAAAAGTTCTTCTCTTCTCTTCTATCTCTATATTTATAGATTTTACAAAATTGTCTCTTCCCAAAACCTAACCCTAGGGAAACAAATTTTTTTGTCTTCTAGTGCCTAGAGAGACAAAAAAATTTCCAACTGTCTTTTACAAAGTATTTATACAATAAAATATACTCCAGATGTCGTTTACAAAACTAGGCTAAAAAGAAAGTTAAATTCTAGCTGGCTCTAATGGCCCAACTGATCCTTCTACCCTTGTTGAACTGTCCTGTTCAGTAGGACCGCTTGCTTCAACTGGGCTGTCCACATATTTAATATAGCTGGCGCACTAGGTGATCTCTCTCACAATGGTAATTCCTCATGCAGAGATTGTTATTTTCAGCACTATTTCATGTTTGCGCAGATCTGATTCAATGTTGGTTGCTCCTGCCACTGCTGCCTCGGTGATGCTTTCCAAAAAATACACATGGGTAGAAGTATTCCCAATGAACCAATGGAGGTTGTCGGGCTTAGGACATTGATCTTCTTGATTTATTATATTGCTATACTTAGTTCACTTTGCAGATATGCCAAACGTTGTTCTCTTTCAAGAAACTCATAAATAGATTGAGGTAAAAACATGTTGCATTTCCCAAAATTTTCTGCGATTTTTTAGTAGATTAAAGTGTGGAAGATTTTGACAGCCTTTCGGATTTCAATACTTAACTTTGTACCACAACCCCTACAAAAATCGAGCACTCCACAATCCAAGTCCAATTCATCAACGGTCTTGACCCATAGGTTTGTTGGGAAACCAGACTTTCCTACTCTCCATTCTCATTGCTTATTTATTTCCTCCAAGTGGTGCGCATACCTCTTCTACAACTTCAACGCCTCAACTTCAATGGATGTCATTCTTGTTATCATTTCCTTCACCCTGCATATTTCTCCTAAAATTAGATTCAGTGATTAATGAATTCTCTTCTGGATCTCACATGATTTTTCATGAAATGCAGTTAGGTTTGGCTTCTCATTTGCAACCTTGAGCTGCTCTAATAGCTCCTCTTTTTCCAACGCCAGTATGTCAGGATGAGGCTTAAAGGATTTATTTAGCTACACATTGTTGGATTCAATCTTCTCCAGTTCTCCCACGTGAGCTTTCAAGTTTTTCTTCTCACTCTCTCAGATTGCCAACTACATCTCTAGTGAGCTCTTTTCATTCTCGAGCTGGAGGATTTTCAAAGTTGTTTCTTTCCTTTCCTCTTGAAGATCATTGTACTTCAATCTTAACTCATTCCCTTTTAACACCTCTTTCCGCATGTTACCTTTTATCTTGAAACATCGTTCCCTGTACTTCTTAACATCTTCAACCAGATGATAAACATTATCTTTGCTTGCTTGAGCTGAAGCCACAGTGCATGATGTTGTGAACACAGGGTCGATGTCAATCCCTTGGAAAATTGTGGTTTCTGATACTCTGATTTCGTATCGGTGCTCCCCAATCTTCGTTTTCTTCTCTGATCTGTCTACAATAACCTTCTTCCTTTTATCAAAATAAACGGAATCTAGGTTGGCCACTTGGCGCTGCTTTGAATTATTGTATGGGGTAAGTGATAACTCTTCAGTTGCAACAATCCCTTCATTAGCTATCCCTGATTGCTTTATTGTTGCTAGATCCAAGTCCATGGCCTACGAGCTGGACATGCCTTCTTCCATGGATTTATTAGATTCTTATGCTTCTTCTCTCTCTTACCTCTCTACTTGCTCTTCCAGCTCCGCTAGCTCTGCTAGCTCTTCTACCTCTCATTCTACTTTCTTCGTTATTGCCTGCAACTTTTCGGCCTCTTCTTTTTTGATTCTTTCAGCCTCTTCTTGCTGCAATTTGGCCACTTCTTCTTGCTGCAATTTGGCCGCTTCTTCCTGCCAGATCCTCTCCTCTTAATCTTTCAAATATTTTGCTTCTTGCTCCTGTTAAGCTCTAGCAGCTTCTGCATCTTGTTGCTACTTTACTTCTTGCTCCTTTTGGAGTCTTTTTCTTCCTCCTTTTCCTTCCTCCTAGACTTATCTGATTAAGATGTTGCTGCCTCTCATTCATTTTGGATCAACCCAATAGGTCTGGGGATGGAACTTGCTCCGCTTTTAGGGTGGTAACGTTTTCCCAACTCAGTTAAGTTCTTGGCACTCTAGAAAAATTCTTCAGCCTTGTACCACATATGTGTGTACTCAAAAGTAGTTTTGACATTGACGCAATGCTCAACAACTTTGCCATTAGGATCATGCCTGCTACAAAAATTTGTAACAAAATGAAAAACTTCTAATCCCTGAGCAAAGTTTTCACCATTTTTTTCTTTCTGGAGACTATATGCACCGATGGTGAAGGGCATTGGCGGGTACATACCTTTCTTCCTCTCACAGAGAATCTTGATGGCCCTAATGATGAAAAGCTTCCTTATAGCTTCTTTGTGTATTACAAAATATGTGACATACCGAGGAAACAAAAAGGGAGTTTGAGATCCTCCACTCATTCAGATATAGGTTCCCTCGGGGGAGAAATATCAGTCCCCAAACTCTTCTATGATGGGCATGGCATTTTCGAACAGACAATTCGGCTCTTCTTTAAAAATGAGTTGATATAGGGGCATGATGAATTTCTCGCAAATCTGTTTGTAGTGATTTGCATATTTGTTTTCCCATGTGAGTTGGTAAGCTACAAAGAGAGGGGACTCCTTTCTGCTCCAAATGAAACCCAAATCAGGAAAAGGGTGTTTGCTTAATGAGAAATCCATCAAATATGAAGACATGAAGAAATCAAATTTCTTCTGTGTCAGTCCTCCTTGGGAAGTAGTTAAGTGCGAGACCATGCTGTTTGAAATTATGTCGGCCCAATTGAAGATTGTGCCGGATCTAGCCACATGGACCATCACTGGCACCCAGCCAAGCTTGAAGACGCTTCCATTTGGCATGTTGAAAATTCGACTCAGGATTAAGGCAATGAGTCTGTAAGGAGTCGTTAGAAGCAAACTTTCATACTCCTTGTTTCCTCTTTGCCTTATTTTCCTTTCAATTATTAGCATCTTCATGGCGGACTCCAAGGGGTCTATTGTTTGCGTTGCTAGCCATTCATTGTCCAGCCGTGCCCTTGCCTGGGGTAACTTGTAGGTAGCCACGATATGCTCTGGTGTGAAGGACGCAAGACTCATCTCGGTATTATCATTAATGAATATTGTATCAGTATTAACATGAGGGATTATCCAACCAATAACGTCTGAGCATGGAAAAATATTTGCATGAGTTGCTGCCTTGTGAAGGCCAAACTTCTTGATGTTCAAGTAGACCATGGTTTCTTCTAAGGTTGCATCAGGGTACTTCTGATCCCTAATAAATATGTGTAACTCACCGCACTGAAATGTTGGGGCAGCGGATCCTGGGGCTAGTCGGGTGACAGCTTGTGTATCTCCAAACATTGTTTCGAGCGAGGTATCCAACAAGATTTCTACATCTGAGTTTGATTCGGAAAGCTTAGCCTTCTGTTTGGAAGATCTCCTGTGCATGTCAAACCTAACATGGAGAGGAGAACATGAATGAGGAGTTAAGAAGCTTATGAGCAATCATTGTTTAGCCAGTAAACACCTCATTCAAATCTATGGAGCTTAACAAAACTTGAGCATACACAAGAACGACCGAAGTGGCACGTAAACCGAGGCAATGAGTAGTGTCTAGAAAAAGGCTCAAAAAATGATGCACAAAAAATAAGAAAACGAGTCAACCATCATGACGGTCTTGTTGTGCTGATTCCAGTGGTGGAAACGGTTCAGAAAATGCACTTTGTATGGATTTAGAATGGCGAAAACAAGAAAAAGTCAACAAACTATAAATAGTAAGTGGGTCCAACATGACAAGTGTCATTTGGACTTGTTGACTTTGACTAGATATCAAAGTGGACCAGAGCGTAGTGTTTCAAGACGATCCGACCGACCGTTTTCAGATTCGGGAGTTGCAGGTATTCTAATAATCTCATACCTGCATTTTTTATTTGATTCGGGGGGGTAGTGGGTCCCAGGGGGGTCCTGTACGGTCCACGTGGGTGTGGACCATGGGTTTTCGAGATGGAATCGTAGTCGGTGACCATGAGTTCTGGGTCTGAACACGTGGTCGGGGACCATGAGTTCTGGGTTGGTACACGCGGTCCTGGACCGCGAGTTCCGAGGTTGAACTCGCAGTTTGGGACCGCAAGTTCGGTTCCTATAGTCGTTGTCCTAGACCACGACTGTAGCCCTGATGGCCGCGGTCTGAGATCGCGTTAAGGGGCCCTAAAGCTGCGATTGGGATCGAGCTTTAGGGTTTCCCAAGGGGGGGAAGGTTATTTCTTTGACATGGGTTTGATGAGTGTGCATTGTGTGATTGATAGGATGTTGGTAGTGCTGTGGTGAGAGTGAGAGGTCCCAGATGACATAGTGGATGTCATCCAGAGGGATTGGCATGTGCTGTCTCCTTTGAGGTTGTGCGGGCTGTTGAAGTTCACATAGGTGCCCATGATGCATTCAGTAGGGCTACTGCTGAACAAGTTAGTGAGCTTTTGGGAGCTAACATACAGGCGTTTAGGGTGCAGGGAGAGAGGGTGGATCTCACCCTCGCAGATGTACATTTCTTGATGGGGTTGCCCTGTCTGGGTAGAGTGGCTGATACACAGCCACGAGTGTCTGTAGACGTGGACATGGATGATATGTTGGAGTGGTATTGCGTTCCTAAGGCTATAGTGCATAGGAATGCACTCCGAATTGTGGATTTGCGGGAGCCATCAGTACAGGCGATCGTGACATGTGTGGTTTGGGTTTTAGGGTCCCATTCACCTAAGCGGGTGTTAGGGGGCCAGATGCAGTTGGTGGAGCGGGTGCTAGGTGGAATATACTATGCCTGGGGCCAGATGTTCCTCATCGACGTTCAGCGGCAGCTGACCTCGGTGAAGGAATCTAGCAAAGGATTCTGCTATGGATCCTTTCTCTGTGTATTCTTCATGGAGCAGGTACCTACACTGCGGGTGCAGGTGCCGATCAGGGCAGGAAGACTCAGGGAGTTGCACATGGTGCGGTGGGGAGAGATGATGCGATGACGTGGTGGTGGTGAGGTTGGTAGGTACTTCACCTAGGATCTCTACCTACAGTGGTTGTAGATGCCACTGATGCTGGATGATTATCCATACAGAGAGATGGACTATACAGGAGATCTAGAGGCACCACGGCCTCCAGGGAAGGCGTGAGGACCAGATGGTATGTATTGATTTGCATGATTGTTGTTGATGTCATATTTTGTGTATGATAGGTTTAAGATATTGCTATGCTGTTACTGACTGATGTATGATCTGCAGATGTCGGCCTGAGACCACCACCGGGACATATAGACCGCAGGGGGCATGTGTTGATACCAGCCTTGCCAGGCCGAGGGGAGGTGTGTCAACGGGATGCTGAGGGGACTCTAGAGTCTGTATGGATGCTTCTCGATCATTTATTGGTTGGATTGACTGATGTGTTAGAAAAACAAGATCGCAGAGCAATAACAATAAACATAAATGCAAATATAATCACACATACACATTAAAAGAGAGACACAGATATATCATGGTTCACCCAACTTGGGCTACGTCCACACTGAATTTGCCAGTCCTTATTATTATTACTGTCCAGCAAGGTGAAGGGATACAACCTGTAGCACAACCACTGCACTTCCTCTTCTCTGTTTCACAGTATCTCTCCTGATCTCAGAGATCTTTACAATGCATACAACCTAATACATCATCATCCCTAGCCGTATTACAATGTCTTTATTTTATAAGGTAAATGCAATGGGAAAATACCACGGGATACCCAAAACCATGGGCCCGCAAAATAGCTGACGAAAACAACCCCAAATATTTTCTTTGGGGGACCATTGGCCCCCAAACCCCCCAGCCAAGGGGGATGGTCCCCCTTGGAACCTTGTGGGGGGGCGATGCCCCCCCACACCCCCTTGCTAGCGTGACTGTACATTCCACCTACATATCATATAAAACTGGGGTACAAACACAGCTGATACAATATCATCTAGGATACTAGAAGATCTGGCTCCACAACCAACAATCTCCCACTTGGAGACTGATCACAGCAACTCCACCACTGCTGCACTTGTTGGACTTGGAAAATTTCTCCTCTTCACCTTCATGATAGAAGGTCAACTGAAACCGAACACGAACTCAGTTTATCTCTGGTCACTACCTTTGTGAACATGTTTGCAGGATTCTGGCTAGTATGTATCTTTTCCAGCTTTAACAGTTCATCTTCCAGAACAGAGCGTATGAAATGGTACTTGAGCTATATATGTTTAGTCCTGGAATGGAATGCTAAGTTCTTTGCAAGGTGAATGGCACTCTGGCTATCACTATACAATCTGCTATCCTTATGCTTCTTACCCACTTCCTCCATAAACCTCTGCAACCAAATCATCTCTTTACTAGCCTCCGTAATGGCAACATACTCTGCTTCTGTTGTTGAAAGTGCAAAACCTTCTATAGTTTCGAAATCAAGCTTACTGCTGCTCCACCTACAGTAAAAACATACCCTGTGGTGCTCCTCCTGCTATCCTGGTCACCTGCCATATCTGCATCAACATATCCCTGTAGAACAGTGTTTGAACCTCCAAAACATAATGCCTCAGTGGTAGTACCTCTCAAATACCTGAGAATCCACTGTACTGCCTTCCAATGTTCTTTACCTGGATTGTTCATATATCTGCTCACAACTCCCACTGCATGTGCAATATCTGGTCTTGTGCACACCATGGCATATGTAATGTCCCTTGTTAGGAATTTTATTAAAATTGCAATTTTTCACTTTTTTCCTTGGTTCGACCTTTGACTAGTTTCGATCTCTAGGTCCCAAATTTGCCCCAAATGATCCCAAATATTTTGAGAAGGTATATGAATGATATTAGAACATAAATATGTGTTTCAAGGATGCCTTTGTGCCTTTAAAACACTTCTGCAAATACTCTTTCAATTCTAGTCAATGTAGGTAACTTTACTAGTGATTTCCCTTTGACTAGTATTGGTCTCTAGGTCTCAAATTGACTCCAAATTCCTTCAAATATTCAAGGAAGGTTTATGAATGATATTAGGAATTGAATATTATGTTCAGGGACAACATATGGCCACCAAAAGACCTCTTCAAACTCTCTTAAGATTCTGTACCAAGTATGCAATTTTACTAGTAATTTGGGGTTCAAATCCCCCTAAGGTAAGTACTGAAAATGGCTTCCCAAATGCATCCAAACCCACTCAAATTTATGAACAGAGGTATGTAATGTGCTAAGTATGTTATTAAGGTCTCATATGCACCATTAATGGTTTATTACAACTGTTCTCACCCTCTCCCATTCAACTGCAAAAATCCCCAATTCGACCCTTGGGGAAATGGCACTATTTCTTCTCCCAATGCAATTAAACTGAGTAAAAATGCTTCAAATGCTCAAGTACAATACATGAAACTTGTATAAGACATCCATGGCAGTATATTTATCACAAATATATCAGAGAATCATCCATTCATTCGAAATCATCATCAATACATTGGCTCACAACAAGGTAGTGGGGAAATGGCATTGTTCTTCCATTAAAAATGAGATTTATACATTTCTACTTGGAATTTCGGCCTGAAAATTTTTGGAGATGAAGAAAAGAGTATTTAATTCATATTAAAAAAGAAATGGGGCATTAGAATCTCCCCCAAAGAGTACAATAGCTCACCAAAAACTCCCTCCCTCAAGGATCAAGAATATGCCATCAAAATTGGAAATGGTTGAAGGAGCGAGCTGCAATAGAAGAAACCATGAGCTGCCCTGTAGCTTACACCTGCAAATAAAGACTCCAGTAAATCTCCAAATGAAAGGTCTGAATGGCCTTTCCAATTGCCAACTTGGATGGGAATCTTTCACCCTCGAAATTGGCTAAGGCAAGAAACTAGTCATCCACTAGCTCTCCCTCTTCACAAATGCAATTGCAAATTCTACAAATGATCAAAAGCTGGTTTCATTATTTTTTATTGACATTTATAAAGTTCTAATGGCCTCCATGGGTTGAATTCCTTCCAAGAGACTCATGCCAACTCAAGTTGGGAAGAGATTCCAAAGAACGCCACTTGTACAACAATTCCTAGTCTCCCACTTCCACCAAATCACATGTGGAAGCATCTTAGCTGCCTTAACACCCTTGAGCGCCCTCTTGGAGTCTATTTTTAGCCCTGACATGTCATATATGTCATATGTCAGCCTTCAGGTCTGATTTGTGTCATAGGTGTCATAGCATCTTCATCATTGTTGTCATAGAGCTAGGGAATCTAGCCCAAGTGTCTCACTAGCTCCAAATTGCCTCTTCCTCTTCCATGGGAGTTACTCTTTCTCTATATTTCGAGCTTGGATGAGTCATGCCATGAATAATACCTTTTGGACTCCCTCAAGTATGTTACCATTCACCTTGAATTCGAATTGGTGAGAGAATGATGCCAAATGTAGTGGGGAAATCTAGCCATATGTGGGTCCCACTTCCTCCATGTGTCTTCATGATGAAATGCCACTTTTATTTTAACTTGTATATATTTATTTATCTCCTTTATTAAATATTTATGCCATTCTAATGTTCAAACATAATTTATTATCCCCATTATTCCAAATCCCAAAGCTTCCACCCCAAACCTAGGAAACTAGTAATTTTCCTCGGCAATTATTTGACCTTTAGCATCAATTTGACAAACTCTAATGAATATGGCCAATGTGATTAGGCCATTGTGACCCAATACCAAATTTGGGACATGACAAATCCTCCCTTCCCAATATTGCTTGTCCTCAAGCAATTTTAAACATGGGTGTTGAAGAACCTGCTTTCTGTATAATTCTTTGAAGTTGCCATTGAATTGCCCAACCTTGAGTATTTGAGTTTCCATGAATATTTTAGAGAGGAACCACCATGCTTGTTGCTGCACTACTCTGATAAAAATCACTTTATTAAGTGGGGAAATCCATCTCCCATACTGCTTGTTTCCCCAAAAAATTTGAAACCAATGAGATAAAAATTATTCCAGGGTCCCATTGCTTGTATTGCACCCCAATAATTAAGAGTGCTCTCCAACCCACACCATTAGTTAAGAGGATTCCTGGATCCCATTTTCTTGTATGCATTCTTCCAAACATCATGAGTACAAAATATATATCATCAAAGTACATAACTACATAATGAAAATGAATATCAAGGAGGTGCTTCATCAAAGAATCATGAAAGTGCTTATACCTCCAAGCAAGTAGACCACCGTTTTCCAAGTGCATATAAGCTTCAAGTGACAAATCAAATCTGCTCCAATGACATAGGTGAGTATCCCATGTCCTATAAAGCTGCTCCAAAAGGATGTGATATGCATCAAAATATTCAGCCATGTATTCTTTCATCCAAGAAGTGAATGAAGAATCTCCACTAAAATCTGAACCAAATAATGAGCAGAAAAAACAAGGAGACTTCAAATGACTCAAAGAAGTCTCACCCATACATCCTTGAATGTGATCATCATAAAGATATAACAAAGTATGTCTCTTCCAACAAAAATGTTCTCCAATCATAAATCTATTCACCCAAGTGTTGGATGAAGTTCCTCCAACATCAAATGAATCAAGTGTTGAGAAAGAAAAACCATGAGTCTTCAAGTGACTCAAATGCATATCATAGGTGCATCCATGTAGATGTGCATCATCATAAAGTAACAAAGGATGCTGCTGCAAATGTGAATAAGAATGTGCTCCAACCATATCATCATAAAATGTAAATCTAGGAGTTCCATACTCTTCATGTGGCACCATAAAAAAGAACCCTTTCACCCATACTTCATTGAGACTAATGTTGCAAAACATGGAATTGTAGGATGTAGGAGAATGAACCAAATCACCCAAATGTTCAAAAAGTACTGAAGTTTCATCATGGGAAGGATCCATATGGGTAGTATCATGCAGCTCCTTCAAAAGTGTAAACTCTTTGTCATAGTTTGGTTCCAATGTAGAGGAATCATGTTCTTCTTTAAAAATTGCATAACCTTCATCAAGAGACAATTCAAATTCCTCTTCCACCACATCAAGTGTTTGGATCTCTTCAAGTTCATCTTCAAACACATCAAGAACATTCAAATTTTCACATTTCTCATGATCCACCATGTCATGAGAATCCTCCAAACAATCTACCATTTGACAATCTGAAACATAAGAGGAAAAACAAGTACCTTGCAACTTTTCAAGAAGTTGCTCATTTTGAATTGTGAGCTTATGATTATCCTCATTATTCTTCAAGTATGCATCATGTAACAAGTCATTAAGCTCAAACAAATGGTTTCTATCAAAAAGCAAATACATGAAATTACCTTTGATGTGACACATTGCTCTTTGAATCTTCTCCATGTCTTCAAGGAAGGATGTTTCCTCCAATGAAGTAGCTCTCCAACAAGAATTTGACACCAATGCTTGAGTGTCATGGAGAATGATGAGGGACTCTTGGATCTTCTTTTCATTCATATTTAAGGACCCTTCAAGAAAATGAGGCTCTTGCAAATAAACCTCCTCATCTTCTTCATTTTTGCTTGGACCAACTTTATGAAGCTCAAGTGGTGATGGAAAAGTTGATCTTGGTTCTTCTTCAACTGCTACAAGGTATTCATTATCATGCTTAATGGAACTTGGGCTTGCAGTAACACTTTCAAAAGTGATCTCTATGTCACCAACATAGAGGTGTGAGCACCCATCAGTAGGTACTCCTTCATAGTTTAAGCATCCATCAGTAGATGCTCTTTGGTTCATGTCTAAGCTAGAAGGTGTCTCGAAATGATCTTCCATATTTTCAATAGAATCTTCTTCATGCTCTTGTGATGTCTCTTCATTTTTCTCCTTCAAGAAATATGATGCATTTTGCCCCTTGTTTTCCTTATGATCAGTATATTTGGAAGCTCTTCTTGAATAAATATCAAAATCTCTCCTCAAGGAGGACATCATTTCATGCACACATATATGATACCCGCTCCAAGGGTTTTTACAAGAAGGGCATAAACCTTTCTTCACTAACTCCACATCTTCCTTTTTGGGCCTATTTTCAAAAACATGTTCAGCATAGTACTCAAAAGACATGGCATTTTGTGTATTTTTGCTCGAAGCAAGATATTCTTGATATTTTTGATATTGTTGGGGCCAGGTTTTATATTTTTCTCTCCATCTTTGGAACTCGCTCATAGAATTATCCTTGGTTGGTGTGACACACTCATATTCATCAGATCTAAAGTCATAAGAATAACCTTCATTTCTCTTGAAATTGTATGAAGTGTTGCATGATGGCACCTCTTCCTCATACCATTCACATTTTGCTTCATATTGCTCATAAGCATCTGCATATTCCTCATAAGAATTGTATTCATAGGATTCATCATAATAGTAAGACATGGCTTCCAATTATTCTTGAATGTATGTACCTAATACACAGGTGCAAGGACCATGCTCTGATACCACTATAATGTCCCTTGTTAGGAATTTTATTAAAATTGCAATTTTTCACTTTTTTCCTTGGTTCGGCCTTTGACTAGTTTCGATCTCTAGGTCCCAAATTTGCCCCAAATGATCCCAAATATTTTGAGAATGTATATGAATGATATTAGAACATAATTATGTGTTTCAGGGATGCCTTTGTACCTTTAAAACACTTCTGCAAATACTCTTTCAATTCTAGTCAATGTAGGTAACTTTACTAGTGATTTCCCTTTGACTAGTATTGGTCTCTAGGTCTCAAATTGACTCCAAATTCCTTCAAATATTCAAGGAAGGTTTATGAATGATATTAGGAATTGAATATGATGTTCAGGGACAACATATGGCCACCAAAAGACCTCTGCAAACTCTCTTAAGATTCTGGACCAAGTATGCAATTTTACTAGTAATTTGGGGTTCAAATCCCCCTAAGGTAAGTACTGAAAATGGCTTCCCAAATGCCTCCAAACCCACTCAAATTTATGAACAGAGGTATGTAATGTGTTAAGTATGTTATTAAGGTCTCATATGCACCATTAATGGTTTATTACAACTGTTCTCACCCTATCCCATTCAACTGCAAAAATCCCCAATTCGACCCTTGGGGAAATGGCACTATTTCTTCTCCCAATGCAATTAAACTGAGTAAAAATGCTTCAAATGCTCAAGTACAGTACATGAAACTTGTATAAGACATCCATGGCAGTATATTTATCACAAATATATCAGAAAATCATCCATTCATTCGAAATCATCATCAATACATTGGCTCACAACAAGGTAGTGGGGAAATGGCATTGTTCTTCCATTAAAAATGAGATTTATACATTTCTACTTGGAATTTTGACCTGAAACTTTTTGGAGATGAAGAACAGAGTATTTACTTCATATTAAAAAAAGAAATGGGGCATTAGAATCTCCCCTAAAGAGTACAATAGCTCACCAAAAACGCCCTCCCTCAAGGATCAAGAATATGCCATCAAAATTGGAAATGGTTGAAGGAGCGAGCTGCAATAGAAGAAACCATGAGCTGCCCTGTAGATTACACCTGAAAATAAAGACTCCATTAAAGCTCCAAATGAAAGGTCTGAATGGCCTTTCCAATTTCCAACTTGGATGGGAATCTTTCACCCTCGAAATTGGCTAAGGCAAGAAACTAGTCATCCACTAGCTCTCCCTCTTCACAAATGCAATTGAAAATTCTACAAATGATCAAAAGCTGGTTTCATTCTTTGTTATTGACATTTATAAAGTTCTAATGGCCTCCATGGGTCGAATTCCTTCCAAGAGACTCATGCCAACTCAAGTTGGGAAGAGATTCCAAAGAACGCCACTTGTACAACAATTCCTAGTCTCCCACTTCCACCAAATCACATGTGGAAGCATCTTAGCTGCCTTAACACCCTTGAGTGCCCTCTTGGAGTCTATTTTTAGCCCTGACATGTCATATATGTCATATGTCATCCTTCAGGTCTGATTTGTGTCATAGGTGTCATAGCATCTTCATCATTGTTGTCATAGAGCTAGGGAATCTAGTCCAAGTGTCTCACTAGCTCCAAATTGCCTCTTCCTCTTCCATCGGAGTTACTCTTCCTCTATATTTAGACCTTGGATGAGTCATGCCATGAATAATAACTTTTGGACTCCCTCAAGTATGTTACCATTCACCTTGAATTCGAATTGGTGAGAGAATGATGCCAAATGTAGTGGGGAAATCTAGCCATATGTGGGTCCCACTTCCTCCATGTGTCTTCATGATGAAATACCACTTTTATTTTAACTTGTATATATTTATTTAGCTCCTTTATTAAATATTTATTCCATTCTAATGTTCAAACATCATTTATTATCCCCATTATTCCAAATCCCAAAGCTTCCACCCCAAACCTAGGAAACTAGTAATTTTCCTCCTTGGCAATTATTTGACCTTTAGCATCAATTTGACAAACTCTAATGAATATGGCCAATGTGATTAGGCCATTGTGACCCAATACCAAATTTGGGACATGACAGCATACATCAAGCTGCCAACTGCTGATTGATAGGGAATCTTGGACATGTAATCTATCTCTTCTTGCGTCTTGGGACGCATTTCCTTACTTAGACTGAAATGGCTAGCCAAAGGTGTACTTACAGGTTTTGCATTCTGCATTCTGAACCTCTCCAACACCTTTTGTATGTAGTCACTTTGAGACAATGTCAATTTGCGATTTTTCCTGTCTCTCGTTATTCTCATACCTAGGATTTGCTTTGTAGCACCCAAATCCTTCATCGCAAATGAATTAGCTAGCTTCCTTTTGAGTACATTTATATCCTGCATGTCAGACCCTGCAACAAGCATGTCATCCACATACAATAACAAGATAATATATCTTCCATTGTCTAGCTTCTTGAAATAAACACAGTGGTCAGAATGACATCTACTATAACCTTGTTCTATCATAAATTTGTCAAACTTTAGATACCACTTCCTTGGAGATTGCTTCAAGCCATACAAGCTCTTTTTCAACCTGCATACCAGATCCTCCTTACCTTTGATGTAATGTCCCCATTTTGACCCCCTTTGCATTAAATCGTAAATGATGTAAATATTGTAATTTAATCATGGTGAGGAGCTCAAGGCCAAGGCCCCACCATTGATTTAGCTTTTCATGTATCGGCAATTAAAAATAGATGCCTATGGTTCTTGTGCGAGATGGGCACAATGTAAATAAGACATCATGTAAATACAAATTTTAATGGAAAAACCCCAACTAGCTATGCAATGCAACAAAAGAGATGGGACATGATTCTACAAGGAATAGGGAGGAAAATTATTCAAACCCTTGAGCCAATGGTATTAATCCATGTGTCAATGGGGAAACCCATAAACCACCAACTACCCATTTTGTCTCATGCACCCAATCATTTAATTCTTCCAAAGATTGGTTGGGGCAGTTATTGCCTTGGAAATGAAGAAGTATGGCAGCCAATTTCGTGCATGGGCAAGCCATCAACCTGGAAATTCATGTTTTTGCTTGTTGGTCAAGAAAACACCCACGAAATGGTGCCCAAAGCCATTTTGAACAGGGAGTCTTCACTCATTCACGCAGTGGGAGCTAGCTGGGTCTTTCCCTACACGTGTTTCATCCAAATCCTGCATTTTTCCATGCCTGGGAGTTCGTTTTTGCACATGCAGTAGCCTGGGAGAGAAGGGCCACGTTTTGGGGACTGTATGGAGGTCGTTTTTGCCCCTGAATGTCCAAGGACGTTTTTCTAAAAATGGATTTGGCTTCCTGGGTTGTTCACCAACTTCCCATTTCGTTTTTGTGGGTTCCCACGTTTTTCTGAGTTAGCTGAAACCCCATCTCATGCATCTCACTGTAAAAACATTTTATCCTGCCCCATAATTGTGTTCTGCTGTTGTGTGCATCCTCGTTTTTGGTTTGAACTTGTGAACTGAAGTTTTGGAGTGGTAGTGGACAGAAGTGGCTTGATAAACCTAGTGGGGGAGACAACCTCTCAAGAAGATCAAGAGGGCTTTGGTTACTCTTCTATGCATACCCTGAGAGCACTAGATAGGGAAGGTATGGCTTGAGGGACTGTACAGCAGTGAAAAGAATACTCCCTTGTGTTGGGTGTGTAGGTATTGTGGGTGCCAAGCTAGATAGATCTTGCAAGATTACCCTTGGCTCTGTGCTGGAGCTCACTAGCTTAGCAACTTTTCCTTTCCATCTCCTAGCAACCTGATAAACCCAATTTTAGATTGGCTTGGCTCATCTTGGTGTATGCTTGGCTATGTGTGAGTCTGCTGTTCCCTGGTTCCTTGTAGAGATCATGCCCAGCTCGGGGGTGGCAGTGGTGCTGAGAGATTAAGGAGCACACTGGCCTACGGTTAGGTGGAACGTTGCAGTTGCATAGCCAGTTGCGTGGGACTACTTTCGCATAAGATAAGTATTCTCCTGTGTAAAATTTGCAATGATCATTTGATGAATATTGGAATGAATGATGGATGTGCTAATGAATTGACTTCCGCTATGTTTTTTAAAAGTATATGCATTTCCATATGATCTTTCATAATTCTGCAAAGGTGTTTATTTAATGGCTGTCACAGAAATATTGAACTTATCTGAGATATCAACACTATTTAGTTAACTTCCGTCGTGTTTCTATAGCAAGCACATGTACATGTCTTTGTATCAATAAGTTTAATTAATGGATATGGGGCTAATTGCCCGGATTGAGCACCACGTCCTCTCTATCCTGCTGGTATGGTAGGAGGGGACATTACATTTGACCTCATACCCTTGTGGCTGCTGCATATATATTTCTTCGTCCAAATCCCCATGGAGGAAGGTTGTTTTTACATCTAACTGTTCAAGATGCAAATCTTCTACCGCCACTAGACTTAAGATAGTCCTAATTGAAGTCATCTTAACAACAGGAGAAAATATTTAATCAAAATCTATACCTTTCTTCTGTGCAAACCCCTTTACAACAAGTCTGGCCTTGTACCGCTTCTTAACTCCTTCTTCTTTCTTCAACCTGTAAATCCATTTGTTTTGCAATGCTCTTTTACCAGCAGGAAACTGAACCAGATCCCAAGTCTGGTTTCCTACCAATGAGTCCATCTCCTCATTCATGCCTTGATCCCACTTCTTTCTAGTTTCCACCTGCATTGCTTCTTCATAACATTTTGGTTCACCAGAATCGGTCATCAATAAATAATACATTGAAGGAGAGTATCGTTCAGGGAGTCTACTTAACCTGGTAGATCTTCTTACAGTTGCAAGAGTTTCAGGTACTTGCTGCTGCTCTTGATTTTCTGGCACCTTCGGAACTTCATTTTCTTTAATTTCATCAAGCACTATGTACTCTGTGTTTTCCTTTTCCTGTTTCTTTCCCTACAACTGATCTTTATTGTCACGTCCCCACCCATCATACTAGTGCAATGGAGGGGATCGTGAGGCTAAAACCGGGCATCCAGCCCCATGTACCAATTAAGTAAGCATTCCATACATATGAAGAGACATAAATATTTACATTACACAGCAGAAGTAATTTCATTTACACATTCGCCATACATTCAAGATATTCATCAATTAAATAATTGAAAGATGGCAGCAGAGAATACTTATCTTTAACAGAGTAGTCCCAAGCAACTAGCTATGTCGCTGCAACGTTCCACCCAACCGTAGGCTCTTCGACAGCTTATACTGAGTCCGTCCGAAGGCCACCCCCGAGCTGGGCATGATTCTCACAAGGAAAAGGGAACATTCCAGCTCAACCACTGCCCAATAACCCTTTTATCTCAGCCAAGCCAGAATAATGGATTACCCATCACCCATACCCCAACATACTCTTTCTTCTCACAACAAAACGACTATTAACAGGGTTACACATTTACAACAGAGGTGTTCACGAAACAGGGTCCACATTGGTTCTCCCACCTCGTGGTTCACCCAATGAACTGTGGAATTTCGATTTCAACCCCAGGGAGCAAAACCGATTCCTCTCCACGGGTTAGGATCCCTTCCAATGGCCTAAACGACCTCCAGGGAGATCCAAAACGTTCTTCTCTCTTTCCCCACTGGTAACCAGCACAAAAACGCCCCTTCCCAGCTAAAGGATGAAGGGGAACACAGAAAAACGAGGGAGGAAAACGCCCAGGCAGCTAGAGCTGCGTGAGAGAGCAAGGCCATGCTGAATAATGGCTTAGGCAGCCATTTCGTGGCTCTATTCTTGCCCCAAGAGGACAACACGTTTTTCCATGGAGGGTGGCTTGCCCATACCCGATTTTGGACAGCCATACCTCCCCATTCCCAAGGCATTAATTTCCCCAACCAACTCTTGGGAGAATTCAATGGTTGGGTACAAAAGTCAACATGTGTAGCTAAGGGTTTGATGGGTTTTCTCATGGACACTTGGCTTGACTCTATTGGCTCAAGGGTTTGAATGTTTTCCCTCCCAATTCCTTGTGAAATCATGCCCCTATCTCTTTGTTGCATTGCATAGCTAGTTGTGGGTATTTTTTATTAAAATGCATATTACATGCTATTTGAATTTCCACTGTGCATTGCTAGCACGCAAACCATATGCATCACGAAATCGATGGCGGGGCCTTGGCCTTGAGCTCCTCACCATGATTTCCTAACAATATTTCATCGTTTATAATGTTAATGCCATGGGGCCAAACTGGGGACGTTACATTTATACATGAACTTTTCATTGAATATCACATCTCTACTCCTGATGATTTTGTTATTTTCATAATCCCATAAAGGATAACCAAATTCATCAACCCCATATCCAATAAAGGTACATTTCTTGGATTTAGCTTCAAGCTTTGTTCTATTTTCTTTATCAATATGGACAAATGCTTCACAACCAAACGTTCTCAGAAATGAGTAGTTTACCTTTTTATCTGTCCATGCTTCCTCTGGAATACCACCATCCAAAGCACTTGAAGGTCCTCTGTTTATTAAATAAACAACAGTATTTACAGCATCCGCCCAAAACTGTAAGGGCAACCTTGCATGCAGTCTCATACACCTTGCATGCTCCATGATCGTTCTGGTCATCCTTTCTGACACACCATTTTCCTGTGGTGTTCTTAGGACTGTCTTATCTCTACGAATCCCATTGTATGAACAGTAACTATCAAACTCTTTGCCGAAGTACTCACCTCCATTATCAGATCTGAGACACTTCAATCTTTTTCCTGTCTCATTCTCAACCAAAGCTTTCCACTTCTTAAAAGTAGCAAACACATCAGATTTCTGTCTAATGCAATAAACCCAAGTTTTTCTAGTTGCATCATCAATAAATGTAACATAATAATGAGTTCCACCAAGAGATTGTACCTGAGCCGGTCCCCATACATCTATATGCACAAACTCTAATTTTTCATTCTTCTTCTGTTTCCCAACCCTGAGAAATCTGACTCTCTTCTGTTTTCCATAAACACAGTTTTCACGGAATTCCAAACTTACCTGCTTCAAATCCGACAGCAACTTCCTTGAGTGGAGAATCTGCATCCCCTTCTCACTCATGTGGCCAAGCCTATGATGCCACAATGTTGTATCTGTTCCTGTGGAAGCTAAAGAGATAGAATGGTCAGTCTTATGAGGACATCAATACAACGTACCTACTCTGTCTCCTTTTGCTATCACCATTGATCCTTTAGTGATCTTCCACCACTTTTCTCCAAATGTAGATAGATAGCCGCCATCTCCCAACTGCCCTATTGAGATCAGATTTCTTTTTATAGCAGGAACATGCCTAACTTCTTTCAACAACCAATCAGTTCCATTCTTAACTTTTATCCATACCTTACCCATTCCAACAATTTTACATGGCTCATCATCACCCAATAAAACATGTCCAAAGTCGCCAGGAACATACTCATGAAAGTGTTTCCTATGGGGTGTAGCATGACATGAAGCTCCTGAATCTACTACCCAATAATCACTAGTATTATCTAATGCAAGAATCAAAGCATCTTGTAACACATCACCTGCTACATTTGCTTCCTGGGTAGTTTCCTTCTGTGCATCTCCTTTCTTCTTTAGAGATTTGCAGTCTTTCTTCAGATGTCCTTTCTTTCCACAGTTCCAGCACTCTATCTTTCCCAGTCTGGACTTGGATCTGCCCGTTTTAGACTTTCCACGATTACCTTGGCTCTTTCCTCTCTCCTTTTGTCTTCCCTTGCTCTCCATGGTCAACGCATTACATGATGTCTCTCCTGTGCTTTTTCTTCGCATTTCCTCGCTAAGAATAACACCAATAACATCATCAAATTTCAAGGTGTTTGAACCAGAGACAGAGTTACTTACAACCATGACCAAGCTATTCCAGCTTTCTGTTAATGAACACAAGATTAGAAGAGCCCTAACCTCATCATCAAAGTTCACACTTACAGAACTTAACTGATTTGTAACCGTATTAAACTCATTTAAATGATCAATAACAGATCCACCTTCAGACATCTTCATATTAAATAAAGGCTCCATTAGAAATACCTTATTGGAGGCAGAGGGTTTTTCATACAGCTTACCCAATGCACTCATCAAACCCTCTGTTGTCGTTTCTTTTGAGATATTGAAAGCCACCGACGAAGCCAGGATCAACCGTATTGTTCCCAGAACCTTTCTGTCAAGAACCTCCCATTCTTCGTCCTTCATAGCCATCGGCTGCTTTTCTTTTCCTCCCAAAGGTAGGAATAGATCCTTCTGGTACAGATAGTCCTCCATTTGCATCTTCCATAACCCAAAGTTTTGGCTGATAAACTTCTCGACCTTAAACTTTCCTTCTTCTGCCATTTCTCCCACTCGAACCAGAAACCCTAGCTTCCTGTGGGTTTAAATTCCAAATAGACCTTTGGCTCTAATACCAATTGTTAGAAAAACAGGATCGCAGAGCAATAACAATGAACAGAAATGCAAATGTAATCACACATACATATTGCAAGAGAGACACAAATATATCATGGTTCACCCAACTTGGGCTACGTCCACATTGAATTTTCCAGTCCTTATTATTATTACCGTCCAGCAAGGTGAAGGGATACAACCTGCAGCAAAATCGTTGCACTTCCTCTTCTCTGTTTCACAGTCTCTCTCCTGATCTCAGAGATCTTTACAATGCATAAAACCTAATACATCATCATCCCTAGCCATATTACAATGTCTTTATTTTATAAGGGAATCACAATTGGAAAATACCACGGGATACCCAAAACCATGGGCCCGCAAAACAGATGGCGAAAACAGCCCCAAAAATTTTCTTCGGGGGCGCTACCCTCGGACCCCCCAGCCAAGGGGGATGGTCCCCCCTACTGGGGTGACTGTACAGTCCACCTACATATCATATAAAACTGGGGTACAAACATGGCTGATACAATATCATCTATGAGACTAGAAGATCTGGCTCCACAACCAACATGATGATGGGTGGCGGGAATTGGATTCAGAGGTAAATTAGGACTGTCTTGGGGCACCACGGGATTTTCAATTGATCGCGATCCGGGTGGCCATTTTGGCAGAGAGAGGTCAGGCACAGGAGCTTACAGGGGGTGAGGAGCTGCCGGAGAAGGAGCGGGGTGAGGACTCGGAGGCAACTGATGTAGGCAGTGATGGAGGGTATGACTCACAGTAGGAAGTACAGAGGGCTCCCCCTGATTATGTAGCTACGGCATGTATTCTATGAGGCTTGTTGATGTATAGATATTTTTTGTATAGATGAGTACTGAGGTACTCAAGACATGTGTATCACATTGACGTTTATTTTTTGATATATATATGCACATGGATGCATCTTTTGCGATTATGATGTAGTGTATGCACATGGATGCGCTTGTGGTTTGTAATATGTTTGTATTGCACATGGATGCAAGTAGTGTAGGATGATGGGAACGTGGATGCCCCTTGTGTATTGTATGTTATGTATTGCACATGGATGCAACATTATGTATGTAGGATAAGAACATGGATGCCCTTGTATAGTAATGTGTTTATGTTATTTCACATGGATGCAAATATTTATGTGATGATAGGCACGTGGATGCCCCTTGTTAGAAATGCAATCTTTTTGGGTTTTTATATATTTTTGATGAGATGATATGGGATGATGATGCATGATGGATGTTTTACATGGTGTGATTGATATGCCAATCTAGGATGTTGTTAGCCATTTGATCTGGGACACTACTCTGAGCTCTTGGGACATGGGTGAATGTTATGGATTCAAATTGTTGGCTGAGTTGTTTTGTGTGCAGGAATTTTCTAAAGAGGCAGGGATCATGCACCTGGTAGCAGTTGCTGAGTTGGGAGACAAGTAGCTGGGAGTCAAGGAACACATGAAGGTGACATATGCCCATCTGAAGGACAGCAGTCAGGAGACAGGTCACAGCATCATATTCCATTTGGTTATTGGTAGCAACGCCTATACACATTCCGTCAAGGTGAATCAACCCATGTGAAGGGGAATATAAGATCCATGCTACAGAAGCGAGGTTTGGAGACTAGCGGCTTGTTCCATCAGTGAAGCCAATGTAATGAGGTGGAATATGGTCCATCTGTGATGATGCAAAAAGAATGAATGTAAGGTTGTGGTAAAAAAGATGAAAAACAAAAGAAAGCAAACTATACAATACGTACCAATGGGGCTGTGGGTTTGTTTAAGGATAAAAGAGTTTAAGATACAACCCATTACAGGGGTTGCACAAAGGGTGACCTTCTGAGTGAGTTAAAATGTATGCCCCATTTCCGAGGCAGGTTTGCACGATGTAAGGGCCTTGCCACATGGATTCAAACTTTCCTTTACCGTTCTTGTCGTGGGCTTCATCATAAGTGAGGACGCAGTCCCCTTCATGGAAAGTTCGAGGGTGGACATGTTTGTCATAACCAGATTTGGAGCGGTTCTTGGCAGCTTCAATGTTCTGGAGGGTGGCGTGACGGTCTTCATCAGCTTGTTCCAGTGATAACAGATGTTGTTTGAGTGGGGAGGTGTCTTGAAGAAGCTAGATGGCGATGTGTAAGGCAGGTATCTGACACTCGATGGGGAGGACAGACTCTACACCATGAACTAAATGAAACGGGGTAAAAATGGTGGCGGTCTTGGTTGATGTACAGTAAGCCCATAACGCGGGGAAAAGCATGTGATGCCAGTTAGACTTATGTCGGTCAACCGTGCGTTGGAGGATGGTTTTTAAAATTTTATTGATGGCCTCTACGTGGCCATTCCCTTGGGGGTAGTAAGCAGAGGAATACTAGTGTTCAAACTTCAGTAGAGTGGACAACTCGCACGAAATGGAATCTTCAAAATGTGAACCATGGTCTGAGACCAGCTGTTTGGGGACCCCAAATCATGTGATAACATGGTTAAAAAAAATGGGCAATGGTGTCAGCTTTACAATTGAAGGTAAGCATGGCTTCAACCCATTTGGTGAAGTAGTCAACGACAACAATGATGTACTTATGGCCATTGGTGGATGAGGGTTTACATTCCATGAAGTCGATGGCCCATTTACAAAAGGGGCCAATGGTGACGACCGGGTGTAACAAAGCGAGTGGTATCCGAGCCTTAGGGGCAAAAAGTTGGCAATTATGGCAATGTTTGACTGCTGTGATGCAGTCAGTAAAGAGTGTGGGCTAGAAGTATCCGGCGTGGATGACCTTTTGGGTGGTGGCCATTCCAGAGAAATGTTCTTCGCAGGCACCGCTATGACAGTCATTGAGGACTTGTTCGGCTTCTTCGTGTGTAAGACAACGATGGATAATCGTGTCAACCCCTCACTGGTAAAGGACATCGCCCAAGAGGAGATATCGAGAGGCCTGGTGACAGATACGACAGTGTCCATCACGATTTATGTTGGTTCAAAACTTCTACGTACGAAGGTATAACAAAATATCACCATACCATGGGTCATCGGACGAGATGATGAACAAGTGATTGTCGTGTAACTCATCGGAGATTTGTGGGGACAACAAAAGGGATGGGAGATCAGTGATGAGCTAGGCAAGCGCAAGGGATTTTTTTAGGATATTTAGACACTTAGGAGTTAGTTAAGATCAACTTGTGTAATATATCCATTAGGGATAGTGTGTTTCTTTAGTATGCATTAGTATGCATTTGTAAATACTTAATCCGACGGTCACGATATGTTTCCGACATAGAGTGATCCGACGGCTCAACTTCTCTTAGATCAAACCTAACCTTGATCCGTGGCTTAACACCTGATTGGTCCATGATCTCTATTTAAAGAGCATGGAGGGTCATTGTTTAGTTGATCGATTATGAGAAGCTCATTTGTAACTTTCTTTCTTTGCATAATAAATTGTCCCGTAGAAGCTATTTGGCCGGGGCCGTGGAGTGTTTCCCTCAAGAGGGTTTAAACCACGTCAAAACATCGGTGTGTTGATCTGTGATCTGTTTGTGTGAAGTGGTTGCTCTTGGTGTTCGGTCCTTTGGTAGTACCCTGTGTACCTGAACATGGTATCAGAGCTTTTATGAAGTGCCGCTTCCGGTTATGATCTAGATCTTGAACTGCTGTTGCTGAAACTCGTAAGGGTTTCTAGTTCTGGTATTTCTGTGCATTTCTGGGCTGTGGGAGGTGTTCCATTGCATCCGGAGCGTCGTTTCCATTGGGAAATAGTTTTCGTTTGATCGAAAACGGTTCCCGGTTGCTCCAGAAACGCGTTTTTCATCAGATCTGAAGGTATAATGTTACAGTGACGTATTTTTTTTTATTTCGTTTTTTGAAAAGAAAAAAATCTCATATTTCATTTTTTTACTGTTAGATTTTTTTTTGGTTCGGATTGTTGCTTTCCCGTCTGCGTATGCTCTTTGCCGTGCACCTTGAGCGATCTCGGCAAATCAGAAAGAGAAAGCGAAAGGGTTTTTCTCGGCTGCGTATGCTCTTTGCTGTGCACCTTGCGCGATCTCGGCAAATCAGAAACAAAGAGAAAATGTAGACTTTCCGGGCAAGCTAACAAGATCTAACTCCACAAGTGTGGAAAAGTTTTTTTTGTTTCGTTTTGTGGTCTGTTTTGCAGGAAAAAGGGCAAGCACGCAAACTGAGCAAGAAGAGTAAAAAATAAAAAAATAAAAAAAAAAATAAAAAAGCCCCCTTCCTCATTCCCATATTTTACATACCTTTTAATCTAGCTCACTTGGTTCAAAGTTGCTTTATTCCTTAATAGGTCTTGATTTCAAGTCTTAGGAAGTTACTTTTAAAAAAAAGTGCATGCAATTTCTATTTTCAAGTTACTCTATTGTAAAAGTGCATCTCACTTAAATAATAAAAATTAAAAATACAAGTGAGTCACTTAAGTTTTTTTTTTTATTGTTGCACTATTTAAAAGTAAATCATTGTAAAAGTGAAATCACTTATTTTACAAAAGTGATTCACTTAAAGCAACTTTTTTTTGTAAAGTGATTGTAAAAGGTTCATCTTGGGAAGAGGGGGGTTCTTTTTTTTTTGCTGGACATTCTCTAGCTGCCACGTCACTATTGGGGACATCTTCAACAGTTTCTTTGTTCAAGCATAACTTCATCATACAGAGTCAGTTTTCAGTGCCGTTTTTTTTGAAACCGCCTATTTTTTCGAGCTCTTCACATCCAGACTATTGGTTTCTGCTTTTACATCCATTAATTTATAAATATGGCCGCCCATTGTGATATTCTACTTAACAGTTCCAACTATTTCTCATGGAAATCTCGTATGGAGGATGTTCTACGAAGTAGGGGACTTTTCAGAATTACCACAGGGAAAGAAAAAGAACCCACTGATGATGATAAGAAAATAAAATGGGCAAATAGATGTGATGAAGCTCGTGGATTGATTGGGATGTCAATCTCTACTGATTTGCGATTCCACATATCTGGAATTGATGAACCTAATACTGCTTGGGACAAGTTGGAAACTGTGTTTGGTAAACACAATGAAATTCGAGGCCACCAACTCGAAAATGAGTTGATTTCTTTAAATCCAAGTGACTTTTCATGCATTCAAGATTATTTATCTAAGTACAAAACTCTTAAACTCTTATGTGCAGAATGTAAGATTGAGAGGGAAGACAAACAGTGCATTTATCATATTCTTTCCAAACTTGGACCTGCATATTCTGTTTTTGTATCTACATTTTACTCCATGAAAGCATCATTGAATGCAGCTAGCTATCAAGAGCCTAGTCTTGAATCCTTTTGTGATTCCTTGATTAGGGAACAAGATAAACTCATTCATCTTGGAATAATCAACAATGCAGATACATCTGGGAAAGCCTTATTGTCCCAACAGAAAGAAAAGTCCAAGCCTCCCAAGAAACAAAATTTTCGCAATAATAAGTCAAACAAGGGTCCAAAACCCTCTCAGTCAGCTCCTTCTTTAAAAAATGACAAAAGATCCAAGCCAAAAGGTAAGAAGACTGAGCGTCATTGCAACTATTGCGGGAAAGATAATCATGATGAATCAAAGTGTTTCAAGAAGATGGCAGCCTTGGAAGCAGCAATGAAGAAGCACCACATCAGCCTAGATTCGCCATCAGAATCTACCTCTCATGGACATGCACTTTGTGCTTCTGGTTATTCTTATAATGCATCTTCTTCTTCTACTTCAAATGAATGGCTCATTGATTCTGGAGCATCTTATCATATGGCTAAGGATCAAGCCATCTTTTCTATTATGCATGAATGTAACACCAAACAAATATTTGTTGGTGATGATAGATCTCTAAGTGTTGTAGGAGCTGGAACAGTTCCAGTAGATAATGGTCATTTTAGTGATGTACTATGTGTTCCAAGAATTTCCTGCAATTTGTTATCAGTCTATCAGATCACTCATTCTGGTGAAGGTAAAACTGTGACCTTTACACCTCACCAAGTTGTAATCAAGGATTTTAAAGATCCTCAACAGGTCCTAGCTACTGAAATTGTTGATGATATTACCAGGTTGTACAAGTTTAACAACTTTGGGTCATCACCTTTCCCTTCAGTTTTTGTTGCTCATAGTGATAACTTGAGCAAACTTTGGCATGAGCGATTTGGTCACTTAAATTATCGCTCATTGCAACAACTATGTAAAGAAAATATGGTGACAGGTCTTCCGATGGTATCTTGCAGAGATGGTGTTTGTTCCGGTTGTGTACTCGGAAAACATCATCGGGACAGTTTTGACAAACGTGCCTCTTGGCACGCCTCGGTTCCCTTGGAGCTTGTGCATAGTGACTTGTGTGGTCCTCTTCCATCTGCTTCCTTTTCTGGTTTCAAGTATTTCTTAACTTTCATTGATGATTACACCAGACGCACTTGGGTTTATTTCCTAAAACTTAAGAGCGAAGTATTTAACATGTTCTTGGCCTACAAGGCCCTTGTTGAAAAACAATCTGGTCATCAAATTATTAAGTTAAGATCTGACAATGGAGGAGAATATGTTAACAAACAGTTCACTACTTTCTGCACTGAACAAGGCATCCAACAACAGCACACTGTTCCATATACACCACAACAAAATGGTGTAGCTGAGCGGAAGAACCGCACTTTAAAAGAAATGGCTAATTGTATGATCCAATCTAAGGGACTAAGTCTTCAATTTTGGGATGAAGCCATAAATTGTGCAAATTACATAGTTAATCGCACCCCCACTAAAGCATTACAAGGTATAACACCGGAAGAAGCATGGAGTAAAACTAAACCTGATGTAAGTCACTTCCGTGTGTTTGGTAGTGAAGCATGGGCTCACATTCCGGATGAAAAACGGAAAGCATTGCAGCCTAAAAGTGAAAAGTGCATATTTGTTGGATATTCTGAAGATGTAAAAGGTTATAGACTTCTTCAACCACATTCTCATGCTATAATCATTAGAAGAGATGTTAAATTTGATGAAAATATCTTGGCCTGTGAGCCTAACTCGGCAAGTGTGCCATCTTTGGCCTGCGAGCCTGATTCGGCGTTTGTGCCTTCTTCTTCTTCTTCCAACTTCCTTGATAGGTTTCCAACTCCAGTTTCTGATGATGACAGTGAGGATGAAAATCCACCTCCACCTGCTCATGTTCATCCAGTTGCACCAGCACAAGTGCTTCCTCGATGGGTCCGTTCAACATGTGAAGCAGCTGGTGATCTTGCCGGTGATCCTAGAGATCAACGTCGAACACGTTCTCAATTTCAGCGAGCCTCTTCTCTTTTGGCTCAAGTTTCCGAGAATCATGATCCAGAAACTTTTGCAGAAGCTTCAGGGAATCCAGATTGGGATGCAGCCATGGATGAAGAATATCGTTCCTTAATGACGAACGATACTTGGGATCTTGTACCTCTTCCAAAAGGAAGAAAACTTGTCAGATGTAAATGGGTCTACAGAACTAAGTATGCATCAGATGGAAGTGTTGAAAGACTTAAGGAAAGGTTAGTTGCCAAAGGTTTTTCTCAAGTTGAAGGGATTGACTACAATGAAACCTTTGCTCCCGTCGCCAAAATGAACTCCATCCGCCTTGTTCTTTCCCTTGCAGCCTTACACAACTGGGAAGTCCATCAAATGGATGTCAAGTCTGCCTTCTTACATGGTGATTTACAGGAGGAAATTTACATGGAACAACCTCCTGGCTATGTTCAGAATAACTCTAGCCTTGTCTGTCGCCTTAAGAAATCCTTATATGGCCTTAAGCAAGCTCCCAGAGCTTGGTATGCCAAAATGGATAACTTTCTCCTTGACACTGGTTTTTCTAGATGCCATTCTGACCCCAATGTCTATACCAAGAAAGTAGGAAACCATCTCATCATACTTGTTCTATATGTTGATGACCTTATTCTTACTGGTAGTGACCCTAAGCTTATAACCCATGTGAAATCTAGTCTTAAACAAAATTTTGAAATGACAGACTTAGGACATTTGCATTATTTTCTTGGTCTCCAAGTCCTACAAACCAAAGAAGGAATCTTTCTTTCTCAGTCTAAGTATGCTTGTGACCTTCTTCGTCGCTTTCACATGGAAGATTGTACACCAGCCCCTTCTCCCTTCCAGTCTGGAGTCAAACTTTCTGCCACTTGTACTTCACCTGAAGTCGATGCCACCTTGTATCGTCAGCTTGTTGGTTGTCTCTTATACTTGACTCATTCCCGTCCTAACCTTTCCTTTGCCGTTGGTAGAGTTGCCCGTTATATGCAGACACCTCATGAAAGTCACTGGAAAGCAGCTAAAAGAATACTTCGATATATTCGAGGTACAGTTCAGTTTGGGATTCATTACAGTACAGGGGGGAAACCTTTGTTGGTTGGTTTCACTGATTCAGATTGGGCCAGCGATCCTGATGATCGAAAGTCTACTGCAGGTTATGTTTTCAGTCTGGGATCTGGACCTATTACTTGGGCTTGTAAGAAACAACAAGCTCTTTCTCTTTCTTCAGCAGAGGCAGAATATCGAGCAGCAGTTAATGCCAGTCAGGAAGCTTTATGGCTTCGACAGATCCTTTCAGAGTTTGGATTCGAGCAGCAGCAGCCTACTCCACTTTGGTGCGACAATCAAAGTGCCATCAAGCTTGCCAAAGATCCAGTTCTACATCAACGCAGCAAACACATTGAGCTACACATGCACTTCATCAGAAATCTTGTTCATGATCGTGTTCTTGAAGTGCTCTTTTTCCCTACAGATGATCAAGTTGCAGACATCTTCACCAAGTCTCTTACAGAAGCGAAGTTTTCTAAACTTCGATCTATGTTAGGAGTTCAGGAACTTGTCATTAAGGGGGGATAGGCTCTAATGCCTCCTTCCTTCTCCTAATAGTGTCACTTTTGTAAATCCTTCAATCCTATCCCAAGTTGTTCTTAAGGGGGGATGTTAGGATATTTAGACACTTAGGAGTTAGTTAAGATCAACTTGTGTAATATATCCGTTAGGGATAGTGTGTTTCTTTAGTATGAATTAGTATGCATTTGTAAATACTTAATCCGACGGTCACGATATGTTTCCGACATAGAGTGATCCGACGGCTCAACTTCTCTTAGATCAAACCTAACCTTGATCCGTGGCTTAACACCCGATTGGTCCATGGTCTCTATTTAAAGAGCATGGAGGGTCATTGTTTAGTTGATCGATTATGAGAAGCTCATTTGTAACTTTCTTTCTTTGCATAATAAATTGTCCCGTAGAATCTATTTGGCCGCGGCCGTGGAGTGTTTCCCTCAAGAGGGTTTAAACCACGTCAAAACATCGGTGTGTTGATCTATGATCTGTTTGTGTGAAGTGGTTGCTCTTGGTGTTCGGTCCTTTGGTAGTACCCTGTGTACCCGAACAGCTTTAGTGCTCTTGGGGGTTGTGAAAGAGATGTCATATTCTTGGAGGATAATTACCCATTTAGCAACGCGACCTTGCAGAAGTCACCGGTTCAAGAGATAGACCATGGGATTGGAGTCGGCGACAACTGTGGTATGACTGAGTAAAATGTAATGTCACAATTTTTGGACGGAAAAGACCACAGCAAGGGCTAGTATTTCCTCATACGGGTATCGTAGGGGTGGTTCGGACAAGGTCTGGCTGACATAATAAATGACATGGTCCTGGCGAGTAGCGTCTTCTTGGACAAGGACTCTAGACATGGCATGATCGGATGCCGAGACGTAAAGGATGAAGTCTTAAGAGAAATCCGGAGGGGAGATCAAAGGGGCTTGCATAAGATATTTCTTAAGGGCTGCAAATACAGCTTGCGCCTGGTCATACCAAACAAAGGGTATGTGGGTACGAAGCAGGCGTAAGAAACCATGAAATATGGTGGCATAATCATGAACGAAGCGACAGAGGAAATTAGATTTCCCTGTAGACTCTGGATCTGTCGAAGCGTGGGAGGTGCAGGAATGTCTATGATGGTTTGGAATTTCAGGGGATCAACAACGATTCCTTTATGGGAAACAATGAAACCTAACAACCAGCCTACCGGAATGCAAAAGATGCACTTGAGTGGGTTCAAGCAGATCTGATGCTTGCGACAACGCAGAAAAATTTGCCGGAGGTCATTGAGGTGGTCGGATCATTTCTTGGAATGAGCTGTAAGATCATCAAGATAGACTAGTAGGATATGGACCAAGTCATGAAAACAAAAGGTCATGGCCCGCTGGAAGGTGGCACCAGCGTTCTTAAGGCCGAAAGGCATGACTCGATAGGAAAAGGTGCCTCATGGGGTGGTAAAGGCAGTCTTGTATTGATCTTCTTTGCGGATCTGAATCTGGTTGTATTCGAAAAAATCATCCATGAAATATAGGACTTCATGCCTTGCACACGCATCGATGATTTGGTCAATAAATGGTGTGGGGATGTTGTCTTTGGGATAGGCTCGGTTTAAATCGCGGAAGTCAGTACATACTCTGATGGTGCCTTATTTCTTGTTAATAGGAATGGGGTTATAAACCCAAGTGGTATATGCAATAGCATAAATGAATCCTGCTTTGCGAAGTTTCTCAATCTTTGCTTTAATGGCGGGGAGTTTTAAGGGATGAATGGGGTGTTGTTTCTGGCGAACGAGGGGTACATCTGGCCATGTGTCAATGTGGTGTTCTATAATAGCGGGTTCAAGACCAGGAATTTCGGTATAGGACCAGGAAAAGACATCACATAACTCTTGGAAATTTTTTTTGTACTCTCTGATCTCATACTCACTGCAGGAGGCTCCTAATGTAATGATTTCAAGAGCACCAGGTGGGTTAGAGATATCAATGTGGATGACGGGTGAGATGTTAGCCATGTTACCTTCCTCAAAAGCATTAGGAGTGGGAATGGGATCCTTAAACCAGTCGACTTTGGTGGGGAGGAAATATTTGGACTCAACCGCAAATTGGGTGGTTGTGGTGGACGAGGAGTCTTCTGGGAGGAAATAGGAACGATGGTGCATGTCGTCCCAGGGATAATCCGGGGCAGTGAGAGCCTCTAGAATCTCCTCATCATTATGGAAACTTTGAGTTGTCAAATCGGTTGATGAGGGAGTGGTAGTAGAAGAGATCATATAGACGGTGTTAATCTCTCCGGATGAGGGGGATACTGGGGGGTGGATCTCCTCAATGGTGGGGGGCGACGTCTCAAGGTCGAAATTATTCATATCGTAGATAGCTTCTCTGTAATCGGGGAAATCAGGACAATGATGTGAGTAATGGCCATAAATACCGCATATTGCACAAGGGTGGTTGGTACGTAGTGATTTATCACGAGGCTTGGGGGTTGGGTCGAGTTGGACAACCGGGATGTTGGGGTCATCGTCAAGCATTTGCATGTGCTCTTGTAATGCAGGTAATTGTGGAAATTGATGGGTGGGATGGCCTAACTCATCACACAATGAGCATTTGGGAGGAGCATGAAACACGGGGGGATTTTTAACTGTTTTGGGCAGGGGCATAGTAGTGTATGGTTGTGGGCCTCTGCCCCCAGTGTGCTTGAGAAGAGGGGATGGATTGGCCGATGAGGAAGGGGTAGTAACACCGGGAGGTGGTTGACTAGTAGTGGTGATGGGTTGCACCGGTTGTAGGATGACATTTGGTGTCAGAGAGGTAACGGGAGGCGTAATGTACCATAAGGGTAATCCTAAGGTTAAAACGGGGAGGCTAAGGGTAGCCATAACCGGGGTGCTCACTACTCCTGAAGGGGGGAATAGGAAAGGGATTGTATGGATGGGTGTAACACCAACATGATTAGGTACCAAAGGTGGTTGAGGTAGCAAGGGCAGTTGATGGTTGGGTGTTGGTGTATTGTGGGAAAGGGTACATAAGTCAGATACTTCAGTCGCAGGTGACGGGGGTGGAACGTTGAAGTCATTGGCATATCTGAGTAGACTCTAGGTCCCACTGAGGAAACCAACGAGGTAGCTGCACCACAAGCAGGTTGTTCAACCATGGGGAGAACATTTTTGGGTGAAACGGGGGCATTGGGATCGTAATAAGTGAGTTGATCAACCTTGACCACTTGTCTGTCATGGGGGAACATCATGGTATGAAAAATGGATGAGGAAACCGCCCGCATGGCATACATGTAACTGCGGCCAAGTAAGAGGTTATAATCAAGCTGGGCATTGATGAACTCTATGTCAATGAGAACTGTTTTACCAGCCAACTAGACGGGGACATTAGCTAAGAGACCTTAGGGTTGAGTCGGACAGCCGTTGTAGGCTCGCAACGTAGTGGTGGACTGCTGGAGTGTAGGGAATCCCAACTTTTTCCAAACGAATGTGGACATAACGCATGTAGAGGCACCTTCATCGATAATGCACTGATGGATGACAAGATTCTGAATGGATACAGAAACTTGGAACGCTAATGTGGAAGGCAGGCATGGTTCGCATTGGTCCAAATCGAAGGCCATCATTTGTGAATCATTTGGGTCAATAGCACTAATGGCTGAGAGCAAAGTCTTGCACTGTGTAGGACAATTTTTTAAGACCTCCAATGCAGACATGGATGCGGGGGAATGGGCTAAGTCATCTACATTGTTGTAATTAGACGCAGCGAGAGCATTGGTGTCATTGTTGATGCGGCAAAGTGGGAAGCAAGGGGCTTTGGAGGATCCATCAAGTGGAGCCAGAGGTATGCATAACGACTGATCGGTGGGATGAGCGTTGGTGTTTTTGTCAGCGGGAGGGGCTCCAAGGGTGGATCCATATTGGTTCCGACAGGTTTGAAAGTTGACATCGATGGATGACATCATTAACAAGTGATGGGTACCTGAGTCTATCATGGGTAGATCAGGATCGGCATAAGTGATTTGTTGTTGTGGTGGCATGTTTCCTTGAGGGGGAGCCAACGATTGAGTTTTCACTACGCCTTGGGTTGGTAAAGGGTTTTGTAGCACTAAGGGTTGATTTTGAGGTGGTGGGGGGTTGGGTGGCGCCTAAGGAGTCGTGTGCCCTTAGCAGTGGGCATCATCAGTCTAGAGTTGCTGAGCTCACTCCAAATGTGGGCAAGTGTGTGTGTAGTGGCCATAGACCCCACAAATAGAACAAGGATGGTTTGTTCGCAAATTAGGATTTTTGGCTTGTTTGGGTGGCCGATCAGGGTTCTGGTTGGCAGGTGCCGTGTTATTATTTTTTGGGGGATTGGGAGGTTGACCGCCTTGGTCTGGAGGGGTTTTGTTCCCACGGTTACGGCCTTTGCCGTGGTTTTGATGGTCCTGTTGGTGTTGGTTATTTTGGTTCTGCTGCGGATTCTGTTGCGCATACACTTGCCCTTGGGAAGTAGGTGGGTTCTGGGATTGTGCAGGTGCGGGAGCAGGCTGCGGTGGATAATAATTAGGTCTAGGCGGCATAGGTGCTAAAATTTGGGGGGTTTCTGATATGTCTACGGAATGGGTTGTGGGCTTGCTGCAAGGGCTGCCTGTGGCGGGTAATAAGCAGGTTGGGCTTGAGAGGATATAAGAGCTGGTGTAGCCTGTGGGTGGTAATATGGATGAGGTGAGAACGGGGGGGCATAAGCAGGGGATGCATGACCAAAGCATTGAGGTGGAAATGAGGGTCCGTGGGAATGGTGATGATGTGCCATGGGAGCATACGAATTGGTTGCTCTGGACTGGGATGTAGCCTGCGAAAGGTCGGGGCCAGGGCTAGGACGTGCTATGGAAAAGGGATGGTTATGTGAGGCTATACGGCCAATGATGCCATCTGTGGCATGGGATTCCCCCGGTGCATCGTGTCAGAAGGAATCACCGCAGGGGGCATCAGGTATGATGGAATAGAGATAACCAGACTAGGCATAAATAAGGTCAAATTGATGGGCTTTGAGGATGGCCTCTTCTTCGGACTGGGGTCGCTCGGATGCCACATCCTTGGCAATGACAGGAAGGAGAGATTTTAGAAACCAATCAAATAAGATACGATCGTCTAACTTGATTTTGCAGAGGCTACGGCATCAATGCCACTCATGAATGTGGTCAGTGATGTGGGTATCCGTGTTTTGTTTGCAAGACAGTAGGATCTCAACTCCCGTGTCATAGTAGACAGGTAACTGAAAGAACTGTAGGAAAGTCGAGGCAAGGGAAGTAAAGGTGGAATGGGTCCCATGGGGTTGCTCGATGTTTCACTTAGCTGCAGAGCTAGTGAGGGTGCGCTGTAACAGACGGAGGCGGACAGAGTCGTCCACTATGGAGTTCAAGGAACACCATAGATGGAAAGACATAAAATGGTTTTGGGGGTCTTCACCTGCCTTTCCCTCAAACTTAGGGATGTCAAAGGGGAGCTTGGTGGGCATGTGAGGCCACGCAGGGTTGTGTCTGATGGGATCGTTAGTCAGTCTGGCAAAGTCAGGAAGGTTGAGACTAGCCATGAATGGAAAACTAGTAGAAGGATGTGACATACTAGTGGTTGTGACCACATTGGGGCCAGTGCCCCCCAAGTGGAGGGACTGGGTTCGGGTTGGGGATGTTTCCCCTAGGTGGAGGAACGAAGGTGGTATGGGATGGTACTCCACCGCCAAGGGTAGTGTGAGTCACTGGTGGAGTTGAGATGGGTATGCTAGCTGCTGGAATGGGTACACTGATCGGAATGGTGGGTGTGGGCCCCATCGAGGGCATACCCAAAGTGGGTGTGGTGTTGGATGCTCCACCAATGGTCCCTACAAAGAAAGGTTTGGAAGTCATGCTAGCCATGGGGCTGGTTGGTACAGTGTAAGTGGGGTTCTCGGACTCTGCCTCAGAATCAGAGGTGAAATAAGGGGTGTCAGTGCCGGGGGACGGAGCTCTGCGTCTACAACGAGTGGAGTCGAGTGATGAAGCTCTACGTCTATGACAAGTGATGTCAAGTGAACTATGATGTGGGGGCTCTCCCCAGAGGCGCCGACAATGTATCGGGTACTTAATGGTGACAGATGGTGTCAGGTATTTGGGGGTTGTGTTGAGTGAAAAACAGCTCAAAAACCCTAATGCAACCGAGTGTGCAGAAGGAGAGCGCAAAAAATATGGCACTCAGGTAAACAACCAAATCAAAACACTTACTATAACATCTGTGCTACAATAAGCCGAGTATCAACAGAAATGGTCAGAATACCAACAAGCAGCAGGTTTCCTAAAAAATAAAAATAGTGGACTCACTGGACCAAAGGGAGGTAAGGGAGCATGCAAACACCTAGCTAAATAGTATTCTGACTCAACCAGACATATCCTCTACAAGGTGATGAAATCCAAGTTAGACAATATGGATAGTAGAGGCAAGTGGCTAAAGATATCCCCCTACCGAGAGGGACATCGAGTAGTCAATCCTAGAAGAAAGGCAACTAAGATACCCCGTTCATGACACGTCCAGAAAAGGTGAATCTGTAGTTTGGTTCTATCGCCGTTGTATCCCCATACAGGTGATACACCGAGAACTACGAAAGGTATCCTTCGGTGACTGAATGGATTGCAGTATTCCACTCAGGCCTCCGGAACCAGTTTGGCTACTTCAACCCTCCTAGGGGAGAGGCCCTCTGATAAAATGGTTGACTGTGCCAAAAAGTACTAGGGGATTTTGGTTCCCTAATAGACAACAACTATGTCTCAAGTGTAAGCAACCGAGGGGTGTTATTTGGATGCCTACCCCCCTGATCCTACCTAACTACAAGATTCTTATGTGTTCCCCAAGTGGGGTTAGAATGTTGGTTGTGTTAAGTAATATTTTAGGGCTCACTTGAATTAGGTGATAGAGTGTGTGCGTGTGAGATGATGAACCCAAGTAAACGTGCCACATGGTGGGAAACTTTTTGACTAAAAATAACAATGCAAAAATTTGAAATGCAAAATTTTCTCTTTTCAATTAAAATGTTGAAATTTAAAAAAAAAAATTCTATAAATGGAACAGAAATAATACAATAGAAAAAGTTTGTAGGGAAGTATGGCTGTAGATAGGACAGGTGGCCGTGTAGGTGCAGAAAATATTGCAGCAAAGTACTGGGTTCAAATAGAGAAAAAGTGCAAAAAACAGATCATGGGTTTGTGGCGAAACTGCATGGTCAGACCATGGGAAACAGGTCGACAGTTGTGGGTAGATCACGGGAAAATTGTCATGTCCCAAATTTGGTATTGGGTCATAATGGGCTAATCACATTGGCCCTATTCATTAGAGTTTGTCAAATTGATGCTAAAGGTCAAATAATTGCCAAGGAGGAAAATTACTAGTTTCCTAGGTTTGGGGTGGAAGCTTTGGGATTTGGAATAATGGGGATAATAAATGATGTTTGAACATTAGAATGGCATAAATATTTAATAAAGGAGATAAATAAATATATACAAGTGAAAATCAAAGTGGCATTTCATCATGAAGACACATGGAGGAAGTGGGACCCACATATGGCTAGATTTCCCCACTACACTTGACATCATTCTCTCACCAATTCGAATTCAAGGTGAATGGTAACATACTTGGGGGAGTCCAAAAGGTATTATTCATGGCATGAATAATCCAAGGTCGAAATATAGAGGAAGAGTAACTCCCATGGAAGAGGAAGAGGCAATTTGGAGCTAGTGAGACACTTGGGCTAGATTCCCTAGCTCTATGACAACAATGATGAAGATGCTATGACACCTATGACAAAAATCAGACCTAAAGGCTGACATATGACATATATGACATGTCAGGGCTAAAAATAGACTCCAAGAGGGTGCTCAAGGGTGTTAGTGCAACTAAGATTCTTCCACATGTGATTTGGTGGAAGTGGGAGAATAGGAATTGTTGTACAAGTGGCATTCTTTGGAATCTCTTCCCAACTTGAGTTGGCATGAGTCTCTTGGAAGGAATTCGACCCATGGAGGAAATTATAACTTTATAAATGTCAATAAAAAATAATGAAACCAGCTTTTGATCATTTGTAGAATTTGCAATTGCATTTGTGAAGAGGGAGAGCTAGTGGGTGACTAGTTTCTTGCCTTAGCCAATTTGGAGGGTGAACGATTCCCATCCAAGTTGGTAATTGGAAATTCCATTCAGACCTTTCATTTGGAGATTTAATGGAGTATTTATTTTCAGGTGTAAGCTACAGGGAAGCTCATGGTTTCTTCTATTGCAGCTCCTCCTTCAACCATTTCCAGTTTTGATGGCATATTCTTGATCCTTGAGGGAGGGCGTTTTTGGTGAGCTATTGTACTCTTTGGGAAAGATTTTAATGCACCATTTATTTTTTAATATGAATTAAATACTCTTCTCTTCATCTCCAAAAAGTTTCATGTCTAAATTCCAAGTAGAAATGTATAAATCTCATTTTTAATGGAAGAACAATGCCATTTCCCCACTACCTTGTTGTGAGCCAATGTATTGATGATGATTTCGAATGAATGGATGATTATTTAATATATTTTTGATCAATATACTTCCATGTATGTCTTATACAAGTTTCATGTACTGTACTTGAGCATTTGAAGCATTTTTACTTAGTTTAGTTGTATTGGGAGGTGAAATAGTGCCATTTCCCCAAGGGTCGAATTGAGGATTTTTGCAGTTGAATGGGAGAGGGTGAGAAAAGTTGTAATAATCCATTAATGGTGCATATGATACTTTAATAAAATAATTAACACATTACATACCTCTTTTTATAAATTTGAGTGGGTTTGGAGGCATTTGGGAAGCCATTTTCAATACTTACCCTAGGGGGATTTGAACCCCAAATTACTAGTAAAATTGCATAATTGGTCCATAATATTAAGAGAGTTTGTAGAGGTATTTTGGTGGACATATTTCATCCATAAAAATCATATTCAAGTTCTAATATCATTCATACACCTTCCTTGAAGATTTGAAGGCATTTGGAGTCAATTTGAGACCTAGAGACCAATACTAGTCAAAGGAAAATCACTAGTAAAGTTACCTACAATGATCAGAATTGAAAGAGGATTTGTAGAAGTATTTTAAAGGTCCAAAGGCATCCCCAAAACACATATTTATGTTCTAATATCATTCATATACCTTCTCAGAATATTTGGGATCATTTGGGGCAAATTTGGGACCTAGAGATCAAAACTAATCCAAGGTCGAACTAGGGAAAGAAAGTGGAAAATTGCCTTTTTAATAAAATTCCTAACAAGGGACATTACAAAAATGGATGAAAGTCATAGGCAGACTGTAGGAAAAAGGCCGAAAGTCACAGGTGGATAGCAGGAAAATGGCTGAAAGCCGCAAGCGGACTGCGGGAAAAAGGCCGAAAGTCGCAGGTGGATAGTAGGAAAATGGCTGAAAGCCGTAGCTGGACCATGGGAAAAGGCAAAAAGTCACAGGCAGATAGTAGGAAAATGGCTGAAAGCCACAGGTGGACTGCGGGGAAAAGACCGAAATTCGCAGGCATATAGCAGGAAAATGGATGAAAGCCGCAAGTGAATTGCGGGTAACTGGTAAGGAGCTGCGGTCGGATCGCAGAAAACAGGTTAAGAGCTGCAGTCAGATCGCAGGTAATAGATTGAAAACCACCGGTAGATCACAAGAGACATTCTGAGAGCTGGGGTCGGATCGTAGGTAACCGTCTGAAAGCCACGGTCGGATCGCAACTATGGGGAAAAAATACGCGGTTTACGGTAGCAAACCCGACTGCCAAAAGGGATAGCTGAAAGAAAAAACAGAAAAATATTGCAAAAAACTAAAAATGTCTAAAAAATATAACCAGAAATTCAAAGGAACACTAGAGGAGTCTCCAAAACTGTAGCTAGGGTTTTCACCCTAGCTTGTGCAAATGAGCACCTACTAAGGAGAAGGTACTCCTTAGTAGCAGTTGAGAAGAATGGTGTAATATGACAGTACAATAAAATAAAATTAAACTAACATGAGCATTGACATAAATAACAAAACATGAAAATATGGTGAAGATCTCTCTTTTTGTATTAAAAATTACCTCAGGTGTAGAGGTTGATGAAGCCCTTGCAGCAGTCCAAGAGGGTTGCTTCTAAGCTTCAGTGTTGTTCCTTCTCCTTCTTCCAAAGATATTTGTAAATGGGGCCAAAAGGGTTCTCAAGAATTAGCTCCAAATGGAGAGCTAGGGTTTCAAGGGAATTTTTGGCAGCATGAGGATAGGGATGATTGTGGATATGAAATGGGGAGCATCCATCACCTATTTATAGGTTTTTAGTGGTGGAGTGCTGACCCATGGTTTTGGGCACCATATGGTTTAGGTTAGCTGTATAGGGTTTTTGCTTCCTTTTTTCTCTCTTTTTCCTCTTTTTTGTATTTTTTATTCCCTTTTTAGAGAGTTTTTGCTATTTTTGGAGGAATTTACATTATTTTGGGGGAAAAATGGGGGTTTTGGTCTTTTGGAGGCTTTTTAATGGTTTTTTGGCCTTTTGGAGGCATTTTAATGGGTTTTTAAGGTTTTGGAGGCAAATATGGTAGGAAATATGGACAAATGAGTCATGTAATGAGGGAGATGAGGTAGTGAGCACTTTTTGAGTGTTAACATCCATAATTTTGTACCACTGCCTCTTCACCACTTTTTCAATGCAAATTAAGTGTTCCTCAGCGATCGCAGGATTTTGTAAATGACGATAATTAGACATCTTCCAAATAGACTTACAAGATTAAGCATGCAGCAAATGGAAACATCAAGAAAAACAAAGCAAGGTTTGTGGCGAGAGTATTTTTACAGAAAAGGAGTAGGCTATGATGAGACATTTTCTCCTGTTACCAAGTACACCTCTCCATGATTACTCATTTTTAGTGATGGGATGGAAATTAAACTAGGCTAGATCCAAATCCTAGGCTCTATCAAGCACCGAGAGGGATCAACTCTCCCAAGGTGCAAACCTATCCGAATAGCTCCTTGAGTGCAATACCTGAGCCACCTAATCCTAAGCTCTAAAGTCTCTCGTTTAAGTCTCATATTTACTTTTTACTTTGTATTATTATTTTTTGTTTATGGCCGACATAATATTTATTACTTTTTACTTTGTATTATTATTTTTTGTTTACTTTGTATTATTTTGTTACTGGAAAACACTCTAAAGTCTCATATTTACTTTTTACTTTGTATTATTCTTTTTTGTTTATGGACGATATAATATTTACCACCTAATCTGAAGCTCTAAAGTCTCTAGTTTAAGTCTCATATTTACTTTTTACGTTGTATTATTCTTTTTGGTTTATGGCTGACATAATATTTATTACTTTTTACTTTGTATTATTCATTTTTTGTTTACTTTGTACTATTTTGTTACTCAACAAACTCGACAACACTCGACTAACAAGATCTCCCCCATACTGGGTTGTAGAGCGCCTCTCGGCGCAATCAAATGGATGCATTGAAAACATTTTTCAATGTTGTGATTGAGGAAGAGGTGTACAAAGAGAAACCTCAAGGCTTTGAGATAGATGAGAAGGAGTATCGTGTGTGCATATTAAAGAAGGAACTGTATGGACTCAAAATGGCCCATGGAGGTTGGTATGCCTGTATTGATAGTTACTTGATGAGATTGGGTTTCACCAAGAGTGATGTAGATCCCAACCTTTAATACAAGGTTGTTAATGGTGATCCATGACCACATTGATGGAGGAAAATCCAAAGAAGTTGACTGATTATGCTTTAGATTCATATTTGGTGGATCTCATAATGTATAGAAAGTTGATTGGATCATTGATGTATCTCGTTAATACCATACAAAGTATCTACTTTATAGTGAACACCCTAAGACAATTTATGGTTGTGTCGAAGCATACACATTGGGTGGTAGCAAAGCATGTGTTGAGGTACTTGAATGGGACAATTGGATATGGCCTGAGATATGTCTTAGAAGGAGAAGTGAATTAGCATGGATATAAAGATTCTGATTGGGAAGGAAGTGCAGTAGATATAAATAGCACATTTGGGTGCTACGTTAGCATAGGATCAGTCATGATATCTTGGTTTAACAAGAAGCATAACTTTTTCAGACTCGATACATGATATTAATTCCATTACCCATTTTACACAGAAATTTTGAGTAGGAAAGTGAAAGCATTCATAACAGAGAAATAATTTAGATGGTTAAGAATGATCTCACAACCAATGTATGAATAATGCAGTAGTAATTCGGCCAACATTCAAACATTCCCATAAAAAAACTCCATGTAGGCTTCCTTTAGGAAAAAATAGAGCTTCCTTCATTTATGTAGCAAAGTAATTCAGGTACAAAATTAGTCTATCCTTTCACTTGCCAAATGTCCTTCTCTTCTCTTCTATCTCTATATTTATAGATTTTACAAAATTGTCTCTTCCCAAAACCTAACCCTAGGGAAACACAAAATTTTGTCTTCTAGTGCCTAAAGAGACAAAAAAATTTCCAGTTGTCTTTTAAAAAGTATTTATACAATAAAATATACTCCAGCTATCGTTTACAAAACTAGACTAAAAACAAAGTTAAATTCTAGCTGGCTCTAATGGCCCAACCGATCCTTCTGCCCTTGTTGAACTGTCCTCTTCAGTAGGCCCACTTGCTTCAGCTAGGCTGTCCGCATCTTTAATATAGCTGACCCACTAGGTGATCTCTCTCACAATGGTATTTCCTCTCGCAGAGATTGTCATTTTCAGTTCTATTTCATGTTTGCACAGATCTGATTTAACGCTGGCTTCTCTGCTCCTGCAACTGCTGCCTCGGTGATGCTTTCCAGAAAATACACATGGATAGAAGTATTCCCAATGAACCAATGGAGGCCGTCGGGGCTTAGGACATTGATCTTCTTGATTTATTCTATTTCTATACTTAGTTCACTTTGTAGATATGCCAAACGTTGTTCTCTTTCAGGAAACTCATAAATAGATTGAGGTAAAAACATGTTGCACTTCCCAAAAGTTTCTGCGATTTTTGGGTAGATTAAAGTGTGGCATCTTTTGACGGTCTTTCGGATTTCAATACTTAACTTTGCACCACAACCCATACAAAAATCAACGACTCCACAATCCAAGTCCAATTCATCAGCGGTCTTGACCCATAGGTTTGTTGGGAAACCAAACTTTCCTACTCTCCATTCACATTGCTTATTTATTTCCTCCAAGTGGTGCGCATACCTCTTCTTCAACTTCAACGCCTCAACTTCAATGGATGTCATTCCTGTTATTAATTCCTTCACCCTGCATATTTCTCCTGAAATTAGATTCAGTGATTAATGAATTCTCTTCTGCATCTCGCATGCTTTTTCATGAAATGCAGTTAGGTATGGCTTCTCATTTGCAACCTTGAGCTACTCTAATAGATCCTCTTTTCCCACGTCAGTCTGTCAGGCTGAGGCTTAAAGGATTTATTTAGTTGCACGTTGTTGGATTCAAGCTTCTCTAGTTCTCCCACGCGATCTTTCAAGTTTTTCTTCTCGCTCTCTGAGATTGCCAACTGCAACTCTAGTCTGCTCTTTTCATTCTTGAGCTGGAGGATTTGCAAAGTTGTTTCTTTCCTTTCCTCTTGAAGCTCATTGTACTTCAATCTTAACTCATTCCCTTTTAACACCTCTTTCTGCATGTTACCTTTTATCTTGAAACATAGTTCCCTGTACTTCTTAACATCTTCAACCAGATGATCAACATTATCTTTGCTTGCTTGAGTTGAAGCCACAGTGCATGATGTTGTGAACACACGGTCGATGTCAATCCCTTGGAAAATTGTGGTTTCTGATACTCTGATTTCATATCGGTCCTCCCCAATATTAATTTTCTTCTCTGATTTGTCTACAATAACCTTCTTCCTTTTATCAAAATAAATGGAATCCAGGTTGGCCACTTGGTGCTGCTTTGAAGGATTGTATGGGGTAAGTGCTAACTATTCAGTGGCAACAATCCCTTCATTAGCTATCCCTGATTGCTTTATTGTTGCTAGATCCAAGTCCATGGCCTGCGAGCTGGACATGCCTTCTTCCATGGATTTATTAGATTCTTATGCTTCTTCTCTCTCTTACCTCGCTGCTTGCTATGCCAGCTCTACTAGCTTTGCTACCTCTCGTTCTGCTTTGTCCCTTATTGTCTGCAATGTTTTGGCCTCTTCTTTTTTGATTCTTTCATCCTCTTCTTGCTGCAATTTGGCCGCTTCTTCTTTCTGCAATTTGACCATTTCTTCCTGCCAGATCCTCTCCTCTCCATCTTTCAAATATTTTGCTTCTTGCTCCTGTTAATCTCTAGCAGCTTCTGCATCATGCTGCTGCTTGAATTCTTTCTCCTTTTGGAGTCTTTCTTCTTCCTCCTTTTCCTTCCTCCTAGACTCCTCTGATTGTGATGTTGCTGCCTCTCGTTCCTTTTGGATCAACCCAACAGGTCTGGGGATGAAACTTGTTCCTCTTTTAGGGCGGCAACGTTTTCCCAACTCCGTTAAGTTCCTGGCACTCTGGAAAAATTCTTCATCCTTGTACCACATATGTGCGTACTCAAAAGTAGTTATGACATTGATGCAATGCTCAACAACTTTTCCATTAGGATCATGCCTCCTGCAGAAATTTGTAACAAAATGAAAAACTTCTAAGCCCTGAGCAAAGTTTTCACCATCTTTTTCTTTCTGGAGACTATATGCACCGATGGTGAAGGGAATTGGTGGGTACATACCTTTATTCCTCTTACAGAGAATCTTGCTGGCCCCACTGATGAAAAGCTGCCTTATAGCTTCTTTGTGTATTACAAAATATGTGATGTACCAAGGAAACAAAAAGGGAGTTTGAGATCCTCCACTCATTCAGATATAGGTGCCATCGGGGGAGAAGTAATAGTCCCCAAACTCTTCTATGATGGGCATGGCATTTTTTGACAGACAATTTGGCTCTTCTTTAAAAATGAGCTGGTACAGGGGCATGATGAATTTCTCGCAAATCTGTTTGTAGTGATTTGCATATTTGTTTTCCCATGTGAGTTGGTAAGCTACAAAGAGAGGGGACTCCTTTCTGCTCCAAATGCAACCCAAATCAGGAAAAGGGTGTTTGCTTAATGAGCAATCCATCAAATATGAAGACATGAAGAAATCAACTTTCTTTTGTGGCAGTCCTCCTTGGGCAGCAGTTAAGTGCGAGACCATGCTGTCTGAAATTATGTCGGCCCAATTAAAGATTGTACCGGATCTGGGCACATGGACCATCACTGGCACCCAACCAAGCTTGAAGATGCTTTCATTTGGCATGCCGAAAATTTGACTTAGCATTAAGGCAATGAGTCTGTAAGGAGTCCTTAGAAGCACACTTTCATACTCTTTGTTTCCTCTTTGCCTTATTTTCCTTTCAATTATTAGCATCTTCCTGGCGGACTCCAAGGGGTCTATTTTTTGCTTTGCTATCCATTCATTGTCCAACCGTGCCCTTGCCTGGGGTAACTTGTAGGTAGCCACGATATGCTCTGGTGTGAAGGACGCAAGAATCATCCTGGTATTATCATTAATGAATCTTGTATCAGTATTAACATGAGGGATTATCCATCCAATAACTTTTTAGCATGGAAAAAGCTCTGCACGAGTTGTTGCCTTGTGAAGGCCAGACTTCTTGATGTTCAAGTAGACCATGGTTTCTTCTAAGGTTGCATCAAGGTACTTCTGATCCCTGATAAATCTGTATAACTCACCGCACTGAAATTTTGGGGAAGTGGATCCTGGGGATACTTAGGTGACAGCTCGTGTATCGCCAAACATTGTTTCGAGCGAGGTATCCAATAAGATTTCTACGACTAAGTCTAATTCGGAACGCTTAGCCTTCTATATGACAGATCTCTTGTGCATGTCAAACCTAACATGGTGAGGAGAACACAAATGAGTAGTTGAGAATCTTATGAGCAATCATTGTTTAGCCAGTCAACACATTATTCAAATCTATGGAGATTAACAAAACTTGAGCATACACAAGTGTTAACTTTTAGTTAAAAAACTAGCTTTTCAAAGACAAAAATAATGGACAAGAGCATTTAGACAAAGACACCCATGCATTTAAACGAGAAACCGATTTAACAATAGACTATCATTATGAGCCGAAACAACCTGCTTGGGTTGGCCTTTAAAAGGCATGCTCATGCTGAGAATGTCGCTGAGGGATAAGGTGTTTCCTCAAAATAGTATTTGCATTTATACGAATTATCCTTTTCAGCCATCGGACGAATGCAAGGGAAAGGCCTTTCCATAACATAGAGAATGACCGACATGCCAGACTATGTGCTCGTGGAGCACAATGCATAGTGGCCGCAGAATATATCACCTTTCCATATATCAATAAATTCATAGAAAATATCACCTTTTTGCATTTACTCTTGAAATTAGAGAAACTATGTTGTAATTAGATTCTATATATAGATTCTATTCTTCCAATAATTAGATTCTATTATTGGCAACAAGAATATTTGAATTGTTTACTCCTAGGATTTCTCTCGGTATATCAACCTATAAAAGAAGGCTTATAAGCATATCTCCAAAAGTAATTAGTAAAGATGATATCCACAATATACTTAGATGAAAAGAAAAACACATCTAACAGACAAAAAACAACCAACTATCCAGAATAAATTTATATACTGAATAAAAATAAAATTAAACGTCTAGGGAAGATTCTGCCATCCCTTCATACATGAAAGAATTTCATTTCATCTTGTGCGCCTATTTACTCGTTTTTATTTTTTCTTATTTTTCTTTTGTGTGCTCAGCTGGTGCTCCTCCTTTTTTTTTTGTGTGCTCAAATGCTCCTCCTTGTGTGTGCTCAACTGCTCCTCCTACTTTCTGTTTTGTGTGCTAGGTGGTTGCTTCTCCTCCTTTTTGTTTTGTGTGCTAGACTGCTCCTTTTCATAGATGAGAAGAATGTTCCCTGTTATTTTGCACACACTAGAAAACAATATTAATGACACTTTGATGTCATACACTTTGTACCACAGGTTCTCCCAGAGGGAAATATGAACCGAGCAATGCTCGTCACAATAAATATCATTTGCATACTTGGAAGCTCTTACATAGGAGATACCATGGCTTACAATTCCTGTATTTCCTCTGTCGACAACCTTAGAAACCACTTAGAGTTTATATTTAGCCTTCATTGTTGGAGTAGCCTTTGACTCACCTAGTTGGATGAGATTGAGAAACTTATCAAGAATAATATGCACCTCTATGTTAAAAAGCACCTCTAGGTTAAAAATCAAAGTATGCGGAAAATGGGTAACTGTAGTTTGAAATTGTTTTGTGTGGAGAATGTCAGAAAATAACCATTCAGAGGGGTGGTTTGGATACGGTTAATAAAGGATATAGCATCACCATGATAGACATGACCCTAAATATAGATTCATTATGTGAATATATCCAATATCAATAAATTCATATAAAATATCACCTCTATTACTAAAGGAAATATTTATCAAATTGTATTGCTTGAATTTTTTTTCTTACTAAATTTATATACAGAATAAAAATAAAAGTATTGTATGTAGACATGTATCTTGAAGCCTAAAACAAGCATTGCCCAAGATCAGTCCATGTACTATATCATAAAACTATGAACAAGTTCAAGGGAAAGAAAATTCATATAGATAACATTTTAGTGCGTAGAAGAAATTACATAAAGAACAAAATTGTATAGCAATATGTAGCATTGAAAACACATAGAGAGATACAACTAGTATTCATATAGAGTTTATACCTATACCGATACCTACTATGTATTTTTGGTTAGAGGATTGAACTATCAAACGGAAAATGGTAGAAAAGGAACTTATCCATTAAGCTTAGTTATAACCCACATCAACTAGAAAGAAATGAAACACAAAGTTATAACCTATAAACGAAGTTTAGTAAACCATGTGGAGAATTACCCACACCAACTAGAAAGAAATGAAAGAAAATCAAACGGAAAATGGTAGTAAACCACGCGGAGAATTACCCACATCAACTAGAAAGAAATGAAATACAAAGTTATAACCTATAAACGAAGTTTAGTAAACCATGTGGAGAATTACCCACACCAACTAGAAAGAAATGAAATAGGATATGTCGCGGATATTTGTGGGACTCAGTACATGATATCAATGTTTAGAATCTCTCACGCAAATTACATCGTTAGAAATATATATTCCTATAATTAGACTTTATTATTAGCAACAAGAATTAATTTGACTCTATTATTGACAACCAGAAGAATTTCTCTTAGTATATAAACCTATAAAAGAAGGCTAATAAGTATATTTCCAAAAGAAATTAGTAGAGGTGATTCCCACAAGCAAAACACATATAACAGACGAAGAGCAACCAACTATCCATCTTAGTTTTCTATTGCGTATAACGTGCCAAAAGTGACCCTCATTAGCTTGCACATGCCCGTACATGAACGGATAGATCCATTTTTGAAAGAAATATGTGATTTAAATTCCAACAAATATCTTGAACACCAAATCATGAAGAAATATCTTGGCATAACATTTCAAATCTTGATTTGATTTCTTGTCAATCTAAGTGTTTTGTGGACAATCTACCGAGAGCGGACTCAAGGCCTGATCTCCCTAGCTTAACATAAGTCTAGAACAAATAAGGCAGAACATAAAATACTTTCCTAGTTTGTATAGAAATACAAATGAAAGAGTAGATTGTTTACCTTAGATTTGTAGATCCCTTTCTCCTTCGTTGATCCAATGCTCCAATGCTTCCAGATCGCAGGTTGCTAAACCCCGTAGAACATATAACAAACCACGAGAAGTGAAATCATATATCTCATATGATAGATCTAAGTTAACAGTTAAGGAGGAAAACTCTAAACATCATCGAGGTGACAACATTTATGGAAAGCAATTATATTAACTGTATTGAAAAGTGAGGAGTACAATAGAAAAGAGGATTACAACCGTAGACTTAACGTTGCAAGCTCCTTCCGACAAGCCATTCCAAATCTCCTAGAGAGAAGTGGATGTTCCCCAAGCTAGAGTGTCAGATCTATTGGTCTTGATTTCACCAGCATAAGAGTACCATCGGCTTCCTCCCTTGGGATGGGAGTGAGCTTCATTTAAATAGGACTAAGTGGATAGGGTATGGATAGGATAGGTTGAGATATGATAGGAGAGACTTAAGGGATCCTTCCAAGGTGTTAGGAATCGAGTGCTAGCTCCCCCAAGAGGTCAAGGATAGGGTCCCAAGTCAACAAACTTTGAGAAGGGGATCGAAGGGATATTTTTATCTATTAACTGACATTGGCACCCTGCAATGGAAAAAGATGCGATGTCACATGTTGCATGAGTGCAACCTGTGACGACCTCTCAAAACCTAGTACAAATGGGTACAAATAATTCCAGGTCAATCACTCAGTTAAGGTAACTCCAGGGGTGTATACACTAAATCTCATGATGGGAAGATTTTAGGTGTAATAGAATGCCCCCCAAAGCATGAAGTTGTTGAAGATAGATAGGTGAAGTGATTTGATAGAAGGAATGGCAATGGACTTTGTTGGACGAAGGACGCTGTTGTAGTACATCTGACTCTAAGTACATAGTCTCACAATTACTCACAACATGGATTTCCACCAATACAATGCAGATCCATGGTAGTAATGACTGACTGAACACAATCATGGATACTAGACACAAGCGTAGATCCATGATGAGATGATAACATAGCCATGACCAATACAAATGTGGATCCATGTGATATAACTCAATACAAAATCCATCACAACCTGGGTAAAATATGATTTCCCAGGGTCTTCAAGATAAACCCGCAATGATACGAATCTATGCATGTGATTACAAAGATCTTGACGTCTAACATGGTAGAAACCACTTGATTACCGGTCATTGATGTAAACCATTAACAAGCATGAGGGATATCACCATTAATGTCAATGATTCCCAAGGTATCAAAGGACATATCCCCAAGTGTGAATAAGTGAGTTGAATTTGAACCCAAGATGAAATCTTTCAATCAAGAGTCAATGATGTAAACTCATGTTGAAAGCGAGGTAACCTGCCATTGAGGCATGCAGGGTCAAGGTACTTGGTTGGTTTCTAGATTAAATTCTCGGATGATGAGTTGATGTCAACAAGGATGAATCTGTCGAAGGAGGGCCATGATGAATCCCCCATCAATCGACAAAAAACACGACAAAATATGTGTAGAGTAGATTGGATGGTATAGTAACATGCAAGACTAACTCAAAGTAAACCGACATGGTGGTGGGTGTACTGACTGCAGATGATAAATGGCGGATGTATTCTTAAACATGGGCATGGCATGACTTGGCAGTATTGACATGATGAGTAAAACAATAACTCCTAATGAAACTGATGAGGGAATCTTTATTTGAATGACTCAAAGGAGTAACAAGACTCAAGAAGTAGGTAAAACTCGAGGAAAAATGGATGACCCAAGTACAGTATGCAAATGCGGGTGAGTGCCATGTTCAAGAACGATTACATACCTCCACTAACAAAGTGTGTAACATAAAAACTTTCCTTTTTCCCCATCATGAATGATGAGTGCCTCATGTGTTTTTTACAAGCTTGATGAGGGTAACTAGATGCTCGGTATAGCTCATATCATAGATGAGTCCAATCCCAAGTATTTTCCGAACCTGGGATAGGAGGGGTTCGTTCCATGGCGGGCCCTTCAATGTAAGATTTTAACGAGTCCATAGAAGGTAAAATCGGTTGTCATTTCATGTTTAGAGAGTCTGAAAAAGAACTAAAGAAGACTCCAATGGTCCTTTTTCGTAAAGTTATCCTCATCGCCCAAAAAAGTGTAAAACAACGCGGGAGAGGAATCTTCCAGTCATGATTGGATGGAGTGTACCGTTTTCGTAAGTAGTGCCCTTGGTCTGAAAATGGGGTAAACCATCACCAGGAAGATGACCATTCAAATACTTTAACAAGCATGAACGTGACAAGTTCGCTTGGAAATATTTTTGTTTTTCGAGAGCCTGAAAAGAGCTTAAAGGTAGACTCCGGGGGGTATCCTTTTCCGTGGGAGTTTAACAAGTCCGGAAAAGAGATAAATCGCAACTCGGTACTTATTCTCATAGTTCCAAGAGCACGAGAACAAACGAAGAGTAAGCTCATCATCATAAAATAATTACAATCTAACCGTTGCAAAATAATGACAAAACATTCAAGGGATTCTTCCATACCTGAGATGACCGTTGTAATGCAAGAAACAACACAAAAGACCACTTAACAACTCCGCACACTTGGAAACTAGGTCACATAGTCAACTGATATTCCAAATATGATCAAAGATGATTAAAACTATAGCAAATGACCTAAAAGCATCAAATATTTGAAAAAGGAATATTCTATTTCATTTATAAATAGAAAAATGGGTCAAATATAGTCACCATTGTTTAATTTTCCAATTTGGGAGAAGAAGTGCCAATTTGGAGCCAAAACTTTACTTGTCAATTCCGGGAGCTACGAGCTGCCATTTCACCCACCATCTGGAGCAGGTAAGCCTAAACTTCATCCAAAAAAATTGTAGTGGATTACATTTTGATTTTAGGTCCATTTTTTAGGTTTTTTGATGGATTTGTGGAGGGCTATTGTGCCCTCAGCTCGTCCCAGTCTGCGCTTTCAAGAACTACGACGAGACCGACTCGATGCAAGTCCCAAAAACATGGAGTGCGGCATCATCACACTGTGTGCAATAGCATAGTGTGACGGCAGAAACGCATACCCCAACCATCAAATTAAACCCAAAAGGTGGACTTTCTTTGGTTGAAGTGAGGTCTAACATTGTTTAAATGCCCACTTTGACAAGTTTATAGCAAGAAAACATGGTATTAGAGTGGTGGGAAAGAGAACATGAGGCAAAATATGTATAAGCCGCCAATGATCCACAATGTGTAAATGCTTTTAGAAACTGTGGTTTGCTCAAGTTCTTCGAGATTCAGGGCATCAGGGCCCAAATCCCACTGTTGTCACATATGCTCTGGTGCTGGGATGCGGCTTAGCAACACTTTTTTATTGGTGAGCACATTCTCACTATAGATGTTGAGGACATCTATTTTCTTATCGGTTTGTCCTAGAGAGGGGACCCTGTAGTTCTCACCGGATCACGAGATAGTGATCGCACTGTCGATGACATGGTGATGCAGCATTGTACTACTCATGCTTGATCCTCTAGTGGGAAGATTCCCATTAGGGATGTTGTAAACCACCCACTGCGCGCCATATTGTTCACTATTACTAGAGTGGCGGGGAGCCAAGCCCCACACATGGCCACTCGGGAATAGATGCTCTATGTGGAGGACTATATGTCCCCCAATATCTTCAACTAGTGCGAGGGTCTCCTTGCAAACATCCAAGCTCAGCTCACCAAGTGTCGGCGGGGAGAGCTCAAGCAGTTTGGATATGGATCAATAGTGATATCATTCCTCTTGGAGCGGATCCCTCTCTTGCGCCCACAAGTACGACTGGATGACACAGATCCTAGGGATCCTCACATGCTCATATGGGCAGAGGTGATGGCCCGTCATGGTGGGGGCCCTATCATCAGCTTTGGTGTCAAGTTCTTCAGCTGGATGGAAGGCCAGTTGCTCATGGTTGAGGACTACCTGTATGGTGGTATAGATTTCAGAGAGGATCCCGACTTAGTGCTTCCTAAGGGTACATCATGGGGAGACATCGGTAAGAACAAAAACCCTTGTATTTTTTAGTTTTGTATATTTATGATTTTTTTTGTTGTAGTGCTGACAAGTATATAACACGTGTGTGCAGATGTGGGTCCCATACGGCCCGTAGGAGTCTCTCTTTTGGCGAGGAGAGATAGAGGTGGGGAAGTAGTTATGCCCCCAAGTTCTCATGCTGCCATCATGGAGAAGGAGGACGTGTACAGGAACTTTTCCCCGCTGACAATGGATGTTCCTGAGCTAGTAGTAGATGACTTACCAATACCTATGCAGAGGTTCGGAGTTGGAGCATCTGTACGATTCAACGCCTTACTCCACAAGGTAGAAAGGATAGTGGAGTGCTTCCATTCTCAATGACAGATAGTTGTCTATCCTAGGGGTGTACGATCCAGGTGTCAGGACTGATGACGTTATTATACTTGTACTGAGAGCTTAGAGGCCTTAGATTTTGTACTACTGAAAGCTACAAGGCTTCTGATTTTGTAGAGACTTACTGAAATCCATCATGCTTTAGATTTTTGTACTAGCACTACTTTTGATGATATATATATACAGACATTCCCGACGATTTATACATTATGTGTTTCAAAAATAATGAGTGATGTGATCTTGTTCATACGGTTTTTTTTTTATACAGTGCATTATTTACATGTCGTGAATGCTTTTACATATTATGAGTATTATGTGTGTGCGATGGACCAATCTAAATTGAAGTTGTCCATTGAGTCAACAACTTTGTTTAACTCTCATGGAATGTGTAGGTATTGAATGGATTCAAATGACCTTTCTAGGAGACGGACTCGTCTAAAGAGACGGAGTAGGGTAGGATCACAGATAGCGTAGACCAGGTTAAGATGGGAAACCACTAATTGAGAATCCATGTGGATGACAATGTGGTTCATACCCAAGGAAATAGCAACGGTTAGTGCTCCAATTACTGCCTGATACTTTGCAGCATTGTTGGTTGCGAATCCAAGGCAATTTACTCCTGAGCCGATGAGCTCTCCTGTTGGGGAATACAGTACCCAGGCTTCTAATGCAAGTTTATGGGTATGCCGGCTGGTACAGTCCACAAATATGTAGTACATTTCCATCTACACACGCAGACAAAACATGGTATAAGAAGCGGAAACAAGATCTAAATACACTCAAAGGAAAACGCATCACACCACACAAAAACACACAAACACGCCATGTAGAGTATATACAAGAAATTCTATGCATGGCAGGTTCAGGCATAGTACTTCTTCAAGTAAATCCCATTACAGGGTTCACCCAAAGATATTCCATCATAATCTTAAAGCTCGTAAGATCCCTTTTCCAAACATATTTGACAATGTAAGGTCCGTGCCACATGGACTCAAACTTTTTGGCTCCTAGTTTGTCATGTTTCTAGTCGTATGTGAGGACCAAGTCACCCTTGTTGAAGATACGAGGTTCAACCGACTTGTCGTATTGAACTTTGATGCATTTCTTGTGTGCTTCATTAGCAAGAGTAGCATCTCGATGGGACTCGTCAAGTTTTGCTAAGTACAAGAAATGTTCTTCCTCGGCAGTAGTGTTAGGAAGAATTCCGACAACGAGTTGTAGAGATGGAATTTTGCACTCTATACGAAGGATAGCCTCCAATCCATACACCAACTAGAAAGGAGTGAAACTTGTGGCGGTTTTAATGGAAGTTCTGTAGGCCCATAATGCTGAAAAGAGCATATTATGCCAGTTGGACTTATGCGTACCTACCATCTGTTGGACCATAGTTTTCAAGACCTTGTTAATGGCCTCGACCTGTCCATTGGACTGCGGGTAGTAGGGTGTTGATTTTTCATGGCGAAAACCCAATCTATCACTCAGTTCATCAACCATGTGGTTCTAAAAGTGAGAACCATGATCGGTAACTATCGCCTGAGGAACTCCAAGCCGCGCTATTACATGATTGAACATGAAGAGTGCGGTGGTTTTGCCGTCGTTTTTATATGTAGGGATTGCCTCAGCCCACTTTGTGAAGTAATCCACAGCCACAATGATGTAACTATGCCCCCCGCTCGAGGTAGGCTTACAATGCATAAAATCGATACCCCATTTTGCAAAGAGGCCCATGGCAATAACCGATTGTAATGGGGCGGGATGGGTGCACTTCTTCATATGGAAGTGTTGACATGGAGGACATATTTTCACGGCTTCAATACAATCTTTGAAGAAAGTAGGCCAATAATATCCTACATGCAAAATCTTTTGGGTTGTAGCCATCCAAGAGAGGTGACCACCACACGCCCTAGCGTGACAGTCATTCAGAATGCATTCAACCTCATCGTGAGTTAGACAACGTCGAAGAATTGAATCGACGCCACGACGGTACAAAGTATCACTGATGATCAGATAATACTTCGCATGGTGACGTATTCTATGATGGTCGTTGCGAGACAGTTGGGGGCTAAAGCATTGGGTTTGAAGATATAACATAATATATCCATACCATGGATCAATCGTACTGATGAGAAATAATGATTCATGTGGAAAAGATTCATTGTGCTCAACTTTTGCATTAGGACGGGGAAAGTCATAGATAAGCTCAGCAAGTACCAAGGACTTCTTAGACTTGGCTTTCTCAAAAAGAAAGTCAAATTATTGCAGTATCACGATCCATCGTGAATACTTTCCCCCAAGAACCTGACGTGGAAGTATGTGGTACATGGGGTTCGAGTTTGCAATGATGGTGGTGGTGAGGAGCAAGTATAGTGCCAGAGCTTTTGGACGACGATGAATGCTGCGAAAGCAAGTTTTTCGACATGTGAATATCTAGTTTCAGTGTTAGTGAGACCCTTACTCACATAGTATATTACATGTTTCTGGGCGCTTTGATCCTCCTGTACCAAGACCATGGTGATAGTGGTAGCAGAAGCAGCGAGATATAACATGTAATCTTGGAAATAGTTTTGTGGTTGGAGCACGGGAGCATGCGTGATGGCATGTTTGATGCTGTCGAAGGATTTTTGATCTTGATCGTCCCAAATGAACAGGACATCCTTCTTAATAAAATTCATATACCCCTAAGTCTTCTCCGCGAATTTACAAACAAAACACCTTAAACAAGTCACCTTCCCTTAGAGACTTTGAAGTTCCATCACATTGGTTGGAGGTGGTAGGTTGACAATGGCCTCCACCTTTAAGGGATCGATGCATATCCCATCCTTCGAGACTATGAATCCTAAGAGGCATCCAGACTCAACGCAAAAGATACACGTATGAGGATTCAAATGGATATTGTACCGTTTTCATGTGAGGAAAATGGTCGTCAGATGGTCCATGTGGAACTCACGTTGCTTTGAATGAGCAGGGAAATCATCCAGGTAAGGTTCCACAAAGTCCTTAATGTCATGGAAGGCATACGACATGGACCACTGGAACATGGTGCCAACGCTTTTAAGGACAAACAGGAGTTTGCGGTATGCAAATGTCCCCCAAGGACAGATGAAAGCCATCTTATGTTGGTCAACTGGGTTGATCTCAATCTGGTTGTAACCAAAAAATCCATCCATGAATGAAAAGATGACGCTTCCGTCACAATTGTCGATAATCTAGTCAATGAACGAGGTCAAGTAGTTGTCCTTTGGACAAGCCTTGTTAAGGTCCCGATAATTGACATAGACACGAATGGTACCCTACTTTTTGTTTACAGGGATGACGTTTGAGACCCAATCCGTCAACGAGACAAGATAGATGAAGCCAGCCTTTAAGAGCTTTTCAATCTATGCCTTGCTTGCTGCAGTCTTTCGAAGGTGTACTGATCACAACTTTTGACTTACAGATTTGATGTTGGGATATGTTTTTATTTCATGAGAAACAATCACGGGGTCTATCCTAGGAATCATATCATAGAACTAAGCGAATACATCTTGAAACTGCTTGAATAAGGCTATACCAATAGCTATTTCTTCAGGGGAACACTTCTGGCCTATGCGAATATGTTCCACTACACCAGGTTTCATCGAAATGTTTACCGGGGTGGTAGGCTCAATGTTGGCCAAGTTTCCCTCAGTGTCTGAAAGACATGTGAGTATGGGGGAATGAGGGAATGGGTAGATATCCGGTGAAAAGATGGTGCTAATGTTGTCCTCTATGTACTCCAAAGGAGGAAGAAAAGTGGTCCTCCGGTGCTGATTGGATAGCCTCATAAATGCGTTCAGTAGGTGAAAGAGGCATTGCATTTCCAATCAGGGGTGTTGTTGCTTCTCTAGGTACAAGCCAAGTATCAGTGGAGTGAGATGAAATCTCTGTGGATATCATGTTCACCGAGGAAACATGATTAGGAGGGTCCGAAGTTGGAAAAACTCCCATGAGAGATGAATCTTTGAAAAGGCCAACCCCTATACTCTCATACTGTTTTGATGTTTGTCCAATGGAAGGAACATGGTCACCAGGATGAGTAGTAGTGTCCAGTGTGCAAAAATCTAATTGGTCAACAGTAACAATTTGTCCTTGGTGGGGGAATTGTACTAAGCAAAAGACTGAAGAGGCCACCGCCTGCATGGTGTAAAACCAATTACGACCAAGCAAGAGATTATAATCTATCGAGGCCGAGACCACTTCCACGTTAATGGTTATGGTCTTTCCGCTCAGCTCAACTGCGAGAGCTTGTAGGAGCCCATGAGGTTGAAATCCACGCCCATCGAATGCTTTCAACTTGGTAGGAGAACGATTCAATTTGGGAGAGCCGATGGCTCTCCAACAGGCGATCGACATGACAAAAGTAGAGGCGCCTTCATCCAAAAGGGTATGATGGACAATTTTCCCAACAAAGTTCTTAGCTACTTGGAATGCGAGTTGATGGGAAAGCCTCGGCTTGAAGTAGTCAAGTCGGAACATGATGGTATTCGAAGAATCAAGGTCAACTGCACCGATTGCTGCAAGGAGAGTTTTACGTTGATTAGGACAATTTTGTAAAACTTCCAGCATGGACATGGCACAAGGAGCTTGTGCCAAGTCCTCTACGATATTGTAATTCTGTGCTGCCCTATCATTAAGATTGAAAACAACTTTTAGAATCGTGCTCTTGGGCGGTCGCAATATCGAATCTAAGGATGGCTTCTCAATGGTGAGAGAATCCGATGGTACCGTGACATCAGGTAAAGAGTTGGAATCTTTTTCAGTATTACTTCCAATAGGTTCCTTTGAAGGGACCGAGTTGTATGATCGCAAGCGAGTGTTCAAATTGATCGTCTCATTACACACCATAAGAACATGCACGGTATTGGATGGTTCCCCCTAGGCTGGAGGGGTTGAGAAATAATTTTCTGATTTTGAGTGGGAAACAGATCGTTGAGGATTGCGTGAGTCGGCTTACCCCTAAGAAACTTTTGGACTTCATCTCTATGGGGACATTCTTTGGAGAAGTGATCATCTCCGCACAGTAAACAATGATACTTTAGATTCAGTTTCTATTTGGTATCATCAGGAGTGCTCTTTTGTTCTTGCTGGGTGGAAGACTTCTTAGGTTTCCCTTTGTTCTTCTTCTTGCCGTTGGACTTCTGAGATGAAGTTGATTGGACAGAATTCACCTCTTCAGTTACAGCAGGAGTGGTCAATTTGGTGGTGTTGTGCCCAGCCTGAGTTGGTAATGGGGAGGAACCATGAAGGTTTGATGATCCAACAATGTTAGGAGCAGGCTGGGTGGTAAGGGATCCAATGATGCCATCATTTTGGGGTCCCTTAGGAGGTTTTGTGGGGTCATAAGTGTTGCGGGGTGCGTTGGCAAGAATCTCAAACAACGTGCCCGATTGAGCATGGACCAAATCTAGGTAATGGGCACGAGCGATAGCTTGCTCTTCAATGACAGCACCACCCATGGAAAAATCTCGAGCTATGTGAGGGATGAGAGACTTTTTAAACCAATCTGCTAGTAGTTGGTATGGAATGGGAGCCTTAATCAAGCGTCTTCTCCTCCGCCACTCATGTATATGAGTAGAGATATGAGTAGCGGTATTCTGGCGGAGAGAGGTGAAAAGGTCTATACTAGTTTCGTACTGCATAGGCAGTTGGAAATGAGTCAAAAATTTCATAGCAAGAGAACCGAAATCATGAAAAGAATGAGGTGGTAGTTCGATATATCACTTGGCAGTTGAACCAGTGAGAGTCCGTTGAAATAATCTCAGACGGATCGAGTCATCCATCAGAGAGTTGGATGAACACCATAAATGGTATGTCATCACATGGTGTTTAGGATCCTCATCCAGCTTGCCATCAAACTTAGGGATATTAGATGGAAGTTTCACTGGAATCGGGGGCCAGTTAGTTCTATGGTAGATGGGGTCGTTTGTCAGTCGAGACAGATCGGGTAGGTCCAAAGTAGACAAAAAGGGCAGCTGTTGATTAGGCTGCGGGTACTGGTAGTACTATTAAGGCATGTAAGGATCGGTAGGACCTCGTATTAACTAATTAAAGGGTGACCACGGAGGAAACTGACCGTAGGGGGGGTGTCACCCGGACCGTAAGGGGGTATGCCACCATCAGGTGGTCCATTCCAATAAGGTGGGGTTCCACCTTCACCATCGGGAGGAGGTGGAGGTCTGCCACCACCGCCGGGGTCCATAACCATAATAACATGGCCCGCCACCACCTCCGCCTTGGCCTAGAGGGGGTGGTGGAACAACTTCACCACTAGAAGGATGCCCCCCTCCCCCACCTTCACCACCAGAAGGATGAGGGTCTCCACCACCACCATAATAATTAGATCTACCACCGCCTCCACCTGGAGGGGGTGGTGCACCACCTCCATCACTCGAAGGGAAGTGTCCTCCCCCACCATAATAGGGTGGTCCTCCACCACCTCCGCCTGGGGGAGGTGAAGGACCATTCTCGCCACCACCGGAAGGGTGGGGGTCATTGTTGGTATAATGATTTGGACCTTTTCCAAAAGGGAGAGGTCCACCTCCTCCAAAGTTGGGGGGGAGGGCACCACCTTCGACGGGAGGTGGGGGTGGACCAATCGGCTGTGGTGGTGCTTGAGGGATAGTTCGTTGGGGTCCATGTTGTAAAATGGGTTGTTTCCCCCAAAACGTGTAAGGATTTTCGGGATAGGGTATCTCAATGGTGCGTTTCCAGGATTGGATTGACTCGATGCAGGGTTAATGGAACTTGGATACGCTTGACTCCATGAGGGTTGAGTTACATTGGATGGTCCCCCAACATGAGATAATCCCATGGTGGATGGTCTAGCGGGTTGGGAAGGTCCAACGGGAGGTCCGTTGGGGATTCCACCGCCTACATTCTGGTTAGGAAATGGGGGTTTCCCCCCAGCCACAATAGGATGACCACTATACAAAGGTTGAACCAACATAGGTTGTTGATTAGCTACCATAGTGGTAACGTTACCAATGAGATAATTTGGGGGAATGGAGTATCCTCCTCTCGAATTTTGAGGTGGGGGAGGAATTGGTAAAGTAACTGTGGTAGTGACAGGTGTGTTGGACTATTGTCCTTCAACCAGTTGGTTCACTTGAAGTGCAGGTCTGGACTCTTGCGAGGGTTGACCAGTCTCATTAATGGTCAGGTTGTGGAGGGATGGTTTGGGTGAACCAAAAGATATCGGATGAACTGAGGTGTCTCTATACCCAGGTCATTGCTAGAGACTTTGTCTTCGAAGTTCATCCCTGTAACACGTAATCGTTCCAGACGATCATCAATAGGGCCGAAAATCTCGGTGGGGTTAGGCCTATGGAAGGGTCTAGAGGGTTCTGGGTGGCCTAGAGATGATGTCCAATAGGTTGTAGCTGGATCAACAGTTGCTGCAGGTTCGTCCTGGGGTTGATTTATCCACTCCAATGATCCAGGCTCTCCCGGAGTGAAAGGAGGTAAGTATGGTGAAGTGGGAATTTATGCTTCTTCAGCCTGTGGGGGATGAGAGGTAGATGAATCTGGAGGAGTATGTGGAAACAAATTTCCTCCAATATTCAGAGTGGGGTTTTCCACTTCTTGTGACCCGACCCTGGCATGTGGATCCATCCTTACCCTCAAAATTACCTCCTGGTTAAGGGGATATTCTTGTGGAAAATTTTGGATTCTACGGGACCTTCTCCAAGGAAAGTCATCCAGAGTGACTGAAACAAAAAGTTTCTCCTAAGGAAAGCTAAAAGAAAAGCAGACCAGACAAAACCCAACACAAACTAAGGCCACAAGCAAACTTATGTGATAAGAGTGGATTCAAAGTCTGGAACCTCACGGGATTATCAATGCATTGCAAACCGCTATATACAGTAGGGTCCAACAATATGACATGATAAGGAGGATTGGGACCGTACCCTTGCTTACATACTCGATTGCCTGGACAGTACGTGTGTGCTAATCTCCTTGAGTGTTATTCTTGTTGTATTGCTTTTCCAAGATGACCAAATGTTTAACTTAGTTGGTTTTAGGAATCCTAGTGGTGTCTCCTGATATACGCAAGGTATGTGGGATATCAAATCCGTAGTGGTGATGTCTAATGCACAATCGTTCTGCAAGAGACTTTTTGATATACTACCGAGTACGTGATACACCCTTCGATATACACCAAGTATGTATTATTGTACTTGGTGGGTACGTGAAAGAGCTCGATATATTGATAAGTATGTGGAAGACTACAATACCCCCGGAATACAATGCTGGAAAATAACGACAACTTCCATGCTTAACAACGCCGGAACACGTCTCTAACTTACACACAAGTTGCTAAATTTTTTACCTAGTTCTACCGTTAATTTTATCTGGACTGTTAGGTGAAAGAATGAGGTGAAAGTATGCTTTTCTTTTGATTAATGCTACCTATGGGAGGGAGAAAATTTTTTATTTCCAACAATTTTACCAAAGCAAATGCAATAGTTCCGAGTTCAAACAAGTTTGACAATAAAAGCATTCTTTTCATTTTGTCCAAAATGCAAGAAATTACAACACTACTAATCCAAATCACAACAATTTTCCCTTTTCAAAACGAAAATGATGCTAGGTAATGAAAACAGAGAATTCTAAGATGGAGTATGCAAGCTTTTCAATTTCACTTTCAATGGCCTAAAAGCAATGAAAATAAAAAATGCATCTACCTTTCCTTAGCATGGAACTAATTTTGCAAAAACTGAACTATACTTTGGATCTTTCGAGAAAATGAGAAGCTCATAATTCAAGAAAAACACAAGCGATCACACATTCATTCAATTTTTCCAAAAGATGTATAAGCATTCCAATGCATGAACAATCTTCTACAAAAATGCTTGAGAAATTATGGGAAAGAAGCACTTTTAACTTTTCAATGGATGCATCAAAAGATTAACTTGATAACAACTACGCTTTTAGATGTAAATGACTGAAAATAAAACACTACTTGCAGCACTCAATACACTTAGAAAAATCAAGAAAGGACGAGCACTTAATCAGGTTGAAAGACACACAAGACTCAAAATCAGACAGTAGCAAGCAAAGCTCAAAAAATAAAGGAGATGAGGTCTGGGAACTTATCTAATGTAGTAACCAGGTCAGTTAAGGAGAGGAGGGAATGCAAGGGTGTGCGGATGAAGGTGGAGGAGACAAGAGTATCCACCACTACCAGTTCTCATACTTGTCTAAGACGGAACCCAAAATCAATCCAAACAAAACCAAACACTCAACACACAAATCAAAGGTGGGATCTCTGGCTGGATCTTGTAGCACATAAGGATTTCATATAGCAAACCAAAGCTTAGATTAACAAATGGAGAGGGGATGTCTACATGCCAAATTGACAAATCGATGCACTCTGTGCTTGTACACAGTGTGACGTCACAGTTCACCAATGTGGGGAGTGTGACGGTGTCGCAGTATACCAATGAAAGGAATGCGACGAGTGGCTAACAGACAAAGAATAGAGACTATGAATGACATAGTGTCACTCTGTTTTCACTAACCAGGTGCGACAAGCAATATCTAAGTTCAAAAAATGAATCAAATCTCCAAGCAATGAACTATGAAATGGTTTGAAAATGAGTAGTACAAACTTAGAGGAAGCAGATCAGAGTCTTCAAGATGAAGATCTGATAGTGAAATCAACTCAAGAAGTAAATGACAAATAAAAGGATTGTGTCAAGCAATCAACTGAAAATGAATCCTAGATTGAAAACTACAAAACAAGATGTATTATCACCACTGTGGTCACCATATTTGTTTTGCGTACAATATACTGAGATCGGACTCAAGTCCTGATCTCCCTAGCTTAACGTAAGTCTAGAACAAATAAGACAGAACATAAAATACTTTCCTAGATCATATAGAAATACAAATGAAAGAGTAGATCATTTACCTTAGATTTGTAGATCCCTTTCTCCTTCATTGATCCAATGCTCCAATGCTGCCAGATCGCAGGTAGCTAAACCCTGTTGAACATATAACAAACCACGAGAAGTGAAAGCATATATCTCATATGATAGATCTAAGTTAACAGTTAAGGAGGAAAACTCTAAACATCATCGAGGTGACAACATTTATGGCAATCAATTATATTAATTGTATTCAAAAGTGAGGAGTACAATAGAAAAGAGGATTACAACCCTAGCCTTAACGCTACAAGCTCCTTCTGATAAGCCATGCCAAAGCTCCTAGAGAGAAGTGGACGTTCCCCAAGCTAGAGTGTTAGATCTATTGGGATTGATTTCACCAGCATAAGAGTACCATATACTTCCTCCCTTCAGATGGGAGTGAGCTTCATTTAAATAGGAATAAGTGGATAGGGTATGGATATGATAGGTTGAGATATGATAGGAGAGACTTAAGGGATCCTTCCAAGGTGTTAGGAACCGAGTTCCAACTCCCCCAAGAGGTTAGGGATAGGATCCCAAGTTAGCAAGCTTCGAGAAGGGGCTTGAAGGGCTATTTTTATCTATTAACTAACATCGACGCACCCTACAATAGAACAAGCTGCGACGTCACATGTTGCATGAGTGGAACCTGCGAAGACCTCTCAAAACCTAGTACAAATGGGTACAAATCCTTATAGGTCAATCACTCAGTCAAGGTAACTCCAGGGGTTTATACACTGAATCTCATGATGGGAAGATTTTAGGTGTAACACTAAGGAACCTCAACGGATTCAAATTTTGGACATTGTTTTTCAATCATTTTGGACATGGAGATAGAAGTCTTATTGGTGACATTATAAAGACAGTGATGGAAGGAAAAATGGGTACATAAATATTGAAGTGTCAAAATCGCATCACATAATTTTGCAGAACAACTTGATACAAGTTCAAGCATTTTATCTATAATTAGTCTACCTCTACATATTCCATTGCAAATGTTCCTTTAAGCATTGAGAGCAGATTTCGAATATTCCAAGCTATCCATATTGCAACATTGGAAAGAAGACAACATTCTATCCATATTTGGGGTAGCACATTCTCATTTTGGTTTTAACAGAAAGCACTCCTGCATTTGTTTCTCAGAGCACAACAGTTCTCCCTCGTTCGGTGAAAACAACTCCTCATTCGGATATGGGTTTGGGGCACTGTATATTTTCCCTTTGTAGTCTTTTTTTTTTCTTTTGGTGGATTTACAGCTGCATAATGTAGCTTATTTACTTGTGATCAACTATGCTCAAGGATTCAGAGGTAAATCATTCCAACATTCCTTCTTCAATTCATGTTTAAATTTTGCAAAAAATGAATTTTATGTAAATTTAATTTCATTTTGATACTTGCAATGCTTTTTTGTAAGTGTCAAATAAGATCTGATTTGAATTGTAACCGGGTGCATTCTTGTCTGAGATCGACACCCGTCATTTTCTGAGTTTTTAAGTGTTTGTAAAAGGGTGGAATTAAAAGAAGCCCTTCATTGTCTGAGTGAGTATTCAACTTCATTTTAATCACATGGAGAGATTAAATGACTTGGTAGAGTTATTGAACACTATACTATTTTCCTCTATCGAAAACATGGTCATGGTCAACAAGGCCACCCTCACTCACACCTAAGATTGTATAAAATATTCACAAGACACTCTTGAGTTCCTACAGCTTCAAAAAGAAGAAATACAATCTAAACTTGTTCATGTTCATAATAATTCTCTTTATGATCCAGTTTTGTAGCCTGCGGATTAATGCCACTTCAGAAGGAAATGAGCGAATCAGTGGCGCTAGTACATAAGTGAAAGAAAATGAAGATGAAAACTTGCATGTAGAGGTTCTTCTTGTTCCTTCTAAGCCCATCATCAAACCATGATAAGAGATCAGCCATAAAAAGAACAAAACTAACCTTGGATATGAAAAGGAAGTGACAGTTCACATTCCTAATTTTTCTAATCCCATCCAGTTTCAGAATGTTGGATTTCTCAACGAGAGTTCATCCTCATACACATTAGTTTAGAATTTGACATTCCAACACTGTGATTGAGTTGGCCACATGAAATATCATTGTTTTTATCTTCACCCTTGTAATAAACATGGAAAGCATACACACTCATCAGACAGATGCTTTAGTTTGAAGAAAATTGCAAGAGAGAAGATTCAATATGGGTGGATCACTTCTTGGAAATGGTCGTCAATAGCTAAGAAGATTTATCAATCATACCGAAGAGTTCATTCACGATTATTGACACATCTTGTAGTTGATACATCTTCTTCTCCTCACTTTGTACCTGACATGGGGGAACATAATGTCAGGCATCAAGTTTCAAAGCCTTGTCCTTCTAACAACAAACACTCGCATCCTTCCTCAAGTAAGTCATATAAAGCGAGCCTAAGACACAACGAGTTTGGGAAGCCACCATATTCCGAGATGCCCGATTCTGATATGCATGCATTCTAAAGACAATAGATATATGTGACACAGTACTACAATAGTATCCGATTGGACAGTTAAGAAGCGAGTCCGACTTCCATGATGAATAATAAAATAAGAATATATTGATAGATGATGAATGATTATACAATGAACTAGCCCGCTTAAATATAGCTTGGGCCTAACTTGAGGAGTCGCAAATTCTCATTAATACTTTTTTACTATTATTAATTATTATTATTAACTACTATTAATTAATACTTGTATTTATTATTTTATATTCGTTACATTTCCAGCCCCTTAAAGGGAGCTTTGTCCTCATATATGTATTTGTTGGCATCATCTATTGCCCTTGATTTGTGTTGATGCTTGATTTGAGCTAAGTGATATGGATTGGTCTCTCTATCTTGATGATGGCCTTGGTCCTTCTTATGCTGCGAATCTTTCTTCTTGGGTGGCGATTTCCTTAGACCATACAATCGATACTTACTTCCATTCCATTTAAAACTCATGTACTTCTTTTGTAGATTGGTAGAGTACATCCCTAGTGATGCTAACCATTCAGCGCCTAATACCATGTCTACTTCCTTGAGTGGTAAAGAAATACAATTGAGTTGTAGGTGTAAGTTTTGTATGTGTAATGATACCTTATGACATTTTCCTACTTCTTCTATGTGTTGATCCATGATGGTTGAGGCTTTAAGCCCTTTTGCGAGAAACACAAAAAGAATAAGTTCCTTTGCCTTATTGATATCGATCAAATTATGGGTACTTCCGGAATCGACCAAAATTGTGATATCCCTATCTTTAATTTTACCATTAAGTTGTAGTCTTTTTGGTCCTGAATTCCTTTATTCTGTTACTCGGAATATGAGTTGTTCCATTTTAAGGATGTCATGATTTCTCAACTGAGGTGGAATATATTTTCCTACGAGTGCTTAGCTTTCCTTCTATTGGGTGTAATCTTTCTCTGGTGTCTTTACCTTTTCTTTCTTACAAACTTGTTGAGTACACATAACTGTCGCAACTGATGCTTCAGATGAGCTTGTGTCTGTATCTGCCTCTCTTGTACTTGCTTCCCATTAATGAGTTTGCAATGTATTGTGTGATTGGTTTTGCATTTATGTCTTGGGAACCAATCTTCTCCACAACGATGAAAAGTGTTCTTCTTGTTTTTCCTGTCACTGTCTATGTGACTGCTCGATGTTTTTGAACTCTTTTCAACTTCATAGCCATATGACTAATATTTGTTACATTGATGATCGAGTGACCATGTATCTTCACAATACCTGCACTGGGTCTCTTGCATTCACAAATATCACTTGTTAGGGTTCCCTTTTCTTTATTGTTTGAATTTTTCCTCAATAAGTTTTGCTTTGCACCTAGCCTTATCCAAATTGGACAAGTTATGTAATTCTAATTCATCTCTTATGTATGGTTTAAGACCAGAGATATATGTCTAGAGTCGCTAACCCTCTGTTAATTCCGGTACGCGCATCGCTAACACTTCCCATGCGTAGGTGTATTCTTCCACGTTGCTTTCTTGTTGTAGCCTAGTTAGTTTGGCGAAAAATTCTTTCTCTGTCACATCTTCGAATCTTTTAAAAAAATCAGTTTTGAATGTGTCCCAACTGTAGGCACATACCTTTGTCATTTTCTTCCACCACATGTTCCAATTGTATGCCTGGCCTTCGAGCTGCATGGAGGCGTATTTAATTTTCTCATCATCTGATAAGATTTTGTGAAATATGTAGAAGAATTCTTCCGCCTTGTTGATCCATGCCACACTCTGTTTTGATTCTCCATCGAACTTGGGTAACTCCAATTTAGGTTTCGTTGAGTATCCTCCCATCGATTGCATTGTGGCCCAATATGGTTTATGATGATTGTAGTCTTTATGTTCTTCTGGGATATCCAGTTTGGGGGGATTTGATTGATGATCATTGGTATCAGTTGTATTACGACATGAGTGGTATCCCTTTGGCGACTCGCCAATTCTAGCGTCATCTCTATCCTTAAAAAACTGGTTGATATTTTCTAGTCCTGCATTGAAATATGATTTCATTTCCTCTCGTACCTTCCTCATTTCCATGATACTACTCTAGAAACTTTGTATTGCACTTTGCGCGAGAAATATTCTTTTTCTTATCGAAATTCTAGGTCAAGTTTGTCAATTCTGGAGCTTAAATTTTCAAAGATTTTTAAATCTTGGATTTGGTCTTTTTCTATTTTTTTCCAATTGGTTTTTTGTTTCTTCCATGGTTCTTGCCCTGGTATGTGGGGGTTAGTAATTGGGTGCAATTTTTGCTTGGAAGTGAAGGAGACTTGATAATTAAGCTAATTATTGTTTCGTAATAATTAACTTATGAAAAATTTAATGGTGGAAAAGAATAGTATTATATTAATAATTATTAAAGGATAATATTATTAATATATATATTATTTACTAAAATAAATAAATTATAATAATAATAATATTAGAATGTATTTTTTTAGAATGTAGGTTTGACGTGGAGAGGGATGGAAGGTGGTGGTTGGAAGAGGACGCTTCAGGGTGGATCTTGGGATCGAGGTCAGAGATGAAGTGGAAGAATGAGGTGGCGCAAGGGAGAGAGGGAGCAGGAGATGACGATGTGTGGAAGGTAAGCGACGGTAAGGCGGTGGGAGGGAGGAGTGATAGCAACATGGAGGGGGTTAGGGAGCAACGACGTTCGAGGAGCGTGGAGTGAGAGCGGGGCACTAGTTGCATGAGGGTGTGAGCACAGAGGGGGGATGTGAGCACGGAGGATGAGTGGGAGAGGTGAGGCATTTGAGTGTGCAGCGTGGAATAGTGAAGGAGAAGAGGAGGGAGATGCAGGAGATGGTGGGGAAAGGCAGTAGATAAGGGAGATCTGGGGGGGCATGGGCATGGGAAGAAATGGAGGGAGCTGCATGGAGTGGAAGTAATGCACGAGGAAGGAGGTAAGGGCGACTGTGGAAGTGCGAGAGTAGGGTTAGCATGGGAGTGGATTGCGATTGCAAGCGATATGGAACAAGCGAGCATGTGAAGAGATATCTTTAACTGATCTCTAGAGTTGGTGGTCATCCTTAAACCACTGGTGAAGAGTTGTTGATATATTACAACTTAAATCGAATAGATGTGGCTTCCATGGCCATGGTAACTATGGAAGCTCACGCGCTATGCCTCATCAAGTAAATGCTAAATATAGTAACTAAACATGACTACAATAACTAAATGTTTCAACTTTTTCTGTTAACATTTGCTTTTTTCGTTCTTATTTTGAATATTTCCATGTGATAACATGCTTATTACACTGTTATGATTATCTCATTTTTGTTTATGTTACAATTATTGACTCAACTTTTATTGATTGATTTATTGTGTCAGGGTGGCAACAGTGGAAATCAAATGTTAAGTTAGAAAAGCATGTGTTGAGGTACTTGCATGGGACAATTGGATATGGCATGAGATATGTCTTAGAAGGAGAAGTGGATTTGTAGGGTTATACAGATTCTGATTGGGAAGGAAGTGCAGTAGATAGAAATAGCACCTTTGGGTGCTATGAAAGCATAGTATCAGTCATGATATCTTGGTTTAACAAGAAGAAGAATTTTATCGGACTTGTTAAATGATATTAATGTTTAGTGGATTCTCTAAGTGCAGTTTGTGGTTTTTGATAATCTCGCACTCAAATTACATCATTAGAAATATATATTCCAATAATTAGAATCTATTATTGACAACAAGAATGTTTGAATCATTTTCTCCTAGGACTTATGTTGGTATGTCTTATAAGTATATCTCTGAAAGGAATTAGTAGAGGTGATGCTCACAATTCCTCTCACTTTACAGTTAGTGATATAAATATTATGAACAACACAAAGGTGGTGTTAATAAGATTTATAGAGGACTATGATATTTTTTCTTATTCCCTCCTATTAGGTCTTCAAGTGGCATGGTTTTTTGTTTCTCTAGATTAAAATGAGAAGAAATTCTCAATGGGTTCGATTTTCCTTAGCTTTTAGTGCTATGTTGCAAGGAAATATTGTGCCCTAGTTGATGCTAGTCATCTTCGCAAAGACAACAAAAGGGACAATTTTTTTAATCAACTAAGAATAGTGATTCAATGTTTAGTAGATTCTCCAAGTGCACTTTGTGTTTTTTGAGAATAGTGATATTCAAACCTAAAGGTGGTATTCATAACTATTCTAAGATTTATCTAGAATATTTTGCTGTAAGGATTTTGGAATGGATGCCTAAAGGTTATATAGGTGATGAATGGATTGATGAACTGAGTGTTTCCTTACCCACTGACAATGCTTTAACAACTAGAAACACCATAAAAAGTGACTAAATAAAACAATCAATGATATCACATCGGAAATTAGAAACTCTTCATAAGACTTTCAAATCATAACATCACCATGACAAACATGATCCTAAATATAGATTCAATATGTAAATATATCCATAAATCAATAAAGTCATAGAAAATATCATTTTTTTGCATTTACTCTTGAAATTAGAGAAACTATGTTGTAAATAGATTCTATATATAGATTATATTCTTCCAATAATTAGATTATAATATTGGAAACAAGAATATTTGAATCATTTTCTCCTAGGATTTCTCTTGGTATATCAACCTATAAAATAAGGCTTAGAAGTATAGCTCCAAAAGTAATTAGTAAAGCTAATATCCACAATATAATAGACGAAAAACAAAACACATCTAACAAACGAAAAGCAACCAAATGTCAAGAATAAATTTATATACAAAATAAAAATAAAATTAAACATCCAGGGAAGATTCTGCTATCCCTTCATACATGAAAGCATTTCATTTCATCTTGTGCGCCTATTTACTAATTTTTATTGTTTCTTATTTTTCTTTTGTGTGCTCAGCTGTTGCTCCTCCTTTCCATTTTTTGTGCTCAACTTCTCCTCCTGTTGGCAATATGGAATGTGATTGTCATTGATGTCAAAAGGATCTCAGTAATGACAAAGGAATAACCAAGGACATGATGATGGCAAGAGTGAACTCAGTGAAAGTCAAAAGATGGCATGCATGATGTTGTGGCATGGTTGGTAGTGTGATGTGGCATGTGTGATGAGGCTTGAAAAATACAAGGTGGTGTTCTGGAAGCTATCAAAAAGATATTATAGCAGTCTGACATAGTTTTGGAAAAATATGGCAATTTGGTGAAAACCAAAAAATGACTTAAGTATGGGAAACTTAGTGAAGACTGTCTTAGGGAAATGCCCTCCATAATTTCTAGGAGAATGTAAATTCCCACACCATAGTGGGTTGTTGTAGATTATTGTTTTTCCTACACAACCATGTCTTCAGTTCATCCTAAAAGTGCATGAGTGAAAAGTTATGAGCCTGCCAAAACAGGGGTTTAGCAAGCAAAAGTGACTAAAACACCTCAGGAAGATGCCCACCATAATTTATGGGTGGGAGAAAATTCCTACATCGTATGGGGGTCTTATATCTTGTTAATTGACCTACGTAAGCATGTCTTTAGTTTTCCTTGGAATTTAATGAAGAAGAAAATATGAACCTGCCAAAAGTGCCTCTCAGCCATGTTGTTTTCATTGTCCTCACTAATATGCTCGCCGAGGAGAGAGAAAGAAGATTCGGGGGTTGAAACTAGTCTTGTTAGACTTGTCTTGTTATTAGATACCCATTGGACATCTCATTTGCAAAATTTGAAGAAAAAATAAAATCACCCTTTTGACCTTGGGTTTGGAAAAATCAATTAGTGTTATAACTAGTAATAAAAGGTCTGTTAGAAATGCCTGCCATGCCTCTCAGGTTGATGATAAAAATCAAATGAAAGAATCATGATGTAGCTTGTTCATAGGTGCACATGACCATGGTCTCAATTTGACTAAAGAGTCTTTGAGGAGAAAAATAGAGAATTTCCAAAACAAGGTTTTAAGCAGTTTTACTGTTTTAATGTTTGAAAATTTAGTAAAACTGGCTTCAGTAAAATGCCCGCCAAAGGTTCCTCCTGTACAAATAAATTAGTTAAAAAGGATGGGAATTTTCCTTGTTGGAATGGATATATAGCCATACTTTAATTTTGGTTAGTGGTGATCAGATGACAAGGATATGTGTCTACCAAAATGCCTCCTGGCACGATAATGACAAGGGTTTGACAATATTTATCTAAGTGTTGAATTAAGCAGTTTTGAAAGACCATTGCCAGGAGTTGTGTGTGTATCAGTTAGAATTAAATATGACATGGAGTTGTTCACTGTTGAAATTTCTACCCATCCATGAAGTCAAACTCTCATTTGGTCTTCACACGTGAGAAAGATTAACCTGCCAAAACCAAGGAAAACATTAGCTAGTATATTGAGATCTATGTTAAAAATGGTTAGGTGTTAAAATATAAAAAAGGGAGAAGGGGACTAAGTGCTTAATTATGCTCACAGGAAGTGATAATATGCCTTTCTAGAGTTCAGAGGATTCTTGCAAGGAATAAGGGGAGTGTCCATGAGCTGGTCAAAGGTCAGCAAGGGTTTGTATGCTCACACAAAAAAAGGAAAGGGCTCATCTCATCAAAATGTGCAATGACAACCAGAGAAGATCGTGTATTGAAGATTATGAAAGCTTGTACCTTGATAAGACGAGTCCATAGAGATCTGATTGTATGAATTAGTTTCATTAACTAAATTTGAGGTTAACAGAATAATAAAAAAGGAATGATTCGAACAAGGCACAAAAGAAAAGGGCGTGATTATCCAAATGAAAGCTACAGGAATGTTAAATAAATATCAGGTAATAAACAAAGAAGTTTAAAAAGATGTGATTTCCCAGTTGAAGAGGTGCGATCAGCATGTTGACTTGAAAAGGCGTGAGTATGAAAGAATGTATCTATCCAGTTTAGTGAGGTATTTAAGTGAAGGGTCGAATTGGAAGATGGATGTCTATGTAGAAAAGAAAAAGGTGTAGCAAGAAAAGACAGAGTCTAAAAAATGAAGAAATAGAATAATAGAATATTGAAGATGAAATTCTAAAGCTATACAGAGACCAAGGAAAGAAATAGAAGAACAGCCAGAGGTATATGAAGGCAGAAATAATGTGTCAAGAGAATATTGAGAAATTATAGTGGTGTCTCTTGGGTTGAAATCAAATAAGAAGAAGGTATAGGAAGAGACTTATAATTTCTGGAATAAATATATCCTTGCTATAAGAGATTGAAGAAAATAAAAGAATGAAGACAGATTTAATAGAAGAGAGCAAGTGTTCAGAAGAAGAAGGAAAGTAGCATTAAAGATCCAGAAAGAAGTAGTCAGAGCATCAGTTATATAGTCTAGAGAAGGTGTATGTATGAAGCAACATTATAGACATTAAGAAAAGACCATGCTGAGTATAGATTCAAGACGAAAAATCTGAATAGAAGGAAGAGTCCAGCAAAGTACAGAAAAGCCAGTGATAGAGTTAGAAGAACATCTTGGAGTCTAAAAAGAAACATATAAGGGTGGTAGGGTGGTGCTAGGGCAGGATACATGCCTGCAAAGGTGGTCTTGGCCTCCTTCCAGTAGTGGCTGGAAAATTAGGGTATTGGTGTATCCTTGTCTGTAGGTGTAGACAAAAACTAGGTTGTTGGTGCATCCTTTAGTGTTAGTTTTTTTAGAATTTTCAATCTGATCTAAGATCTTAATTGAGAGAATAACATGTACATCATATCTACAACATATCAATCATGGACACAATAATGCAGACACACAAGAGACATAGAGTTTCACCGGGGAAAACCAAGAAGGTGAAAAACCCCACAACTTCCTCAGAGATAGAAAGAGAAATGATACAACTAAAGTACAAGAGATAGTCTTCTCCTAGCAGCAGATCCTCCTCCTCACAAGTGCACCACTTTTCGAATGAGAGAAGTGTGAGTAATGAGTGATCAAAATAGAGATCTCCCGATCTCTATTTATACTTGTCCTGACTGCCCAATAAACTTATGGGGCCGACTTGTATAGCTTAGCATAATAAACCAAGGTTAACTTAATCAGGGTCGACCCCACACATGGTGGTCTAATAACCCATTGGCAAGTTACGACACTTGCGACACTTGTCAATACAAATGACGACACATCCGTATAGATGAATAATAACATCTCTATAGGAGTACAATATACATAGATGAAATACATAGGTGAAATACATTCCGAAGTTACATATACATCAACACTCCCTCTTAACTAGGAAGGTATTTCTTGACACAGATCTGCTGGCACAAGTATTGTTCTCTAGATCATCATCATCGAATCATCACTGCTGCTATCTCAATCAATCTTTGAATCTACTCGTCATAGGAAGTTCTATTGAGCCAGTACTTTTTCATACTGGATGTAGTCCCACCACCTGCAGGTCTTCATCATCACTGGCCATACTATGGAATTATCAGGACTTATTATACGCATCACAAACCCTCGCAAGAGCATCCTAGGACTTATTACGGTCACACAACCCAACCTATTGGATCTCCTAGGTCTTATATGTGACCCTCATCACAAACCTTCGCAAGAGCATCCAAAAACTTATTACAGGCACACAGCCCAACCTATCGGATCTCCCAGGTCTTATATGTGAACCTCATCACAAACCCTCGCAAGAGCATCACAGGACTTATTACGGGCACACATCCCAACCTATCAGATCTCCCAGGTCTTACATGTGATCTCCACTACAAACCCTCGAAAGCACATCCCAGGACTTATTACAGGCACACATCCCAACCTATCGGATCTCCCAGGTCTTACATGTAGTCACCACCACAAACTCTCGAAAGAGCATCCCAGGACTTATTACGGGCACACAACCCAACCTATCGGATCTCCCAGGTCTTACATGTGGTCACAGGACAAACCCTCGAAAGAGCATCCCAGGATTTATTACGGGCACAAAGCCCAACCTCTCAGATCTCCCAGGTCTTACAAGTCCTCTCAAGCACAACCTGTCCACAGCCACAGAGCATCATCCTGATACTCACCATACATCATCCTGATGTACATGATCATCCTGATCATCATCGCATGATCCTGATCATTGTCACTGCATCGTCCTAATGCATATCATCTGGAGCAACATCCTGAAGCTCATCATCCATGGTCATCCTGATCATACAATGCATCCATCTGATGCATACATAGTATCTTCCTGATACATATCATCATACATGATCTACTTGATCATACAATGTATCCACCTGACACATCTACAAATACATACACATGATCCAGTTGATCATATCCATCATCCAACATGATGCATGCATACATATAAATGATCCAACTGATCATATCCAACATCCAACATGATGCGTACATACATAAACATATAAATGATCCAATCGATCATATCCATCATCCAACATGATGCATATACAAATACATGATCCAATTGATCATAACAAGCATCCAACATGATGCATATACAGAGCAGTAGCTGGAGCATCGTCCTGATGCTCATCATCCAGTGCCTACATCCACAGCCATGGAAGGATCCTCCTCTCACCATGCTCGGAATGGCTCCTGCAAATGTGTCCATCACTTCTTCCTCGAAGTGTCATCAATCTGAAGAACACCAAGCCTCTCTCTAAAGTACTCGAACTTCACTCTGGCTAGTGGCTTCATCAGCACATTTGCAACCTACTCATCCATCACAACATACAGGAGCTTCACTACTCCTCTCTGCACCATATCCCTGATATAGTGATATTTGATCTCAATGTGTTTCAACTTGTTGTGGAACATCGGTATCTTAGATAGCTTCACACAACTCTGGTTGTCACAAAAGATACCAGTAGCCTCCAGCGGGAGATCAAATAACTCAGATAGTAGATTCCGGAGCCATACTACCTCACAACTAGCCGAACATACTGCAACATACTCTGCCTCGGCTATACTCAGTGCTATGCAGGAGTGCTTCCTGCTAAACCAAGAGATCACACCTGATCCCATACTGAAGTAGCACCTAGAAGTGCTCTTCCTATCTTCAGCACTGCCTACCTAGTCCGAATCAACATAACCCTGTAGGTTAAACTTTTGATTCACATCATACTTGAGCCCATAATCAACCATACCCTTCAGATACCTCAGAATATGCTTTACAGCAACTAGGTGAGCATCTCTCGGATCCATCGGGAACCGGCTCAATGTGTTCACCGCAAAGCAAATATTTGGTCTCGTGTTTGTCAGGTACATAGAGGACCCAATCATCTGACGATACATCGTGACATCAAATGGATTAAATGAAGCATCACACAGAAACTTAAGGTTCGATGCCATAGGTGTGGCCATGGCCTTGTGTTGGCTGCTTTTTGGACAAACCCGGGTTTTAATGAAGCGCAGCAACAAAACCCCTTGGCGCACTGGCCCTCTCGGTAACGAGCTGCGCAGCAGCTCGAGGTCTCAATCGAAGTGGCTATGGGGGGCTAAGGAATCAGGCTTCCTTAACCTAGGCGATGCGGAGACTGCGGTCTTCTCCCTCTATTTCTCCCGAGAGGATTCCTCTAGGCAGAACGTCATACTCTTCCGCCGACCTCTCAGTGCAACGGCGCTGAAGTTCGCACTTACCAGCCTAGCTGTGCAGTATCTCCGCTCCTGCGCACGAGGCAATTACCCTATGTGTCGATACTCTATGTATCGTTCCTGCTTGCGCACCCAGTGCAATAACTCATTTCTAAGCGTTGCGGCGATGGTGCTCCTATCGACGCCTTCGATAGTGCGCAAATATAACTTCTAAGGGAGTTTCCAGGACTTGCTTTATATACTCATTCATAAAGACAATGAAACATTCATGTAAACGCATATGGTAAACTAAAACATGCATTCACGCAACACTGCAACACAACAACGAGAATTATGTAGTTCACCTCCACGGGGAGTGTATCTTATATTAATCAGAAATGGAATTACACAATATGTTGCGCACACAACTGCAGCCTTAGATCTTTTCAGGAAACTCCACGCACATAGCTGGGAGCCCTTCTCTAGATCTAGTCTCTTCTCTACAGAGATTACAATGGTTCAGGCGTTGACTCAGACTGTCTGCAACTCAGGGATTAGCTTCACAGCTATCCAGTTCTAACCCTTTTGTCTTCTAACAACACAATAGAATACTAACTAGCTGGCTAGCTTATCTCAAACATCTAGCTTATGTCTCAACATCTAATGGCTAGCTAACTAACGTCTAACCGTTACAATTACACATATATATAGGTGGCCATGACGGTCGCACCTTTACAAAACTGTGGTCCTTTCCCAGCAGTATTCCCCAAAAACCCTAACCACGGACATGGCTAGGTGTACTGTAGGCGCCGCTTGCAGTCACGTCGTCGTTTCTTGCAAGTTCCGTGACTTTCGACGCTGATTGCGGGTATGGGCAGCGCTTCATCATTCATTGCTCCTTGTCCTTTTCCTTCAATACTTTGGTCCGTTGCTCTTCCTTGATCAGAGCAACCATAACTTCTGTACTTAGCCTTAATGAGGGTAGATGAGCCCTCTATTCCGTGCTTCATTTATTCTCCTTTGACGTGTGCGCGTGAGCTCCACGATTTCCGGTCCGTAATCTGCGCTAAGCTCGTCCATCTGGCACCGTACTGCACACCATTTACTTCTGCCCAAAAATTGGTGCTTATTCAAAATTAGCACTTTCCTTTCAACACTTGTGCTTTTTCCTCAAAATTCGCAGCTTTACCATAGCTGCAGCCTAGGCTCCAACAGGCCCCTAACACTTAATTGTGGCTCGTCCTCGAGCCACTCGCACTAGCGTGTGGTCACTTTACTTGCGCATCTACCTTTGCCTGGGTCTTCGCAAATGTTTTCTTCCACTGCGCAATAGTGAAGTCCATTTCATCGACGCATTCTACAGCTGTCTGCACCATTTCTGCAGTGGCTTCCTCTTCAGTTATGCCATCAATCACCTGTTGAGATTCTGCAATTTCTTTGATCTTTTCCTCGACTTGGGCAGCAAGTTCAGCATACTCATCCATAAATGGCTGAATGCTATTGGTGAGTTTAGCATCTTCATTTCTGAGCTTGTGCAGTTGTTGTTGTACTCTGCGCGCTTCACTCATTTTCCTCATTTTTGCTAATCCTTCTAAGGCCTTAGCTTGTTCATTCAGAACAGTTAGGGACTGTTTTGCGGCTTGTACCTGTTCCAAAAGACCGACTTTGAAAGGGATCTTCTCAAGCTCAGTCCAAGCCTCCATAGCTTGGGTCATCAGGTTCTCGGCTTCATCTGCTTTGCTCTTCATTTGTGTGGAAGTTCTGCGCAGCGCTTCAAATTGTTCCTGCCTATCATCTGTAGAATGCGCTGCAACACGAGCTTCCAACTCGGCGTTCTGGGTCCTATGGTCTTCTGCCATAGCAACTATTTCCTACTCTAGGGCTTTCACCCTTCCACCAATAATTTGAACTTTCTCAACCAGAGGGAGGTCTGGTTGAATCTTGCAGGCCGACAACTCCTGGGCGATTTCATCAACTACGTTTCTTATCCCAGTGTCTTGTGCCTCATAAAGTGCAAGTTTCTCAGAGATGTTCTTATAGCCTGCCTTCAGCTCTATCTCCTACGATTGGAGTCTTTGGTTTGCATGGAATGTGGAGAGCTCTCTAGCTCTCAACTCAACAGAAACTTTCTCTTGCACTAGCTCCAGAGTTTCTATGGGAATCAAAGACAAATTTATTTCAACGGGCCCAACTGCGCTTACCTATAGTGCGGCCAAAGGATCCGAAAGTGTCATGCTTGTAGGCAGGATTTGCACGACAGTATGCCTCTCTGCAAGTACTTCAACTCGCTCGGTACTTGTAGATGCATGCGGCGCCTGTGAAGTAGATGCTAGCGCATGGGTCTATGAAACTCTTCCTGCGAGACCTTTTAACTCCATGAACTGCAGGTCCAGAGCACTTCTGATGTGAGCGTGCGTGGTCCGCAGCTCACGAAATTGCTCCTTCAAGTACTGGTCGATCCCCAAGGGAATGGTCTCATAGGGATGCGACACCTTCTGCTTCTTAGCTGCTGGTTCTGTTGAACCTTCATCACTTCTTTGCTCAGGCACTTCCTTTCCCTTATCCTTCTCTTGCGCTGCCGAGGGTGGTATCGCGGATGCGATTTCGGCGGCCTCCTGCCATTCATCCGACCAAGACTTGACATTTTCTTCAACATCTTCAGTAGTCATCCTGTAAAGGCCTACGGCCCATTCGTCCTGAATGGCGCAAGGGCGCAGGTAAATTTCATGCAAGTTGGCGGAAAAAACCAACTTCCCTTCATATACTTTCGCTGTCTCCTCACTCAGCCTCGGCATTTCCTGAATGGTATCTTTGAGGAGATGGTAGTATTCACAAAATACAGCGCGGTTCATCTTGCGCTTCGCGGGATTGCTAGAATCCCAGAGGTTGACATATCGCATTCCTGCAACCTCTCCTGCGCGGCGCGGAAGGAACTGAGTGTTCGGGGGCTCCTTCCACTCGACCAAGGCGCATAAAATTAAAAGCCAAGAAAAATGGAACAACTGACCGGGGTTGTCTTGTACATTCCGAAAGTCTTCCAAGAAAGAATTGAGGAGGAAGAGAGACCAGTTGTATTGCTCTCCCTCCGCAGCTGCGATAGCGAGTTCCATGACAGCTCTAGTAACTTCTTTAGGTCTGCACTTTGTGAGAAGTCTTCCTGCAAGTAGACTGCCTGTAAATCTAAGTGTTTCATCCTCAACTATAGTGAAGTCATAAGCCCGACCTCCTCTTGTCAATTTGTATTTCTGCACCAACTGTGCAACTAACTTTCTGTCTTTGTCCTTTCCAACAAAATGAATATTGGGGTCCTTACCAACCTTAGATAGGCCGGTAATATGATGAATCAAGTCGACATTTAAATCGATTGGCCTCCCGATCCAAAGGTAACCACCATGAACGCAGGATAGCAGTGCTTTAACAACTGCGTTGACTTCATTGCTACGCTCGAAGTGCGGTAGCTTCAACAAGTTCAACAGTCTCGATTTCTCTAAATTTGCTGCGAATTCCTTCGGGACGAATTCATCAACCTTTCTGGTGGGATTATGGACTACCGTCATATAGCGATCAGGCGCGAACTGAGGATATGTCCTGTAGTCTCCTAAGTTAAAATTAGAAAACTTGACCAGTGGAAGGTGTCCAAGGAGGGACCCTTCTTGTCGCACGCCTTCCGGCATTGGAGGCAACGAGATCAGATACTTTGCATTCTTTGGGATATGCACCTCTGGTGCATCATCTGGTCGCGGCCGAATTTAATTCACCATAGTGGCCAACGGCTCTGGAACGGGCTCTTCCGGTTGCTGCTGCTGAGATGCTCTCGTGCCCAGAGATTGTCTGGGATCAATCCAACCAGGGTGCGTGTAAGCCGAGGTCGTCACCGGGGTAGTCATGCCGAAATCTAAGCCTCTGCGCTTAAATTGACGAACAATTTCTTCAGTGGAGAGGTTCTTCGTCATGAACCAGTATAGACAACAAGGGCTTGAACAGACAAATGGCGTAACAGCGTAGGATACGAATGCTAAAAACAAAGGAAGCAGTCTGCACAACTCCGCTCTGAAAACAATAACTTAGATTCTCAAACAAGACTATGCAACTCGAGAAAAGTAACCCGAAAATATACAAGTGCGGGGTATTTATAGCTAAAGGCGATAGTAAATGTGGGCAAGTGGGGCTACTAGCTGTAGGCGGCTATGCATGAGTTGACAAGAACCCTACCCCCGTGCTTCTGCGGTGCATTAATTGTGATGGACGGGCTCTGACAGCCTTCCAGGAGAAGCTAAAGCTTTCTGTGCATGACATAGATGCGGATCTTAGGGAGATCAAGCTGACTCTGTCAGAGTGGATACAGTTAAATGGCGAACTTATCCTCCATTAATATTCAAAGCGGCTATAGGACTACTGTAATTCAAATTTTTCGGCGGGTCATTTCAGTATAGGTAACTGTGCATATAGAGGTGTCCACAACGAGAAATCCTCAAGCGGCAACTTGACATAGGGAACTCCGCAAGAGCGACGGTTCGACGACCCGAGGAAAAACTTCGCAAGAGTGCAAAAATAGGGTTGCTCAAAACAAACTTTATTGACATGCACGGATGTTTCAAGGAACTGCGCGGGAAGCCAGAGACTGAAAGTGTCTCGCGACTTCCGTGTAGACTGATAATACGATGCATCTTTCAACTACACTGGACATCTGCATCTCTTTAGCAATGTATTAAGTCGACAGGCCAGAGTGGCCGTCGCAATAAAGCTTGAGCCGACTCCCGTTGATCATTATGGGTAGCAATTCTCCATTAAGCTTCGCAAGCTGAACTGCTCCTCCTTCTGTTATCTTTATGACCCGAAAAGGGCCTAACCAATGTACACGAAACTTTCCTGGAAACTTGATGAATTTACTATCATAGAGGAGTACCAAGTCTCCTTCTTCAAAGTGTTTATTCTTAATATGCCTGTCATGCCAAGATTTTTGTCTTGCCTTCTGTACTTGTTGATGGAATCCGGCTAAAAGTCTGTCTTCTTCTAAGGCAAGCAATTGTGAGAGTCTTTCACTCATAGTATCAGTATCTATCATTTCTGTAATTTGTGCAATTCTGAAGCTGGGAACAATGTATTCCATGGGCATAACTGCTTCTTGTCCATACACCAAACTGAAAGGTGTGTGACCTGTTAATTTCTTGCATGTGGTTCTGTAAGCCCATAATACAGCCGTGACTCGAAGGTCCCAATCATCTCTTTGTTGATTACAGATCTTTGTCAGGGCATTCTCGAGAATCTTATTGAATGCCTCCACCGTACCATTAGCTTGAGGGTGGTAGGGTGTACTCTTATGGTGACTAATGTGGAATTCTTCAGTAAGGGCCTCTATAGTTTCATTCAGGAAATGTGTGCCTTGATCACTCATTAGAATTAGTGGACATCCAAACCTAGTGATAATGTTCTAAGAAATGAATTGCGTGGCAGTGGCAGCGTCGCAGTTATTAACTGGCTTAGCCTCAGCCCATCTGGTGAGGTATTCAGTAGCTGTAATGATGTATCTTATGTCGGTTCTCTTTCCTGGTGGGTTGATAGGTCCTACAAAATCAATGGCCCATTTATCAAAAGCACGCAGTGTTATCTGGGGTCTTAGCGGCATTTCATCTCTTCTGGAAGGTTTTCCTGTTCGCTGGCACACATCGCAACATTTGCAGAATTCCTTAGTATCCTTATGCAATGTTGGCCACCAAAGACCTATGGCTAAAATCTTCTGCGCAGTCGGCTTTCCTGCGAAATGGCCTCCTGTGGTTCCTGAGTGCGCTTCTGTGATGATGGAGTTCTTCTCATGCGGTAGGATACATCTACGCAAAATTTCATCGGGGCCCAACTTATAGAGATGGCCTGCTATCAAAGTGAAGTCTGTGGCTTTGACAACAAGTTGCTTCTTCTGCTGAATTGTAAACTCAACTGGCGCTTGCCCGGTAGTGAGAAACTCAAGAATGTCGGAATAATACTCATCGGCTGCTTGAATAGAAAATAGCTGCGCATCAGGAAGATTGTCCTCCAGATTTGTAGGTTCCTCCCTTGACTCTATCCTAGATAAGTGGTCAGGTCCTGCATTCAATCTACCTGGCTTTACAATAACCTCAAAATCTCTGAGGATGCCTTTCATTTCTGTGAACTTGGTGGGAAATATATCCTGGTAGTCACGTAATAAATCTGAAATATGGCCAACAGTTTCATCATCCCAATAATCTCCGATAGAAGCAAACTTGGGTTCGGCTTCTGTACCAATGTTAATCTTTTTGAGCTTGATGTGTTCTGTAATGGCAGGGATATCAAGCTGAGGACCTTCAACATTGCGCGTCCCTTCTGATTCTGGAATATTGATGTTACGAGGATCGTCCTCCTCTTCTCCAGCGGTGAAATTATAGCATTCCAGGGCATGTTCTATCTGGACAGCCCAATCTGGGTGGGAATATTCTGGTAATGGACATTGTTCAAATACCTTCTTTTTAATACACTTTAAAGCGTGTTCGATGCTCGGATGTTCTGACTCAAAGCTGAAGGTAAGTTGAAAACTTTCTATCATAAGAGGCCAAGTGACAGTGCCTCTGTGCAATTCTATTTCAGTGTACCAGTTCCGTGGAACTGTATCCAACGTGTGGATGAATAGGTGAACCCACTCATCTTCTGGAATATGTGACCACTGCTAAATACATGCTTTAACGTGTGACCTGGGGTCACTCTATCCATCATATTTGTGCAACACTTCTGCTGTAGTTTCCTGAAATCTGCGCAGTATCAATCTGCGACAGTCTTGCCATGTGTGAATATTCTCTTTATGAGAACCCCACCATCTTGTGGGTGTAGCGCACAGTGCTACATCCAAATCTTGTATGCGCTGTTCATCTGGAATCTGTTGTTCATATTTATGTATGAATTCACTTAATTTAGTTAAACCATCAAAAATTGGAGTGTCATTCAATTTTGTGCCAATCCATCGAATGGATTTAGTCATCATGGCGCAACGCCTTGCATAAATCTCATGTAAATGATTCTGCCAGTTTTCCAATCCTGCGTCTGAATCTGATGTGCACGAGCTATCGCATTGCCAGCTGATATGGCCGTCTGTTGTGGGATTGACATAGTCACTATGACTAGCAGTCATCCGATACAAACTTTCCATGTGGAGCACTTCTTCTTCTTCCTGAATGGGTTCAATATACCTTGGTCCTTGAATGGGATCAAGCAGTGCAATGACCCTAATCTGGTCATCCTCAAAGGTCATTTGTCTTTTCTTCAAATTAATGACAGCCAAATTATCAAATGCCCAGTCTATGCCTAAAAGTGCTGGGTAAGGTCTACTATCATCCAGAATTTTGATTACTTCAAAGTCTGCAGAACTTCTTACTCCCTCAATATCAATAGGTACATTGGGTAATCTGCCCAATGGAGAGACTTGTTGATGATTTGCTAGTATTAGCTGGATAGGAGATCTTGTAAGCTAAGGGCTACCCATCTGTTCCCATGTCTGCATGGTGAGAACATTAACTTCTAATCCCAAATCTAAAATGACTTCCTCCATTTCAAATGCTCCAATATGCGCTGTGAGCCTCATCAATTTTCCAGTTCTAGTATGACTCCCAATCTGGTGAACAACACGCTGCGGTGTATTTGTCAAAGCAGATTGTTGACATTTATCCAATAGGTGTTGAAGTTCCATAGTTGCTTTTTCACTACGTAACAACTTTAAGCAGTTTCTCAGGAAAGCATGGACACTGCCTAGTGCATCCTCTTCATCATCAGGTCTTCCAGATGTAGTGGCCTATTCTTGCGCCAGGTTGTCTTGTCTTAGCACTTGCGATCTGGTATCATTATGCGGAATTGCGACAGAACTTGAAGCTCTCGGATCTGAGAAATACTCTTGAGCTTGCTTGAATGCTTCTTTTTTATTCTGCAGGTCAAGCGAGGATGGTTTAATATTAGCATGGCGCACCCATTGCATCGCTTGCTTTCCAATTCCCAACTTTGGCGCACCAGTGGTTGCTCCACTGCGTGTCACTATATTAACTGTAGGATCTGGTTCTCTTTTTTCTTCTCCAATCAACTGAATATTCTGATTGACCTGTGGCGTCTTTGCTTGCATCTTAGCCATCAACTGAGGGCATTCTTCAATCACATGATCATAAGATTTACAATATCTACAGATGGTTGTAGGATTTTGGCAATCCCTTGCAAAATGACCTTGCGCTCCGCAATTATAACAAATGATCTATCCTCTTCCACGACCAAAATTTGCTACGCGTCCGCGACCCCTATAATTTCCTGCTCGGCCGTCACAAGTTTGGTCATACTGTGGACCTGCTGTGGGTCCTTGTGCCTCTGACTGTACTCTATAAACATTATGTTTCCTTTCCATCATAAGATCATATGCTCTGCAATTGTTCTCATCATGGCCTACTGATTTACATAAATTGCAATATAGATTCTTTGGCGTTTGTACATATTTCTGTAACAAGTGACATTCTTGTGGTCTGTGACCTCTAGTTCTACAGATTTCACACCAAGGCCCCTGAGCCTATGGTAAAGGGTTAGGTGCTCTAGTTGTAATATATTCTATGAAAACGGGACAATGGTCCTTTGAATGACCTTGCACTTTACATTTTGTACACCAAATTTCTTCTTTAACATCCTTTCCTTTCTTAATATCATGCACTTGCAAGGTTAGGTTTTCTAATTGGTTCTGCAACTGCGCAACATCGTTGCTTGTTCCAGCAATTGGTGAAGCTTCTAGTTTCATAGCCATCTCTAAAGCTTGTTCCTGAGTAGTGAGATTCTGTTGCATAAGAGGAAGTCTAATGTGTGGAAGCAACGCATCAATGAACCATTCCTTATGCTGTTGCGGTGCAAACTCAAAGCTTACTTGATCTATCAAGGCTTTGAACTTCTGGTCAAAGTCCCATACTGACTCTGTAGGTAACTGTTTTATGTCTTTGAGCTCTGTTATACACTGTGATTCTAATTTAGGTTTCTTGAAATCTCTAATCATAGCATTTCTTACATCAGCAAGCGTCCTATTCTGTGCTGCTGATTATTTCATGAACCAAGTTAAGGCTCTTTCTCTTAGTGTGGTTGCTAACTGAACCAGTTTAACAGCATCATCATTAATTTGCTTAATTTTCCAAATGGCTTCACAGAGGAACCAGTGCTGCTCAGGATCTTCTAGCCCTGTTCCTCTAAAAGTTGGTAGCTTCATGTCATCACCCATCCTTCTTGCGCTAGGTTGAGGTGGAGGTGTTGTAGCAGTGCCTCCAGGATGGTTAAATAAAGGTGGTGCTGAGGTACTAGAAGTATCGTGCAGGCTACTAGAAGGTGTTACTGCGGGGTTATACTGAGCCCCGTCTGGCTTTTGCGGTGTAAAAGGGTGATAAGGGATATGAGCACTCCCTTGTCTCTCTATATGGCTCGCTCTAGGAACTTGACTATCCTCTGGGATAGACTCAAAAGAATGATGGTCAAGGCCTACGTTATATCATTTTCCACTACGAGTGCAACCAATAAGTTCAGGCTCACTATCAGAATCTGCGGACATTACTTGTCTATGCTATTCATTGGAAGCTATGCATAGTTTTTCTTTTTCATACAGAAGCATTTTAATCCATAAGTTCAGAGAATTTAAGAACTTACCTCTGTGTGCTTGGAAGAAACTCCTCTCAGCTTCGCTGAAACTCTTTCTCGTATCTACTGCAAACTCGGTGATGAATCCTTCTAGCAGACTATTCAACCAAAAGTCTACTGCGCGGGACACAGAATTATCTACCCGCTTCAAAATACTGACTAGCTCAGGCGTCCAAGCGACGGGTCGATCAACATGCACGGTTGGTCTAGCATCTGCTAAATTGGCTACCCACGCATGCAACTCAAGTGCAAATGTGACAAAGAAAATTTTGTGAAGGTCAGTATAAATATACTTCTACAACCAATCTTATGTCTGAAGCCTAGAGCTTTTATTTTCTCGTTCAGCGAACTCTCTAGCCTTTAAATCAAACCAGTCTTGAATTTCTTTAGCTGTAGGATTGCAGTAGCACATTTGTTGGCTGAGCAAGTCTCAAGGAAACAAGTCACAAGGCAACAGAACCATTTGTTGGCTGCAGCAGTATTTCACACGTCACCGGAATAACAAGTCTCACAGTAACAAGTCACAAGGCAACGGAACCATTTGTTGGCTCGCTCTTTCTCTAGGTTGCACATCAATCTCGCATGTCACCAAAATAATAAGTCTTAAGGCAATGGAACCATTTGTTGGCTTCTTTTTGGACAGACCCGAGTTTTAATGAAGCACAGCAACAAAACCCCTTGGCGCACTGGCCCTCTCGGCAACGAGCTGCGCAGCAGCTCGAGGTCTCACCCGAAGTGGCTATGGGGGGCTAAGGAATCAGGCTTCCTTAACCTAGGCGACGCGGAGACTGCGGTCTTCTCCCTCTCTTTCTCCCGAGAGGATTCCTCCAGGTGGAACGTCTTACTCTTCCGCCGACCTCTCAGTGCAACGGCGCTGAAGTTCGCACTTACCAGCCTAGCTGCGCGGTATCTCTGCTCCTGCGCACAAGGAAATTACCCTCTGCGTCGATATGCTATGTATCGTTCCTGCTTGCGCGCCCAACGCGGTAACTCATTCCTAAGCGCTGCGGCGATGGTGCTCCTATCGACGCCTTCGATAGTGCGCGAATATAACTTCTAAGGGAGTTTCCAGGACTTGCTTTATATACTCATTCATAAAGACAATGAAACATTCATGTAAACGCAGATGGTAAACTAAAACATGCATTCATGCAACACTGCATCACAACAACGAGAATTATGTAGTTCACCTCCATGGGGAAACCACGTCCACGGGGAGCGTATCTTATATTAATCAGAAATGGAATTACACAATATGTTGCGCACACAGCTGCAGCCTTAGATCTTTCCAGGAAACTCCACGCACACAGCTGGGAGCCCTTGTCTAGATCTAGTCTCTTCTCTACAGAGATTACAATGGTTCAGACGTCGACTCAGACTGTTTGCAACTCAGGGATTAGCTTCACAACTATCCAGTTCTAACCCTTTTGTCTTCTAACAACACAATAGAAGACTAACTAGCTGGCTAGCTTATCTCAAACAGCTAGCTTACGTCTCAACATCTAATGGCTAACTAACTAACGTCTAACCTTTACAATTACACATATATATAGGTGGCCATGACAGTCTCACCTTTACAAAACTGTGGGTCTTTCCCAGCAGTATTTCCCAAAACCCTAACCACGGACATGGCTAGGTGTACTGTAGGCGCCGCTTGCAGTCACGTCGCCGTTTCCTGCAAGTTCCGTGACTTTCGACGCAGATTGCGAGTATGGGCGCCGCTTCATCATTCATTGCTCCTTGTCCTTTGCCTTCAATACTTTGGTCTGTTGCTCTTCCTTGATCAGAGCAACCATAAATTCTGTACTTAGCCTTAATGAGGGTAGCTGAGCCCTCTATTCCATCGCTTCATTTATTCTCCTTTGACGTGTGCGCGTGAGCTCCGCGATTTCCGGTCCGTAATCTACGCTGAGCTCGTCCATCTGGCACCGTACTGCGCACCGTTTACTTTTGCCCAAAAATTGGTGCTTATTCAAAATTAGCACTTTCCCTTCAACACTTGTGCCTTTTCCTCAAAATTCGTAGCTTTACCATAGCTGCGGCCTAGGCTCCAACACCTTGCAGTCCATCATCCCGAACCTCTTCAGGATCTCTACTACATACTTCCCTTGTCCAAGGAAGATTCCATCTACACCCTACCACACCTCCATGCCTAGAAAATAGTCCATCCTCCCCAAGTCCTTCATCTCAAACTCGGTTGCAGGCTTCCTCTTGGTATCGTCAATCAATCTATCATCACCTGTAACAAATAGGTCATCCACATACAATAGTAGTATCACAGGATTTTCCTCCTCAACCTTGTAGTAAAGGTTGGAATCCGCTTTACTCTTGGTAAATCCCAAACTAGATAGAAAGCTGTCTATCCTACCATACCAAGTTCTGCACATATATGACTCCCTGTCATGTTTCTCATAACCAAGTGGTTGCTCCACATACACTTCCTCCTCGACTACACCATTTAAGAAAGTTGTCTTTACATCCATCTGGTGTATCTTCCACTTCATCACTGCAGCCAGATCAAGTACTCATCTGATGGAAGTGTATCTGACTACAGGTGCAAAAGTTTCTTCATAATCTATTCCCTCTTTTTGAGAGAAGCCGTGAGCTACAAATCTCACTTTGTATTTCTCCATGCTACCATCTGTAGCATGCTTGATCTTATAGATCCATTTGGAAGTCATAGCAGGCTTCCCTTCAGGTCTTGGGACTACATCCCAAACATCATTCTTCATGATCGACTGATCATGGTGTTCTTCCATTACCTCATCCCAGATCCCGGGAACTTCAATATCTTCAATATATTCAATAGATATCTTTGTTTCTGGAACAAATGTTGTAGTCCTTCTTTTGTAGGTGATGGTATACGATCTTTCCTACAAAACAAGTTAAATTGCATGCTTAGAAACATCTCATAGTTTTTAGAACAAATTCTTACACATAAAGAAATATGTCATACAGTCATGCAATTATTTTAGCCAATGCTTCAATACAACATTTATCCATATCATGTAACTTTCTAGATGCCTTCCAATCTATACCAAAACATTGTTAAGAGTTTGCACTACTCCCAACATGTCAGCAAAGAGGTTTCATTCTAGATAAGTAGTAATGGAATGTTGTACAGTGCCATAGGCCACTTACCCATCACATGCATATTAGTAGTATATTGTTCATTAATGCAATTATTCTAATATGCATAATACACAACCTAGTTCTAGGATCATCAGTATATACATTATTGAACAGTGTTATTTAAACAATCAAATATGCAAGAAATGATAATTCAAATACTTATCTTTGTTTGTTTGTTGGGTTGACTCCCTCTCAGTCTTTACTTCCTTTCTGTAACTCCATTCTGATGTGGATTGTGAGAAGTGGTCGACTCCCTCTGAATATCTGCATCCTTGTAGAAACTACTGAAGTGTGCTCCCTCTTGATCTTTGCTTCCTGGATTACCTGTCCTTGAACTTATATCCATTTTTAATCACTATGCATGCTTATTAGTATCATCATTGTGTTGTCCTCAAGGTCTCATACATAATCACACATTCATTAGTATAATCTCAATGCTACCAAACACAATAATATTAAACATGTATAGTCATGATCATTTCAAACACATATAATAAACATTAGTATTCAAGGTTTCAGGGAAGACTTCTTTTACTCATGCATATTCTTATTTGATCATAGGACTCTTCTGGTTAGTCAAATCATCAATCAAGATAAGAGACATAATATGCATAAACCCTTGATTACTTACATTTCTAACTTTATGAATAAACATAACCAATCATACCAAGTATACTTATATAAGGGATCCTAACACAAGGTAAGATTCTAACTTGATATAGGAAAAAACATACCTAGATTACTATGTTAGCTAGTTATGTCTAACATACCCACATGATGTCTTCTGGTTCTCTTCAATGACTTGTGCTAGTAACCTACATGTCTCATAAGTTAACCATTGTAGAACCAATTTATACATACCTCGTAAGTAGATCTTCAATGTGATCCATGACAATGGATGAATCTTTGTCTTCATGTCAGCATGATCATATGTTCTTGAACTAGAACATGATTTGCCTTTCTTGGTGTACCTTTCATGTTAGTGGACAACATAAACCTCATACAACACCATAATGCATTATCACAATCATAAGTGTCAACACCCTAATCAATGAATATCTTCTATCATGCATTCATAATTTTATTAAGGCGATACGACAAGTCTAAATTTAATCAAGATTGTACTAACCGTAATAATATGAAGAAAAACATACCATAAACTTAATCATGAACAAATCTCGAAACATACATGTCGAGATTGCTTGTAATCCTCTTATGTAAGGCCTTAGCCTCATCTCCCTCTGAAACAGGAACTTCTTCACTTATGCAGGTGACCAATCCATTCTCTTCTAGGATTAACCCAATCCACTTGATTTGCAGGAACTGGATCTAGAGATGGATTAGGGTTTGTCAGAGAAACCCTAAAAATTCAAACTTTGAATTTCAAACTTCTGAAAGGATAGAAAGATGCGCCTTGATGAGATGACCAAGCCAGTATACTCAGAATTTGAGAACTGCAAAGTTTCACCCCTCAAAATTGCCTTTGAAACTTCTGGATCTTCTGGACAGGATCTCGAACTAGGGTTTGATAAAGCCCAGCCTTCTTCCCAACCAAAAAATTTGATCTTGGTCTCTAAATTTTGATTTTGATGAGGAGCATCCAGCCGTGGTCTCCGATACAAAAATTCCACTTTTGCAGAAGCCCGAATTTTCCACTTTTTCGTTCAAAGTCTCAAACTAGGTTTTGATCAAGCCCGGCCTTCTACCCAACCAAAAAAATTGATCTTGGTCTCTAAATTTCGATCGCAGGAAACAGGAAACAGGAAACAGGTTGAAAACCATGGGGAGATCGCAGGAAACAGGCTGAAAACCATGGGGAGATCCCAAGAAACAGGCTGAAAGCCGCAGGGAGATTGCAAGAAACAGGCTGAAAGCCGCAGGGAGATTGCAGGAAACAGGCTGAAAGTCATGGGGAGATCGTAGGAAATAGGCTGAAAGCCATGGGGAGATCACAGGAAACAGGATGAAAGCCATGGGGAGATCGTAGGAAACAGGATGAAAGCCACTGGGAGATCGCAGGAAACAGGCTGAAAGCCACGGGGAGATCACAGGAAACAGGCTAAAAGCCGTGGTCGGATCGCAGGAAACGGGTTGAAAGCCGCTGTTGGATCGCAGGAGACAGACTGAAAGTCACGGTGAGATCATAGGAAATAGACTAAAAGCCACATTCAGATCGCAGCTATGGGGAAAAAATATGCGATTTGCGGCAGCAAACCCAACTGCCGAAAGGGACAACCGAAAGGGGAAAACAAAAAATGTTGCAGAAAGTTAAAAACTTCTAAAAATTATAACCATAAATTCAAAGGAACACTAGGGGAGTCGCCAAAACTGTACCTAGGGTTTTCACCCTAGCTTGTGCAAATGGGCACCTACTAAGGAGAAGGGACTGCTTAGTAGCAGTTCAATAAAAAAACAAAATATGATAGTAAATAAAAACAGTAAACTATTCTAGCATGTGCATAAAAAGACAACGAAAAGATAATGAAAATTTGTTTTGTATTAATTTTACCTCAGATGTTGAGATTTTAAGAGGCACCAGGATGAAAGAGAATGAGTTCATTCTGTAAGGGTGCGATGGTTAAAAGATAAAGAAGAATATATAAACATAAATATGAAATGGAAAGAGTATCTCTAGATTTCAGATTCAAACCACCAAGTTGCCTAACATAAGCACGGGTATGTCTTCTTAAATTCGCTACTTCAGCAAAAGGGACAACATACAACGTTTCTTGCTGTTCAATCTCAGAATCAGGATCTTCTTGATTTATTAATTCCAGATCTAAGTTTTCTGGGATAGCGTGTGTGTAATGGCCATAGACCCCGTAAATAGAACAAGGATGGTTTGTTCACAAATTAGGATTTTTGGCTTGCTTGGGCGACCTTTCAGGGTTTTGGTTGGCAGGTGTCGTGTTATTATTGTTTAGGGGATTAGGAGGTTGGCCAAAAGGAGAGCATGCAAACACCTAGCTAAATAATATTCTGACTCAACCAGACATATCCTCTACAAGGTGATGAAATCCAAGTCAGACAATATGGATAGTAGAGCCAAGTGGCTAAAGATATCCCCCTACTAGGAGGGACACCGGGTAAGACAATCCTAGAAGAAAGGCAACTAAGATACCCCATTCATGACACGTCCAGAAAAAGTGAATCTGCAGCTTCGGTCCTATCACCGTGTGGGCCTAAAGAGAACACCACATGCAGACCAACGAGTAGGTAGCCTTTGGTTACTGAATGGATTGCGGTATTCCTATCAGGCCTCCGGAACCAGTCTGGCTACTTCAACCCTCCTAAGGGAGAGGCCCACTGATAAACTGGTTGTGACCGTGCCAAAAAATACTGGGGGATTTTGGTTCCCTAATGGACAACAACTATGTCTCAAGTGTAAGTGACCGAGGGGTGTTATTTGGATACCTATCCCCCCTGTGCTACCTAACTACAATATTCTTATGTGTTCCCCAAGTGAGATCAGAATGTTGGTTGTGTTAAGCAGCATTTTAGGGCTCACTTGAATTAGGTGACAGAGTGTGTGTGTGTGAGGTAATGAACCCAATCAAAAGTGCCATGGGGTGGGAAACTTCCTAACTAATAATAACAATGCAGAAATTAAACTTGTAATGCAAAATTTTATTTTTTCAATTGAAATGCTTAAACTGAAAAAAATCTGTAAATGGAACAGAAAGCAAATTTCAGAAAGAGGCTGTAGGGAAGTATGGTTGTAGATAGAACAGGTGGCTAGGAAGGTGCATAAAATATTGTAGCAAAGTGTTGGGTTCAAAACAGGGTAAAAAAGTGCAAAAAATAGATTACAGGTCTGTGGCGAAACTGCGCGAGAGGATCGTGGGAAATAGGCTAAAAGCCACAGAGCGATCACAGGAAACAGGCTGAAAACCACGGGGAGATCCCAAGAAACAGGATGAAAGCCACAGGGAGATCGCAAGAAACAGGCTGAAAGCCGCAGGGAGATCGCAGGAAACAGGATGAAAGCCGTGGGGAGATCGCAGGAAATAGGCTGAAAGCCATGGGGAGATTGCAGGAAACAGGATGAAAACCATGGGGAGATCGTAGGAAACAGGCTGAAATCCACGCAGAGATCGCAGGAAACAGGCTGAAAGCCACGGGGAGATCACAGGAAACAGGCTAAAAGCCGCAGTCGGATTGCAGGAACCGGGATGAAAGCCGCGGTTGGATTGCAGGAGACAGACTGAAAGTCACGGTGAGATCATAGGAAACAGACTAAAAGCCACAGTCAGATCGCAGCTATGGGGAAAAAATATGCAATTTGCGGTAGCAAACCCAACTGCCGAAAGGGACAGCCGAAAGGGGAAAACAAAAAATATTGCAGAAAGTTCAAAACTTTTAAAAATTATAACCATAAATTCAAAGTAACACTAGGGGAGTCGCCAAAACTGTAGCTAGATTTTTCACCCTAGCTTGTGCAAATGGGCACCTACTAAGAAGAAGGGACTCCTTAGTAGCAGTTCAATAAAACAGCAAAATATGCTAGTAAATAAAAACAGTAAACTATTCTAGCATGTGCATAAAAAGACAACGAAAAGATAATGAAAATTTGTTTTGTATTAATTTTACCTCAGATGTTGAGGTTAATGGAGCCTTTCCAGTAGTCCAGGGGCTACTCCAATGCTCCAATGTTGTTCCTTCTCCTTCTTCCAAGGTGTTTTGGATATGGGAGAAAGGGGTTCTCAAGTGGGAAATTAGCTCCAAGTGGAGAGCTAGGGTTTCAAGAGAATTTTTGGCAGCATAAGGATGGGAGAAATTGTGGATATGAAATGGGGAGCCTCCATCACCTATTTATAGGTTTTTTAGTGGTGGAGTGTTGACCCATGGTTTTGGGCACCATATGGTTTAGGTCAATTGTATAGGGTCTTTGCTTCTTTTTTCCCTCTTTTTCCTCTTTTTTATATTTTTTATTCCCATTTTAGAGGGTTTTTTCTATTTTTGGAGGAAATTTAAATTATTTTGGGGAAAAAAGGAGGGTTTTCGCCTTTTGGAGGCTTTTTAATGGTCTTTTAAGGTTTTGGAGGCAAATATGGTAGGAAATATAGACGAATGAGTCATGTAATGAGGGAGATGAGGTAGTGAGCACTTTTTGGATGTTAACAAGTTCTCCCACACGAGATTTCAAATTTTTCTTCTCGCTCTCTAAGATTGCCAACTACATCTCTAGTGAACTCTTTTCATTCTCGAGCTACGGGATTTGCAAAGTTGTTTCTTTCCTTTCCTCTTGAAGCTCATTGTACTTCAATCTTAGCTCATTCCCTTTTGACACCTCTTTCTGCATGTTACCTTTTATCTTGAACACTATTGCCTCCCCTACCTACCACCATGCGAAATTTGTAGCAAATTTGTTAATCCCACTCATGGGGAACACAAACTCTTTTATTAAAGAATCCAAGGATTTCATAAAGATCATGAAGGAGGAGAAATTAAAGGCATATGAATTGCTTATTAGTTTCGATGTTGTGGGCCTTTTCACCAAAATCCCCCTCAATGAAGCAATACAGATCTTATTTGAAGTTGCAGATCCAAAAATCGCAAGACTGGCAGAGGTATGTCTCCAGCTTTAGAGGTGAATATTACGAACAAACTAGCGGGGTAGCAATGGGGTCCCCTTTGTCTCCAATTGTGGCTAATCTATTTATGGAACATTTCGAAAAGAAGGCCCTTCACTCATTCCCCTTACAACCCACAAGATGGAAGAGGTATGTGGATGATACGAACGTTGTATGGTCCCATGGGGTTAATGAGCTTAGCAAATTTCATGGACACCTTAATCAACTCTCAGAGGACATAAAGTTTACCATGGAGATAGAGGAGAATGGGAGCATCCCCTTCCTCGATGTACTAATCAAGAAAAACAATGAGGGAACCTTAAGCCATGGGGTCTACAGAAAGAAAACCCACTCAGAGAGATACCTTCATGCTCACGCGCATCACCACCCATCTCATAAAATTGGGGTAATCAACGCCCTAGCAATGAGGGTTGTCCGCATATCTGAAAAAGAACACCTTGATAAGGAAAAAGAACATTTAACCTCTGTCTTCAGTAGCCTGGGATATAGGAAGAAAGACATCAATAAGGAAATAAGGAAAGCAAAAGACCAGACTCAACATAAAAAAGAAAGAAAGACTATTAGGGCTTTCCCCCCATACATCCAAGGAGTGACAGACAAAATTGAAAAGGTTTTGAAGAAAAAAGAAGTATGGACATCTTTTAAACTAATGGAAACCATGAGACAAAAAATGAGGTCAGTGAAAGACAAAATTGATCGGCATCAATATAAAGGAGTATACAAGATAAATTGCTCTTGTGGAAGAATCTATATAGGTGAGACAGGATGATATTTTCAAACAAGGTTAAAGGAGCATGGGGCTGACTTAAGGAAAGAAAGAACAAATACCTCTGCACTCACTGAGCACTCTCTCAAAACAAAACACCACGTCTTCCTGGAGAACATAGAGCTACTCGCAGTAGAGAACCACTACTACAAACGTAGGGTGACAGAAACCTTGGAAATCATAAAGCACCCAAACAACTTGAATAGAGATGAAGGACTTGAATTGAGTGATATATGGCTACCTCTGATCACCAAAGAAGGCAATGGATGAAACTAGGTATGTCTTGCAAACCTTCCTTCGCATTACCTTTACGGGTGGAACCGGGTATGTTCTACATACCTTATGCATATGTTTAATGATTATTATTTTTCATTTTATGATTATTTCAAATTTAATTGTTTTAAATGAGTTATATCCTTTCCTTTTCTCCATTGATGTATAAGGAATGCATGGGTCCTTATAGAAACTTTATTAACGCATAAATGGTTTCATTATTGTTCTTATTTGATAGTGGAGAATTAATACCTGTGCATGAATTTTTATATTTTTCATTAGAATTAATATCTCCGCATTAATAATTAATTAATATTAGCTCAAGAGATTTTTAGAGATATTCCATCAATATTAATTTATTAATGCATAATTGGTTTTTATTGTTGGTATTTGATAATGGAGAATTAATACTTATGCATTATTTTTTATATATTTTTTCATTGGAATTAATATCTATGCATTAATAAATAAATTATTAATACTTTTGCATTAATATTATCTTAAGATATTTTTTTGAATTACTCATGAATTAATTACTCTTATGTTAGATGATTTTTAATTTTTAACCCTAATATTTTAATATAGAGATAGTCTTCTCCTAGCAGCAGATCCTCCTCCTCACAAGTGCGCCACTTTCCGAATGAGAGAAGTGTGAGTAATGAGTGATCAAAATAGAGATCTCTCGATCTCTATTTATACTTGTCCTGACTGCCCAATAAAATTATGGGGCCGACTTGTCTAGCTTAGCATAGTAAACCAAGGTTAATTTAATCAGGGTCGACCCCACACATGGTGTTCTAATAATCCATCGGCAAGTTACGACACTTGCGACACTTGTCAATACAAATGACGACACATCCGTATAGAGGAATAATAACATCTCTATAGGAGTACAATATACATAGATGAAATACATAGGTGAAATACACTCCGAAGTTATATATACATCAACATTCAGTGGTGGCTGAGAAACTTGGGGATCGGTGTCTCCAGCAAGTTGTGGCTTGAAAACTTATTGTAAATATAATTTTGCAGTATAGAAAAGTGTTGGTGGTTTACCCAATTGGGGTTCCACGATAAATTCTGTGTTCTTATGTCTCTTCTTGATTCCATATTTTGTTTTAAGTTTTAATAATTGGTTAAAAGATAAAAGTTTACAATACTAATTCACCCCCCCTCTCAGTATTGACCAATATTCCATCACCTCCTTGTGTGTGCTCAGTTGCTGCTCCTTTCTGTTTTGCATGCTAGGAAGTTGCTTCTCCTCCTTTTTGTTTTGTGTGCTAGACTTCTCCTGTTCAAAGATGAGAAGAACATGCTCCTTTATTTTGCACACACTAGAAAATAGTATTAATTCCACTTTGTTGTTATTATTTTGCATGGTACAATTGGATATGGCCTAAGATATGTCTTAGAAGGAGAAGTGAATTTGCATGGATATAAAGATTCCGATTGGGAAGGAAGTGCAGTGGATATAAATAACACCTTTGGGTGCTACGCCAGCATAGGTTCAGTCATGATATCTTGGTTTAACAAGAAGCAAAACTTTGTCAGACTCGGTACATGATATTAATGTTTAGTGGATTCTCTAAGTCAACTCTGTGTTTTTTGAGAATCTCCCACTCAAATTACTTCATAACAAATATATATTCCAATAATTAGAATCTAATATTATTGACAACAAGAATGTTTGAATCATTTTCTCCTAGGATTTCTCTCAGTATATCAACCTATAAAGGAAGGCTTATATCTCCAAAAGGAATTAGTAGAGGTGATGCCCACAATTTCTCACTTTACGATTAGTGATATTCCAACACAAAGGTGGTGTTCATAAGATTTATAAAGGACTAGAAGATTTTTTCTTATTCCCTCCTATTAAGTCTTCAAGTGGCATGATATTTTGTTTCTCTAGATGGAAATGAGAAGACATTCTCAATGGGTCCAATTTTCCTTAGCTTTCAGTGGAGTTGCAAGGAAAGATTGCGCCTTGGTTGATTCTAGTCATCCTTGCAAAGACAACAAAAGGGACAATTTTTTAATGAACTAAGAATAGGGCTTCAATGTTTAGTAGATTCTCCAAGTGCACTTTGTGTTTTTTGAGAATAGTGATATTCATACATAAAGGTGGTGTTCATAACTATTGTAAGATTTATGTAGAAGATTTTGTTGTAAGGAATTTGGAGTGGATGCCTAAATATTATAAAGCTGATGAATGGAGTGATGAAGTGAGTGTTTCCTTACCCACTAACAATGCTTTAACAACTACAACCACCATAAAAAGTGACTAAATAAAACAACCAATGATATCACATGGGAAATTAGACACTTTTCATAAGACTTTCAAATCACAACATCACCATGACAGACATGATCCTAAATATAAATTCATTATATAAATATATCCAATATCAATAGTCATAGAAAATATCACCTTTGTTAATAAAGGAAATATTTATAAAACTATGAAGAGAAAGAAAATTAATATAAATAACATTTTAATAAATTAATATAAATTGGTAATCTTGGGAGACATTTCAAATATATCATAAAAGGAAAAGTAAATTTGTAGGGTTATGCAGACTCTATTGAGTAGGAAGTGCAGTAGACAAAAAGATCACCTTTGGATGCTACATCAGCATAGGATATGTCATGATAGGCTTTATCTATCAGTGTTACGTTCATAGATGAAATTATGGTTTGTACCACCCTCGCCTTTTGTCCGAAAAATCAGTGTATAAATGGACAAAATGCATGTGCACAGTGTTGTCTTGATCAATAATTTATATTCGTATATTTCCTTAAACATTTGAGTACCCCAACTCGGCTCAAGTTGGTTCCTTCACCCGTTCTGCTGCAACTGTCCATCAAAACATATAAAAGAAGTAACAGACAACGATCACAAGGAGGGAATTTCTGATATAACAGTGCAGGTATAAGTAGATATAATTCAGATATAGCTACATAAGAACCAGGAATTCACCTAGAATTAAAATAATCTATTAAATTTCATATTAAAATCGAAAAAAGTTACAAACAAACATATGCATCTATAATTCTGAGAATAAGTGAGACATGTGAAATGCTATAAATTGTAATTTGTAATTGTAACTTTCATAACCCTTCTAAGAACCTGAAAAAATGGAGGCCTTACATTATTTAGCCATTAATAAACGAAGTGCCCTAATACTCACAAAAAATAGACGCTGGGCAGGGATATGCCCCACAAACATCAGGGACAATTTCTCCAGAGCACATATTTGACCTTGAGGTTTGAAGCATTCCCCTTGTAAAAGAAAATCCCTGACTTTTGATAAGCAGTTCTGGGACCTATACATTTTGGAGTCATGGATTTGCTGTGTGATGCTAGCAGCATAACACAGCTTACAGTTGTGAACCACTTTGACAGACACCCCGTCCATATACGGGACTGTACTCAATTGCAGCGAATTCAGACTGCAATCCCCCACCACACCTGACTCTGCTGATGTGTAAGATCCGAAATTTGCGAATGTACTATTAATTTTCTTCTCCCACAGAGAATAACAATACATGCAAGATAACAGATCAATTCCTTATCTAACACAAAGATATAATGACAAATCATAACAAAGAGGTCAAATGATGGTTGTATTCAACCCCGTAATCTGAATTCGCAAAGAGGTCAAATGATGATTGTATGCAGACGGAATACAAAGACAAACATTTTCTGAATTCTTGTTGTTGCTTGGGTTGGTCGGGGAGAAGCATGAATTGCTGTTGCTGTTTGCTATTCGCATACTGACTCTACTATTATTGGCTTCTTGACTTTATTATTGGCAACAAGAAGGTTTGAATCGTTTTCTCTTAGTTTATCAAATTATAAAAGAAGGCTAATAAGTATATTTCCAAAAGAAATTAGCAGAGGTGTTGCTGTTTGCTATTCGCATACTGACTCTACTATTATTGGCTTCTTGACTTTATTATTGGCAACAAGAAGGTTCGAATCGTTTTCTCTTAGTTTATCAAATTATAAAAGAAGGCTAATAAGTATATTTCCAAAAGAAATTAGCAGAGGTACTTTCCACAGACAAAAAGCAACCAACTATCCATAATAAAAGCAAAACACATATATCAGACAAAAAGCAACCAACTATCCAGAATAAATTTATATACAGAATAAAAATAAAATTAAACGTTCAGGGAAGATTATGCTAACCTTTATACATGAAAGCATTTCATTTAAGAAATTAATAAAGGCCCTTTCCACATAGGAAAAACAACCAACTATCCAAAATAAAAGCAAAACACATATATCTGACTAAAAGCAACCAACTATCCAGAATAAAAGCAAAATATATCTGATGAAAAGCAACCAACTATCCAGAATAAAAGCAAAACACATATATCAGACGAAAAGCAACCAACTATCCAGAATAAATTTGTATACAGAATAAAAATAAAATTAAACGTTCAGGGAAGATTCTGCTAGCCTTTATACACGAGAGCATTTCATTTCATCTTGTGCGCTTCCAAAAGAAATTAATAAAAGTCCTTTCCCAACTATCCAGAATAAATTTATATACAGAATAAAAATAAAAATAAACATTCAGGGAAGATTCTGCTAGCCCTTCATACATGAAAGCATTTCATTTCATCTTGTGCGCCTATTTACTTCGTTTTTCCTTTTTCTTATTTTTCTTTTGTGTGCTGAGCTGCTGCTGCTCCATTTTGTTTTGTGTGCTCAGCTGCTGCTCCAGCTCCTTTCTGTTTTGTGTGCTAGGCAGCTTCTTCTCCTCGTTTCTGTTTTGCGTGCTAGGCTGCTCCTGTTCATAGATAAGAAGAACGTGCCCCGTTATTTTGCACACACTAGAAAACGGTATTAATTCCACTTTGTTGTCGTCCACTTTGTACCACATGTTCTCCCTATCAACCGAGCGCTGCTCGTCACAATAAATGTCATTTGCATACTTAGAAGCTCTTACGTAGGAGATACCATGGTTTATAAATCCTGTGTTTCCTCTGTCGACAACCTCAGAAACCACTACAAGTTTATATTTAGCATTCATTGTTGGAGTAGCCTCTGACTCAGCTAGTTGGCTGAGATCGAGAAATTCGTCAAGAATAATATTAACTCGGCAATTGTGAAAAATCATCCCTGTGTCAAGAATCAAAGTATGCGGAAAATGGGCAACTGTTGTTTGAAATTGTTTTGTGTGGAGAAAGTCCCAAAATGACAATTCGGAGGGGTCGTTGGTACACAGTTGAGCAAATTTGAAAAGATGGTGTATTGAGAAAACTCTAGTGGTGTTATTATCAGCTTCGCCTTCACCTTCATGGACAAACTCCGAAAGCGTGCCTGGATCTGTAAAGAATGTAAGCATGATATGGTTTGCAATTTGTTCATTGTCACGAGATCGAGTTCTGTATTTCCCAGATAGGTCTTGCTCTAAACCCTTTACGTATCCTTCCTGTATGAGTTGCATAAGGATATAATGCAAAGTAAGTGCGACGTGGCCTCCTGATTCCAGTATGAGTTGCGTAAGGATATAATGCAAAATAACTGCAACATTGCCTCCTCCTTTTCCTTCTTCTAAACCAGGCGGCAACTCCCTCTTCATCAGTTCCTTCATCATTTTGTCAAAACCAGGAGGCAACTCCCTCTCCATACCCGGCGGCAACTCCCTCTCCATCAGTTTCCTCATCATTTTCTCAAAACCCTGCGGCAACTCCCTCTCCATCATTTTCTCAAAACCCTCCCTCATTTTCTCAAAACCTGGTGGCAACTCCCTCTCCATCATTTTCCTAAAACCCGGCGGCAACTCCCTCTCCATCATTTTCTCTAAACCCGGCGGCAACTCCCTCTCCATCGTTTTCTCAAAACCTGGCGGCAACTCCCTCTCCATCATTTTCTCTAAACCCGGCGGCAACATCCTCTCCATCATTTTCCCAAAACCCGGTGGCAATTCCCTCTCCATCATTTTCTCAAAACCCTCCATCATTTTCTCAAAACCCGGCTGCAACGCCCTCTCCATCATTTTCTCAAAACCCGGTGGCAACTTCCTCTCCATCATTTTCCCAAAACCCGGCGGCAATTCCCTCTCCATTTTCTCAAAACTCGGCGGCAAGTCCCTCTCCATCATTTTCCCAAAACCCGGCGGCAATTCCCTCTCCATCATTTTCTCAAAACCCTCCATCATTTTCCCAAAACCTGGCGGCAATTCCCTGTCCAACATTTTCTCAAAACCCGGCGGCCTCTCCATCACTTTGTACAAGTCCCTCTTCACCATTGTTTCAATGCGAATTAAGTGTTCCTCAGCGATCACAGGCTTCCTTAAACGGCGATAATCAGACATCTTAGGCCTCCGTCTATGTAGGAAGAAGAAATGGATTAAGGCCGTCATGGAGTCATCTGGTATGCAGTAGAGGGGAGAGTCTGGATCTGGCAGATTCATGAATGCTCTCCTTGTGGCCTCCATGCTTAATATGCATTGCATGACTACAGATAGATAACACGTTCCAGATTTATTGTGAACCCCAAGACAAACCAAGTCGTAACTATTTTCATTTTGCAGATTCGCATTAACATCTCCCAGAGTGTTTGCCTGCATGTTTGCCATGTCTTCCTTTCTTTTGGCGGATCTCTTGCTGTACTCTTCCTTTCTTTTTGCGTATCTCTTGCTGTACTCTTCCTTTCTTTTTGCGTATCTCTTGCTGCTGCTGTCAGATATCAGGTAAGAGACCGTTCTTTGGTAGAGAGACCAGAGACGTAATGTAGAAATAGATTACAACACTCTAATAGATTGACGCAAATATATTTGATCTTTTTTATTATTACTATATTTATATAGGTGTTTACGTGTTTCGAAGTTACGAAGGAAGCAGGGCCGACGTCCATGGGAGATCACTTTTAATTAAAAATATCTTGAAACGGGTAAATAATTGAATGGAAACTACGTCTCACCGGATACTCTACTTGAGACATTAATAGAGAATATTATAAAAATCTACCTTATTTTATGGATTTAGTTGATGATTTTTAGTTAATAAAAAATAATAAAGAATATTATAAAAACCCACTTGATATTCTACTTGGGATATTAATAGACAATATTATAAAAACCCACCTTATTTTATGGATTTAGTTGATGATTTTAAGTTAATAAAAAATAATAGAGAATATTATAAAAACCCACCTTATTTTATGGATTTAGTTGATGATTTTGAGTTAATAAAAAATAATAGAGAATATCATAAAAACCCACCTTATTTTATGGATTTAGTTGATGATTTTGAGTTACATGCACATGGATATATGTCTTGGCCCATGATTTTAGTTTTCCAGGTTCCAAGGATATGGTTATAATAGCTATAAATCCCTTGTTCGGTCTCCCTTGTTCATTTGACATATATTTATTGTTTTAGTGCTCTAGGTTTGTTGGCTTGTGTGAGAGGTCTTAATTTTTTCATTGGTGATCATACACCAATATCATTAGAAGATATCATGGATCTAGCTTTGGGTATTATTATTATTTTACACGTGCAACAACATTTTATTGCAATAAAGGACTTTTTTTTTTGTAAAGCTGCAAAATTCTATTAATCAAAGAGAGTCCAAAATACATTAGTTTTTACAAACTGTGGTGGCCTAAGAGAGTGAAGCCACCAACCCAAAAACTTGAAGATATCAAAATTACATAGATAATGTCTTGAGTAGGTAGTCCAGGCCATTATAGTAAAACATTGCTGCCTGTGTAAACCTATGAAACTCTAATCTAAAAACGTAGAAAAACATAGTAAGAAAGAAAAGCTGGTAAACACAGGGAGTGGCTAGAGCCTTCTTAGTTGTATGCATCTACAGGGGCATTTACGACTAGAGCATGTGTGTCAACAACACTCTCTTCCAGGATGGGGTAGGGAGGATACTCCTCTTCGACCGAGGCATTCATCGACAGCTTCACAGGGAGGGGTGTGGTCTTTCGGAAGGGCGTGAACCCCTGGTCACTGTGGACATGCTTGGACAGAACAAGACCCATGGTGGTTGAGATGGGGAATACTAATGGCGCCTTCCCTTTGAATGGGATCGCTTGAACATTCTCACTTTTCCCCGTCGCGGATGAGTGGCCACTGAAACCATCTTTACCAGTGTTGGTGTGCAGAGGGTGCCTGCTAGGAGCATAAGACTACCAATTGAAGGTGCCTTGCAAACTGCCCAGAAAACTTCCATGTTGGGCAGGGTGGCCTTCAGATTCTGGGTGGCGTTTCTGGTGGTGGCCCAATTGGTAAGCAGGTATTCCATCAACATCTCGAGCATGTTCTTAAATAGTTAGTAGGGGTCAATTTGCTTACCAGGGTGTTCAGTGGAGAGGCGGTCAACCATTAGCCTGACCTCCCAATTATCGATCAAGAGATGGACAGGGACTAAGACCTACTCCCTGTTGAATATGGTTGTCATTGATGTCAAAGGAGTTCAGTAATGACAAAGGAATAACCAAGGACATGTTGGCAGAGTGAACTCAGTGAATGAAGGAATAACAAAGAGAGTAATGACATGACCTATATGATGATGTGGCAGATATGATGGCATGGCATGGAATGTATGATGATCTAGCATGAAGTTCAAAATACATCTGATGGTTTTCTAGTGCTATCAGGAAGTCATTGTTGCTTTCTGATATCAGTCTGGAAAAATATGGCAATTCGGTGAAAATTGAGAATGCCCTCAATAATTCATGGTTTGACTAAAATTCCTGCACCATTATACCAGGCTAGAGCTTGTTGAAGTGGCTATCTATTCATGATATCGGTTTTCCTTAATCACTTCTGAGGAGAAAATTATAGGTCTGCCAAAACAGGGTTTGGCACCAGAGAAAGTAAAATGACCTAAATAGTCTCAAGAAAATGCCCGCCATAAATCATAGGTTAAAGTAAATTCTTGCAGCATATGGTTAGGATGTAGTTCGTTGATTTGTCTACCTAACCATGGTATCATTTTTCATTAAGCATGTCTGAAGAAAAAGATATGGATCTGCCAAAAGAGGGTTTCGGAATAAAAGGCTTTGGAGAAGGTCCTGGAAATGACTAAGTGTTGGAAAACTGGCTCAGGTGGCCTTGGGAAAATACTCGCCATACCTCATGGGAGGATGATAAAATTATTTGAAACTATCATGTTGTAGCTTGTTGAAGAGGCTATCCTACCATGGTATCAGTTCTCAAAAAGAGTGTTTGATGACAAAGTTAAAGGTCTTCCAAAATAGTGTTTTAAGCAGATTGGACCAAGTCTAGGAAAGTGAAAAAATTGTTTAAGTGTAAAATCACTAAAACTTCCTGAGTGGACTCAGGGAAATGCACGTTGTATCTCATAGGATGATGAGAAAAATAATATGAAAGTGTTAGGCTCTAGTATGTTCGTTGGTGCATCCAACTATGGTCTCAGATGGTCCAAAGAGTCTCTGAGAAGAAAGATATGGATCTGCAAAAGTGCTTCCCAGCCAGATTTGCACTACTTCAGTAAAATGCCCGTCGAGGAGAGAGAAAGAGGTTGCAGAAGAGAAGATTGGCATGGTTGGAGTCAGTATGATATTCCTCACACTGTGGATGCCTCACTTTCCAAGTTTGATGAAAAAATAAAATCATCTTGTCAATCTAGGCCCATGTGCCTGTAGGCAGGTGGAAATGCCTGCAAACGGGCCTAAAGATGCCCATAAGGGCTAAAAGATGCCTGCAATGGTTTTCCCATGCTCCTAGAGGCTGAAGCTAAGTCCATAGGAGAAAAAATTTAAGCCCGCAGAGGCTTAAGGAAGCACGTAGGCGTTAAATGAAGGAAGCCGGCGAAAGCCTGAAGCATGTCCACAGGTGAAGAATGAATGAAGCCCGCAGGTGAAGAATGGATGAAGCCCGCAGGCCAGAGATGAAGGAAGCTTGGACCATGCCCACAGTTTTGAAGGGTTCTCCATGAGAGGAAGAGAGCTCGTAGACCAGAAATTATCAGAGAAAGTTTTTAATTATTTATTTAATTAAAAATCATTAATAAACAGAGATTTTAAGAGGCACCAAGATGAAAGAGAATGAGTTCAGTATGTAAGGGTGCGATGGTTAGAAGATAAAGAAGAATATATAAACATAAATATGAAATGGAAAGAGTATCGCTAGATTTCAGATTCAAACCACCAAGTTGCCTAACATAAGCACGGGTATGTCTTCTTAAATTCGCTAATTCAGCAAAAGGGACAACATACAACGTTTCTTGCTGTTCGATCTCAGAATCGGGATCTTCTTGATTTATTAATTCCAGATCTAAGTTTTATGGGATAGCGTGTGTGTAATGGCCATAGACCCCGCAAATAGAACAAGGATGGTTTGTTCACAAATTAGGATTTTTGGCTTGCTTGGGCGACCTGTCAGGGTTTTGGTTGGCAGGTGCCGTGTTATTATTGTTCAGGGGATTAGGAGGTTGGCCGGCCTTGTCTGGAGGAGGGTTATTCCCACAGTTATGTCCTTTGTCGTGGTTTTGTTGTCCTTGATGGCATTGGTTATTTTGGTTCTGCTGCGGATTTTGTTGGGCATACACTTTCCCTTGGGTGGCAGGTGGGTTCTGCGGTTGGGAAGGTGTGGGAGTAGGTTGCGGTGGATAATAAGTGGGTGGAGGTGGTGCAGGTGTTGAACCCTGTGGGGGTTGCTGATACATCTGTGTAATGGGTTGTGGGTTTGTCGAAGGTGCAGCCTGTGGCGGATAATAAGTAGGGGGAGCTTGAGAGGATACAGGAGTTTGCGCAGCCTACGAGTGGTAATATGGCTGAGGTGCGACCGGGGGGGCGTAAGTGGGGGATGCATGACCAAAGAACTGAGGTGGCCATGATGGTCCGTGGGAATGATGGTTATGGGCCATGGGACCATACGAATTGGTTTATCTAGAGTGGGATGTATCCCGCGAAAGGTTGGGGCCAGCATTAGTACGTACTATGGAAAAGGGTTGGTTATGCGAGGCAATACGACCAATGATGCCATCTGTGGCATGGGATGCCCCAGACGCATCGTTTTGGGAGGAATTGCCGAGTGGGACATTAGGTATGATGGTATAGATGTAACCAGACTGGGCGTAAATAATGTCAAATTGCTGGGCGTTTAGGATGGCCTCTTCCTCGGAATGGGGTCGCTCAGATGCCACATCCTTGGCAATGATAGGAAGGAGAGAATTTAGAAACCAATCTAAGAAGATACGGTCATCTAACTTGATTTTGCAGAGGCTGCAACGTCGACGCCACTCATGAATGTGGTCAGTGATGTGGGTGGCCGTATTCTGTCTGCAAGAAAGTATGATCTCAACTCCCACGATAGTGGATAGGTAACTAAAAGAACTACAGGAAGGTCGAGGCGAGGGAAGTAAAGGTGGCATGGGTCCCATGGGGCTACTCGATGTACCATTTGGCTGCAGAGCCAGTGAGAGTGCATTGTAACAAACAGAGTCGGACAGAGTCGTCCACTATGGAGTTGAAAGAACACCAGAGATGGAAGGACATAATGTGGTTCTAGGGGTCTTCACATGCCTTGCCCTCAAACTTAGGGTTGTCTGATGCGAGCTTGGTATGCATGTGAGGCCACGCAGGGTTGTGTCTGATGGGATCGTTGGTCAGTCTGACTAGATCAGGAAGGTTGAGACTAGCTATGAATGACAAACTAGTAGAAGGATGTGACATACTGGTGGTTGTGGCCACGTTGGGGCCAATGCCCCCAAGTGGAGGGGCTGGGTTCAGGTTGGGGATGTTGCCCCTAGGGCGAGGAACGAAGGTGGTATGGGATGGTCCTACACCACCAAGTGTAGTGTGAGTCACTAGTGGGGCTGGGTTGGGTATGGTAGCCACTGGAATTGGCACGGTGACCGGAATGGTGGGAGTGGGCCCCATCGAGGGCATACCCAAAGCAGGTGTGGTAGCTAGGGTGGTGGTGGACATTCCACCAAGGGTCCCTACAAAGAAAGGGTTGGAATTCATGCCAGCCATGGGGCTGGTTGGTGCAGTATAAGTGGGGTTTTCTGACTCTGCCTCAGAATCAGATGTGAAATAAGGGGCGTCCGGATCAGGGGACAGAGCTCTATGGAACCGACGAATGGAATCGAGTGATGAAGCTCTAGGTCTATGATGAGTTGTGTCAAGTGACGAAGCTCTATGTCTAGGACATGTGATGTCAAGTGAACCGTGCTATAGGGGCTCGCCCTGGAAGTGCTGAGAATGTCTTGGGTACTCAATGGTGATAGATGATGTCAAGTATCTGGGGGTTGTTTCGAGTGAAAAACAACCCAAAACCCTGATGCATCCGAGTGTGCAAAAGGAGAGCACAAAAAATAAGGCACTCAGGCCAACAACCAGCTCAAAACACTCACTGTAACAGCTGTGCTACAATAAGCGGAGCATCAACAACAATGATCAGAATACCAACAAGCAGCAGGTTTCCTAAAAAATAAAAATAGTGGACTCGCTAGACCAAAGGGAGGTATGGGAACATGCAAACACCTAGCTAAATAGTATTCTGACTCAACCAGACATATCCTCTACAAGGTGATGAAATCCAAGTCAGACAATATGGATAGTAGAGCCAAGTGGCTAAAGATATCCCCCTACTAGGAGGGACACCGGGTAAGACAATCCTAGAAGAAAGGAAACTAAGATACCCCATTCATGACACGTCCAAAAAAGGTGAATCTGCAGCTCCGGTCCTATCACCGTGTGGGACTAAAGAGAACACCACATGCAGACCAACGAGTAGGTAGCCTTCGGTTACTGAATGGATTGCGGTATTCCTATCAGGCCTCCGGAACCAGTCTGGCTACTTCAACCCTCCTAAGGGAGAGTCCCACTGATAAACTGGTTGTGACCGTGCCAAAAAATACTGGGGGATTTTGGTTCCCTAATGGACAACAACTATGTCTCAAGTGTAAGTGACCGAGGGGTGTTATTTGGATGCCTATCCCCCCTGTCCTACCTAACTACAATATTCTTATGTGTTCCCCAAGTGAGATAAGAATGTTGGTTGTGTTAAGCAGCATTTTAGGGCTCACTTGAATTAGGTGACAGAGTGTGTGTGTGTGAGGTAATGAACCCAATCAAAAGTGCCATGGGGTGGGCAACTTCCTAACTAATAATAACAATGCAGAAATTAAACTTGTAATGCAAAATTTTATTTTTTCAATTGAAATTCTTAAACTTAAAAAAATCTGTAAATGGAACAGAAATCAAACTTCAGAAAGAGGTTGTAGGGAAGTATGGTTGTAGATAGAACAGGTGGCTATGAAGGTCCATAAAACATTGTAGCAAAGTGTTGGGTTCAAAACAGGGTAAAAAAGTGCAAAAAACAGATTACGGGTCTGCGGCGAAACTGCGCGAGAGGATCGTGGGAAATAGGCCAAAGGCCACAGAGCGATCGCAGGAAACAGGCTGAAAACCACGGGGAGATCCCAAGAAGCAGGCTGAAAGCCGCAGGGAGATCGCAAGAAACAGGCTGAAAGCCGCAGGGAGATCGCAGGAAACAGGATGAAAGCCGTGGGGAGATCGTAGGAAATAGGCTGAAAGCCGTGGGGAGATCGCAGGAAACAGGATGAAAGCGGTGGGGAGATCGTAGGAAACAGGCTGAAAGCCACTGGGAGATCACAGGAAACAGGCTGAAAGCCACGGGGAGATCATAGGAAACAGGCTAAAAGCCGTGGTCGGATCGCAGGAAACGGGTTGAAAGCCGTGGTTGGATCGCAGGAGACAGACTGAAAGTCACGGTGAGATCGTAGGAAACAGACTAAATGCCATAGTCATATCGCAGCTATGGGGAAAAAATATGTGATTTGCGGCAGCAAACCCAACTGCCGAAAGGGACAACCGAAAGGGGAAAACAAAAAATATTGCAGAAAGTTAAAAACTTATAAAAATTATAACCATAAATACAAAGGAACACTAGGGGAGTCACCAAAACTGTAGCTAGGGTTTTCACCCTAGCTTGTGCAAATGGGCACCTACTAAGGAGAAGGGACTGCTTAGTAGCAGTTCAATAAAACAGCAAAATATGATAGTAAATAAAAACAATAAACTATTCTAGCATGTGCATAAAAAGACAACGAAAAGATAATGAAAATTTGTTTTGTATTAATTTTACCTCAGATGTTGAGATTTTAAGAGGCACCAGGATGAAAGAGAATGAGTTCAGTCTGTAAGGGTGCGATGGTTAGAAGATAAAGAAGAATATATAAACATAAATATGAAATGGAAAGAGTATCTCTAGATTTCAGATTCAAACCACCAAGTTGCCTAACATTAGCACGGGTATGTCTTCTTAAATTCGCTACTTCAGCAAAAGCGACAACATACAATGTTTCGTGCTGTTCGATCTCAGAATCGGGATCTTCTTGATTTATTAATTCCAGATCTAAGTTTTCTGGGATAGCGTGTGTGTAATGGCCATAGACCCCGCAAATAGAACAAGGATGGTTTGTTCACAAATTAGGATTTTTGGCTTCCTTGGGCGACCTGTCAGGGTTTTGGTTGGCAGGTGCCGTGTTATTATTGTTCAGGGGATTAGGAGGTTGGCCAAAAAGAGAGCATGCAAACACCTAGCTAAATAGTATTCTGACTCAACCAGACATATCCTCTACAAGGTGATGAAATCCAAGTCAGACAATATGGATAGTAGAGCCAAGTGGCTAAAGATATCCCCCTACTAGGAGGGACACCGGGTAAGACAATCCTAGAAGAAAGGCAACTAAGATACCCCATTCATGACACGTCCAGAAAAAGTGAATCTGCAGCTCCGGTCCTATCACCGTGTGGGCCTAAAGAGAACACCACATGCAGACCAACGAGTAGGTAGCCTTTGGTTACTGAATGGATTGCGGTATTCCTATCAGGCCTCCGGAACCAGTCTGGCTACTTCAACCCTCCTAAGGGAGAGGCCCACTAATAAATTGGTTGTGACCGTGCCAAAAAATACTGGGGGATTTTGGTTCCCTAATGGACAACAACTATGTCTCAAGTGTAAGTGACCGAGGGGTGTTATTTGGATGCCTATCCCCCCTGTGCTACCTAACTACAATATTCTTATGTGTTCCCCAAGTGAGGTTAGAATGTTGGTTGTGTTAAGCAGCATTTTAGGGCTCACTTGAATTAGGTGACAGAGTGTGTGTGTGTGAGGTAATGAACCCAATCAAAAGTGCCATGGGGTGGGCAACTTCCTAACTAATAATAACAATGCAGAAATTAAACTTGTAATGCAAAATTTTATTTTTTCAATTGAAATGCTTAAACTTAAAAAACTCTGTAAATGGAACAGAAAGCAAATTTCAGAAAGAGGCTGTAGGGAAGTATGGTTGTAGATAGAACAGGTGGCTATGAAGGTGCATAAAATATTGTAGCAAAGTGTTGGGTTCAAAACAGGGTAAAAAAGTGCAAAAAACAGATTACGGGTCTATGACGAAACTGCGCGAGAGGATCGTGGGAAATAGGCTAAAAGCCACAGAGCGATCGCAGGAAAGAGGCTGAAAACCACGGGGAGATCCCAAGAAACAGGCTGAAAGCTGTAGGGAGATCGCAAGAAACAGGCTGAAAGCCGCAGGGAGATCGCAGGAAACAGGATGAAAGCCGTGGGGAGATCGCAGGAAATAGGCTAAAAGCCATGGGGAGATTGCAAGAAACAGGATGAAAACCGTGGGGAGATCGTAGGAAACAGCCTGAAAGCCACGCGGAGATCGTAGGAAACAGGCTGAAAGCCACGGGGAGATCACAGGAAACAGGCTAAAAGCCGCGGTCGGATCGCAGGAACCGGGCTGAAAGCCACGGTTGGATCGCAGGAGACAGACTGAAAGTCACGGTGAGATCGTAGGAAACAGACTAAAAGCCACAGTCAGATCGCAGCTATGGGGAAAAAATATGCGATTTGCGGCAGCAAACCCAACTGCCGAAAGGGACAGCCGAAAGGGGAAAACAAAAAATATTGCAGAAAGTTCAAAAATTTTAAAAATTATAACCATAAATTCAAAGTAACACTAGGGGAGTCGCCAAAACTGTAGCTAGGTTTTTCACCCTACTTGTGCAAATGGGCACCTACTAATGAGAAGGGACTCCTTAGTAGCAGTTCAATAAAACAACAAAATATGATAGTAAATAAAAACAGTAAACTATTCTAGCATGTGCATAAAAAGACAACGAAAAGATAATGAAAATTTGTTTTGTATTAATTTTACCTCAGATGTTGAGGTTAGTGGAGCCTTTGCAGTAGTCCAGGGGCTACTCCAATGCTCCAGTGTTGTTCCTTCTCCTTCTTCCAAGGTGTTTTGGATATGGGACAAAGGGGTTCTCAAGTGGGAAATTAGCTCCAAGTGGAGAGCTAGGGTTTCAAGAGAATTTTTGGCAGCATAAGGATGGGAGAAATTGTGGATATGAAATGGGGAGCCTCCATCACCTATTTATAGGTTTTTTAGTGGTGGAGTGTTGACCCATGGTTTTGGGCACCATATGGTTTAGGTCAATTGTATAGGGTCTTTGCTTTTTTTCGCTCTTTTTCCTCTTTTTTATATTTTTTATTCCCATTTTAGAGGGTTTTTGCTATATTTGGAGGAAATTTAAATTATTTTGGGGAAAAAAGGAGGGTTTTTGCCTTTTGGAGGCTTTTTAATGGTCTTTTAAGGTTTTGGAGGCAAATATGGTAGGAAATATAGACGAATGAGTCATGTAATGAGGGAGATGAGGTAGTGAGCACTTTTTGGATGTTAACAAGTTCTCCCACACGAGCTTTCAAATTTTTCTTCTCGCTCTCTAAGATTGCCAACTGCATCTCTAGTGAACTCTTTTCATTCTCGAGTTACGGGATTTGCAAAGTTGTTTCTTTCCTTTCCTCTTGAAGCTCATTGTACTTCAATCTTAGCTCATTCCCTTTTGACACCTCTTTCTGCATGTTACCTTTTATCTTGAAACATAGTGTTACACCTAAAATCCTACCATCATGAGATTGAGAGTATACATCCCTAAAGTTTCATTGACTAAGTTATTGGCCTGGAAGAGATATAACTCATTTACACTATGTTTTGAGAGGTCGTCGCAGGATGGACTCATCCAACCTGCGACGTCACATCCTTCTCTCTTGCAGTGTGCGAGGATGTCAATTAATGGACAAAAATATCTCCTTCGAGCTCATTCTCGAAGCTAGATGACATGGATCCCTATCCCTGACCTTGTGGGAGAGCTGGCACTCAGTTCCTAACCTCTTGGAAGGATCCCCTAGCTCTCTCCTACCATATCTCAACATACCCTATCCATACCCTATCCACTTAGTCCTATATAAGTGAAGCTCTACCCCTCTCCAAAGGGAGGAAGTCTATAGTGTCTACATGCTAGTGAAATCATCTTGGAGAGATCTCTACACATCCATTGAGATAATCACACTTCCTTGGGAGGATATGCCATTAGCTTGGATGGAGAAGGGCTATTTTGTTAAGCCTCAGTTGTAGTCATTATTTTCTATGTAATTTCCCTATATTTACAGTAATATAAATGTTTTCCACCAATATTGTTGTGATTGATGATATTGTGTAGTTTACCTGCTTAAATGTTTACTTAGATCTGTTATAATTCGAATACTTTTACTTGTTTGTCTTGTTTTGTGCATCTTGACAAGTCTTGCAGCTTATATCTGATGACCGCAAGGCGTGGAACAACATCCAGTAAAAGGGACTGCAAACTTAAGGTAAGACATCCGATAACTTGATCCTTAGATAGATATAGTAAAGTGGTTTATAGTCTCTACTATTTGTTCTAGAATCACATTGAGCTAGGGAGATCCGTCTCATGTCCGCTCGAGGGGATTTTTCGTGAAACAAATCTGGCGACCATACTGGATTTTTGCACACCTAGCATCGCTACTCACCCGAGCGATAACGTTCCTTCGATTGGACAATCTTCACATCAGTATGAGAGCATGGGGGTCGGCCTCCTTAAGGATTCATCCCTTATGGGCATCTTTCCTACTTCGGATCCCCCAAACCATGTTGCCACGGTGAACATGATCTCCTCGCGGATTTCACTTATCCCCAACTCCACTGATTTATGGCATGTACCTGATGAATCCACCACACACTTGATTGGAGACACCATGCCTCTATCACCCACTGAACTCATGTATGAAGCTATCTAATCAGCGTTGGAGGACCACTGAGCTGTGGCCTCCACTTCCTGTTCTCGTTAAAGAACATCATCTAATCCTCTGCTATGGACTTTTCATTCTGATGAGTCCAACATAGAAATCATGAGTGCAAATGATCCTCCGTGGGAAGACGTCCATCATCATTCGTCTTCTTTTCACTTGTTGGATATTTTGGAGAACAACATTCACACCATCTTGACACCGGATATCTACTCTGGGTCTCATTCCTCGATACCTACATGTCAAACAGACTCCGAAGGAAACTTAGCCAACATTGAACCCACCACCTTGATAGAAATTTTGGTTACTCCTCGTGTAGTGGAACATATTCATTTAGGCCAGAAGAGTTCCCCTGAAGAATTCATTGCTATGGAGGCCCTTAAATAGTTAAGAAAGACCCTTTATTTCTACTTCCATCACAAAGCATAACCTTAACCATTCATCTCCATTGAAGTTATAAGAGATAATTAATAATAATGAATTATTCATGAATTAATGATAATCAATCCTTTATCTCTATATTAAAATATTAGGTTTAAAAATTAAAAATCATCTAACATAAGAGTAATTAATTCATGAGTAATTGAATAAAATCTCTTAAGATAATATTAATGAAAAAGTATTAATAATTTATTTATTAATGCATAGATATTAATTCTAATGAAAATATATATAAAAATTAATGCATAAGTATTAATTCTCCATTATCAAATACCAAAAATAAAAACCAATTATGCATTAATAAATTTAATATTGATGAAATATTTCTAAAAATATCTTGAGCTAATATTAATTAATTATTAATGCGGAGATATTAATTCTAATGAAAAATATAAAAATTCATACACAAGTATTAATTCTCCACTATCAAATAATAACAATAATAAAACCATTTAAGGGCTTCGATAGCAACTCTTATTTACATGTTTGTCCTGAGGATGAATCCAGTTACGGATTCGAAATGTGGACAGTAAATATGCCTACCGTGGATTATCCGGAAACCTACTTTACTAATACTATTCACGACGAGAATCTGAAATCTTTAATCACAAACCTGTACGGAAGGGAAACCTGTGAAGATATCCAACTCTTGGAGAAACTAAGAACTAAGATTGAGAAAAGAGTTGTTGATCTAGCGTTGTTGAAGAGATGTAGGGAGAACCATGTTATCCCCAGGTTCGCTACTGTGAAGCATCACCTTAGAAACAGGCGGAATGAGGGATTGTTCACTAAACTCAGCGTTACCCTAATCCATGGAGAAATTAAATGGGTAAGAGCTGCGTTGGATGACTGCTCAAGAAAGCAATTAATTCTACACCTAAAACTTGCAAATACTATCTCATGGGACATTTGGAAAATCATGGATGCATGTGCTGCGATCAAGGATGAGAAAGAAGGGCACGCTGCTGGCTTAAGAGAACGTAGAAAATTTGAATGTCTAGCAAGAAATAGCATCAAGGAGGGTTGTAACCTCGACCAACCAGCAAAGAACAATGACCAGAATGATGGCAGAGGTGTCCAGGAAAGGAACAACAACGATGTGGGGGTAAACCAGAAACATAACGTTGACAAATTGGTGGTAAACGTTTCCAACGCAGACCTAGACAAGAACACGATGAGCCTTCTCAGGAAAGGGATGGGATTTGCACCTGCCCCCAAATGCATTCCACTGGAGGATATTATCTGCAACATGGAGGATAGCATTCAGATGCTATTGGAGGAGGACAAGGAATGTGTAAGGTTGGACTACGCGCTTATCCTAAAAAAAGCCAGGCTCCCGAAGGATAACCTGAGTAATGCTGAACGTGTAGCCCTCAGAAACTTAAGAAAGGATGAAACCATCGTCGTACTCAAAGCTGATAAGGGACGGGCCACTGTAGTAATGAACCGCAAAGACTACAACAGCAAAATGTTAGAGCACTTGGAAACTAGTGGGAGTTATAGAAAGCTAGCTTCCAGCCCACTTTCTAGGGTTACGAGGGAGGTAAAGAAAGCTATCAAGGGTTCAAACATAGACGAGAGGATTAAGAAACATCTATTGTCGTGCAACAAGATAACGCCTAGGATTTATGGCCTTCCAAATATCCACAAAGACGGGGTTCCTCTCAGACCGATCGTAAACACTATTGCCTCCCCTACCTACCACCTTACGAAATTTGTAGCAAATTTGTTAATCCCACTCGTGGGGAACACAAACTCTTTTATTAAAGACTCCAAGGATTTCATAAAGATCATGAAGGAGGAGAAATTAAAGGCATATGAATTGCTTATTAGTTTCGATGTTGTGGGCCTTTTCACCAAAATCCCCCTCAATGAAGCAATACAGATCTTATTTGAAGTTGCAGGTCCAGAAACCGCAAGACTGGCAGAGGTATGTCTCCAGCTTTAGAGGTGAATATTACGAACAAACTAGCGGGGTATCAATGGGGTCCCCTTTGTCTCCAATTGTGGCTAATCTATTTATGGAACATTTCGAAAAGAAGGCCCTTCACTCGTTCCCCTTACAACCCACAAGATGGAAGAGGTATGTGGATGATACGAACATTGTATGGTCCCATGGGGTTAATGAGCTTAGCAAATTTCATGGACTCCTTAATCAACTCTCAGAGGACATAAAGTTTACCATGGAGATAGAGGAGAATGGGAGCATCCCCTTCCTCGATGTACTAATCAAGAAAAACAATGACGGAACCTTAAGCCATGGGGTCTACAGAAAGAAAACCCACTCAGAGAGCTACCTTCATGCTCATGCGCATCACCACCCATCTCATAAAATTGGGGTAATCAACACCCTAGCAATGAGGGTTGTCCGCATATCTGAAAAAGAACACCTTGATAAGGAAAAAGAACATTTAACCTCTGTCTTCAGTAGCCTGGGATATAGGAAGAAAGACATCAATAAGGCAATAAGGAAAGCAAAAGACCAGACTCAACATAAAAAAGAAAGAAAGACTATTAGGGCTTTCCTCCCATACATCCAAGGAGTGACAGACAAAATTGCAAAGGTTTTGAAGAAAAAAGAAGTATGGACGTCTTTTAAGCTGATGGAAACCATGAGACAAAAAATGAGGTCAGTGAAAGACAAAATTGATCGGAATCAATATAAAGGAGTATACAAGATAAATTGCTCTTGTGGAAGAAGCTATATAGGTGAGACAGGATGATCTTTTCAAACAAGGTTAAAGGAGCATGGGGCTGACTTAAGGAAAGAAAGAACAAATACCTCTGCACTAACTGAGCACTCTCTCAAAACAAAATACCACGTCTTCCTGGAGACCACAGAGCTACTCGCAGTAGAGAACCACTACTACAAACGTAGGGTGAGAGAAGCCTTGGAAATCATAAAGCACCCAAACAACTTGAATAGAGATGAAGGACTTGAATTGAGTGATATATGGCTACCTCTGATCACCAAAGAAGGCAATGGATGAAACTAGGTATGTCTTGCAAACCTTCCTTCTCATTACCTCTACGGGTGGAACCAGGTATGCTCTACATACCTTCCTTGTGTTTTTTGAGAATAGTGATATTCATACATAAAGGTGGTGTTCATAACTATTGTAAGATTTATGTAGAAGATTTTGTTGTAAGGAATTTGGAGTGGATGCCTAAATATTATATAGCTGATGAATGGAGTGATGAAGTGAGTGTTTCCTTACCCACTAACAATGCTTTAACAACTACAAACACCATAAGAAGTGACTAAATAAAACAACCAATGATATCACATGGGAAATTAGACACTTTTCATAAGACTTTCAAATCACAACATCACCATGACAGACATGATCCTAAATATAAATTCATTATATAAATATATCCAATATCAATAGTCATAGAAAATATCACCTTTGTTAATAAAGGAAATATTTATCAAATTTTATTGCTCGAATTTTTTTTTTCTTACTAAATTTATATACAAAATAAAAATAAAAGTATTGTATGTAGACATACATATCTTGAAGCTTGAGAGAAGCATTGCCCAAGATAAGTCCAGGTACTATATCATAAAACTATGAAGAGAAAGAAAATTAATATAAATAACATTTTAATAAATTAATATAAATTGGTAATCTTGGGAGACATTTCAAATATATCATAAAAGGAAAAGTAAATTTGTAGGGTTATGCAGACTCTATTGAGTAGGAAGTGCAGTAGACAGAAAGATCACCTTTGGATGCTACATCAGCATAAGATATGTCATGATAGGCTTTATCTATCAGTGTTACGTTCATAGATGAAATTATGGTTTGTACCACCCTCGCCTTTTGTCCGAAAAATCAGTGTATAAATGGACAAAATGCATGTGCACAGTGTTGTCTTGATCAATAATTTATATTCGTATATTTCCTTAAACATTTGAGTACCCCAACTCGGCTCAAGTTGGTTCCTTCACCCGTTCTGCTGCAACTGTCCATCAAAACATATAAAAGAAGTAACAGACAACGATCACAAGGAGGGAATTTCTAATATAACAGTGCAGGTATAAGTAGATATAATTCAGATATAAATATTATTCAGATATAGCTACATAAGAACCAGGAATTCACCTAGAATTAAAATAATCTATTAAATTTCATATTAAAATCGAAAAAAGTTACAAACAAACATATGCATCTATAATTCTGAGAATAAGTTAGACATGTGAAACGCTGTAAATTGTAATTTGTAATTGTAACTTTCATAACCCTTCTAAGAACCTGAAAAAATGGAGGCCTTACATTATTTAGCCATTAATAAACGAAGTGCCCTAATACTCACAAAAAATAGACGCTGGGCAGGGATATGCCCCACAAACATCAGGGACAATTTCTCCAGAAGACATATTTGACCTTGAGGTTTGAAGCATTCCCCTTGTAAAAGAAAATCCCTGACTTTTGATAAGCAGTTCTGGGACCTATACATTTTGGAGTCATGGATTTGCTGTGTGATGTTAGCAGCATCACACAGCTTACAGTTGTGAACCACTTTGACAGACACCCCATCCATATACGGGACTGTACTCAATTGCAGCGAATTCAGACTGCAATCCCCCACCACACCTGACTCTGCTGATGTGTAAGATCCGAAATTTGCGAATGTACTATTAATTTTCTTCTCGCACAGAGAATAACAATACATGCAAGATAACAGATCAATTCCTTATCTAACACAAAGATATAATGACAAATCATAACAAAGAGGTCAAATGATGGTTGTATTCAACCCCGTAATCTGAATTCGCAAAGAGGTCAAATGATGATTGTATGCAGACGGAATACAAAGACAAACATTTTCTGAATTCTTGTTGTTGCTTGGGTTGGTCGGGGAGAAGCATGAATTGTTGTTGCTGTTTGCTATTCGCATACTGACTCTACTATTATTGGCTTCTTGACTTTATTATTGGCAACAAGAAGGTTTGAATCGTTTTCTCTTAGTTTATCAAATTATAAAAGAAGGCTAATAAGTATATTTCCAAAAGAAATTAGCAGAGGTGTTGCTGTTTGCTATTCGCATACTGACTCTACTATTATTGGCTTCTTGACTTTATTATTAGCAACAAGAAGGTTCGAATCGTTTTCTCTTAGTTTATCAAATTATAAAAGAAGGCTAATAAGTATATTTCCAAAAGAAATTAGCAGAGGTACTTTCCACAGACAAAAAGCAACCAACTATCCAGAATAAATTTATAAACAGAATAAAATTAAAATTAAACGTTCAGGGAAGATTATGCTAACCTTTATACATGAAAGCATTTCATTTAAGAAATTAATAAAGGCCCTTTCCACAGAGGAAAAGCAACCAACTATCCAAAATAAAAGCAAAACACATATATCTGACTAAAAGCAACCAACTATCCAGAATAAAAGCAAAACACATATATCTGATGAAAAGCAACCAACTATCCAGAATAAAAGCAAAACACATATATCAGACTAAAAGCAACCAACTATCCAGAATAAATTTGTATACAGAATAAAAATAAAATTAAACATTCAGGGAAGATTTTGCTAGCCTTTATACACGAGAGCATTTCATTTCATCTTGTGCGCTTCCAAAAGAAATTAATAAAAGTCCTTTCCCAACTATCCAGAATAAATTTATATACAGAATAAAAATAAAAATAAAAATAAACATTCAGGGAAGATTCTGCTAGCCCTTCATACAAGAAAGCATTTCATTTCATCTTGTGCGCCTATTTACTTCGTTTTTCCTTTTTCTTATTTTTCTTTTGTGTGCTGAGCTACTGCTGCTCCTTTTTGTTTTGTGTGCTCAGCTGCTTCTCCTTGTATGTGCTCAGCTGCTGCTCCAGCTCCTTTCTGTTTTGTGTGCTAGGCAGCTTCTTCTCCTCGTTTCTGTTTTGCGTGCTAGGCTGCTCCTGTTCATAGATAAGAAGAACGTGCCCCGTTATTTTGCACACACTAGAAAACGGTATTAATTCCACTTTGTTGTCGTCCACTTTGTACCACATGTTCTCCCTATCAACCGAGCGCTGCTCGTCACAATAAATGTCATTTGCATACTTAGAAGCTCTTACGTAGGAGATACCATGGTTTATAAATCCTGTGTTTCCTCTGTCGACAACCTCAGAAACCACTACAAGTTTATATTTAGCATTCATTGTTGGAGTAGCCTCTGACTCAGCTAGTTGGCTGAGATCGAGAAATTCGTCAAGAATAATATTAACTCGGCAATTGTGAAAAATCATCCCTGTGTCAAGAATCAAAGTATGCGGAAAATGGGCAACTGTTGTTTGAAATTGTTTTGTGTGGAGAAAGTCCCAAAATGACAATTCGGAGGGGTCGTTGGTACACAGTTGAGCAAATTTGAAAAGATGGTGTATTGAGAAAACTCTAGTGGTGTTATTATCAGCTTCGCCTTCACCTTCATGGACAAACTCCGAAAGCGTGCCTGGATCTGTAAAGAATGTAAGCATGATATGGTTTGCAATTTGTTCATTGTCACGAGATCGAGTTCTGTATTTCCCAGAGAGGTCTTGCTCTAAACCCTTTACGTATCCTTCTTGTATGAGTTGCATAAGGATATAATGCAAAGTAAGTGCGACGTTGCCTCCTGATTCCGGTATGAGTTGCGTAAGGATATAATGCAAAATAACTGCAACATTGCCTCCTCCTTTTCCTTCTTCTAAACCAGGCGGCAACTCCCTCTTCATCAGTTCCTTCATCATTTTGTCAAAACCAGGAGGCAACTCCCTCTCCATACCCGGCGGCAACTCCCTCTCCATCAGTTTCCTCATCATTTTCTCAAAACCCTGCGGCAACTCCCTCTCCATCATTTTCTCAAAACCCTCCCTCATTTTCTCAAAACCCGGTGGCAACTCCCTCTCGATCATTTTCCTAAGACCCGGCGGCAACTCCCTCTCCATCATTTTCTCTAAACCCGGCGGCAACTCCCTCTCCATCGTTTTATCAAAACCTGGCGGCAACTCCCTCTCCATCATTTTCTCTAAACCCGGCGGCAACATCCTCTCCATCATTTTCCCAAAACCCGGTGGCAATTCCCTCTCCATTATTTTCTCAAAACCCTCCATCATTTTCTCAAAACCCGGCTGCAACGCCCTCTCCATCATTTTCTCAAAACCCGGTGGCAACTTCCTCTCCATCATTTTCGCAAAACCCGGCGGCAATTCCCTCTCCATTTTCTCAAAACTCGGCGGCAAGTCCCTCTCCATCATTTTCCCAAAACCCGGCGGCAATTCCCTCTCCATCATTTTCTCAAAACCCTCCATCATTTTCCCAAAACCTGGCGGCAATTCCCTGTCCAACATTTTCTCAAAACCCGGCGGCCTCTCCATCACTTTGTACAAGTCCCTCTTCACCATTGTTTCAATGCGAATTAAGTGTTCCTCAGCGATCACAGGCTTCCTTAAACGGTGATAATCAGACATCTTAGGCCTCCGTCTATGTAGGAAGAAGAAATGGATTAAGGCCGTCATGGAGTCATCTGGTATGCAGTAGAGGGGAGAGTCTGGATCTGGCAGATTCATGAATGCTCTCCTTGTGGCCTCCATGCTTAATATGCATTGCATGACTACAGATAGATAACACGTTCCAGATTTATTGTGAACCCCAAGACAAACCAAGTCGTAACTATTTTCATTTTGCAGATTCGCATTAACATCTCCCAGAGTGTTTGCCTGCATGTTTGCCATGTCTTCCTTTCTTTTCGCGGATCTCTTGCTGTACTCTTCCTTTCTTTTTGCGTATCTCTTGCTGCTGCTGTCAGATATCAGGTAAGAGACCGTTCTTTGGTAGAGAGACCAGAGACGTAATGTAGAAATAGATTACAACACTCTAATAGATTGACGCAAATATATTTGATCTTTTTTATTATTACTATATTTATATAGGTGTTTACGTGTTTCGAAGTTACGAAGGAAGCAGGGCCGACGTCCATGGGAGATCACTTTTAATTAAAAATATCTTGAAACGGGTAAATAATTGAATGGAAACTACGTCTCACCGGATATTCTACTTGAGATATTAATAGAGAATATTATAAAAATCTACCTTATTTTATGGATTTAGTTGATGATTTTTAGTTAATAAAAAATAATAAAGAATATTATAAAAACCCACTTGATATTTTACTTGGGACATTAATAGACAATATTATAAAAACCCACCTTATTTTATGGATTTAGTTGATGATTTTAAGTTAATAAAAAATAATAGAGAATATTATAAAAACCCACCTTATTTTATGGATTTAGTTGATGATTTTGAGTTAATAAAAAATAATAGAGAATATGATAAAAACCCACCTTATTTTATGGATTTAGTTGATGATTTTGAGTTACATGCACATGGATATATGTCTTGGCCCATGATTTTAGTTTTCCAGGTTCCAAGGATATGGTTATAATAGCTATAAATCCCTTGTTCGGTCTCCCTTGTTCATTTGACATATATTTATTGTTTTAGTGCTCTAGGTTTGTTGGCTTGTGTGAGAGGTCTTAATTTTTTCATCGGTGATCATACACCAATATCATTAGAAGATATCATGGATCTAGCTTTGGGTATTATTATTTTATGTGGTGACAATTTGGAGCCATAGCTTTGTATAATCAAGACCCACTCACCTTGTAATGGTTGAGTTGGAGATATTCTGTTATGTTTTTCTTGTTCTTGTTTACTTGTGAATGTTATGAAGTAAATGGTTTTTCTATACACGTGCAACAACATTTTATTGCAATAAAGGACTTTTTTTTTGTAAAGCTGCAAAATTCTATTAATCAAAGAGAGTCCAAAATACATTAGTTTTTACAAACTGTGGTGGCCTCAGAGAGTGAAGCCACCAACCCAAAAACTTTAAGATATCAAAATTACATAGATAATGTCTTGAGTAGGTAGTCCAGGCCATTATAGTAAAACATTGCTGCCTGTGTAAACCTATGAAACTCTAATCTAAAAACGTAGAAAAACATAGTAAGAAAGAAAAGCTGGTAAACACAGGGAGTGGCTAGAGCCTTCTTAGTTGTATGCATCTACAGGGGCATTTACGACCAGAGCATGTGTGTCAACAACACTCTCTTCCAGGATGGGGTAGGGAGGATACTCCTCTTCGACCGAGGCATTCATCGACAGCTTCACAGGGAGGGGTGTGGTCTTTCGGAAGGGCATGAACCCCTGGTCACTGTGGACACGCTTGGACAGAACAAGACCCATGGTGGTTGAGATGGGGAATACTAATGGCGCCTTCCCTTTGAATGGGATCGCTTGAACATTCTCACTTTTCCCCGTCGCGGATGAGTGGCCACTGAAACCGTCTCTACCAGTGTTGGTGCGCAGAGGGTGCCTGCTAGGAGCATAAGACTACCAATTGAAGGTGCCTTGCAAACTGCCCAGAAAACTTCCATGTTGGGCAGGGTGGCCTTCAGATTCTGGGTGGCGTTTCTGGTGGTGGCCCAATTGGTAAGCAGGTATTCCATCAACATCTCGAGCATGTTCTTAAATAGTTAGTAGGGGTCAATTTGCTTACCAGGGTGTTCAGTGGAGAGGCGGTCAACCATTAGCCTGACCTCCCAATTATCGATCAAGAGATGGACAGGGACTAAGACCTACTCCCTGTTGAATATGGTTGTCATTGATGTCAAAGGAGTTCAGTAATGACAAAGGAATAACCAAGGACATGTTGGCAGAGTGAACTCAGTGAATGAAGGAATAACAAAGAGAGTAATGACATGACCTATATGATGATGTGGCAGATATGATGGCATGGCATGGAATGTATGATGATCTGGCATGAAGTTCAAAATACATCTGATGGTTTTCTAGTGCTATCAGGAAGTCATTGTTGCTTTCTGATATCAGTCTGGAAAAATATGGCAATTCGGTGAAAATTGAGAAATTGACTAAGTATGGAAAAATTAGTCAAAACTGGTCTAAGAGAATGCCCGCCATAATTCATGGTTTGACTAAAATTCCTGCACCATTATACCAGGCTAGAGCTTGTTGAAGTGGCTATCTATTCATGATATCGGTTTTCCTTAATCACTTCTGAGGAGAAAATTATAGGCCTGCCAAAACAGGGTTTGGCACCAGAGAAAGTAAAATGACCTAAATAGTCTCAAGAAAATGCCCGCCATAAATCATAGGTTAAAGTAAATTCTTGCAGCATATGGTTAGGATGTAGTTCGTTGATTTGTCTACCTAACCATGGTATCATTTTTCATTAAGCATGTCTGAAGAAAAAGATATGGATCTGCCAAAAGAGGGTTTCAGAATAAAAGGCTTTGGAGAAGGTCCTGAAAATGACTAAGTGTTGGAAAACTGGCTCAGGTGGCCTTGGGAAAATACTCGCCATACCTCATGGGAGGATGATAAAATTATTTGAAACTATCATGTTGTAGCTTGTTGAAGAGGCTATCCTACCATGGTATCAGTTCTCAAAAAGAGTGTTTGATGACAAAGTTAAAGGTCTTCCAAAATAGTGTTTTAAGCAGATTGGACCAAGTCTAGGAAAGTGAAAAAATTGTTTAAGTGTAAAATCACTAAAACTTCCTGAGTGGACTCAGGGAAACGCACGTCGTATCTCATAGGATGATGAGAAAAATAATATGAAAGTGTTAGGCTCTAGTATGTTGGTTGGTGCATCCAACTATGGTCTCAGATGGTCCAAAGAGTCTCTGAGAAGAAAGATATGGATCTGCAAAAGTGCTTCCCAGCCAGATTTGCACTACTTCAGTAAAATGCCCGTCGAGGAGAGAGAAAGAGGTTGCAGAAGAGAAGATTGGCATGGTTGGAGTCAGTATGATATTCCTCACACTGTGGATGCCTCACTTTCCAAGTTTGATGAAAAAATAAAATCACCTTGTCAATCTAGGCCCATGTGCTTGCAGGCAGGTGGAAATGCCTGCAAACGGGCCTAAAGATGCCCGTAAGGGCTAAAAGATGCCTGCAATGGTTTTCCCATGCTCCTAGAGGCTGAAGCTAAGTCCATAGGAGAAAAAATTTAAGCCCGCAGAGGCTTAAGGAAGCACGTAGGCGTTAAATGAAGGAAGCCCGCGAAAGCCTGAAGCATGCCCACAGGTGAAGAATGAATGAAGCCCGAAGGTGAAGAATGGATGAAGCCCGCAGCCAAGAGATGAAGGAAGCTTTGACCATGCCCACAGTTTTGAAGGGTTCTCCATGAGAGGAAGAGAGCTCGTAGACCAGAAATTATCACAGAAAGTTTTTAATTATTTATTTAATTAAAAATCATTAATAAACAGAGATTTTAAGATGCACCAAGATGAAAGAGAATGAGTTCAGTCTGTAAGGGTGCGATGGTTAGAAGATAAAGAAGAATATATAAACATAAATATGAAATGGAAAGAGTATCTCTAGATTTCAGATTCAAACCACCAAGTTTCCTAACATATCGGGATCTTCTTGATTTATTAATTCCAGATCTAAGTTTTATGGGATAGCGTGTGTGTAATGGCCATAGACCCCGCAAATAGAACAAGGATGGTTTGTTCACAAATTAGGATTTTTGGCTTGCTTGGGCGACCTGTCAGGGTTTTGGTTGGCAGGTGCCGTGTTATTATTGTTCAGGGGATTAGGAGGTTGGCCGGCCTTGTCTGGAGGGGGGTTATTCCCACAGTTATGTCCTTTGTCGTGGTTTTGCTGTCCTTGATGGCATTGGTTATTTTGGTTCTGCTGCGGATTTTGTTGGGCATACACTTTCCCTTGGGTGGCAGGTGGGTTCTGCGGTTGGGAAGGTGTGGGAGCAGGTTGCGGTGGATAATATGTGGGTGGAGGTGGTGCAGGTGTTGAACCTTGTGGGGGTTGCTGATACATCTGTGTAACGAGTTGTGGGTTTGCCGCAGGTGCTACCTGTGGCGGATAATAAGTAGGGGGGGCTTGAGAGGATACAGGAGTTTGCGCAGCCTGCGAGTGGTAATATGGCTGAGGTGCGACCGGGGGGGCGTAAGTGGGGGATGCATGACCAAAGAACTGAGGTGGACATGATGGTCCGTGGGAATGGTGGTTATGGGCCATGGGACCATACGAATTGGTTTATCTAGAGTGGGATGTATCCCGCAAAAGGTTGGGGCCAGCATTAGTACGTACTATGGAAAAGGGTTGGTTATGCGAGGCAATACGGCCAATGATGCCATCTGTGGCATGGGATGCCCCAGACGCATCGTTTCGGGAGGAATTGCTGAGTGGGACGTCAGGTATGATGGTATAGAGGTAACCAGACTGGGCGTAAATAATGTCAAATTGCTGGGCTTTTAGGATGGCCTCTTCCTTGGAATGGGGTCGCTCAGATGCCACATCCTTGGCAATGATAGGAAGGAGAGAATTTAGAAACCAATCTAAGAAGATACGGTCATCTAACTTGATTTTGCAGAGGCTGCAACGTCGACGCCACTCATGAATGTGGTCAGTGATGTGGGTGGCCGTATTCTGTCTACAAGAAAGTAGGATCTCAACTCCCACGATAGTGGATAGGTAACTAAAAGAACTACAGGAAGGTCGAGGCGAGGGAAGTAAAGGTGGCATGGGTCCCATGGGGCTACTCAATGTACCATTTGGCTGCAGAGCCAGTGAGAGTGCATTATAACAAACAGAGTCGGACAGAGTCGTCCACTATGGAGTTGAAAGAACACCAGAGATGGAAGGACATAATGTGGTTCTAGGGATCTTCACCTGCCTTGCCCTCAAACTTAGGGTTTTCTGATGCGAGCTTGGTATGCATGTGAGGCCACCCAGGGTCGTGTCTGATGGGATCGTTGGTCAGTCTGGCTAGATCAGGAAGGTTGAGACTAGCTATGAATGACAAACTAGTAGAAGGATGTGACATACTGGTGGTTGTTGCCACGTTGGGGCCAATGCCCCCAAGTGGAGGGGCTGGGTTCAGGTTGGGGATGTTTCCCCCAGGGCGAGGAACGAAGGTGGTATGGGATGGTCCTACACCACCAAGTGTAGTGTGAGTCACTAGTGGGGCTGGGTTGGGTATGGTAGCGACTGGAATTGGCACGGTGACCGGAATGGTGGGAGTGGGCCCCATCGAGGGCATACCCAAAGCAGGTGTGGTAGCTAGGGTGGTGGTGGACATTGCACCAAGGGTCCCTACAAAGAAAGGGTTGGAAGTCATGCCAGCCATGGGGCTGGTTGGTGCAGTATAAGTGGGGTTTTCTGACTCTGCCTCACAATCAGATGTGAAATAAGGGGCGTCCGGATCAGGGGACAGAGCTCTATGGCACTGATGAATGGAATCGAGTGATGAATCTCTAGGTCTATGATGAGTGGTGTCAAGTGATGAAGCTCTATGTCTAGGACATGTGATGTCAAGTGAACCGTGCTATAGGGGCTCGCCCCGGAAGTGCCGAGAATGTCTCGGGGACTCAATGGTGATAGATGATGTCAAGTATCTGGGGGTTGTTTCAAGAGAAAAACAACCCAAAACCCTGATGCAGCCGAGTGTGCAAAAGGAGAGCGCAAAAAATACGGCACTCAGGCCAACAACCAGCTCAAAACACTCACTGTAACAGCTGTGCTACAATAAGCGGAGCATCAACAACAATGGTCAGAATACCAACAAGCAGCAGGTTTCCTAAAAAATAAAAATAGTGGACTCGCTAGACCAAAGGGAGGTATGGGAGCATGCAAACACCTAGCTAAATAGTATTCTGACTCAACCAGACATATCCTCTACAAGGTGATGAAATCCAAGTCAGACAATATGGATAGTAGAGCCAAGTGGCTAAAGATATCCCCCTACTAGGAGGGACACTGGTTAAGACAATCCTAGAAGAAAGGAAACTAAGATACCCCATTCATGACACGTCCAAAAAAGGTGAATCTGCAACTCCGGTCCTATCACCGTGTGGGCCTAAAGAGAACACCACATGCAGACCAACGAGTAGGTAGCCTTCGGTTACTGAATGGATTGCGGTATTCCTATCAGGCCTCCGGAACCAGTCTGGCTACTTCAACCCTCCTAAGGGAGAGGCCCACTGATAAACTGGTTGTGACCGTGCCAAAAAATACTGGGCGATTTTGGTTCCCTAATGGACAACAACTATGTCTCAAGTTTAAGTGACCGAGGGGTGTTATTTGGATGCCTATCCCCCCTGTCCTACCTAACTACAATATTCTTATGTGTTCCCCAAGTGAGATCAGAATGTTGGTTGTGTTAAGCAGCATTTTAGGGCTCACTTGAATTAGGTGACAGAGTGTGTGTGTGTGAGGTAATGAACCCAATCAAAAGTGCCATGGGGTGGGAAACTTCCTAACTAATAATAACAATGCAGAAATTAAACTTGTAATGCAAAATTTTATTTTTTCAATTGAAATGCTTAAACTTAAAAAAATCTGTAAATGGAACAGAAATCAAACTTCAGAAAGAGGCTGTAGGGAAGTATGGTTGTAGATAGAACAGGTGGCTATGAAGGTGCATAAAATATTGTAGCAAAGTGTTGGGTTCAAAACAGGGTAAAAAAGTGCAAAAAAAAGATTACGGGTCTGTGGCGAAACTGCGCGAGAGGATCGTGGGAAATTGGCTAAACGCCACAGAGCGATCGCAGGAAACAGGCTGAAAACCACGGGGAGATCCCAAGAAACAGGCTGAAAGCCGCAGGGAGATCGCAAGAAACAGGCTGAAAGCCGCAGGGAGATCGCAGGAAACAAGATGAAAGCCGTGGGGAGATCGTAGGAAATAGGCTGAAAGCCGTGGGGAGATCACAGGAAACAGGATGAAAGCCGTGGGGAGATCGTAGGAAACAGGCTGAAAGCCACTGGGAGATCGCAGGAAACAGGCTGAAAGCCACGGGGAGATCACAGGAAACAGGCTAAAAGCCGTGGTCGGATCCCAGGAAACGAGTTGAAAGCCGCGGTTGGATCGCAGGAGACAGACTGAAAGTCATGGTGAGATCGTAGGAAACAGACTAAAAGCCACAGTCATATCGCAGCTATGGGGAAAAAATATGCGATTTGCGGTAGCAAACCCAACTACCGAAAGGGACAATCGAAAGGGGAAAACAAAAAATATTGCAGAAAGTTAAAAACTTATAAAAATTATAACCATAAATTCAAAGGAACACTAGGGGAGTCGCCAAAACTGTAGCTAGGGTTTTCACCCTAGCTTGTGCAAATGGGCACCTACTAAGGAGAAGGGACTGCTTAGTAGCAGTTCAATAAAACAACAAAATATGATAGTAAATAAAAACAATAAACTATTCTAGCATGTGCATAAAAAGACAACGAAAAGATAATGAAAATTTGTTTTGTATTAATTTTACCTCAGATGTTGAGATTTTAAGAGGCACCAGGATGAAAGAGAATGAGTTCAGTCTGTAAGGGTGCAATGGTTAGAAGATAAAGAAGAATATATAAACATAAATATGAAATGGAAAGAGTATCTCTAGATTTCAGATTCAAACCACCAAGTTGCCTAACATAAGCACGGGTATGTCTTCTTAAATTCGCTATTTCAGCAAAAGGGACAACATACAACATTTCTTGCTGTTCGATCTCAGAATCGGGATCTTCTTGATTTATTAATTCGAGATCTAAGTTTTCTGGGATAGCGTGTGTGTAATGGCCATAGACCCCGCAAATAGAACAAGGATGGTTTGTTCACAAATTAGGATTTTTGGCTTGCTTGGGCAACTTGTCAGGGTTTTGGTTGGCAGGTGCCGTGTTATTATTGTTCAGGGGATTAGGAGGTTGGCCAAAAGGAGAGCATGCAAACACCTAGCTAAATAGGATTCTGACTTAACCAGACATATCCTCTACAAGGTGATGAAATCCAAGTTAGACAATATGGATAGTAGAGCCAAGTGGCTAAAGATATCCCCCTACTAGGAGGGACACCGGGTAAGACAATCCTAGAAGAAAGGAAACTAAGATACCCCATTCATGACACGTCCAGAAAAAGTGAATCTGCAGCTCTGGTCCTATCACCGTGTGGGCCTAAAGAGAACACCACATGCAGACCAACGAGTAGGTAGCCTTCGGTTACTGAATGGATTGTGGTATTCCTATCAGGCCTCCGGAACTAGTCTGGCTACTTCAACCCTCCTAAGGGAGAGGCCCACTGATAAACTGGTTGTGACCGTGCCAAAAAATACTGGGGGATTTTGGTTCCCTAATGGACAACAACTATGTCTCAAGTGTAAGTGACCGAGGGGTGTTATTTGGATGCCTATCCCCCCTGTCCTACCTAACTACAATATTCTTATGTGTTCCCCAAGTGAGGTTAGAATGTTGGTTGTGTTAAGCAGCATTTTAGGGCTCACTTGAATTAGGTGACAGAGTGTGTGTGTGTGAGGTAATGAACCCAATCAAAAGTGCCATGGGGTGGGCAACTTCCTAACTAATAATAACAATGCAGAAATTAAACTTGTAATGCAAAATTTTATTTTTTCAATTGAAATGCTTAAACTTAAAAAACTCTGTAAATGGAACAGAAAGCAAACTTCAGAAAGAGGCTGTAGGGAAGTATGGTTGTAGATAGAACATGTGGCTATGAAGGTGCATAAAATATTGTAGCAAAGTGTTGGGTTCAAAATAGGGTAAAAAAGTGCAAAAAATAGATTACGGGTCTGTGGCAAAACTGCGGAAGAGGATCGTGGGAAATAGGCTAAAAGCAACAGAGCTATCGCAGGAAACAGGTTGAAAACCATCGGGAGATCCCAAGAAATAGGCTGAAAGCCCCAGGGAGATCGCAACAAACAGGCTGAAAGCCGCAGGGAGATCGTAGGAAACAGGATTAAAGCCGTGGGGAGATCGCAGGAAATAGGCTGAAAGCCATGGGGAGATCGCAGGAAACAGGATGAAAGCCATGGGGAGATCATAGGAAACAGGCTGAAAGCCACTGGGAGATCGCAGGAAACAGGCTGAAAGCCACATGGAGATCACAGGAAACAGGCTGAAAGCCACGGGGAGATCACAGGAAACAGGCTAAAAGCCGCGGTCGGATCGCAGGAACCGGGCTGAAAGCCGCGGTTGGACCGCAGGAGACAGGCTGAAAGCCACGGGGAGATCACAGGAAACAGGCTAAAAGCCGCGGTCGGATCGCAGGAACCGGGCTGAAAGCCGCAGTTGGATCGCAGGAGACAGACTGAAAGTCACGGTGAGATCGTAGGAAACAGACTAAAAGCCACAGTCAGATCGCAACTATGGCGAAAAAATATGCGATTTGCGGCAGCAAACCCAACTGCTGAAAGGGACAGCCGAAAGGGGAAAACAAAAAATATTGCAGAAAGTTCAAAACTTCTAAAAATTATAACCATAAATTCAAAGTAACACTAGGGGAGTCGCCAAAACTGTAGCTAGGTTTTTCACCCTAGCTTGTGCAAATGGGCACCTACTAAGGAGAAGGGACTCCTTAGTAGCAGTTCAATAAAACAACAAAATATGATAGTAAATAAAAACAGTAAACTATTCTAGCATGTGCATAAAATGAAAACGAAAAGATAATGAAAATTTGTTTTGTATTAATTTTACCTCAGATGTTGAGGTTAGTGGAGCCTTTGCAGTAATCCAGGGGCTACTCCAATGCTCCAGTGTTGTTCCTTCTCCTTCTTCCAAGGTGTTTTGGATATGGGACAAAGGGGTTCTCAAGTGGGAAATTAGCTCCAAGTGGAGAGCTAGGGTTTCAAGAGAATTTTTGGCAGCATAAGGATGGGAGAAAATGTGGATATGAAATGGGGAGCCTCCATCACCTATTTATAGGTTTTTTAGTGGTGGAGTGTTGACCCATAGTTTTGGGCACCATATGGTTTAGGTCAATTGTATAGGGTCTTTGCTTCTTTTTTCCCTCTTTTTCCTCTTTTTTATATTTTTTATTCCCTTTTTAGAGGGTTTTTGCTATTTTTGGAGGAAATTTAAATTAGTTTGGGGAAAAAAGGAGGGTTTTGGCCTTTTGGAGGCTTTTTAATGGTTTTTAAGGTTTTGGAGGAAAATATGGTAGGAAATATAGACGAATGAGTCATGTAATGAGGGAGATGAGGTAGTGAGCACTTTTTGGATGTTAACAAGTTCTCCCACACGAGCTTTCAAATTTTTCTTCTCGCTCTCTAAGATTGCCAACTACATCTCTAGTGAACTCTTTTCATTCTCGAGCTACGGGATTTGCAAAGTTGTTTCTTTCCTTTCCTCTTGAAGCTCATTGTACTTCAATCTTAGCTCATTCCCTTTTGACACCTCTTTCTGCATGTTACCTTTTATCTTGAAACATAGTGTTACACCTAAAATCCTACCATCATGAGATTGAGAGTATACATCCCTAAATTTCATTGACTAAGTTATTGGCTTGGAAGAGATATAACTCATTTACACTATGTTTTGAGAGGTCGTCGCAGGCTGCACTCATGCAATCCGCGACGTCACATCCTTCTCTCTTGCAGTGTGCGAGGATGTCAATTAATGGACAAAAATACCTCCTTCGAGCTCATTCTCGAAGCTAGATGACATGGATCCCTATCCCTGAACTTGTGGGTGAGCTGGCACTTAGTTCCTAACCTCTTGGAAGGATCCCCTATCTCTCTCCTACCATATCTCAACCTACCCTATCCATACCCTATCCACTTAGTCCTATATAAGTGAAGCTCTACCCCTCTCCAAAGGGAGGAAGTCTATAGTGTCTACATGCTGGTGAAATCATCTTGGAGAGATCTCTACATGTATCCATTGAGAGAATCACACTTCCTTGGGAGGATATGCCATTAGCTTGGATAGAGAAGGGCTATTTTGTTAAGCCTCAGTTGTAGTCATTATTTTCTATGTAATTTCCCTATATTTATAGTAATATAAATGTTTTCCACCAATATTGTTGTGATTGGTGATATTGTGTAGTTTACCTACTTAAATGTTTACTTAGATCTGTTATAATTCGAATACTTTTACTTGTTTGTCTTGTTTTGTGCATCTTGACAGGTCTTGTAGCTTATATCTGACGACCGCAAGGCGTGGAACAACATCTAGTAAAAGGGACTGCAAACTTAAGGTAAGACATCCGATAACTTGATCCTTAGATAGATATAGTAAAGTGGTTTATAGTCTCTACTATTTGTTCTAGAATCACATTGAGCTAGGGAGATCCGGCTCATGTCCGCTCGAGTGGATTTTTTGTGAAACAAATCTGGCGACCATACTGGATTTTTTCACACCTAGCATCGTTACTCAACCGAGCGATAACGTTCCTTCGATTGGACAATCTTCACATCAGTATGAGAGTGTGGGGGTAGGACTCCTTAAGGATTCATCCCTTATGGGCATCTTTCCTACTTCGGATCCCCCAAACCATGTTGCCACGGTGAACATGATCTCCTCGCGGATTTCACTTATCCCCAACTCCACTGATTTATGGCATGTACCTGATGAATCCACCACACACTTGATTGGAGACACCATGCCTCTATCACCCATTGAACTCATGTATGAAGCTATCTAATCAGCGTTGGAGGACCACTCAGCTGTGGCCTCCACTTCCTGTTCTCGTCAATGAACATCATCTAATCCTCTGCTATGGACTTTTCATTCTGATGAGTCCAACATGGAAATCATGAGTGCAAATGATCCTCCGTGGGAAGACGTCCATCATCATTCGTCTTCTTTTCACTTGTTGGATATTGTGGAGAACAACATTCACACCATCTTAACACCGGATATCTACTCTGGGTCTCATTCCTCGATACCTACATGTCAAACAGACTCCGAAGGAAACTTAGCCAACATTGAACCCACCACCTTGATAGACATTTTGGTTACTCCTCGTGTAGTGGAACATATTCATTTAGGCCAGAAGAGTTCCCCTGAAGAATTCTTTTCTATGGAGGCCCTTAAATAGTTAAGAAAGACCCTTTATTTCTACTTCCATCACAAAGCATAACCTTAACCATTCATCTCCATTGAAGTTATAAGAGATAATTAATAATAATGAATTATTCATGAATTAATGATAATCAATCCTTTATCTCTATATTAAAATATTAGGTTTAAAAATTAAAAATCATCTAACATAAGAGTAATTAATTCATGAGTAATTGAATAAAATCTCTTAAGATAATATTAATGAAAAAGTATTAATAATTTATTTATTAATGCATAGATATTAATTCTAATGAAAATATATATAAAAATTAATGCATAAGTATTAATTCTCCATTATCAAATACCAAAAATAAAAACCAATTATGCATTAATAAATTTAATATTGATGAAATATTTCTAAAAATATCTTGAGCTAATATTAATTAATTATTAATGCGGAGATATTAATTCTAATGAAAAATATAAAAATTCATACACAAGTATTAATTCTCCACTATCAAATAATAACAATAATAAAACCATTTAAGGGCTTCGATAGCAACTCTTATTTACATGTTTGTCCTGAGGATGAATCCAGTTACGGATTCGAAATGTGGACAGTAAATATGCCTACCGTGGATTATCCGGAAACCTACTTTACTAATACTATTCACGACGAGAATCTGAAATCTTTAATCACAAACCTGTACGGAAGGGAAACCTGTGAAGATATCCAACTCTTGGAGAAACTAAGAACTAAGATTGAGAAAAGAGTTGTTGATCTAGCGTTGTTGAAGAGATGTAGGGAGAACCATGTTATCCCCAGGTTCGCTACTGTGAAGCATCACCTCAGAAACAGGCGGAATGAGGGATTGTTCACTAAACTCAGCGTTACCCTAATCCATGGAGAAATTAAATGGGTAAGAGCTGCGTTGGATGACTGCTCAAGAAAGCAATTAATTCTACACCTAAAACTTGCAAATACTATCTCATGGGACATTTGGAAAATCATGGATGCATGTGCTGCGATCAAGGATGAGAAAGAAGGGCACGCTGCTGGCTTAAGAGAACGTAGAAAATTTGAATGTCTAGCAAGAAATAGCATCAAGGAGGGTTGTAACCTCGACCAACCAGCAAAGAACAATGACCAGAATGATGGCAGAGGTGTCCAGGCAAGGAACAACAACGATGTGGGGGTAAACCAGAAACATAACGTTGACAAATTGGTGGTAAACGTTTCCAATGCAGACCTAGACAAGAACACGATGAGCCTTCTCAGGAAAGGGATGGGATTTGCACCTGCCCCCAAATGCATTCCACTGGAGGATATTATCTGCAACATGGAGGATAGCATTCAGATGCTATTGGAGGAGGACAAGGAATGTGTAAGGTTGGACTACGCGCTTATCCTAAAAAAAGCCAGGCTCCCGAAGGATAACCTGAGTAATGCTGAACGTGTAGCCCTCAGAAACTTAAGAAAGGATGAAACCATCATCGTACTCAAAGCTGATAAGGGAGGGGCCACTGTAGTAATGAACCGCAAAGACTACAACAGCAAAATGTTAGAGCACTTGGAAACTAGTGGGAGTTATAGAAAGCTAGCTTCCAGCCCACTTTCTAGGGTTACGAGGGAGGTAAAGAAAGCTATCAAGGGTTCAAACATAGACGAGAGGATTAAGAAACATCTATTGTCGTGCAACAAGATAACTCCCAGGATTTATGGCCTTCCAAATATCCACAAAGACGGGGTTCCTCTCAGACCGATCGTAAACACTATTGCCTCCCCTACCTACCACCTTACGAAATTTGTAGCAAATTTGCTAATCCCACTCGTGGGGAACACAAACTCTTTTATTAAAGACTCCAAGGATTTCATAAAGATCATGAAGGAGGAGAAATTAAAGGCATATGAATTGCTTATTAGTTTCGATGTTGTGGGCCTTTTCACCAAAATCCCCCTCAATGAAGCAATACAGATCTTATTTGAAGTTGCATATCCAGAAACCACAAGACTGGCAGAGGTATGTCTCCAGCTTTAGAGGTGAATATTACGAACAAACTAGCGGGGTATCAATGGGGTCCCCTTTGTCTCCAATTGTGGCTAATCTATTTATGGAACATTTCGAAAAGAAGGCCCTTCACTCATTCCCCTTACAACCCACAAGATGGAAGAGGTATGTGGATGATACGAACATTGTATGGTCCCATGGGGTTAATGAGCTTAGCAAATTTCATGGACACCTTAATCAACTCTCAGAGGACATAAAGTTTACCATGGAGATAGAGGAGAATGGGAGCATCCCCTTCCTCGATGTACTAATCAAGAAAAACAATGACGGAACCTTAAGCCATGGGGTCTACAGAAAGAAAACCCACTCAGGGAGCTACCTTCATGCTCATGCGCATCACCACCCATCTCATAAAATTGGGATAATCAACACCCTAGCAATGAGGGTTGTCCGCATATCTGAAAAAGAACACCTTGATAAGGAAAAAGAACATTTAACCTCTATCTTCAGTAGCCTGGGATATAGGAAGAAAGACATCAATAAGGCAATAAGGAAAGCAAAATTCCAGACTCAACATAAAAAAGAAAGAAAGACTATTAGGGCTTTCCTCCCATACATCCAAGGAGTGACAGACAAAATTGCAAAGGTTTTGAAGAAAAAAGAAGTATGGACGTCTTTTAAGCTGATGGAAACCATGAGACAAAAAATGAGGTCAGTGAAAGACAAAATTGATCGGCATCAATATAAAGGAGTATACAAGATAAATTGCTCTTGTGGAAGAAGCTATATAGGTGAGACAGGATGATCTTTTCAAACAAGGTTAAAGGAGCATGGGGCTGACTTAAGGAAAGAAAGAACAAATACCTCTGCACTCACTGAGCACTCTCTCAAAACAAAATACCACGTCTTCCTGGTGACCACAGAGCTACTCGCAGTAGAGAACCACTACTACAAACGTAGGGTGAGAGAAGCCTTGGAAATCATAAAGCACCCAAACAACTTGAATAGAGATGAAGGACTTGAATTGAGTGATATATGGCTACCTCTGATCACCAAAGAAGGCAATGTATGAAACTAGGATGTCTTGCAAACCTTCCTTCTCATTACCTTTACGGGTGGAACCAGGTATGCTCTACATACCTTATGCATATGTTTAATGATTATTATTTTTCATTTTATGATTATTTCAAATTTAATTGTTTTAAATTAGTTATATCCTTTCCTTTTCTCCATTGATGTATAAGGAATGCATGGGTCCTTATAGAAACTTTATTAATGCATAAATGGTTTCATTATTGTTATTATTTGATAGTGGAGAATTAATAATTGTGCATGAATTTTTATATTTTCCATTAGAATTAATATCTTCGCATTAATAATTAATTAATATTAGCTCAAGAGATTTTTAGAGATATTTCATCAATATTAATTTATCAATGCATAATTGGTTTTTATTGTTGGTATTTGATAATGGAGAATTAATACTTATGCATTATTTTTATATATTTTTTCATTAGAATTAATATCTATGCATTAATAAATAAATTATTAATACTTTTGCATTAATATTATCTTAAGATATTTTTTTGAATTACTCATGAATTAATTACTCTTATGTTAGATGATTTTTAATTTTTAACCCTAATATTTTAATATAGAGATAAAGGATTGATTATCATTAATTCATGAATAATTCATTATTATTAATTATCTCTTATAACTTCGATGAAGATGAATGGTTAAGGTTATGCTTTGTGATGGAAGTAGAAATGAAGGGTCTTTCTTAACTATTTAAGGGTCTCCATAGAAACTCTTATTTACATGTTGGTCCTAAGGATGAATCCAGTTATGGATTCGAAAGGTTGACAGTAAATATGCCTACCGTGGATTATTCGGAAACCTACTTTACTAGACACAAAGTTTCATCGGGGAAAACCAAGCAGGTGAAAAACCCCGCAACTTCCTCAAAGCTAGAAAGAGAAATGATACAACCAAAGTACAAGAGATAGTCTTCTCCTAGCAGCAGATCCTCCTTCTCACAAGTGCGCCACTTTCCGAATGAGAGAAGTGTGAGTAATGAGTGATCAAAATAGAGATCTCCCGATCTCTATTTATACTTGTCCTGACTGCCCAATAAACTTATGGGCCGACTTGTCTAGCTTAGCATAGTAAACCAAGGTTAATTTAATCAGGGCCGACCCCACACATGGTGGTCTAATAACCCATCGGCAAGTTACGACACTTGCGACACTTGTCAATACAAATGACGACACATCCGTATAGAGGAATAATAACATCTCTATAGGAGTACAATATACATAGATGAAATACATAGGTAAAATACATTCCGAAGTTATATATACATCAACATTCAGTGGTGGCTGAGAAACTTGGGGATCGGTGTCTCCAGGAAGTTGTGGCTTGAAAACTTATTGTAAATATAATTTTGCAGTATAGAAAAGTGTTGGTGGTTTACCCAATTGGGGTTCCACGATAAATTCTGTGTTCTTATGTCTCTTCTTGATTCCATATTTTGTTTTAAGTTTTAATAATTGGTTAAAAGATAAAAGTTTACAATACTGATTCACCCCCCCTCTCAGTATTGACCAATATTCCATCACCTCCTTGTGTGTGCTCAACTGCTGCTCCTTTCTGTTTTGCATGCTAGGAAGTTGCTTCTCCTCCTTTTTGTTTTGTGTGCTAGACTTCTACTATTCAAAGATGAGAAGAACATGCTCCTTTATTTTGCACACACTAGAAAACAGTATTAATTCCACTTTGTTGTTATTATTTTGCATGGTACAATTGGATATGGCCTAAGATATGTCTTAGAAGGAGAAGTGAATTTGCATGGATATAAAGATTCCGATTGGGAAGGAAGTGCAGTGGATATAAATAACACCTTTGGGTGCTACGCCAGCATAGGATCAGTCATGATATCTTGGTTTAACAAGAAGCAAAACTTTGTCAGACTCGGTACATGATATTAATGTTTAGTGGATTCTCTAAGTCAACTCTGTGTTTTTTGAGAATCTCCCACTCAAATTACTTCATTACAAATATATATTCCAATAATTAGACTCTAATATTATTGACAACAAGAATGTTTGAATCATTTTCTCCTAGGATTTCTCTCAGTATATCAACCTATAAAGGAAGGCTTATATCTCCAAAAGGAATTAGTAGAGGTGATGCCCACAATTTCTCACTTTACGATTAGTGATATTCCAACACAAAGGTGGTGTTCATAAGATTTATAAAGGACTAGGAGATTTTTTCTTATTCCCTCCTATTAAGTCTTCAAGTGGCATGATATTTTGTTTCTCTAGATGAAAATGAGAAGACATTCTCAATGGGTCCAATTTTCCTTAGCTTTCAGTGGAGTTGCAAGGAAAGATTGCGCCTTGGTTGATTCTAGTCATCCTTGCAAAGACAACAAAAGGGACAATTTTTTAATGAACTAAGAATAGGGCTTCAATGTTTAGTAGATTCTCCAAGTGCACTTTGTGTTTTTTGAGAATAGTGATATTCATACATAAAGGTGGTGTTCATAACTATTGTAAGATTTATGTAGAAGATTTTGTTGTAAGGAATTTGGAGTGGATACCTAAATATTGGAGTGGATGCCTAAATATTATATAGCTGATGAATGGAGTGATGAAGTGAGTGTTTCCTTACCCACTAACAATGCTTTAACAACTACAAACACCATAAAAAGTGACTAAATAAAACAACCAATGATATCACATGGGAAATTAGACACTTTTCATAAGACTTTCAAATCACAACATCACCATGACAGACATAATCCTAAATATAAATTCATTATATAAATATATCCAATATCAATAGTCATAGAAAATATCACCTTTGTTAATAAAGGAAATATTTATCAAATTTTATTGCTCGAAAATTTTTTTTCTTACTAAATTTATATACAAAATAAAAATAAAAGTATTGTATGTAGACATACATATCTTGAATCTTGAGAGAAGCATTGCCCAAGATAAGTCCAGGTACTATATCATAAAACTATGAAGAGAAAGAAAATTAATATAAATAACATTTTAATAAATTAATATAAATTGGTAATCTTGGGAGACATTTCAAATATATCATAAAAGGAAAAGTAAATTTGTAGGGTTATGCAGACTCTATTGAGTAGGAAGTGCAGTAGACAGAAAGATCACCTTTGGATGCTACATTAGCATAGGATATGTTGTGATAGGCTTTACCTATCAGTGTTACGTTCATAGATGAAATTATGGTTTGTACCACCCTCGCCTTTTGTCCGAAAAATCAATGTATAAATGGACAAAATGCATGTGCACAGTGTTGGTTCCTTCACCCATTCTGCTCAAGTTGGTTCCTTCACTCGGCTCAAGTTGGCTCCTTCACCCGTTCTGCTGCAACTGTCCATCAAAACATATGAAAGAAGTAACAGACAACTATCACAAGGAGGGAATTTCTGATATAACAGTGCAAGTATAAGTAGATATAATTCAGATATAAATATTATTCAGATATAGCTACATAAGAACCAGGAATTCACCCAGAATTAAAATAATCTATTAAATTTCATATTAAAATCGAAAAAGTTACAAACAAACATATGCATCTATAATTTTGAGAATAAGTGAGACAAGTGAAACGCTGCAAATTGTAATTTGTAATTGTAACTTTCATAACCCTTCTAAGAACCTGAAAAAATGGAGGCCTTACATTATTTAGCCATTAATAAACGAAGTGCCCTAAAACTCACAAAAAATAGACGCTAGGCAGGGATCTGCCCCACAAACATCAAGGACAATTTCTCCGGAGCACATATTTGACATTGAGCTCTGAAGCATTCCCCTTGTAAAAGAAAATCCCTGACTTTTGATAAGCAGTTCTGGGACCTATACATTTTGGAGTCATGGATTTGCTGTGTGATGTTAGCAGCATCACACAGCTTACAGCTGTGAACCACTTTGACAGACACCCCGTCCATATACGGGACTGTACTCAATTGCAGCGAATTCAGACCGCAATCCCCCACCACACCTAACTCTGCTGATGTGTAAGATCCGAAATTTGCGAATGTACTATTAATTTTCTTCTCCCACAGAGAATAACAATACATGCAAGATAACAGATCAATTCCTTATCTAACACAAAGATATAATGACAAATCATAACAAAGAGGTCAAATGATGGTTGTATTCAACCACGTAATCTGAATTCGCAAAGAGGTCAAATGATGGTTGTATGCAGACGGAATACAAAGACAAACATTTTCTGAATTCTTGTTGTTGCTTGGGTTGGTCGGGGAGAAGCATGAATTATTGTTGCTGTTTGCTATTCGCATACTGACTCTACTATTATTGGCTTCTTAACTTTATTATTGGCAACAAGAAGGTTTGAATCGTTTTCTCTTAGTTTATCAAATTATAAAAGAAGGCTAATAAGTATATTTCCAAAAGAAATTAGCAGAGGTACTTTCCACAGACAAAAAGCAACCAACTATCCAGAATAAAAGCAAAACACATATGAATTGTTGTTGCTGTTTGCTATTTGCATACTGACTCTACTATTATTGGCTTCTTGACTTTATTATTGGCAACAAGAAGGTTTGAATCGTTTTCTCTTAGTTTATCAAATTATAAAAGATGGCTAATAAGTATATTTCCAAAAGAAATTAGCAGAGGTACTTTCCACAGACAAAAAGCAACCAACTATCCAGAATAAAAGCAAAACACATATATCTGACTAAAAGCAACCAACTATCCAGAATAAAAGCAAAACACATATCTCTGATGAAAAGCAACCAACTATCCAGAATAAAAGCAAAACACATATATCAGACGAAAAGCAAGCAACTATCCAGAATAAATTTGTATACAGAATAAAAATAAAAATAAACATTCAGGGAAGATTCTGCTAGCCCTTCATACATGAAAGCATTTCATTTCATCTTGTGCGCCTATTTACTTCATTTTTCCTTTTTCTTATTTTTCTTTTGTGTGCTGAGCTGCTGCTCCTTTTTGTTTTGTGTGCTCAGCTGCTTCTCCTTGTATGTGCTCAGCTGCTGCTCCAGCTCCTTTCTGTTTTGTGTGCTAGGCAGCTTCTTCTCCTCGTTTCTGTTTTGCGTGCTAGGCTGCTCCTGTTCATAGATAAGAAGAACGTGCCCCGTTATTTTGCACACACTAGAAAACGGTATTAATTCCACTTTGTTGTCGTCCACTTTGTACCACATGTTCTCCATATCAACCAAGCGCTGCTCGTCAAAATAAATGTCATTTGCATACTTAGAAGCTCTTACGTAGGAGATACCATGGTTTATAAATCCTGTGTTTCCTCTGTCGACAACCTCAGAAACCACTACAAGTTTATATTTAGCATTCATTGTTGGAGTAGCCTCTGACTCAGCTAGTTGGCTGAGATCGAGAAATTCGTCAAGAATAATATTAACTCGGCAATTGTGAAAAATCATCCCTGTGTCAAGAATCAAAGTATGCGGAAAATGGGCAACTGTTGTTTGAAATTGTTTTGTGTGGAGAAAGTCCCAAAATGACAATTCGGAGGGGTCGTTGGTACACAGTTGAGCAAATTTGAAAAGATGGTGTATTGAGAAAACTCTAGTGGTGTTATTATCAGCTTCGCCTTCACCTTCATGGACAAACTCCGAAAGCGTGCCTGGATCTGTAAAGAATGTAAGCATGATATGGTTTGCAATTTGTTCATTGTCACGAGATCGAGTTCTGTATTTCCCAGAGAGGTCTTGCTCTAAACCCTTTACGTATCCTTCCTGTATGAGTTGCATAAGGATATAATGCAAAGTAAGTGCGACGTGGCCTCCTGATTCCGGTATGAGTTGCGTAAGGATATAATGCAAAATAACTGCAACATTGCCTCCTCCTTTTCCTTCTTCTAAAACAGGCGGCAACTCCCTCTTCATCAGTTCCTTCATCATTTTGTCAAAACCAGGAGGCAACTCCCTCTCCATACCCGGCGGCAACTCCCTCTCCATCAGTTTCCTCATCATTTTCTCAAAACCCTGCGGCAACTCCCTCTCCATCATTTTCTCAAAACCCTCCCTCATTTTCTCAAAACCCGGCGGCAACTCCCTCTCCATCATTTTCTCTAAACCCGGCGGCAACTCCCTCTCCATCGTTTTCTCAAAACCAGGCGGCAACTCCCTCTCCATCATTTTCTCTAAACCCGGCGGCAACATCCTCTCCATCATTTTCCCAAAACCCGGTGGCAATTCTCTCTCCATTATTTTCTCAAAACCCTCCATCATTTTCTCAAAACCCGGCTGCAACGCCCTCTCCATCATTTTCTCAAAACCCGGTGGCAACTTCCTCTCCATCATTTTCCCAAAACCCGGCGGCAATTCCCTCTCCATTTTCTCAAAACTCGGCGGCAAGTCCCTCTCCATCATTTTCCCAAAACTCGGCGGCAAGTCCCTCTCCATCATTTTCCCAAAACCCGGCGGCAATTCCCTCTCCATCATTTTCTCAAAACCCGGCGGCAATTCCCTCTCCATCATTTTCTCAAAACCCTCCATCATTTTCCCAAAACCTGGCGGCAATTCCCTGTCCAACATTTTCTCAAAACCCGGCGGCCTCTCCATCACTTTGTACAAGTCCCTCTTCACCATTGTTTCAATGCGAATTAAGTGTTCCTCAGCGATCACAGGCTTCCTTAAACGGCGATAATCAGACATCTTAGGCCTCCGTCTATGTAGGAAGAAGAAATGGATTAAGGCCGTCATGGAGTCATCTGGTATGCAGTAGAGGGGAGAGTCTGGATCTGGCAGATTCATGAATGCTCTCCTTGTGGCCTCCATGCTTAATATGCATTGCATGACTACAGATAGATAACACGTTCCAGATTTATTGTGAACCCCAAGACAAACCAAGTCGTAACTATTTTCATTTTGCAGATTCGCATTAACATCTCCCAGAGTGTTTGCCTGCATGTTTGCCATGTCTTCCTTTCTTTTCGCGGATCTCTTGCTGTACTCTTCCTTTCTTTTTGCGTATCTCTTGCTGCTGCTGTCAGATATCAGGTAAGAGACCGTTCTTTGGTAGAGAGACCAGAGACGTAATATAGAAATAGATTACAACACTCTAATAGATTGACGCAAATATATTTGATCTTTTTTATTATTACTATATTTATATAGGTGTTTACGTGTTTCGAAGTTACGAAGGAAGCAGGGCCGACGTCCATGGGAGATCACTTTTAATTAAAAATATCTTGAAACGGGTAAATAATTGAATGGAAACTACGTCTCACCGGATACTCTACTTGAGACATTAATAGAGAATATTATAAAAATCTACCTTATTTTATGGATTTAGTTGATGATTTTTAGTTAATAAAAAATAATAAAGAATATTATAAAAACCCACTTGATATTTTACTTGGGATATTAATAGACAATATTATAAAAACCCACCTTATTTTATGGATTTAGTTGATGATTTTAAGTTAATAAAAAATAATAGAGAATATTATAAAAACCCACCTTATTTTATGGATTTAGTTGATGATTTTGAGTTAATAAAAAATAATAGAGAATATTATAAAAACCCACCTTATTTTATGGATTTAGTTGATGATTTTGAGTTACATGCACATGGATATATGTCTTGGCCCATGATTTTAGTTTTCCAAGTTCCAAGGCTATGGTTATAATAGCTATAAATCCCTTGTTCGGTCTCCCTTGTTCATTTGACATATATTTATTGTTTTAGTGCTCTAGGTTTGTTGGCTTGTGTGAGAGGTCTTAATTTTTTCATCGGTGATCATACACCAATATCATTAGAAGATATCATGGATCTAGCTTTGTGTATTATTATTTTATGTGGTGACAATTTGGAGCCATAGCTTTGTATAATAAAGACCCACTCACCTTGTAATGGTTGAGTTGGAGATATTCTGTTATGTTTTTCTTGTTCTTGTTTACTTGTGAATGTTATGAAGTAAAGGGTTTTTCTATACACGTGCAACAACATTTTATTGCAATAAAGGACTTTTTTTTTTGTAAAGCTGCAAAATTCTATTAATCAAAGAGAGTCCAAAATACATTAGTTTTTACAAACTGTGGTGGCCTGAGAGAGTGAAGCCACCAACCCAAAAACTTGAAGATATCAAAATTACATAGATAATGTCTTGAGTAGGTAGTCCAGGCCATTATAGTAAAACATTGCTGCCTGTGTAAACCTATGAAACTCTAATCTAAAAACGTAGAAAAACATAGTAAGAAAGAAAAGCTGGAAAACACAGGGAGTGGCTAGAGCCTTCTTAGTTGTATGCATCTACAGGGGCATTTACGACCAGAGCATGTGTGTCAACAACACTCTCTTCCAGGATGGGGTAGGGAGGATACTCCTCTTCGACCGAGGCATTCATCGACAGCTTCACAGGGAGGGGTGTGGTCTTTCGGAAGGGCGTGAACCCCTGGTCACTGTGGACACGCTTGGACAGAACAAGACCCGTGGTGGTTGAGATGGGGAATACTAATGGCGCCTTCCCTTTGAATGGGATCGCTTGAACATTCTCACTTTTCCCCGTCGCGAATGAGTGGCCACTGAAACCATCTTTACCAGTGTTGGTGCGCAGAGGGTGCCTGCTAGGAGCATAAGACTACCAATTGAAGGTGCCTTGCAAACTGCCCAGAAAACTTCCATGTTGGGCAAGGTGGCCTTCAGATTCTGGGTGGCGTTTCTGGTGGTGGCCCAATTGGTAAGCAAGTATTCCATCAACATCTCGAGCATGTTCTTAAATAGTTAGTAGGGGTCAATTTGCTTACCAGGGTGTTCAGTGGAGAGGCGGTCAACCATTAGCCTGACCTCCCAATTATCGATCAAGAGATGGACAGGGACTAAGACCTACTCCCTGTTGAATATGGTTGTCATTGATGTCAAAGGAGTTCAGTAATGACAAAGGAATAACCAAGGACATGTTGGCAGAGTGAACTCAGTGAATGAAGGTATAACAAAGAGAGTAATGACATGACCTATATGATGATGTGGCAGATATGATGGCATGGCATGGAATGTATGATGATCTGGCATGAAGTTCAAAATACATCTGATGGTTTTCTAGTGCTATCAGGAAGTCATTGTTGCTTTCTGATATCAGTCTGGAAAAATATGGCAATTCGGTGAAAATTGAGAAATTGACTAAGTATGGAAAAATTAGTCAAAACTGGTCTAAGAGAATGCCCGCCATAATTCATGGTTTGACTAAAATTCCTGCACCATTATACCAGGCTATAGCTTGTTGAAGTGGCTATCTATTCATGATATCGGTTTTCCTTAATCACTTCTGAGGAGAAAATTATAGGTCTGCCAAAACAGGGTTTGGCACCAGAGAAAGTAAAATGACCTAAATAGTCTCAAGAAAATGCCCGCCATAAATCGTAGGTTAAAGTAAATTCTTGCAGCATATGGTTAGGATGTAGTTCGTTGATTTGTCTACCTAACCATGGTATCATTTTTCATTAAGCATGTCTGAAGAAAAAGATATGGATCTGCCAAAAGAGGGTTTCAGAATAAAAGGCTTTGGAGAAGGTCCTGAAAATGACTAAGTGTTGGAAAACTGGCTCAGGTGGCCTTGGGAAAATACTCGCCATACCTCATGGGAGGATGATAAAATTATTTGAAACTATCATGTTGTAGCTTGTTTAAGAGGCTATCCTACCATGGTATCAGTTCTCAAAAAGAGTGTTTGATGACAAAGTTAAAGGTCTTCCAAAATAGTGTTTTAAGCAGATTGGACCAAGTCTAGGAAAGTGAAAAAATTGTTTAAATGTAAAATCACTAAAACTTCCTGAGTGGACTCAGGGAAATGCACGTCGTATCTCATAGGATGATGAGAAAAATAATATGAAAGTGTTAGGCTCTAGTATGTTGGTTGGTGCATCCAACTATGGTCTCAGATGGTCCAAAGAGTCTCTGAGAAGAAAGATATGGATCTGCAAAAGTGCTTCCCAGCCAGATTTGCACTACTTCAGTAAAATGCCCGTCGAGGAGAGAGAAAGAGGTTGCAGAAGAGAAGATTGGCATGGTTGGAGTCAGTATGATATTCCTCACACTGTGGATGCCTCACTTTCCAAGTTTGATGAAAAAATAAAATCATCTTGTCAATCTAGGCCCATGTGCCTGTAGGCAGGTGGAAATGCCTGCAAACGGGCCTAAAGATGCCCGTAAGGGCTAAAAGATGCCTGCAATGGTTTTCCCATGCTCCTAGAGGCTGAAGCTAAGTCCATAGGAGAAAAAATTTAACCCCACAGAGGCTTAAGGAAGCACGTAGGCGTTAAATGAAGGAAGCCCGCGAAAGCCTGAAGCATGCCCACAGGTGAAGAATGAATGAAGCCCGCAGGTGAAGAATGGATGAAGCCCGCAGGCCAGAGATGAAGGAAGCTTGGACCATGCACACAGTTTTGAAGGGTTCTCCATGAGAGGAAGAGAGCTCGTAGACCAGAAATTATCAGAGAAAGCTTTTAATTATTTATTTAATTAAAAATCATTAATAAACAGAGATTTTAAGAGGCACCAAGATGAAAGAGAATGAGTTCAGTCTGTAAGGGTGCGATGGTTAGAAGATAAAGAAGAATATATAAACATAAATATGAAATGGAAAGAGTATCGCTAGATTTCAGATTCAAACCACCAAGTTGCCTAACATAAGCACGGGTATGTCTTCTTAAATTCGCTAATTCAGCAAAAGGGACAACATACAACGTTTCTTGCTGTTCGATCTCAGAATCGGGATCTTCTTGATTTATTAATTCCAGATCTAAGTTTTATGGAATAGCGTGTGTGTAATGGCCATAGACCCCGCAAATAGAACAAGGATGGTTTGTTCACAAATTAGGATTTTTGGCTTGATTGGGCGACCTGTCAGGGTTTTGGTTGGCAGGTGCCGTGTTATTATTGTTCAGGGGATTAGGAGGTTGGCCGGCCTTGTCTGGAGGGGGGTTATTCCCACAGTTATTTCCTTTGTCGTGGTTTTGCTGTCCTTGATGGCATTGGTTATTTTGGTTCTGCTGCGGATTTTGTTGGGCATACACTTTCCCTCGGGTGGCAGGTGGGTTCTGCGGTTGGGAAGGTGTGGGAGTAGGTTGCGGTGGATAATAAGTGGGTGGAGGTGGTGCAGGTGTTGAACCCTGTGGGGGTTGCTGATACATCTGTGTAACGGGTTGTGGGTTTGTCGCAGGTGCTGCCTGTGGCGGATAATAAGTAGGGGGGGCTTGAGAGGATACAGGAGTTTGCGCAGCCTGCGAGTGGTAATATGGCTGAGGTGCGACCGGGGGGGCGTAAGTGGGGGATGCATGACCAAAGAACTGAGGTGGCCATGATGGGCCGTGGGAATGATGGTTATGGGCCATGGGACCATACGAATTGGTTTATCTAGAGTGGGATGTATCCCACGAAAGGTTGGGGCCAGCATTAGTACGTACTATGGAAAAGGGTTGGTTATGCGAGGCAATACGGCCAATGATGCCATCTGTGGCATGGGATGCCCCAGACGCATCGTTTCGGGAGGAATTGCTGAGTGGGACATTAGGTATGATGGTATAGATGTAACCAGACTGGGCGTAAATAATGTCAAATTGCTGGGCGTTTAGGATGGCCTCTTCCTCGGAATGGGGTCGCTCAGATGCCACATCCTTGGCAATGATAGGAAGGATAGAATTTAGAAACCAATCTAAGAAGATACGGTCATCTAACTTGATTTTGCAGAGGCTGCAACGTCGACGCCACTCATGAATGTGGTCAGTGATGTGGGTGGCCATATTCTGTCTGCAAGAAAGTATGATCTCAACTCCCACGATAGTGGATAGGTAACTAAAAGAACTACAGGAAGGTCGAGGTGAGGGAAGTAAAGGTGGCATGGGTCCCATGGGGCTACTCAATGTACCATTTGGCTGCAGAGCCAGTGAGAGTGCATTGTAACAAACAGAGTCGGACAGAGTCGTCCACTATGGAGTTGAAAGAACACCAGAGATGGAAGGACATAATGTGGTTCTAGGGGTCTTCACCTGCCTTGCCCTCAAACTTAGGGTTGTCTGATGCGAGCTTGGTATGCATGTGAGGCCACGCAGGGTTGTGTCTGATGGGATCGTTGGTCAGTCTGACTAGATCAGGAAGGTTGAGACTAGCTATGAATGACAAACTAGTAGAAGGATGTGACATACTGGTGGTTGTGGCCACGTTGGGGCCAATGCCCCCAAGTGGAGGGGCTGGGTTCAGGTTGGGGATGTTGCCCCTAGGGCGAGGAACGAAGGTGGTATGGGATGGTCCTACACCACCAAGTGTAGTGTGAGTCACTAGTGGGGCTGGGTTGGGTATGGTAGCCACTGGAATTGGCACGATGACCGGAATGGTGGGAGTGGGCCCCATCGAGGGCATACCCAAAGCAGGTGTGTTAGCTACGGTGGTGGTGGACATTCCACCAAGGGTCCCTACAAAGAAAGGGTTGGAATTCATGCCAGCCATGGGGCTGGTTGGTGCAGTATAAGTGGGGTTTTCTGACTCTGCCTCAGAATCAGATGTGAAATAAGGGACGTGCGGATCAGGGGACAGAGCTCTATGGAACCGACGAATGGAATCGAGTGATGAAGCTCTAGGTCTATTTTGAGTTGTGTCAAGTGATGAAGCTCTATGTCTAGGACATGTGATGTCAAGTGAACCGTGCTATAGGGGCTCGCCCTAGAAGTGCTGAGAATGTCTTGGGGACTCAATGGTCATAGATGATGTCAGGTATCTGGGGGTTGTTTCGAGTGAAAAACAACCCAAAACCCTGATGCAGCCGAGTGTGCAAAAGGAGAGCACAAAAAATACGGCACTCAGGCCAACAACCAGCTCAAAACACTCACTGTAACAGCTGTGCTACAATAAGCGGAGCATCAACAACAATGGTCAGAATACCAACAAGCAGCAGGTTTCCTAAAAAAAAAAAATAGTGGACTCGCTAGACCAAAGGGAGGTATGGGAACATGCAAACACCTAGCTAAATAGTATTCAGACTCAACCAGACATATCCTCTACAAGGTGATGAAATCCAAGTCAGACAATATGGATAGTAGAGCGAAGTGGCTAAAGATATCCCCCTACTAGGAGGGACACCGGGTAAGACAATCCTAGAAGAAAGGAAACTAAGATACCCCATTCATGACACGTCCAAAAAAGGTGAATCTGCAGCTCCGGTCCTATCACCGTGTGGGCCTAAAGAGAACACCACATGCAGACCAACGAGTAGGTAGCCTTCGGTTACTGAATGGATTGCGGTATTCCTATCAGGCCTCCGGAACCAGTCTGGCTAATTCAACCCTCCTAAGGGAGAGTCCCACTGATAAACTGGTTGTGACCGTGCCAAAAAATACTGGGGGATTTTGGTTCTCTAATGGACAACAACTATGTCTCAAGTGTAAGTGACCGAGGGGTGTTATTTGGATGCCTATCCCCCCTGTCCTACCTAACTACAATATTCTTATGTGTTCCCCAAGTGAGATCAGATTGTTGGTTGTGTTAAGCAGCATTTTAGGGCTCACTTGAATTAGGTGACAGAGTGTGTGTGTGTGAGGTAATGAACCCAATCAAAAGTGCCATGGGGTGGGCAACTTCCTAACTAATAATAACAATGCAGAAATTAAACTTGTAATGCAAAATTTTATTTTTTCAATTGAAATGCTTAAACTTAAAAAAATCTGTAAATGGAACAGAAATCAAACTTCAGAAAGAGGTTGTAGGGAAGTATGGTTGTAGATAGAACAGGTGGCTATGAAGGTGCATAAAACATTGTAGCAAAGTGTTGGGTTCAAAACAGGGTAAAAAAGTGCAAAAAACAGATTACGGGTCTGTGGCGAAACTGCGCGAGAGGATCGTGGGAAATAGGCTAAAGGCCATAGAGCGATCGCAGGAAACAGGCTGAAAACCACGGGGAGATCCCAAGAAACAGGCTAAAAGCCGCAGGGAGATCGCAAGAAACAGGCTGAAAGTCGCAGGGAGATCGCAGGAAACAGGATGAAAGCCGTGGGGAGATCGTAGGAAATAGGCTGAAAGCCGTGGGGAGATCGCAGGAAACAGGATGAAAGCCGTGGGGAGATCGTAGGAAACAGGCTGAAAGCCACTGGGAGATCGCAGGAAACAGGCTGAAAGCCACGGGGAGATCACAGGAAACAGGCTAAAAGCCGTGGTCGGATCGCAGGAAACGGGTTGAAAGCCGTGGTTGGATCGCAAGAGACAGACTGAAAGTCACGGTGAGATCGTAGGAAACAGACTAAATGCCACAGTCATATCGCAGCTATGGGGAAAAAATATGTGATTTGCGGCAGCAAACCCAACTGCCGAAAGGGACAACCGAAAGGGTAAAACAAAAAATATTGCAGAAAGTTAAAAACTTATAAAAATTATAACCCTAAATTCAAAGGAACACTAGGGGAGTCACCAAAACTGTAGCTAGAGTTTTCACCCTAGCTTGTGCAAATGGGCACCTACTAAGGAGGAGGGACTGCTTAGTAGCAGTTCAATAAAACAGCAAAATATGATAGTAAATAAAAACAATAAACTATTCTAGCATGTGCATAAAAAGACAACGAAAAGATAATGAAAATTTGTTTTGTATTAATTTTACCTCAGATGTTGAGATTTTAAGAGGCACCAGGATGAAAGAGAATGAGTTCAGTCTGTAAGGGTGCGATGGTTAGAAGATAAAGAAGAATATATAAACATAAATATGAAATGGAAAGAGTATCTCTAGATTTCAGATTCAAACCACCAAGTTGCCTAACATTAGCACGGGTATGTCTTCTTAAATTCGCTACTTCAGCAAAAGGGACAACATACAATGTTTCGTGCTGTTCGATCTCAGAATCGGGATCTTCTTGATTTATTAATTCTAGATCTAAGTTTTTTGGGATAGCGTGTGTGTAATGGCCATAGACCCCGCAAATAGAACAAGGATGGTTTGTTCACAAATTAGGATTTTTGGCTTGCTTGGGCGACCTGTCAGGGTTTTGGTTGGCAGGTGCCGTGTTATTATTGTTCAGGGGATTAGGAGGTTGGCCAAAAGGAGAGCATGCAAACACCTAGCTAAATAGTATTCTGACTCAACCAGACATATCCTCTACAAGGTGATGAAATCCAAGTCAGACAATATGGATAGTAGAGCCAAGTGGCTAAAGATATCCCCCTACTAGGAGGGACACCAGGTAAGACAATCCTAGAAGAAAGGCAACTAAGATACCCCATTCATGACACGTCCAGAAAAAGTGAATCTGCAGCTCCGGTCCTATCACCGTGTGGGCCTAAAGAGAACACCACATGCAGACCAACGAGTAGGTAGCCTTTGGTTACAAAATGGATTGCGATATTCCTATCATGCCTCCGGAACCAGTCTGGCTACTTCAACCCTCCTAAGGGAGAGGCCCACTGATAAACTGGTAGTGACCGTGCCAAAAAATACTGGGGGATTTTGGTTCCCTAATGGACAACAACTATGTCTCAAGTGTAAGTGACCGAGGGGTCTTATTTGGATGCCTATCCCCCCTGTGCTACCTAACTACAATATTCTTATGTGTTCCCCAAGTGAGGTTAGAATGTTGATTGTGTTAAGCAGCATTTTAGGGCTCACTTGAATTAGGTGACAGAGTGTGTGTGTGTGAGGTAATGAACCCAATCAAAAGTGCCATGGGGTGGGCAACTTCCTAACTAATAATAACAATGCAGAAATTAAACTTGTAATGCAAAATTTTATTTTTTTAATTGAAATGCTTAAACTTAAAAAACACTGTAAATGGAACAGAAAGCAAATTTCAGAAAGAGGCTGTAGGGAAGTATGGTTGTAGATAGAACAGGTGGCTATGAAGGTGCATAAAATATTGTAGCAATGTGTTGGGTTCAAAACAGGGTAAAAAAGTGCAAAAAACAGATTACGGGTCTATGGCGAAACTGCGCGAGAGGATCGTGGGAAATAGGCTAAAAGCCACAAAGCGATCGCAGGAAACAGGCTGAAAACCACGGGGAGATCCCAAGAAACAGGCTGAAAGCCGTAGGGAGATCGCAAGAAACAGGCTGAAAGCCGCAGGGAGATCGCAGGAAACAGGATGAAAGCCGTGGGGAGATCGCAGGAAATAGGCTGAAAGCCATGGGGAGATTGCAAAAAACAGGATGAAAACCGTGGGGAGATCGTAGGAAACAGGCTGAAAGCCACGGGGAGATCACAGGAAACAGGCTAAAAGCCGCGGTCGGATTGCAGGAACCGGGCTGAAAGCCACGGTTGGATCGCAGGAGACAGACTGAAAGTCACGGTGAGATCGTAGGAAACAAACTAAAAGCCACAGTCAGATCGCAGCTATGGGGAAAAAATATGCGATTTGCGGCAGCAAACCCAACTGCCGAAAGGGACAGCCGAAAGGGGAAAACAAAAAATATTGCAGAAAGTTTAAAACTTTTAAAAATTATAACCATAAATTCAAAGTAACACTAGGGGAGTCGCCAAAACTGTAGCTAGGTTTTTCACCCTACTTGTGCAAATGGGCACCTACTAAGGAGAAGGGACTCCTTAGTAGCAGTTCAATAAAACAGCAAAATATGATAGTAAATAAAAACAGTAAACTATTCTAGCATGTGCATAAAAAGACAACGAAAAGATAATGAAAATTTGTTTTGTATTAATTTTACCTCAGATGTTGAGGTTAGTGGAGCCTTTGCAGTAGTCCAGGGGCTACTCCAATGCTCCAGTGTTGTTCCTTCTCCTTCTTCCAAGGTGTTTTGGATATGGGACAAAGGGGTTCTCAAGTGGGAAATTAGCTCCAAGTGGAGAGCTAGGGTTTCAAGAGAATTTTTGGCAGCATAAGGATGGGAGAAATTGTGGATATGAAATGGGGAGCCTCCATCACCTATTTATAGGTTTTTTAGTGGTGGAGTGTTGACCCATGGTTTTGGGCACCATATGGTTTAGGTCAATTGTATAGGGTCTTTGCTTCTTTTTTCGCTCTTTTTCCTATTTTTTATATTTTTTATTCCCATTTTAGAGGGTTTTTGCTATTTTTGGAGGAAATTTAAATTATTTTGGGGAAAAAAGGAGGGTTTTTGCCTTTTGGAGGCTTTTTAATGGTCTTTTAAGGTTTTGGAGGCAAATATGGTAGGAAATATAGACGAATGAGTCATGTAATGAGGGAGATGAGGTAGTGAGCACTTTTTGGATGTTAACAAGTTCTCCCACACGAGCTTTCAAATTTTTCTTCTCGCTCTCTAAGATTGCCAACTGCATCTCTAGTGAACTCTTTTCATTCTCGAGCTACGGGATTTGCAAAGTTGTTTCTTTCCTTTCCTCTTGAAGCTCATTGTACTTCAATCTTAGCTCATTCCCTTTTGACACCTCTTTCTGCATGTTACCTTTTATCTTGAAACATAGTGTTACACCTAAAATCCTACCATCATGAGATTGAGAGTATACATCCCTAAAGTTTCATTGACTAAGTTATTGGCCTGGAAGAGATATAACTCATTTACACTATGTTTTGAGAGGTCGTCGCAGGATGGACTCATCCAACCTGCGACGTCACATCCTTCTCTCTTGCAGTGTGCGAGGATGTCAATTAATGGACAAAAATAGCTCCTTCGAGCTCATTCTCGAAGCTAGATGACATGGATCCCTATCCCTAACCTTGTGGGAGAGCTGGCACTCAGTTCCTAACCTCTTGGAAGGATCCCCTAGCTCTCTCCTACCATATCTCAACCTACCCTATCCATACCCTATCCACTTAGTCCTATATAAGTGAAGCTCTACCCCTCTCCAAAGGGAGGAAGTCTATAGTGTCTACATGCTGGTGAAATCATCTTGGAGAGATCTCTACACATCCATTGAGAGAATCACACTTCCTTGGGATGATATGCCATTAGCTTGGATGGAGAAGGGCTATTTTGTTAAGCCTCAGTTGTAGTCATTATTTTCTATGTAATTTCCCTATATTTACAGTAATATAAATGTTTTCCACCAATATTGTTGTGATTGATGATATTGTGTAGTTTACCTGCTTAAATGTTTACTTAGATCTGTTATAATTCAAATACTTTTACTTGTTTGTCTTGTTTTGTGCATCTTGACAGGTCTTGCAGCTTATATCTGATGACCGCAAGGCGTGGAACAACATCCAGTAAAAGGGACTGCAAACTTAAGGTAAGACATCCGATAACTTGATCCTTAGATAGATATAGTAAAGTGGTTTATAGTCTCTACTATTTGTTCTAGAATCACATTGAGCTAGGGAGATCCGGCTCATGTCCGCTCGAGGGGATTTTTCGTGAAACAAATCTGGCGACCATACTGGATTTTTGCACACCTAGCATCGCTACTCACACGAGCGATAACGTTCCTTCGATTGGAAAATCTTCACATCAGTATGAGAGCATGGGGGTCGGCCTCCTTAAGGATTCATCCCTTATGGGCATCTTTCCTACTTCGGATCCCCCAAACCATGTTGCCACAGTGAACATGATCTCCTCGCGGATTTCACTTATCCCCAACTCCACTGATTTATGGCATGTACCTGATGAAGCCACCACACACTTGATTGGAGACACCATGCCTCTATCACCCACTGAACTCATGTATGAAGCTATCTAATCAACGTCGGAGGACCACTCAGCTGTGGCCTCCACTTCCTGTTCTCGTCAACGAACATCATCTAATCCTCTGCTATGGACTTTTCATTCTGATGAGTCCAATATGGAAATCATGAGTGCAAATGATCCTCCGTGGGAAGACGTCCATCATCATTCGTCTTCTTTTCACTTGTTGGATACTGTGGAGAACAACATTCACACCATCTTGACACCGGATATCTACTCTGGGTCTCATTCCTCGATACCTACATGTCAAACAGACTCCGAAGGAAACTTAGCCAACATTGAACCCACCACCTTGATAGACATTTTGGTTACTCCTCGTGTAGTGGAACATATTCATTTAGGCCAGAAGAGTTCCCCTGAAGAATTCATTGCTATCGAGGCCCTTAAATAGTTAAGAAAGACCCTTTATTTCTACTTCCATCACAAAGCATAACCTTAACCATTCATCTCCATTGAAGTTATAAGAGATAATTAATAATAATGGACTATTCATGAATTAATGATAATCAATCCTTTATCTCTATATTAAAATATTAGGTTTAAAAATTAAATATCATCTAACATAAGAGTAATTAATTCATGAGTAATTGAAGAAAATCAATTAAGATAATATTAATGAAAAAGTATTAATAATTTATTTATTAATGCATAGATATTAATTCTAATGAAAAAATATATAAAAATTAATGCATAAGTATTAATTATCCATTATCAAATACCAAAAATAAAAACCAATTATGCATTAATAAATTTAATATTGATGAAATATCTCTAAAAATATCTTGAGCTAATATTAATTAATTATTAATGCGGAGATATTAATTCTAATGAAAAATATAAAAATTCATACACAAGTATTAATTCTCCACTATCAAATAATAGCAATAATAAAACCATTTAAGGGCCTCGATAGCAACTCTTATTTACATGTTTGTCCTGAGGATGAATCCAGTTACGGATTCGAAATGTGGACAGTAAATATGCCTACCGTGGATTATCCGGAAACCTACTTTACTAACACTATTCACGACAAGAATCTGAAATCTTTAATCACAAACCTGTATGAAAGGGAAACCTGTGAAGATATCCAACTCTTGGAGAAACTAAGAACTAAGATTGAGAAAAGAGTTGTTGATCTAGCATTCTTGAAGAGATGTAGGGAGAACCACGTTATCCCCAGGTTCGCTACTGTGAAGAATCACCTCAGAAACAGGCGGAATGAGGGATTGTTCACTAAACTCAGCCTTACCCTAATCCCTAATCCATGGAGAAATTAAATGGGTAAGAGCTGCGTTGGATGACTGCTCAAGAAAGGCATTAATTCTACACCTAAAACTTGCAAATACTATCTCATGGGACATTTGGAAAATCATGGATGCATGTGCTGCGATCAAGGATGAGAAAGAAGGGCACACTGCTGGCTCAAGAGAACGTAGAAAATTTGAATGTCTAGCAAGAAATAACATCGAGGAGGGTTGTAACCTCGACCAACCAGCAAAGAACAATGACCAGAAATGATGGCAGAGTTGTCCAGGCAAGGAACAACAACGATGTGGGGGTAAACCAGAAACATAACGTTGACAAATTGGTGGTAAACCTTTCCAATGCAGACCTAGACAAGAACACGATGAGCCTTCTCAGGAAAGGGATGGGATTTGCACCTGCCCCCAAATGAATTCCACTGGAGGATATTATCAGCAACGTGGAGGATAGCATTCAGATGCTATCAGAGGAGGACAAGGAATGTGTAAGGTTGGACTACGTGCTTATCCTGAAAAAAGCCAGGCTCCCGAAGGATAACCTGAGTAATGCTGAACGTGTAGCCCTCAGAAACTTAAGAAAGGATGAAACCATCGTCGTACTCAAAGCTGATAAGGTAGGGGCCACTGTAGTAATGAACCACAAAGACTACAACACCAAAATGTTAGAGCACTTGGAAACTAGTGGGAGTTATAGAAAGCTAGCTTCCAGCCCACTTTCTAGGGTTACGAGGGAGGTAAAGAAAGCTATCAAGGGTTCAAACATAGACGAGAGGATTAAGAAACATCTATTGTCGTGCAACAAGATAACGCCCAGGATTTATGGCCTTCCAAAGATCCACAAAGACGGGGTTCCTCTCAGACCGATCGTAAACACTATTGCCTCCCCTACCTACCACCTTGCGAAATTTGTAGCAAATTTGTTAATCCCACTCGTGGGGAACACAAACTCTTTTATTAAAGACTCCAAGGATTTCATAAAGATCATGAAGGAGGAGAAATTAAAGGCATATGAATTGCTTATTAGTTTCGATGTTGTGGGCCTTTTCACCAAAATCCCCCTCAATGAAGCAATACAGATCTTATTTGAAGTTGCAGATCCAAAAATCGCAAGACTGGCAGAGGTATGTCTCCAGCTTTAGAGGTGAATATTACGAACAAACTAGCGGGGTAGAAATGGGGTCCACTTTGTCTCCAATTGTGGCTAATCTATTTATGGAACATTTCGAAAAGAAGGCCCTTCACTCGTTCCCCTTACAACCCACAAGATGGAAGAGGTATGTGGATGATACGAACGTTGTATGGTCCCATGGGGTTAATGAGCTTAGCAAATTTCATGGACACCTTAATCAACTCTCAGAGGACATAAAGTTTACCATGGAGATAGAGGAGAATGGGAGCATCCCCTTCCTCGATGTACTAATCAAGAAAAACAATGATGGAACCTTAAGCCATGGGGTCTACAGAAAGAAAACCCACTCAGAGAGATACCTTCATGCTCACTCGCATCACCACCCATCTCATAAAATTGGGGTAATCAACACCCTAGCAATGAGGGTTGTCCACATATCTTAAAAAGAACACCTTGATAAGGAAAAAGAACATTTAACCTCTATCTTCAGTAGCCTGGGATATGGGAAGAAAGACATCAATAAGGCAATAAGGAAAGAAAAAGACCAGACTCAACATAAAAAAGAAAGAAAGACTATTAGGGCTTTCCTCCCATACATCCAAGGAGTGACAGACAAAATTGCAAAGGTTTTGAAGAAAAAAGAAGTATGGACGTCTTTTAAGCTGATGGAAACCATGAGACAAAAAATGAGATCAGTGAAAGACAAAATTGATCGGCATCAATATAAAGGAGTATACAAGATAAATTGCTCTTGTGGAAGAAGCTATATAGGTGAGACAGGATGATATTTTCAAACAAGGTTAAAGGAGCATGGGGCTGACTTAAGGAAAGAAAGAACAAATACCTCTGCACTCACTGAGCACTCTCTCAAAACAAAACACCACGTCTTCCTGGAGAACACAGAGCTACTCGCAGTAGAGAACCACTACTACAAACCTAGGGTGACAGAAACCTTGGAAATCATAAAGCACCCAAACAACTTGAATAGAGATGAAGGACTTGAATTGAGTGATATATGGCTACCTCTGATCACCAAAGAAGGCAATGGATGAAACTAGGTATGTCTTGCAAACCTTCCTTCGCATTACCTTTATGGGTGGAACCGAGTATGTTCTACATACCTTATGCATATGTTTAATGATTATTATTTTTCATTTTATGATTATTTCAAATTTAATTGTTTTAAATGAGTTATATCCTTTCCTTTTCTCCATTGATGTATAAGGAATGCATGGGTCCTTATAGAAACTTTATTAACGCATAAATGGTTTCATTATTGTTATTATTTGATAGTGGAGAATTAATACTTGTGCATGAATTTTTATATTTTTCATTAGAATTAATATCTCCGCATTAATAATTAATTAATATTAGCTCAAGAGATTTTTAGAGATATTTCATCAATATTAATTTATTAATGCATAATTGGTTTTTATTGTTGGTATTTGATAATGGAGAATTAATACTTATGCATTATTTTTTATATATTTTTTCATTAGAATTAATATCTATGCATTAATAAATAAATTATTAATACTTTTGCATTAATATTATCTTAAGATATTTTTTTGAATTACTCATGAATTAATTACTCTTATGTTAGATGATTTTTAATTTTTAACCCTAATATTTTAAGATAGAGATAAAGGATTGATTATCATTAATTCATGAATAATTCATATTATTAATTATCTCTTATAACTTCGATGGAGATGAATGGTTAAGGTTATGCTTTGTGATGGAAGTAGAAATGAAGGGTCTTTCTTAACTATTTAAGGGTCTCGATAGAAACTCTTATTTACATGTTGGTCCTAAGGATGAATCCAGTTATGGATTCGAAAGGTTGACAGTAAATATGCCTACCGTGGATTATTCGGAAACCTACTTTACTAGACACAAAGTTTCATCGAGGAAAACCAAGAAGGTGAAAAACCCTGCAACTTCCTCAAAGATAGAAAGAGAAATGATACAACCAAAGTACAAGAGATAGTCTTCTCCTAGCAGCAGATCCTCCTCCTCACAAGTGCGCCACTTTCCGAATGAGAGAAGTGTGAGTAATGAGTGATCAAAATAGAGATCTCCCGATCTCTATTTATACTTGTCCTGACTGCCCAATAAACTTATGGGGCCGACTTGTCTAGCTTAGCATAGTAAACCAAGGTTAATTTAATCAGGGCCGACCCCACACATGGTGGTCTAATAACCCATCGGCAAGTTACGACACTTGCGACACTTGTCAATACAAATGACGACACATCCGTATATAGGAATAATAACATCTCTATAGGAGTACAATATACATAGATGAAATACATAGGTGAAATACATTCCGAAGTTATATATACATCAACATTCAGTGGTGGCTGAGAAACTTGGGGATCGGTGTCTCCAGCAAGTTGTGGCTTGAAAACTTATTGTAAATATAATTTTGCAGTATAGAAAAGTGTTGGTGGTTTACCCAATTGGGGTTCCACGGTAAATTTTGTGTTCTTATGTCTCTTCTTGATTCCATATTTTGTTTTAAGTTTTAATAATTGGTTAAAAGATAAAAGTTTACAATACTGATTCACCCCCCCTCTCAGTATTGACCAATATTCCATCACCTCCTTGTGTGTGCTCAACTGTTGCTCCTTTCTGTTTTGCATGCTAGGAAGTTGCTTCTCCTCCTTTTTGTTTTGTGTGCTAGACTTCTACTGTTCAAAGATGAGAAGAACATGCTCCTTTATTTTGCACACACTAGAAAACAGTATTAATTCCACTTTGTTGTTATTATTTTGCATGGTACAATTGGATATGGTCTAAGATATGTCTTAGAAGGGGAAGTGAATTTGCATGGATATAAAGATTCCGATTGGGAAGGAAGTGCAGTGGAAATAACTAACACCTTTGCGTGCTACGCCAGCATAGGATCAGTCATGATATCTTGGTTTAACAAGAAGCAAAACTTTGTCAGACTCGGTACATGATATTAATGTTTAGTGGATTCTCTAAGTCAACTCTGTGTTTTTTGAGAATCTCCCACTCAAATTACTTCATTACAAATATATATTCCAATAATTAGACTCTAATATTATTGACAACAAGAATGTTTGAATCATTTTCTCCTAGGATTTCTCTCAGCATATCAACCTATAAAGGAAGGCTTATATCTCCAAAAGGAATTAGTAGAGGTGATGCCCACAATTTCTCACTTTACAATTAGTGATATTCCAACACAAAGGTGGTGTTCATAAGATTTATAAAGGACTAGGAGATTTTTTCTTATTCCCTCCTATTAAGTCTTCAAGTGGCATGATATTTTGTTTCTCTAGATGAAAATGAGAAGACATTCTCAATGGGTCCAATTTTCCTTAGCTTTCAGTGGAGTTGCAAGGAAAGATTGCGCCTTGGTTGATTCTAGTCATCCTTGCAAAGACAACAAAAGGGACAATTTTTTAATGAACTAAGAATAGGGCTTCAATGTTTAGTAGATTCTCCAAGTGCACTTTGTGTTTTTTTAGAATAGTGATATTCATACATAAAGGTGGTGTTCATAACTATTGTAAGATTTATGTAGAAGATTTTGTTGTAAGGAATTTGGAGTGGATACCTAAATATTGGAGTGGATGCCTAAATATTATATAGCTGATGAATGGAGTGATGAAGTGAGTGTTTCCTTACCCACTAACAATGCTTTAACAACTACAAACACCATAAAAAGTGACTAAATAAAACAACCAATGATATCACATGGGAAATTAGACACTTTTCATAAGACTTTCAAATCACAACATCACCATGACAGACATAATCCTAAATATAAATTCATTATATAAATATATCCAATATCAATAGTCATAGAAAATATCACCTTTGTTAATAAAGGAAATATTTATCAAATTTTATTGCTCAAAATTTTTTTTTCTTACTAAATTTATATACAAAATAAAAATAAAAGTATTGTATGTAGACATACATATCTTGAATCTTGAGAGAAGCATTGCCCAAGATAAGTCCAGGTACTATATCATAAAACTATGAAGAGAAAGAAAATTAATATAAATAACATTTTAATAAATTAATATAAATTGGTAATCTTGGGAGACATTTCAAATATATCATAAAAGGAAAAGTAAATTTGTAGGGTTATGCAGACTCTATTGAGTAGGAAGTGCAGTAGACAGAAAGATCACCTTTGGATGCTACATTAGCATAGGATATGTTGTGATAGGCTTTACCTATCAGTGTTACGTTCATAGATGAAATTATGGTTTGTACCACCCTCGCCTTTTGTCCGAAAAATCAGTGTATAAATGGACAAAATGCATGTGCACAGTGTTGTCTTGATCAATAATTTATATTCGTATATTTCCTTAAACATTTGAGTACCCCAACTCGGCTCAAGTTGGTTCCTTCACCCGTTCTGCTGCAACTGTCCATCAAAACATATGAAAGAAGTAACAGACAACTATCACAAGGAGGGAATTTCTGATATAACAGTGCAAGTATAAGTAGATATAATTCAGATATAAATATTATTCAGATATAGCTACATAAGAACCAGGAATTCACCCAGAATTAAAATAATCTATTAAATTTCATATTAAAATAGAAAAAGTTACAAACAAACATATGCATCTATAATTTTGAGAATAAGTGAGACGAGTGAAACGCTACAAATTGTAATTTGTAATTGTAACTTTCATAACCCTTCTAAGAACCTGAAAAAATGGAGGCCTTACATTATTTAGCCATTAATAAACGAAGTGCCCTAAAACTCACAAAAAATAGATGCTAGGCAGGAATCTGCCCCACAAACATCAAGGACAATTTCTCCAGAGCACATATTTGACATTGAGCTCTGAAGCATTCCCCTTGTAAAATAAAATCCCTGACTTTTGATAAGCAGTTCTGGGACCTATACATTTTGGAGTCATGGATTTGCTGTGTGATGTTAGCAGCATCACACAGCTTACAGCTGTGAACCACTTTGACAGACACCCCGTCCATATACGGGACTGTACTCAATTGCAGCGAATTCAGACCGCAATCCCCCACCACACCTAACTCTGCTGATGTGTAAGATCCGAAATTTGCGAATGTACTATTAATTTTCTTCTCCCACAGAGAATAACAATACATGCAAGATAACAGATCAATTCCTTATCTAATACAAAGATATAATGACAAATCATAACAAAGAGGTCAAATGATGGTTGTATTCAACCGCGTAATCTGAATTCGCAAAGAGGTCAAATGATGGTTGTATGCAGACGGAATACAAAGACAAACATTTTCTGAATTCTTGTTGTTGCTTGGGTTGGTCGGGGAGAAGCATGAATTATTGTTGTTGTTTGCTATTCGCATAATGACTCTACTATTATTGGCTTCTTAACTTTATTATTGGCAACAAGAAGGTTTGAATCGTTTTCTCTTAGTTTATCAAATTATAAAAGAAGGCTAATAAGTATATTTCCAAAAGAAATTAGCAGAGGTACTTTCCACAGACAAAAAGCAACCAACTATCCAGAATAAAAGCAAAACACATATGAATTGTTGTTGCTGTTTGCTATTCGCATACTGACTCTACTATTATTGGCTTCTTGACTTTATTATTGGCAACAAGAAGGTTTGAATCGTTTTCTCTTAGTTTATCAAATTATAAAAGATGGCTAATAAGTATATTTCCAAAAGAAATTAGCAGAGGTACTTTCCACAGACAAAAAGCAACCAACTATCCAGAATAAAAGCAAAACACATATATCTGACTAAAAGCAACCAACTATCCAGAATAAAAGCAAAACACATATCTCTGATGAAAAGCAACCATCTATCCAGAATAAAAGCAAAACACATATATCAGACAAAAAGCAAGCAACTATCCAGAATAAATTTGTATACAAAATAAAAATAAAATTAAATGTTACGGGAAGATTCTGCTAGCCTTTATACACGAGAGCATTTCATTTCATCTTGTGCACTTCCAAAAGAAATTAATAAAAGTCCTTTCCCAACTATCCGAAATAAATTTATATACAGAATAAAAATAAAAATAAACATTCAGGGAAGATTCTGCCAGCCCTTCATACATGAAAGCATTTCATTTCATCTTGTGCGCCTATTTACTTCGTTTTTCCTTTTTCTTATTTTTCTTTTGTGTGCTGAGCTGCTGCTGCTCCTTTTTGTTTTGTGTGCTCAGCTGCTTCTCCTTGTATGTGCTCAGCTGCTGCTCCAGCTCCTTTCTGTTTTGTGTGCTAGGCAGCTTCTTCTCCTCGTTTCTGTTTTGCGTGCTAGGCTGCTCCTGTTCATAGATAAGAAGAACGTGCCCCGTTATTTTGCACACACTAGAAAACGGTATTAATTCCACTTTGTTGTCGTCCACTTTGTACCACATGTTCTCCCTATCAACCGAGCACTGCTCGTCACAATAAATGTCATTTGCATACTTAGAAGCTCTTACGTAGGAGATACCATGGTTTATAAATCCTGTGTTTCCTCTGTCGACAACCTCAGAAACCACTACAAGTTTATATTTAGCATTCATTGTTGGAGTAGCCTCTGACTCAGCTAGTTGGCTGAGATCGAGAAATTCGTCGAGAATAATATTAACTCGGCAATTGTGAAAAATCATCCCTGTGTCAAGAATCAAAGTATGCGGAAAATGGGCAACTGTTGTTTGAAATTGTTTTGTGTGGAGAAAGTCCCAAAATGACAATTCGGAGGGGTCGTTGGTACACAGTTGAGCAAATTTGAAAAGATGGTGTATTGAGAAAACTCTAGTGGTGTTATTATCAGCTTCGCCTTCACCTTCATGGACAAACTCAGAAAGCGTGCCTGGATCTGTAAAGAATGTAAGCATGATATGGTTTGCAATTTGTTCATTGTCACGAGATCGAGTTCTGTATTTCCCAGAGAGGTCTTGCTCTAAACCCTTTACGTATCCTTCCTGTATGAGTTGCATAAGGATATAATGCAAAGTAAGTGCGACGTGGCCTCCTGATTCCGGTATGAGTTGCGTAAGGATATAATGCAAAATAACTGCAACATTGCCTCCTCCTTTTCCTTCTTCTAAACCAGGCGGCAACTCCCTCTTCATCAGTTCCTTCATCATTTTGTCAAAACCAGGAGTCAACTCCCTCTCCATACCCGGCGGCAACTCCCTCTCCATCAGTTTCCTCATCATTTTCTCAAAACCCTGCGGCAACTCCCTCTCCATCATTTTCTCAAAACCCTCCCTCATTTTCTCAAAACCCGGTGGCAACTCCCTCTCGATCATTTTCCTAAAACCCGGCGGCAACTCCCTCTCCATCATTTTATCTAAACCCGGCGGCAACTCCCTCTCCATCGTTTTCTCAAAACCTGGCGGCAACTCCCTCTCCATCATTTTCTCTAAACCCGGCGGCAACATCCTCTCCATCATTTTCCCAAAACCCGGTGGCAATTCCCTCTCCATTATTTTCTCAAAACCCTCCATCATTTTCTCAAAACCCGGCTGCAACGCCCTCTCCATCATTTTCTCAAAACCCGGTGGCAACTTCCTCTCCATCATTTTCCCCAAACCCGGCGGCAATTCCCTCTCCATTTTCTCAAAACTCGGCGGCAAGTCCCTCTCCATCATTTTCCCAAAACCCGGCGGCAAGTCCCTCTCCATCATTTTCCCAAAACCCGGCGGCAATTCCCTCTCCATCATTTTCTCAAAACCCGGCGGCAATTCCCTCTCCATCATTTTCTCAAAACCCTCCATCATTTTCCCAAAACCTGGCGGCAATTCCCTGTCCAACATTTTCTCAAAACCCGGCGGCCTCTCCATCACTTTGTACAAGTCCCTCTTCACCATTGTTTCAATGCGAATTAAGTGTTCCTCAGCGATCACAGGCTTCCTTAAACGGCGATAATCAGACATCTTAGGCCTCCGTCTATGTAGGAAGAAGAAATGGATTAAGGCCGTCATGGAGTCATCTGGTATGCAGTAGAGGGGAGAGTCTGGATCTGGCAGATTCATGAATGCTCTCCTTGTGGCCTCCATGCTTAATATGCATTGCATGACTACAGATAGATAACACGTTCCAGATTTATTGTGAACCCCAAGACAAACCAAGTCGTAACTATTTTCATTTTGCAGATTCGCATTAACATCTCCCAGAGTGTTTGCCTGCATGTTTGCCATGTCTTCCTTTCTTTTCGCGGATCTCTTGCTGTACTCTTCCTTTCTTTTTGCGTATCTCTTGCTGCTGCTGTCAGATATCAGGTAAGAGACCGTTCTTTGGTAGAGAGACCAGAGACGTAATGTAGAAATAGATTACAACACTCTAATAGATTGACGCAAATATATTTGATCTTTTTTATTATTACTATATTTATATAGGTGTTTACGTGTTTCGAAGTTACGAAGGAAGCAGGGCCGACGTCCATGGGAGATCACTTTTAATTAAAAATATATTGAAACGGGTAAATAATTGATTGGAAACTACGTCTCACCGGATACTCTACTTGAACTCTACTTGAGACATTAATAGAGAATATTATAAAAATCTACCTTATTTTATGGATTTAGTTGATGATTTTTAGTTAATAAAAAATAATAAAGAATATTATAAAAACCCACTCGATATTCTACTTGGGATATTAATAGACAATATTATAAAAACCCACCTTATTTTATGGATTTAGTTGATGATTTTGAGTTACATGCACATGGATATATGTCTTGGCCCATGATTTTAGTTTTCCAGGTTCCAAGGATATGGTTATAATAGCTATAAATCCCTTGTTCGGTCTCCCTTGTTCATTTGACATATATTTATTGTTTTAGTGCTCTAGGTTTGTTGGCTTGTGTGAGAGGTCTTAATTTTTTCATTGGTGATCATACACCAATATCATTAGAAGATATCATGGATCTAGCTTTGGGTATTATTATTTTATGTGGTGACAATTTGGAGCCATAGCTTTGTATAATAAAGACCCACTCACCTTGTAATGGTTGAGTTGGAGATATTCTGTTATGTTTTTCTTGTTCTTGTTTACTTGTGAATGTTATGAAGTAAAGGGTTTTTCTATACACGTGCAACAACATTTTATTGCAATAAAGGACTTTTTTTTTTGTAAAGCTGCAAAATTCTATTAATCAAAGAGAGTCCAAAATACATTAGTTTTTACAAACTGTGGTGGCCTGAGAGAGTGAAGCCACCAACCCAAAAACTTGAAGATATCAAAATTAAATAGATAATGTCTTGAGTAGGTAGTCCAGGCCATTATAGTAAAACATTGCTGCCTGTGTAAACCTATGAAACTCTAATCTTAAAACGTAGAAAAACATAGTAAGAAAGAAAAGCTGGTAAACACAAGGAGTGGCTAGAGCCTTCTTAGTTGTATGCATCTACAGGGTCATTTACGACTAGAGCATGTGTGTCAACAACACTCTCTTCCAGGATGGGGTAGGGAGGATACTCCTCTTCGACCGAGGCATTCATCGACAGCTTCACAGGGAGGGGTGTGGTCTTTCGGAAGGGCGTGAACCCCTGGTCACTGTGGACACGCTTGGACAGAACAAGACCCGTGGTGGTTGAGATGGGGAATACTAATGGCGCCTTCCCTTTGAATGGGATCGCTTGAACATTCTCACTTTTCCCCGTCGCGGATGAGTGGCCACTGAAACCATCTTTACCAGTGTTGGTGCGCAGAGGGTGCCTGCTAGGAGCATAAGACTACCAATTGAAGGTGCCTTGCAAACTGCCCAGAAAACTTCCATGTTGGGCAGGGTGGCCTTCAGATTCTGGGTGTCGTTTCTGGTGGTGGCCCAATTGGTAAGCAGGTATTCCATCAACATCTCGAGCATGTTCTTAAATAGTTAGTAGGGGTCAATTTGCTTACCAGGGTGTTCAGTGGAGAGGCGGTCAACCATTAGCCTGACCTCCCAATTATCGATCAAGAGATGGATAGGGACTAAGACCTACTCCCTGTTGAATATGGTTGTCATTGATGTCAAAGGAGTTTAGTAATGACAAAGGAATAACCAAGGACATGTTGGCAGAGTGAACTCAGTGAATGAAGGAATAACAAAGAGAGTAATGACATGACCTATATGATGATGTGGCAGATATGATGGCATGGCATGGAATGTATGATGATCTGGCATGAAGTTCAAAATACATCTGATGGTTTTCTAGTGCTATCAGGAAGTCATTGTTGCTTTCTGATATCAGTCTGGAAAAATATGGCAATTCGGTGAAAATTGAGAAATTGACTAAGTATGGAAAAATTAGTCAAAACTGGTCTAAGAGAATGCCCGCCATAATTCATGGTTTGACTAAAATTCCTGCACCATTATACCAGGCTATAGCTTGTTGAAGTGGCTATCTATTCATGATATCGGTTTTCCTTAATCACTTCTGAGGAGAAAATTATAGGTCTGCCAAAACAGGGTTTGGCACCAGAGAAAGTAAAATGACCTAAATAGTCTCAAGAAAATGCCCGCCATAAATCATAGGTTAAAGTAAATTCTTGCAGCATATGGTTAGGATGTAGTTCGTTGATTTTTCTACCTAACCATGGTATCATTTTTCATTAAGCATGTCTGAAGAAAAAGATATAGATCTGCCAAAAGAGGGTTTCAGAATAAAAGGCTTTGGAGAAGGTCCTGAAAATGACTAAGTGTTGGAAAACTGGCTCAGGTGGCCTTGGGAAAATACTCGCCATACCTCATGGGAGGATGATAAAATTATTTGAAACTATCATGTTGTAGCTTGTTGAAGAGGCTATCCTACCATGGTATCAGTTCTCAAAAAGAGTGTTTGATGACAAAGTTAAAGGTCTTCCAAAATAGTGTTTTAAGCAGATTGGACCAAGTCTAGGAAAGTGAAAAAATTGTTTAAGTGTAAAATCACTAAAACTTCCTGAGTGGACTCAGGGAAATGCACGTCGTATCTCATAGGATGATGAGAAAAATAATATGAAAGTGTTAGGCTCTAGTATGTTGGTTGGTGCATCCAACTATGGTCTCAAATGGTCCAAAGAGTCTCTGAGAAGAAAGATATGGATCTGCAAAAGTGCTTCCCAGCCAGATTTGCACTACTTCAGTAAAATGCCCGTCGAGGAGAGAGAAAGAGGTTGCAGAAGAGAAGATTGGCATGGTTGGAGTCAGTATGATATTCCTCACACTGTGGATGCCTCACTTTCCAAGTTTGATGAAAAAATAAAATCACCTTGTCAATCTAGGCCCATGTTCCTGCAGGCAGGTGGAAATGCCTGCAAACGGGCCTAAAGATGCCCGTAAGGGCTAAAAGATGCCTGCAATGGTTTTCCCATGCTCCTAGAGGCTGAAGCTAAGTCCATAGGAGAAAAAATTTAAGCCCGCAGAGGCTTAAGGAAGCACGTAGGCGTTAAATAAAGGAAGCCCGCGAAAGCCTGAAGCATGCCCACAGGTGAAGAATGAATGAAGCCCGAAGGTGAAGAATGGATGAAGCCCGCAGCCAAGAGATGAAGGAAGCTTTGACCATGCCCATAGTTTTGAAGGGTTCTCCATGAGAGGAAGAGAGCTCGTAGACCAGAAATTATCAGAGAAAGTTTTTAATTATTTATTTAATTAAAAATCATTAATAAACAGAGATTTTAAGATGCACCAAGATGAAAGAGAATGAGTTCAGTCTGTAAGGGTGCGATGGTTAGAAGATAAAGAAGAATATATAAACATAAATATGAAATGGAAAGAGTATCTCTAGATTTCAGATTCAAACCACCAAGTTGCCTAACATATCGGGATCTTCTTGATTTATTAATTCCAGATCTATGTTTTATGGGATAGCGTGTGTGTAATGGCCATAGACCCCGCAAATAGAACAAGGATGGTTTGTTCACAAATTAGGATTTTTGGCTTGCTTGGGCGACCTGTCAGGGTTTTGGTTGGCAGGTGCCATGTTATTATTGTTCAGGGGATTAGGAGGTTGGCCGGCCTTGTCTGGAGGGGGGTTATTCCCACAGTTATGTCCTTTGTCGTGGTTTTGCTGTCCTTGATGGCATTGGTTATTTTGGTTCTGCTGCGGATTTTGTTGGGCATACACTTTCCCTTGGGTGGCAGGTGGGTTCTGCGGTTGGGAAGGTGTGGGAGCAGGTTGCGGTGGATAATATGTGGGTGGAGGTGGTGCAGGTGTTGAACCTTGTGGGGGTTGCTGATACATCTGTGTAACGGGTTGTGGGTTTGCCGCAGGTGCTGCCTGTGGCGGATAATAAGTAGGGGGGGCTTGAGAGGATACAGGAGTTTGCGCAGCCTACGAGTGGTAATATGGCTGAGGTGCGACCGGGGGGGCGTAAGTGGGGGATGCATGACCAAAGAACTGAGGTGGACATGATGGTCCGTGGGAATGGTGGTTATGGGCCATGGGACCATACGAATTGGTTTATCTAGAGTGGGATGTATCCCGCAAAAGGTTGGGGCCAGCATTAGTACGTACTATGGAAAAGGGTTGGTTATGCAAGGCAATACGGCCAATGATGCCATCTGTGGCATGGGATGCCCCAGACGCATCGTTTCGGGAGGAATTGCTGAGTGGGACGTCAGGTATGATGGTATAGAGGTAACCAGACTGGGCGTAAATAATGTCAAATTGCTGGGCTTTTAGGATGGCCTCTTCCTTGGAATGGGGTCACTCAGATGCCACATCCTTGGCAATGATAGGAAGGAGAGAATTTAGAAACCAATCTAAGAAGATACGGTCATCTAACTTGATTTTGCAGAGGCTGCAACGTCGACGCCACTCATGAATGTGGTCAGTGATGTGGGTGGCCGTATTCTGTCTACAAGAAAGTAGGATCTCAACTCCCACGATAGTGGATAGGTAACTAAAAGAACTACAGGAAGGTCGAGGCGAGGGAAGTAAAGGTGGCATGGGTCCCATGGGGATACTCGATGTACCATTTGGCTGCAGAGCCAGTGAGAGTGCATTGTAACAAACAGAGTCGGACAGAGTCGTCCACTATGGAGTTGAAAGAACACCAGAGATGGAAGGACATAATGTGGTTCTAGGGGTCTTCACCTGCCTTGGCCTCAAACTTAGGGTTGTCTGATGCGAGCTTGGTATGCATGTGAGGCCACGCAGGGTCGTGTCTGATGGGATCGTTGGTCAGTCTGGCTAGATCAAGAAGGTTGAGACTAGCTATGAATGACAAACTAGTAGAAGGATGTGACATACTGGTGGTTGTGGCCACGTTGGGGCCAATGCCCCCAAGTGCAGGGGCTGGGTTCAGGTTGGGGATGTTGCCCCCAGGGCGAGGAACGAAGGTGGTATGGGATGGTCCTACACCACCAAGTGTAGTGTGAGTCACTAGTGGGGTTGGGTTGGGTATGGTAGCCACTGGAATTGGCACGGTGACCGGAATGGTGGGAGTGGGCCCCATCGAGGGCATACCCAAAGCAGGTGTGGTAGCTAGGGTGGTGGTGGACATTCCACCAAGGGTCCCTACAAAGAAAGGGTTGGAATTCATGCCAGCCATGGGGCTGGTTGGTGCAGTATAAGTGGGGTTTTCTGACTCTGCCTCACAATCAGATGTGAAATAAGGGGCATCCGGATCAGGGGACAGAGCTCTATGGCACCGATGAATGGAATCGAGTGATGAAGCTCTAGGTCTATGATGAGTGGTGTCAAGTGATGAAGCTCTATGTCTAGGACATGTGATGTCAAGTGAACTGTGCTATAGGGGCTCGCCCCGGAAGTGCCGAGAATGTCTCGGGGACTCAATGGTGATAGATGATGTCAAGTATCTAGGGGTTGTTTCAAGTGAAAAACAACCCAAAACCCTGATGCAGCCGAGTGTGCAAAAGGAGAGCGCAAAAAATACGGCACTCAGGCCAACAACCAGCTCAAAACACTCACTGTAACAGCTATGCTACAATAAGCGGAGCATCAACAACAATGGTCAGAATACCAACAAGCAGCAGGTTTCCTAAAAAATAAAAATAGTGGACTCGCTAGACCAAAGGGAGGTATGGGAGCATGCAAACACCTAGCTAAATAGTATTTTGACTCAACCAGACATATCCTCTACAAGGTGATGAAATCCAAGTCAGACAATATGGATAGTAGAGCCAAGTGGCTAAAGATATCCCCCTACTAGGAGGGACACCGGGTAAGACAATCCTAGAAGAAAGGCAACTAAGATACCCCATTCATGACACGTCCAAAAAAGGTGAATCTGCAGCTCCGGTCCTATCACCGTGTGGGCATAAAGAGAGCACCACATGCAGACCAACGAGTAGGTATCCTTCGGTTACTGAATGGATTGCGGTATTCCTATCAGGCCTCCGGAACCAGTCTGGCTACTTCAACCCTCCTAAGGGAGAGGCCCACTGATAAACTGGTTATGACCGTGCCAAAAAATACTGGGGGATTTTGGTTCCCTAATGGACAACAACTATGTCTCAAGTGTAAGTGACCGAGGGGTGTTATTTGGATGCCTATCCCCCCTGTCCTACCTAACTACAATATTCTTATGTGTTCCCCAATTGAGATCAGAATGTTGGTTGTGTTAAGCAGCATTTTAGGGCTCACTTGAATTAGGTGACAGAGTGTGTGTGTGTGAGGTAATGAACCCAATCAAAAGTACCATGGGGTGGGCAACTTCCTAACTAATAATAACAATGCAGAAATTAAACTTGTAATGCAAAATTTTATTTTTTCAATTGAAATGCTTAAACTTAAAAAAATCTGTAAATGGAACAGAAATCAAACTTCAGAACGAGGCTGTAGGGAAGTATGGTTGTAGATAGAACAGGTGGCTATGAAGGTGCATAAAATATTGTAGCAAAGTGTTGGGTTCAAAACAGGGTAAAAAAGTGCAAAAAACAGATTACGGGTCTGTGGCGAAACTGCGCGAGAGGATCGTGGGAAATTGGCTAAACGCCACAGAGCGATCGTAGGAAACAGGCTGAAAACCATGGGGAGATCCCAAGAAACAGGCTGAAATCCGTAGGGAGATCACAAGAAACAGGCTGAAAGCCGCAGGGAGATCGCAGGAAACAGGATGAAAGCCGTGGGGAGATCGTAGGAAATAGGCTGAAAGCCGTGGGGAGATCGCAGGAAACAGGATGAAAGCCGTGGGGAGATCGTAGGAAACAAGCTGAAAGCCACTGGGAGATCGCAGGAAACAGGATGAAAGCCACGGGGAGATCACAGGAAACAGGCTAAAAGCCGTGGTCGGATCACAGGAAACGGGTTGAAAGCCGCGGTTGGATCGCAGGAGACAGACTGAAAGTCATGGTGAGATCATAGGAAATAGACTAAAAGCCACAGTCATATCGCAGCTATGGGGAAAAAATATGCGATTTGCGGCAGCAAACCCAACTGCCGAAAGGGACAATCGAAAGGGGAAAACAAAAAATATTGCAGAAAGTTAAAAACTTATAAAAACTATAACCATAAATTCAAAGGAACACTAGGGGAGTCGCCAAAACTGTAGCTAGGGTTTTCACCCTAGCTTGTGCAAATGGGCACCTACTAAGGAGAAGGGACTTCTTAGTAGCAGTTCAATAAAACAACAAAATATGATAGTAAATAAAAACAATAAACTATTCTCGCATGTGCATAAAAAGACAACGAAAAGATAATGAAAATTTGTTTTGTATTAATTTTACCTCAGATGTTGAGATTTTAAGAGGCACCAGGATGAAAGAGAATTAGTTCAGTCTGTAAGGGTGCAATGGTTAGAAGATAAAGAAGAATATATAAACATAAATATGAAATGGAAAGAGTATATCTAGATTTCAGATTCAAACCACCAAGTTGCCTAACATAAGCACGGGTATGTCTTCTTAAATTCGCTACTTCAGCAAAAGGGACAACATACAACGTTTCTTGCCGTTCGATCTCAGAATCAGGATCTTCTTGATTTATTAATTCCAGATCTAAGTTTTCTGGGATAGCGTGTGTGTAATGGCCATAGACCCCGCAAATAGAACAAGGATGGTTTGTTCACAAATTAGGATTTTTGGCTTGCTTGGGCGACCTGTCAGGGTTTTGGTTGGCAGGTACCGTGTTATTATTGTTCAGGGGATTAGGAGGTTGGCCAAAAGGAGAGCATGCAAACACCTAGCTAAATAGGATTCTGACTTAACCAGACATATCCTCTACAAGGTGATGAAATCCAAGTTAGACAATATGGATAGTAGAGCCAAGTGGCTAAAGATATCCCCCTACTAGGAGGGACACCGGGTAAGACAATCCTAGAAGAAAGGAAACTAAGATACCCCATTCATGACACGTCCAGAAAAAGTGAATCTGCAGCTCTGGTCCTATCACCGTGTGGGCCTAAAGAGAACACCACATGCAGACCAACGAGTAGGTAGCCTTCGGTTACTGAATGGATTGCGGTATTCCTATCAGGCCTCCGGAACCAGTCTGGCTACTTCAACCCTCCTAAGGGAGAGGCCCACTGATAAACTGGTTGTGACCGTGCCAAAAAATACTGGGGGATTTTGGTTCCCTAATGGACAACAACTATGTCTCAAGTGTAAGTGACCGAGGGGTGTTATTTGGATGCCTATCCCCCCTGTCCTACCTAACTACAATATTCTTATGTGTTCCCCAAGTGAGGTTAGAATGTTGGTTGTGTTAAGCAGCATTTTAGGGCTCACTTGAATTAGGTGACAGAGTGTGTGTGTGTGAGGTAATGAACCCAATCAAAAGTGCCATGGGGTGGGAAACTTCCTAACTAATAATAACAATGCAGAAATTAAACTTGTAATGCAAAATTTTATTTTTTCAATTGAAATGCTTAAACTTAAAAAACTCTGTAAATGGAACAGAAAGCAAACTTCAGAAAGAGGCTGTAGGGAAGTATGGTTGTAGATAGAACATGTGGCTATGAAGGTGCATAAAATATTGTAGCAAAGTGTTGGGTTCAAAATAGGGTAAAAAAGTGCAAAAAATAGATTACGGGTTTGTGGCGAAACTGCGCGAGAGGATCGTGGGAAATAGGCTAAAAGCAACAGAGCGATCGCAGGAAACAGGATGAAAACCATCGGGAGATCCCAAGAAACAGGATGAAAGCCCCAAGGAGATCGCAACAAACAGGCTAAAAGCCGTAGGGAGATCGTAGGAAACAGGATTAAAGCCGTGGAGAGATCGCAGGAAATAGGCTGAAAGCCATGGGGAGATCGCAGGAAACAGGAGGAAAGCCATGGGGAGATCATAGGAAACAGGCTGAAAGCCACTGGGAGATCGCAGGAAACAGGATGAAAGCCACAGGGAGATCACAGGAAACAAGCTGAAAGCCACGGGGAGATCACAGGAAACAGGCTAAAAGCCGCGGTCGGATCGCAGGAACCGGGCTGAAAGCCGTGGTTGGATCGCAGGAGACAGATTGAAAGTCACGGTGAGATCATAGGAAAAAGACTAAAAGCCACAGTCAGATCACAGCTATGGTGAAAAAATATGTGATTTGCGGCAGCAAACCCAACTGCCGAAAGGGAAAGCCGAAAGGGGAAAACAAAAAATATTGCAGAAAGTTCAAAACTTCTAAAAATTATAACCATAATTTCAAAGTAACACTAGGGGAGTTGCCAAAACTGTAGCTAGGTTTTTCACCCTAGCTTGTGCAAATGGGCACCTACTAAGGAGAAGGGACTCCTTAGTAGTAGTTCAATAAAACAACAAAATATGATAGCAAATAAAAACAGTAAACTATTCTAGCATGTGCATAAAATGAAAACGAAAAGATAATGAAAATTTGTTTTGTATTAATTTTACCTCAGATGTTGAGGTTAGTGGAGCCTTTGCAGTAATCCAGGGGCTGCTCCAATTCTCCAGTGTTGTTCCTTCTCCTTCTTCCAAGGTGTTTTGGATATGGGACAAAGGGGTTCTCAAGTGGGAAATTAGCTCCAAGTGGAGAGCTAGGGTTTCAAGAGAATTTTTGGCAGCATAAGGATGGGAGAAAATGTGGATATGAAATGGGGAGCCTCCATCACCTATTTATAGGTTTTTTAGTGGTGGAGTGTTGACCCAAAGTTTTGGGCACCATATGGTTTAGGTCAATTGTATAGGGTCTTTGCTTCTTTTTTCCCTCTTTTTCCTCTTTTTTATATTTTTTATTCCCTTTTTAGAGGGTTTTTGCTATTTTTGGAGGAAATTTAAATTAGTTTGGGGGAAAAAGGAGGGTTTTGGCCTTTTGGAGGCTTTTTAATGGTCTTTTAAGGTTTTGGAGGAAAATATGGTAGGAAATATAGACGAATGAGTCATGTAATGAGGGAGATGAGGTAGTGAGCACTTTTTGGATGTTAACAAGTTCTCCCACACGAGCTTTCAAATTTTTCTTCTCGCTTTCTAAGATTGCCAACTACATCTCTAGTGAACTCTTTTCATTCTCGAGCTACGGGATTTGCAAAGTTGTTTCTTTCCTTTCCTCTTGAATCTCATTGTACTTCAATCTTAGCTCATTCCCTTTTGACACCTCTTTCTGCATGTTACCTTTTATCTTGAAACATAGTGTTACACCTAAAATCCTACCATCATGAGATTGAGAGTATACATCCCTAAAGTTTCATTGACTAAGTTATTGGCCTGGAAGAGATATAACTCATTTACACTATGTTTTGAGAGGTCGTCGCAGGATGGACTCATCCAACCTGCGACGTCACATCCTTCTCTCTTGCAGTGTGCGAGGATGTCAATTAATGGACAAAAATAGCTCCTTCGAGCTCATTCTCGAAGCTAGATGACATGGATCCCTATCCCTGACCTTGTGGGAGAGCTGGCACTCAGTTCCTAACCTCTTGGAAGGATCCCCTATCTCTCTCCTACCATATCTCAACCTACCCTATCCATACCCTATCCACTTAGTCCTATATAAGTGAAGCTCTACCCCTCTCCAAAGGGAGGAAGTCTATATTGTCTACATGCTGGTGAAATCATCTTGGAGAGATCTCTACATGTATCCATTGAGAGAATCACACTTCCTTGGGAGGATATGCCATTAGCTTGGATGGAGAAGGGCTATTTTGTTAAGCCTCAGTTGTAGTCATTATTTTCTATGTAATTTCCCTATATTTATAGTAATATAAATGTTTTCCACCAATATTGTTGTGATTGGTGATATTGTGTAGTTTACCTGCTTAAATGTTTACTTAGATCTGTTATAATTCGAATACTTTTACTTGTTTGTCTTGTTTTGTGCATCTTGACAGGTCTTGCAGCTTATATCTGACGACCGCAAGGCGTGGAACAACATCCAGTAAAAGGGACTGCAAACTTAAGGTAAGAAATCCGATAACTTGATCCTTAGATAGATATAGTAAATTGGTTTATAGTCTCTACTATTTGTTCTAGAATCACATTGAGCTAGGGAGATCCGGCTCATGTCCGCTCGAGTGGATTTTTCGTGAAACAAATCTGGCGACCATACTGGATTTTTTCACACCTAGCATCGCTACTCAACCGAGCGATAACGTTCCTTCGATTGGACAATCTTCACATCAGTATGAGAGTGTGGGGGTCGGCCTCCTTAAGGATTCATCCCTTATGGGCATCTTTCCTACTTCGGATCCCCCAAACCATGTTGCCACGGTGAACATGATCTCCTCGCGGATTTCACTTATCCCCAACTCCACTGATTTATGGCATGTACCTGATGAATCCACCACACACTTGATTGGAGACACCATGCCTCTATCACCCACTGAACTCATGTATGAAGCTATCTAATCAGCGTTGGAGGACCACTGAGCTGTGGCCTCCACTTCCTATTCTCGTCAAAGAACATCATCTAATCCTCTGCTATGGACTTTTTGTTAAGTTTAAACCAAATAGACAAACAAGATCTCTGAAAGAAACACAATCACAAGATAGACACACAATATACCCTGGGAAACCCTCATGGGGTAGAAAACCCAGCAAAGCTTTCCTCAATAAGATGATCAACCAAAATACAAGATGTGCTCCTTCTCCTTGACTCCTTAGCAGATCTCCTCAACTAGTGCGCACTCTTCCACAAGTGAGTGAATGATCTAATGAGGAGTTCACCTCCTCTATTTATACTTGACTCCCAACTGACTAAAAGACTAATGGGGCCGACCTCACCTGGAGAAGTCTAATAACCCCTAAAATATAACTTCCGGGCCGACCCACACATGGTGGGTCTAATAACCCTAGTTAATACAAACCCCTGGAGGAATAAACATCTCCAGATACATGATAGGGTTACCTCGGAGGAATGAACCATCTCTGGAATAATAAAGTACAAATATAATATTCTTTGAAGTTACAATATTCAACACTCCCCCTTAACAAGAAGGATATTATAACAACATCTGCAAGAGCAAGGAGTCATCATATATGATACATCTACAAATCATCGGAAGCTTTCTTCAATTCATCTTCATCAGTAACTCAACCAGTTACTGGAACAGTGTCGATATCAATCCGATCATCGGCATCGTCATCAGCATCGTCATCATACGATCATCAACATCGCCATCATACGATCATCAGCATCGTCATCAGCATCGTCATCACACGATCATCAGCATCGTCGTCACACGATCATCAGCATCGTCATCACACGATCATCAGCATCGTCGTCACACGATCGTCAGCATCATCATCACAGGATCATCAGCATCGTCATCACACGATCATCAGCATCGTCATCACACGATCATCAGCATCGTCATCACACGATCATCAGCATCGTCATCACACGATCATCAGCATCGTCGTCACACGATCATCAGCATCGTCGTCACACGATCATATTCCTAGGATGATCAATCCTGCTCCTTTTAGGACATAGGTCCATGGATGATACAATCCAATCTCCAGTTCTCGGAGACTTCAGTCTACGGATCAATTCTGGGACCTCAGTCCGGGGACGATGCAATCCCCTGCCTGTTCATTCAGGACTTCATTTATCGGAGACCCAGTCTACGGTTCTATTCTGGGACCTCAGTCCGGGGACGATACAATCCCCTACCTGTTCATTCAGGATTTCATTATCGGAGACCCAGTCTACGGTTCTATTCTGGGAACTCAGTCCGGGGACGATACAATCCCCTACCTGTTCATTCAGGATTTCATTATCGGAGACCCAGTCTACGGTTCTTTTCTGGGACCTCAGTCCGGGGACGATACAATCCCCTACCTGTTCATTCAGGATTTCATTATCGGAGACCCAGTCTACGGTTCTATTCTGGGACCTCAGTCCGGGGACGATACAATCCCCTACCTGTTCATTCAGGATTTCATTATCGGAGACCCAGTCTACGGTTCTATTCTGGGACCTCAGTCCGGGGACGATACAATCCCCTACCTGTTCATTCAGGATTTCATTATCGGAGACCCAGTCTACGGTTCTATTCTGGGACCTCAGTCCGGGGACGATACAATCCCCTACCTGTTCATTCAGGATTTCATTATCGGAGACCCAGTCTACGGCTCTCTTTAGGACTGAAAGTCCAGGGATGATCCAATCCCCTCAACTGTCCGCTAAGGACTTCATTCTCGGAGACCTCATGTCTACGGCTCTCTTTAGGACTGAAAGTCCAGGGATGATCCAATCCCCTCAACTGTCCACTAAGGACTTCATTCTCGGAGACCTCACGTCTACGGCTCTCTTTAGGACTGAAAGTCCAGGGATGATCCAATCCCCTCAACTGTCCACTAAGGACTTCATTCTCGGAGACCTCACGTCTACGGCTCTCTTTAGGACTGAAAGTCCAGGTATGATTCAATCCCCTCAACTGTCCACTAAGGACTTCATTCTCGGAGACCTCACGTCTACGGGTCTCTTTAGGACTGAAAGTCCAGGGATGATTCAATCCCCTCAACTGTCCACTAAGGACTTCATTCTCGGAGACCTCACATCTACGGCTCTCTTTAGGACTGAAAGTCCAGGGATGATTCAATCCCCTCAACTATCCACTAAGGACTTCATTCTCGGAGACCTCACGTCTACGGCTCTCTTTAGGACTGAAAGTCCAGGGATGATTCAATCCCCTCAATCTGTATTCTCATCAATACAAGTACAAGTATCCTCATCCATACAAGTACATAATCAATATCTAGCATCAACAGCATGTATACGTCATATATCAAAAGCATGTATTCTTACTAATACATCTAAAAGCATGTATACATCTGTCATCAAAAGCATGTATTCTCACTAATACATCTATTATCAAATCATATATACATCTAACATCAGAAGCATGTATATATCTAGCATGTATTCTCACTAATACATCTATCATCAAAATCATGTATACATCTAACATCAAAAGCATGTATACATCTAGCATGTATTCTCACTAATACATCTATCATCAAAATCATATATACATCTAACATCAAAAGCATGTATACATCTAGCATGTATTCTCACTAATACATCTATCATCAAAATCATGTATACATCTAACATCAAAAGCATGTATACATCTAGCATGTATTCTCACTAATACATCTATCATCAAATCATGTATAAGTGAAACTAAATGAAAATAAAATAGTCCTAAATCTAACTATTTCTAAGTGACTAGGTGAAGTCTCATTGTTGATGAGACTTGCTTGTCATCAGGAACCATGCTACTCCCCCTTTCTAGGAGAGTCCTTTTGAACTACACCAAGCTTGTCTCGAAAGTATTCAAATTTCACACGAGACAGTGGTTTGGTAAGGATATCAGCAATTTGATCTTCAGTGCTCACGTACTCAAGCTTGATAGCTCCTTTCTGCACCATATCTCGAATATAGAAGTATCGGATCTCTATGTGTTTTGACTTATCATGGAACACAGGATTTTCTGTCATCTTGATGCAGCTTTGATTATCACACATAATCATAGTGGGATCCATTTCTAAGTCAAACACCCCAGATAACAGTTTCCGAAGCCATACAGCTTCACAGCTGGCAGAGCAAGCAGCTATGTATTCTGCCTCAACAGAACTGAGGGCCACACTGGATTGTTTCTTGCTGAACCAAGAGATCATGGCAGATCCAAGGCTATAACATCCACCTGAAGTACTTTTTCTGTCTGAGACACTGCCTGCCCAATCAGAGTCTGAGTAACCATGCAACTTGAGTTCATGACTTCCATCATAGAGTAAACCAAAATCTAATGTACCTTTTAAGTACCTCATTACATGCTTTGCAGCTATTAGATGAACCTTTCTGGGTTCTACTAGATACTGACTTAGGGTATTTATAGCAAAGCATATATCTGGTCTAGTATTTGTTAAGTACATTAGTGACCCAATGATCTGTCTATATAAAGTTAGGTCCACTAATTCTGATGAGTCATTAACCAAAATCTTTAAGTTGGAGTCCATGGGAGTGGCCATGGGTTTACACTCCAACATATCAAATCTCTTCAGAATTTCCACAGTATACTTACCTTGATTCAGAAAGATTCCTCTTGGTTCTTGCCACACTTCTAATCCTAAGAAGTAGTGCATCAATCCGAGATCTTTCATCTCGAATTCTGAAGAAAGCTTCTTCTTGCTTTCAATGATTTGTTTCTCATTTCCAGTTAGAAATAGATCATCTACATATAATAAAAGTATAACTGGTTCATCATCCATCACCTTGAGATAAAGGTTTGGGTCAGCTTTACTTTTGGTAAAGCCCATGCTAGTTAAGAAATTATCAATCCTTCCGTACCAAGCTCTGGGAGCTTGTTTCAACCCATATAATGCCTTTTTCAGTTTGCATACATGAGTCCTTCCGTCATTTACCTCAAACCCTTGTGGTTGCTCTATGTATACTTCTTCTTCAATTACACCATTCAGAAAAGCTGTCTTAACATCCATTTGATGTAGTTTCCACTTCATCATGGATGCAAGAGCCATGATAGTTCTAATTGAAGTATACCTAGCAACTGGTGCAAATGTTTCTTCATAGTCAATTCCCTCCTTCTGAGAGAAACCTCTGGCTACAAATCTTGCTTTGTATTTTTCAATACTTCCATCCGCAACATGTTTTATTTTAAAGATCCATTTGGAAGAAACCACACTTTTGTCTTTTGGTTTGGGAACTATATCCCAAACATCATTTTTCATTATTGACTGATATTCTTCAGTCATTGCTTCTACCCATTCTTTCTTTTGAGCTGCCTCTTCATAGCTGGTAGGTAGTTGATCCACTAGATCACACATCAGGGCCATATAGTTGGATACTAACTTTGGTTTCTTTCTTTCTCTAGTGGAGCCTTCAGGAGCACCATATCTTTCTGCTCCTTGAATAATGTCTCTAGCCCATGCTGGTCTTCTTTTCCTTGACAATTCTGTAACAGGAGGTTCTTGTGGTTCCAGCATGTCATGATCCTCTGGTGTGTCCTCTTCAGGAATGTGAGCATTCTCTGAGATTCTGGGAGATGTATCTTCTTCATAAACTTCTTCAAGTTGACACTTTCTAGATTTCTTGAGGGCTGCTTCCTCATCGAAGGTAACATCTCTACTTATTTCTATATGATGGAAACCTGGTATGTAGATTCTGAAGGCTTTGGAGGTTTCACAATAACCAACAAATATTCCCTTCTTACCTGAGGGATCCAATTTGGATCTCTTTTCTTTTGGAATGTGTATGTACACAGGACACCCAAATATTTTGAGATGACTTACCTCAGGCTTCTTTCCTGTAAAGACTTCTTCTGGAGTTTTGAAGTCAAGAGCACTATGAGATAGTCTATTTTGAACATATACTGCTGTCTTGGCTGCTTCAGCCCATAGATACATGGGAAGGTCTTGATCATGTATCATAGTCTTTACAGCTTCCATGATGGTTCTATTTTTCCTCTCAGATACCCCATTTTGTTGGGGATTGTAAGGAGTGGTTAGTTCCCTTTTGATTCCAGCTTCTTTACAGAACTCTTCAAATTCCTTGGAAGTATATTCTCCACCATTATCTGTTCTGAGAATCTTGATTTTCTTGTCTGAGAGGTTTTCTATTAGAGCCTTGAACTCTTTGAATTTTCCAAAGACTTCATTCTTACCCTTTATGAAGTATATCCAAGTTTTTCTTGAATAGTCATCAATGAAAGAGAGATAGTATTCAAACCCACTTAGAGATGTGGTAGGCATAGGTCCACATACATCTGAGTGTATTAGCTCTAGAGAACCCTTAGTCTTTGTTTCACTTTTCGGAAAGGGATTCTTGATATTCTTCCCTTTCTTGCATCCTTTACATGAGCCATCATGATCAACCTTCAAGTTTGGCAAACCTATAACCATCTTACTCACATATGGTAAAGCTTTATAGTTAATGTGAGCTAGTCTTCTATGCCATAGCTCACTGGGACTAGAAACTTCATGAGCAAGGGCAGATTCTGGATGACCCTTGAGTTTATAAAGTCCTCCTTCTTCTTCACCAATGACAATTGCATCTTTGATTGATTTTCCTTTGGTCCACATGAGTACTTGACCATCTATGAAGGCTACTCTAAAGCCTTTCTTGTCTAGTGCAGAGATAGAAAGTAGATTCTTCTTTAAACCTGGGACATATAAAATTTCTTTCATCTTCAAAGGTGTTCCTGAATCAAGCTTGTAGCTTGCTTCACCAATTCCCTTGATGGGATATTGATAATCATCTCCTAGAGATACCTTCTGTGGTGAAGACTTCTCTTCAATCTTGGAGAGAGTTTCCTTATGACCTGTCATGTGCTTTGAAGAACCACTGTCAATGAGCCAAGTGCCTTCACCAGGGGACACAGATCCAGAGAGAGCAGAAAATAGTACATATTCTTCTAGTTCTTATTTCTTTACTTTAGATCTTTTCTTTTGAGGCCTTTCCTCCACTTCTTCTTCTTCTTCTTCTTCTTCTTCACTGTCATCTTTTGCCATATGAGCATGATGTCTTTTTTGAACAAACCTTTTCTTCTTCTTCTCTGGTAGGGTACAGTCTCTGGCATAGTGTCCTAGCTTGAGACAATTGAAGCATTGGACTGTGGAGATGTCTCCCCCTTTCTTTTTGAATCTATGAGAGGGTTGAGGCCTTTTGTGGTTCACTTTCTTGAAGTAGCCTCTCTTTCCTCTTTTGGTGTGGGTGGCCAAAGCTTGGTCATCCTCTTTGCGAAGTGCTTCTCTGTTGGCAATCCTAGCCTCCTCTTGAACACAATCTTCCCATACTACATCAAACTTCATACTTTCTTTTCTGGCACACATAGTTTGAATGAATGACTCCCAAGGTCTAGTGAGACCATTTAGAGCTGTCATCACAAGTTCATCTTCATCAAGAGTATCACCAATGGCATCTAGTTGTTCTTTGATTAGAGAGACTCTTGAGAAGTAGTCTTGAATGGATTCTCCTTTGTGCATCTTGGTACTTTTCAACTGAGTCCTTAGATTCATCTTCCTGTTAATGTTCTTTCCTTCATACATTCTTCCTAGGGCATCATACATTTCCTTTGGAGTCTTCTTGGAGGACACTTGGGGAATCAAGTGGTCTTTAATGGAATCAGCTATGATTCTCTTTGCCCTAATCAGGTCCTTCCTGTGTTTTTCTTTGGCTTCATCATCTTCTGGTTCTGCAACTTCCTCCTTGATATCATGAGCAAGATCATTCTCCTCAAGAATGAGACCAATTCTGTATTTCCATGCCCGGAAATTCTCTATGCCTTCTAGCTTGTCTTCAAGCTTAGTATTTGGAGCCATCTTCTCTTGGGGGAGTCCAAGAGACAGAGTAGACTTACCTGGGAAGTTACTTTTCACTTTTCCGGAATCTGGAACAGAATTTTATCGCACTTTTGGTAGAATTAGGGTTTGACTTTCCCGGAGTTCTATCCAACCAAAAAGTTCGATCTATAGCTCAAAAGAATGCTCTTGAGAAGAGATATCCAGCCATGTAATCAGAAATCAAAAATTACAACTTTTTTCTGAAACCAAAATCTGACGTATCGCACTTTTGGTAGAATTAGGGTTTGACTTTCCCGAAGTTCTACCCAACCAAAAAGTTCGATCTATGGCTCAAAAGAAAGGTATTGGTGAGAGCTATCCAGCCATGCAACCAAAAATCAATAATACCAACTTTGGGATGAAAACCCTAACTTCACCAAAGAGAGAGAAAGAGGTATTCTTACCTTGTGAAAGATGTCCTATTCAGTCTAGCTCTGATACCATGTTAAGTTTAAACCAAATAGACAAACAAGATCTCTGAAAGAAACACAATCACAAGATAGACACACAATATACCCTGGGAAACCCTCATGGGGTAGAAAACCCAGCAAAGCTTTCCTCAATAAGATGATCAACCAAAATACAAGATGTGCTCCTTCTCCTTGACTCCTTAGCAGATCTCCTCAACTAGTGCGCACTCTTCCACAAGTGAGTGAATGATCTAATGAGGAGTTCACCTCCTCTATTTATACTTGACTCCCAACTGACTAAAAGACTAATGGGGCTGACCTCACCTGGAGAAGTCTAATAACCCCTAAAATATAACTTCCGGGCCGACCCACACATGGTGGGTCTAATAACCCTAGTTAATACAAACCCCTGGAGGAATAAACATCTCCAGATACATGATAGGGTTACCTCGGAGGAATGAACCATCTCCGGAATAATAAAGTACAAATATAATATTCTTTGAAGTTACAATATTCAACACTTTTCATTCTGATGAGTCCAACATAGAAATCATGAGTGCAAATGATCCTCCGTGGGAAGACGTCCATGATCATTCGTCTTCTTTTCACTTGTTGGATATTGTGGAGAACAACATTCACACCATCTTGACACCGGATATCTACTCTGGGTCTCATTCCTCGATACCTACATGTCAAACAGACTCCGAAGGAAACTTAGCCAACATTGAACCCACCACCTTGATAGAAATTTTGGTTACTCCCCGTGTAGTGGAACATATTCATTTAGGCCAGAAGAGTTCCCCTGAAGAATTCATTGCTATGGAGGCCCTTAAATAGTTAAGAAAGACCCTTTATTTCTACTTCCATCACAAAGCATAACCTTAACCATTCATCTCCATTGAAGTTATAAGAGATAATTAATAATAATGAATTATTCATGAATTAATGATAATCAATCCTTTATCTCTATATTAAAATATTAGGTTTAAAAATTAAAAATCATCTAACATAAGAGTAATTAATTCATGAGTAATTGAATAAAATCTCTTAAGATAATATTAATGAAAAAGTATTAATAATTTATTTATTAATGCATAGATATTAATTCTAATGAAAATATATATAAAAATTAATGCATAAGTATTAATTCTCCATTATCAAATACCAAAAATAAAAACCAATTATGCATTAATAAATTTAATATTGATGAAATATTTCTAAAAATATCTTGAGCTAATATTAATTAATTATTAATGCGGAGATATTAATTCTAATGAAAAATATAAAAATTCATACACAAGTATTAATTCTCCACTATCAAATAATAACAATAATAAAACCATTTAAGGGCTTCGATAGCAACTCTTATTTACATGTTTGTCCTGAGGATGAATCCAGTTACGGATTCGAAATGTGGACAGTAAATATGCCTACCGTGGATTATCCGGAAACCTACTTTACTAATACTATTCACGACGAGAATCTGAAATCTTTAATCACAAACCTGTACGGAAGGGAAACCTGTGAAGATATCCAACTCTTGGAGAAACTAAGAACTAAGATTGAGAAAAGAGTTGTTGATCTAGCGTTGTTGAAGAGATGTAGGGAGAACCATGTTATCCCTAGGTTCGCTACTGTGAAGCATCACCTCAGAAACAGGCGGAATGAGGGATTGTTCACTAAACTCAGCGTTACCCTAATCCATGGAGAAATTAAATGGGTAAGAGCTGCGTTGGATGACTGCTCAAGAAAGCAATTAATTCTACACCTAAAACTTGCAAATACTATCTCATGGGACATTTGGAAAATCATGGATGCATGTGCTGCGATCAAGGATGAGAAAGAAGGGCACGATGATGGCTTAAGAGAACGTAGAAAATTTGAATGTCTAGCAAGAAATAGCATCAAGGAGGGTTGTAACCTCGACCAACCAGCAAAGAACAATGACCAGAATGATGGCAGAGGTGTCCAGGAAAGGAACAACAACGATGTGGGGGTAAACCAGAAACATAACGTTGACAAATTGGTGGTAAACGTTTCCAACGCAGACCTAGACAAGAACACGATGAGCCTTCTCAGGAAAGGGATGGGATTTGCACCTGCCCCCAAATGCATTCCACTGGAGGATATTATCTGCAACATGGAGGATAGCATTCAAATGCTATTGGAGGAGGACAAGGAATGTGTAAGGTTGGACTACGCGCTTATCCTAAAAAAAGCCAGGCTCCCGAAGGATAACCTGAGTAATGCTGAACGTGTAGCCCTCAGAAACTTAAGAAAGGATGAAACCATCGTCGTACTCAAAGCTGATAAGGGACGGGCCACTGTAGTAATGAACCTAGGATTTATGGCCTTCCAAATATCCACAAAGACGGGGTTCCTCTCAGACCGATCGTAAACACTATTGCCTCCCCTACCTACCACCTTACGAAATTTGTAGCAAATTTGTTAATCCCACTCGTGGGGAACACAAACTCTTTTATTAAAGACTCCAAGGATTTCATAAAGATCATGAAGGAGGAGAAATTAAAGGCATATGAATTGCTTATTAGTTTCGATGTTGTGGGCCTTTTCACCAAAATCCCCCTCAATGAAGCAATACAGATCTTATTTGAAGTTGCAGGTCCAGAAACCGCAAGACTGGCAGAGGTATGTCTCCAGCTTTAGAGGTGAATATTATGAACAAACTAGCGGGGTATCAATGGGGTCCCCTTTGTCTCCAATTGTGGCTAATCTATTTATGGAACATTTCGAAAAGAAGGCCCTTCACTCGTTCCCCTTACAACCCACAAGATGGAAGAGGTATGTGGATGATATGAACATTGTATGGTCCCATGGGGTTAATGAGCTTAGCAAATTTCATGGACTCCTTAATAAACTCTCAGAGGACATAAAGTTTACCATGGAGATAGAGGAGAATGGGAGCATCCCCTTCCTCGATGTACTAATCAAGAAAAACAATGACGGAAACTTAAGCCATGGGGTCTACAGAAAGAAAACCCACTCAGAGAGCTACCTTCATGCTCATGCGCATCACCACCCATCTCATAAAATTGGGGTAATCAACACCCTAGCAATGAGTGTTGTCCGCATATCTGAAAAAGAACACCTTGATAAGGAAAAAGAACATTTAACCTCTGTCTTCAGTAGCCTGGGATATAGGAAGAAAGACATCAATAAGGCAATAAGGAAAGCAAAAGACCAGACTCAACATAAAAAAGAAAGAAAGACTATTAGGGCTTTCCTCCCATACATCCAAGGAGTGACAGACAAAATTGCAAAGGTTTTGAAGAAAAAAGAAGTATGGACGTCTTTTAAGCTGATGGAAACCATGAGACAAAAAATGAGGTCAGTGAAAGACAAAATTGATCGGAATCAATATAAAGGAGTATACAAGATAAATTGCTCTTGTGGAAGAAGCTATATAGGTGAGACAGGATGATCTTTTCAAACAAGGTTAAAGGAGCATGGGGCTGACTTAAGGAAAGAAAGAACAAATACCTCTGCACTAACTGAGCACTCTCTCAAAACAAAATACCACGTCTTCCTGGAGACCACAGAGCTACTCGCAGTAGAGAACCACTACTACAAACGTAGGGTGAGAGAAGCCTTGGAAATCATAAAGCACCCAAACAACTTGAATAGAGATGAAGGACTTGAATTGAGTGATATATGGCTACCTCTGATCACCAAAGAAGGCAATGGATGAAACTAGGTATGTCTTGCAAACCTTCCTTCTCATTACCTCTACGGGTGGAACCAGGTATGCTCTACATACCTTGTGTTTTTTGAGAATAGTGATATTCATACATAAAGGTGGTGTTCATAACTATTGTAAGATTTATGTAGAAGATTTTGTTGTAAGGAATTTGGAGTGGATGCCTAAATATTATATAGCTGATGAATGGAGTGATGAAGTGAGTGTTTCCTTACCCACTAACAATGCTTTAACAACTACAAACACCATAAGAAGTGACTAAATAAAACAACCAATGATATCACATGGGAAATTAGACACTTTTCATAAGACTTTCAAATCACAACATCACCATGACAGACATGATCCTAAATATAAATTCATTATATAAATATATCCAATATCAATAGTCATAGAAAATATCACCTTTGTTAATAAAGGAAATATTTATCAAATTTTATTGCTCGAATTTTTTTTTTCTTACTAAATTTATATACAAAATAAAAATAAAAGTATTGTATGTAGACATACATATCTTGAAGCTTGAGAGAAGCATTGCCCAAGATAAGTCCAGGTACTATATCATAAAACTATGAAGAGAAAGAAAATTAATATAAATAACATTTTAATAAATTAATATAAATTGGTAATCTTGGGAGACATTTCAAATATATCATAAAAGGAAAAGTAAATTTGTAGGGTTATGCAGACTCTATTGAGTAGGAAGTGCAGTAGACAGAAAGATCACCTTTGGATGCTACATCAGCATAGGATATGTCATGATAGGCTTTATCTATCAGTGTTACGTTCATAGATGAAATTATGGTTTGTACCACCCTCGCCTTTTGTCCGAAAAATCAGTGTATAAATGGACAAAATGCATGTGCACAGTGTTGTCTTGATCAATAATTTATATTCGTATATTTCCTTAAACATTTGAGTACCCCAACTCGGCTCAAGTTGGTTCCTTCACCCGTTCTGCTGCAACTGTCCATCAAAACATATAAAAGAAGTAACAGACAACGATCACAAGGAGGGAATTTCTGATATAACAGTGCAGGTATAAGTAGATATAATTCAGATATAAATATTATTCAGATATAGCTACATAAGAACCAGGAATTCACCTAGAATTAAAATAATCTATTAATTTCATATTAAAATCGAAAAAAGTTACAAACAAACATATGCATCTATAATTCTGAGAATAAGTTAGACATGTGAAACGCTGTAAATTGTAATTTGTAATTGTAACTTTCATAACCCTTCTAAGAACCTGAAAAAATGGAGGCCTTACATTATTTAGCCATTAATAAACGAAGTGCCCTAATACTCACAAAAAATAGATGCTGGGCAGGGATATGCCCCACAAACATCAGGGACAATTTCTCCAGAAGACATATTTGACCTTGAGGTTTGAAGCATTCCCCTTGTAAAAGAAAATCCCTGACTTTTGATAAGCAGTTCTGGGACCTATACATTTTTGAGTCATGGATTTGATGTGTGATGTTAGCAGCATCACACAGCTTACAGTTGTGAACCACTTTGACAGACACCCCATCCATATACGGGACTGTACTCAATTGCAGCGAATTCAGACTGCAATCCCCCACCACACCTGACTCTGCTGATGTGTAAGATCCGAAATTTGCGAATGTACTATTAATTTTCTTCTCCCACAGAGAATAACAATACATGCAAGATAACAGATCAATTCCTTATCTAACACAAAGATATAATGACAAATCATAACAAAGAGGTCAAATGATGGTTGTATTCAACCCCGTAATCTGAATTCGCAAAGAGGTCAAATGATGATTGTATGCAGACGGAATACAAAGACAAACATTTTCTGAATTCTTGTTGTTGCTTGGGTTGGTCGGGGAGAAGCATGAATTGCTGTTGCTGTTTGCTATTCGCATACTGACTCTACTATTATTGGCTTCTTGACTTTATTATTGGCAACAAGAAGGTTTGAATCGTTTTCTCTTAGTTTATCAAATTATAAAAGAAGGCTAATAAGTATATTTCCAAAAGAAATTAGCAGAGGTGTTGCTGTTTGCTATTCGCATACTGACTCTACTATTATTGGCTTCTTGACTTTATTATTGGCAACAAGAAGGTTCGAATCGTTTTCTCTTAGTTTATCAAACTATAAAAGAAGGCTAATAAGTATATTTCCAAAAGAAATTAGCAGAGGTACTTTCCACAGACAAAAAGCAACCAACTATCCAGAATAAATTTATATACAGAATAAAAATAAAATTAAACGTTCAGGGAAGATTATGCTAACCTTTATACATGAAAGCATTTCATTTAAGAAATTAATAAAGGCCCTTTCCACAGAGGAAAAGCAACCAACTATCCAAAATAAAAGCAAAACACATATATCTAACTAAAAGCAACCAACTATCCAGAATAAAAGCAAAACACATATATCTGATGAAAAGCAACCAACTATCCAGAATAAAAGCAAAACACATATATCAGACGAAAAGCAACCAACTATCCAGAATAAATTTGTATACAGAATAAAAATAAAATTAAACATTCAGGGAAGATTTTGCTAGCCTTTATACACGAGAGCATTTCATTTCATCTTGTGCGCTTCCAAAAGAAATTAATAAAAGTCCTTTCCCAACTATCCAGAATAAATTTATATACAGAATAAAAATAAAAATAAACATTCAGGAAAGATTCTGCTAGCCCTTCATACATGAAAGCATTTCATTTCATCTTGTGCGCCTATTTACTTCGTTTTTCCTTTTTCTTATTTTTCTTTTGTGTGCTGAGCTGCTGCTGCTCCTTTTTGTTTTGTGTGCTCAGCTGCTTCTCCTTGTATGTGCTCAGCTGCTGCTCCAGCTCCTTTCTGTTTTGTGTGCTAGGCAGCTTCTTCTCCTCGTTTCTGTTTTGCGTGCTAGGCAGCTTCTTCTCCTCGTTTCTGTTTTGCGTGCTAGGCTGCTCCTGTTCATAGATAAGAAGAACGTGCCCCGTTATTTTGCACACACTAGAAAACGGTATTAATTCCACTTTGTTGTCGTCCACTTTGTACCACATGTTCTCCCTATCAACCGAGCGCTGCTCGTCACAATAAATGTCATTTGCATACTTAGAAGCTCTTACGTAGGAGATACCATGGTTTATAAATCCTGTGTTTCCTCTGTCGACAACCTCAGAAACCACTACAAGTTTATATTTAGCATTCATTGTTGGAGTAGCCTCTGACTCAGCTAGTTGGCTGAGATCGAGAAATTCGTCAAGAATAATATTAACTCGGCAATTGTGAAAAATCATCCCTGTGTCAAGAATCAAAGTATGCGGAAAATGGGCAACTGTTGTTTGAAATTGTTTTGTGTGGAGAAAGTCCCAAAATGACAATTCGGAGGGGTCGTTGGTACACAGTTGAGCAAATTTGAAAAGATGGTGTATTGAGAAAACTCTAGTGGTGTTATTATCAGCTTCGCCTTCACCTTCATGGACAAACTCCGAAAGCGTGCCTGGATCTGTAAAGAATGTAAGCATGATATGGTTTGCAATTTGTTCATTGTCACGAGATCGAGTTCTGTATTTCCCAGAGAGGTCTTGCTCTAAACCCTTTACGTATCCTTCTTGTATGAGTTGCATAAGGATATAATGCAAAGTAAGTGCGACGTTGCCTCCTGATTCCGGTATGAGTTGCGTAAGGATATAATGCAAAATAACTGCAACATTGCCTCCTCCTTTTCCTTCTTCTAAACCAGGCGGCAACTCCCTCTTCATCAGTTCCTTCATCATTTTGTCAAAACCAGGAGGCAACTCCCTCTCCATACCCGGCGGCAACTCCCTCTCCATCAGTTTCCTCATCATTTTCTCAAAACCCTGCGGCAACTCCCTCTCCATCATTTTCTCAAAACCCTCCCTCATTTTCTCAAAACCCGGTGGCAACTCCCTCTCGATCATTTTCCTAAGACCCGGCGGCAACTCCCTCTCCATCATTTTCTCCAAACCCGGCGGCAACTCCCTCTCCATCGTTTTATCAAAACCTGGCGGCAACTCCCTCTCCATCATTTTCTCTAAACCCGGCGGCAACATCCTCTCCATCATTTTCCCAAAACCCGGTGGCAATTCCCTCTCCATTATTTTCTCAAAACCCTCCATCATTTTCTCAAAACCCGGCTGCAACGCCCTCTCCATCATTTTCTCAAAACCCGGTGGCAACTTCCTCTCCATCATTTTCGCAAAACCCGGCGGCAATTCCCTCTCCATTTTCTCAAAACTCGGCGGCAAGTCCCTCTCCATCATTTTCCCAAAACCCGGCGGCAATTCCCTCTCCATCATTTTCTCAAAACCCTCTCCATCATTTTCCCAAAACTCGGCGGCAAGTCCCTCTCCATCATTTTCTCAAAACCCTCTCCATCATTTTCCCAAAACTCGGCGGCAAGTCCCTCTCCATCATTTTCCCAAAACCCGGCGGCAATTCCCTCTCCATCATTTTCTCAAAACCCGGCGGCAATTCCCTCTCCATCATTTTCTCAAAACCCTCCATCATTTTCCCAAAACCTGGCGGCAATTCCCTGTCCAACATTTTCTCAAAACCCGGCGGCCTCTCCATCACTTTGTACAAGTCCCTCTTCACCATTGTTTCAATGCGAATTAAGTGTTCCTCAGCGATCACAGGCTTCCTTAAACGGCGATAATCAGACATCTTAGGCCTCCGTCTATGTAGGAAGAAGAAATGGATTAAGGCCGTCATGGAGTCATCTGGTATGCAGTAGAGGGGAGAGTCTGGATCTGGCAGATTCATGAATGCTCTCCTTGTGGCCTCCATGCTTAATATGCATTGCATGACTACAGATAGATAACACGTTCCAGATTTATTGTGAACCCCAAGACAAACCAAGTCGTAACTATTTTCATTTTGCAGATTCGCATTAACATCTCCCAGAGTGTTTGCCTGCATGTTTGCCATGTCTTCCTTTCTTTTCGCGGATCTCTTGCTGTACTCTTCCTTTCTTTTTGCGTATCTCTTGCTGCTGCTGTCAGATATCAGGTAAGAGACCGTTCTTTGGTAGAGAGACCAGAGACGTAATATAGAAATAGATTACAACACTCTAATAGATTGACGCAAATATATTTGATCTTTTTTATTATTACTATATTTATATAGGTGTTTACGTGTTTCGAAGTTACGAAGGAAGCAGGGCCGACGTCCATGGGAGATCACTTTTAATTAAAAATATCTTGAAACGGGTAAATAATTGAATGGAAACTACGTCTCACCGGATACTCTACTTGAGACATTAATAGAGAATATTATAAAAATCTACCTTATTTTATGGATTTAGTTGATGATTTTTAGTTAATAAAAAATAATAAAGAATATTATAAAAACCCACTTGATATTTTACTTGGGATATTAATAGACAATATTATAAAAACCCATCTTATTTTATGGATTTAGTTGATGATTTTAAGTTAATAAAAAATAATAGAGAATATTATAAAAACCCACCTTATTTTATGGATTTAGTTGATGATTTTGAGTTAATAAAAAATAAAAGAGAATATTATAAAAACCCACCTTATTTTATGGATTTAGTTGATGATTTTGAGTTACATGCACATGGATATATGTCTTGGCCCATGATTTTAGTTTTCCAGGTTCCAAGGATATGGTTATAATAGCTATAAATCCCTTGTTCGGTCTCCCTTGTTCATTTGACATATATTTATTGTTTTAGTGCTCTAGGTTTGTTGGCTTGTGTGAGAGGTCTTAATTTTTTCATTGGTGATCATACACCAATATCATTAGAAGATATCATGGATCTAGCTTTGGGTATTATTATTTTATGTGGTGACAATTTGGAGCCATAGCTTTGTATAATCAAGACCCACTCACATTGTAATGGTTGAGTTGGAGATATTCTGTTATGTTTTTCTTGTTCTTGTTTACTTGTGAATGTATGAAGTAAATGGTTTTTCTATACACGTGCAACAACATTTTTATTGCAATAAAGGACTTTTTTTTTTGTAAAGCTGCAAAATTCTATTAATCAAAGAGAGTCCAAAATACATTAGTTTTTACAAACTGTGGTGGCCTCAAAGAGTGAAGCCACCAACCCAAAAACTTTAAGATATCAAAATTACATAGATAATGTCTTGAGTAGGTAGTCCAGGCCATTATAGTAAAACATTGCTGCCTGTGTAAACCTATGAAACTCTAATCTAAAAACGTAGAAAAACATAGTAAGAAAGAAAAGTTGGTAACACAGGGAGTGGCTAGAGCCTTCTTAGTTGTATGCATCTACAGGGGCATTTACGACCAGAGCATGTGTGTCAACAACACTCTCTTCCAGGATGGGGTAGGGAGGATACTCCTCTTCGACCGAGGCATTCATCGACAGCTTCACAGGGAGGGGTGTGGTCTTTCGGAAGGGCATGAACCCCTGGTCACTGTGGACACACGCTTGGACAGAACAAGACCCATGGTGGTTGAGATGGGGAATACTAATGGCGCCTTCCCTTTGAATGGGATCGCTTGAACATTCTCACTTTTCCCCGTCGCGGATGAGTGGCCACTGAAACCATCTCTACCAGTGTTGGTGCGCAGAGGGTGCCTGCTAGGAGCATAAGACTACCAATTGAAGGTGCCTTGCAAACTGCCCAGAAAACTTCCATGTTGGGCAGGGTGGCCTTCAGATTCTGGGTGGCATTTCTGGTGGTGGCCCAATTGGTAAGCAGGTATTCCATCAACATCTCGAGCATGTTCTTAAATAGTTAGTAGGGGTCAATTTGCTTACCAGGGTGTTCAGTGGAGAGGCGGTCAACCATTAGCCTGACCTCCCAATTATCGATCAAGAGATGGACAGGGACTAAGACCTACTCCCTGTTGAATATGGTTGTCATTGATGTCAAAGGAGTTCAGTAATGACAAAGGAATAACCAAGGACATGTTGGCAGAGTGAACTCAGTGAATGAAGGAATAACAAAGAGAGTAATGACATGACCTATATGATGATGTGGCAGATATGATGGCATGGCATGGAATGTATGATGATCTGGCATGAATTTCAAAATACATCTGATGGTTTTCTAGTGCTATCAGGAAGTCATTGTTGCTTTCTGATATCAGTCTGGAAAAATATGGCAATTCGGTGAAAATTGAGAAATTGACTAAGTATGGAAAAATTAGTCAAAACTGGTCTAAGAGAATGCCCGCCATAATTCATGGTTTGACTAAAATTCCTGCACCATTATACCAGGCTAGAGCTTGTTGAAGTGGCTATCTATTCATGATATCGGTTTTCCTTAATCACTTCTGAGGAGAAAATTATAGGTCTGGCCAAAACAGGGTTTGGCACCAGAGAAAGTAAAATGACCTAAATAGTCTCAAGAAAATGCCCGCCATAAATCATAGGTTAAAGTAAATTCTTGCAGCATATGGTTAGGATGTAGTTCGTTGATTTGTCTACCTAACCATGGTATCATTTTTCATTAAGCATGTCTGAAGAAAAAGATATGGATCTGCCAAAAGAGGGTTTCAGAATAAAAGGCTTTGGAGAAGGTCCTGAAAATGACTAAGTGTTGGAAAACTGGCTCAGGTGGCCTTGGGAAAATACTCGCCATACCTCATGGGAGGATGATAAAATTATTTGAAACTATCATGTTGTAGCTTGTTGAAGAGGCTATCCTACCATGGTATCAGTTCTTAAAAAGAGTGTTTGATGACAAAGTTAAAGGTCTTCCAAAATAGTGTTTTAAGCAGATTGGACCAAGTCTAGGAAAGTGAAAAAATTGTTTAAGTGTAAAATCACTAAAACTTCCTGAGTGGACTCAGGGAAATGCACGTCGTATCTCATAGGATGATGAGAAAAATAATATGAAAGTGTTAGGCTCTAGTATGTTGGTTGGTGCATCCAACTATGGTCTCAGATGGTCCAAAGAGTCTCTGAGAAGAAAGATATGGATCTGCAAAAGTGCTTCCCAGCCAGATTTGCACTACTTCAGTAAAATGCCCGTCGAGGAGAGAGAAAGAGGTTGCAGAAGAGAAGATTGGCATGGTTGGAGTCAGTATGATATTCCTCACACTGTGGATGCCTCACTTTCCAAGTTTGATGAAAAAATAAAATCACCTTGTCAATCTAGGCCCATGTGCTTGCAGGCAGGTGGAAATGCCTGCAAACGGGCCTAAAGATGCCCGTAAGGGCTAAAAGATGCCTGCAATGGTTTTCCCATGCTCCTAGAGGCTGAAGCTAAGTCCATAGGAGAAAAAATTTAAGCCCGCAGAGGCTTAAGGAAGCACGTAGGCGTTAAATGAAGGAAGCCCGCGAAAGCCTGAAGCATGCCCACAGGTGAAGAATGAATGAAGCCCGAAGGTGAAGAATCGATGAAGCCCGCAGCCAAGAGATGAAGGAAGCTTTGACCATGCCCACAGTTTTGAAGGGTTCTCCATGAGAGGAAGAGAGCTCGTAGACCAGAAATTATCAGAGAAAGTTTTTAATTATTTATTTAATTAAAAATCATTAATAAACAGAGATTTTAAGATGCACCAAGATGAAAGAGAATGAGTTCAGTCTGTAAGGGTGCGATGGTTAGAAGATAAAGAAGAATATATAAACATAAATATGAAATGGAAAGAGTATCTCTAGATTTCAGATTCAAACCACCAAGTTTCCTAACATATCGGGATCTTCTTGATTTATTAATTCCAGATCTAAGTTTTATGGGATAGCGTGTGTGTAATGGCCGTAGACCCCGCAAATAGAACAAGGATGGTTTGTTCACAAATTAGGATTTTTGGCTTGCTTGGGCGACCTGTCAGGGTTTTGGTTGGCAGGTGCCGTGTTATTATTGTTCAAGGGATTAGGAGGTTGGCCGGCCTTGTCTGGAGGGGGGTTATTCCCACAGTTATGTCCTTTGTCGTGGTTTTGCTGTCCTTGATGGCATTGGTTATTTTGGTTCTGCTGCGGATTTTGTTGGGCATACACTTTCCCTTGGGTGGCAGGTGGGTTCTGCGGTTGGGAAGGTGTGGGAGCAGGTTGCGGTGGATAATATGTGGGTGGAGGTGGTGCAGGTGTTGAACCTTGTGGGGGTTGCTGATACATCTGTGTAACGGGTTGTGGGTTTGCCGCAGGTGCTACCTGTGGCGGATAATAAGTAGGGGGGGCTTGAGAGGATACAGGAGTTTGCGCAGCCTGCGAGTGGTAATATGGCTGAGGTGCGACCGGGGGGGCGTAAGTTGGGGATGCATGACCAAAGAACTGAGGTGGACATGATGGTCCGTGGGAATGGTGGTTATGGGCCATGGGACCATACGAATTGGTTTATCTAGAGTGGGATGTATCCCGCAAAAGGTTGGGGCCAGCATTAGTACGTACAATGGAAAAGGGTTGGTTATGCGAGGCAATACAGCCAATGATGCCATCTGTGGCATGGGATGCCCCAGACGCATCGTTTCGGGAGGAATTGCTGAGTGGGACGTCAGGTATGATGGTATAGAGGTAACCAGACTGGGCGTAAATAATGTCAAATTGCTGGGCTTTTAGGATGGCCTCTTCCTTGGAATGGGGTCGCTCAGATGCCACATCCTTGGCAATGATAGGAAGGAGAGAATTTAGAAACCAATCTAAGAAGATACGGTCATCTAACTTGATTTTGCAGAGGCTGCAACGTCGACGCCACTCATGAATGTGGTCAGTGATGTGGGTGGCCGTATTCTGTATACAAGAAAGTAGGATCTCAACTCCCACGATAGTGGATAGGTAACTAAAAGAACTACAGGAAGGTCGAGGCGAGGGAAGTAAAGGTGGCATGGGTCCCATGGGGCTACTCAATGTACCATTTGGCTGCAGAGCCAGTGAGAGTGCATTATAACAAACAGAGTCGGACAGAGTCGTCCACTATGGAGTTGAAAGAACACCAGAGATGGAAGGACATAATGTGGTTCTAGGGGTCTTCACCTGCCTTGCCCTCAAACTTAGGGTTGTCTGATGCGAGCTTGGTATGCATGTGAGGCCACCCAGGGTCGTGTCTGATGGGATCGTTGCTCAGTCTGGCTAGATCAGGAAGGTTGAGACTAGCTATGAATGACAAACTAGTAGAAGGTTGTGACATACTGGTGGTTGTTGCCACGTTGGGGCCAATGCCCCCAAGTGGAGGGGCTGGGTTCAGTTTGGGGATGTTTCCCCCAGGGCGAGGAACGAAGGTGGTATGGGATGGTCCTACACCACCAAGTGTAGTGTGAGTCACTAGTGGGGCTGGGTTGGGTATGGTAGCGACTAGAATTGGCACGGTGACCGGAATGGTGGGAGTGGGCCCCATCGAGGGCATACCCAAAGCAGGTGTGGTAGCTAGGGTGGTGGTGGACATTCCACCAAGGGTCCCTACAAAGAAAGGGTTGGAAGTCATGCCAGCCATGGGGCTGGTTGGTGCAGTATAAGTGGGGTTTTCTGACTCTGCCTCACAATCAGATGTGAAATAAGGGGCGTCCGGATCAGGGGACAGAGCTCTATGGCACCGATGAATGGAATCGAGTGATGAAGCTCTAGGTCTATGATGAGTGGTGTCAAGTGATGAAGCTCTATGTCTAGGACATGTGATGTCAAGTGAACCGTGCTATAGGGGCTCGCCCCGGAAGTGCCGAGAATGTCTCGGGGACTCAATGGTGATAGATGATGTCAAGTATCTGGGGGTTGTTTCAAGTGAAAAACAACCCAAAACCCTGATGCAGCCGAGTGTGCAAAAGGAGAGCGCAAAAAATACGGCACTCAGGCCAACAACCAGCTCAAAACACTCACTGTAACAGCTGTGCTACAATAAGCGGAGCATCAACAACAATGGTCAGAATACCAACAAGCAGCAGGTTTCCTAAAAAATAAAAATAGTGGACTCGCTAGACCAAAGGGAGGTATGGGAGCATGCAAACACCTAGCTAAATAGTATTCTGACTCAACCAGACATATCCTCTACAAGGTGATGAAATCCAAGTCAGACAATATGGATAGTAGAGCCAAGTGGCTAAAGATATCCCCCTACTAGGAGGGACACTGGGTAAGACAATCCTAGAAGAAAGGCAACTAAGATACCCCATTCATGACACGTCCAAAAAAGGTGAATCTGCAACTCCGGTCCTATCACCGTGTGGGCCTAAAGAGAACACCACATGCAGACCAACGAGTAGGTAGCCTTCGGTTACTGAATGGATTGCGGTATTCCTATCAGGCCTCCGGAACCAGTCTGGCTACTTCAACCCTCCTAAGGGAGAGGCCCACTGATAAACTGGTTGTGACCGTGCCAAAAAATACTGGGGGATTTTGGTTCCCTAATGGACAACAACTATGTCTCAAGTTTAAGTGACCGAGGGGTGTTATTTGGATGCCTATCCCCTCTGTCCTACCTAACTACAATATTCTTATGTGTTCCCCAAGTGAGATCAGAATGTTGGTTGTGTTAAGCAGCATTTTAGGGCTCACTTGAATTAGGTGACAGAGTGTGTGTGTGTGAGGTAATGAACCCAATCAAAAGTGCCATGGGGTGGGAAACTTCCTAACTAATAATAACAATGCAGAAATTAAACTTGTAATGCAAAATTTTATTTTTTCAATTGAAATGCTTAAACTTAAAAAAATCTGTAAATGGAACAGAAATCAAACTTCAGAAAGAGGCTGTAGGGAAGTATGGTTGTAGATAGAACAGGTGGCTATGAAGGTGCATAAAATATTGTAGCAAAGTGTTGGGTTCAAAACAGGGTAAAAAAGTGCAAAAAACAGATTACGGGTCTGTGGCGAAACTGCGCGAGAGGATCGTGGGAAATTGGCTAAACGCCACAGAGCGATCGCAGGAAACAGGCTGAAAACCACGGGGAGATCCCAAGAAACAGGCTGAAAGCCGCAGGGAGATCGCAAGAAACAGGCTGAAAGCCGCAGGGAGATCGCAGGAAACAGGATGAAAGCCGTGGGGAGATCGTAGGAAATAGGCTGAAAGCCGTGGGGAGATCGCAGGAAACAGGATGAAAGCCGTGGGGAGATCGTAGGAAACAGGCTGAAAGCCACTGGGAGATCGCAGGAAACAGGCTGAAAGCCACGGGGAGATCACAGGAAACAGGCTAAAAGCCGTGGTCGGATCGCAGGAAACGAGTTGAAAGCCGCGGTTGGATCGCAGGAGACAGACTGAAAGTCATGGTGAGATCGTAGGAAACAGACTAAAAGCCACAGTCATATCGCAGCTATGGGGAAAAAATATGCGATTTGCGGCAGCAAACCCAACTGCCGAAAGGGACAATCGAAAGGGGAAAACAAAAAATATTGCAGAAAGTTAAAAACTTATAAAAATTATAACCATAAATTCAAAGGAACACTAGGGGAGTCGCCAAAACTGTAGCTAGGGTTTTCACCCTAGCTTGTGCAAATGGGCACCTACTAAGGAGAAGGGACTGCTTAGTAGCAGTTCAATAAAACAACAAAATATGATAGTAAATAAAAACAATAAACTATTCTAGCATGTGCATAAAAAGACAACGAAAAGATAATGAAAATTTGTTTTGTATTAATTTTACCTCAGATGTTGAGATTTTAAGAGGCACCAGGATGAAAGAGAATGAGTTCAGTCTGTAAGGGTGCAATGGTTAGAAGATAAAGAAGAATATATAAACATAAATATGAAATGGAAAGAGTATCTCTAGATTTCAGATTCAAACCACCAAGTTGCCTAACATAAGCACGGGTATGTCTTCTTAAATTCGCTACTTCAGCAAAAGGGACAACATACAACATTTCTTGCTGTTCGATCTCAGAATCGGGATCTTCTTGATTTATTAATTCGAGATCTAAGTTTTCTGGGATAGCGTGTGTGTAATGGCCATAGACCCCGCAAATAGAACAAGGATGGTTTGTTCAGAAATTAGGATTTTTGGCTTGCTTGGGCAACCTGTCAGGGTTTTGGTTGGCAGGTGCCGTGTTATTATTGTTCAGGGGATTAGGAGGTTGGCCAAAAGGAGAGCATGCAAACACCTAGCTAAATAGGATTCTGACTTAACCAGACATATCCTCTACAAGGTGATGAAATCCAAGTTAGAAAATATGGATAGTAGAGCCAAGTGGGTAAAGATATCCCCCTACTAGGAGGGACACCGGGTAAGACAATCCTAGAAGAAAGGAAACTAAGATACCCCATTCATGACACGTCCAGAAAAAGTGAATCTGCAGCTCTGGTCCTATCACCGTGTGGGCCTAAAGAGAACACCACATGCAGACCAACGAGTAGGTAGCCTTCAGTTACTGAATGGATTGTGGTATTCCTATCAGGCCTCCGGAACTAGTCTGGCTACTTCAACCCTCCTAAGGGAGAGGCCCACTGATAAACTGGTTGTGACCGTGCCAAAAAATACTGGGGGATTTTGGTTCCCTAATGGACAACAACTATGTCTCAAGTGTAAGTGACCGAGGGGTGTTATTTGGATGCCTATCCCCCCTGTCCTAGCTAACTACAATATTCTTATGTGTTCCCCAAGTGAGATCAGAATGTTGGTTGTGTTAAGCAGCATTTTAGGGCTCACTTGAATTAGGTGACAGAGTGTGTGTGTGTGAGGTAATGAACCCAATCAAAAGTACCATGGGGTGGGCAACTTCCTAACTAATAATAACAATGCAGAAATTAAACTTGTAATGCAAAATTTTATTTTTTCAATTGAAATGCTTAAACTTAAAAAAATCTATAAATGGAACAGAAATAAAACTTCAGAACGAGGCTGTAGGGAAGTATGGTTGTAGATAGAACAGGTGGCTATGAAGGTGCATAAAATATTGTAGCAAAGTGTTGGGTTCAAAACAGGGTAAAAAAGTGCAAAAAACAGATTACGGGTCTGTGGCGAAACTGCGCGAGAGGATCGTGGGAAATTGGCTAAACGCCACAGAGCGATCGTAGGAAACAGGCTGAAAACCACGGGGAGATCCCAAGAAACAGGCTGAAAGCCGCAGGGAGATCACAAGAAACAGGCTGAAAGCCGCAGGGAGATCGCAGGAAACAGGATGAAAGCCGTGGGGAGATCGTAGTTAATAGGCTGAAAGCCGTGGGGAGATCGCAGGAAACAGGATGAAAGCCGTGGGGAGATCGTAGGAAACAGGCTGAAAGCCACTGGGAGATCGCAGGAAACAGGATGAAAGCCACGGGGAGATCACAGGAAACAGGCTAAAAGCCGTGGTCGGATCACAGGAAACGGGTTGAAAGCCGCGGTTGGATCGCAGGAGACAGACTGAAAGTCATGGTGAGATCATAGGAAATAGACTAAAAGCCACAGTCATATCGCAGCTATGGGGAAAAAATATGCGATTTGCGGCAGCAAACCCAACTGCCGAAAGGGACAATCGAAAGGGGAAAACAAAAAATATTGCAGAAAGTTAAAAACTTATAAAAACTATAACCATAAATTCAAAGGAACACTAGGGGAGTCGCCAAAACTGTAGCTAGGGTTTTCACCCTAGCTTGTGCAAATGGGCACCTACTAAGGAGAAGGGACTTCTTAGTAGCAGTTCAATAAAACAACAAAATATGATAGTAAATAAAAACAATAAACTATTCTAGCATGTGCATAAAAAGACAACGAAAAGATAATGAAAATTTGTTTTGTATTAATGTTTCCTCAGATGTTGAGATTTTAAGAGGCACCAGGATGAAAGAGAATTAGTTCAGTCTGTAAGGGTGCGATGGTTAGAAGATAAAGAAGAATATATAAACATAAATATGAAATGGAAAGAGTATCTCTAGATTTCAGATTCAAACCACCAAGTTGCCTAACATAAGCACGGGTATGTCTTCTTAAATTCGCTACTTCAGCAAAAGGGACAACATACAACGTTTCTTGCTGTTCGATCTCAGAATCAGGATCTTCTTGATTTATTAATTCCAGATCTAAGTTTTCTGGGATAGCGTGTGTGTAATGGCCATAGACCCCGCAAATAGAACAAGGATGGTTTGTTCACAAATTAGGATTTTTGGCTTGCTTGGGCGACCTGTCAGGGTTTTGGTTGGCAGGTACCGTGTTATTATTCTTCAGGGGATTAGGAGGTTGGCCAAAAGGAGAGCATGCAAACACCTGGCTAAATAGGATTCTGACTTAACCAGACATATCCTCTACAAGGTGATGAAATCCAAGTTAGACAATATGGATAGTAGAGCCAAGTGGCTAAAGATATCCCCCTACTAGGAGGGACACCGGGTAAGACAATCCTAGAAGAAAGGAAACTAAGATACCCCATTCATGACACGTCCAGAAAAAGTGAATCTGCAGCTCTGGTCCTATCACCGTGTGGGCCTAAAGAGAACACCACATGCAGACAACCGAGTAGGTAGCCTTCGGTTACTGAATGGATTGCGGTATTCCTATCAGGCCTCCGGAACCAGTCTGGCTACTTCAACCCTCCTAAGGGAGAGGCCCACTGATAAACTGGTTGTGACCGTGCCAAAAAATACTGGGGGATTTTGGTTCCCTAATGGACAACAACTATGTCTCAAGTGTAAGTGACCGAGGGGTGTTATTTGGATGCCTATCCCCCCTGTCCTACCTAACTACAATATTCTTATGTGTTCCCCAAGTGAGGTTAGAATGTTGGTTGTGTTAAGCAGCATTTTAGGGCTCACTTGAATTAGGTGACAGAGTGTGTGTGTGTGAGGTAATGAACCCAATCAAAAGTGCCATGGGGTGGGAAACTTCCTAACTAATAATAACAATGCAGAAATTAAACTTGTAATGCAAAATTTTATTTTTTCAATTGAAATGCTTAAACTTAAAAAACTCTGTAAATGGAACAGAAAGCAAACTTCAGAAAGAGGCTGTAGGGAAGTATGGTTGTAGATAGAACATGTGGCTATGAAGGTGCATAAAATATTGTAGCAAAGTGTTGGGTTCAAAATAGGGTAAAAAAGTGCAAAAAATAGATTACGGGTTTGTGGCGAAACTGCGCGAGAGGATCGTGGGAAATAGGCTAAAAGCAACAGAGCGATCGCAGGAAACTGGATGAAAACCATCGGGAGATCCCAAGAAACAGGCTGAAATCCCCAAGGAGATCGCAACAAACAGGATGAAAGCCGTAGGGAGATCGTAGGAAACAGGATTAAAGCCGTGGAGAGATCGCAGGAAATAGGCTGAAAGCCATGGGGAGATCGCAGGAAACAGGAGGAAAGCCATGGGGAGATCATAGGAAACAGGCTGAAAGCCACTGGGAGATCGCAGGAAACAGGATGAAAGCCACAGGGAGATCACAGGAAACAAGCTGAAAGCCACGGGGAGATCACAGGAAACAGGCTAAAAGCCACGGTCGGATCGCAGGAACCGGGCTGAAAGCCGTGGTTGGATCGCAGGAGACAGATTGAAAGTCACGGTGAGATCATAGGAAAAAGACTAAAAGCCACAGTTAGATCACAGCTATGGCGAAAAAATATGTGATTTGCGGCAGCAAACCCAACTGCTGAAAGGGACAGCCGAAAGGGGAAAACAAAAAATATTGCAGAAAGTTCAAAACTTCTAAAAATTATAACCATAAATTCAAAGTAACACTAGGGGAGTCGCCAAAACTGTAGCTAGGTTTTTCACCCTAGGTTGTGCAAATGGGCACCTACTAAGGAGAAGGGACTCCTTAGTAGCAGTTCAATAAAACAACAAAATATGATAGTAAATAAAAACAGTAAACTATTCTAGCATGTGCATAAAATGAAAACGAAAAGATAATGAAAATTTGTTTTGTATTAATTTTACCTCAGATGTTGAGGTTAGTGGAGCCTTTGCAGTAATCCAGGGGCTGCTCCAATGCTCCAGTGTTGTTCCTTCTCCTTCTTCCAAGGTGTTTTGGATATGGGACAAAGGGGTTCTCAAGTGGGAAATTAGCTCCAAGTGGAGAGCTAGGGTTTCAAGAGAATTTTTGGCAGCATAAGGATGGGAGAAAATGTGGATATGAAATGGGGAGCCTCCATCACCTATTTATAGGTTTTTTAGTGGTGGAGTGTTGACCCATAGTTTTGGGCACCATATGGTTTAGGTCAATTGTATAGGGTCTTTGCTTCTTTTTTCCCTCTTTTTCCTCTTTTTTATATTTTTTATTCCCTTTTTAGAGGGTTTTTGCTATTTTTGGAGGAAATTTAAATTAGTTTGGGGAAAAAAGGAGGGTTTTGGCCTTTTGGAGGCTTTTTAATGGTCTTTTAAGGTTTTGGAGGAAAATATGGTAGGAAATATAGACGAATGAGTCATGTAATGAGGGAGATGAGGTAGTGAGCACTTTTTGGATGTTAACAAGTTCTCCCACACGAGCTTTCAAATTTTTCTTCTCGCTCTCTAAGATTGCCAACTACATCTCTAGTGAACTCTTTTCATTCTCGAGCTACGGGATTTGCAAAGTTGTTTCTTTCCTTTCCTCTTGAAGCTCATTGTACTTCAATCTTAGCTCATTCCCTTTTGACACCTCTTTCTGCATGTTACCTTTTATCTTGAAACATAGTGTTACACCTAAAATCCTACCATCATGAGATTGAGAGTATACATCCCTAAATTTCATTGACTAAGTTATTGGCTTGGAAGAGATATAACTCATTTACACTATGTTTTGAGAGGTCGTCGCAGGCTACACTCATGCAATCCGCGACATCACATCCTTCTCTCTTGCAGTGTGCGAGGATGCCAATTAATGGACAAAAATACCTCCTTCGAGCTCATTCTCGAAGCTAGATGACATGGATCCCTATCCCTGACCTTGTGGGAGAGCTGGCACTCAGTTCCTAACCTCTTGGAAGGATCCCCTATCTCTCTCCTACCATATCTCAACCTACCCTATCCATACCCTATCCACTTAGTCCTATATAAGTGAAGCTCTACCCCTCTCCAAAGGGAGGAAGTCTATATTGTCTACATGCTGGTGAAATCATCTTGGAGAGATCTCTACATGTATCCATTGAGAGAATCACACTTCCTTGGGAGGATATGCCATTAGCTTGGATGGAGAAGGGCTATTTTGTTAAGCCTCAGTTGTAGTCATTATTTTCTATGTAATTTCCCTATATTTATAGTAATATAAATGTTTTCCACCAATATTGTTGTGATTGGTGATATTGTGTAGTTTACCTGCTTAAATGTTTACTTAGATCTGTTATAATTCGAATACTTTTACTTGTTTGTCTTGTTTTGTGCATCTTGACAGGTCTTGCAGCTTATATCTGACGACCGCAAGGCGTGGAACAACATCCAGTAAAAGGGACTGCAAACTTAAGGTAAGAAATCCGATAACTTGATCCTTAGATAGATATAGTAAATTGGTTTATAGTCTCTACTATTTGTTCTAGAATCACATTGAGCTAGGGAGATCCGGCTCATGTCCGCTCGAGTGGATTTTTCGTGAAACAAATCTGGCGACCATACTGGATTTTTTCACACCTAGCATCGCTACTCAACCGAGCGATAACGTTCCTTCGATTGGACAATCTTCACATCAGTATGAGAGTGTGCGGGTCGGCCTCCTTAAGGATTCATCCCTTATGGGCATCTTTCCTACTTCGGATCCCCCAAACCATGTTGCCACGGTGAACATGATCTCCTCGCGGATTTCACTTATCCCCAACTCCACTGATTTATGGCATGTACCTGATGAATCCACCACACACTTGATTGGAGACACCATGCCTCTATCACCCACTGAACTCATGTATGAAGCTATCTAATCAGCGTTGGAGGACCACTGAGCTGTGGCCTCCACTTCCTGTTCTCGTCAAAGAACATCATCTAATCCTCTGCTATGGACTTTTCATTCTGATGAGTCCAACATAGAAATCATGAGTGCAAATGATCCTCCGTGGGAAGACGTCCATGATCATTCGTCTTCTTTTCACTTGTTGGATATTGTGGAGAACAACATTCACACCATCTTGACACCGGATATCTACTCTGGGTCTCATTCCTCGATACCTACATGTCAAACAGACTCCGAAGGAAACTTAGCCAACATTGAACCCACCACCTTGATAGAAATTTTGGTTACTCCTCGTGTAGTGGAACATATTCATTTAGGCCAGAAGAGTTCCCCTGAAGAATTCATTGCTATGGAGGCCCTTAAATAGTTAAGAAAGACCCTTTATTTCTACTTCCATCACAAAGCATAACCTTAACCATTCATCTCCATTGAAGTTATAAGAGATAATTAATAATAATGAATTATTCATGAATTAATGATAATCAATCCTTTATCTCTATATTAAAATATTAGGTTTAAAAATTAAAAATCATCTAACATAAGAGTAATTAATTCATGAGTAATTGAATAAAATCTCTTAAGATAATATTAATGAAAAAGTATTAATAATTTATTTATTAATGCATAGATATTAATTCTAATGAAAATATATATAAAAATTAATGCATAAGTATTAATTCTCCATTATCAAATACCAAAAATAAAAACCAATTATGCATTAATAAATTTAATATTGATGAAATATTTCTAAAAATATCTTGAGCTAATATTAATTAATTATTAATGCGGAGATATTAATTCTAATGAAAAATATAAAAATTCATACACAAGTATTAATTCTCCACTATCAAATAATAACAATAATAAAACCATTTAAGGGCTTCGATAGCAACTCTTATTTACATGTTTGTCCTGAGGATGAATCCAGTTACGGATTCGAAATGTGGACAGTAAATATGCCTACCATGGATTATCCGGAAACCTACTTTACTAATACTATTCACGACGAGAATCTGAAATCTTTAATCACAAACCTGTACGGAAGGGAAACCTGTGAAGATATCCAACTCTTGGAGAAACTAAGAACTAAGATTGAGAAAAGAGTTGTTGATCTAGCGTTGTTGAAGAGATGTAGGGAGAACCATGTTATCCCCAGGTTCGCTACTGTGAAGCATCACCTCAGAAATAGGCGGAATGAGGGATTGTTCACTAAACTCAGCGTTACCCTAATCCATGGAGAAATTAAATGGGTAAGAGCTGCGTTGGATGACTGCTCAAGAAAGCAATTAATTCTACACCTAAAACTTGCAAATACTATCTCATGGGACATTTGGAAAATCATGGATGCATGTGCTGCGATCAAGGATGAGAAAGAAGGGCACGATGCTGGCTTAAGAGAACGTAGAAAATTTGAATGTCTAGCAAGAAATAGCATCAAGGAGGGTTGTAACCTCGACCAACCAGCAAAGAACAATGACCAGAATGATGGCAGAGGTGTCCAGGAAAGGAACAACAACGATGTGGGGGTAAACCAGAAACATAACGTTGACAAATTGGTGGTAAACGTTTCCAACGCAGACCTAGACAAGAACACGATGAGCCTTCTCAGGAAAGGGATGGGATTTGCACCTGCCCCCAAATGCATTCCACTGGAGGATATTATCTGCAACATGGAGGATAGCATTCAGATGCTATTGGAGGAGGACAAGGAATGTGTAAGGTTGGACTACGCGCTTATCCTAAAAAAAGCCAGGCTCCCGAAGGATAACCTGAGTAATGCTGAACGTGTAGCCCTCAGAAACTTAAGAAAGGATGAAACCATCGTCGTACTCAAAGCTGATAAGGGACGGGCCACTGTAGTAATGAACCGCAAAGACTACAACAGCAAAATGTTAGAGCACTTGGAAACTAGTGGGAGTTATAGAAAGCTAGCTTCCAGCCCACTTTCTAGGGTTACGAGGGAGGTAAAGAAAGCTATCAAGGGTTCAAACATAGACGAGAGGATTAAGAAACATCTATTGTCGTGCAACAAGATAACGCCTAGGATTTATGGCCTTCCAAATATCCACAAAGACGGGGTTCCTCTCAGACCGATCGTAAACACTATTGCCTCCCCTACCTACCACCTTACGAAATTTGTAGCAAATTTGTTAATCCCACTCGTGGGGAACACAAACTCTTTTATTAAAGACTCCAAGGATTTCATAAAGATCATGAAGGAGGAGAAATTAAAGGCATATGAATTGATTATTAGTTTCGATGTTGTGGGCCTTTTCACCAAAATCCCCCTCAATGAAGCAATACAGATCTTATTTGAAGTTGCAGGTGCAGAAACCGCAAGACTGGCAGAGGTATGTCTCCAGCTTTAGAGGTGAATATTACGAACAAACTAGCGGGGTATCAATGGGGTCCCCTTTGTCTCCAATTGTGGCTAATCTATTTATGGAACATTTCGAAAAGAGGGCCCTTCACTCGTTCCCCTTACAACCCACAAGATGGAAGAGGTATGTGGATGATACGAACATTGTATGGTCCCATGGGGTTAATGAGCTTAGCAAATTTCATGGACTCCTTAATCAACTCTCAGAGGACATAAAGTTTACCATGGAGATAGAGGAGAATGGGAGCATCCCCTTCCTCGATGTACTAATCAAGAAAAACAATGACGGAACCTTAAGCCATGGGGTCTACAGAAAGAAAACCCACTCAGAGAGCTACCTTCATGCTCATGCGCATCACCACCCATCTCATAAAATTGGGGTAATCAACACCCTAGCAATGAGGGTTGTCCGCATATCTGAAAAAGAACACCTTGATAAGGAAAAAGAACATTTAACCTCTGTCTTCAGTAGCCTGGGATATAGGAAGAAAGACATCAATAAGGAAATAAGGAAAGCAAAAGACCAGACTCAACATAAAAAAGAAAGAAAGACTATTAGGGCTTTCCTCCCATACATCCAAGGAGTGACAGACAAAATTGCAAAGGTTTTGAAGAAAAAAGAAGTATGGACGTCTTTTAAGCTGATGGAAACCATGAGACAAAAAATGAGGTCAGTGAAAGACAAAATTGATCGGAATCAATATAAAGGAGTATACAAGATAAATTGCTCTTGTGGAAGAAGCTATATAGGTGAGACAGGATGATCTTTTCAAACAAGGTTAAAGGAGCATGGGGCTGACTTAAGGAAAGAAAGAACAAATACCTCTGCACTAACTGAGCACTCTCTCAAAACAAAATACCACGTCTTCCTGGAGACCACAGAGCTACTCGCAGTAGAGAACCACTACTACAAACGTAGGGTGAGAGAAGCCTTGGAAATCATAAAGCACCCAAACAACTTGAATAGAGATGAAGGACTTGAATTGAGTGATATATGGCTACCTCTGATCACCAAAGAAGGCAATGGATGAAACTAGGTATGTCTTGCAAACCTTCCTTCTCATTACCTCTACGGGTGGAACCAGGGATGCTCTACATACCTTCCTTGTGTTTTTTGAGAATAGTGATATTCATACATAAAGGTGGTGTTCATAACTATTGTAAGATTTATGTAGAAGATTTTGTTGTAAGGAATTTGGAGTGGATGCCTAAATATTATATAGCTGATGAATGGAGTGATGAAGTGAGTGTTTCCTTACCCACTAACAATGCTTTAACAACTACAAACACCATAAGAAGTGACTAAATAAAACAACCAATGATATCACATGGGAAATTAGACACTTTTCATAAGACTTTCAAATCACAACATCACCATGACAGACATGATCCTAAATATAAATTCATTATATAAATATATCCAATATCAATAGTCATAGAAAATATCACCTTTGTTAATAAAGGAAATATTTATCAAATTTTATTGCTCGAATTTTTTTTTTCTTACTAAATTTATATACAAAATAAAAATAAAAGTATTGTATGTAGACATACATATCTTGAAGCTTGAGAGAAGCATTGCCCAAGATAAGTCCAGGTACTATATCATAAAACTATGAAGAGAAAGAAAATTAATATAAATAACATTTTAATAAATTAATATAAATTGGTAATCTTGGGAGACATTTCAAATATATCATAAAAGGAAAAGTAAATTTGTAGGGTTATGCAGACTCTATTGAGTAGGAAGTGCAGTAGACAGAAAGATCACCTTTGGATGCTACATCAGCATAGGATATGTCATGATAGGCTTTATCTATCAGTGTTACGTTCATAGATGAAATTATGGTTTGTACCACCCTCGCCTTTTGTCCGAAAAATCAGTGTATAAATGGACAAAATGCATGTGCACAGTGTTGTCTTGATCAATAATTTATATTCGTATATTTCCTTAAACATTTGAGTACCCCAACTCGGCTCAAGTTGGTTCCTTCACCCGTTCTGCTGCAACTGTCCATCAAAACATATAAAAGAAGTAACAGACAACGATCACAAGGAGGGAATTTCTGATATAACAGTGCAGGTATAAGTAGATATAATTCAGATATAAATATTATTCAGATATAGCTACATAAGAACCAGGAATTCACCTAGAATTAAAATAATCTATTAAATTTCATATTAAAATCGAAAAAAGTTACAAACAAACATATGCATCTATAATTCTGAGAATAAGTTAGACATGTGAAACGCTGTAAATTGTAATTTGTAATTGTAACTTTCATAACCCTTCTAAGAACCTGAAAAAATGGAGGCCTTACATTATTTAGCCATTAATAAACGAAGTGCCCTAATACTCACAAAAAATAGACGCTGGGCAGGGATATGCCCCACAAACATCAGGGACAATTTCTCCAGAAGACATATTTGACCTTGAGGTTTGAAGCATTCCCCTTGTAAAAGAAAATCCCTGACTTTTGATAAGCAGTTTTGGGACCTATACATTTTGGAGTCATGGATTTGATGTGTGATGTTAGCAGCATCACACAGCTTACAGTTGTGAACCACTTTGACAGACACCCCATCCATATACGGGACTGTACTCAATTGCAGCGAATTCAGACTGCAATCCCCCACCACACCTGACTCTGCTGATGTGTAAGATCCGAAATTTGCGAATGTACTATTAATTTTCTTCTCCCACAGAGAATAACAATACATGCAAGATAACAGATCAATTCCTTATCTAACACAAAGATATAATGACAAATCATAACAAAGAGGTCAAATGATGGTTGTATTCAACCCCGTAATCTGAATTCGCAAAGAGGTCAAATGATGATTGTATGCAGACGGAATACAAAGACAAACATTTTCTGAATTCTTGTTGTTGCTTGGGTTGGTCGGGGAGAAGCATGAATTGCTGTTGCTGTTTGCTATTCGCATACTGACTCTACTATTATTGGCTTCTTGACTTTATTATTGGCAACAAGAAGGTTTGAATCGTTTTCTCTTAGTTTATCAAATTATAAAAGAAGGCTAATAAGTATATTTCCAAAAGAAATTAGCAGAGGTGTTGCTGTTTGCTATTCGCATACTGACTCTACTATTATTGGCTTCTTGACTTTATTATTGGCAACAAGAAGGTTCGAATCGTTTTCTCTTAGTTTATCAAATTATAAAAGAAGGCTAATAAGTATATTTCCAAAAGAAATTAGCAGAGGTACTTTCCACAGACAAAAAGCAACCAACTATCCAGAATAAATTTATATACAGAATAAAAATAAAATTAAACGTTCAGGGAAGATTATGCTAACCTTTATACATGAAAGCATTTCATTTAAGAAATTAATAAAGGCCCTTTCCACAGAGGAAAAGCAACCAACTATCCAAAATAAAAGCAAAACACATATATCTGACTAAAAGCAACCAACTATCCAGAATAAAAGCAAAACACATATATCTGATGAAAAGCAACCAACTATCCAGAATAAAAGCAAAACACATATATCAGACGAAAAGCAACCAACTATCCAGAATAAATTTGTATACAGAATAAAAATAAAATTAAACATTCAGGGAAGATTTTGCTAGCCTTTATACACGAGAGCATTTCATTTCATCTTGTGCGCTTCCAAAAGAAATTAATAAAAGTCCTTTCCCAACTATCCAGAATAAATTTATATACAGAATAAAAATAAAAATAAACATTCAGGGAAGATTCTGCTAGCCCTTCATACATGAAAGCATTTCATTTCATCTTGTGCGCCTATTTACTTCGTTTTTCCTTTTTCTTATTTTTCTTTTGTGTGCTGAGCTGCTGCTGCTCCTTTTTGTTTTGTGTGCTCAGCTGCTTCTCCTTGTATGTGCTCAGCTGCTGCTCCAGCTCCTTTCTGTTTTGTGTGCTAGGCAGCTTCTTCTCCTCGTTTCTGTTTTGCGTGCTAGGCTGCTCCTGTTCATAGATAAGAAGAACGTGCCCCGTTATTTTGCACACACTAGAAAACGGTATTAATTCCACTTTGTTGTCGTCCACTTTGTACCACATGTTCTCCCTATCAACCGAGCGCTGCTCGTCACAATAAATGTCATTTGCATACTTAGAAGCTCTTACGTAGGAGATACCATGGTTTATAAATCCTGTGTTTCCTCTGTCGACAACCTCAGAAACCACTACAAGTTTATATTTAGCATTCATTGTTGGAGTAGCCTCTGACTCAGCTAGTTGGCTGAGATCGAGAAATTCGTCAAGAATAATATTAACTCCGCAATTGTGAAAAATCATCCCTGTGTCAAGAATCAAAGTATGCGGAAAATGGGCAACTGTTGTTTGAAATTGTTTTGTGTGGAGAAAGTCCCAAAATGACAATTCGGAGGGGTCGTTGGTACACAGTTGAGCAAATTTGAAAAGATGGTGTATTGAGAAAACTCTAGTGGTGTTATTATCAGCTTCGCCTTCACCTTCATGGACAAACTCCGAAAGCGTGCCTGGATCTGTAAAGAATGTAAGCATGATATGGTTTGCAATTTGTTCATTGTCACGAGATCGAGTTCTGTATTTCCCAGAGAGGTCTTGCTCTAAACCCTTTACGTATCCTTCTTGTATGAGTTGCATAAGGATATAATGCAAAGTAAGTGCGACGTTGCCTCCTGATTCCGGTATGAGTTGCGTAAGGATATAATGCAAAATAACTGCAACATTGCCTCCTCCTTTTCCTTCTTCTAAACCAGGCGGCAACTCCCTCTTCATCAGTTCCTTCATCATTTTGTCAAAACCAGGAGGCAACTCCCTCTCCATACCCGGCGGCAACTCCATCTCCATCAGTTTCCTCATCATTTTCTCAAAACCCTGCGGCAACTCCCTCTCCATCATTTTCTCAAAACCCTCCCTCATTTTCTCAAAACCCGGTGGCAACTCCCTCTCGATCATTTTCCTAAGACCCGGCGGCAACTCCCTCTCCATCATTTTCTCTAAACCCGGCGGCAACTCCCTCTCCATCGTTTTATCAAAACCTGGCGGCAACTCCCTCTCCATCATTTTCTCTAAACCCGGCGGCAACATCCTCTCCATCATTTTCCCAAAACCCGGTGGCAATTCCCTCTCCATTATTTTCTCAAAACCCTCCATCATTTTCTCAAAACCCGGCTGCAACGCCCTCTCCATCATTTTCTCAAAACCCGGTGGCAACTTCCTCTCCATCATTTTCGCAAAACCCGGCGGCAATTCCCTCTCCATTTTCTCAAAACTCGGCGGCAAGTCCCTCTCCATCATTTTCCCAAAACCCGGCGGCAATTCCCTCTCCATCATTTTCTCAAAACCCTCCATCATTTTCCCAAAACCTGGCGGCAATTCCCTGTCCAACATTTTCTCAAAACCCGGCGGCCTCTCCATCACTTTGTACAAGTCCCTCTTCACCATTGTTTCAATGCGAATTAAGTGTTCCTCAGCGATCACAGGCTTCCTTAAACGGTGATAATCAGACATCTTAGGCCTCCGTCTATGTAGGAAGAAGAAATGGATTAAGGCCGTCATGGAGTCATCTGGTATGCAGTAGAGGGGAGAGTCTGGATCTGGCAGATTCATGAATGCTCTCCTTGTGGCCTCCATGCTTAATATGCATTGCATGACTACAGATAGATAACACGTTCCAGATTTATTGTGAACCCCAAGACAAACCAAGTCGTAACTATTTTCATTTTGCAGATTCGCATTAACATCTCCCAGAGTGTTTGCCTGCATGTTTGCCATGTCTTCCTTTCTTTTCGCGGATCTCTTGCTGTACTCTTCCTTTCTTTTTGCGTATCTCTTGCTGCTGCTGTCAGATATCAGGTAAGAGACCGTTCTTTGGTAGAGAGACCAGAGACGTAATGTAGAAATAGATTACAACACTCTAATAGATTGACGCAAATATATTTGATCTTTTTTATTATTACTATATTTATATAGGTGTTTACGTGTTTCGAAGTTACGAAGGAAGCAGGGCCGACGTCCATGGGAGATCACTTTTAATTAAAAATATCTTGAAACGGGTAAATAATTGAATGGAAACTACGTCTCACCGGATACTCTACTTGAGACATTAATACATTAATAGAGAATATTATAAAAATCTACCTTATTTTATGGATTTAGTTGATGATTTTTAGTTAATAAAAAATAATAGAGAATATTATAAAAACCCACTGGATATTCTACTTGGGATATTAATAGACAATATTATAAAAACCCACCTTATTTTATGGATTTAGTTGATGATTTTAAGTTAATAAAAAATAATAGAGAATATTATAAAAACCCACCTTATTTTATGGATTTAGTTGATGATTTTGAGTTAATAAAAAATAATAGAGAATATTATAAAAACCCACCTTATTTTATGGATTTAGTTGATGATTTTGAGTTACATGCACATGGATATATGTCTTGGCCCATGATTTTAGTTTTCCAGGTTCCAAGGATATGGTTATAATAGCTATAAATCCCTTGTTTGGTCTCCCTTGTTCATTTGACATATATTTATTGTTATAGTGCTCTAGGTTTGTTGGCTTGTGTTAGAGGTCTTAATTTTTTCATTGGTGATCATACACCAATATCCTTAGAAGATATCATGGATCTAGCTTTGGGTATTATTATTTTATTTGGTGACAATTTGGAGCCATAGCTTTGTATAATAGAGACCCACTCACCTTGTAATGGCTGAGTTGGAGATATTCTCTTATGTTTTTCCTGTTCTTGTTTACTTGTGAATGTTATGAAGTAAAGGGTTTTTCTATACACCTGCAACAACATTGTATGGCAATAAAGGACTTTTTTTTTGTAAAGCTACAAAATTCTATTAATCAAAGAGAGTCCAAAATACATGAGTTTTTACAAACTGTGGTGGCTTGAGAGAGTGAAGCCACCAACTAGAAAACTTGAAGATATGAAAATGATACCGATAAAAATTACATAGATCATGTCTTGAGTGGGTAGTCCAGGCCATTATAGTAAAACACAGCTGTCTATGTAAACCTTTGAAACTATAATCTAAAAACCTAGTAAACATAGTAAGAAAGAAAAGCTGGAAAACACAAGGAGCGGCTAGAGCCTTCTTAGCTGTATGCATCTGCAGGGGCATTTACGACCAAAGCATGTGTGTCAACAACACTCTCTTCCAGGATGGGGCACGGAGGATACTCCTCTTCGACCGATGCATTCACCGATAGCTTCACAGGGAGGGGTGTGGTCTTTCCGAAGGGAGTGAACCCCTGGTCACCGGGGACATGCTTGGACAGAACAAGACCCGTGGCGGTTGAGATGGGGAATACTAATGGCTCCTTCCCTTTGAACAGGATCGCTTGAACATGTTCACTTTTCCCCACCGCGGATGAGGGGCCACTGAAACCATCTTTACCAGTGTTGGTGTGCAGAGGGTGCCTGCTAGGAGTATAAGACTGCCAATTGAAGGTGTTATCCCTAAAGTTTGCACCCTAACTGCTTGGGTCAAAGCTTAAGGAAATCTTGAATGTAGATATAAGATAACTAAACAATAACTCTATTAGTTTTGGTGGCAGATGAATATACGATAGAGATTAGACAACTCAAAAGTCAAGTAACAGGGAGTACATTGGTTTCAGTATTTAAACAAGGATAGAAAATGACTGTGAGAATAACTTTATGAATATAAAAGCTCAGGTTCTATCTTAGAATAACGGCATAGTTATATGCGAATCAAAAGAATCACAGCATAAAATGTTAAGACCATGCATAGACAGAATATTGACAGCATACACTTGTTAGGAACCCATGTCTTTACTTTGTTAGTATGTTGTTGTTTGACGCATATGCTTTGTAAGTTGTCCCATAGTATTTGTTGATCAATAGTTTGTGTTATTGTTGTTGGCGCATATGCTTTGTAAGTTACCCATAGTATTGTTGATCCATAGTTTGTAGTGGCCCATGGTTTTGACCCATAGTATTCGCGTCTGGACTTAGTATATAAGTATGTGTTGAGACCTATGAAGGCACCATGAAGTTAATTGTATTGAGCTTGCTCATAGGAGGTTGCCCCCTCGAAGTGGCCTGTGATCAATATAATAGTGATTCTGAGTTCTGTCATTTCTGCTATTTCGCATATTCGTATTAATTAATTGTTGCAAGTGCATCACAACACTTCATTAATTAAAATAGAAAAGGCTCGAAGATCATAATCCATTTCAAAGACAATCATTTCTGATCAATATGGAAATAAAGACCACATACATTCCTACAAATTTCTGTATCAAACTGTACTGACCCCTACCACAGCCCTCTCGGCTGGAGCTCTCCTTTTTCCTTTACAATTCATAGAATTTATAAAAAAATAAAATAAACTATTACCATTTTTTAGGGAACAAATGATAATAAGAATCTAAAATACAAATCTTGAACCGTTGCAAAAAATCTCGAATTTGATGGAGTTGCTGACTGATGAATCCTCTACCACTTGTGTGTTGAATTTTCTTTTTGGCTGTGGGCTTTATGCTTGGAAATATGGAATGAAGTTTTATCCAAGATTTTCAACTATTACCTCAATCGTGGAATTGCTAGACATCTAGGTTTTTTGCAGAACTCTGTAGCTTCCAGGTTCTCATTTTGACACTTGTATTGATGCGTGGTGTAAGCTTAGAATGAAAGTTGCATGATATCTTTTGAATAATTACTGGATTATGGAACTGTAATGGTACCACCTAGACGCAGCACTGCGTTTTCATTCTTGAGCAGTCTCCTTTAAACACCTGTTCAATTTATACCTTATCTGTTGATTCTTTGCCTTCAAATACCCTGTCACTTGTGACTTTCTTTTTTGGAAATGTTGAAGATGATCCCTTCTATCATCTCTAAATCGAAGCCTTAATGTAACAATAATTACTTAATCACTTAACCATTTATTTTGCTGAATTGAATGGTGCCCTTCTTTGTTGACAATGAAAATGATGAACATGCTATTCATAAGCTTCAAAAATTTACAATCAATGGTATTGATCAGCACTCCTGGATGGAGTTTGCAAGAACTGGACTTATTTGCTTTTGGATAATTATATGACCAATTGTATCAATAAGCATATTTGCAGTTTCAATCGTGATGTTCAAATATGAGAAACAACTCAATCCTATGACTGGAATGGAACTTCATTGATCCTCCTTTCATCTTTGCCAGGGCCTTTTAAGTGTGTCTCGATTTCAACAATTGCAGATTCACAAACATCATAGTTAGTTTGTTGTTTATTTTAGAGCAAGAGATGATGAATCATTGCAAGTCTGCATATACTCATTTTTTGACAAAAATGCTTCAGACTAATAGTTGCAATCGCGATGAAAATGAGAGGAACATAGCAGTCGACCATTGAATTACACTCAGTACCGAAAACACCAAGTTTTGATCAAGTTTTACATTAATTAATTATTGCAGGTTCATCACATGTTGCAAGGAAAGATTGTGCCCTAGTTGATGCTAGTCATCCTCGCAAAGACATCAAAAGGGACAATTTTTTTTAATCAACTAAGACATGATCTATGTAATTTTGATCGGTATGATTTTTATATATTTCTTTCTTGTTTACTTGTGAATGTTATGAAGTAAAGGGTTTTTCTATACACCTGCAACAACATTGTATGGCAATAAAGGACTTTCTTTTTGTAAAGCTGCAAAATTCTATTAATCAAAGAGAGTCCAAAATACATGAGTTTTTACAAACTGTGGTGGCTTGAGAGACTGAAGCCACCAACCAGAAAACTTGAAGATATAAAAATGATACCGATCAAAATTACATAGATCATGTCTTGAGTAGGTAGTCCAAGACATTATAGTAAAACACAGCTGTCTGTGTAAACCTATGAAACTACAATCTAAAAACCTAGTAAACATAGTAAGAAAGAAAAGATGGAAAACACAAGGAGTGGCTAGAGCCTTCTTATTTGTATGCATCTGCAGGGGCATTTACGACCAGAGCATGTGTGTAAACAACACTCTCTTCCAAGATGGGGTAGGGAGGATACTCCTCTTCGACCGAGGCATTCACCGACAGCTTCACAGGGAGGGGTGTGGTCTTTCGGAAGGGCGTGAACCCCTGGTCACCGGGGACATGCTTGGATAGAACAAGACCCATGGCGGTTGAGATGGGGAATAATAATGGCTCCTTCCCTTTGAACGGGATCGCTTGAACATGTTCACTTTTCCCCACCGCGGATGAGGGGCCACTGAAACCATCTTTACCAGTGTTGGTGTGCAGAGGGTGCCTGCTAGGAGCATAAGACTGCCAATTGAAGGTGTTATCCCTAAAGTTTGCACCCTGACTGCTTGGGTCAAAGCTTAAGGAAATCTTGAATGTAGATATAAGATAACTCAACAATAACTCTATTAGTTTTGGTGGGAGATGAATATACGATAGAGATCAGACAACGCAAAAGTCAGGTAACAGGGAGTACATTGGTTTCAGTATTTAAACAAGGATAGAAAATGACTGTGAGAATAACTTTATGAATATAAAAGCTCGGGTTCTATCTTAGAATAAGGGCATAGTTATATGCGAATCAAAAGAATCACAGCATAAAATGTTAAGACCATGCATAGACAGAATATTGACAGCATACACTTCATTAATTAAAATAGAAAAGGCTCAAAGATCATAATCCATTTCAAAGACAATCATTTCTGATCAATATGGAAATAAAGACCACATACATGCCTGCAAATTTCTGTATCAAACTGTACTGGCCCCTACCTCAGCCCTCTCGGCTGGAACTCTCCTTTTTCCTTTACAATTCATAGAATTTGTACAAAAATAAAATAAACTATTACCATTTTTTAGGGAACAAATGATAATAAGAATCCAAAAATAAATACAAATCTTGAACCATTGCAAAAAATCTCGAATTTGATGGAGTTGCTGACTAATGAATCCTCTGCCACTTGTGTGTTGAATTTTCTTTTTGGTTGCGGGCTTTATGCTTGGAAATCTGGAATGAAGTTTTAACCAAGATTTTCAAGTATTACCTCAATCGTGGAATTGCTAGACATCTAGGTTTTTTACAGAACTCTGTAGCTGCCAGGTTCTTGTTTTGACACTTGTATTGATACATGGTGTGAGCTTAGAATGAAAGTTGGATGATATCTTTTGAATACTTACTGACATATGGAACTGTAATGGTACCACCTGGACGCAGCACTGCGTTTTCATTCTTGAGAAGTCTCCTTTAAACACCTGTTCAATTTCTACCTTATATGTTGATTCTTTGCCTTCAAATACCCTGTCACCTATGGCTTTCTTTTTTGGAAATGTTGAAGATGACCCCTTCTATCATCTCTAAATCGGAGCCTTAATGTAACAATAATTACTTAATCACTTAACCACGTATTTTGCTGAATTGAATGGCGCCCTTCTTTGTTGACAATGAAAATGATGAACACGCTATTCATAAGCTTCAAAAATTTACAATCAATGGTATTGATCAGCACTCCAGGATGGGGTTTGCAATAATTGGACTTATTTGCTTTTGGATAATTAGATGACCAATTGTATCAATAAGTATATTTGCAGTTTCAATCGTGATGTTCAAATCTGAGAAAAAACTCAATCCTCTGACTGGAATGGAACTTCATTGATCCTCTTTTCATCTTTGCCAGGGTCTTTTAAGTGTGTCTCGATTTCAACAATTGTAGATTCACAAACATCATAGTTAGTTTGTTGTTTATTTTAGAGCAAGAGATGATGAATCACTGCAAGTTTGCATATACTCATTTTTTGACAAAAATGCTTCAGACTAATAGTTGCAATCGCCATGAAAATGAGAGGAACATAGCAGTCGACCATTGAATTACACTCAGTACCGAAAACACCAAGTTTTGAACAAGTTTTGCATTAATTAATTATTGGAGGTTCATCACATGTTGCAAGGAAATATTGTGCCTTGGTTGATGCTAGTCATCCTCGCAAAGACAACAAAAGGGTCAATTTTTTTAATCAACTAAGACATGATCTATGTAATTTTGATCAATATCATTTTTATATCTTTCTTTCTTGTTTACTTGTGAATGTTATGAACTAAAGGGTTTTTCTATACACCTGCAACAACATTGTATGGCAATAAAGGACACTTTTTTTTGTAAAGCTGCAAAATTCTATTAATCAAAGAGAGTCCAAAATACATGAGTTTTTACAGACTGTGGTGGCTTGAGAGACTGAAGCCACCAACTAGAAAACTTGAAGATATAAAAATGATACTGATCAAAATTATATAGATCATGTCTTGAGTAGGTAGTCTAGGCCATTATAGTAAAACACAGCTGTCTGTGTAAACCTGTGAAACTATAATCTAAAAACCTAGTAAACATAGTAAGAAAGAAAAGCTGGAAAACACAAGGAGTGGCTAGAGCCTTCTTAGTTGTATGCATCTGCAGGGGCATTTATGACCAGAGCATGTGTGTCAACAACACTCTCTTATAGGATGGGGCAGGGAGGATACTCCTCTTCGACCGAGGCATTCACCGATAGCTTTATAGGGAGGGGTGTGGTCTTTCAGAAGGGCGTGAACCCCTGGTCACCGGGGACATGCTTGGACAGAACAAGACCCGTGGCGGTTGAGATGGGGAATACTAATGGCTCCTTCCCTTTGAACGGAATCGCTTGAACATGTTCACTTTTCCCCACCGCGGATGAGGGGCCACTGAAACCATCTTTACCAGTGTTGGTGCGCAGAGGGTGCCTACTAGGAGCAGAAGACTGCCAATTGAAGGTGTTATCCCTAAAGTTTGCACCCTGACTGCTTGGGTCAAAGCTTAAGGAAATCTTGAATGTAGATATAAGATAACTAAACAGTAACTCTATTAGGTTTGGTGGTAGATGAATATACGATAGAGATCAGACAACTCAAAAGTCAGGTAACAAGGAGTACATTGGTTTCAGTATTTAAACAAGGATAGAAAATGACTGTGAGAATAACTTTATGAATATAAAAGCTTAGGTTCTATCTTAGAATAAGGGCATAGTTATATGCGAATCAAAAGAATCACAACATAAAATGTTAAGACCATGCATGGATAGAATATTGACAGCATATACTTCATTAATTAAAATAGAAAAGGCTCAAAGATCATAATGCATTTCAAAGACAATCATTTCTGATCAATATGGAAATAAAGACCACATACATGCCTGCAAATTTCTGTATCAAACTATACTGACCCCTACCCCAGCCCTCTCGGCTGGAACTCTCCTCTTTCCTTTAAAATTCATAGAATTTATACAAAAATAAAATAAACTATTACCATTTGTTAGGGAACAAATGATAATAAGAATCTAAAAATAAATACAAATCTTGAACCATTGCAAAAAATCTCGAATTTGATGGAGTTGTTGACTAATGAATCCTCTGTCACTTGTGTGTTGAATTTTCTTTTTGGCTGCGGGTTTTATGCTTGGAAATCTGGAATGAAGTTTTATCCAATATTTTCAACTATTACCTCGATCGTGGAATTGCTAGACATCTAGGTTTTTTGCAGAACTCTGTAGCTGCTAGGTTCTCATTTTGACACTTGTATTGATGCGTGGTGTGAGCTTAGAATGAAAGTTGGATGATATCTTTTGAATACTTACTGGCATATGGAACTGTAATGGTACCACCTGGACATAGCACTGCATTTTCATTTTTGAGCAGTCTCCTTTAAACACCTGTTCAATTTCTACCTTATTTGTTGATTCTTTGCCTTCAAATACCCTGTCACTTGTGACTTTCTTTTTTGGAAATGTTGAAGATGATCCCTTCTATCATCTCTAAATCAGAGCCTTAATGTAACAATAATTACTTAATCACTTAACCGCGTATTTTGCTGAATTGAATGGCGCCCTTTTTTGTTGACAATGAAAATGATGAACACACTATTCATAAGCTTCAAAACTTTACAATCAATGATATTGATCAGAACTCCTGGATGGGGTTTGCAAGAACTGGACTTATTTGCTTTTGGATAATTATATGACCAATTGTATCAATAAGCATATTTGCAGTTTCAATTGTGATGTTCAAATCTGAGAAAAAACTCAATCCTCTGACTAGAATGGAACTTCATTGATCCTCTTTTGATCTTTGCCAGAGTCTTTTAAGTGTGTCTCGATTTCAACAATTGCAGATTCAGAAACATCATAGTTAGTTTTTTGTTTATTTTAGAGCAAGAGATGATGAATCACTGCAAGTCTGCATATACTCATTTTTTGACAAAAATGCTTCAGACTAATAGTTGCAATCGCCATGAAAATGAGAGGAACATAGCAGTCGACCATTGATTTACACTCAATACCGAAAACACCATGTTTTGAACATGTCTGATGTAATGCAACCAAAACCTGTTCCTGAGTTGTGTTCTGATTGACCTGCATTCAATGAGGGGATATTTCTGCCCATACCTAACCTGTATTGTAAGTCATTTTTGTTCTGGCAGCATTACAAGCGATCAACCAAAAGTTTTCAATGGTGTGGGCATAGAGCTAATTCTTACTATAAAAGTATGAAAAAGGGTAGGACTTATTGTGCACTATGCTTGGAAATCAAATCCAGCAGGAGGAACATAAAAGTTTGGAAGTATTTTAGTGACTATTTCTAGGATACAAATCAAGAGATAACATCTGGCCTCGTCTGGGGATGGCATGCTCCCTGCGAGCTGCCAAGAACTTGCAGACCTGTGCCTTATACATTGGGATATACAGTGAACTCTTCAATCAACCCCTGAAAACTTCTAAAATCTGCCACCACTTAATCAAACAAAATAATTGATAAACCTGCTAAAAATCTGATCACATTGTGAAAACTGCAAAAAGCAAATGCTCATGGATGAGCTTATGTATCCACACTTCTACTCTAATCCCGCTGAGATCAAGTTGATCATGTGTAACTCCATTTCCAATGAAACCAGATTAAGAACTGACTCAGGAATTGAACACTTGAAATATGCTTCAGTAAGATAAAGATTGAAGAATTTGCAGGAATCTCATCATGAATCTACAACCCATATTTACAGATGAACAAAACTGAATGGATGGAGTTAATAAAAACCTCAAGATAAGCGGCTACTGGATCATAAAAGTAATTAAAAACCATGTTTTGATCAGATATCCCTATTTCTTCTTCAAGATAAGCAAGTTGCCTTTGGATACTGACCTCACTATCTCCATAAAGCGATCTTTTTCACAATCATTTGAAAACCACTTTCTACTTTCTAAGATATGCTAATTTAATTCTTCATTCAAAGCCATGCACATATCTTCAAAAATGGTTGGAACAACAGCAGTAATACTATCATCTTGAGAAGTCTTTTCTGACAACAAACTTTCATATTCTAACTCAAATGCTTTTAAAAGCTTCTTCAAAAAATCAATTTTGTCTTCTTCACTATAAATGTTATCAGAATCTAAATAAGAAAACAAATCTTTGTCCCATTCATCATCAGAATAATTACTCATCCATTCTTGAAAACCTTGAAGAAAAACATGATCTACCTCAAACCATGTTGTCTTGGTACAGGAAGTAACTCGCTCAGAAACTGAATCTGCCATTTTGAAACCAGTGGAGTCACCAGGTGAATATCGCAGCCACTATGTCACTAGCCTTTGTTCACCATCAAAGTCTAGATATATTCGTTGTCGTACATCCCAGGGAAGTATGCCTTCGTTCCTCCGTCCCCAGCAATGGCGCCAAAAGATGTTATCCCTAAATTTTGCACGCTTACTGCTTGGTTCAAAGCTTAAGGAAATCTTGAATGTAGATATAAGATAACTAAAGAGTAACTCTATCATTTTTGGTGGCAAATGAATATACGACAGAGATCAGACAACTCAAAAGTCAGGTAACAAGGAGTACATTGGTTTCAGTATTTAAACAAGGATAGAAAATGACTATGAGAATAACTTTATGAATATAAAAGCTCAGGTTCTATCTTAGAATAAGGGCACAGTTATATGCGAATCAAAAGAATCACAACATAAAATATTAAGACCATGCATAGACAGAATATTGACAGCATACACTTCAGTAATTAAAATAGAAAAGGCTCAAAGATCATAATCCATTTCAAAGACAATCATTTCTGATCAATATGGAAATAAAGACCACATTCATGCCTGCAAATTTCTGTATCAAACTGTACTGACCCCTACCTCATCCCTCTTGGCTAGAACTCTCCTTTTTCCTTTACAATTCATAGAATTTATACAAAAATAAAATAAACTATTACCATTTTTTAGGGAACAAATGATAACAAGAATCTAAAAATAAATACAAATCTTGAACCGTTGCAAAAAATATCGAATTTGATGGAGTTGTTGACTGATGAATCCTCTGCCACTTGTGTGTTGAATTTTATTTTTGGCTGTGGGCTTTATGCTTGGAAATATGGAATGAAGTTTTAACCAAGATTTTCAACTATTACCTCAGTCGTGGAACTGCTAGACATCTAGGTTTCTTGCAGAACTCTATAGTTGCCAAGTTCTCGTTTTGACACTTGTATTGATGTGTGGCGTGAGCTTAGAATGAAAGTTGGATGATATCTTTTGAATACTTACTGGCATATGGAACTGTAATGGTACCACCTGGATGGAGCACTGCGTTTTCATTCTTGAGCAGTCTCCTTTAAACACCTGTTCAATTTCTACCTTATTTGTTGATTCTTTGCCTTCAAATACTCTATCACTTGTGACTTTCTTTTTTGGAAATGCTGAAGATGATCCCTTCTATCATCTCTAAATCGGAGCCTTAATGTAACAATAATTACTTAATCACTTAACCACGTATTTTTCTGAATTGAATGGCGCCCTTCTTTGTTGATAATGAAAATGATGAACACGCTATTCATAAGCTTCAAAACTTCACAATCAATGGTATTGATTAGCACTCCTGGACGGGGTTTGCAAGAACTGGACTTATTTGTTTTTGGATAATTATATGACCAATTGTATCAATAAGCATATTTGCAATTTCAATCATGACGTTCAAATCTGAGAAAAAACTCAATCCTTTGACTGGAATGGAACTTCATTGATCCTCTTTCATCTTTTCCAGGGTCTTTCAAGTGTGTCTCGATTTCAACAATTGCAGATTCACAAACATCATAGTTAGTTTGTTGTTTATTTTAGAGCAAGAGATGATGAATCACTGCAAGTCTGCATATACTCATTTTTTGACAAAAATGCTTCAGACTAATAGTTGCAATCACCACGAAAATGAAAGGAATATAGCAGTCGACCATTGAATTACACTCAGTACCGAAAACACCAAGTTTTGAACATGTCTGATGCAATGCAACCAAAACCTGTGCCTGAGTTGTGTTCTGATTGACCTGCATTCAATGAGGGGATATTTCTGCCCATACCTAACCTATATTGTAAGTCATTTTTGTTCTGGAAGCATTACAAGCAATCAACCAAAAGTGTTCAATGGTGTGGGCATAGAGCTGATTCTTACTATAGAAGTATGAAAAAGGGCAGGACTTATTGTGCACTGTGCTGGAAAATCAAATCCAACAGGAGGAACATAAAAGTTTGGAAGTATTTCAGTGACTATTTCTAGGATACAAATCAAGAGATAACAGAAGGTGCTTTGCAAACTGGCCAGAAAAACTTCCATGTTGGGCAGGGTGGCCTTCAGATTCTGGGTGTCATTTTTGGTGGTGGCCCAATTGGTAAGCAGGTATTCCATCAGCATCCCAAGCATGTTCTTAAATAGCCAGTAGGGGTCAATTTGCTTACTAGGGTGTTCAGTGGAGAGGCGGTCAACTATTAGCCTGACCTCCCAATTATCGATCAAGAGATGGACGAGGACTGAGACCTACTCCCTGTTGAATATGGTTGTCATTGATGTCAAAGGAGTTCAGTAATGACAAAGGAATAACCAAGGACATGTTGGCAGAGTGAACTTAGTGAATGACAAAGGAATAACAAAGAGAGTAATGACATGACCTCTATGATGATGTGGCAGACATGATGACATGGTATGGCATGTATGATGATGTGGCAGATATGATGACATGATATGGAATGTATGATGATGTGGCATGAAGTTCAAAATACATCTAATGGTGTTTTGGTGCTATCAGGAAGTCATTGTTGCTTTCTGACATCGATCTGGAAACATATGGCAATTTGGTGAAAATCAGAAATTGACTAAGTATGGAAAAATTAGTCAAAATTGGTCTAAGAGAATGCTCGCCATAATTCATGGTTTGACTAAAATTCCTGCACCATGATACCAGGCGATAGCTTGTTGAAGTGGCTATCTATTCATGATATCAATTTTCCTTAATCACTTCTAAGGAGAAAATTATATGTTTGCCAAAACAAGGTTTTGCACCAGAGAAAGTAAAATGACCTAAATAGTCTTAGGAAAATGCCCGCCATAAATCATAGGTTAAAGTAAATTCTTGTAGCATATGGTCAGGATGTAGTCTGTTGATTTGTCTACCTGACCATTGTCTCAGTTTTCATTAAGCATGTCTGAAGAAAAAGTTATGGATCTGCCAAAAGAGGGTTTCAGAATAAAAGGCTTTGGAGAAAGTCCTGAAAATGACTAAGTGTTGGAAAACTGGCTCAGGTGGCCTTGGGAAAATGCTCGTCATACCTCATGGGAGGATGATAAAATTATTTGAAACTATCATGTTGTATCTTGTTGAAGAGGCTATCCTACCATGGTATCAGTTCTCAAAAAGAGTGTTTGATGACAAAGCTAAAGGTCTTCCAAAATAGTGTTTTAAGCAGATTGGACCAAGTCTAGGAAAGTGCAAAAATTGTTTAAGTGTAAAATCACTAAAACTTTCTGAGTGGCCTCAGGGAAATGCCCGCCTTATCTCATAGGATGATGAGAAAAATAATATGAAAGTGTTAGGCTCTAGTATGTTGGTTGGTGCATCCGACTATGGTCTCATATGGTCCAAAAAGTCTCTGAGAAGAAAGATATGGATCTGCAAAAGTGCTTCCTAGCCAGATTAGCACTACTTTAGTAAAATTCTCGCCGAGGAGAGAGAAAGAGGTTACAGAAGAGAAGATTTGCATGGTTGGATTTAGTATGATATTCCTCACACTGTGGATGCCTCACTTTCCAAGTTTGATGAAAAAATAAAATCACCTTGGCGACCTAGGGTTTGTCAATTTTGTCTAAGTGTCGAATTAGCAGTTTGGAAGACCACCTGAAAATGCCTGCCAGATGTTGGGTGTGTGTCAATTGGGTCATCAAATGACATGATCTTGTTCATCATTGAAGTATCTATCCATTCATGCTTGTAGTTTTTTGTATGGTGATCACATGAGGGAGAAATCAATCTTCCAAAGGAGAAGAAAACATCGTTCCACATATGAAGAAAACATTTTGACTATGTCAAAAACACATGGTTAATGAGGAATTTGGAGATGCCCACAAGGAGGTGTTCATGAGCTTATAAAATCCATCAGCTGGCAAAGTCTTTTCCTTTGATGAGATGGTCATCTAGTCTAGGTTCATATTCTCCTTTGGAGTTCACACATGCGAATTAGAAGCTTGCCAAAATAAGAAGAAGTTTGTTTTGATGTTCAAAACTAAGTTGATAAGGCATTTATATATGCCCTCCAAAAATTGTCTTCATGATGATAAATTTATCAGAGGGCATGGGGTTGTCCCTTGATGAACTAGCTATCTAGCCATGTAGTCATATTGCTATTTGGTACTCACACGTGCGAAATATCAACCTACCAAAATAGGTAAAAAATATTATTTTGCATATTGAGAACAAAAGAAAATTTGTCTAAGTGTTGAAAAGGGGCTTAAGGTTAAAGCCCGCATGGGGGTTAGTTATACTCTCAAGTGCTTATGGGATGCCCGCAAAGGCTTAAGGGTAATACCCACAGGAGCATGTCGTAGGCCCATGTGCCTGCAGGCAAGTGGAAATGCCTGCAAACAGGCCTAAAGATGCCCGCAAGGGTTTTCGCATGCTCCTAGGTGCTGAAGATAAACCCGGAGGGAAAAAATTTAAGCCCGCAGATGCTTAAGGAAGCACATAGGCATTAAATGAAGGAAGCCTGTGAAAGCCTGAAGCATGCCCGGAGGTGAAGAATGAATGAATCCTGCAGGTGAAGAATGGATGAAGCCCGCATGCTAGAGATGAAGGAAGCTTGGATAATGCCCGCAGGTTTGAAGGGTTCGCCATGAGAGGAAGAGAGCTTGTAGACCAGAAATGATCAGAGAAAGTTTTTAATTAATTATTTAATTAAAAATCATTAATAAACAGAGATTTTAGGAGGCATCGGGATGAAAGAGCATGAGTTCAGTCTATAAGTGTAAGTGTTAAACCTTAACAGTGAAGTACAAACTTATATTGATTCTTAAGCATTAACAGAAAATACACAATGGCATGCACATAACATAGATATTTTCACCTGGAAACCCTTAACCGGGAAAAAACTAGCAAAACTTAGAGCCACACTGCTCCTTTTCATTATATGTTTATTCAACCATTTACAATACAATATATGGTATTCCGAAGCATCTAAAACCCTAATTCGTTTACCCGAAATTAGGTTACAACCCTAATCCCTTTTACCGGGATTAGATAGAGTACTACTGGGGAGGTGATCATGTTGTACATGCAGCGACCATGTGAAGAGATATAACATACCCAACATTCTCCCACTTGTTGTTCTCTTCACATACAGGAGAAATTTATGACTTCAACAATTTAGGGCAACAATGCCCATGTTCTCTTTACACCAAGAGAACTTCTAAGTACTCACTGACTTTGTCAAAGAGTCTGCAACATTTACCAAAGTGTCAACCTTCTCCAGCAACACTTTGTTTTGTTCAACCATGTCTCTGACTAAATGGTATTGCACATCACTGTGCTTTGTCCTCGAGTGATAAGCAGGGTTATTTTCCAGAAATATTGCACTTGAGCTATCACAGCCAATCTTTACTGCATTCTGAACAAAACCAATACCTGAACACAATCTTTGCAACCATACAGCTTCCTTACTTGCATGGTTAGCTGCCATGTATTCAGCTTCTATAGTTGAGAGTGCAACTATAGCTTGTCTTCTACTCATCCAACTGATTGCTCCTCCAAATAGATTAAAAACATGGCCACTTGTAGATCTTCTGTGATCAAGATCTCCAACTCATTCAGCATCAGCAAATCCTTGTATATCTATCTCTTTGTTTAGACCGGGTCTTCCTTGGTAGCAGATTGCAAAATTTGTAATGCCACGCAAATACCTGAAGACCCTCTTTACTGCAGTCCAATGTTCCTTTCCTGGTTTTGACATGTATCTACTCAAAACTCCCATTGCATGGGCTATATCTGGTCTAGTACAGACCATGGCATACATCAGACTGCTAACTGCACTAGCATAGGGAACATGAGACATGTCCCCTACCTCTTCTTGTGTCGTGGGACACTGTTCTGCAGATAACCTTACACCTACAGGAATGGGCACCTTCACTGGTTTGCTTTCCTGCATATTAAATCTCTTCAATATCGTTTCAACATATTTCCTCTGATTTAACCAGAGTTTCCTGTTTTCACGATCTCTTTTTATTTCCATGCCCAAAATAAAATTTGCAGCACCAAGATCTTTCATGTCAAATTCAGATGACAACTGATTTTTGACATCCTTTATGATTTCCTTGTTGTTTCCAATTAGCAACATATCATCAACATACAATATTACATAAATAAAATGATCACCAGTTAGCTTAAAATAAACACAGTGATCAGCTTTGCTTCTTGAGAAACCAAGTCCCAGTATATAAGTATCAAATTTTTGATACCACATTCTTGGAGATTGTTTCAATCCATAGAGAGATTTTTTCAGCTTACAGACAAGCTCCTTTCTTCCTTTCACCGCAAACCGTTCTGGTTGCTTCATATAGATCTCTTCATTAAGATTTCCATGTAGGAAAGCTATCTTTACATCCATCTGTTCTACTTCAAGGTCAAAAACAACAGAAATAGATAGAAGAAATCTAATAGAAGTCAAATTTGCAACAGGTGAAAAAATCTCACCAAAATCGATGCCCTCAATTTGGGAATAACCTTTCGCTACTAGTCGAGCCTTGTACTTCTCCACTTTACCTGCTGCATTTAACTTCTTCTTGAATACCCATTTGCTTCCAACAGGATTTCTTCCTTCTGGCAACTCAACCAGATCCCATGCCTCATTTTTGTCCAAGGCATCCATTTCTTCTATCATGGCCTTCTTCCATAGTTTATTATCTTCTGAATCCATTGCCTCTTTAGCAGTTCTAGGATCATCATCAATAATAGATAACACACAATTAGAACGAAAATCAGGGGGGATTGTACCTTTCAACTTGCCTTCTTACTCGGTCAGATCTCCTCAATACCAGAGTCTGTGGATCCGCCTTTTCATCTAATTCAGACGATTCTGCCTCCTCATCTGATTCAGACGAATCTGGTTCCTCAAAAGAATCACATCTTTCATCCTTGATATCAAAGTGTAGCTTCTCTGAATCCTTTTCCTTTTTTACATCCTTAATCTTGGAAGTGCTTTCAACTTCTCTGAAGATCACATCTCAACTGTAAACTGTTTGCCTTTTTACTGGGTTCCACAGCTTGTAACCTTTCACTCCATCCTTGTAACCAATGAAGATACATTTTTCCGCTTTATTATCCAACTTGCTCCTTTTCTCCTTTGGAACATGTACAAACGCATCACACCCAAACACTCTGATATGAGAGAGAGAGGGTTTCTTACCGGTCCAAACCTCATGAGGTGTCTTGTCAACCAATGCTGATGTGGGTGTCCTATTCACTAAGTAACACGCAGTGTCAACAACTTCTGCCCAGAATTGTTGTGTTAGCCCTGCACCACTGAGCATACTCCTTGCCTTTTCCATCAATGTCCTGTTCATCCTTTCTGCAACCCCATTCTGTTGAGGTGTGTATGGAGTAGTCTTTTTCCTTGCTATTCCACACGTTTTACAGAACTCCTCAAATTCACTTTCACGGAATTCTCCACCGTTTTCTGTTCTGAGTACTTTTATTTTCTTTTCAGTTTGATTCTCTACAAGAGCCTTAAATTCTTTGAATCTTTTAAAAACCTCATATTTCTTACACAGGAAATAAATCCAAGTTTTCCTTGAGAAATCATCAATAAATGAAACATAATACACAGATTTACCAAGTGATGGAACAGGCACAGGTCCAAAAACATCATTGTGTATTAACTCTAAGATTCCTTTAGCTCTTACAACACCAGATGAGAATCTTACCCGATTTTTTTTACCATATAAGCAATGTTCACAGAAATCAAAATCTAATGTGAAATCAGACATGCCTTCAGCCATACTTTTACCTTGTAATAGTCGAAGACCCTTCTCTCCAATATGTCCCAGCCTTCGATGCCATAGCGATGTCTTCTCACTAGAGACAGTAAGGACTCTGTCTCCTTCATTTTTACCCTCCGGAACAATAGTGCTGTTACATCCATTTTTAAAGGTGCTTCCCAAAAAAATTTATAGAGTTCCAATCCGAACTCCCCTCATCAGCACTAGTGATTCTCGAACCATCTTGCATGTGTTCTTTTCAAATAAATTTTTCACACCTGCATCATCCATTTTACTTACAGATATAAGGTTTCTAGCCAGCTTTGGAATGTGCAGAACCCCGGGAAGAGTTTTAACCCTTCCATCTTTGAGCAGTAGCTTGATATTTCCTTGACCTATGATTTTCGCCACTGAGTTGTCTCCCAGAAATACATCTCCTCCATCATACTTTTCATATTCAGAAAACCACTCCCTGTGAGGAGTCATATGATAAGACGCACCTGAGTCAATCAACCACGAATCATGCTCTGCATGTGTACTTGAATATGTCAGATACACATCTCCTCCTTCCTCTGTAGATTATTTCCCATCTATGGATGGAGCATCATTAGGTCCTCTGCTTTTATCAGTATTTTTGGATTTACAATCCTTCTTATAATGCCTAGTTTTACCGCACTTCCAACATTTTCTTACAGAAGGTCTTGGAGATTTAGATCTCCCTCTATATTTAGATCTACCACCTGAAGACTTATTTTTAGATCTGTCTCCAGGGAGACCTCTTACAAATAAGGCATCCTTGGTTAAACTATCCATGGATCTCTGCCTCATTTCCTCTGATAGCAGGGATGCAACCACATCATCGAAGTTTAGCATGGTTGCATTACTCCCAATAGCTATAACCAGATTATCCCATGAATCTGGCAAAGAGCACAACAAACTAATACATTTTTCATCATCAGTAATCATAATACCAACAGATGTCAACTGACTTACCAGAGTATTGAAGGCGTTTAGATGCTCTGACACAGAGTCTCCATAGTCATCCTCAGAAGGTACAATTTCTTTCGCAGAAATAACTTATTTACCAAGGACTTTGACTGATACAGATTTCCCAGTTTATCCCATAGCTTCTTTGCACTGTCTTCTCCAGATACATTCACCAATACCGAATCTGCGAGGCAAAGATGAATGGTGCTCCTTGCTTTTCTTTCCAGCTTATCCCATTCTTCTTTTACCGCACCAGTGGGCATGGTACCTGGATCTACTGCGATCCATTGTTCTCTATCTACCAGAAGATCTTCCATCTTGAGCTTCCATAGCTCAAATCTATGGCCATTAAATTTCTCAATCTCGAATCTAGAACTACTCGCCATTCTTTAAAATAAATCACCGTTGCAAAGCTCCCACTGAAACTAGGTTTATCACAAATCCAAGATCAAGCCAAACCCTTGGAAACAAAGGCGTCCCTCTGAACCCAAAAATGCTCTGATACCAAATGTAAGTTTTAAACCTTAACAGTGAAGTACAAACTTATATTGATTCTTAAGCATTAACAGAAAATACACAATGGCAGGCACATAACACAAAGATTTTCACCTGGAAACCCTTAACCGTGAAAAAACCAGCAAAACTTAGAGCCGCACTGCTCCTTTTCATTATATGTTTATTCAACCATTTACAATACAATATATGGTATTCTGCAGCATCTAAAACCCTAATTTGTTTACCCGAAATTAGGTTACAACCCTAATCCCTTTTACCAGGATTAGATAGAGTACTACTGGGGAGGGGATCGTGTTGTACACGCAACGACCATGTGAAGAGATATAACATACCCAACAGTAAGGGTGCGATGGTTAGAAGATAAAGAAGAATATATAAACATAAATATGAAATGGAAAGAGTATCTATGGAGTTCAGTTCAAACCACCAAGTTGCCTAACATAAGCACGGGTATGTCTTCTTAAATTTGCTACTTCAGCAAAAGGGACAGCATACAACATTTCTTACTGTTCGATCTTAGAATCAAGATCTTCTTGATTTATTAATTCCATATCTAGGTTGTTTAAGTGCTATGAATATTTAATTAATATTATTATTTTAGTGAACGGATACGTTCACTGCATTTGGTATCAGAGCTCGGTTTCGGCTCTCCCTTCAAGTCCAACTAGATATGGTTGCTGAGCATGGTTTCGGCTCACATTATTTCAACTCCACTCTGCACGCTCGGATTCGGTTACTTCCATCTTTGAGCTCAGTTTCAGCTCATATCAACCACACATTCTCCCACTACTCCATTTTACTTCCTATCGCTCTTCACATCATTTCTCCTTCCACGCCTTCCATCACACGCAGCCACCCTCCACCCGCGCACTCACTCTCCCATCTACTCCTCTCCCTTCCATGCTTCCCCACACCACAACTGCCTCCTGCTCATTCTTCTCTCCCTCTCATGACAACGCCCATTCTGCACCCTACCTTCGCCCTCCAAGCTCTCAGTGCTGCCTTCTTTCCGCTGCCTGCCACCCCTTCCATTTCCCCGCTCACCCAGCCTGTCCGTTCCCTCTCCACCATCTTCTCCATTCGCCACACCACTCCTCACGCCAGTGATTACCTCCACTCTACCACCCTTCCCGTTCCTCCTTCACCAGCGCCCCACCTTTCTAGCTCATACTCCACTCCTGCATCACCATTTCCCTGCTTCCTCACGCCACTGCTACAATGCTCTCCCCCCAACCATTGTCACCCCCGCCCTTATCCCTCCGTTGTTGTATCTCCCCTCCATCTCCCCTCCTTCCCTGCCCGCGATGTTCCACACAGCTCCCCCGTTGCTCGCTCCTGCACGCCCTACCCCTTCTTCACTACTCTGCCACACTCTCACGCTGCTCCTACTGCCATCACCTCCACCTGCCCACCTATGCACTCTCTTTTTCCCACGCCCATCTCTCCAACACGACCTCCTTCCCTCACTCCCTCGCTGCTCACCTCTCCCATCCAGTGCCACCGTTCAACTCCTCTTCCACCTGCGATCTCCCACAAACCCTATTCCCTTCCAACACTCCCCAACCTTCACTATCATCCCTTCTTCCAACGTCAAAAATCCTAATTCAAAATAATAATAATAATAAAAATTTATTAATTTTATTATTATTATTACACTAAAAATTAAAATTTATATAATAAAAATTTATATAATAAAAATTTATATAATAAAAATTAATAATAATATTATTAATAAATAATATTATTGTTAATATTATTATAAGTTATTGTTTTAAACTGGGAAAGCAGAAAAAAATTTCCCTTCTCCAAGACCATGGCAGAATTAAAAGACAAAATTGAGGAATTGGAAAAGGACATCAAGGCCCTCGTTGTCAACTAAGAAAAATTCAGAGAAGAAACGAAAAATAACAAGGCACTTGAGAAAGGAATTAAAGAAGACATTGTTCTAGTACTAGGAAGAAAACTTGATGACAAAGTAGACATCATGCATGAGAAACAAAAAGAGTTAGATAACAAGATGTGTGTGATGACATAGAACATAAGCACCATGGCACAGAACTTGAGCATCATGATGCAAAACCAGAATACCATAATGGAAATGTTACAAAAACTAAGGTCTAATACAAACCATATCAGTAACTCAAATATGTTGGACCACTATGTCAACAAAAATGAGAGTAACAAAATTGATCAAGACAATAAACAAGACAAAGAGACTAAATATCATAAGGATGACCAAAATACCAATAATATTTTTTTTAAAGATGAGCTCAACCAAGATCATAATGAGAGTCAATCCAGTATCATTGACAATAAGGACAATCCATACAATGACAAAAGATGGATCCTAAAATATGCAAAGGAATCCAAGGAATCAAATATCGTAGATTCATCTTCTACCTTAACTCTTCTACCACCCTGGAGAAACCTAAATCTAACACTATCAGGTGACTTTGAGTGTGAGAAGCCTCATGAAATGCCACTTCTCGAGATAACTCGTAAGGATAATAAAATGAAAACATTACGTGATGACAATCTAAATATCATAGGACAAGCGACTTCTAAAACAAGGCTTGATATGGTCAGTCACAAAAATACTCCTCGTATTCATGTACAAGGAAAATGGGATAACAATAATAAACATAATGGAGTACAAAATCAAGGTACAAATGAAAGGAATATGACAAACTATTGCGTAAATACCAAGCATATACTTAATACCAACTCTAAAAAAGACATAAAGGAAGTAATGACATCGTTTCAACACAAAACGAGAATGAAAAGACGTCAACAATAATCTAAGCTTTGAGGACAAAGCTTTCCTAAGGGGAAGGAAATGCTATGAATATTTAATTAATATTATTATTTATATATTAAATAGATTATTAGGTTAATAAGCGAAAGGGTGTAACCCTTCGCTATTCTTGCTCAAGCCCTATAAAGGTGAGCTTATTGTAACTTTATCACCATCAATCAATATATTATTATCATTTATCTCAAATATGGAAGACGGTCTCACTTCTTAACCCTTAACCGGACATGGTTAACTTAGTGAACGGATACGTTCACTGCATTGGGATAACTGTTTCAAGCGGGTCTTCAGTGGCATTTCTTCTAACAAAAGGATCTCCTCTTCTAGCCATGCACTGGTGGTCCTCCTTCTAGCGCCAAAAACTATTGATGCCCCGAAAATCATAGCATCAATCAGCAAGGGATTCTCCCCGGTAAGCAAGCCCAATTAGATCGCTCACCGTTTGGTGTGGGGAATCTGTCCGGTTAATGGCCCGACTACCATGTAAGATTTAAAGATTTGCTTTCCTTTTCATCGGTTGTGGCCCGATCCACCATTTATTTATTTATTTTACTTTAAAGATGATATGCAAGTGCTGTAATGTAAATGCATGGAGTTAAACGAATCTGATCTAAAAATGTTTAAGCAAATTTAATCTATCCTCGCAAGGAGCAAATTTAAAGAATGGGTAATAAAATGGAAATGCAACCAAGAATTCCACAGATAGCTGTTAAATTAAACAGAAGCATTTATAGTAGAAAATAAAGGATTATCAAAGATAGCTTTGAAAGAGATAAACATTCCATTACCCATTTTACACAGAAATTTTGCATAGGAAAGTGAAAGCATTCATAACAATGAAATAATTCAGATGGCTAAGAATGATCTCACAGCCAATGTATGAATAATGCAGAAGTAATTCAGCCAACATTCAAACATTCCCATAACAAAACTCCATGCAAGCTTCCTTTAGGTAAAATAGAGCTTCCTTCATTCTTGTAGCAAAGTAATTCACATACAAAATTAGTCTATCCTTTCACCTACCAAAAGTCCTTCTCTTCTCTTCTATCTTTATATTGATAGATTTTACAAAATTGTCTCTTCCCAAAAACTAACCCTAGGGAAACACAAAATTTTGTCTTCTAGTGCCTAAAGAGACAAAACCATTTCTAGCTGTCTTTTACAAAATATTTATACAATAAAATATACTCCAGCTGTCGTTTACAAAACTAGAATAAATACAAAGTTAAGTTCCAGCTGGCTTTGATGGCCCAACCGATCCTTCTTCCCTTGCTGAACCGTCCTCTTCAGTAGGCCCGCTTGCTTCAGCCGGGCTGTCCACATCTTTAATATCGCTGGCCTACTGGGTGATCTCTCTCACAATGGTATTTCCCCACACAAAGATTTTCATTTTCAGCGTTATTTCATGTTTGCGTAGATTTGATTTAATGTTTCCTTCTCCTGCCACTGCTTTCCAGAAAATACGCATGGATAGAAGTCTTCCCAATGAACCGATGGAGGTCATTGGGGTTAAGCACATTGATCTTCTTGATGTATTCTATTTCTATACTTAATTCACTTTGTAGATATGCCAAACGTTGTTCTCTTTCAGGAAACTCATAAATAGATTGAGGTAAAAACATGTTGCATTTCCCAAAAGTTTCTGCAATTTTTGAGTAGAAAGTGTGGCATCTTTTGACGGTATTTCAGATTTCAATAATTAAATTTGCGCCACAATCCCTACAAAACTCGAGGACTCCACAATTCAAGTCCAATTCATTAGCGATCTTGACCCATAGGTTTGCTGGGAAACCAGACTTTCCTTCTCTCCATTCAAATTGCTTATTTATTTCCTCCAAGTGGTGCACGTACCTCTTATTCAGCTTCAATGCCTCGACTTCAATGGCTATCATTCTTGTTATCATTTCCTTCACCCTGCAAATTTATCCTGAAATTAGAGTCAGTGATTGATGAATTCTCTTCTACATCTCGCATGATTGTTCATGAAATGCAGTTAGGTATGGCTTCTCATTTGCAACCTTGAGCTGCTCTAATAGTTGCTCTTTTTCCTGCGTCATTCTGTCAAGTTGAGGCTTAAAGGATTTATTTAGCTACACATTGTTGGCTTCAAGCTTCTCTACTTCTCCCACATGAGCTTTGAAGTTTTTCTTCTCGCTCTCTGATATTTCCAACTGCATCTCTAGTGAGCTCTTTTCATTCTCGAGCTACAAGATTTGCAAAGCTGTTTCTTTCCTTTCCTCTTGAAGCTGATTGTACTTCAATCTTAGCTCATCCCTTTTAACAGCTCTTTCTACATGTTACCTTTTATCTTGAAACATAGTGTTACACCTAAAATCATACCATCATGAGATTCAGTGTATAAATCCCTAAAGTTTCATTGATTAAGTTATTGGCCTGGAAGATATATAACTCATTTACACTAGGTTTTGAGAGGTCGTTGTAGGCTGCACTCATGCAACCTGCGACGTCACATCCTTCTCTCTTGCAGGGTGCGACGATGTCAGTTAATGGAAAAAAAATAGCTCCTTCGAGCTCATTATCGAAGATAGATGACATGGATCCCTATCCCTAACCTTGTGGGACAACTGGCACTCGGTTCCTAACCTCTTTGAAGGATCCCCTATCTCTCTCCTATCATATCTCAACCTGCCCTATCCATACTCTATCCACTTAGTCCTATATAAGTGAAGCTCTACCCCTCTCCAAAGGGAGGAAGTCTATAGTGTCTACATGCTGGTGAAATCATCTTGGAGAGATCTCTACTCATCCATTGAGAGACTCACACTTCCTTGGGAGGATATGCCATTGGCTTGGATGGAGAAGGGCTATTTCATTAAGCCTTGGTTGTAGTCATTCTTTTCTATGTGCTTTCCCTATATTTACAGTAATATGAATGCTTTCCACCAATATTGTTGTGATTGATGATATTTTGTAGTTTACTTGCTTAACTGTTTACTTAGATTTGTTATCGTCCGAATACTTTCACTTGTTTGTCTTGTTTTGTTCATCTTGACAGGTCTTCCAGCTTATATCTGATGACCGCAAGGTGTGGAACAACATCCAGTAAAAGGGACTACAAACTTAAGGTAAGACATCCGATAACTTGATCCTTAACTATATCTAGGAAAGTGGTTTATAGTCTATACTATTTGTTCTAGACTCACATTGAGCTAGGGAGATCCGACTCGTGTCCGCTCGAGTGGAATGTCCATCAAACAAATCTGGCGACCATACTGGATTTTTGTGCACCTGACATTGCTACTCACCTGGAAGATAACGTTCCTTCGATTGGAAAATCTTCACATCTGTATGAGAGCATGGTGGTTGGCCTCCTTAAGGATTCATCCCTTATGGGCATATTTCCTACTTCAAATCCCCCAAACCATGTTGCCACAGTGAACATGATCTCCTCACAGATTTCGCTTATCCCCAACTCCACTGATTTATCGCCCGTACTTGATGAAGCCACCACACACCTGATTGGAGACACCATGCCTCTATCACCCGCTGAACTCATGTATGAATCTATCTAATCAGCACCGGAGGACCACTTAGTTGTGGCCTCCACCTCCTGTTCTCTTCAACGGACATCATCTGATCCTATGCTATGGACTTTTCATTCTGACGAGTCCATTATGGAAATCATGAGCACAGATGATCCTCCATGGGAAGACCTCCATCATCGTTCGTCTTCTTTTCCCTTGTTGGATACTGTGGAGAACAACATTCACACCATCTTGACATCGGATATCTAATCTAGGTCTCAGTCCTCGATACTTACATGTCAAATGGACTCTGAGAGAAACTTAGCCAACATCGAACCCACCATCTTGATAGACATTTCAGTTACTCTTGGTGTAGTGGAACACATTCATTTAGGCCAGAAGAGTTCCCTTGAAGAATTCATTGCTTGTACGACCTTATTCAAGTGATTTTGAGATGTGTTCGCTTGGACCTATGAGGAGATGCCTGGGATAGACCCCACCATTGTTTTACACAAGATTAAAACCTATCCCGATGTCAAACCTGTCTGCCAAAAGCTATGATTGGTACACCCTTGGAAGACTGCGGCAATCAAGGCAAAGATTGAGAAAATCTTGAAGGCCGACTTCATCTATCCTGTCCCATTGACAAAATGGGTCTCAAACATCATCCTTGTTACCAAAAAATAGAGTACCATTCGTGTCTATGTTGACTATCAGGATCTCAACAAATCTTGTCCCAAGGGAAACTACCCGACTCTCTTTATTAACCAGATTATCGACAATTGTGATGGAAGTGTCATTTTTTCATTTATGGATGGCTTTTCCGGATACAACCAAATTGAGATCCACCCTGTCGATCAACACAAGACTGCATTCATCTGCCCTTGGGGAAGGTATGCATATCATAAACTTCTATTTGGTCTTAAAAACGCTAGTTCCACATTCCAGCGAACCATGTCGTATGCCTTCCATGATGTGATGGACTTTGTGGAACCCTACTTGGATGACCTCCCTGCCCACTCGAAGCAGCGCGAGTTCCACTTAGATCATCTGACGGTCGTTTTCCTCAAATGCAGACGGTACAATATCCGTCTGAATCCTCATAAATGTATTTTTTGTGTCGAGTTTGGATGCCTCTTAGGGTTTATCGTCTCGAAAGATGGGATCCGCATTGATCCCTTGAAGGTGGAATCCATCGTCGCTCTTCCACCTCCAACTAATATCATGGAATTTCAGAGTCTGCAAGGACGTGCGACTTATTTAAGACGTTTTGTTTGTAATTTTGTCCAAAAGATGCAGGATTATATGAGATTGATGAAAAAAGACGTCCCTTTCATTTGGGATGATCAAGCTCAACAATATTTTGATAGCTTGAAACATGCCATCACGCATGCCCCTATGATCCAACCACCGAATTACTATCGAAATTATATTCTATACCTCGCTGCTTCCGACACCACTATCTCCATGGTTTTGGTACAAGAAGACCAGAACACCTAAGAACATGTGATATACTATGCCAGTAAAGGTCTTATTGACACTGAAACTCACTATTCACATGTTGAGAAGCTTGCTCTCATGGCAATCATCGTCGTGCAGAAGTTCCGACATTACATATTGCTTCACACCACCACCATTATCACCGATTCGAATCCCATGTACCAGACTCGTCAGGTGCTTGGGGGCAAGTACTCACGCTGGATCGTGATATTGCAAGAATTTGATCTTCTTTTCGAAAAAGCGTAGTCTAAAATGTCTTTGGTGTTTGTTGAGCTCATCTGCGACCTTCCCCGTACCGATGTAGAGTCTAAGCCCAATGATTCTTTTCCAGATGAGTCATTGTTTCTTATCAATACATCTGATCCATGGTATGGAGATATCTCATTATATCTTCAAACCCAACGTTTAATCCCTCAATTGTCTCGCGACGACCGTCGTTGAATATGCCACCATGCAAAGTATTATCTGATTATCAGTGATACTTTGTACCGCCATGGTATCGATTCTTTTCTTAGACGTTGTCGAACTCATGATGAGGCTGAACACGTCCTAAATGACAGTCACGTTGGGGCTTGTGGTGGTCACCTCTTTGGGATGGCTACAACCCAGAATATTTTGCACGTAGGATATTATTGGCTGTCTATCTTCAAATATTGTATTGAGGCCATAAAAAATTGTCCTCCATGTCAACATTTTCATACGAAAAAGTGCACCCATCCCGCCCAATTACACCCGGTTATTGCCATTGGTCCCTTCACTAAATGGGGCATCAATTTCATGCATTGTAATCCTACCTCGGTCGGGGGGCATAGTTACGTCATTGTATCTATGGACTAATTTACAAAGTGGGTCGAGGCAATGCCTACATACACGAATGACGGCAAGACTGCCACACTCTTCATGTTTAATCATGTCATAGCATGGTTTGGAGTTCCTCAAGCGATAGTTACTGACCATGGTTCTCACTTTATGAACCATATGGTTGACGAGTTGAGCGATAGATTGGGTTTTCTCCACAAAAACTCAACACCGTACTACCCATAGTCAAACGGACAGGTTGAGGCCATTAACAAGGTCTTGATAACTATGGTCCAACGCATGGTTGGTACGCACAAGGCCAATTGGCATACTATGCTCTTCTCCACACTATGAGCATATCGAACTTCCATTAAAACTGCCACTGGATTTAATCCCTTCCAACTAGTGTATGGATTGGAGGCTATCCTTCCTATCGAGTGTGAGATCCCATCCCTCAAGCTCGCCATCGAAATTCTCCCAAACACTAATGCCGAGGAAGAGCACTTCCTCTACCTATCTAACCTCGACGAGACTCGTCGAGATGCTGGTCTTGCCAATGAGGCCCATAAGAGATGCATAAAAGAGTAGTATGACAAGTCGGTAGAACCTCGCACCTATAGCAAAGGATATTTGGTCCTTACATATGACCAGAAACATGATAAGTTGGGGGAAGGAAATTTTGATTCCATGTGGCATGGACCTTACATAGTGAAACACATCTTAGAGAAGGGAGCTTATGAGCTTGAAGACTACGACGGGATATCTTTGGGTGAGCCCCGCAATGGGCTCTACCTAAAGAGGTACTATGCCTGAGTCTTTCATGCATAGGTACTCTTGTATATACTGTACATGGCGTGTGTGTGTTTTTTGTGTGGTGTGATGATTTGATTTCTTGCGTGTTTAGGTCTTGTTTCGTTTCTTATACCATGTTCTGTCTACGTGTGCAGATGGAAACGTGCGATGGATTTGTGGACGACGCCAGCCGGCATACCCATAACCTTACTTCGGCAGCCTGGGTACTCTATTCACCTACTGGCGAGCTCATCAGCTCAGGGGGAATGTGTCTAAGTTTCACAACCAACAATGCTGCAGAATATCAAGCAGTCATTCGAACCCTAATTGACGCCATTTCTTTGGGTATGGACCATGTTGTCATCCACCTGGATTCTCAACTAGTTGTCTCTCATCTTAACCGAGTCTACTCCATCCGCGATCCTACCTTACTCCATCTTTATAAACAAGTTCATCTTCCGGAAAGGTCCTTCGAGTACATTCAGTGCCTACACATGCCATGAGATGTGAATACAGTTGCTGACTCTATGGCCAACTTCATTTTAGATAGCTACATTGCACACACATAAGCATATTCATGAATTGTTAAAAGTAGACATAACATGTAGATAACTCAATTTATAAGAAAACACATAAACAAGACTACACCATTCATCCATTTTAAAACACATAATGTATAAAACTGCCCGAATGTCTGTATATATATATATATATATATATCATCATAAAAAGTAGTGCTAGTACAAAATATGAAGCACAACGGATTTCAAACAAGACTACACCATTCATCCATCTTAAAACACATAATGTATAAAACCGCCAGAATGTCTATATATATATATATATATATATATATATATCATCATAAAAAGTAGTGCTAGTACAAAATATGAAGCACGATGGCTTTTAGTGAGTCTATACAAAATCTGAAGCCCCATAGCTTTTAGTAGTACAAAATCTGAGGCCTCTAAGCTCTCAGTACATACATAATAACAGCATAAGGCCTAATTCCTGGCCCGTACACCCCTAGGTCTAGCAGCTATAGCCTGCTCAGTGTGAAAGCAGTCAACTACTCTCGCGACCTTGTGAAGCAGTGCATTGAAGCACGCGGTTGCTCCTACTGTATATCCCTGCATAGGTCATGGTAACTCATCTACCATCGACTCTGGAATGTATGACGTCAACCCACTCAGGTTCACATAGACATCCTCCATCTTTTCGATGGAAGCATGTATGGCTAGAGCCATGACTGTTCCCTTTCCTCTCTCTCTCCTCACAAGAAGAAAGACTCCCACCGGTGGTACGAGGCCCACATATTCACACACATGTTGTTAAATTGTCAGCACTATAACAAAAAAAATCATAAATATACAAAACTTAAAAAATACAAGGGTTTTTGTTCTTACCTATGTCTCCCCATGCTCCTTCCTCAGGTAATACCAAGTCTGGGTCATCTCTGTAATTCATACCACTGTACGGGTAATCCTCTACCATGAGCAACTGGCCCTCTAGCCAGTTGAAGAAATCAGCACCATATGAGATGATGGGGCCCCCACCATGTAGGGCCATCACCTCTATCCATCTAGCCATGTGAGGATCCCTAGGATCCCTATCATCCAACAACACCTGAGGGCGCAAGAGGGGAACCTTCTCCAAGAGGAATGATATCACTATCAACCCGTATCTGAAGTGTTTGAGCTCTCCTCACCAACACTTGGTCAACTGAGCTCGAGTGTTTGCGAGGAGTCCCTCGCACCAGTTGAAGACCTTCATAGACATGCAGTCCTCCTTGTATAGCATATGATATCTGGTAGCCATGTGAGGGTCTTGACTCCCCGCTATCCTCGTAACGGTAAAAAGTATGGCACGCAACGAAATTTCCCGCACTTCTTTGATGGGAATATTTCCACTAGAAGCACGGGCATGAGGAGTACAGTACAGCTAGATCATGTCGTCCATGGTCTGATCACTCCCTCGTGATCCAGTAAGAGCTACGTTGTCCCCACTACGGGACAATCCAGTCAGAGAGTAGATGTCTGCGACATCTATAGTAAGTACATGTTCCTCGATCACAAAATACTGCTGAGCCGCATGCCAACATCTAAGAATATGCATCAATAGGGGGATTTGGGCTCTCATGCCCTTGATCTCAAAGAACTTTTAGAAGACCACAGTTCCTCAGTGCCGTCACACATAATGGATCATTTTCAATTTTCCTATCATATACCTCATGCTCCCGTTCACTCCACTCCAAGACCATTTTGGCTGTTTGTAAGCTGCCAAAAGGAGAGTTTAAACATTGTTAATACTCACTTCAACCACTGAAAGGTCATTTTTTGGGCTAGGTTTGATGGTTGGGATGGACGTCTCCGCCATTGCACCCCTTAAATTATGACAGTGCGACATCATCGTAGTCCACCTTTGCGGGATTTGCGACGACTCGGTTCATCGTAGTTCCCATAAGGGCCACCTTTGACGACTCGAGGACACAATAGCCCTCCACAAATCCACTCAAAACCCCAAAAAATGAACCAAAATAAAAAATGTAAACCACAACAATTATGCTAGATGAATTTTAGAGTTACCTGCTACAGATGTTTGGTGAAATGGTTGCTCGTAGCTCCCGGAATCGACAAGTGAACTTTTGGCTCCAAATGGCACTTCTCCTCCCAAATTTGGCAAATGAACAATGGTGATTCTATTTGACCCATTTTTCTATTTATAAACAAAAGGAATATTCTTTTTTAAAATATTTGATGCTTTTAGGTCATTTTCTATATTTTCATGACATTTCAATACCTGGTTGACTTTTTGACCTAGTTTCAAGTGTGCAGGAGTTGTTAGGTGGTCTTTACACGCCATTCTCGTTTTTTAATGGTCATCTTAGGTATGAATGATCCCTTGAATGTTTTGTCATTATTCCATAGCTGTTAGATTATGATTATTTTATGATGATGAGCTTACTCTTTGTTCTTTCTCGTGCTTTTGAAACTACGAGAATAAGTTACCGAGTTACGATTTATCACTTTTTCGGGCTCGTTAAACTCCTACAGAAACGAAACTCCCCTGGATTCTATATTTAAGGTCTTTTCAGGCTCTCGAAATACGAAAAGATTGCTAATTGAACTTGTCACATTCACGCTTGTTAAAGAATTTGAATGGTCATCTTCCTGGTGATAGTTTACCCCTTTTACGGACTAGGGGGCACTATTTACGAAAAAGGTATACTCCAGTCAATCATGACTGGAAGAGTCCTCTCCCGCATTGTTTTACCCTTTTTCGGGCGATGAGGCTAACTTTACGAAAAAGGATCGTTGGAGTCTTCTTTAGTTTTTTTCAGACTCTCTAAACATGAAATGACGACCGAGTTTACCTTCTATGGACTCATTAAACTTTCATATTCAAGGGCCCATCATGGGACGAACCCCTCCTATCCCAGGGTCAAACAATATTTGGGATTGGACTCATCTATGAGATGAGCTATACTGAGCATCTAGTTACCCTCATCAAGCTCATAAAAAACACATGAGGCACTCATCGTTCATAATGGGGAAAAACGAAAGCTTTCATGTTACACCCTTTATCAAGTGGCAGTACCTAGTAGTTCTTGAACATGGCACTTATTTGCATCTGCATACATGATCCGGATTTTATGAGTAGAACGAAAAGAATACAAATTATTATCAGATGCTTAACACAAAATAATAGAGATACAGTAAAACTGGTTTTCTATTCAATAAGGAAATAAGCTAGAACTGTAAAATGCAGCGGAAAACAAGCTTATTGGAATGGTGTTGGCTTATCTTTGACAAGAGATGTGACGGCTGCACTCATTTCGCAAGAAGATGGTTACAACGAGGCTCTCAAGGCCTTTTACAATAAACAGGAATGTCAAAAACCCTAGACATCCAAAAACCTAACCCTAGGAGATGAAGCGCCAAAAGTCATGTGGGCCCCGTTTGGGTAAGTTAGTACATCAACTTCTCGGGGTCGTAACTTTTGCATATGATCTCCGTTTGGGGTGCTAGGTAGCCCGTTGGAAAGGTATATCCGAGATTTACAACCTTCGAATGGGGATGAATGTGTGTCTTAGGCAACCATTCGCCCCCCCGAATTGCCAAAAAAGGTCGTTTAGGGCCTCAAAATGGCCCCGAAAGTTCAAGACCCGAAAAACTGCTAAAAATAGTACAATACCGAAATTGCCATCAAACTGTTTTGAGCCAGTTGGAAAGGTGGGTGGCCACCAATATTCACCTGGATAAATCCTCCCTCCTTAGGAACCAATGGTCTCCATTGCGTTGATTTCCCCCATCAGATGAGGAAATTTCTGCTGAATTTGGCCTCGGGTGAGCCACTTGCCTTGGTGCAGGAGCTGCCCTGCTTTGACAACTCGATAAAGCTGGATCCTTTGATGTCGAGTGCCCTTGATCTGTGTATCTGCAATATGATCATTGGATGCTTGTTGTAGGTAGTCAGGGTTGAGCTCTGTTGGTGTCAACGTCTCTGCTATCTCTGAGGTGTCTAATAGTGGTGGGAAATATGGCCGAAGGAGAGCCACATTGAAGAGTGGATGCAGACCAAAGAAGGGGGGAATGTTGAGATCAAAAGCATTGTCAACCACCGCCTTGGTGATGGTGTACGGCCCATAACGGAGTGGGAGAAACTTTCGATGGGGCCCTGTAAGGCATTCTTTCTGCAAATGCAACCAAACTTTGTCGCCCACCTGAAACTTATGTGGCACCCGATGTTGATCATGGCGGTGCTTGTACTTGGCATTAGACTTCTGTAGAATATCCTGAACCTGTTGGCAGATATGATGGATCCGTTCAATGAACCGGGCGACTTTGTTAGCTTCTGGGGACAAGTCGGCCGAGGTGGTCGCAAGGGGAAGTGCAACATCCATGGGGCCCAATGGTTGGAATCCCAACCCCACCTGAAAGGGGTTGTGGCCACTTGAGCTATGCAGGGCTCGATTGTAGCTATGTTGGACATAGGGGAGACTCTCATCCCATGTGGGGGGGTGTGTTGAATTGTACATGCGTAGGATATGTACGACCATCCGGTTGACGACCTCTGTTCGTCCATCGGTCTGGGGGTGGAAGGCAGTGGATTTGGTGAGCTTGGTATCCAGCAGTGACCAGAGGCTCGACCAGAATGAGCTGAGAAACCGACTGTCATGGTCTGAGAAAATGGTTTGTGGGATCCCAAAATGTACCCATACTCATTCAAAGAAGAGCTTGGCAGTGGCTTCTGCTGTGATGTTCTTCTTGTAAGCGGCTAGAATCGCCATCTTGGAAAAGCGATCAACAACCACAAAAAAACAGTCGTTTCTCCTCTTGGTGGATGAGAGGCCCGACATGCAGTCCATTGAGATGGATTCCCACGGCCTATCAGGAGTAGGCAGAGGGGTGTATAGGCCCTGTTTCTTAGTGGTTGGTTTGGCAATAGCACAAGCGGTGCAGGACCTGATATACTTGCCAACATCCTGTCGAAGTTTCGGCCAGTATAAATGTTTCTGCAACACTGCCATTGTCTTTTTGAAGCCAAAGTGTCCTGCTACCCGACTGTAGTGAGATTCCCAAATCAGCTTTGCACGCTCGCTTGATGGAGCGCAGAGATGGCCCAGACGACACAACAACCCGTCTTGAAGATGAAAATTAGCAACCACTGAGTTGGTGCCCAACATTTGATAGGTGGCAAAGAAGTCGGGGTCTGTCTCGTAGAGGTGGGGCCATCCGGAGGTCTCATAGCCGCAAGACTCTAGCACCGTGGTAGGTGCCACGACTGGAGGTCAACTGAGGCAGTCAGTAACTCGGTTGGTACTCCCTATTTTATATTTGATGTTGAGGTGGAACAACTATAAATATGTTGACCACTTCTGATGGCGGTCATTCTACAACTTTCCTTGGGTCTGCATGAACTGTAGTGGCTTGTGATCAGTGTGGATGACTGTCTCCTTCCCAAGAATGTAATGTCTCCATTGGCGGCAGGCATGTACAATGGAGTACATTTCTTTGTCGTAGGAAGGGTACTTGCAGACAACATCTGATAGTGTCTCACTATGATATGCCACGGGGTGGCTGTGTTGAGTGAGAACGGCGCCCACAGCATAATCTGAAGCATCTGTCTCGATCTCAAAGGGATGTTGCAGGTTCGGTAAAGAGAGTACCGAAGATGAGAACAAACGCTTCTTCAAGTCATTGAAGGCTTGTTGTTGGGATAGGCCCCACACAAATTTTGCCTTACCACCACCCCTAGTCACTTGGCTGAGGGCCCATGCGATATGAGAGAATCCCAGCACGAACCAATGATAGAAATTGGCGAGGCCCAAGAAGCTCTGAAGTTCAGTGAGTGTGGTTGGGGCTGGCCAGTCACGGATGACCTGGATCTTGGCTGGATCCACATGCACACCATGTCGATCAATGATGTAGCCTAAGTAATGGACCTTGTCCATGCCAAAGGAGCATTTTTCCAATTTTGCATATAGTTTGTGCTTCTGCAGGGTGTGCAGAACCTGTTGAATGTCCTACAAGTGTTCTTCCCAAGTCTTGTTGTAGATGAGGATGTCATCCAGATACACCACTACAAAATTGTTGGTGAAAGGTCAAAGGATATCGTCCATCATCCTCATAAAAGTTGTTGGAGCATTTGTCAAACCAAAAGGCATGACCAGCCATTCAAAAAGACCTTCTTTTGACTTGAAGGAAGTCTTCCATACATCTGTCTGTTCTATTGGGACCTGGTGGTAGCCAGACTTCAGATCAATCTTATTGAAGTATTTGGCCCCTGTGAGATGATCAAGGAGGTAGTCGAGTCAGGGAATCGGGTACCAGTTACGGACTACGATTTTATTCAGGGCCCGGTAATTAATGCAGAGTCGCCAGGTCCCATCTTTCTTCTGCACCAGCACGATTGGGATCCCACAAGGTGATGAACTGGGATGGATGTGCCCCTTGTGGAGCAATTCTTGGATCTGCCTCTTGATCTCCTCGTTTTCCAACAGAGAGTGGCGATAGACTGGCCCATTGGGTACTAGTGCGCCTGGGGTTAGATCAGTGGGATGCTTGACCTGGCAGTGCAGAGGTACCCCGGTCGGAGAGGAGAAGATATCTGAGTATCCTTCCACAAGCTTATCCACTTGCTTATGTTGTGTGGATAGATCGGTCGTGGAGGTGCGGGATGTGGCTGCGATATTTCTTTCACTCTGAGAGTGAATCACGAAGAAGACAAATTTCTCGGTCTGAGAGATGACCTCCCTGCATTGCTTGGCAGAGATCAAGGAAATAACACTAAGAGGGACTTCCTCAGGTATCCTGTACAATTTCCTGTTCAAAGAAATAACAACACTACGAGGCCTAGACTCATACACAGCATGATGTTTCCATAAATAAGGTTGGCCCAAAAGAACATCTGAAACTTCGAGAGGAGCAACATCACACAATTCCTCATCCTTGAAGGGCTTGATGCCATATGGCAGTTGACACTGTTGGCTGACGCGGAGATCACTTCCTTTGTCGAGCCATCTAATGGTGTAGGGTTGTGGGTGCGGCATTGTCGACAGGGCCAGGCACTTGATGACCTCTGCTGAGATGAGATTCTCCTAGCTACCGCTATCAATGATGAAGTGCAACGGGGTTCCTTTTACCGACATCTGTGAATGGAAGAGGCATTCTCCTTCTTCTGGCTCGTCTGGTTCATCAAGCTGGAGCTTGGTGGTAGCAATGGTGGCACTGGGTTCCGCATCAATGATCTGTCTTCCCCTTTCTGGTTCAGACTCAGAGTCAGAACCCGCATCTAATTCAGATGCTTTCACTTTCGCCACCAGTGACTGCTTTGAGTTGCAATCAATAGTGTTATGCCAAGGGCTCTTATGGAAGTCACACCACTTCCCAGTATCTTTCTTTGTTTTTTCGGTGTCCTTATTTGCTTGCGGCTTGGACTGGTTGTCCTGATACTGTCCATCTTTGCTCTATCCTTTATTCTGTGGGTTGGGGCTGCCCTTTCCTATCTTTTGCTGTGAGGGGTTCCCAAGCCCAAATTGCCGCATCTTTTGTTTGAGCTTCTGCTCTATTTTGATGGCATATCGGTAGGTCGTTCCCAAGGAAGAGATGTCCATAAATTCCATTTCAGTCTGGATGTATCTATGTATACCACCGCGATACTTGAGCACCAGATGTCGCTCTGAATCATTGATACCCAGCTTGGTGCGCAAGGTATGGAAGATATTTGTGAACTATGGCATTGCTTGGTCTCTTTCTTGTCGCAATGTGGTCCATTTGGTATACAAGTCGTCATAACTTCCAATAGGGTAGTATTGTTCCTTAATAGAATCCCTGAAGGATTCCCAAGTGGCCGTGACTGAAAATAATGAGGCTTCTTCTGTGTCCTTTTTCTCACAGAATGTTTCCCACCAATCTTTGACATGGGGAACGGCTTTGAGGAGTGCAAAAGTAATCTTTTCTTTATTCGAAAAGTTATGGATAGAAAAATACCCTTCTCGTAGATTCAACCACTTATCTACAGCATCTGCGTCTATCTGTCCTTCAAATATAGGAATATCAAAGTTGATTTGTACCTTGAAGGGGGCGGCGCCTCCGCTCAAGGAAGATGCGTCGCTTGTTGGTAGTCGCCGAAGGATTTGCGCAAAATTGTCCATCATCTCGTTTCTCTCCTACGTGAGGGATTCCTCAAGAAACATTTTGATAGGATCTCCTGTCCCATCATCTTTCTTTTCTCCTTCCATGAGAGGTCGCTTGGGCGTGCGAGAGCTTTTGTCCTCAAGAGAAACAAGCTCGAGACCCAATTCTTTGTACCCTGACCTCGTTGGGGACATGCATTAAGATGATAAGGAGCAGACCGGTCTGATACCACTAATCCGGATTTTATGAGCAGAATGAAATGAATACAGATTATTATCAGATGCTTAACAAAAAATAATAGAGATACAGTAAAACTGGTTTTCTATTCAATAAGGAAATAAGCTAGAACTGTAAAATGCAGCGGAAAACAAGCTTGCTGGAATGGTGGCGACTTCTCTCTGATAAGAGATGTGATGGCTGCACTCATTTCGCAAGAAGATGGTTACAATGAGGCTCTCAAGGCCTTTTACAATAAACAGGAATGTCAAAAACCCTAGACATCCAAAAACCTAACCCTAGGAGATGAAGCGCCAAAAGTCATGTGGGCCCCATTTGGGTAAGTTAGTACATCAACTTCCTGGGGTCGTAACTTTTGCATACGATCTCTGTTTGGGGCGCTCGGTAGCCCGTTGGAAAGGTATATATGAGATTTACAACTTTCGATTGGTACCAAATTTAAGTGAATCAGTTGGCCCCCCAAATCGCCAAAAAAGGTCGTTTAGGGCCTCAAAATGGCCCCGGAAGTTCAGGACCCGAAAAATTGCTAAAAATAGTACAATACCAAAATTTCCATCAAACTGTTTTGAGACAGTTGGAAAGGTGGGTGGCCACTAATAGCCATTTATGTCGCATGACAAGTGAAAACCCTCAAAATTGTCTATCACCTGTTTCCATGTGTAATCCATTTCCATCAAAACGGCTTTCTCTCCCTGCCGCAACACGCAATGTGCAATTATCAAAATTGCCTTTTCTTCCTGCTGCAGCACGCTGCATGTGCTTTTAGATACTTTTATATTTTTTCAACCCACTTGGGCCTAGCCCAACAGGCCCCTAACACTCACCTATGGCTCGCCTCAAGCCACTTCCACTTGCGGACCCTGGTGCCATGTCTTCCATCATCCCAAGCTTTACTATAAAGCTTTGTAGAGTTCCTTCTAACTCCACAACTATGTACTTGGATTTCCGTTCAAACCCTTGAAGTGTGTCCAGAGTAGCCTTCCAGACCTTCTCTCGAGACACTTGTTCCTGCATAGTGCCTTCTACCGTTTGAAGTTCTATGAACTTCGCGTCGAATTGCTACATTAATTCAAGGCTTCTTGCTCAATAGGCTGCAACCTGTCCAATGTGGCAGCCTCTTTCTCCCTTAGCGTTGCCAACTCTTTCTATAGGTCCTTGACCTAATTAAATCTCTACACTTTCTCTCTGGCCAGTGCATTCCTCATATGCATACTTGCAGCATCTACCTATAGCTGCTTCTGCTCTACTTCTGCCCTTACTTGATGTAGCGCAGGATCCTCACTCAACCCAATTACTACTGTAGTTATCTAATCAAGTAAGGCTTGGCATTTCATTACTTCGGACGAAATGCCATCCATGGTTGCTTTGATGTCCTTAGTTGGAACTGGGCACTGATCTAATGGAATGACAGGGTGCCAAGCCTCCAGCTCTGCGATTTTTCCTTTATACGAGGTTTCCATTTCCATTTTCTCAACAGTCAGGGACTCTCCCTTGGCCCCAATTTTCTTTACTGTGTCCTCCATCTCATCTTCTTCTTCGCATTCTTATATATTTGCGCACACAACAGAAATGGCTTCCTTCAGCTTCTAGCCCTTTTCCTTCGCTGTGCTCAGCTCTTGCTTGGTGTTATCTGATTCCTGCCTTAACTGATTGATGTCTTCAGTTAAGTGTGCCCACTTATCATATGAGGCGAGGCCTCTCTCGTGAATTTCTTCTACAACTCTGATGTGCAACTCGTTCAGGTCCTCCAAGGGCAGGGCCCCAATGGTTAGGTCGATTCATGCAGTCTTTACTTCTTCCTTAACCATTTCATTTGGACAAATGAGGTAGCCCGGTTCGAGGTTCAAGACACGTGGATACTTACTTTCAATGACAGGTGGTATTTTCTATGTGCTCAGTCCCCCTGACTACCCGTTAGAAGCTGAACTTGGCTGCCCCAATCCCATCTGGGATACCATTGTCTTGACCTCCTCCATAGCTTGGATCATGGTCAACTGCAGTTGTTCTTGCTTGGCTTCTTTCTCAGTGCGAGTCTCTTCCCATGCTTCCTGCACTTTGGTTGCAATGGTCTCGCAATCATCGGGATGTAGTTGTGGCCCGAACTCAGGTTTTTCAGCCTTCCTTTTTGTCCATCGGCTTTGTGATTGTGAGGGGCCTTCAGTGGCCTTTCTCTTCCCTGTTGATGTGACTGTATTTTGGCTCTGTGCGTCAGCCCTTTCTTCCTCAATGGGAGTTCCAGCTGGTAGGCCGCCCTTCCTTCCCTTCTTTGCTATTGTTTACTCTTTGTCTTCCTGATCTGCTTGGGTATCTTCTTCATTGGTTTCTTTTACATCGATCTTCTCCCAGAGAGGTTCTATGTTCTGCTCGTAGTCTGATGCATCATTACATGAAGCGAGGACTTTCCATTCAAGCTTCCATCGCTCCATCATTCCCTTGATCGCCTCCTTATCTAGTCGATAAAATCCTGGATACCATAGATCATGCTCTGTTATGTCACCTCTTGGCTGAATGAATGTTTGGTGCCTTTTCGCTTGAAACCTCATGATGCAGGTGTATTCATCAGCTAGTGGTTTGGAAACATGTGGTGTTTCCATAATTGCTTCACGCAACTGGTGATAGTAAACATAAAATACTTCAGCCATTTGTCGCTGCCTAGACTCCTTTGGGCTCGCCCATAGATTGGAAAAGCATGTTCCTGGGCCTTGTCTGACTAACGTGGCAGCTCCCTGGTAATTCTCTGGCTCCTTCCAACCTATGAGGGCTATCAACACTAGTAGCCAACTAAAATGGAACGATGTTCCATCATCTTGGGTATCCTGAACATCTTCCAGAAACTCATTTAATAGGAACTAGCACCAATTGTAAGCTTTTCCGCACAATACATTAGCGGCTTCTCTGATTGCGACCACAGGTACTTCAGGTGGTCTACACTTGCACAATAGCTTTCCTACAAGCAGCTGGGTCGTAACCTGTGTAGAGTGGTCATTGATGTCGACCGTTGGGAACCCCTGTCCCTTGCGCGCTACACCGAACCCTTTTGCTATTTCGGCGCCAAGGGCTTTATCGTGCGCCTTCTTTATGAGGAGGTTAGTAGGGTCCTCTCCTCACTTATTTAGCCCAGTGATATGATGGATTAGGTTGATACTGATATCAACACGTGCATCCAACCATAGAAATCCTTCATGCATGCAAGTGAGCAATGTGCGCGCTACGGCAGAAAAATCAGCACTTTTAGTGAAGTGCGGCATCTATAATAAGTTTAATAAGCCTGATGGCTGGATGGCCCTTAGCCATTCTTGGATTTCCATCCTGCCAGTGCATGTCTCTGCGTCCTTGACCCAATTGATATAGGCATCCAATCTAAATTATGGGTAATTTTTCGCCGTTACCAGCGTACTCTCCAATAAGTCTTGGTCATCCAGCTTGCAGCCTAGTACGCCACCCATTAGATTCTCTTCAATCTTTCCCTGGTGGAAATGGTGGGTAGCGGGATTTCATATTTGAAGTTCTTTTCTATGTTGACTAGTGGGGCATCAAGCTTCCCTTGGGGAATGTAGTTGGGCACAGGATAAAACGGTGGGACTTGAGCCAAATTTGTCTGCTATAATGGCACCTCGGAGCCCCCCTGCTCTGAAGTTGTTGTTTCTTTTCCCTTGCTGCTTCCTGCAGCCTGTTGTGCTGAACTTCTAGATGGACCCAGTTTTGTCATTGTCATTGCTGCTGGAATCCCTGCTTGCTCAAATAACCTAGAGATATCTGCTAGCTGAACTGGTTTTCTCATATAATGCTCTACTTGCTTGGCTCTTGACTAGTTCAAACACTTCGTAAAAATGGCTAAGTGGCCGAGCGAGGTCTATTTATAACCACTACTGGTCTACTACGTGGCCCTTCCGTGGTTGCCGAGGCCTTAAAAGCCCTATTGATTGCCAATTCATGCGTATTATCTTGACGTTTTCATCCGATCCTTCTCATGATGCAAATGTTGTTTCCTTAAATGCCAAAAGGTTTCCTGGTAGGCCAGCTTGTCAACTCCGTCGAATCAGCGTTAATGGCTTAGCTTTGCTAGCTAGATTTCAATACTAGCTGGTCATTTCGGTCTTTAATGGGTTCTAAAGTGTCACATCCACCTTTAATTTTTAAATTGCCCTAGTGCCGCCAATTTTTGTTAACGGCCCACTAACCGACCGACAAATGTCATGGTAACAGTTTCTATCGTAATGCGTTGGCAGTCTAGCATAATGTTTGGTATAGGATGTGCACTGGATGTTATCTTTTGCACGATTAGTATCTGGACTTGCTTTGCACGGCTGCTCTTTTTTTTTCGCACGCAACTTCAGCAATTTTGTGCAATACACTTCCCTTGATCATACAGAGCTCTGCGCAGCCAGACTATCGCGGTAAAGCTTTAGTCTACTACTATTTATTAAACTTGGTAAGGTATCTCTAGCTAATGTAGCTAACTGGACTGTGCCACCGTTAGTAACATGCATTACAGTATATGGGCCAAGCCAATGCATCTTAAATTTTCCAGAAAATTTCATGAATTTGCTATCATATAGGAGGACTAGATCACCTACCTAAAAGATCTTATTCTTGATGTGACAATCATGCCATGCTTTTTCGCACTCTTTCTGGACTTGTTGGTGGAAGCCTGTGACGAAGCAATCTTCCTCTAACCCAAGCAAGTGTAGGAGTTTTTCTTCGAGTGCTACGTGATCTGCCATGCCTGTAAATGTTGCTATTCTCAAAATGGGAACAATGTACTCCATTGGAATTATCGCTTCTTTCCCATAGGCCAACCTAAAGGGTGTATGGACAATTAGCTTCTTGTAGGTGGTCCTATATGCCCATAGTACATACGGGATGCGCATGTCCCAATCATCCCGATTGACGTTACATATCTTTGTTAGTGCATTTTCCAACACATTGTTAAATGCTTCAACAGTTCCATTCACTTGTGGATGATAAGGCGTGATGCGCTGATGATGGACGTGGAACTCTTTGGTTAAAGCCTCAATGGTCTTATTCAGAAAATGAGTTCCTTGATCACTCATCAATATCTTCGGGCATCCAAACCTTGTCAGTATATTCTCGTATATAAACTCTGCAACTGTAGCTACGCTACAGTCTTTGACTGGCTTTGCTTCTACCCATTTGGTGAGGTAATCGGTAGCAGCAATGATATAACTGTTGATGCCCCGAAGATCGCAGCATCAAGGAGAAAGAGATTCTCCCTAGTAAACTATCCCAACTAGATTGTCCACCGTTTGCTATAGGGAATCCATCTGGTTAGCGGTTCTGGCTACCATTAGATTTAGATTTGTTTTCCTCTACACTGGTTATGGCCCGATCCACCGTTCTTTTTTTATTTTATTGTTAGGATGATATGCAAGTGCATAAGTTAATTTAATCTAAATGCAGAACTTGAAACAAATCTATATCTAAAATTGAAATAAATCTGTATCTAAAACTGAAATAAATCTAATCTATCCCTTCAAGGAGCAAATTGTAAATATGAGTAATATGCTGAAAGAAATATCTCAAAATTCACAGATAACTGTTAAATCATGAAGATACATCTATAGCCAGAGATTAAAGATATAAAAGATAGCTTTTAATCCATGTGAAAGCATTCTATTCCTCATGTTAGGGGAGACATCATTGCACAGAGAAATAGTAAGCTCATTCAATACACAGAAACAATTTTGAATATCAAAGAAATATCTCACTGCAAGATATGAATGCCACAAGAATAATCCAGCAAACATCCAACATCAATTTCCCTGCAAATAAAATGTCTCCCTCAGGCTCTTTATTAGGAAAAATCACTTTCCTTAAGCTAATTACAAAATAGTTCGTACAAGCTCAAAAGCTTCTTTTCCCTGCCAAAAAATTCCTTTTCTCTTCCCTCTAATCCTCTATTTATATCTTTACAAAGCGCCTCTTGGGCTGACAAGTGTACCCTAATTCTATAACCTCTTCCCTTGGCTTTCATCGTATCATTACCAAGCCTATGGATACGTGGAAGGTTTTACAAATAGGACAAAACTAGGGACCAACTGTCATTTTAAAGAAATTATACAAAGGTAGAATTTCAGCTTTTCCGCTTGCTTAAAACAAAATAAGAATGATCTATCTACTTTGCTGGGGCTTGTGCCTGCTGACTTGAAGACACGTCTGCACCAACCAGCTCGCTTGAAACTACTGGGCCATCTATACTTTGAATATATGAATTCCATTGGCTAATATCCCTTACGATGAGCTTGCTACGAGAAGATACCGTTGCCTGGGATTCTATTTCATGCTTACGAAGGTCCGACTTGATTAGCGCTTTTCCTTGCGTAGCCTCTTTTGCCATTGCTTCCAGGAAGTAAATATGTATTGCAGACTGGCAAATGAACTGCTGAAATTTGTCCTGAGTCAATACCTATATCTTCTTGATATAAGCCAAGTCTTTGTCTAGCTCACTCTGCAACTCGAAAATTCGGTCATCTTCTTTTAGGAAATCATAAATGGAAACGGGGATAACTAGATGACACTTGCTGAGCGATTCCTTGAGCATAGAATATATGGAACAACACTTGTGAACCGTCCTTTTGATTTCCAAGCTTAGCTTGGTACCACAATCTTTGGCAAATTCAAGAATCCCTATATCCACATCCAATTCATCTCCTGTAGGGGCACGCAAGTGTGAAGGGAGTTGAGATTTTCCCCTTTTCCACTCCAATTTCTGCTTCAGCTCTTCTACATGATTTCCAAACCTTTCTTGGGTCTCTAGGGCTTTGGATTCAATTGTTGTCATTTTCTTAATCATCTCTTTCATGCTCCAAATCTCTTTCGAGATCAGTATTAGCAGCTGATGGATTTTAATCCGCATATCACATGCTTGCTTGTGAAATGTGGCCACGTTTTGTTGGTCCTTCGCTGCCTCCTTGAGCTGTCTTGCTAGTTGTTCCTTTTCTTGGATCAACCCTTGATATTCATGCTGGTGGAGCTGAATCTGTTGAGCTCTGCTGGCTTCGAGTTCTTCCAATTCAGCTATCCGAGCCTTCAGATTCTCCATCTCACCTTCAAAGAAATCCAACTACACGTCTACGGAGTTCTTTTCATTTTCAAGTTGGAGCATTCCTGAATTGAGCCCCAGATGCTCCCCTAAAAACTCATTGTATTTCTCGTTGAGTTTGTTTGCTTCCAGTACCTCCCTCTTTCTATCATCTTTGATCTTAAGGCATTGCTCCCGGTAATTTTTTATCTTTTCTTTCAAGAAATAAATATTGGCCTTAGTTGCCTCAGCTGATGCCATGGTGCATTGGGATTGGAAAGTGGGTTCGGCATCAATTCCTTGGACCAATGTCTTCTCTATTATCCATAGTTCATATTCATTCTCCTCGGTTTCCATATTCATTGTTGTGCCTTCTATTTTCTATACCCTCCTATCAATGATGGCCTTTTTCTTTGGACTAAAATATACAGTATCCAAGTCTGCTATTTTGCGTTGCTTCCTGGGGTTATATGGGGTCAGCGCTAAGCTCCCTCAATAGGAATCCTTTTCTTGACTTCCCCCTGGAGTGCATATCAATGGTGGATCAATCTCCATATCTGTCGGAGTATATGGATCCGAATCAAGAGACTTCTCTATCTGCTCTTTATCCTTTTCTCCTGCTGACTCCTCTTGTTGTGTCTACAATCCATCTGTTCCTTCAAATAGGGGCCTTTGCTCTTCCTCATGCTGTTGCTTGGAAGCTTGCTTTTGGGATACCTGATCTTCTCTTTCTTTCTAAATCCTCGCATCCTCCTCTTGTTGTTCCAACTGAGAGGATTGCTCTTGTTGTTTCCTTACATCCTCCTCTTATTGAAGCTTGGTAGCTAGCTCACCTTGAATCCTTGCTTGTTCTTGGTCCTGCTAATGTTTGAGAGATTGATCTTAGAGAACTCTATCCTGCTCCAACTCCAATTGATCCCTTGATTGTGAGGTTGATGCCTCCCTTTCTCTTTGGATCAAACCAATAGGTTTGGGGCTTTGGTCTTTCACAACTTTTGTATTATATCACTTTCCTAGCTCAATTAGGTTGCAGGCGCTCCTGAAAAACTCCTCTTCTCAGTCCACTGCATGAGCATACTCAAATGAGACTTTGAGATCAAGACAATGTTTGCTTACTGAACCGTTGGGGTCATGTCTCCTGAAAGGGACTAAGCCGAAATGGAAAATTTCTAAGCATCTAGCATAATTTTCCCTATCTATGGCTCTTAGGAGGCTGTAAGCTCCTATGGTGAATGGCATGGGAGGGTACATGCCTTTCGTCCTTTCTGTTAAGAACTTGCTTTATGGAACCGGTGCCAAATAGTTTGTTTCACGACCTCCTTATGAATAACAAAGTCTGTAACATACCGAGGGAACATATATGGTTCATGAGTCCCTCCAGTCATCCTGATGTATGTGCCTTCCACACTGTGATAATAGTCTCCATACTGTTTAATAATAGGCATTGCATTCTCCAACATACAATTTGGTTCTTGCATGAAGATAAGCTGGTACAATGGCATGATCAACCTCTCGCAAATCATCTTGTAGTGGTTTGCGTATTTACTTGCCCATGTACACTGATAAGCTATGAAGAGAGCTGTTTCATTTGGCTTCCATGAGCAACCCAAGTCCGGGAATGAATGCTTGCTTAATAGGAAGTCAATTAGGTATGAAGACATAAAGAAATTTGCCTTCTTTTGGGTTAGTCCAACTTGGGCTGTTGCTAAGTGTGAGGCCAAGCTATCTGAAATTATTTCAGCACAGTTGAAGATGGTGCCTTTTTTGGCTATGTGAAACATCACTAGCACCCATCCAATATTAAAGATATTGCCATTAGGCATGCCAAAGAGCCTGCTCAGCATCAAGATGATGAGCCTATAAGGGGTTTTTAGGAGATTGCTCTCATGTTAATCATTTTTCCTCCTCCTGATCTTCCTGTCATTTATATTTATCGTAGGGGTAGTTTCTAGCAAGTCCATTTGATGCTTTGCCATCCATTCATCGTCTAAAGAAGCCCTGTGTGAAGGAAATCTGTAGGCAGCAGTGACATGCTCAGGGGCGAAAGAAGCCACGACCAATCCATTTTTATCAGTCATAAGCCTTGTGTCGGTCTGAATGGGAAAAGCCTATTTCAGCTCAAATGTGTATGGGAAAAGCCTACAAACTACATCTTCATGCTGAACATTTAAAAGATTCAGGGCTAAATAAAAACTCTTGAGATGATATTCAGCAGAAATGGCTTTTCCTGGGTCGAATTTAGGCAAGACTTTCTATGGAATTTTAGGCAAATTGTGGAATGGCCCATCTAGATTTAATGCTCCCCTTGCTCTCCAAGTAGGTACAACCATATTTCTATGTGGAGAATCAGGTGGAGAATTTTGTGGTGAATTAAGTGGAGTGTCCTTTGGAGTCACAAGTTCTCCAAGATTTTTAGGATCTGAAAGATTCTCTGTGTTTTCAAGATCGATTTCTTTCAGGGATTCTGCAATTTCTTCCTAAGTTAAATTTACAATCTCTTCAAAATTTTGCACAAGAATCGAATCACGGGTGTACTGTCTTTCTTTTCTGGGAGTACTTTTCCTAGGGAGAAACGTTACAGCGTTTAAGCCACCAAGTTGCTTAACATAAGACCGTGTATATCTCCTTAAATCTTCTATTTCTACAAAAGGCACAGCATACAATACTTCTTGATGTTCAGAATCGGAGATGAAGTTTTCTTGATTTGTTACTTCAAGGTTTGGGTTGTCTGAAATTCCTGTTTCAAGCGGGTTTTCAATAGCATTTTTGACAATGGGAGATTTTCCTTTATCAGCCATGCACTTCAAGTCCTCCTTCTAGTGCCAAAAACTATTGATGCCCTGATGATCGCAGCATCAAGCAGAAAGGGATTCTCCCCGGTAAACTATCCCAACTAGATTGTCCACCGTTTGGTATAGGGAATCCATCCGGTTAGCAGTTCCGGCTACCGTTAGATTTGGATTTGTTTTCCTCTGCACCGGTTATGGCCTGATCCACCATTCTTTTTTTATTTTATTGTTAGGATGATATGCAAGTGCCTAAGTTAATTTAATCTAAATGCAGAACTTGAAACAAATCTGTATCTAAAACTGAAATAAATCTAATATATCCTTGCAAGGAGCAAATTGTAAATATGAGTAATGTGCTGAAAGAAATATCTCAAAATTCACAGATAACTGTTAAATCATGAAGATACATCTATAGCCAGAGATTAAAGATATAAAAGATAGCTTTTAATCCATGTGAAAGCATTCTATTACTCATGTTAGGAGAGACATCATTGCACAGAGAAATAGTAAGCTCATTCAATACACAGAAACAATTCGGAATAGCAAAGAAAGATCTCACTGCAAGATATGAACGCCACAAGAATAATCCAACAAACATACAACATCCATTTCCCTGCAAATCAAATGTCTCCCTCAAGATCTTTATTAGGAAAAATCGCTTTCCTTAAGCTAATTACAAAATAGTTCGTACAAACTTAGAAGCTTCTTTTCCCTGCCAAAAAAGTCCTTTTCTCTTCCGTCTAACCTTCTATTTATATCTTTAGAAAGCGCCTTTTGGGATGACAAGTGTACCCTAATTCTATAACCTCTTCCCTTGGCTTTCATCCTATCATTACCAAGCCTATGGATACGTGGAAGGTTTTACAAATAGGACAAAACTAGGGACCAGCTGTCCTTTTAAAGAAATTATACAAAGGTAGAATTTCAGCTTTTCCACTTGCTTAAAACAAAATAAGAATGATCTGTCTACTTTGCTGGAGCTTTTGCCTGCTGACTTGAAGACATGTCTACACCAACCGGCTCGCTTGAAACTACCGGACTATCTATACTTTGAATATATGAAGTCCATTAGCTGATATCCCTTACGATGAGCTTGCTACGAGAAGATATCGTTTCCTGGGACACTATTTCATGCTTACAAAGGTCCGACTTGATCAACGCTTTTCCTTGCGTAACCTCTTTTGCCATTTCTTCCAGGAAGTAAATATGTATTGCAGGCTGGCAAATGAACTGCTGAAATTCGTCTTGAGTCAATACCTCTATCTTCTTGATATAAGCCAAGTCTTCGTCTAGCTCGCTCTGTAACTCGAAAATTCGGTCATCTTCTTTGGGAAATCATAAATGGAAGTGGGGATAACCAGATGACACTTGCTGAATGATTCCCTGAGTGTAGAATATATGGAACAACACTTGTGGACCGTCCTTTTGATTTCCAAGCTTATATTTGTACCACAATCTTTGGCAAATTCAAGAATCCCTATATCCACATCCAATTCATCTCCTGTAGGGGCGCGCAAGTGTGAAGGGAGCTGAGATTTTCCCCTTTTCCACTCTGATTGCCACTTCAGCTCTTCTACATGATTTGCAAACCTTTCTCAGGTCTTTAGGGCTTTGGATTCAATTGTTTTCATTTTCATAATCATCTCTTTCATGCTCCAAATCTCTTTCGAGATCAGTATTAGCAGCTGATGGATTTTAATCTGCATATCACATGCTTGCTTATGAAATGTGGCCAAGTTTTGTGGGTCCTCCACTGCCTCCTTGAGCTGTCTTGCTAGTTGTTCCTTTTCTTGGATCAGCCCTTGATATTCATAATGGTGGAGCTGAGTCTGTTGAGCTCTATTGGCTTCGAGTTCTTCCAATTCAGCTATCCAAGCCTTCAGATTCTCCAGCTCACCTTTAGAGAAAGCCAACTGCACCTCTATGGAGTTGTTTTCATTTTCGAGCTGGAGCATTCCTGAATTGAGCCCCAGATGCTCCCCTAACAACTCATTGTATTTCTGGTTAAGTTTGTTTGCTTCAAGTACCTCCCTCTTTCTATCATCTTTGATCTTAAGGCATTTCTTCCTGTAATGTTTTATCTTTTCTTTCAAGAAATAAATATTGGCCTTAGTTGCCTTAGCTAATGCCACGGTGCATTGGGATTGGAAGGTGGGGTCGGCATCAGTTCCTTGGACCAATGTATTCTCTATTATCCATAGTTCATATCTGTTCTCCTCGGTCTCCATATTCATTGTTGTGCCTTCTATTTTCTGTACCCTCCTATCAATGATGGCCTCTTTCTTTGGACTAAAATATACAGTATCCAAGTCTGCTATATTGCACTGCTTCCTGGGGTTATATGGGGTCAGCGCTAAGATCCCTGAATAGGCACCCTTTTCTTGAGTTCCCCCCGGGGTGCATATCAATGGTGGATCAATCTCCATATCTGTCGGAGTAGATGGCTCCGGATCGAGAGACTTCTTTGTCTGCTCTTTATCCTTTTCTCCTGCTGACTCCTCTTGCTTTGTCTGCAATCCATTTGCTCCTTCAGAAAGGGGCCTTTGCTCTTCCTCATGCTGTTGCTTGGAAGCTTGCTTTTGGGATACCTGATCTTCTCTTTCTTTCTGAATCATGGCAGCCTCCTCTTGCTGTTCCAACTAAGAGGCTTTCTCTTGTTGTTTCCTTACATCCTCCTCTTGTTGAAGCTTGGCAACTAACTCACCTTGAATCCTTGCTTTTTCTTGGTCCTGCTATTGTTTGAGAGCTTGCTCTTGGAGCACTTTGTCCTGCTCCAACTCTGATGGCTCCCCTGATTGTGATTTTGATGCCTCCCTTTCTCTTTGGATCAAACTGATAGGTCTGGGGCTTGGGTATTTCACAACTTTTGTATTATACTGCTTTCCTAGCTGAGTTAGGTTGCAGGTGCTCCTGAAAAACTCCTCGTCTCAATCAACTGCATGAGCATACTCAAAGGAGACTTTGAGATCAAGACAATGTTTGCTTACTGAATTGTTGGGGTGATGTCTCCTAAAAGGGACTGAGCCAAAATGGAAAATTTCTAAGCCTCTAGCGTAATTTTCCTCGTCTCTGGCTCTTGGGAGGCTGTAAGCTCCTATGGTGAATGGCATGGCAGGGTACATGCCTTTCGTCCTTTCTGTTAAGAACTTGCTTATGGCACCAGTGTCAAAAAGTTGTCTCACGGCCTCCTTATGAATAACAAAGTCTGTAACATACCGAGGGAACATAAATGGTTCATGAGTCCCTCCAGTCATCCTAATGTATGTGTCTTCCGCACTATGATAATAGTCTCCAAACTGTTCAATAATAGGCATTGCATTCTCTGACATACAATCTAGTTCTTGCACGAAGATAAGCTGGTGCAATGGCATGATCAACCTCTCGCAAATCATCTTGTAGTAGTTTGCGTATTTACTTTCCCATGTACACTGATAAGCTATGAAGAGAGTTGTTTCATTTGGCTTCCATGAGCAACCCAAGTCGGGGAATGAATGCTTGCTTAATAGGCAGTCAATCAAGTATGAAGACATAAAGAAATCTTCCTTCTTTTGGGTCAGTCCACCTTGGGTTGCTGCTAAGTGTGAGGCCAAGCTATCTGAAATTATTTCAGCCTAGCTGAAGATGGTGCCTTTTGTGGCTATGTGAAACATCAGTGGCACCCATCCAATCTTAAAGATATTTCCATTAGGCATGCCGAAGAGCCTGCTCAGCATCAAGATGATGAGCCTATAAGGGGTTTTTAGGAGATTGCTCTCATATTAATTATTTTTCCTCCTCCTGATCTGCATATCATTTATAGTCATCTTACGGGTAGTTTCTAGCAAGTCCATTTGATGCTTTGCCATCCATTCATCGTCTAAAGAAGCTCTGTGTGAAGGAAATCTGTAGGCAGCAGTGACATGCTCAGGGGGAAAGAAACCAGGACCAATCCATTTTTATTAGTCATAAGCCTTGTGTCGGTCCGAATGTTAGGAACTAGCCATCCAACAACTTTAGAACAAGGGAACAGCTCTGGTCGAGTTGTTTCCTTATGCAAACAGGACCTTCTGATGTTGGCGAATACTAGAGCGTCCTCTATAGCAGTTGTTGAATTATCTTGAGCTATGATGAATCTGTATAGATCACCCCATCGAAATTTAGGGGCGGCACCCCAGGGGACACACCAGTGGTAGCTTGTGTGTCAGCAAACATTGTGACGAGAGAAGTATCTAATAGAACTTCAACCTCTGAGTCTGAGGTTACTTTCTACGCTGCCTTCTTTCTGGCTGACTTACTCTGCATGGTAATCCTGCAGCGAGCAAGGCAATATCACAAGACTTTAGTTTATACCATTTCAAAGCATTGGAAACATTCTAAGACAAAGCCAAAATATAATATTTTCATAAAATAGAGGCTGTCTAAAACAACATAATTATCTTCATTTCATATGTAAGCTTAATTCAACAATGTTCCTTCATGTTAAGACAAAGACAACAAATCAGGACAAAGGGCAAGATCATTTTGGGTCTGTGCCATTCATTTTCAATATGCAGGCGTGCTTTGAAAATTGACACAAAATTGCGTGAGAATAATGAGGATTTCTGTGCTAGAGCCCAAATTAAGCTTTGTGCCACGCTTGGGATTCTGCACGCACTAAGATTAGCGATCCAATGAGCGCTTAGGTATAAGCGGGAATTTATGCGCTAATATTTAAGCGTTCCATGCGCGCCGATGCCTAAAATTATTTGGGCGTCAAACAATAATGTATTCCCTACACTAATACCTAAAATATTTCGCGTGCCAGTTCCTTAATCTCATTTGTGCGCCAAAGCTAAACACATTCGCACGCTAGCTCACACAGTTTCGCATGCGCTGCTTCCTATCCTTACTTTTGCACTAGTGCTTAACATAATGCACGCGATATTTTCTATGCATCAATGTTTAACATTAAACGAGCCGACAGCTTATAGTGGAAGCTACGCTGAAGAGGGATAAGTTCCGCATCCGCAGGCTTTATCGGCTAAGGATCGGGTCAGAACTTCAAGTTTTTAAATGGGCTTAATTGGTTGATTTAACACATCCCTAGGGCAGCTTCGGCTAAGCAACGTGGGTTCTATGCAACTTCGGTATGAATAAACCTCGCTCTCGGTTGAGCAGGGTATCTTGGTTTTTATAGCATGAAATGCTAACTGCAAGGAGGGAGAAGGGTCGAGCCTTCCACGCAGAAGATGCTTGGCAGGGATCTTGCAAATGAGGTTTTTTTTGGGATGCTGCAACTTTTACGGGTTTGAGTGAAGAACTCTGAGGTCACTAAAAATACCGTTGGGACAACTCGGCCTCATGACCGGGGCACTTCAAACTTTTTAGAAAACAAAGACTCTACTCACGGAAGAATATCCTCAAACTAATACGCAACCAAGAAAACATATAAAACTTTCAACTTGCGGAAGTGGGGAGTCGCGGATTTCGCTTGGAGAATGAAACTCTGAGAAACAAACCTAGGGAAATTGAAAATGTGATAGAGGGGAAGGCCTTATGTGCCTATGAGATGGTGTTGTCTCTGCCCTGGTATGCAAGTGGTGGCTTTGTATCCTCATAGGGAAAATCCCAGCAACTGTCCTACGTCTTTCCTAGATTTCATGCTAAGTAAAACGGAGGGCGTTTGAGCTATTCAACTGTGTGTGGGTGATTTTTTTAACCTACTAATCCAAGAGCAGGATTGGGAAAGAGCCTACCTGTCAGTATGGCGAGCATTTCGGGACCTCAACTGCTTGCAGCGAATGGCATTCTCGAACTCCAATGCAGATGGTGAGTGCTCCAAGTGCAAATAACCAAATAAAAACCCAAAACACCGTTGCATGCGTTAAATAGGGAGAGAGTTAAATGCTCACGTACGTTGAAAGTTGGCGAGGTTATGAGGACAGGGCTCGAGAAACTTATCATTAAGAGTGGCACATGGCTTCACTAAATGCTTTACCAACTCTGCCGGTGCACAGGGATCAAGGAGATCTTTTTCACACCGGGTATCGATTTCAGCTTTCGCGCCAAGCGGGGAGCGTAATGCTTCGTGCTATGTGGTAAGCACACGTTCAACAATAATCTTTGTGATCAAGCAGCGATCCCGGCATTAGGATTGCACTAAAAAAAATGTGCTAGACATGAGTTATCCTGAAAGATGAGCTTGGATTTGCAAGTGGGAAGGATAAGCGCATCTCTAGCGCTTGGGATTCGACTCTATCATCATAGTTGCGCTGGGGAGTGACGCGCTAACTTTTAATTCTTCCAAGGAACTGGAACACAGCTCCAAGGTGGGGTGATAATGATAATTCTTGCACCTCGAGTGACCGAGGAAAATTATCTCTTGCGCTAATGGTGGTCGGCGTATTGCGCCAGATAACAGACTTGGGACTTGTCAAAAGGGTGGCTGAATTAGAGTCAAGGCCTACACTTGACAGAGGATGTGTGGTTAAAGATGCGCCAAAGTCACGACATACTCAAGTCTAGATCTTGCGCTACAGCGGGGAAGCTGAGACTAGAATCTACGCTAAAGGAGAGGATGACTTTGCCTTAGAAAGAAAAAAAAAATGAGAGACTCTTTTGGAAGCAGGCGATGAAATTCTGATTAGTTAGAGGCAAACCTGAAAGATGAACTAAAAAGCTTGCTACAAAAGTGTTAGAAGGAGGGGCCCCAAATAAATTCAAATTTTTTGGGGGGAAGGGTGTTGCAGCAACAACAATTGGCGAATCACTGGCGAACACGGATCTCTAAAGACTATCTCATTTATCGAAAGAATTCCTTTTAAAAGTTGTTCACCTTATGTGCAACAGTCGGCTTAAGCGTTCGAACCTTGGCAAAGGAAGAAGTCACTTAATCCATTGGTCAGAAGGGAGCTTCGATGAAGGCATCTTTAAAACTTTCCAAGGGCCAACATATGGGGTTCATTTTAGAAGATTCATCTTTCAGATGACCACTGCTATTGGACTGCACAGGATTTTGCAACAACATCTCATAGACACCATTGCTCTTGTTCCTCATTCCCATGCTACCTGCATCCATTTAGATGTTCATATATTTGATAGCTTCACTGTTTGAGCCTTCCAAAAATATTTTCTTTAAAATACGGTCTTTGATTTTGGCTCCTCAATCCATAATGCCCTTTTGTGTGAGTGAGAGATTTTATTGTTTTATCAAGCCTCACGGACAGAGAGGAGCCTAGCTTGAGCTGAGTATTTCGGATAGCTTTCTCAACTTGTATGCTTTGCTTTTATCTCAGCCGTGCTTTGATTGAGGTGAGAATTTCTGGAAAACAGACCCCTGATTATAAGCCCTTTTGGGTTTAAATTTGCAGCATGGAGTCATTTCAATACCATATGCCTTCAAGATATGCTACTCTTCTGTGGGTCCAACCACATTGATCTTCTTGAGATGCTTTTAAGTGTGATGGTGGACGTAGCCCGAAGATAGTGGTAAATATGATCATAGATCTCTGCTATTTAAACAAGCGTTAGTGTGACCAATAAAACAAGATCTTCTTCACTCTGGAGAATGATCAACAAAGCCCCAAATGCATGGGTAAACTGTCTTTCTTGGATACATTTCTAGTTTTACGAGTTGTGCAATTCTCTTGCGAGATATACCTTCACGAGAGGCCCAATTGCAGGTGACCCATGGAGAAAAATTGTACAAAAGATCAAAGGCTAAGAGAAAGAGGCAAACTAGCTGAAAAGCAAAAAACAAAGGCTAAAGTGAAATAAAAGAAAACTTTGTTTATGTACAGAAAGTCTCATTGAGACTATGCAAAATATTGTTTCAAGGCGAGGCCGTTTAGAGGAAGGGTTACTTCCTCTCCCTGGAGGTCTGTCAGCTTATAAGTGGATGGGCCGAGCTTTGCAGAGATTTGGTAAGGGCCTATCCATAAGTGTTGGAATTTAGTGTGCATCCCCTTGCCCTCATGATTGTGGTCCCATTTCAGGACTAGATCCCCTACTTCAAAACTTCTTTTACCAGATTTCCTTTTATCGAACCACCTTTTGACTATATCTTAGTGATGGTGAAATTGGTTTGTAGCTTTCTGACGGGATTCTTCAAGTTGGAGCAAAGTATTGATCCTAGATTGCATGACTTGACTACCAGACCCTCGAGAGGCTTGGGATAACTGTAAGGATGGAATCAAGATATTGGGAGGTAAAATAGCTTCTTTTCCATAGACAAGGGTGTAAGGGGAAACCCCTAATGTGTTCTTTGAAGTCACCCTATCTGCCCATAAGGCATTTGGGAGAGTTGTATGCCAACTTCAATGGTTTTCTATGACAGTCTTTTTAAGAATTCGGATGAGATTTTTGTTTGAAGATTCAACTAATCCATTTCCTTGAGGGTAATAATTGGCTGAATAATGTAGTTTAATTCCCCATTCGTAAACAAATTCATTTATTTTGAAAGACGAGAAATAGGTGGCATTATCAAACACTAGGGAAATTGGAACCCCAAACTTGGTTATGATGTTCTCTTTCAAGAAACTGATGACTAAATATTCGCTGATCTTGCGCAATGGGATAGCCTCCGTCCATCTGGTGAAGTAGTTGGTGGCTGTGAGGATGTATCGATGCTGGAGAGAAGAATTTGGCTTTATCTCTCTAATGACATCTATACCCCCTTGCTCGAAAGGTTCTGAGATAATAACCGGCTGCAAAGGTCCTGCTTCCTTAGGTAATTTCCCAGCACTTCTTTGGCATACATCACAGCTCTGTGCATAAGCATGAGCATCTCGGAATAAGGTGGGTCAATAATATCCAGCTCTGAGTATTTTGTGAGATGATGTCTCTCTTGAATAATGTCCACCAGCGGGGCCATCATGCAATTCTTTGACAACTTTACTTGCATACTCCTTTTCTAGACATCTGAGCAAAATTCCATCATAATTTTTTCTGAAAAGTATACCATCAATAATTTGATAAGCTGTTGATTTCAAACAGAGTGCCCTTCTTTGCTTAGAACTCCAGTGTTCTAGTAGATATCCTTGCTGCAAATAATGCACTAGATCTCTATAACACGATTCAGGAGCTGTGAAAATGGGACAAACCTCAACTGAATTCAATTCGGCTTCATTCTTCCAGTGCATCTCTTCATCAATTGGATGCTCTGTAAGCAATTTACACAGGCCTTGTCCCTTGATGATGGTGGCTGGTTTCAATTCTAAATCATATTCTTGAAGAGCCGTGACCCAATTTCCCCTTTTTTCTCCCAATTCTTTTTGAACAAAAAGGGATTTGACCGTTGGGTGAGGAACTATAACTTTAGTTCTTCTCTTAAGAATATTTGGCCTGAACTATTTTACTACTTTGAAGATAGCATATGCATGTTTTTCAACAACGGGATAGTTCAGTTCAGTACCTTGCAGACGAGTGCTCGTAAACGAGATTGGATATTAGTCTCCTAACTCTACCTTTTGCATGAACACCGCTGCGAGTGAGTCATCCGAAGCAAAGGTATACAATATAAAATCTTTGTCAAAATCTGGGCTTCTTAAGGAAGAAGCCTTAGCTATGGCTGCCTTAATGTATCTGAATGCATCCTTTTCTATGTCTGTCCACTTGAACTGTATGCTTTGCGTGACCATTTGCTGCAAAGATTTAACAATTTGCATGAAATCCGAAACAAACCTTCGGCCAAAATTGATATTACCCATAAACGACTGCATGGATTTCTTGTTATGAGGCATTGGAATTTTATTGATAGCTTGCACTCTTTCTTGATCTATTGATACTCCTCTTTTGGAAATAATATGGCCCAGCAATTTACCTTCGGGAACAGCGAATACACTCTTCTTGGGATTTAAACAGATACCATATTTCCGATAACGATAAAAAATATGCTTCAAATGAACAACATGGTCTTCTCTTTTCTTAAAAAATACTTTCACGTAATCTAGATAGACAACAACACAATGGCCACCCAATCCTCGGAAAGCAATATCCATTGCTCGCTGGAACGTAGCTCCTGCATTTATTAGGCCAAAGGGCATTCTTTGGTATGCGAACGTTCCCCATTTAGTACAAAAAGTAGTCTTAAGACGATCTTCTTCAGCTACCAATACTTGATTGTAATGGGAGAAGCCATCAAGAAGGGAAAATAGCTCAGATCCTGAAACCATTTGAAGAATTTGTTCCATTGAAGGGACAGGATAGTTGTCATTATCTGAAGCTCTGTTTAAATTTCTGAAATCAACACATTGTCTTATCTCTCCTAACTTCTTTCTCACGGGAACTAAGTTAGCAACCCACTCAGAATGCCCGACCTTAAAGATTATTTTAGCATCCAGTAGATTCTTCAATTCCTTTTGAATTAGAGGTTCAAGAGTAGGATGCATCCTTCTTAATTGCTGCTGAAATGGCCTGACACCCGCTTTCATTGGTATGACATGCTGAATAATATGGATGTCATATGTTTTCAAATCTTCATAAGTCCATGCAAAAACATCCTTATATTGTCGAAATAGTTTGATGAGCTTATCTCTTTCTCCTAGTGAAAAACATTTTCCAAGATTAACAAACTTTGGTTCAGCCTCGGTGCCCAGATTAACTAATTCACGTTGCATTGATTAGCTAATGGTCTTGGTATTTGCATCTGGTCAACCAAACTTCACGTCTGTGTTCACACTTTTGTTCTTTCCCATTCTTCATACCCTGTAATTCTAACATCAGCGTAGTCATTTGGTTATGAATCTGTGACATCCCAACACTACTCTCACCAATCAGTGAAGCCTCTAATTGCATTGCGATTTCTAGGGCCTCTGCCTGCGACACAATCTTTTGCTGCATCAATGGTTGTCTGATGTGGGGAAGCAGCGCAACAAAAAACCATTCCTTATGTTGTTGCGGAGCTATAACAAAGCTCACTTCGTCTAATAGTGTTTTAAACTTTTGGTCAAATTCCCAGACCGTTTCAGTCGGTTTCTGCTTGATTTCCTTTAATTCCATTATGCACCGCGATTCTGACTTCGGCTTCTTAAACTCTGCGACCAGTGCAGCCTGAATTTCTGTTAGGGTTCTCAGCTGTGCCTAAGAACATTTCATAAAGCAACACACCGGGAAGTCTCTTAAAGTAGTGATGAGCTACGCTCTCTTCATAGCATCATCCTGAATTTGCTTTAAACTCCATATGGATTCACATAGAAACCAGTGCTGCTCAGGGTCTTCTAGACCCGTTCCTTTGAATATCGGAAGTTTTATATCATTATCTATCATTCTCCTCCCTGGTTATGCACTGCTTTGAGTAGTGATGACTATGAGAAAACAAAGGGGATATTCCGACTACTGGGATTCTATGCAACACTCGTCGTGGGTGGGCTCTAAACAACAGGTGGCGCAATTTCTACAACTGGTGGATTCTGAGGTGTAGTGGGATGAATAGTGGTTGATAATGACGCGGTCTGATTATTAAGGTCACATGGGATTTCGGTATCAACACGGATTCCAGGTCCTCCGGGATTCTTTTCCTTATTAAACTTATGTCTCTTTCCACTTCTTAGATTATGTGTCTCTTCGTCAGAATCACTATAAATGCTATTGAACATGACAAAATCAAAATATTACTGCATTCTTAATACACCTTACTCAGCTAAAAGCATTTTAATATACAAACTAAGGGTTTTCAGGAACTTACCTCCGAATCCCTTGAAAAAGTATGCTTCATATTGACTGTAGGACTTCAATGTGTCTATAGCAAACTCGGTCACAAATCCTTCAAGTATACTATCGACCTAAAAGTTGACTGCTAGTGATAGTCGGTTGTCTATTGCTTTGAGCTGTGCTGTGAGCTCTGGAGTCCACTTTGTAGGTACTCCTTCAAAACAAGTCTTCTTCCCTGCAAGTCGTGATATCCATGCATGTAGCTCATTGGGGAATGTATCCCAAAATATCTCATGAATATCTCTCCATAAATATCTATTCAACCACTGAATGTTTGATAGACATGATCTGTTTTCTTTCTTCGCAAAGTCTCCTTCAATCTTGTTGCACCAATCCCAGATCTCTTTCTTTTTCGGATGCCAATTGTCTGAACCCAATGGGAACTAGTATTCTTCTTCACACATTACTTTCCAACACACTATTGCATCACTGGTCTTAGCTGGGAAACGGAACCATTTGTTGGCATAGGTAGTTGATCTAGAGGTTTTCCAGTGTAGACCCAAGTACTTCGCGGTTCAAGGAACCAACAAAAACCCCAAATTACCGTCCCTTTTGGCAACAGGCTGTGCGCAGCCTGAGGTCTCACCTGAGGTGAAGCTGAGGAGGTGGTTGCGGAATCAAGTTTCCACAAGTGGGTGATGCGATGGGGGGAAAAGGATGATAAGCAATGAAACACCTTGTGGGTTGCGCGGATAGATAGCTTCCGCTGAAATATGTCAATCAAATGAAAGTGAATCAGCAGACTCGAAAAACCAAAAGAAATCTAAACTATGTACAAAAATAACTATACAATAGTATACAAAAGTATTAACCTGAACTAGAGGTTCAAGCATAATATAGCTTAAGGTAGAGCCCATTCTTAGGCTCCTTCAAGACAGTCCCCTCATAGTCTTCTAATTCATAGGCTCATTTTTCCAATCCACACCTCACGATGTAAGGACCATGCCACATGGGATTGAACTTGCCTACCCCCATGGGCTCTTTAGCTTGGTCATATAAGAGGACCACGTCACCTTCAGGATATTTCCGGTGATGGACAAACCTATCATACTAAACCTTGACATGACGTTTGTTGACATCTATCGCCACTGTGGCATCTCGATGTTGCTCGTCAAGTTGCTCAAGGTGGATTAAATGTTGCTCAATACCTGTCGTATCAGGGAGGAGCTCTATGGCCAATTTAAGCGAAGGGATTTCACATTCAATCGGTAAAATCGACTCCACACCGTGTACTAACTGAAATGGTGAGAACTCGGTGGCAGTCTTAACTGTGGTTCGACACACCCACAAGGCAGGATATAACATGATGTGCCAATTGTTCTTGCTCTGTTGGATGGTATGTTGGAGAATGGTATTCAAAGACTTATTAACTGCTTCAACTTGACCATTCACTTGGGGATAATAAGAAGATGAGTGTTCTTGATGAAACCTAAGCTTGAGAGACAAATCCTCCATCATCTTGTTCTAGAAGTGACTACCATGGTCAATGACAATCTCTTTCAGAATACCGAACTGAGTGATAATTTGATTGAACATGAAATGGGTTGTTGTAGCACCATCAGCTTTTACGGTAGGCATGGCCTTAGCCCATTTGGAAAAGTAGTCCACTACCACTATAATATCGTGATGCCCCCCAGCCGAAGCTAGTTTGCAATCCATGAAATCCACCCCCCACTTGGTGAAGGGACCGACGGTGATGATCGGATGAAGGGGCGTTGGATGTAAGTGTATATTCCAAGAGAACACCTGGCAAGGGTGGCATCTCTTCACAACGTTAACACAATCTTTAAAGATTGAAGGCCAAAAGTAACCAGCTCGCATAATACGTTGGAATGTAGCAAGCCCAGATAAGTGACTTCCACACACCCCAGCATGGAAATCATTAAGTACCCACTCTGCTTCTTCGTAAGTTAAGCAACAACAGAGAATGGAATCCTTTTCTCGGCGATACAAAGTTTCATTAACGATAGTATAATATTTAGCATGATGTTTCACATGCCATCGCTCGTCTCATGAATAATGCAAATGAAACTTCAAAGTTTGGAGATATACAGTGGCATCCCCATACCAAGGGTCCTCAGACGAGATAAGAAATAAGTGCTCATCCACAAAGGAATCTTCATGAATGACATCCTCATCAAGTCTCGATAGGTCCGACATAAGCTCAGCAAACACCAACGATTTCACCGATTTCATCAAAGTAAAATCGAGATCGAACTCCTGAAGGATCACAATCCACTTATTATACTTCCCCCCTGTAAGGCATCATGATAACACGAACTGAAATGGATTGACATGTGCTACATTTGTGGTTGTTCTAAGCAAAATGTAATTTCGTAACCACTGGACTGCATGGATAGTTGCTAGCGCCAGCTTTTCTACGTGAGTATATCTTAGCTCAGCGTCTACTAAACTTCGACTGAGGTAATAGATAACATGCTTGATGAGCACGTCATCAACCTGAACCAAGACCATGCCAATCATCTCTTGAGACGTGGCCACATAAAGGATAAAATCTCGTGCGAAGTATGGTGGACTAAGCATAGGGGCCAACACCAAAGCTTTCTTAAGGGCGTCGAAATACTGTTGGGCTCACTCATCCCAGATAAAAGGTGTGTCTTTCTTCAATAAGCGCGTGAAACCTTTGGTAAGACTAGCATAATTGACTACAAATTGACACAGAAAAGTAGGTCTCCCTTGGAGGCTCTGAAGTTGTAACAAGTGGCGTGGAGGAGGCAACCGAAGTATTGCCTCAACTTTAAGAGGATCGCCTCTAATACCCTCTTTCGAAACTATGAAGCCCAGAAGGCAACCAGTCCTCACAGCAAAGATGCATTTATTAGGATTCAATCAAATCTTGTAGTGTACACATCGTTCAAGAATCAGACTGAGGTGCTTGGGGTGGTCCACTCTCTTGCGAGAATGGCCGGAAAGATCATTCAAGAAAACCTCCATAGTATTTTTAAGATCATGAAAGGCGTAGGTCATGGCACGCTCAAAAGTAGCTCCGGCGTTTTTAAGGCCGAAGGGCATTTTCCGATATGCAAACATTCCCCAAGGACAAATGAAAGTTGTCTTATGTTGGTCCTCGGGTTTGATTTGAATATAATTGTAGCCTAAAAATCCATCTGTGAATGAACAAATCTCACTTCCCACACAAGTATCCAAGATCTGATCGATGAATGGCATGGGGAAGTTGTCTTTCAGACATGCACAGTTCAAATCTCTAAAATCAGTGCATACGCAAATCGTTACTTGCTTCTTATCCATAGGAACAGGATTTGACACCCATTCGGTAAGGGGAATGGGGTAGATGAAACCAACTTTGAGCAGTTTCTCCACCTCTGCCTTGATAGCGGCTGCCTTCCTAGGGTTCATAGCACGTAGGCGTTGTCGAACCAGTTTAGCGTTAGGATACTTTCTAATCTCATGTTCAACAATGCGGGGGTCTATTCCTGGCATCTCCTCATATGACCAGGCGAAATCATCACCGATGTAGACATTCTCAACCTTTCCGGGAGTACGAGATATGTTGATTGACATAGTCGGGGAAATATTAGCCATATTACCCTCTGCGAAAATATCATGCAACCCTAAAAGAGTCACAGGGTGACCAACCATCTCTACTAGAGTCGTCCTAAACTCTTCCTATTCGGCGAGGTCGAGGTTGGGAAGGAAATAAAAGCGATGGTGCATATCCTCCCAAGGCCTCTCACTACCACACATGGCCTCCATAATGGCTTCATCATAAGGTAAAGTATCATCAAGGCAGTTGTGTGAACAAGATGAGTTGGCTGCCCAAACTGGCAGCGTAACAGGATCTTCTTCAACTGTCTGAGAAGAAGAGCGATCTAGTTCTGCAGTGGCTTGTTGAATATGTTGGTAAGCAAGCTGAGATACAGATAGTGGCATAGACATCCCGACATGCGTAATATCTCCAGATGTATAACTCATGGACGGTAAATTCCATGGGTCAGTATAATAGGAAGACCGGAATGGCATACTATGCAAAGGAGGAGACGCATCTTCGGAAATGGTTTCGATGAAGTTCATAGGTGTAGGAAAAATATAAGTTCCCATCAATGAAGGGTACATACCAACACCTATGTTCCCAGTTTCCGGCTGAGAATCAATAACTTGTGGGACTATGGATCCCATGGATGATGTGGGAGGAATGTTAAAGAAATACAGTTGATCAATGGTCACAATCTTGCCTTCATGAGGAATGCAGATAACTCTAAATACAGTGGATGCGACAGCCTTCATAGCATACATGCAATTTCGACCCAGTAAAAGGTTGTAGTCGATGGGTGCATCAACCACCTCGACTTTAATAGGCATAGATTTACCTCCCAAGAAGACAACAAGATAAGGGATAATTCCATGTGGCTTAAATGACCGACCATTGAATGCAGTGAGTGTGGTTCTAGACGCGAGTAGAGGAGGAGAGCCAAGAGCTTTCCAACAAGTTAATGACATTACCGACATGGAAGCACCTTCGTCAACCACAGTACATTTGACAAAACTCTAAAGGCACGCCACCCGGATTTGAAAAGCCATGTGGTAAGGTAAGCGAGGTTGAACATCAGTAGTGTCGAACTTGATAAAACTGGGACTTCCCCCATCCCGAACTCCTAACGCACTCAAAAGGGCATGCTTTTGAGAAGGACAAGCCTATAAGACTTCAAGAGCCGACATGGCACACGGAGTTTGGACCAAATCTTCCACAATTGAGTAGTTATGGGTGGCTCGAGCATTAGGATTATGCGTAGAGAGCTTAAGAACACCTTTCGGTATCCATGACATATTAGAGGGATTCTCGATATGCAAGGAATTGTCAGGAGGAGGGGGAGGCTCACTCCCCATATTAGGTTGTGGTGCACCATAATCGCGTTGACGACTGGTAACACTAACCTCTAATTGAACCATATTCACACATCCATAACCACTAGTATTGGAAGAAGATGTTACAGTATCAGTAGGTCCATAACCAGTGGTGGGAGCATGCGAAGCCATGTTTTGATGATGAGGAAGGGGATCCTTTAACATAGCTGGGCTCTGTGCCAAATGCTTTGATGCTTCTTCGATTCGAGGACATAAGTGAGTAAGATGGTCTTCCCCACAGAGCTTGCAAGGATACTTCACCTTATGCCTAGGTTTACGGTCCTCACTAGCATTTCCGCCTTCCCAAGGAGGGTTGGAACTCTCTTTACGAGGGGTATTGAGATTTCTATTATTGTTATTCCCATTGTTTCCACCCTTACGGTTGTTTCTCCCATTTTTCTTACCACCAGGTTGCTGGTTACCTGACGATTTCATTGATTGCACATTCTGTACATCAGACGACAGGGTGGAAGTGGACAAGGTGTGAACTTGTCTGGGAGTAGCTTGGTTTAGTGAAAAAAAATTCATTTGATTGGCCACCAAGTCTATAGGGTGAGTACTTGTGGATCCTACAATGTCATCAGCATGTGGTCTAGGAACTCACTTGGCCTCATGGTGTGTTCGCGAAGCGTCAGGAATAATGTCATACAAAATGACAGAATGAGACTATAGTAGGTCTAACTGTGGGAATTTCAAGATGGCTTGTTCCTCAGTCACAATTCCAGACATCAAAACATCCTTAGCAATGTATGGGACTTTATAATTGAGGAACCATTCCAACAGAAACTCTGGATGAATGTTGGATTTCACTAATCTCTTCCACCAATGCCACTCTTGAACGTGGTTAGAAATATGTGTGGCCTTATTCTGACGAAAGGTAGACAGAAGTTCAGTGTCGGTATCATAGCGAACCGGCAACTGGAAATGGTCCAAGAAAACCAAAGAGATCTCATTGAATCCCCTATAGGTGTTCCCCGACAACTCAACATACCACTTCGCAGCTGCTCCCGTGAGGGTGCATTGAAATAGTCGTAATCTAACAGAATCATGATTCAACGAGTTGGCGGAGCACCAAAGGTGAAACGTTGTGACATGATCACTCGAGTCCTCACCACCTTTCCCCTCAAACTTAGGAATGTACGAAGGGAGCTTGGTAGGGAACGGAGGCTAATTAAGTTCGTGACACACCAGATCATTCATGATCTTTGAAAGATCCGAAAGATTCAAACGTGCAAGGAATGGGAGTTGTGGTTGGAAAGCTTGATTATAAGCTCCCATAAAAGGTCGGTTGAACGGAACCGAATTACAAGGCGGACCAAAAGATTGACCATGAGCATTAAATTGTTGATAATGAGGACCTGGCGGACCATAAGCTTGACCATGGCCATAAGGTTGATAACCTCCTCCGACCTAACCCATATGAGAGTAAGTAGGTATATAAGTATTTTGGGAACTGTATTGAGGTGTGTTGAACTGGTGTCCAGCACCAACCGTGTTGTAGTAAGTGTTGCCACCATAAGTATCGGGAATATACGTACTATTCGTAGTGGGAACCAAGTTGTAATTACCATAATGGTGAGGTATGTTCCCACCCCTAGCATTAGGATTAGAATGAGCAGTCGTGTGGTGACCCAAAGAACAAGAAGTATTCCCAACCCCAACGTTGGTGCTACTAGTAGAAGGAATGGTGGCGTTATGACAATGAAGATAAGATATATTCCCACCTCCTACATTAGTATTACTAGTAGAAGTGGTGGATGCAAAAGTGTGCGGTATATGTCCACCCCTGTGGTTAGGAGGACCATTAACTTTCGTGAAAGTGGTCCTGGGTTAACGGGTAGCGATATGTGTTTTAGGTGGTGGATGGCAAGTCGTGTTTCGAATAGTGTTCCTATTAGGTTGGATAGCCCTAGGAGGAGGTCTTCTTCCAACATTAGCATTGTTAGGAGGAACGCGACCGGCCCCCATATTATGTGTGTGAGTGGACAACGTGGTGCCCCCAGTGAGGGTATTGCCCCCCATGGGTATAGTGTTGCTAACACCATGAATGGCGCCAGCATGGCTACCAAAAGTAGTGGAAGGATCAACTGTGGTGTAATCCAGCATACCATATGAGAATGAGGTAGGGTTGACCATAGGGCCTGTATAATCATGGACCTCTAGCATCCTGTATAAATAATTATGTGGATATGAAGGATTGAATGGGCTGTCCTCGGGTGGATCTGGACCAAACAAACCAAGTCGGGTCTCAGGTGGATCACCTCCCCATGCCTCACGAGGAGTAGGGGTGTCTGAAGTGTGCTCAACTCTACCCGATGGACTAGTAGGGATTTCTCCTATGTCAGAGTGTGCAGCAGTCATGACGTCTTGGACGTATGTCTCGTAAGAATTCGAAGACTCGGAGGGATCCCGCTGATATCCTTTAGCAACACGACATCAAATTTCAGTGAGTTTCAATCCAGCCAACCAACGGGATTGGCGGAGAGCAGGACTCTATGCCACAATATCTCTGGAGAGAATATAAAATCAAAACGTCCCCTAAAGGCCAACTATCGATAAAAAACAATAAATCAAAAGCACACCTAGAGAAACTACAGCCAAGAGTAGACAAACAGATTGGCTAAATGAGCTCCCAACACTAGAGCCGGTATGTCTCGCCTAGGAAAGGCTTGAGACTCCTAAACTATAGCCAAAGGTAATAGAATCAGTTATAGAGACACCCAGGCTTCACTGCGTGCAAAGGGTTGTAACCCTCGACAACAAACAACTGTGTTGTCCAATCCCTATCTGACTAGGGACACAAACAGCATAACCACTACAAGCACCCTATGTGATACCTAGGTAAGGCAACTATGGTCACTAAAATATAACCAATGCTCAAGGGGACAATCCCAGGTGCGATCCATCGTATGGGCAGGGTAGCTGAGCCCGAAACTCAATGAGGGTCAAATACCCCAAGAGTCCCCAAATACGAACAAATCCTAGAAATATCTCCCACGTTCAGTCGGTATCAGAGGGATATCCCTTCAACCAACCTCCCATGACCTCGTGCTTATCTCTGGTTTGAGTAGAGTTTCCTGAGAACATCGATATATACCATGGATTCCTCCACTCCCTGGTCAAACACCTAATGTTTTGTCTAGTAGTCTTGGATTGTTAACTCACAATGATCTATTCCAAGACTCTAAACCTATGCTAGTTGGTCTACCCTATAAATAAAATCGGTCTAATCAATTTTAAGATTAAGCGTTAATTTTAGTAGCTGTGGTTACTCAATAGTATGCAAAATCGTCAAATCCTAGACTCATCTATCTAATAAAATAATGTCACTAACATGCAAAATCAACCCAACGGTTTCGAAATAAAAATGCAATCCTTTTATATTTTCGATGCACAAGTAGAACCTAAATGAAGGCAGCAAGCACTCAATGCAAGATGCAGTACATGAAAGTAAAGTTTTTTATTGTATTTTCTCTTATAAACAAAAGGAAAATGCAAAACTATATGTATTTTTTTTGTATTTTTCAATATAAAGAAATGAAAAATGCAAGCAAAATCCTATTATCTAGTCACTGATATGCCAAGGAGATCACTAAGATAACCCAACAAATACCAAACAGTAAGACTCAGCCAAAGGAATGAGCTCAAAAGGAAGAAAACAACAAGGCTAAATCCAAAGATGGGTAGAAAACCAACAAGGCTCAACCAAAAGAAAAGAAGAGTTCTGGTCACAACCAAGGCACAAAACAGTCAAGAAACAGGCCAACAAAGACTCAGGATCATCCAAAGACAACCCAGCAACAACCAAAAGTCATAAATCAACCAAGGCCGGAGTTGTATGCTACTGTCGAAGGAAAACATGTGGGTACCCACGAGCAGTAGAGTAAATATAGGCTGGTGTACGTGGGCAGAGCAAATCTAGCCCGCAGGTAAGGAAAGGAAAATGGACAAATAAAGAGTCCAATGGCTCAGAAAAAGCAAGTTTTCTATAGTGTATCTCAACGACCAATCAGTGACATGAGCTTCGACAAACAACAACTCTAATTAAGGACTAATGCTCAAAAATCCCCAAACATGGATGTTTTCCCTAGCAGAGTCACCATTTCTGTATCGGAGAAAACTCACTATGGCTTGGGGTAGACCATTACAGACAGCTGACTACCAGAAATTAACTCAATTCTTAGTACTATTCTATATAAATGACAATGTTAAGATAATGAAGAACATAACCAACCTCGATCCAAATGTTTGATGTAGATCCCCATTGGAGCTTTCAATCCGTGCACTTGAATCTGCAAATTAGTCTTGACAGCCGATATACAACAAGTATATATAATATATAAACGATATTAACATCATCAATAGAAATGGTTCATGATATTATAAGTAAATGCAACCCAATGTATAATAACGAACATTCACAACATTAATGGACGAGAATATGAGTATTTCTATTAATAAACAAGAAGAAGTACAATACGACCTCTTGCTGGCAACCAATCTGAACCAAGATCTGGATCAATCCACTTGTGTCTCCACCACTTCAATCCTGCATGAATGGAAAACTCAAACTATGGTAGGTGTTTGGAGGGTGAACACAAGGGGTTCACAACTATGAGGATCAATGAGTGTAGACTTAAGATAGGGAAAAAATCCACTAGAGTTCTCTTGCTCTTCTTTCTCCTCCCGTACATAAGCCATATGTGCTCAATATATAGTCCTCTCAAAGGTAAGTGAAAGGACACATCGAGGCATTTCTTAGGTAGATGGAGGGTCAAAGGTCACCCAATAACCGCTTTTTGGGAGTAAAAAGTAATAAACTAGTGATTTTACCATTTTACACGCTACCCGCAGGCTATAGTGATGCAACTCACGGGTATGCCCACTGTAATGATGCAGCTAGCGTACAGGGGAAAAAATAGGGAAAAATAGTGTCTGAAGGATATAAAGTGGATCTGAGTCAGTGAAATCGATCTTGTAGGCCAAAGAATGTTGATACTCACAAGGTGGAAAATTACGTTGTAACACTGGGAACCAATCTTCTCCACAGCAACGACAAGTATTCTTCTTGTTTTTCTTGTCACTATCGGTGTGACTGCTCGATGTTTTTGAACTCTTTTCAACTTCATAACCATATGACTGATATTTGTTACATTGATGATCAGATGACCATGTATCTTCGCAATACCTACACTGGGTCTCTTGCTGTCGCAAATATCCCTTGTTAGGGTTCCCTTGTCTTGATTGTTTGAATTTTTCCTCAATAAGTTTTGCTTTGCGCCTAGCCTTATCCAAATTGGACACATTATGTAATTCTAATTCATCTCTTATGTATGGTTTAAGACTAGAGATATATGTCTAGAGTCCCTGACCCTATGTTAATTCTGGTACACACGTCGCTAACGCTTCCCATGCATAGGTGTATTCTTGCACGTTGCTTTCTTGTTGTAGCCTAGTTAGTTTGGCGAAAAATTATTTCTCTGTCACATCTTCGAATCTCTTAAAAAATTAATTTTTGAATGTGTCCCAACTGTAGGCACATACCTTTGTCATTTTCTTCCACCACATGTACCAATTGTATGCCCGACCTTCGAGCTGCATGGAGGCATATTTAATTTTCTCATCATCTGATGAGATTTTGTGAAATATGTAGAAGAATTCTTCCGCCTTGATGATCCATGCCACGCTCTGTTTTGATTCTCCATCGAACATGGGTAACTCCAATTTAGGTTTCATTGAGTATCCTCCCATCGATTGCATTGTGGCCCATGGTTTATGATGATTGTAGTCTTTATGGTCTTCTGGGATCTCCACTTTGGGGGGATTTGATTGATGATCATTGGTATCAACTGTATTGTGACATGAGTGGTCTCCCTTTAGCGACTCGCCAATTCTAGCATCATCTCTATCCTTAAAAAACTGGTTGATATTTTCTAGTCCTGCATCGAAATATGATTTCATTTCCTCTCATACCTTCCTCATTTTCCATGAGACTACTCTAGCAACTTTGTATTGCACTTTGCGTGAGAAATATTCTTTTTCTTCTTGAAATTCTAGGTCAAGTTTGTCGATTTTAGAGCTTAAATTTTCAAGGATTTTTAAATCCCGGATTTGGTCTTTTTCTATTTTTTCCAATCGGTCTTAAGTTTCTTCCATGGTTCTTGCCCTGGTATGTGGTGGTGAGTAATTGGGTGCAATTTTGGCTTGTAAGTGAAGGAGACTTGATAATTAAGCTAATTATTGTTTCGTAATAATTAACTTATGAAAAATGTAATGGTGGAAAAGAATAATATTATATTAATAATTATTAAAGGATAATATTATTAATATATATATTATTTACTAAAAAAATAAATTATAATAATAATAATATTATAATGTATTTTTTTAGATTGTAGGTTTGACATGGAGAGGGATGGAAGGTGGCAGATGGAAGAGGACGCTTCAGGGTGGAGCTTGGGATTGAGGTAAGAGATGAAGTGGAAGGTTGAGGTAGTGCAAGGGAGAGAGGGAGCAACAGATGACGGCGTGTGGGAGGTAGGAGGCAGTAAGGTGGTGGGAGGGAGGAGTGAGAGTAGTGTGGAGGGGGTTAGGGAGCAAAGACGTTGGAGGAGTGTGGAGTGAGAGCGGGGAACTGGTTGCACAGGGGTGTGAGAAAAGAGGGGGGATGTGAGCACGGAGGCCGAGTGGGAGAGGGGAGGAATTTGAGTGCGCAGCATGGAACAGTGAGGGAGAAGAGGAGGGAGACGTAGGAGACGGTGGGGAAAGGTAGCGGAGAAGGGAGAGCTGGGGGGTGCAGGCATGGGAGGAAATGGAGGGAGCCATGTGGAGTGGAAGCAGCGCATGAGGAAGGAGGTAAGGAATACCATGGAAGTGCAGGAGTAGGGTTAGCGCGGGAGTGGATTGCGTGAGTGGAGAGGGAGCACGTGAGCACGGGAGAAGGCGAGGTGGAGCCGAATGCCGTAGAGGGTATGTGAACAGCTGTTGGGGGTGTGTGGAGAGTGGGTGGATATGGAGAACGGGGAAGATGATTGTTGGGTGGACGTTTGAATGATGAGGTATCCTAACAGTGTGAATGAATGGAACACACAGGTGTAGAAGAGCCGATCTAGATATGATACCAAATGCTACAACTGTATCCAGTTGGACAGTTAAGAAGTGAGTCTGACTTCCATGATGAATAATAAAATAAGAATATATAGATAGATGATGAATGATGAATGATTATACAATGAACTAGCCCGCTTAAATATAGCTTGGGCCTAACTTGAGGAGTCCCAACTTCTCATTAATACTTATTTACTATTATTAATTATTTTATTATTAACTACTATTAATTATTACTTGTATTTATGATCCAGGTGGATATCGTTGGCGGCCCACCTCTTCCAACTGGCTCAAAATAGTCTTCTGGAAATTTTGGTAAATTACTATTTTTAGCAGTTTTTCGAGTCCTGAACATCCGAAGCCATTTTGAGGCCCTAAATGACATTTTTTGGCGATTTGGGGGACCAAGTGGTTTCCAGTGGCATATATTTGGGTTCAATCGAAAGTTGTAAATCTCGGTTAGACCTTTCCAACGGGCTACCAAGCGCCCTAAACGGAGATCGTATGCAAAAGTTATGACCCCGGGAAGTTGACTGTTCAACTAACCACCTTGGAGCCGCAAACTTTATGACGGTTCATCTTCTAGGGTTAGGTTTTTGGATGATTGGTATTCTTTCCCTCATGCTTATGATAAATAGGCCCTTTCGGCCTCTCTTTGTATTCATCTTGGCACGAATGAGCATAGCGGCCACATCTCTTCTCAAAGATAGCTACCACCATTCTAGTTATTGTATTTTACAGTCTGTTCTATTTCTGCTATTTAATAGAATATGTGTTTACTGTATCATTGTGTTATTTGCAATATATCTTTGTATATGATTCTGTATATGCTATCTTTTGTTTCGTTCCCACATAAATCTGGATCAGTGGTATCAGAGCGGTCTGCTCTTTGATTGTTTCTCGGTGCATGTCCCCGACGAGGTCAGGATACAGAGAGTTGGGTCTCGAACTAGTTTCACTTGGGGAAGACCACTCTCGCCGCCCCAAACGGCCTCCCATGGCGGAAGAAAAGACAGACGACGGAGCAATAGATCCTATCAAGTTGTTGCTTGAGGAAGCCCTCGCGCGATAGAGGAACGAGATGATGGATAATTTCGCCCAGATCCTTCAACGCATGCCAACAACGGCAAATGCACCCTCAACGAGCAGCCATTTCAGAGATACGACTCCCTTCAAGGTACAAGTTAATTTTGATATCCCTTTATTTGAAGGCCAAATCGATGCCGATGCCCTAGATAAATGGTTGAATCTACTAGAAGGGTATTTCTCTGTCCACCAGTTTTCCGACAGGGAAAAGATCATCTTTGCGCTCCTTAAGGCCGTCCCCCAGGTCAAAAATTGGTGGGAAACTTATTGTGAGCAAAATTCATCAGACGAGTCTAGATTGTTTGAATATTCCAATCCCACTTGGGCCTCTTTTATAGATGTCGTCAAGGAACAATATTACCCTGTTGGAAACTATGATGACCAGTACACAAAATGGACCATTCTGCATCAAGAGAGGGACCAAACGGTGTCGGAGTACACCAACAAATTTCATACCTTGCGCACAAAGCTAGGTATCAAGGACTCTGAGTGGCACCTAGTACTGAAATATCATAGTGGCCTACACCGGTACATCCGAACAGAGATGGATTTCCTGGAAATCTCTTCACTTGGATTCGCCTATCGATATGCTATCAAAATTGAGCAGAAATTTCAGCAAAAGAACAAGCGTGACTTCGGACCTACGCAGAAGCAGGGCAAGGGAAACTATGGCTCGCAGAGCACGGGGCAGGAAAAGGATAACCAGTCCCAACCACAGGCGAAGAAGGGTAAAGAAAAGACAAAGAAGGACACCGGGAAGTGGTGCGAGTTCCACAAAAGCCCCTGGAAAAACATTGATAATTGTCGCTCAAAACAGTCATTGGTGGCTGAGATCAAAGCTTCAAAATCAGATCCTAGCTCTGATTCTGACTTGGAACCTAATTTCACAGCCGCGCAAAAAGGGAAGCAGATCATTGATGCAGAACCCAGTGTCGTTGTTGCCACCACACAGATTCAACCCGAGGAGCTTGAAGAGTCAGAGGTAGAGGAGCGCCTTTTCCACTCACAGATGTGGGTGAAGGGAATTCCCCTACACTTTGTTGTGGACAGCGGCAACCAGAAGAACCTGATCTCAGAAGAAGTCATCAAGAGATTGGAGCTACCAATAACACCACACCCACAACCATACACCATTGGACAGCTAAGCCAAGGACGAAGGATCCGTGTTAGTCACCAATGTCGCCTACCATATGGCATCAAGCCCTTCAAAGATGAGGTATTATGTGATGTGGCCCCACTCGAAGTATGTGATGTTCTCTTAGGACAACCATATATGTGGAAGCATCATGCTGTATATGAATCCCGACCTCGCAGTGTCATTGTCACTTTGGGAGGACAACTCTATCAGATACCAGAGACAGTTTCACCTACCCCAACCAAGCAGGGTAGGAAGATAATCTCCCACACTGGGAAATTTTCCCTATTCACAAATGCCACTAAAGGTGAACATCAGATCGCAAAGACATCCACAACCTCTACAGATTATCCTTCTACTCAGCAGAAACAAGAAAAACACAAAGTTAGTGCAGCATCGCCTATTCGGGTACCTCTACAGTGCAAGGCCACGCATTCAAGGTGCTCCTCCAAAAAGAAACCATCCACACCAGTGCACACCAAGAATACCACAACAACCAAAACTATTGAATAGCTCCAGCACATCCATCAACAACAATTGCAACCCTCTGAAGATGTCAAAGTAAGGCAACCTTTCCACTTCAGCAAATGTCGCACCAAGAGCTCAATTCGACACACAGCTCGACATATGATAAGGGATTTAACGCAATGGAGACCATTGATTCCTAAGGAGGGAGGATTGATCCAAGTGGATATCAGTGGAGGCCCACCTCTTCCAACTGGCTCAAAACAGTCTTCTGGCAATTTTGGTAAATTACTATTTTTAGCAGTTTTTCGAGTCCTGAACTTCCGGAGCCATTTTGAGGCCCTAAACGACATTTTTTGGCGATTTGGGGGACCAAATGGTTGCCAATGGCATACATTTTGGCCTAGTCGAAAGTTGTAAATCTCGGTTAGACCTTTCCAACGGGCTACCGAGGGCCCTAAACGGAGATCGTATGCAAACGTTATGACCCCGGGAAGTTGACTGTTCAACTAACCACCTTGGGGCCGCGAACTTTATGACGGTTCATCTTCTAGGGTTAGGTTTTTGGATGATTGGGATTCTTTCCCTCATGCTTATGATAAATAGGCCCTTTCGGCCTCTCTTTTTATTCATCTTGGCACGAATGAGCATAGCGGCCACATCTCTTCTCAGAGATAGCTACCACCATTCTAGCTATTGTATTTTACAGTCTGTTCTATTTCCGCTATTTAATAGAATATTTGTTTACTGTATCACTGTGTTATTTGCAATATATCTTTGTATATGATTCTGTATATGCTATCTTTTGTTTCGTTCCCACATAAATCCAGATCAGTGGTATCAGAGCGGTCTGCTCTTTGATTGTTTCTCGGTGCATGTCCCCGACAAGGTCAGGATACAGAGAGTTGGGTCTCGAACTAGTTTCACTTGGGGAAGACCACTCTCGCCGCCCCAAACGGTCTCCCATGGCGGAAGAAAAGAGAGACGACAGAGTAGTAGATCCTATCAAGTTGTTGCTCGAGGAAGCCCTCGTGCGACAGAGGAATGAGATGATGGATAATTTCGCCCAGATCCTTCAATGCATGCCAACAACGGCAAATGCACCCTCAACGAGCAGCCATTTCGGAGATACGACTCCCTTCAAGGTACAAGTTAATTTTGATATCCCTTTATTTGAAGGCCAAATCGATGTCGATGCCCTAGATAAATGGTTGAATCTACTAGAAGGGTATTTCTCTGTCCACCAATTTTTCGACAGGGAAAAGATCATCTTTGCGCTCCTTAAGTCCGTCCCCCATGTCAAAAATTGGTGGGAAACTTATTGTGAGCAAAACTCATCAGATGAGTCTGGATTGTTTGAATATTCCAATCCCACTTGGGCCTCTTTTATAGATGTCGTCAAGGAACAATATTACCCTGTTGGAAATTATGATGACTAGTACACAAAATGGACCATTCTGCATCAAGAGAGGGACCAAACGGTGTCAGAGTACACCAACAAATTTCATACCTTGCGCACAAAGCTAGGTATCAAGGACTCCGAGCGGTACCTAGTACTGAAATATCGTAGTGGCCTACACCGGTACATCCGAACAGAGATGGATTTCCTGGAAATATCTTCACTTGGATCAGCCTATCGATATGCTGTCAAAATTGAGCAGAAATTTCAGCAAAAGAACAAGCGTGACTTCGGACCTGCGCAGAAGCAGGGCAAGGGAAACTCTGGCTCGCAGAGCACGAGGTAGGAAAAGGACAACCAGTCCCAACCATAGGCGAAGAAGGGTAAAGAAAAGACAAAGAAGGACACCGAGAAGTGGTGTGAGTTCCACAAAAGCCCCTCGAACAACACTGATGATTGTCGCTCAAAACAGTCATTGGTGGCTGAGATCAAAGCTTCAGAATCAGATCCCATCTCCGATTCTGACTCGGAACCTAATTTCACAGCCGTGCAAAAAGGGAAGCAGATCATTGATGCAGAACCCAGTGCCGTTGTTTCCACCACACATATTCAACCCGAGGAGCCTGAAGAGTCAGAGGCAGAGGAGCGCATTTTCCACTCACAGATGTGGGTGAAGGGAATTCCCCTACACTTTGTTGTGGACAGCGGCAGCCAGAAGAACCTGATCTCAGAAGAAGTCATCTAGAGATTGGAGCTACCAATAACGCCACACCCACAACCATACACCATTGGATGGCTAAGCCAAGGACGAAGGATCCGTGTCAGTCACCAATGTCACCTACCATATGGCATCAAGCCCTTCAAAGATGAGGTATTATGTGATGTGGCACTCGAAGTATGTGATGTTCTCTTAGGACAGCCATATATGTGGAAGCGTCATGCTGTATATGAATCCCGACCTCGCAGTGTCATTGTCACTTTGGGAGGACAACTCTATCGGATACCAGAGACAGTTTCACCTACCCCAACCAAGCAGGGCAGGAAGATAATCTCCCAGACTGGGAAATTTTCCCTATTCGCAAATGCCACTAAAGGTGAACATCATATCGCAGAGACATCCACAACCTCTGCAGATTATCCTTCTACTCAGCAGAAATAAGAAAAACACAAAGTTAGTGCAGCATTGCCTATTCGGGTACCTCTACAGTGCAAGGCCACGCATTCAAGGTGCTCCTCCAAAAAGAAACCATCCATACCGGTGCACACCAAGGATACCACAACAACCAAAACTGTTGAACAGCTCCAGCACATCCATCAACAACAATTACACCCTCTGAAGATGTCAAAGTAAGGCAACCTTTCCACTTCAGCAAATGTCGCACCAAGAGCTCAATTCGACACACAACTCGACATATGATAAGGGATTTAACGCAATGGAGACCATTGCTTCCTAAGGAGGGAGGATTGATCCAGGTGGATATCGGTGGCAGCCCACCTCTTCCAACTGGCTCAAAACAGTATTCTAGCAATTTTGGTAAATTACTATTTTTAGCAGTTTTTCGAGTCCTGAACTTCCGGAGCCATTTTGAGGCCCTAAACGACATTTTTTGGCGATTTGGGGGACCAAATGGTTTCCTGTGACATAAATTTTGGCCCAGTCAAAAGTTGTAAATCTTGGTTAGACCTTTCCAATGGGCTACCGAGCGCCCTAAACGGAGATCGTATGCAAATGTTATGACCCCGGGAAGTTGACTGTTCAACTAACCACCTTGGGGCCGCAAACTTTATGACGGTTCATCTTCTAGGGTTAGGTTTTTGGATGATCGGGATTCTTTCCCTCATGCTTATGATAAATAGGCCCTTTCGGCCTCTCTTTGTATTCATCTTGGCATGAATGAGCATAGCTGCCACATCTCTTCTCAGAGATAGCTACCACCATTCTAGCTATTGTATTTTACAGTCTGTTCTATTTCTGCTATTTAATAGAATATGTGTTTACTGTATCACTGTGTTATTTGCAATATATCTTTGTATATGATTCTGTATATGCTATCTTTTGTTTCGTTCCCACATAAATCCAGATCAATTTATTATTTTATATTCGTTACACACAAAGTACTCATGTGTTTTGTGTCTAGTTGTGACACCATGAGACTCTCCTCTCCTCACATTGTTCCTGACAGGGGGGAATGAAGACCATCAGTAACAAGCAAGCGATTGCAAGCGAGATGGAACAAATGAGCCTGTGAAGAGATATGTTTGACTGATCTACAGCGTTGGTGGTCATCCTTAAACTATCGGTGAAGAGTTTTTGATATATTACAACTTAAATCGAATAAATGTGGCTTCCATGGTCCATGGTAACCATGGAAGGTCACGCGCTATGCCTCATTAGGTAAATGCTAAATATAATAACTAAACATGACTACAATAACTAAATGTTTCGACTTTTTCTGTTAACATTCGATTTCCACTGTTGACATTCGATTTTTTCATGCTTATTATGAATATTTCCATGTGATAACATGCTTACACTGTTATGCTTATCTCATTTTTTTATGTTACAATTATTGACTCAACTTTTATTGATTGATTTATTGTGTTAGGGTGGAAACAGTGGAAATCAAATGTTAAGTTAGCAAAGCATGTGTTGAGGTACTTCCATGGTACAATTGGATATGGCCTGAGATATGTCTTTAGAAGGAGAAGTGAATTTGTAGGGTTATAAAGATTCTGATTGGGAAGGAAGTGTAGTAGATAGAAATAGCACCTTTGGGTGCTATGTCAGTAGAGTATCAGTCATGATATATTGGTTTAACAAGAAGCAGACCTTTGTCAGACTTGGTACATGATATTAATGTTTATTGGATTTTCTAAGTGCAGTTTGTGTTTTTTTATAATCTCACACTAAAATTACATCATTAGAAATATATATTCCAATAATTAGAATCTATTATTGACAACAACAATGTTTGAATCATTTTCTCCTAGGATTTTTGTTGGTATGTCTTATAAGTATATCCCCAAAATGAATTAGTAGAGGTGATGCGAGCACAATTCCTCTCACTTTCCAATTAGTGATATAAATCTTATGAACAACACAAAGGTGGTGTTCATAAGATTTATAGAGGACTACTAGATTTTTTCTTCTTCCCTCCTATTAGGTCTTCAAGTGGCACAGTATTTTGTTTCTCTAGATGAAAATGAGAAGAAATTCTCAATGGGTTTGATTTTCCTTAGCTTTTAGTGTCGTGTTGCAAGGAAAGATTGTGCCTTGGTTGATGCTAGTCATCCTCGCAAAGACAACAAAAGGGACAATTTTTTTAATCAACTAAGAATAGTGATTCAATGTTTAGTATATTCTCCAAGTGCACTTTTTGTTTTTTGAGAATAATGATATTCAAACCTAAAGGTGGTATTCATAACTATTGTAAGATTTATCTAGAATATTTTGCTGTTAGGATTTTGGAATGGATGCCAAAAGGTTATATAGGTGATGAATGGATTGACGAACTGAGTGTTTCCTTACCCACTGGCAATGCTTTAACAACAAGAAACACCATAAAAAGCGACTAAATAAAACAATCAATGAAATCACATGGGAAATTAGAAACTCTTCATAAGACTTTCAAATCATAACATCACCATGACAAACATGATCCTAAATATAGATTAAATATGTAAATATATCCATATATCAATAAAGTCATAGAAAATATCACCTTTTTGCATTTACTCTTGAAATTAGAGAAACTATGTTGTAATTAGATTCTATATATAGATTATATTCTTCCAATAATTAGATTCTAATATTGGCAACAAGAATATTTGAATCATTTTCTCCTAGCATTTCTCTTGGTATATCAACCTATAAAAGAAGGCTTATAAGTATAGCTCCAAAAGTAATTAGTAAAGCTAATATCCACAATATAATAGACGAAAAACAAAACACATCTAACAAACGAAAAGCAACCAACTATCAAGAATAAATTTATATACAAAATAAAAATAAAATTAAACATCTAGGGAAGATTCTACTATCCCTTCATACATGAAAGCATTTCATTTCATCTTGTGAACCTATTTACTCATTTTTATTTTTTCTTATTTTTCTTTTGTGTGCTCAGTTGTTGGTCCTCCTTTCTATTTTGTGTGCTCAAGTGCTCCTCCTTGTGTGTGCTCAGCTGCTGCTCCTTTCTGTTTTGTGTGCTAGGAAGCTGCTTATCCTCCTTTTTGTTTTGTGTGCTAGACTTCTCCTGTTCATACATGAGAAGAATGTGCTCCGTTATTTTGCACACACTAGAAAACAGTATTAATTCCACTTTGTTGTCATCCACTGATCTGGATTTTATGAGTAGAACGAAATGAATACGGATTATTATCAGATGCTTAACAAAAAATAACAAAGATACAGTAAAACTGGTTTTCTATTCAATAAGGAAATAAGTTGGAACTGTAAAATGCAGCGGAAAACAAGCTTGATGGAATGGTGGCGGCTTATCTTTGAGAAGAGATGTGACGGTTGCGCTCATTTCGCAAGAATATGGTTACAATGAGGCTCTCAACGCCTTTAACAATAAATAGGAATGTCAAAAACCCTAGACATCCAAAAACCTAACCCTAGGAGATGAAGCGCCAAAAGTTATGTGGGCCCCATTTGGGTAAGTTAGTACATCAACTTCCTGGGGTCGTAACTTTTGCATACGATCTCCGTTTGGGGCGCTCGATAGCCCGTTGGAAAGGTCTATCCGAGATTTACAACTTTTGAATGGGGCCAAGTGCATGCCAAATGAAACCATTTGGTCCCCCAAATTTCCAAAGAAGGTCGTTTAGGGCCTCAAAATGGCCCCAAAAGTTCAGGACCCGAAAAAACTACTAAAAATAGTACAATACCAAAATTGCCATAAAATTGTTTTGAGCCAGTTGGAAAGGTGGGTGGCCACCAATATCCACCTGGATCAATCCTCCCTCCTTAGGGAGCAATGGTCTCCATTGCATTGAGTTCCCCCATCAGGTGAGGAAATTTCTGCTGAATTTGGCCTCGGGTGAGCCACTTGCCTTGGTGCAGGAGATGCCCTGCTTTGACAACTCGATAAAGCTAGATCCTTTGATGTTGAGTGCCTTTGATCTGTGTGTCTACAATATGATCACTGGATGCTTGTTGTAGGCAGTCAGGGTTGATCTCTGTTGGTGTCAACTTCTCTGCTATCTCTGAGGTGTCTAAGAATGGTGGGAAATATGGCCGAAGGAGAGCCACGTTGAAGACTGGATGTAGACCAAGGAAGGGGGGAATGTTGATCTCAAAAGAATTGTCACCCACCACCTTGGTGATTGTGTACGGCCCATAACGGAGTGGGCGAAGCTTTCGATGGGGCCCTGTAAGGTGTTCTTTCTACAAATGCAACCAAACTTTGTTGTCCACCTGAAACTTATGTGGCACCCGATGTTGATCATGGCACTGCTTGTACTTGGCATTAGACTTCTGTAGAATATCTTGAACCTGTTGGTGGATATGCTGGATCCATTCAATTAAACGGGAGGCTTTGTCAGCTTCTCGGGACGAGTCGGCTGAGGTGGTCGCAAGGGGAAGTGCAACATCTGCGGGGCCCAATGGTTGGGATCCCAACCCCACCTGAAAGGGGCTATGGCCAGTTGAGCTATGTAGGGCTCGGTTGTAGCTATGTTGGACATAGGGGAGACTCTCATCCCATGTGCGGGGGTGTGTTGAATTGTACATGCGAAGGATATGTGTGACCATCCGGTTGACGACCTCTGTTTTCCCATTGGTCTGGGGGTGGAAGGCAGTGGATTTGGTGAGCTTGGTATCCAGCAGTGACCAGAGGCTTGACTAGAATGAGCTGAGGAACCGACTGTCATGGTCTGAGATAATGGTCTGTAGGATCCCAAAATGTACCCATACTCATTCAAAGAAGAGCTTGGTAGTGGCTTCTGCTGTGATGTTCTTCTTGCAAGCGGCTAGAATCGCCATCTTGGAAAAGCGATCAACAACCACGAAAACACAGTCGTTTCCTCTCTTGGTGGACGGGAGGCCCGACATGTAGTCCATTGAGATGGATTCCCACGGCCTGACAGGAGTAGGCAGAGGGGTGTATAGGCCCTGTTTCTTAGTGGTCGGTTTGGCAATAGTGCAAGCAGTGCAGGACATGATATACTTGCCGACATCCTATCGAAGTTTCGACCAGTAGAAATGTTTTTGCAACACTGCCACTGTCTTTTCGACGCCAAAGTGTCCTGCCACCCGACTGTAGTGATCTTCCCAAATCAGCTTCGCGCGCTCACTTGATGGAACGCAGATATGGACTAGACGACACAACAACCCATCCTGAAGATGGAAATTAGCAACCACTGAGTTGGTGCCCAACATTTGATAGGTGGCGGAGAAGTCAGGGTCTGTCTCGTAGAGGTGGGGCCATCCGGAGGTCTTGTGGCTGCAAGAGTCTAGAACCGTGGTAAGTGCCGCGATTGGAGGTCGACTAAGGCAATCAGCAACTCGATTGGTATTCCCTGTTTTATATTTGATGTTGAGGTGTAATTGTTGTAAATATGTTGACCACTTCTGATGGCGGTCATTCTACAACTTTCCTTGGGTCTGCATGAACTGTAGTGGCTTGCGATCAGTGTAGATGACTGTCTCCTTACCAAGAATGTAATGTCTCCACTAGCGGCAAGCTTGTACAATGGAGTACATTTCTTTGTCGTAGGTAGGGTACTTGAGAACAGCATCTGATAGTGTCTCACTATGATATGCCACGGGGTGGCCGTGTTGAGTGAGAACGACGCCCACAGCATAATATGAAGCATCTGTCTTGATCTCAAAGGGATGTTTTAGGTTTGGTAATGAGAGTACCAGTGATGAGCACAAATGCTTCTTCAATTCATCGAAGGCTTGTTGTTGGGACATGCCCCACACAAATTTTTCCTTACCACCACCCCTGGTCACTTGGCTGAGGGCCCATGCGATATGAGAGAATCCCAGCACAAACCAGCGATAGAAATTGGCGAGGCCCAAGAAGCTCCAAAGTTTAGTGAGTGTGGTTGGGGCTGGCCAGTCACAAATGACCTACATCTTGGCTGGATCCACATGCACACCATGTCGATCAACGATGTAGCCTAAATAATGGACCCTGTCCATGCCGAAGGAGCATTTTTCCAAGTTTACATATAGTTTGTGCTTTAGCAGGGTGTGTAGAACCTGCTGAATATGCTGCAAGTGTTCCTCCCAAGTCTTACTGTAGATGAGGATGTCATCCAGATACACCACTACAAAATTGTTGGTGAAAGGTCATAGGATATAGTCCATCATCCTCATAAAAGTAGTTGGAGCATTTGTCAAACCAAAAGGCATGACCAACCATTCAAAAAGACCTTCTTTTGACTTGAAGGCAGTCTTCCATACATCTGTCTGTTCTATTGGGACATGGTGGTAGCCAGACTTCAGATCAATCTTACTGAAGTATTTGGCCCCCGTGAGTTGATCAAGGAGGTCATCGATTTGGGGCCCGGTAATCAATGCAGAGTTGCCAGGTCCCATCTTTCTTCTGCACCAACATGATTGGGCTCCCACAAGGTGATGAACTAGGATGGATGTGCCCCTTGTGGAGCAATTCATGGATCTACCTCTTGATCTCCTCGTTTTCCAACAGAGAGCGGCGATAGACTGGCCCATTGGGTAGCGTTGCACCTGGGGTCAGATCGATGGGATGCTTGACCTGGCAGTGCAGAGGTACCCCGGTTGGAGAGGAGAAGATATCTGAGTATCCTTCCACCACCTTATCCACTTGCTTCTGTTGTGTGGATAGATCGATCGTGGAGGCCAGGGATGTGGCTGCGATCTTTCTTTCACTTTGAGAGAAAATCATGAAGAAGACAAATTTCCTGGTCTGAGAGATGACCTTCCTGCATTGCTTGGCAGAGATCAAGGAAATAGCACTAGGAGTGACTTCCTCGGGTATCCTATACAATTTCTTGTTCAAAGAAATAATAACACTACGAGGCCTAGACTCATATACAACATGACGTTTCCATAAAAAAGGTTGGCCCAAAAGAACATCTAAAACTTCGAGAGGAGTGACATCACACAATACCTCATCCTTAAAGGGATTGATGTTGTATGGCAGTCGGCACTGTTGGCTGACGCGGAGATCGCTTCCTTTGCGGAGCCATCCAATGGTGTAGGGTGGTTGGTGCGGCATTGTCGACAAGGCCAGGTGCTTGACGACCTCTACTGAGATGAGATTCTTCTGGCTACCGCTATCAATGATGAAGTGCAATGGGGTTCCTTTTACCCACATCTTTGAGTGGAAGAGGCGTTCTCCTTCTTCTAGCTATTCTGGTTCATCAGGCTGGAGCTTGGTGGTAGCAATGGTGGCACTAGGTTCCGCGTCAATGATCCGTGCTTTCAATGATCTGATTCAGATGCTTTCACTTCGGCCACCAGCGACTGCGTCAATGATCTGATTCAAATGCTTTCACTTCGGCCAACAACTACTGCTTTGAGCGGCAATTAGCAGTGTTATGCCAAGGGCTCTTATGGAAGTCGCACCACTTCCTGGTATCTTTCTTTGTTTTTTCGGTGTCCTTCTTTGCTTGCGGCTTGGACTGGTTGTCCTTATACTGTCCATCTTTGCTCTGTCCTTTATTCTGTGGGTCGGGGCCGCCCTTTCCTGTCTTTTGTTGTGAAGGGTTCCCAGGCCCAAATTGCCGCGTCTTTTTTTTGAGCTTCTGCTCAATTTTGACGGCATATCGGTTGGCCGCGCCCAAGGAAGAGACATCTAGAAATTCCATTTCGGTCTAGATGTATCTATGCAAACCACCGCGATACTTGAGCACCAGATGTCGCTCTGAATCTTTGATACCTAGCTTGGTGTGCAAGGTATGGAATATATTTGTGAACTCTGGCACTGCTTGGTCTCTTTCTTGTCATAGTGTGGTCCATTTGGTATACAATTCGTCATAACTTCCAACATGGTAGTATTGTTCCTTAATAACATCCCTGAAGGATTCCCAGGTGGCCATGACTAAAAATAATGAGGCTTCTTCTGTGTCCTTTTGCTCGCAGAATGTTTCCCACCAATCTTTGACATGGGGAACGGCTTTGAGGAGCGCAAAAGTAAACTTTTCTTTATTCGAAAAGTTATGGACAAAAAAATACCCTTCTAGTAGATTCAACCACTTATCTACAGCATCTGCGTCTATCTGTCCTTCAAATATAGGAATATCGAAGTTGATTTGTACCTTGAAGGGGGCGACGCCTCCGCTTGAGGAAGATGCGTCGCTTGTTTGTAGTCGCCGAAGGATTTGCATGAAATTATCCATCATCTCGTTCCTCTGTTGCGTGATGGCTTCCTCAAGCAACATTTTGATAGGATCTCCTATCCCATCATATTTCTTTTCTCCTGCCATGAGAGGTCGCTTGGGCATACGAGAACTTTTGTCCTCAAGAGAAACAAGCTCGAGACCCAATTCTTTGTACCCTGACCTCGTTGGGGACATGCATTAAGATGACAAGGAGCAGACCGCTCTGATACCATTGATCCGGATTTTATGAGCAGAATGAAATGAATATAGATTATTATCAGATGCTTAACACAAAATAACAGAGATACAGTAAAATTGGTTTTCTATTCAATAAGGAAATAAGCTGGAACTGTAAAATGCAGCGAAAAACAAGCTTGCTGGAATGGTGGCGGCTTATCTCTGAGAAGAGATGTGACGGCTGCGCTCATTTCGCAAGAAGATGGTTACAATGAGGCTCTCAAGGCCTTTTACAATAAACAGGAATGTCAAAAACCATAGACATCCAAAAACCTAACCCTAGGAGATGAAGCGCCAAAATTCATGTGGGCCCCGTTTGGATAAGTTAGTACATCAACTTCCTGGGGTCGTAACTTTTGCATATGATCTCCGTTTGGGGTGCTCGGTAGCCCGTTGGAAAGGTCTATCCGAGATTTACAACTTTCGAATGGGGCCAAATGCATGCCGATGGCAGCCATTTGGCCCCCCAAATTGCCAAAGAAGGTCGTTTAGGGCCTCAAAATGGCCCCGGAAGTTCAGGACCCAAAAAAAATGCTAAAAATAGTACAAAACCAAAATTGCCATAAAACTATTTTGAGCCAGTTGGAAAGGTGGATGGACACCAATATCCACCTGGATCATCCACTTTGTACCACAGGTTCTCTCAGGGGGTAGTATGAACCGAGTGCCGCTCATCACAATAAATATCAGTTGCATACTTGGAAGCTCTTACATAGGAGATACCATGTCTTACAATTCCTTTATTTCCTCTGTCGAAAACCTCATAAACCACTTCGATTTTATATTTAGCCTTCATTGTTGGAGTAGCCTTTGAATCAACTAGTTGGCTGAGATAGAGAAACTCATCAAGAATAGTATACACCTCTATGCTAAAAAGCACCTCTAGGTTAGAAATCAAAGTTTGCGGAAAATGGGTAACTATAGTTTGAAATTGTTTTGTGTGGAGATATTTTGAAAATGACCATTTGGAGGGGTGGTTGGGATAAAATTAAGCAAATTTGAAAGTATGGTGTATTGAGAAAACTCTAGTGGTGTTATTATCAACTTCTCCTTCTCCTTCATGAACAAAATCTGAAATTGTGCCTGGATTCGTAAAGAATGTAACCATGTTATGGTTTGTAATTGGTTTATTGTAAGGAGATCGAGTTGTGTATTTCCCAGAGAGGTATTTCTCTAAACCCTTTACGCATCCTTCCTGTATGAGTTTCATAAGGATATAATCTAAAGTAAGTGCAATGTCGCCTCCTCCCTTTCCTTCTTCGAAACCCGTCGGAAACTCCCTCTCCATTATTTTGTACAACTGCCTCTTCACCACTTTTTCAATGCAAATTAAGTGTTCCTCAGCGATCGTAGGCCTTCGTAAACATCAATAATCAGACATCTTCCAGATAGACTTACAAGATCAAGCATGCAGCAAATGTAAACATCAATAAAAACAAAGCGAGGCTTGTGGCAAGAGGATTTTTACAGAAAATGAGTAGACTATGATGAGACATTTGCTCCTATTACCAAGTACACCTCTCCATCATTACTCATTTTTAGTGATGGGATGGAAATTAAATCAAATGGATGGAAAGAAAACATTTTTCAATGTTGTGATTGAGGAAGAGGTGTACAAAGAGAAACCTCAAGGCTTTGAGATAGATGAGAAGGAGTCTCATGTGTGCATATTAAAGAAGGAACTGTATGGACTCAAAAAGGCCCATGGAGGTTGGTATGCTAGTATTGATAGTTACTTGTTGAGATTGCGTTTCACCAAGAGTGATGTAGATCCCAACCTTTACTACAAGGTTGTTAATGGTGATCCATGACCACATTTATGGAGGCAAATCCGAAGAAGTTTAGTGATTATGCTTTAGATTCAGATTTGGTGGATCTCATAATGTATAGAAAGTTGATTGGATCATTGATGTATCTGGTTAATACCATACAAAGTATTTGCTTTATAGTGAACACCCGAAGACAATTTATGGTTGAGTCGAAGCATACACATTGGGTGGTAGCAAAGCATGTGTTGAGGTACCTGCATGGTACAATTTGATATGGCCTGAGATATGTCTTAGAAGGATAAGTGAATTTGCATGGATATAAAGATTCTGATTGGGAAGGAAGTGCAGTAGATATAAATAGCACCTTTGGGTGCTACGTTAGCATAGGATTAGTCATGATATCTTGGTTTAACAAGAAGCAGAACTTTGTCAGACTTGGTACATGATATTAATGTTTAGTGGATTCTCTAAGTGCACTCTGTGTTTTTTGAGAATCTCCCACTCAAATTACATCATTAGAAATATATATTCCAATAATTAGGCTCTAATATTACTGACAACAAGAATGTTTGAATCATTTTCTCCTAAGACTTCTCTCAGTATATCAACCTATAAAGGAAGGCTTATAAGTATATCTCCAAAAGGAATTAGTAGAGATGATGCCCACAATTCCTCACTTTACGATTAGTGATATTACAACACAAAGGTGGTGTTCATAAGATTTATAAAGGACTAGGAGATTTTTTCTTATTCCCTCCTATTAGGTCTTCAATTGGCATGATATTTTGTTTCTCTAGATGAAAATGAGAAGACATTCTTAATGGGTCCAATTTTCCTTAGATTTCAATGGAGTGGAAAGATTGCGCCTTGGTTGATGCTAGTCATCCTTGCAAAGACAACAAAAGGGGAAATTTTTTTAATGAACAAAGAATAGGGCTTCAATGTTTAGTAGATTCTCCAAGTGCACTTTGTGTTTTTTTAGAATAGTGATATTCAGACATAAAGGTGGTGTTCATAACTATTGTAAGATTTATCTAGAAGATTTTGCTGTAAGGATTTGGAGTGGATGCCTAAATATTATATAGCTGATGAATGGAGTGATGAAGTGAGTGTTTCCTTACCCACTAACAATGCTTTAACAACTACAAACAACATAAAAAGTGAATAAATTAAACAACCAATGATATCACATGGGAAATTAGAAACTTTTCATAAGACTTTGAAATCATAGCATCACCATGACAGACATGATCCTAAATATAGATTCATTATATAAATATATCCAATATCAATAAAGTCATAGAAAATATCACCTCGGTTAATAAAAGAAATATTTATCAAATTGTATTGCTGAAATTTTTTTTATTACTAAATTTATATACAGAATAAAAATAAAAGTATTGTATGTAGACATACATATCTTGAATCATGAGAGAAGCATTTTCCAAGATAAGTCCACGTATTATATCATAAAATTATGAAGGAAAGAAAATTAATATAAATAACATTTTAGTAAATTAACATAAATAACATTTTAGTAAATTAATATAAATTGGTATTTTGGGAGACATTTCAAATATATCATAAAAGGAAAAGTAAATTTGTAGGGTTATGCATACTCTATTGAGTAGGAAGTGCAGTAGACAGAAAGATCACCTTTGGATGCCACATCAGCACAGGATATGTCGTGATAGGATTTACCTATCAGTGTTATGTTCATAGATGAAATTATGGTTTGTACCAACCCGGCATTTTGTCCGGAAAATCAATGTATAAATGGACAAAATGACAAAACAGAGCACATGCAGCAAATAGGAAAATACGTGTACAAATGGAAAAAATGCATGTGCACAATGTTGTCTTTATCAATAATTTATATTCCTACCCCAACTCAGCTCAAGTTGGTTCCTTTACCCGTTCTACTGCAACTGTCCATCAAAACATATAAAAGAAGTAACAGACAACGATCACAAGGAGGGAATTTCTGATATAACAGTGCCGATATAAGTAGATATAATTCAAATATAGCTACATAAGAATCAGGAATTCACCTAGAAAAATAATCTATTAAATTTCATATTAAAATCGAAAAAGTTACAAACAAACATATGCATCTGCCTGATAATAAAAATTGTATTGGTGTCAAATGGATTTACGAAACTAAGTTAAATGCTGATGGAGAAGTTGAAAAATACAAAGCAAGGCTTGTAGCTGGCTCAGGGGTTTAGTCAACAACCTGGTATTGATTATAATGAGACATTTGCACCTGTAGCCAAACTTAATACAGTAAGAATGGTATTAGCTATTGCTGCTCATAATAAATGGTATGTATATCAAATGGATGTAATGTCTACATTTTTTAATGGATCTTTAGAAGAAGAGGTTTATGTGAGACAACCGCCTGGATATGAAATTGATGGACATGATGACAAAGTTTATAGATTGAAGAAAGCATTGTATGGATTGAAGCAGGCACCTAGAGTTTGGTACAACAGGATTGATGAATATTTGAATAGTGAAGGATTCAGCAGAAGTCCAAGTGAGCCAACTTTGTATACAAAGGTAAACCAAGAAGGTAAAATACTGATTGTTTGCTTATATGTTGATGATTTGATCTTCACTGGAGATCTTTCAGTAGATGAGTTTAAGAAAGCCATGAAAACAGAATTTGAGATGATTGATTTAGGAATGATGAAATATTTTCTTGGTATTGAAGTTACTCAGTCTGAGGATGGTATTTTTATAAATCAAGGTAAATATGCAAATGATGTACTGAAAAGATTCAGAATTCTGAATTGTAAGCCAGCTGTAACTCCAATTGCAACTGGTACAAAACTCAGTAAGGAGGATGATGGGTCAAATGTTGATCCAACGATGTATAAGAGACTGGTAGGAAGTCTCGTATACTTAAATGCAACAAGACCTGATATAGTGTTTGCAGTAAGTATGATTTCGAGATTTATGGAGTCCCCAAGGAATACCCATTGGCAAGATAGAAAGAGGATTCTGAGATATATTGTTGGAACAACAAATTTTGGTATCCAGTATACATCAAACCTAGATTTTAAAATGATTGGATATACTGACAGTGATTTTGCAGGTTCTACAGATGATAGAAAGAGTACATTTGGATATGTAATCAGTTTTGGATCGGGTTTAGTATCATGAGCTTCAAAGAAATAGCCGATAGTGACACTATCTTCTGCTGAGGCAGAGTATGTTGCAGCAACTGTAGCTGCATGTCAGACTGTGTGGATGAGAAGAATTCTATCTGAGTTGCAGCATGAACAAGATGGACCAACAAATATTTTTTGTGACAACAAATCAGCGATTGCACTATCAAGAAATCACATCTTTCATAAAAGAAGTAAGTGCATTGATACAAGGTATCATTTCATTCAAGAACTGATAAACAAAGATGAAATTAGTATGGAATTTTGTAGATCAGAAAATAAGTTTGCGGACCTGTTTACAAAACCTATGGAGAAAGAGCTGTTTGAGTTTCATAGGAAAAATATTGGGGTTTGTAAGCTGTAACAGAAATCCAGTATTTCGAAATTTTGTTTTTTGAGTGTAGTAATTAAGGGGGAGAATGTCAGAAAAATATTAATTACTCCACCATCTGCACAGACATCCACTAGAATTTTGAAGGGGCAGCACCGCCTAGATTTGTAACTACATAGATTTTGAAGTGTTGCCACTGCCACACCGCCTTAGACATTCAATGATTGAAGTGGAAGTCACTGACTTAGCCCAAAATATTAAAACCATAAAGAGGCATCCACCGTTTAACTGACTTAAACATTAAGGATGAAGAGACATATGTTGCAGCATATCAAGTTCAGAAGAGACAACACAGTTTTCTATTCTGTCAGTCTGTAACAGCCTGTAACAGAGCATTTAGTTTTGTAGATTAGATTTTGTTATGAAAGGGAAATTAACATTTAATGATCCATTAGGCTGAAACACTATAAATACTCCCATTGTAATTGTGATTCGATATGGTAACACAGAGCGAATGAAGTTTATGTTAAACCCATAAGTTTTTTCCTTTGTGTTTCAGTTTTTCTCTGTTTATGAGTTTGTAAACTTAGAAATATTTGTGTTGATTAGTTTGTTGTAGCAGCTTAAGTGATTGATGATATTTGAGAGTTAATTATAATTAGTTGTTATTAGATAAGTTTGTGAACGCAGGGGTCATCATAACGTAGCTGTAACAGTGTTGCAACAATCCTGTAGGTGACTGTTAGCTGTGACTGTCCTGTAGGTTACTGTTGAGTAAAACAGTCAGCTGTTACTGTCAGTTGTGACTGTGCAGAAGATTACAAACAGCCATGATAGTGAGCTATGACTATGTTGAATATCACAGTCGGCAGTAACAATCAGTTGCGACTGTACTGTAGGCGGATTTTCTGAATTTTGAATATCTGTGTGTGTTGTTGGAGCAGCTGCAACACCTCCCCTGCCTTCCCACATGAGTTACATAAGGATATAATGAAAAGTAAGTGCGACGTTGCCTCCTGATTCCTCTATGAGTTGCATAAGGATATAATGCGAAGTAAATGCAACATTTCCTCCTCCCTTTCTTTCTTCTAAACCCTACCGCAATTCCCTCTCCATCAGTTTCCTCATCATTTTCTCAAAACCCGACCGCAATTCCCTCTCCATCATTTTCTCAAAACTCGGCGGCAACTCCCTTTCCATCATTTTCTCAAAACCCTCCATCATTTTCTCAAAACCCGGCGGCAACTCCCTCTCCATCATTTTCTCAAAACCTAGCGAAAACTCCCTCTCCATCATTTTCTCAAAACCCTCCATCATTTTTTCAAAACCTGGGGGAAACTCCCTCTCCATCATTTTCCCAAAACCTGGCGGCAATTCCCTCTCCATCATCTTCTCAAAACCCTCCATCATTTTCTCAAAACCCAACGGCAACTCCCTCTCCATCATTGTCCCAAAACCCGGCGACAATTCCCTTTCCATCATTTTCTCAAAACCCAGCGGCAAATCCCTCTCCATCATTTTCCCAAAACCTGGCGACAATTCCCTCTCCATCATTTTCTCAAAACCCTCGATCATTTTCTCAAAACCCGGGGGCAAGTCCCTCTCCATCATTTTCCCAAAACCTGGCGGCAATTCCCTCTCCATCATTTTCTCAAAACCCGGTGGCCTCTCCATCACTTTGTACAAGTCCCTCTTCACCATTGTTTCAATGCGAATTAAGTGTTCCTCAGTGATCGTAGGCTTCCTTAAACGGCGATAATCAGACATCTTAGGCCTCCTTCTATGCAGGAAGAAGAAATTCATTAAGGCCGTCATGGTGTCATCTGGTATGTAGTAGAGGGGATATTTTGGATCTGGCAGATTCATGAATGCTCTCCTTGTGGCCTCCATGCTTAATATGCATTCCATGACTACAGATAGATAACATGTTCTAGATTTATTGTGAACCCTTAGACAAACCAAGTCGTAACTATTTTCATTTTGCAGATTCACATTAACATCTCCTAGAGTGTTTGCCTACATGTTTGCCATGTCTTCCTTTCTTTTCGCATATCTCTTGTTGTATTGTTCCTTTCTTTTTGTGTATCTCTTGCTACTGTTGTCAGATATTAGATAAGAGACCGTTCTTTGGTAAAGAGATCAAAGACGTAATGTAGAAAGGCTTGACAACACTCTAATAGATTGAGCAAATATATTTGATCTTTTTTATTTTTACTATATTTATATACGGGTTTTGAAGTTACGAAGCAAGCAAACCAAAGGAAGCAGGGCTGACGTCCATGGGAGATCACTTTTAATTAAAAATATCTTGAAACGAGTAAATAATTGAATGGAAACTGCGTCTCACCAGACACTTTACTTGGGACATTAATAGAGAATATTATAAAAACCCACCTTATTTTATGGATTTAGTTGATGATTTTGAGTTACATGCACATGGATATATGTCTTGGCCCATGATTTTAGTTTTCCATGTTCCAAGGATATTGTTATAATAGCTATAAATCCCTTGCTCGGTCTCCCTAGTTCATTTGACATATATTTATTGTTTTAGTGCTCTAGGTTTGCTGGCTTGTGTTAGAGGTCTTAATTTTTTCATTGGTGATCATACACCAACATCATTAGAAGATATCATGGATCTAGCTTTGGGTATTATTATTTTATTTGGTGAGAATTTGGAGCCATAGCTTTGTATAATAGAGACCCACTCACCTTGTAATGGTTGGAGAGTTGGAGATATTCTCTTATGTTTTTCTTGTTCTTGTTTACTTGTGAATGTTATGAAGTAAGGGTTTTTCTATACACGTGCAACAACATTTATTGCAATAAAGGACTTTTTTTTTTGTAAAGCTACAAAATTCTATTAATCAAAGAGAGTCCAAAATACATGAGTTTTTACAAACTGTGGTTGCCTGAGAGAGTGAAGCCACCAACCCAAAAACTTGAAGATATCAAAATGATACTAATCAAAATTACATAGATCATGTCTTGAGTAGGTAGTCCAGGCCATTATAGTAAAACACAGCTGTCTGTGTAAACCTATGAAACTGTAATCTAAAAACCTAGTAAACATAGTAAGAAAGAAAAGTTGGAAAACACAGGGAGTAGCTAGAGCCTTCTTATTTGTATGCATCTACAGGGGCATTTACGACCAAAGCATGTGTGTCAACAACACTCTCTTCCAGTATGGGGCAGGTAGGATACTCCTCTTCGACTGAGGCATTCATTGACAGCTTCATAGGAAGGGGTGTGGTCTTCCTGAAGGGTGTGAACCCCGGGTCACTGCAGACATGCTTGGACAGAAGAAGACCCATGGTGGTTGAGATGAGGAATACTAATGGCGCCTTCCCTTTGAATGGGATCGCTTGAACATACTCACTTGTCCCCGCCGTGGATGAGGGGCCACTAAAACCATCTTTACTAGTGTTGGTGCGCAGAGGGTGCCTGCTAGGAGCATAAGACTGCCAATTGAAGGTGCCTTCCAAACTACCCAAAACAACTTCCATGTTGGGCAGGGTGGCCTTCATATTCTGGGTGGCATTTCTGGTGGTGGCCCAATTGGTAAGCAAGTATTCCATCAACATCCCAAGCATGTTCTTAAATATCCAATAGGGGTCAATTTGCTTACCAGGGCGTTCAGTGGAGAGACAGTCAACCATTAGCCTGACTTCCAATTATTGATCAACAGCCAGACAGGGACTAAGACCTACTCCTTATTGAATATGGTTGCCATTGATGTCAAAGGGGTTCAGTAATGACAAAGGAATAACCAAGGACATGTTGGCAGAGTGAACTCAGTGAATGACAAAGGAATAACAAAGAGAGTAATGACATGACCTGTATGATGATGTGGCATATACGATGACATGGTATGGCATGTATGATGATGTGGCATGAAGTTCAAAATACATATAATGGTGTTCTGGTGCTATCAGGAAGTCGTTGTTGCTTTCTGACATCAGTATGGAAAATATGGCAATTTGGTGAAAATCAGGAAATTGACTATGGAAAAATTAGTCAAAACTGGTCTAAGAGAATGCTCGCCATAATTCATGGTTTGACTAAAATGCCTGCACCATGATACTAGGCTATAGCTTGTTGAAGTGGCTATCTAGTCATGATATCAGTTTTCCTTAATCACTTATGAGGAGAAAATTATAGGTCTACCAAAACAGGGTTTTGCACCAGAGAAAGTTAAATGACCTAAATAGTCTTAGTAAAATGCCCGCAATAAATCATAGGTTAAAGTAAATTCTCGCAGTATATGGTCAGGATGTAGTATGTTGATTTGTATACCTAACCATGGTCTCAGTTTTCATTAAGAATGTTTGAAGAAAAATTTATGTATATGCCAAAAGAGGGTTTCAGAATAAAAGGCTTTGGAGAAAGTACTGAAAATGACTAAGTGTTGGAAAACTAGCTCAGGTGGACTTGGGAAAATGCCCACTGTACCTCATGGAAGATGATAAAATTATCTGAAACTATCATGTTGTAGCTTGTTGAAGAGGCTATCCTACCATGGTATCAGTTCTCAAAAAGAGTGTTTGATGACAAAGTTAAAGGTCTTCCAAAACAATGTTTTAAGCAGATTGGACCAAGTCTAGGATAGTGCAAAAATTGTTTGAGTGTAAAATCACTAAAAATTCATGAGTGGCCTCAGGGAAATGCCCTCCCTATCTCATAGGATGATGAGAAAAATAATATGAAAGTGTTAGGCTCTAGTATGTTGGTTGGTGCATCCAACCATGGTCTCAAATAGTCTAAAGAGTCTCTGAGAAGAAAGATATGGATCTGCAAAAGTGCTTCCTAGCCAGATTTGCACTACTTCAATAAAATTCCCACCGATGAGAGAGAAAGAGGTTGCAAAAGAGAAGATTGGCATGGTTGGAGTCAGTATGATATTCATCACACTGTGGATGCCTCACTTTCCAAGTTTGATGAAAAAATAAAATCACCTTGGTGACCTAGGGTTTGTCAATTTTGTCTAGCTGTCAAATTAGCAATTTGGAAGACCACTTGAAAATGCCTGCCAGATGTTGGGTGTGTATCAATTGGGTCATCAATTGACATGATCTTGTTCATCATTGAAGTATCTATCTAGTCATGCTTGTAGTTTTCTGTATGGTGATCACATGAGGGAGAAATCAATTTGCCAAAGTAGAAGAAAAAATTGTTCCACATATGAAGAAAACATTTTGACTGTGTCAAAAACACATGGTTAATGAGGCATTTGGAGATGCCCACAAGGAGGTGTTCATGAGATGATAAAATCCATCAGTTGGCAAAGTCTTTTCCTTTGATGAGCTGGTCATCTAGTCTAGGTTCATATTCTCCTCTGGAGTTCACATGTGTGAATTAGAAGCCTGCCAAAATGAGAAGAAGTTTGTTTTGATGTTCAAAAGTAAGTTGATAAGGCATTTATAAATGCCTTCCAAAAATTGTCTTGATGATGATAAATTTATCAGAGGGCATGTGGTTGTTCCTTGATGAACTGGCTATCTAGCCATGTAGTCAAATTGCTAATTGGTACTCACACGCGTGAAATATCAACCTACCAAAATAGGTAAAAAATATTATTTTGGATATTGAGAACAAAAGAAAAATTGACTGAGTGTTGAAAAGGGGCTTAAGATTAAATCCCTCATGGGGGTTAGTTATTCCCTTAAGGGATTATGGGATGCCCGCAAAGGCTTAAGGGTAATACCCACAGGAGCATGTCGTAGGCCCATGTGACCGCAGGGAGGTGGAAATGCCTGCAAACGGGCTTAAAGATGCTCGTAAGGTCTAAAAGATGCCCGCAAGGGTTTTCCCATGCTCGTAGGGGCTAAAGATAAGCCCGCAGGGGAAAATATTTAAGCACTCAGAGACTTAAGGAAGCATGCAGGCATGAAATGAAGGAATCCCGCGAAAGCCTGAAGCATGTCTGCAGGTGATGAATGAATGAAGCCCACAGGTGAAGAATGGATGAAGCCCACAGGCCAAAGATGAAGGAAGCTTGGACCATGCCCATAGGTTTGAAGGGTTCGCCATGAGAGGAAGAGAGCTTGTAGACCATAAATGATCAAAGAAATTTGTTAATTAATTATTTAATTAAAAATCATTAATAAACAGGGATTTTAAGAGGCGCCGGGATGAAAGAGCATGAGTTGATTCTATAAGGGTGCGATGGTTAGAAGATAAAGAAGAATATATAAACCTAAATATGAAATGGAAAGAGTATCTTTGGAGTTTATATTGAAGGTTCTGTAAGAAAAGCTGTGTGTCTCTGTGAATAAAAGATGAACATATGAAGCAACGCAGGATAGAAATCCTAGAGAAGGTAAGACACAAAACAATATGTTTCTTTGTGTTTCATCATGAAGATATTAGGCAGTGAGGTGCTAGAGAAAGAAGGAGAAGAAATGAAGCTGTATGAAGTCCAAATCCACGCACTAGCATCAACAAGAACAGACAGAGACCAAGTGAATGAAGAAAAATACCAGTGATAGTATTTGAGGAAGATCTGGAAGACCAATAAGAATCAGACTAGGGTGGTAAGGTGGTGCTAGGGAAGGCTACATGCCTGTGAGGGGATCATAGCCTCCTTCTAGTGGTAGATGGTAAATACGGTGTAGTAGCAACCTTGTCTGCAGTAGCAAGAATAAATCAGGGTGTAGTAGCATCCATGTCTCTAGTAGCAGGTAGAAATCGAGGTTTAGTAGCATCCATGTCTTTAGTAGCAGGAAGAAATTTATTGTAAATATAATTTTGCAGTATAGAAAGAGTTTGTGGTTTTCCCAATTGGGTTTCCACGATAAAATTTGTGTACTTTGTATATTGTTGATTTCATGTTTTAATTAAAGTTTAATAATTGGTTAAAATGGTAAAAAGTTAACAATACTGATTCACCCCCCCCCTCTCAATATTTAGCAATATTCCAACACTCCCCATATCCTTTTTCCATTTCTTCCACATCCTTTTTGGTGTCACTTTTCTTTCCTCTGCCTCTGGAACCTTTTTGCCTACCTATGTTCGAAGACCAGGTGGAGAGGGCCGAACATGGGAAGGTAGTACTGTTCGATGTATTTTTGCATGACGCAGAAGCCATCTTGCGGGAGAAGCCAACAAATGTGTGGCAGTGAACATCGAGAACCAGAGGGGGGGAGGAGCCCATATTGCAGTCCTGAGGAGGATGCAAAACATTGCAATGACACGTCAAGGTCGAAGGTGCATGATATTCAACAAGCCAGGGTGATGGCAGCCTGGACTTCTTAAAACCGCACGCAGGAACCACCTGGAAGTGGTACCTCGAATTCGAGTCCATCCAGGTTGAGGGCACATCACCAGCGAGGGGAGTAATGAACATATCCTTGGGGCAGCCATCGAGCCATGTCTTCATGTTCTTCAGTTCCACAGAGCCCGTCCATGTGGCCAACTATCACGTGACTAGGTTCGCATGTGCTTATACTCATCCCATCACCCGAATCGAGGGTGCCTAGATCCAAGTTGGAAAGAACTTGGCATTGTTGGATGATATCTTGAGAGCCCATAGATACACGAGCTCCTTCCTGTAGGGAAGAGGTGTAGGTGACTCTTTCATTGACCAAACAATCGGCTAGGGCGTTGGCTTTCCTTATGATGTGGTGGAAGGATATTGAGTTGACCTAGGTTAGGAGTGTAGCAAGTTCCTGAAGGTGTTGGGAAATACTCTAGCGAGGAGAGATTTTTTCAACCGTTAAGCCATTGAGAAGATAGTGTGTTGAAGTAAGAATGATCTTGGAGTCTCCCTCAACCAATAGAGGGGTAAGACCTAGACGGTGAGAACTGCGGATGCCTACGAGCAGACCATATAGTTCCATTGCATTGTTGATGTCATGACCAAGAGATCCATAGAATACAGCTTTGATAGTTCCAGAGTCGTCCCTGATGGAACCCCCAAAACCCGTGGCCCCTGGATTTCGTTTGGAGGCACCATAAAAGTTGAGTTTGAAGAAGCCTAAGGGGGGTTTTCTCTAATGTTACGGGCTGGGAAAGACTGAGGGGACTCTATAGAGGGAGGGGAGAGTGGGTCTGAGACTGATATTCCAGTCATCCATGATGTTTGTTTCAAGGTGCGAAGTTGGGAATTCAGTAGTGTTCCAGTCATTCAAGGAAATGGTGTCCTGCAAGTTGAATTTTAAAGTATCCCAAGTGTTTGAGACCTGTTTTTTCTTATCCTCAAATATTATCTTGTTCCTTTCTTTCCAAATGTTCTATACCAAGAGTCCTGGGATGAGTTCCCAGAGTCTGTTAATAATGGTGCTTTGGAAGGAGTTGTGAGGCCAATCGTCGATGGTTTGGACAATATCTCCCTTGATTTTGTTTGTGTGCTTGCAGGTGCTGGCTACCATGTCCCACAATTCCTCAGGGGATTCGAAAGTTTAAAACATGTGGTCAATGGTTTCAGAGTGTTTGCCACACATGATGCACCACGAGGGGCCTAGGAAGCATCTTTCCAAGACATTGTCCCAAGTTAGGATGCGTCTGTGCACTAGGAGCCACATGAATGAGGAGACAATGGGCCATAGATTGGACTCCCGTATATTTTTCCAGCGAGTATTGGGTTGGTCATACAGTCTTCCAGCAAGGAGGGAGTAATCCTCTTTCATGGCGAAGGTCCCAGTGGGGCGGTGCCCCCAGCGAAGAATGTCTTGCTCGTAGCTTACTCTAAGGTGCTTGTTTTGAAGATCCTGCCAGGTTGGAGTCGTGCTTTCATTCAAGATAGGGGGGTCTAGAGGTGGGGTGGCTTCCACATTCTGATATCTATGGAGTCATAGGGGGTTATTGCAATAAAGGACTTGATGCTAGTTCATATATGTCATTAAATAAAGAGAGTGAACTAGGTGCTATCTATTTCATTGCTTATGGTTTTTATATTCAAGTTGAAATCATTTGTGTTATATCATCTCATGGGAAAGTTTCATTATGTCTATTAGCTTAGAATAAAACCACTCCCTACTATATGCATGTTCATGAGTTGAGAACCTATCTAAGGCCTACATAAACTATTAATTTGTATTTGTGTGATATGAATAAAAAAATATCCATCGCAACCTGGGTGAGATACGTGAGTTAACCCAGGGTCTTCAAGTCGAACCTACGATGATACGAATCTAACCATGTGATTACAATGTCTTGAATTTGAACATGGTATAAACCACTTGATTAACGATCATTGATGTATACCGTTAATAAGTGCGATGGAAATCACCATTGATGTTAATGATCCCCAAGGTATCATAGTACATACCACTGAATGTGAATCAATGATTTGAGGTCAAACACTTAGCGAAATCTTCAGAAGTCAATGATGTGAACTTATTGTTGAAAGTGAGGTAAACTTCCATTGAGGCATGTGGGCCCAAGGTACTTGATTGGTTTCTAATTTTAATCCTCGGATGATGTGTTGAATTCAACAAGGATAAACTGGTTGAAGGAGGGCCATGATGTTTCACCCATCATTGACATGAAACAAGGTCAAATATTTTTTGGAGTAGATCATATTCTAGAGAAACTGTTTGAGACTCACTTAGGGATGAACGACACAATGGAAGGTATAATAACTACAGAGACTGACTCAATGAGCAGACCTATCTTGAACATGGGAATGTCATGACTTGGAAGCACTGACATAACGAGAATGACACCAACATCTAATGCAATTGATGATGGAAGCATTCTTTGAATGAATCAAAGGAGTGAAACGACTCATGAAATTGGTGGGATCGAAGAAAAGCAAATCATCCAAGTGTCTAGATGCATATGCAAATGAGTGCCATGTTCAAGAGTGACTAAGTACTTCCATAATTACAATGAACTACAAACTCTTTCCTTATCCCCATCATGATTGATGAGTACCTATTTGTTTTTAATGAGATTCTTGAGGATAACAAATGCTTGGTACAAATCATCCTTTGGATGAGTCTGATCTCATATGTTTTACGAACCTAATATAGGAGGGGTTCATCCCAAAAAGGGCCCTTCAATGTCATATTTTAACGAGTCTAGAGAAGGAAAACTCGACATCATTTCATATTAAGAGAGTCTGAAAAGAACTAAAGAAGAATCCAAATGGTTCTTTTTCGTAAAAGTTAGTCTCCTCATCCGAAAAGGGATAAAACAACATGAGAGAGAAATCTTCCAGTCTTGATTAACCGGAGTGCTCCTTTTTCGTAAATAGTCCTCCTGGTCTGAAAAAGGGGTAAACTATAACCAAAAAGATGACCTTTCAAATATGTTTACAAGCGTGAAACAATCAAGTTCGCTTATTGATCTTTTCCTATTTAGGGAGTATGAAAAGAACTTAAAGAGGCACTCCAAGGGGTTCCTTTTTCGTGGGAGTTTTACAAGCCTATAAAAGTGATAAAATGTAACTGGGTTGACTTATTCTGATAGTTTTATGACAATGAGAAAGAACAAAAAGTAAGCTCGATGCCGTTAATACTTGGTTTTAAGGAGCGTGATGATATCATAAAAAACGCTCGAAGACTTGTTCACACTTAATAAAAGTATGAAATGTCTATGATGGTCACCAATAAGATCAAAACACCACTTTACTTCATCTGCGAACTCCAAGACCTAAATTATAATTGATAATAAAGTTCTAAAATGTAAAAATATCACCAACTATAGTAAAAAACCCATAAAAGAAATATTAAAAATAGAATATTCCATTTCTTTTATATAAAAAGACATATAGTAAAGAAATATTTACCAATTGTTTTTTACCAAGTTGGAATAGTGAAAACACCTCTTTGGAGCTCATTTTTTCAACACCATTTGCATACGCTACGATTAGTCATTCCACGCCCCATCAATCTTAGGCAAGCCTCAACCTTATGCTCTATCTTTTTAGTGGATTAATTTTTGGTTTAAATGTCATTTTTGGGGTTTTTGGACTCATTTGGGGGGGGATTGCGCGCCCCCCGGGTTACGCACTTTCCCCTTGTGGGGAGTGCACTGAGGGTGCTCTGACACACTTCACCCATGAGAAAAGTGTGTCTTCAATGCACTGTCTGCAAAAGCAGGGTGTGTCAGCGAGAATCCACAACTAAAAATAATAATTGGGGCCAAAAGGACCCAATTCTAATGGATGTTTACATAAGTTTCAGCCCATATAATGGTCCAGTGGAAGGAAAGAGAGCATGAAATTGAATATGCCCAAGAGGCGAATGATACACATTCAATGAATGCTTTACAAGGGTGTGGAACCTTAAAATTATTCCATATACAGGGCATGAGGGCCGAAGTACAATTGCTAGATTACCTAATCAGGTTATGGGATCCAGATCGACAACATTTCCAAGTTGGTGCCCATATCCTCACCTTGGATGTGGAAGATATTTATTTATTGATGGGTTTATCCATACGGGGAGCCCCAGTTTCACTATCCGGGCCACAAGGTAGTGATCAGTTGACAGAGAGTCTAGTGGCACATTTTTGTATAGTAGGGACAAAGATGCTTGCTGGGAAAATTCCCATCAAGAACATATGAGATCAACCCTTGAGGACTGTACTCTTTACTATAGAGAGGGTGGCAGGAAGGAAATTTGCTCATCAGGCCACCAAGGCCCACATGCTATATGTCATCGAGTGTATGGCAACAATAGTCTTCAACTGGTGTGAGGGAATCCTCGCAAATCTGAGAGATCATCTCACCAAATGCAAATGGGGTGAGTTGAAACAGTTTGGATATGGATCCATCATGGTCTCATTCTTCCTAGAGAAAGTTCCACTACTATGACCTGTTAGAGCAATATTGTACCTTAGTACCTTAATGATTAATTAATTGATGGTTATTAGGTGCTAATTGGTTAATAATTACATCCCTAGGTGTGAACAAGGGTATTATGAGTTGGCGATAACTTGTATGGGAAAGTATGAACTAGATCACAATGTATGGGCCAAAGTATGGGCCAAGGGTGGTCAAACTAGCTATTGGATGCTCTCCCACATGCATTTATGGCCACCGTCATGCCTAAGGTGCCCTCCTTCCCTGTTTTATGGATCTGCTTTGACCATAGGTGCACATGCATTGAACTTAGCCATTTTCCCCTCTTTTGGCTATTTTTGGCCTACCCTAGCTTACCTAACTCCAACCAACTACCTCCTCCACATGTCTAAACTCCAATTTGGTCTTCCATGCTCACCCAATGTTCACATACACATTTCGAACATGTTTGGGATATTTTGGAACTATTTGGTCAACCTAGGGGGGATTGAGGCTAAATCTAATCTAGCTAAGTGTGGACACTCCAAGTGGATCCTATTTCTTCCTATTTCTATATAAGGATAATACAAACTCTTTGTAATGTTGGACTGTTAATAAAATCTCATATTTGATCATTTGTGCATCTTGATTTTTTATCATTTGTTCTGATATTTGATCATTCCTTATGATATTTGATCATTTGTTCTGAGTTTTGATCATTTGTTCATCCAGAAATGTATATGCACTTGTTTCTTGCTTAATATGTTAAATCTTTCAACTGTGAGGTATCCATAGTAGCTAGATCCTAATGTGTTATAGATTTTACATGGTATCAGAGCTCTTGGAGCTATTATTTGAACCAAATACTGTTTTAGTGGTGTGCTAGAAGCAGTGGAGAAACCACAAAAGTCCCTGGAACCATTGCATTGAATCCATTGGAGTCTATCCAAGGTGTGATGCTCTCCCGAATGCACCCACTATCAAGCAGTGTTTGAATCTGTTAGTGTAGATCCCTCCTGAGTGTTGAGATTTTTTTGCAGGTATTCAAGAGCACCATTGTCACCCAATGCGCAAGTAGCAGAGAAGAATGGAGCAAACTCATCCAAATTTTCTCACTCCTTTCAATTATTTCGATTGGAAGGATGAAATGGTGATTTTGTTGACATCCAAGGGTCTTTTTAGGATCACATTGGGCACAGAGGTTGAGCCAAACTCTGTTGTGGATAAATCGAAGTTCTTCAACAGAATGTATGAGGCATTCAACCTCCTTTGTCTTAGTATTTCGAGAGACCTCCTGTTTCATGTGGAATGTCTAGCTACACCCAATGAAGTTTGGTTCAAGCTTGAGTCTCTATTTGGGGAGCATGATGAGATGAGGGGCCATCAACTTGAGAATGAGTTGATCTCACTGAGTCCAAGAAATTTTGAATCCATCCAATATTTCTTCACCAAGTTCAATTGCTTGGTATTGAAAATAAAACAATGTGGAACTGACAAGAAAGAAGAACAGTTGGTCTTGTCCATTCTCTCAAAACTGGGTCCTGAGTACTGACTTTTTGTCTCTACATTCAACTCCACAAAGCTCACAGTTAGAAATTGGAAGATGCCATCTTTGGCTGATTTCATGGAGATTCTAACTCAAGAGCAAGACAAGTTGGTCTTGATGGGATCCATCAAGCAAAAATACCAAGTACTTGCAACTAGAGATTTGAAACATGCAAGAGGGAAGCCAAATCCCAAAGGGCCAAAACCACAAGAGAAGAAGAAGAAGGATTCGAAGCCCAAATACACTGATGGGGGTTGGAATATTTTCAAGGACAAGGGAAAGAAGAAAGAGAAGACTAAGTGCATATACTATCATAGGGGTTTTCATCCTGAGAGTTCATGCATGAATAAAACCATAGACATGATGACCTATCTCCTACAGAAAAAAAAAAAACAACATTCCTCTTCCAAAAAATTCTAAGAAGAAAGAGGGTGTTTCTAAAGACAAGGAGAGGTGCCATGCTTTGATGGATAGTACCTCAGAGCCATCTTATTTCATCATTGATTTAGGTGCCTCAAGGAACATGGATTCTTCAATATTTTCATTCTCTACTCTTTCTCCATATAGTGGCTCTTCCATTCTCATGGGAGATGATTCATAAATCCCTTCTCAAGGCATCGGGAAAATCTCACTAGAAAATGGGTACTTCAGTAATGTACTATATGTTCCTAAATTTGTAGCAAACTTAATCTATGTGTACCAAATGAATCATACAGGTTCATCCAAGAGAGTGATCTTCACCAAAGATGATGTGGATATCTAAGAAGTTTCAACTGAAAAAGTTGTAGCAGTGGGTGTTACAGACCATGATTTGAGGATGTACAAGTTCTCACATTTTCTTGAGTTCTATTATCCAAATGAACTTATGTCAAATGGAAATGAAGTCAGAAATATATGGTATGAGAGGTTTGGACACCTCAACTACAGATATCTTCAAGCATTGAGCAAAGAAGAGATGGTTGAAGGGCTTCCAAAAATCATATTTTCCAATGGCACTTGCAAAGGGTGCATTGTTGGGAAGCATGCTGAGAATAAGTATGACAAAGGGAAGGCAGGGAGAGTTGCTGAACCTCTTGGTTTACTGCATTCATATCTGATTGTTCCAGTACCCACTCCCTCCTATTGCAGCATCAAGTATGTTCTCACCTTCATTGATTATTTCTCAAGGTACTGTTGGTTGTATTTTCTCAAGCAAAAATATGAAGTTTTCCAATGTTTCAAAATTTTCAAGAACTGTGTGGAGAACATTAGTGGGAGAACCATGAAGGTAATGAGGATTGATAATGGAAGGGAGTATGTCAATAAGGACATGCAATAGCTATGTGAAGAGCTTGGCATCCAAATGCAACATTTTGTACCCTGCACACCTTAGCAAAATGGTGTTGCAGAGCGCAAGAATAGAGCACCGAAGGAGATGGTCACTTGCATGATGGAGGCTAAGTCTTTGTCTCAAAATATATGGGATGAAGCTATGAATTGTGATGCATATGTTCAAAACAGAGCACCGCATAAATCCTTGGAAGACATGACTCCATATGAGGCTTGGATGGGCCACAAGCCCAATGTTTCTCATTTCGGGGTGTTTGGCTCAAAGGCTTTGTCTAGAATTCCTCTAGAGAAGAGAAAGGCCTTGCAACCCCAAAGCAAGGAGTCAATCATAGTTGGATATGCAGAATATGGGAAGGGATACAAGCTCTTTGATCCATTCTCTCTCGAAACATTCATTGAAAGAAGTGTCCAATTCGAAGAAGAAAATCCCATGCAAGCTATGGAACAAGGTGAAGGGGAATGCTCATATCCTCTTCTTGATGATCATGTAAGTGATGGTTCTTTTTATGATATTTCTGATTCTTAAATTTATGATGATTATGTTGACATGGATTCTAATCATGAACCTCCCTCAAGTCCCAAGTGGGATGATAAAACAATACAAGTTGCTGGTGAGCTTGCTGGAGATCCTCAAGATCCTAGGAAAACCAGATCTCAGTTTCACAATTCTTTTGCATGTTGTGATTCTGATTTGAGTGGTAGATGTTTTCTGGTAGTTGGATCTGATCCAAAATCATACTCATAAGCATATAAAGACCCAAGGTGTCAAACAACCGTGCAACAAGAGACAAACTCCCTCCATGAGAACAAAACTTGGGATTTGGTCCCTCTTCCTCCCAAGAGGAAACTAGTGCAATGCAAATGGGTTTATAGAACCAAAGCGACATCTAATGGCTGTTATATAAAGTATAAGGCTAGGTTGGTGGCAGAGGGTTACTCTTAGGTCCATGGAGTGGACTATACAGAGACATTTGCACAGGCAGGAAAGATGGATTCCATAAGACTAGTTTTGGCCATTGGAGCTTCCAAGGGACAAGAGGTTCATAACATGGATGTGAAGAGTGCATTTATTCATGGGCATCTGAATGAGGAGATATATATGCATCAGCCTGAATTATTCATTTCTGATCGTGCACTTGTTTGCAGTTTGATCAAGAAGTCACTCTATGGGCTCAAGCAAGCTCCTAGAGCTATGACAAAATGGACAATTTTCTGCTATCTTTGAGCTTTGAGAGATGTAAGTCTTATCCTAATGTCTATATGCACCATGTTAGTGACCTGATATTGATCATAGTACTGTATGTTGACGATATTTTGATTAGTGGTAGCAGCACCAAAGATTTGGGTTCATTAAAGGTTGCATTACACAATGCATTTGCCATGACCGATCTAGGATTGTTGAAACAATTTTTGGGTTTGGAAATTGATCAATATGTGGATGGGATCTCTATCTCTCAATCAAGGTATGCTTCAGATATGATGCATAAGTTCAAGACGGTTGAATGTAATCCTGCAAAATTCCCATTCCTTTCGGGATTTAATCTTACCAATTGGGGTTCTTCATTGCTAGTTGACAACTCACTGTATAGACAACTAGTTGGGAGCTTGTTGTATCTCACACACTCTCGACCAGATTTGTCTTATGTTGTTGGGGATGTTGCAAGGAACATGAAATAGCCTCATGAGTTCCATTGGAAGGAAACCAAGAGGATCCTACATTATGTACAGGCTACTAAGTATTTTGGTATCCACTATGCAGTTGGTTCATCTCTTGAACTAGTTCGTTTTACTCGTTTTGATTGGGATGGTGATAGTTTTGATCGGAAGTCTACTAATGGTTATCTGTTTATGCTTGCACATGGTCCCATTTGGTGGTCAAGAAAGAATCAACACACCATCTCATTATCTTCAGTTGAGGCCGAATACAGCGGAGCAGTGAATGCAGCTACACAATGTGTGTGGTTGCAAGGTATTCTTGGAGAGGTTGGCATTGTGTTTGATTCACCCACATTCATTTGGTGTGACAATTAAAGCACAATCAAGATCTCCACTGATCCAATACAGTGACAGGGTACCAAGCACATAGAGATTCACATGCACTACATTCGAGACTTGGTGCATGACCAGATCATAGCATTGCAGTATTTACCTTCTTCTAAACAAGCTGTTGATATCTTCAGCAAGATTTTTACTGAGAATACCTTCACTTACCTTAGATCACTCCTTGGGGTGTGTGATGCATGGTGACGATTGGTGTATTTTCATATATGCCACATGTTCTTTTTTTGAGGGGAGGATTTATTTCCCATGTGGTTTTCCTTCTTTCCTTGGTTACATGGAAAAATAAATTTTATGTTGTAAAAGGAGACTTGAGCCTTAGTTTCCAAGGTCTTATTTTTTATATTCCATTAATTCTAGCTTATGGGGGGGTTTTAGACCAATAGTGTACCAAAGTACCTTAATAATTAATTAATTGATGGTTATTAAGTGCTAAATGGTTACTAATTACATCCCTAGGTGTAAACAAGGTTATTATGAGTTGGATAGAACTTGTATGGTAAAGTATGAACTAGATCACAATGTATGGGCCAAGGGTGGTCAAACTAGTTGTTGGGTGCTTTCCCACATGCATTTATTGCCACCATAATGCCTAAGGCACCCTCCTTCCCTATTTTATGGATCTGCTTTGACCATAAGCGCACATGCATTGAACTTAGCCATTGTCCCCTCTTTTGGCTATTTTTTGCCTACCCTAGCCTACCTAACTCCAACCAACCACCTCATTCACATGTGTGAACCCCAGTTTGGTTTCACATGCTCATCCAATGCTCACATACACATTTCAAACCTATTTGGGATATTTTGGAACTATTTGGTCAACCTAGGGGGGATTGAGGCTAAATCTAAGCTAGCTAAGTGTGGACACTCAAAGTGGATCTTATTTCTATATAAGGATGATCCAAACTATTTGTAATGTTGGACTCTTAATAGAATCTCATATTTGATCATTTGTGCATCTTGATTTTTGATCATTTTTTCTGATATTTGATCATTTGTTCTGAATTTTGATGATTTGTTCATCCATAAATGTATATGCACTTGTTTCTTGCTTAATATATTAAATCTTTCAACTGTGAGGTATCCACAATAGCTAGATCCTATTGTGTTATATATTTTACACGAACTCAAGTAGAGCTGGATGATCTCGATCCACGTGATGATCCACACATGGTCCGATGGTCGGAGGTGATGGCTTGCCATGGAGATGGAGGACCTATCATCACTTATGGGCCAATCCTCTTTTGGTGGCTCTGAGGGAAACTCCTCATGATTGAGTATTATTCCTATTCCAATTATGTTGTAAAAGGAGTTGGAACATCATCAATCCAACTAGATTCAGGAGATTCTCTACATATGAAGGATGTACTACTTGTACTAGGACTAAAGAAGAACCTTCTTTCCATCTCATCTTTGGAGGATGGAGGTTATATAGCTTCATTTTTGGATGGTCAAGTCCGTCTATGGTCAAAAGGATCAATCATAGACTCAGTCGGAGTGATTAGAGTTCAAGAGGGAGGACTATCATTAATACATGATAGTATCAATCGATGTGAATTATGGCACCAAATATTTTCCCACATACACTATAGATCCTTTATAGGATTAATAAATATGGTTTTAGGTTTTCCAAAACCTAAAATAGAACATGATGGTGTATGCAAAGGTTTTTCACTTGGAAAGAATGTCACGAGTTCTTTTCCAAATAATGATAGTAGATCCAAGGGGATGTTGGATATTGTGCACTCAGATGCTTGTGGACCAATGCTAGTATCATCCTTAGGTGGATTCTTATACTATACATAACATTTATTGATGAATTCTACCAAAAAACTTTGGATCGACTTTATGAAAAACAAAGATGAAGTCTTCAATAGGTTCCAACAATTCAAGGCCCAAGTAGAGAACCCAGTAGGATAGAAGATTAAGATTTTGAGATCAAATAATGGTAAATAATTCCCTCTGGGGACTTTAAGGATTTTTGAAAATAAGAAGGGATCAAGAGGGAGTTGATAGTTCCCTAAAATCCTCAACAAAATGGGGTTGCAGAAAGCATGAATAGATCAATCATAGAAGCTATGAAAGCAATGATACATGATCAAAACCTACCAATGTTCTTATTGGCATAAGCTACCAACACAACAATATATGTTCAGAATATAGGTCCTCATAAAATATTGGAAGACAAGACTACAGAAGAAGCATTCATAGGAATAAATCCAAAAGTTAACCACTTGAGGATATTTTGTAGTCTAGTATACATCCATGTGCCAAAGTATAAGAGGACAAAGATAGAACCCTCTAGAAACAATGATATTTTTATAGGATACATCAAAACTTCTAAGCTTACAAAATTTCTATTTCATGAGAATGTTGTATTAAAGTCAATCGAGATGGAAATTGACTGAGGAGAAAGAGGATCCAAGAAATGAAGGTAGTGACAACACTCTAATCCATTTATCAATTCCTCAGATGATTAGGAGAAACAAATAAATCTTGTAGACCCAATATATGTACCTAGATATGTTACCATGACCGAAAAGAGGCCAATATGGATTCGTGATACCTCGCAAGATGTAAAGAAACATGTAGCTCCGAGTGGCACCTTCAGGGAAAAAAGAAGAACTAAGAATTTCTTGACTTACATGGCCTTGACAACTCACGTCATTGATTCTAAACCTTCCAGCTATGATGGGGCAGCAGATGTTTGGGTGTATAAAGTTTGTATTAGAGTGTTGTATGTCCTCCCAATTCCCTCCTTGCACCATTCAAAAACATTTGAAATCATCACCTAGGAGGGCCTAAGAAAGGAAAGAAGTAATTTTTTTGGGGTTATGTTATTCTCTTGGAAGATTCACTACCCTTTCTAGGGTTTCTTGTGAAGGGAAAGCCTATATTGTACTGAGGTTCATCTCCATGATTGGTATTTTTCTTGTATCGATTTATTTTTTATGAGAAAAGTTTGTTGGTTTTTCTCCCTATTGGGTTTCTGAGAAAAAAATATTTGTGTCTCTTGTGCATGGTTATATTTATGTGACCATTGTTTTATTTCCATTGCAAATGAATGATTTTGTAATTGTGGGATGAAATGGAATTATAAAATTAAAGTTGAAAGAGATGAAAATTATACTGGTAAGTTAAAATTCAACATGGTATCACAGTAGTGTTGAACAGAATCCATTTCGAGAGACTTCTTTGGCCTTAATCTAGAAACTATGGATTCCAAGTTTTGACTCTTCGCTCCATTGTTTGAACTTAAAAGTATCATTTTGGAACTCACCCTAGGAGGGCGCATTTATCTGTGGAAGAAGATCTCATTTTTGTGAAGATTCAGTTTTGACCTGATTTTATTGAAGTCAAGGAAGCAGGGATGCAAGTTTCTACCCATTATGACCTCACATTGGGTTCGATCTTAACACATTGGAACTCACCCTAGGAAGGCACATTTATCTATGGAGAGAAATTTCAATTTTGACAAAAGAAAAATTTGACCTAATATTTGGTCTAGGGTTTCTGAATCAGATTTTTCAAAAATGGCCTCAAGCTCTAGATTCAGAATATTATCATAAGGCACCTTGAAAAATGGAGGAATATAAGCATAAGAATAGAACAAGGATAATATAAACGTTGATGACAAGTTTCAAAATGATCATTCTCTTATCTCTGCTCTTACTGGTACTATTACAAATAACAATGATACTTGGTTGGTGGACAATGGTGCCTCTAGGAACATGATAGGTTCAAATATTCTCTCAAAAAATTGACAAAAACGAACTCATCATCGCAACTATAACTTGGACACAAATCCAATTATGTTGTAAAAGGAGTTGGAACATCATCAATCCAACTAGATTCAGGAGATTCTCTACATATGAAGGATGTACTACTTGTACCAGGACTAAAGAAGAACCTTATGTCCATCTTAGCTTTGGAGGATGGAGGTTATAGTGTTTCATTTGTGGATGGTAAAGTCATGTTGGCCCGATTTTATGACCGAGGCCAACGAAGGAGAGATAACCCACACAGGTCGCTTACAGCAGCTTCCGATGTGTTTGAAATAGCTAAATCTCATAGGAATAAAGGCCCTGCTACCTATAAGATGTGCTCTCAAAATAGAGAGTCTCTCAAACCACCTATCTAAATGCCTAAAACTGCAATTGAAATCTTAAAATGCAAATTAATCTAATCTATGATGCAATTAAAAAAAACTGATACAGAAAATTTAGTAGCTCATAAACTGTAAACAACAGTTTAGTAGCTCCTAAACATTCTGGAAATTTCGACTACTAGAATAAAACCTAATTCTGATTTTTTTAACCCTATTCTGTCCTAACTATCCTGGAGCAAGTTTTAAAAGAATAATTTCTGATGCATAAAGAGTATGATTTAATAACTGGCTTATCTAAACAAGGTTAAATAAGCAGCCATTTTGAATAAGAACAACAATAATTTCAAAGATAAATAATAGAGAACACTAATTATTCAACTTCAAATAAAGTCTTACATACAATCCATTGATCATGACTGATTATCTGAAAATAATCACTAAGGATCCCTGGTTCTCGTTGGGCAACAATGCCTCCTTCTTGTATATTAAAGAATATTGCAAAGAAGAATACAGAGTGAAGAGAAGAAGTTCTTCCATTCTGCTGAGTCTCTATTCCCCAGCAGTCAAATTACTCCTTCTTAAATAGGAAATGAGAGCCTTCTATTGATTGATGTTTGTTGTGTGAACCAACCTATCCGATACTCTTGCTTAAAACTTGGAGATTACTCATGAGTTGGTGCAACTAATTGTTCTTCCAGCTAGATGTTTTTCCTTTCAAAACTGATGCGATCGATTCCTTGGATTTGAATAATTTTCATTAACTTATTCTTTACCGCATACTAGTCAGCAGGTATGTCGACCCCGATCTTTCATCAGCTATCTCGTTTATCCATTGTGAAACTTTACTAGTCCGATGCCACTGTATATTTAACGTCCGACTATATCTGCAAATAAAAAAATATATGTTAAATAAGAAAAGAACAAAAATACAAAAATGAAATCCATATCATAAAAGAGAAATAACATAAAAAGATAAAAAGATAAATAATGTTAGGAATTTCCCTTTTACGCTTGTTTTCATTTCCCTCGTGCAAATACCGGAGACCTTCTTTTTTAACTTCAAGTTGTTGTCGAACCATTGATCACGCCTTTATCTTTGTAAACAGAATTTCATCGATTGAGGAAGATGTTAAAATCCTTATCTTCACGGTCTATTCAACTGAATACAATCTACCTTTTGCAGACTTGGTAACTCGAAAGGTAGCTGTTGAAAATAACCATAAGTGCGAACAGATTCCACACATAATGGCAGCTTGGAGACGTGGTGGTAGAATGACGAATGAATAATGCAACATTATTCTCGTTTGTTGACCAATAGATCCAATGATCACGGGCTGAAGGTGAGTTTTCCTGTAGCGTGTTGTCTTTGATGGAAACTCCACCGTCTCAACTGACTCATAACTGATCCCTTCTGTGAGTGCGTAACTTTCGAGCCTGCGGTAATTTTAAAATCCCGATACTTTCACCGCCATGATTCAAAGCCTATCTCTGCAAATACAAATAAGCAGATAATAATCAGACTCCTACTTCAGATAAATCCGGACATAAAAATAAAACAATGTCATGAAAGATAAAAGTAAAAGAGACTTCCCTTTCAACTCGATTGACTCATCATCGATGAAAGACGGTAATTCAATGAGATAATAAACGCAGTAACCAGTCAATTCTTCCATTGGCGCATCTTGGCAATTGTCTCAACCGTCAGTTACTAGGAACAATCGTTGAGATTTCCTTATAGTCAGTTATATCGTAACTCTAATTAATTATTGACATGGATCTCGTGCAGTTGATGTGAAAATTCCGTCGAAAAGAATGTGATATTTTCTTCATTGAAATCTGAAATTCTTTTTAATTAATTTAATGAAGTCATTTATGTTCTGCGATTTTTGCGGCTTAACTGGTAACATCTAATCATTTTTGGCACAACATTTGGCAAACATTTCCCGAGCTTTCTTTTAGCCTTTAACCAACTGGCAACTAGCATTTAGAATAGGAACCACAAATTCAGATGAGCAACAACCAACGATCTACCAGTCGTAGCGTCTTCTTCAATTGCGTGTCAAATTTTCTTGTAACTTGAACGATCCTTGCTCCTGGAATTTTGATCTCGGCGATATTTCAGTGATTGAGATTAATAGTTGATCCTGCATCCCCCAATGCTGGCGGTCTAGTGGAGATAATTGTTCCTCAATTTAACACATAGGCAGACAGACTCCTTAAAATTCTGTGTTTAGGTACAACTTCTTAGCAATCTGTTGACGGCTTCTTGGCAGCAATTTGTTGGAATCTAAGGAGCAAAATCTATTTCCTTTAATGCATTGATGTCCAACAATATTCGCGTCCTTCCCTCTCCTTTGACATGTATTTGCGGTGATTATCTGGCAATTAGAAGTTACGGAAAACTTTCATACCTCTTATTTTGGACAACCTGTGGCTTAATAGCTTTATTGAGTCACTAATTGAGCTGCGTTTCTCCAAATAGGTAAGTCATGGCAAGTAACTTTAGATTCTTTGAATTTCATGGCATCAAACTCGTGGCAGACTTTGCGTATATATTACTTCAATTCGGTAACTATATGCTCCTCAACAGGTTGATAAAATTCTGTTGTGCGCTTATTATGGAAATCTAAACACGTTCCTCAATTTATAAATGCACTGACACATAATGTTCAATGATCTTGTTTTACACGGCAGACGTGGAGTCAATCGCATCTCTCTTCAATCTGATGATATGTGTTTATGACTTTATAGCCTTATAACCTGCCATTCAAAGAAACAATATCCAACAATAAGTCGAACCATATCAGAAGTACTTCGGAATATTAATAGTTTTGATACGTTCTTTGGATGGGATGGTTTCCATTTGATATACATTCCAAATTGATAATAATTCATGCTTTGTCATTTTAATTTGCACCGGCTTTCATCTCAAATGACCTTCTTGAAAACATAAAAGTTAGGCAAATTCCAAAATTGACGTTTCAATTTCATATTACATAATCCAACCATTTGGTTATAATTATATGCCAAGCAAAAAGGGTCATTTATGAATACTACACCAATATAATAATAATCAAAGAAAAGCTCAAAATTAAAAACCCTATCAAATTAATACAATATCAAAATAATGTGACTCAATCACGCTGAAAGAAAACCTTTACCAAAAGACAAAGGGTTTTAGAAAATCGAGATCATTGCTGGATAAAGATGAAAATACATCATGCTAAAAAAATATAAGGGTGATAATAAGGTCATGTTAAAAGGATTGTTATTCTCTATATATTATTATACAAAATCATAATTAAAAGATTACATTTATGAATCATTTTGCACAATAAATAAAAATAAAGAGACTTTTTCAAACAAAATGAAAAAGATATCCTTTAGTTTAATTATTATTTGACACCTTTATTTATTTAACATTTTTCACATGATATAGGTATATGATGGGTTTTAATGATCAAATAAATTATATGATACAGTCAACTAAGTAAGTTCAAGCAAGAGAATGCATATTGTTAAGAACCCAAGAAACCAAGAGACTCTAGATATAAAAGCCACCAAATCTTATGAAAAGAGAACTTAATTGAAGAGAAGCCAGCGCAGGAAGTCAAGCAAGAAGAAGACCAAAACCTAAGTATTTGCAAAATTTACATGGGGCCCCTTTATTTTGCACAAAATCTAAGGGGAGTTGTTGGGGTGCCAACAAATGGCGACATGCTGGGCGAAGCAGTTATCTCTTCCTTGAAAAGATAGCGTTGTACATGTATAAGGAGATAAATGATAAGGCTTTTAACAAGAAGAAAGCTTTCTCTAAAACATGTGTACCACATTAAGAAGTCAACCTTTTAAAAATTTACCCAGCTGCAATTGATATTTTAATAATGCCCTTCTAACTATCATTTGGAATGCAAAGATAAGTACTAATTAACAAAATATGTTATCCATGAAACACGCTCTAAATGAACAATTTGTGATGACAAGAAGATGTTATCTTAATGTTTTGCCTCCAATACCACAGGCATGGCCCTGCTGCCAGCAAGCATCTATAGCCTCGACAGGTTTACCTTTTAACCCAATAAGCTGCTTTTATCCCATACACTAGTTAAATATGCGAAGCTTATCAATCCTCATTAAAAGATTTGCATTTCTAGAAAGAAGCTGGAAACCACTGTCCTGACTTGGTGATTACTTAATGGATGGGGAAGCGATTTATACTCCTTACGAGAGCAGGATGGTGTTAAGAGGTTTGAGATGATAACAATGCAAGCCTCACTGATTTGCTCCTAAAGAAGGATCCAATTAGAGCATAATGCAGAAATTAGTTAAAATAGCTTTGCGTATTAATTTGTGAGAATTAGAAAGATAATCAATGCAGCTAAGTTTATGTATGAAGGTACAACTTGGAAAGTGTTCCACCACGGGAAAATGGATAGCCTCTTCTTGAAAAACACCTTGTAAAGATTCCTTCACATACAAGACTTCAAAAGATGTAGGCTTAGAATGACAAACTTGCCCCAGAGTATAATTAATTAAAGATCAACAATCCCCTATCAATTAATTTTAGAAAAGGTTGATAAATAAAACATGATTGAAAATAAAGAATTATAGAATCGATTGGAATCATTTTTTCAATAATTAATATTTCAACCTTTCGCCCCAATGCAAACGATTATCAAACTAAGAAAACCAAGCCTAATCAAACAAACCAAACTAAATATAAAATCAAAAAGAAAACCGAACTCTATTTACAACAAGAAAACCAAGATGAAAAAAAAAACCAATGCTAAATTGTGCAGTTTATGGTGATAATTACAACATGAGTGGGCTATGTTCATAAAGTTCTTTATGTCAAAGGAGATTAAAAATTATGAACGCATTCTTTATAATTTACTCCCCTAAAAATTTGTGTTTGCTTTAAAACTACACATGACCATATGTAAGCATTTTGTCATTAAGTATTAATAGTTATTAATTGAAAATAAGACTAAGACGATGTGACTAACATATGAAAGCATGAGTAAAATAATAAAGCAATTGGAAGGGGAGTAGAGTAATGTGAACTTCCCTGAACAGTAGCTTGTCCTCTTGTACTCATCCTAAAATCATGATATTGCTTAAATAACTGCACATTATTGAAAAGAAACCAACCTACTTGTGACAAATAAACTAATTAAGTTAAATCTAAAAGTACCTCTAGAACTAAATATATACATATGTACAATGAAATCAGGTATACAAAAATCAAGTAAAATGAAATATCCAATGAAACCACCGAAGCATCTTTATTCCTGCAAGATGAACATCATTTTCAATTAATAATGGAAAATGATATGTTAATAATAGAAAAACAGATGCATCGTGCTTACCACTAAAATATTTACATATATATACATAAATTAAAGCCTTACCATTGATATTCCGATGGCCACAAAATCTTCATATAACGATATTCCGATTGATTCTAACCAAAGTTCAGAAGTTATAGATCAACAATATTGTCCAACCTTTTTCAATGGTAAGGCCGACCTAATTGAGTAAAGGTCAAGTGAAAGTTAGTGTATAAATAGAGAGTGTGTCTCTCTCATTTTACATATTCTATTATTCACTCACTTCACATTAGTGAGAGAAGAGGAGGGTGCGCATAAGTGGAGGAGTACTTTACCATAGAAGGACTTGTTGGCACCCCAATAACTCCCCTTTATTTTGCACAAAATCTAAGGGATAACGATCGCCATGGCCTTGCAGTCCATCATCTCGAACCTCTTCAGGATCTCTACTGCATACTTCCCTTGTCCAAGGAAGATCCCATCTGCACTCTGCCACACCTCCATGCCTGGAAAGTAATGCATCATCCCCAAGTGCTTCATCTCAAACTCAGCAGCAAGGTTCCTCTTGGTGTCGGAAATCAACCCATCCTCACCTATAACAAATAGGTCATCCACATACAGTAGTAGTATCACATGATTTCCTTCCTCAACCTTGTAGTTAAGGTTGGAATCCACTTTACTCTTAGTAAATCCCAAACTGGATAGGAAACTATCCATCCTACCATACCAAGTCCTAGGAGATTGTTTCAAGCCATACAAGGCTTTCTTCAACCTGCACACATATGACTCCTTGTCATGTGTCTCAAAACCAAGTGGTTGCTCCACATACACTTCCTCTTCGACTACACCATTTAAGAAAGTTTTCTTGATATCCATCTGGTGTATCTTCCACTTCATCACTGCAGCCAGAGCAAGTACTGTTCTGATGGAAGTGTATCTGGCTATAGGAGCAGAATTCTCTTCATAATCTATCCCTCTTTCTGGGAGAAGCCACGAGCTACAAACCTCGCTTTGTATTTCTCTATGCTACCATCTGCAACATGCTTGATCTTATAGATCCACTTGGAAGTCACAATAGACTTCCCTTCAGGTCTTGGGATCACATCCCAAACATCATTCTTCATGATCGACTGGTATTCCCCGATCATGGCATTCTTCCATTACTGCATCCTGAATCCTAGGAACTTCATATTCTTCAATATCTTCAATAGATAGTTTTCTTTGAATTTCGTTTGCTGGAACAAATGTTGTAGTCCTTCTTTTGTAGGTGATTGTACACGATCTTTCCTACAAGTCAAATCAATTGCATGATTAGAAACTTCTCATAGTTTTTCAAAACACACATTTTTATGCATAAAGACATATGTCATATATTCATGCAATCATCTTAGCCAATGCTTCAATACAACATTTATCCGTATCCCTTAACTTTCTAGATGCCTTCCATCTCTACCAGAACATTGTTAAGAGTGTGCACAACTCCCAACATGTCAGCAAAGAGGTTTCATTCTAGATAATTAGAAATGGAGTGTTGTACAGTACCATAGGCCACTTACCCATTACTATATTAGTAGTATCTTGTTCATTAATGCAAATTTTCTAATATGCATAATATACATTCTAAATCTAGGAACATAAGTATGTGCACTACTGGACAACATCATTTAAGTAATCGTATATATAATAAATGACAATTCAAATACTTATCTTTGTTTAGTTGTTGAGTGGACTTCCTCTCAATCTTTGCTTCCTTGCAGGAACTACTGGAGTGTGCTTCATCTTGATATTTGCTTCCTAGATTACCTGTCCTTGAACTTATATCCATCCTGGACCACTATGCATGCTTAAGTGTGCACTAGTGTCATCATTGTGTTATCCTCAAGATCTCATACATAACCAGACATACGTTAGTATAATCTCAATACTATCAAAACATTATGTTCCTAAATAATCTTAACATGTATGGTCATGGTCATTTTACACACAGGTAATTTATCACAAGCATTAGTATTCAAGGTTTCAAGGAGGACTTCTATTACTCATCCATATTCTTATTGACCATTGGACTCTTCTGGTTAGTCATATCATTAATCAAAGTAAGTAAGAAACATAATATGCATAAACCCTTGATTACTCAAACTTCTAACTTCAAGAATAATCATTATCATTCATACAAAAGTATAAGATCCTAACACAAGGATTCTAACTTGATATACGAAAAACATACCTATATTATTATGCTTGCTAGTTATGTCTAACATACCCATATAATGTCCTTTTGTTCTTCTTCAAAGACTTGTGCTAGTAACCTACATAACTCATAAGTTAACCATTGTAGAACCAAAATTATACATACCTCGTAAATAGAGCTTCTATGTGATCCATGAGTCTTTGTCTTCATGTCACCATGGTCATATGTTCTTGATCTAGAACTTGATTTGTACCTTTCATGTTAGCAAACAACATCATCCTCATACAATACCACAGTGCATTAGTCAATCATAAGTGTCATAACCCTAATCAATGAATGTCTTCTATTATTCACATGCATTCATACATTTACTAGGGTGATAAGACAAGTCTAAAATTAATCAATAATGTGCTAACCTCAATAATATGAAGACAAACATATCATAACCTTAATCATGAACATATTTCAAAACATACCTATATTTCCTCAAGTCATACCTGTCGAGATTGCTTGTAGTCTTTTTAAGTAAGGCCTTAGTGTGATGAACCTGCAATAATTAATTAATGCAAATACACAAGATATCAAAAATAATAGAACTCAGAATCACTTTTATATTGATCACGGGCCACTTCGAGGGGGCAACCTCCTTTTAGCAAGCTCAATACAATTAACTTCACCGTGTCTTCAATGACCTCAACACACACTTATATACTAAGTCTATGCCCAATAGTATGAGTCAAAACCATGGGACATATAATACTATGGGACGACTTACAAAGCATATGCGTCCAATACTATGGGTCAATACTATGGGCTAATATAAACTACGGATCAACAAATACTACGGGATGACTTACAAAGCATATGCGTCCAACAACAATATACTAACATAGTAAAGAGAAGGGTTGACATAAGTTCCTAACATCCCCTCTCCCTTAGAAAAAGCTTTGTCCTCAAAGCTTTGGTTGGAGAAATTGCTGCAGAATCTGAAGGAGTGGTTCCTCGGTAGCATCCTCGGGTTGCATTTCGGGCCACTGATGCCTTTGGAGTGTCAAGGAGGATTGCTTGGAAGGATGTAGATGAAGAAGAACCCTGTCAGCTGCGTGGAAAATGCGCTCAGAACGGTGTTGATCAGCTTGTTGTTTCAGGCGAATTCTGGCCATGTGAAGATTGTCCTGCAGAATGAGAAGAATCTGATCGCGGTTTCGAAGAACCGAGTCAATTTCCTGAACTGGGAAGCTGCTAAGGGTGTTTGGAAGAAGAACTGGCGGTGTTTTTCCATAGACTGCTTCATATGGTGTCCTTTGCGATGTGGTATTGTACCACCAGAGCGCTGCTAGGAAATCCATAGAAATAGTTGGCCAAAGCTGTGTAGGGATGGGCAAGGGTTTGAGCAATCCCGAAAGGAGTGTCGTTTCACCCTTGTTGACTTGGAAAGTATCATCGTCAGCCACCATCTGTTGAATTGTCATTTTTAGTCCCTGCCAAAAGAAGTTACATTGTTCCCGGTCATACATTTTGCAGAACCCAGAGTGCCCTGTTGATGAAGAAGCATGGAGTTCATAGAAGAGATAGCCCTGTTGAACATATTACGACCAATTTGGAACAAGCAGAGAGAGCTGTAAGAGAAACTGGGTCATCAATTGTGCGAGAAGGAGCATCTTCCACCATATTGTCCTTACCCTTCTTGTAAGTGATCACATAGGAATAACCCATGAGTTGGATAACCCATTTCAGGTGGGTTGGGGAGGAGACCCAGTGTTCCATAAAATTTTCCAGACTCTAGAGATCAGTATTGATGCATAAATAATTCCCTAATAGGTATGGCTGCCACTTCTGTACTGCATGCAAAATAGCCATCATTTCCTGCTGAGAGGTAGATGTGGCTAAATTCTTACCGGAAAGGTATCTTGAAGGCAGCAAGCGCATTGGTTTAGCAAAGATACCTGCATATCTATCCAAGGAAGTAGTGGAGACTGTTGATGGGTGCATCTGAATGGAATTGAGCTGAGCGATGACACCATGTGAATTCTTCTTAAGGATTTTTTCTAGGCGATGTGAACTGATGATGCAAAGAGACCCTGGTTGTAAGCCCATAAATTTGTGTTGTGCCCCCTTGACTTTAAACTGCATCCAAAGTTCAGCAAAATCCCATAAGATGGGGCCAAGTGTGCGTAACAATTGAACGCCCAAAACCACATCACATCCGCCTAAGGATAAGGAAAACATGTCAGAGCATAGGTTATAATCTTCCATAGAGATACGCACATTGTGACACTTCCCCTTGCAAGGTAAGGTGCCCCCATTGGAAACCATGACTTCAAAGTTGGAGCAAGGATGGACAAAACAATCAGCCTGTTTGGCAATCCGAGGGTCAATGAAGTTATGAGTGCTACCAGAATCAATGAGTATGGTAAGAGGGAGCTTCTTGAAGTATCCCCTGACCCGCATTGTTTGTGGGGTGGTGACGCTGGTTACAGCATGGAGAGAGATCTCGGGTGGGTCGTCCTGAGATGGGGTGTCAACAAGCGGGTGTTGAATGTCGACCTGATCATCTACTGTATCTGTAGCTTCTTCACCAAGTTCTAAGGCAGGCGTAGAATCCACATCCAGAAGATAGAGCTTTTGTTGACCACATCTATGTCCCCGAGTGAATTTCTCATCACAATTATAGCAAAGCCCTTTTTCTCGGCGTGCCTGCATTTCTATTTCAAACAAATGCTTGATAGGAGTTGGTTGAGGAGCAGGCGTGATGGGAGGTCGTTGGGAACCCATATTTCTAAAGGGAACAAAGGTGGGTTTGGAGCGTTGTTGAGCTGTGATCTTGTCCTCGGCCAACTTAGCCAACCCTAGGACTTCCATCATTGTGTTGGGACAAAACATTTTGACCTCTGAGCGGATTTCATCCTTGAGACCACTGATAAAACAACTCCTGTAGAATTCATCAGACAATCCTTCTGTGTGATTGGCCAATTTCTCAAATTCTGTCTGATACTCTCTTACTGTGCCAATTTGGTGAAGTTTAGTGAGTGCTCCTGTGAAATCATCAAAATCACTAGGACCAAATCGTGACAAAATGAGTTGGAAAAAATCTGTCCAGTTTGGCTCGGGATGAGCTTTGATGTACCAACGGTACCATTGAAGGGCTTCCTGTTCCAAATGAAATGATGCAAGTGGAACTTTCTGGGCATCAGAAGTATTATGCAAACTGAAATATTGTTCTGCTCGATATATCCATCCAGTCGAATTAGTACCATTGAAGCGAGGAAAATCAAGCTTCGGCCCATGAAAATTGCTGGAAGAAGAGAACCCGGTGGCTGCAAAAGATTTTGGCTGTCTGGTATTATTCATGGCTGAATGCTGAAGATGGAGGCTGAGAAATTTTTCATCCAAATCTTGGAGTTTGGTTTGGATGGCTGCAAGTGCTTCCTCCATGGTGTGTGCTCCTGCATGGGTGTCAACCATAACCAGGGTTTTTTTTTTTTTTTGGTGGAATGAGTAGAAAAACACAAACAGAAGCTGATTTAGTAAAGGGAAATTTGGATTGGGGAAACAATCTGATGGGTAATTGGGGTTTGACTAGATTTTGGACACTGTCGAAAGGACAAGAAAGCAAAAAGGGGGATTTCAGAAGCGAGGTGATAGAATGAGAAAATTTGGCAGAGAGGGACAAAGAAGTAGAATTCAGAACGGAACTCTGTGGTAAAATTTGAAGGTGATTAGGTGAAATCTGAGGAAGTTATGGCAAACCCTAAAAATAGACAAATGTGGGATTTCAAGGTTTGGGAAGGGGAATTGGGGATAGGGTCTTCAGGAATTAAAGATGCAGAATGGGATGACAGGGGTTCCCCGAAAATTTCAAGGGAAACAGAGTGGAAACAAGGGAGATATGGAGAAAAAACTCTTCTTCTTCTTCTTCTTCTTCTTTTTTTTTTCCAGAAATGGATCAGCAACGGCGCGGAAGGGATCAAAAATTCTGGATCTGAAACGGAGACTGGATTTGGAATGACTTTCAGAATAGATTTGAAATGGCTGGATCTGGATCGGAAGTGATCGGCATCAGTTCAACTGAAAATAGATATGGACCCCAGGTATGTACGGCTTCCTAACAGTTCAGGTGTTTCATTTAGCCACCAATGTTGTCTAACGGCTTGCGTATTGGGGCAGTACCCCTCACTCCACGGCTCAGGTAAAACTGATAACCGCTTTACCACAAACAACAGCTCTTGGTTTACCTCACGGGTGGGAACTAGTCAATCAGGTAGGGGTCGTTGCCCTTTTAGCTGGCAGGTCCTCTCAATGGGCCAGCTACTTTGGGGTTCCTGTGGTACTCCTCACAATGAGTTTTAGGGCTTATGCCCAAGTACTTCCCACAGTTAAGCGGATAGGGATTATTCCCAAATCCAAAGCTGCAACAGATGCGAAAAAAAATTTGGCAGAAATTCCACCCAACGAGCCCAAGAAAGTTCTCTGATACCAGATGCGATGAACCTGCGATAATTAATTAATGCAAATACACGAGATATAAGAAATAATAGAACTCAGAATCACTTTTATATTGATCATGGGTCACTTCGAGGGGGCAACCTCCTTTGAGCAAGCTCAATACAATTAACTTCACCGTACCTTCAATGACCTCAACACACACTTATATACTAAGTCTATGCCCAATACTATGAGTCAAAACCATGGGACATATAATACTACAGGACGACTTACAAAGCATATGCGTCCAATACTATGGGCTAATATAAACTACAGATTAACAAATACTACGGGACGACTTACAAAGAATATGCATCCAACAACAATATACTAACATAGTAAAGAGAAGGGTTGACATAGGTTCCTAACACTTAGCCTTATCTCCCTCTGGAACTGGAACTTCTTCACTTATGCAGGTGTCCAACTCATTCTCTTCTCGGATTAACCCAATCCACTTTGATTTGCTGAAACTGGATCTGGAGCTAGATTAGGGTTTGTCAGAGAAACCCTAAAAAATCAAACTTTGAATTTCAAACTTCTGATTGGATGAAAAGATGCAACTTGCTGAGCTGATCAAGCTGGTATACTTCAATTTTGAAAACTGCAAAATTTGACCCCTCAAAATTGCCTTCGAAGCTTTTGGATCTTCTCGATAGGATCCCGAATGAGGGTTTGATAAAGCCTGGTCTTCTGCCCATACAAAAGGTTTGATCTTGTACTATAAACTTCGGTTTTTCTTAGGAGCTTCCAACCGTGGTCACAAATTTCAAAAATTCCAACTTTTGCAGAAGCCCTACTTTTCCACCTTTTCGATCAAAATCTCAAACTAGGGTTTGATCAAGCCTGGCCTTTTGCCCAACCAAAAAATTTGCTCTTGGTCTCTGAATTTCGATTTTGATGAGGATCATCCATCCGTGGTCTCCGATTCTAAGAATTCCAACTTTCTCCGAAACCCTAAATTCCCACAGCAGAGACAAGCCAAGAATGAAGGTGTTGAGAATCCAATTCTGTTTTGACAGAAATATGCACCTGATTGTTTCTAGTACATCTCTTAAATTTTGAATCCATGGGGTCTGAAACTTCATCCCGTGGTATCTTGACCTGTCATATTTCCAACCCCATAGGTCTGACCTCAATTGGATTCTCTGAGAGAGAGTTATGCCAAGTGTCGCAACGTGACCTATTTATGGGATAAAACAGGAGAGTTAACTTGTACTGCGTTCCACGTGTCACTGGTTAAACTTTGGCCTTTGAAAAACTTACCTGAGAGGATAGAGTCCGTTCTCTTACTGTCTGTTTTTACATAATTTCATTTGGAGCTTCCTATCCCAAGCTGTGACCTTTTTTCCTAAGTCACCTGTTTATGACTGAGATCTGGAAGAGGTAGGAACCCTAGATTGTACGGATCAAAAAACATAAAGTAAAACGAATTAGATGTTGTGCTTTGGACACAAGGTACATGGGGATGTTATCTATGACCTGTAGAAGTTTCAAAACCTGAAGCTTTGCCAAAATGGATTTATAGCGAAAGTGTCCCATTGACTTGTTTTCTCTATATCAAGCCCTAGCTTCCAATTTGTCGCCAGTGCAACAAGTCTCATAAATTCCATACCATGCCTTCCTTCAGGATAGATCTGATACCATGTTATTTTTTCATCATTTAATTCAATAGATCTAGGATCTTAACTGAAAGAACAACATGTACAGTATATCAAGCATAAGAGACAAGATACAAGAGACGCAAAACATTTCACCGAGGAAAACCAAGAAGGTGAAAAACCCCGCAACTTCCTCATAGATAGAATAAGCATGAATACAAGGATCACCATGATCAAACCCAAGAGATAGATATCCTCAACAACATGCTCCTCCTCCACTTGTGCGCACCCTCCTCTTCTCTCACTAATGCGAAGTGAGTGAATAATAGAATGTGTAAAATGAGAGAGACACACTCTCTATTTATACACTAACTTTCACTTGACCTTTACTCAACTAGGTCGGCCTCAACTTAACCACTTAACATAATGCAAACTGGGCTGACCCCTACTAGGGTGGTCTAATAACCCTTTGACCCACATGACTCATACAGGGCCGACCCCATCAAGGTGGTCTAATAACCCATCAAGTATAAGTTGCGACACATAAAAGTACAACTGGCGACACTTCTAGTCGGAGGAATAATACATCTCCGTTGGGGATACAATAAAGTACAAATACAATGTACAAGTGAATATCTTCCGAAGTTACAAATACATCAACAAGAATGTCACGGGTTCTTTTCCAAATGGTGATAGTAGATCCAAGGGGATGTTTGATATTGTGCACTCATATGTTTGTGGACTAATGTCAGTATCATCCTTAGGTGGATTCTTATACTATACATAACATTTATTGATGAATTATACCAAAAAACATGTATCTAATTTATGAAAACGAAAGATATGATAGAAGATTAAGATTTTGAGATCAAATAATGGAAAATAATTCACCTCCAAGGACTTTAATGATTTTTGCAAAGAGGCAGGGATCAAGAGGGAGTTGATAGTTCCCTACAATCCTCAACAAAACGGGGTTGCAGAAAGCATGAATAGATCAATCGTAGAAGTTGTGAATTCAATGCTACATGATCAAAACCTACCAATGTTCTTATTAGCATAAGACACGAGCACAACACAGATATGTTTAGAACATAGGTCCTCATCAAATCTTGGAAGACAAGACTCCAGAAGAAGCATTCACAGGAATAAATCCAAAAGTTAACCACTTGAGGATCTTTGGTTGTCTAGTTGATCCAGGTGGATATTGGTGGCCACCCACCTTTCCAACTGGCTCAAAATAGTTTTATGGCAATTTTGGTATTGTACTATTTTTAGCAGTTTTTCGGGTCCTGAACTTCCGGGGCCATTTTGAGGCCCTAAACGACCTTCTTTGACAATTTGAGGGGCCAAATGGGTGCCTCTGTCATACACTTGGCCCCACTCGAAAGTTGTAAATCTCGGATAGACCTTTCCAATGGGCTACCGAGCGCCCCAAACGAAGATCGTATGCAAAAGTTACGACCCCAGGAAGTTGATGTACTAACTTACCCAAACGGGGCCCACATGACTTTTGGCGCTTCATCTCCTAGGGTTAGGTTTTTGGATGTCTAGGGTTTTTGACATTCCTGTTTATTGTAAAAGGCCTTGAGAGCCTCATTGTAACCATTTTCTTGTGAAATGAGCGCAGCCGTTACATCTCTTCTCAGAGATAAGCCGCCACCATTCCAGCAAGCTTGTTTTCCGCTGCATTTTATAGTTCCAGCTTATTTCCTTATTGAATAGAAAACCAGTTTTACTGTATCTCTGTTATTTTGTGTTAAGCATCTGATAATAATCTGTATTCATTTCGTTCTGCTCATAAAATCCGGATCAGTGGTATCAGAGCGGTCTGCTCCTTATCATCTTAATGCATGTCCCCAATGAAGTCAGGGTACAAAGAATTGGGTCTCGAGCTTGTTTCTCTTGAGGACAAAAGCTCTTGCACGCCCAAGCGACCTCTCATGGCAGGAGAAAAGAAAGATGATGGGACAGGAGATCCTATCAAAATGTTGCTTGAGGAAGCCCTCACGCAACAGAGGAACGAGATGACGGATAATTTCGCGCAAATCCTTCGGCGACTACAAACAAGCGACGCATCTTCCTCGAGCGGAGGCGCCGCCCCTTCAAGGTACAAATCAACTTCGATATTCCTATATTTGAAGGACAGATAGACGCATATGTTGTAGATAAGTGGTTGAATCTACTAGAAGGGTATTTTTCTGTCCATAACTTTTTGAATAAAAAAAAGATTACTTTTGCGCTCCTCAAAGTCGTTCCCCATGTCAAAGATTGGTGGGAAACATTCTACGAGCAAAAGGACACAGAAGAAGCCTCATTATTTTCAGTCACGGCCACCTGGGAATCCTTTAGGGATGCTATGAAGGAACAATACTACCCTGTTGGAAGTTATGACGACTTGTATACCAAATGGACCACACTGCAACAAGAAAGAGACCAAGCAGTGCCAGAGTTCACAAATATCTTCCATACCTTGCGCACCAAGTTAGGTATCAAAGATTCAGAGCGACATCTGGTGCTCAAGTATCGCGGTGGTTTGCATAGATACATCCAGACCGAAATGGAATTTCTGGACGTCTCTTTGTTGGGCGCGGCCTACCAATATGCCGTCAAAATCGAGCAGAAGCTCAAACAAAAGACACGGCAATTTGGGCCTGGGAACCCTTCACAGCAAAAGATAGGAAAGGGCGGCCCCAACCCACAGAATAAAGGACAGAGAAAAGATGGACAGTATCAGGACAACCACTCCAAGTTGCAAGCAAAGAAGGACACCGAAAAAACAAAGAAAGATACCGGGAAGTGGTGCGAATTCCATAAGAGCCCTTGGCATAACATTGCTGATTGCCGCTCAAAGCAGTCGCTGGTGGCTAAAGTGAAAGCATCTGAATCAGATGCGGGTTCTGACTCTAAGTCCGAACCAGAAAGGGGAAGACGGATCATTGACGCGGAACCCAGTGCCACCATTGCTACCATCAAGCTCCAGCCTGATGAACTAGACGAGCCAGAAGAAGGAGAACGCCTCTTCCATTCACATATGTGGGTAAAAGGCACCCCGTTGCACTTCATCGTTGATAGCGGTAGCCAGAAGAATCTCATCTCAGCAGAGGTCGTCAAGCGCCTGGCCCTGCCGACAACGCCGCACCCACAGCCCTACACCATTGGATGGCTCCGCAAAGGAAGCGATGTCTGCGTCAGCCAACAGTGTTGACTGCCATATGACATCAAGCCCTTCAAGGACGAGGTATTGTGTGATGTCGCTCCTCTCGAAGTTTCAGATGTTCTGCCAAGCAATGCAGGAAGGTCATCTCTCAGACCGAGAAATTTGTCTTCTTCATGATTCGCTCTCAGAGTGAAAGAAACATCACAGCCACATCCCGAGCCTCCACGATCGATCTATCCACACAACAGAAGCAAGTGGATAAGGTGGTGTAAGGATACTGAGATATCTTCTCCTCTCCAACCGGGGTACCTCTGCACTTCCAGGTCAAGCATCCCATCGATCTGACCCCAGGCGCACCGCTACCCAATGGCCCAGTCTATCGCCGCTCTCTGTTGGAAAACGAGGAGATCAAGAGGCAGATCCAAGAATTGCTCCACAAGGGGCACATCCATCCCAGTTCATCACCTTGTGGGAGCCCAATCGTGCCGATGTAGAAGAAAGATGGGACCTGGTGACTCTGCATTGATTACCGGGCCCTGAATAAAATCACAGTCCGTAACCGGTACCCGATTCCCCGAATCGACGACCTCCTTGATCAACTCATGGGGACCAAATACTTCAGTAAGATTGATCTGAAGTCTGGCTACCACCAGGTCCCAATAGAACAAACAGATGTATGCAAGACTTCCTTCAAGTCAAAAGAAGGTCTTTTTGAATGGCTGGTCATGTCTTTTGGTTTGACAAATGCTCCAGCAACTTTTATGAGGATGATGGACGATATCCTACGACCTTTCACCAACAATTTTGTAGTGGTGTATCTGGATGACATCCTCATCTATAGCAAGACTTGGGAGGAACACTTGCAGCATATTAAACAGGTTCTGCACACCCTGCGGAAGCACAAACTATATGTAAACTTGGAAAAATGCTCCTTCGGCATGGACAGGGTCCATTACTTAGGCTACATCGTTGATCAACATTGTGTGCATGTGGATCCAACCAAGATCCAGGTCATCCATGACTGGCCAGCCCCAACCACACTCACTGAACTTCGGAGCTTCTTGGGCCTCGCCAATTTCTATCGTCGTTTTGTGTTGGGATTCTCTCATATCGCATTGGCCCTCAACCAAGTGACCAGGGGTGGTGGTAAGGCAAAATTTGTGTGGGGCCTGTCCCAACAACAAGCCTTCGATGACTTGAAGAAGCGTTTGTGCTCATCGCCGGTACTCTCATTATCGAACCTGCAACATCCCTTTGAGATCGAGACAGATGCTTCAGATTATGCTGTGGGCGTCGTTCTCACTCAACACGGCCACACCGTGGCATATCATAGTGAGACACTATCAGATGTTGTTTGCAAGTACCCTACCTACGACAAAGAAATGTACTCCATTGTACAAGCTTGCCGCCAGTGGAGACATTACATTCTTGGGAAGGAGACAGTCATCCACACTGATCACAAGCCACTACAGTTCATGCAGACCCAAGGAAAGTTGCAGAATGACCGCCATCAGAAGTGGTCAACATATTTACAGTAGTTCCACCTCAACATCAAATATAAAACAGGGAGTACCAATCGAGTTGCTGACTTCCTCAGTCGACCTCCAGTCGCGGCACTTACCACGGTGCTAGACTCTTGCGGCCATGAGACCTCCGGATGGCCCCACCTCTACGAGACAGACCCTGACTTCTCCGCCACCTATCAAATGTTGGGCACCAACTCAATGGTTGCTAATTTCCATCTTCAGGACGGGTTGTTGTGTCATCTGGGCCATCTCTGCGTTCCATCAAGCGAGCGCGCGAAGCTGATTTGGGAAGCTCACTACAGTCGGGTGGCAGGACACTTTGGCGTCGAAAAGACAGTGGCAGTGTTGCAAAAACATTTCTACTGGTCGAAACTTCAACAGGATGTCGGCAAGTATATCAGGTCCTGCACCGCTTGCGCTATTTCCAAACCGACCATTAAGAAACAGGGCCTATACACCCCTCTGCCTACTCCTGACGGGCCGTGGGAATCCATCTCAATGGACTACATGTCGGGCCTCCCGTCCACCAAGAGAGGAAACTACTGTGTTTTCGTGGTTGTTAGAACAGTAACCACACTTAGTACCATAATCCATAAATTTTTAATTGCCCATGTGCTTAATTAAACCATGTTTTGGATTAAGTGACTATAGTTGGTCAAAAACCCACTTTGAGAGTGTTCACACCCACTTCTGAGTAAACCAGTTCACCCAGCCTCCAGTTTTGTCCACAAGTGTGCCCTCATTAATTGCTGGTGCGCCCTCTCTCCTTGTTTTGGGGAATTTTAGTTGACCAAGGGCGCTAGGGTGGATTTTTGCCCTTTTTTTGCTAGATTTGGAGCATTTAATGCTCCCTTGGGCCCCCAAACCTCCTCTACTTGCTCACCCACGCCTGCCTTGAGCTCATTATTGATCCAGCATGCTTCAACCACCTCCACACCAGAATTCGTGGCTGTTTGGGGTGATTGGGATTGAGTTGGACCCACCTAGGGGGGATTGAGGCCAATTTGGCATTGATGACTTGTACACTCAGCTTGAGCCACCTAATGCTCTCGATTTTCTCATGGATGTAATAAAAACCTGTTACTAACATTTTCACAGGTTAGACAGTCAGTTAATCAAAGATTTGAGCATACATTGTGTGTAAATTTATCATCTTTTTCAAGTTTTTCCACTGTTTTTGCAAATTAATTCGATTTTGTGAGGTTCTCCATAGCTCCTCGATCTTCTGTGATCAAAATACTCACATGGTATCAGAGCCATCGTGGATTTAGTGAGTTGCAGGCCAACATTGAGCGTTGAACTGCATTCTAGAGAGGATTTCCAGATAAAAATTGAGTGTTTTTTGCAGGTGTTTCAGTAGTTTTCTCACCATTAACGCAGCAGTCATGGAAGCAAACCAAATGTTGCTCACACCCTTCAATTTTTTCGATTGGAAGGCTGAGATGGATATCAGGCTGAGATCTAAGGGTCTCTATAGAGTAACCATGGGCACAGAAGTGGAGCCAAATTCTGCTGTGGAGAAAGCAAAGTACTACAATCGACTTGATGAAGCTTATGGATTGCTATGCCTGAGCATTTCAAGGGAACTCTTGTTTCATACAGACAGTTTGACAACTCCCAATGAAGTATGGGTGAAGCTAGAATCACTCTTTGGGAAAACTGATGAACTGAGAGGCCACCAGCTTGAAAACGAGCTCATTAGCTTGAGCCCAGCGCATTTTGAAACCATCCAGGAGTTCTTCACGAAATTCAAGTCACTGGTGCTTCAACTGCAACAATGTGGAATTGTCAAGAAGGAGGAACAACTGATTCTGTCCATCCTTTCGAAGCTAGGCCCAGAGTTTTCAGTATTTGTTAGCACATTTCACTCAGCCAAAATGACCCTTCGAAATTGGCAAATGCCATCACTAGCTACCTTCATGGAGTGTCTCACTCAGGAGCAGGACAAACTAGTTCAGATGGGCACCATAAAATCAAAGGACCAAGCATTGGCAATGGGTGTTTCAAATGCAAGCAAAGGAAAGCAGAAAGCCAAGAATTCGAAGCAGCAAGAGAAGAGGAAGTTTGACAAGACCAAGTCTGCAGATGGGGGTTCGAATCTGTCAAAGGAGAAGGACAAGAAGGGAAAGGAAAAGACCAAATGCACCTATTGTCATAGGGGATGGCATCCAGAGAGCTCATGTATGAAGAAAACCATTGACTCAATGGCGCAGCTGCTGGAGAAGAACAACATCCCAGTCCCTGAGGGCGCAAGGAAGAAGGAAAGCACCTCAAACCCTGACAATAAGGAGAAGTGTCATGCTTTGGTAGCAGGTACTTCGAATCCCTCATCCTTTATCATTGATTCAGGAGCTTCTAGACATATGGTTTCATCCAGAGAGCTCTTCTCCTCTATGCATTCGAATGGTGGCCCAACAGTTCGAATGGGAGATGATTCAGAAATCCAAACCAAAGGGATTGGTAGGATTGACATGGAGCATGGCTATTTCAGTAATGTGCTCTATGTACCTTCATTGGCTGCAAATTTGCTATCGGTCTATCAAATGACCCATACAGGAGAAGCCAAGAGAGTGACATTCACTCCAGATTTGGTAGAAATCTCAGAAATCTCTTCAAATCAAGTTGTGGCTGTAGGGTATGCTGATCATGATGAGAGAATGTACAAATTCTCAAACTTCATTCCAAATTCTAGTGACCATGCTCTTGTCTCTCATGCCAACGAGACCTCCAAGTTGTGGCATGAAAGATTTGGCCACATGAACTACAAATATCTCCAGCAATTGCACAAGGACGAGATGGTGGGAGGACTTCCAGAAATCAGATCTTCAAATGGTGCATGCATTGGGTGTGTAGTTGGAAAGCATCCTGAGCGCAGCTATGAGAAGGGAATGGCAAGGAGAGCCACTCAACCACTTGGATTGGTACACTCAGACCTCATTGGTCCTCTTCCCACTCCATCATATGGTGGATCAAGGTATGTACTTACATTCATAGATGACTACTCTCGATTCTGTTGGGTTTACTTCCTTAAATTGAAGTCAGAAGTGTTTGAGAAACTGAAGATTTGGAAAGCCCTAGTGGAGAACCATAGTGGTCATAAGATAAAGATCCTTAGGACTGATAATGGAAAGGAATATGTGAATAATAACATTCAGCACCTTTGTGAGGAATGTGGCATCCAAATGAAACATTCAATCCCCTACACACCTCAGCAAAATGGTGTGGCAAAGAGGAAAAATAGATCTCTCAAGGAGATGGCTACTTGCATGATTGAAGCTAGGGATCTAAGCCCTAAGCTATGGGATGAAGCCATCAATTGTGCTGCTCATATTCAGAACAGAGCCTTTCACAAATCAGTCAAAGGAAAAACCCCCTATGAGGCATGGTTTGGCCAAAAACCAAATGTGTCAAATTTCAGGATTTTTGGGTCTAGAGCATGGGCTCGAATTCCATCAGAAAAGAGGAAGGCTTTGGAGCCACAGAGCAGGGAATGTATCATGGTTGGATATGGTGAGGACACAAAGGGCTACAAGCTCTTTGACACATCCACACTTAAAACTTTCATTGAGAGAAGTGTGCAATTCGAAGAAGAACCAATTCCAGATTTTGAGCTTGCACCGAGGGAAAGCTCCTCTCCTCCACACCTTAATGAGATTAGTGATGATTCCACCTCTGATTTTTCTGATATTGCTGAAGATTACATGGCTGAAGATGACATTGCTGTACATGAGTCACCATCAAGGCCCAAGTGGGCTGAAAAAATCATAGAAGCTGCAGGTGAATTGGCAGGCAATCCCCAAGAGCCTAGGAAGACTAGATCCCAAACAATCAATGCTTCCTTTGCAAATGAGAGTGAGCTTGCTGATCACTGTTATATGATGATTGGATCTGATCCAACATCATATCAGGAAGCTCATCATGATCCAATGTGGAGAGCAGCAATGCAAGAAGAATTCCAGTCTCTCAAAGAGAACAAAACATGGGATTTGGTGCCTCTTCCTCCCAAGAGGAAACTAGTGCAATGTAAGTGGATTTTTCGAACCAAACCTGTTGCTGATGGTTCTGATCTGAAGTATAAGGCTAGGTTAGTGGCTAAGGGCTACTCACAAATCCATGGTGTGGATTATACAGAGACCTTTGCACCGGTTGTAAAGATGGACTCAATTAGACTAGCTCTAGCCATGGCAGCTAGTAAAGGTTGGGAAGTTCACCACATGGATGTCAAAAGTGCATTCTTGCATGGTGAGCTACAGGAAGAGATATATATGCAGCAGCCTGAAGGATTCCAAGAGGATCCCACACTTGTATGCAGGTTGAAGAAGTCACTCTATGGACTCAAGCAAGCCCCCAGGGCTTGGTATGCCAAAATGGATGCTTTTTTGCTCTCAATTGGTTTCTGTCGATGCAAGTCTGATCCAAATGTTTATTTGCAGCATTGTGATGATAATTTGCAGGTAATTGTACTGTATGTTGATGATATCTTGATTACAGGGAGCTGCACCAAACAAATTGGCTCAATTAAAGCTTCTTTGCACAGTGAATTTGCCATGAGCGACCTAGGATTGCTAAGGCAATTTTTGGGTTTGGAAATTGAGCAATCTGAGAGAGGTATATTGCTGAGTCAATCTAAGTATGCTTCAGACCTGTTATTCAAGTTCAAAATGGCTGAATGTAAGGCAGCCAAGTGCCCATTCCTTTCAGGCATAAAACTAGGTGAATTTGAAGACTCTCCGGTGGTGGATTGCACTCTCTATAGGCAGCTAGTTGGAAGTTTGCTGTACCTTACACATACAAGACCTGATTTGTCTTATGCTGTAAGTGCTGTAGCAAGGTATATGCAGCAGCCACATGAGATCCATTGGAAGGCAGCCAAAAGGATCCTTCATTATGTCCAAGGAACAAAGAACTTTGGGGTACACTATGCAGCTGGTTCTTCACTTCAACTAGCTGGATTTTCTGATTCCGATTGGGCGGGAGATCCCATCGATAGAAAGTGCACTTCAGGTTTTGTGTTTATGTTTGCTGAAGGTCCTATTTGCTGGTCAAGCAAGAAATAGAACACAATTTCTCTTTCATCAGCAGAGGCCGAGTACAGGGCAGCAGTGAACGCAGCCACACAGTGTGTTTGGTTGCAAGGCATTCTTCGGGAGTTTGGTGTTGCTATTGATTCTCCAACCAATATTTGGGTGGATAATCAAAGTGCCATCAAGATATCTACTGATCCAGTACAGAGGCAAAGAACAAAGCACATTGAGATCCACATGCATTACATTCGGGGCTTGGTGCATGACAGGGTGATTTCACTGCAGTATTGCCCATCCACCGAGCAAACTGCTGATATTTTCACCAAGTGCTTTACTGAGAAGACCTTCACTCACCTGAGAGCTTTGCTTGGAGTGAGTGATGGATGGTGATTGCTGCAATTTAATTGCAGGTTCAGCCCCATGTCCATTTTTCAGGGAAGTTTTTATCCCATGAGGTTTTACTTCTTTTCCTCGGTTCATATGGACAAATAAAATTTCTGTTGTATTGAGGTGACTTGAGCCTTTGTTGCCAAGGCCTCCCACTTATATTTCATGAGATGTACAAAGTTATGGTTAAGGGGGGGTGTTAGAACAGTAACCACACTTAGTACCATAATCCATAAATTTTTAATTGCCCATGTGCTTAATTAAACCATGTTTTGGATTAAGTGACTATAGTTGGTCAAAAACCCACTTTGAGAGTGTTCACACCCACTTCTGAGTAAACCAGTTCACCCAGCCTCCAGTTTTGTCCACAAGTGCGCCCTCATTAATTGCTGGTGCGCCCTCTCTCCTTGTTTTGGGGAATTTTAGTTGACTAAGGGCGCTAGGGTGGATTTTTGCCCTTTTTTGGCTAGATTTGGAGCATTTAATGCTCCCTTGGGCCCCCAAACCTCCTCTACTTGCTCACCCACGCCTGCCTTGAGCTCATTATTGATCCAGCATGCTTCAGCCACCTCCACACCAGAATTCGTGGTTGTTTGGGGTGATTGGGATTGAGTTGGACCCACCTAGGGGGGATTGAGGCCAATTTGGCATTGATGACTTGTACACTCAGCTTGAGCCACCTAATGCTCTCGATTTTCTCATGGATGTAATAAAAACCTGTTACTAACATTTTCACAGGTTAGACAGTCAGTTAATCAAAGATTTGAGCATACATTGTGTGTAAATTTATCATCTTTTTCAAGTTTTTCCACTGTTTTTGCAAATTAATTCGATTTTGTGAGGTTCTCCATAGCTCCTCGATCTTCTGTGATCAAAATACTCACAGTGGTTGTTGATCGCTTTTCAAAGATGGCGATTCTAGCTGCTTGCAAGAAGAACATCACAGCAGAAGCCACTGCCAAGCTCTTCTTTGAACGAGTATGGGTACATTTTGGGATCCCACAGACCATTATCTCAGACCATGACAGTCGGTTCCTCAGCTCATTCTAGTCAAGCCTCTGGTCACTGCTAGATACCAAGCTCACCAAATCCACTGCCTTCCACCCCCAGACCGATGGGCAAACGGAGGTCGTCAACCGGATGGTCGTACATATCCTGCGCATGTACAATTCAACACACCCCCGCACATGGGATGAAAGTCTCCCCTATGTCCAACATAGCTACAACCAAGCCCTGCATAGCTCAACTGGCCACAGCCCCTTTCAGGTGGGGTTGGGATTCCAACCATTGGGCCCCATGGATGTTGCACTTCCCCTTGCGACCACCTCGGCCGACTCATCCCCAGAAGCTGACAAAGCCTCCGGGTTCATTGAACGGATCCAGCATATCCGCCAATATGTTCAAGATATTCTACAGAAGTCTAATGCCAAGTACAAGTAGCGCCATGATCAACATCGGGTGCCACATAAGTTTCAGGTGGGCGACAAAGTTTGGTTGCATTTGCAGAAAGAACACCTTACAGGGCCCCATCGAAATCTTCGCCCACTCCGTTATGGGCCGTACACCATCACCAAGGTGGTGGGTGACAATGCTTTTGAGCTCAACATTCCCCCCTTCCTTGGTCTGCATCCAGTCTTCAACGTGGCTCTCCTTCAGCCATATTTCCCACCACTCTCAGACACCTCAGAGATAGCAGAGAAGTTGACACCAACAGAGCTCAACCCTGACTGCCTACAACAAGCATCCAGTGATCATATTGCAGACACACAGATCAAGGGCACTCGACATCAAAGGATCCAGCTTTATCGAGTTGTCAAAGCAGGGCAGCTCCTGCACCAAGGCAAGTGGCTCACCCGAGGCCAAATTCAGCAGAAATTCCCTCATCTGATGGGGGAACTCAACGCAATGGAGACCATTGCTTCCTAAGGAGGGAGGATTGATCCAGGTGGATATTGGTGGCCACCCACCTTTCCAACTGGCTCAAAATAGTTTTATGGCAATTTTGGTATTGTACTATTTTTAGCAGTTTTTCGGGTCCTGAACTTCCGAGGCCATTTTGAGGCCCTAAACGACCTTCTTTGGCAATTTGGGGGGCCAAATGGTTGCCTCTAGCATACACTTAGCCCCAGTCAAGCGTTGTAAATCTCGGATAGGCCTTTCCAACGGGCTACCGAGCACCCCAAACGGAGATCGTATGCGAAAGTTACGACCCCAAGAAGTTGATGTACTAACTTAGCCAAACTGGGCCCACATGACTTTTGGTGCTTCATCTCCTAGTGTTAGGTTTTTGGATGTCTAGGGTTTTTGACATTCCTGTTTATTGTAAAAGGCCTTGAGAGCCTCATTGTAACCATCTTCTTGCGAAATGAACGCAGCCATCACATCTCTTCTCAGAGATAAGCCGCCACCATTCCAGCAAGCTTGTTTTCCGCTGCATTTTACAGTTCCAGCTTATTTCCTTATTGAATAGAAAACCAATTTTACTGTATCTCTATTATTTTGTGTTAAGCATCTGATAATAATCTGTATTCATTTCGTTCTGCTCATAAAATCCGAATCACTAGTATACATCCATGTGCCAAAGGATAAGAGGACAAAGTTAGAACACTCTAGAAACAATGGTATCTTTATAGGATACATCAAAACTTCTATGTTTACAAATTCTATTTCAAGAGAATGTCGTGTTGAAGTCCATCGAGATGGAAATTGATTATGAGGAGAAATAGGATCCAATAAATGAAGGTACAGAACAATCCAATCCAGTTATTAATTCCTCAGATGATCATGATAAACAAATAAATCCTACATAACCAATAGATGTACCTAGAGATGTTACCATGATTGGGAATAGGCCAAGATGGATTCGTGATACCTTGCAGGATGCGAAGAAACATGTATCTCCTAGTGGCACCTTCAGGGAAAGAAGAAGACCTAAGACATTCTCGAGTTACATGGCCTTGATGGCTCATGCCATTGATTCTAAACCTTCCAGTTATGATGACGCAGTGGAACAACAGGTATGGAAGGATGTGTTGATGCCCCGAAAATCATAGCATCAATCAGCAAGGGATTCTCCCCGGTAAGCCAGCCCAATTAGATCGCTCACCATTTGGTGTGGGGAATCTGTCCGGTTAACGGCCCGGCTACCATGTAAGATTTAAATATTTGCTTTCCTTTTCACCGGTTGCAGCCCGATCCACCGTTTTTTTTTTAATTTTACTTTAAAGATGATATGCAAGTGTTGTAATCTAAATGCATGCAGTTAAACGAATCTGATCTAAAAATGTTTAAGCAAATTTAATCTATCCTCGTAAGGATCAAATTTAAAGAATAGGTAATAAACTGGAAATGCAACCAAGAATTCCATAGATAGCTGTTAAATTAAACAAAAGCATTTACAGTAGAAAATAAAAGATTATCAAAGATAGCTTTGACAGAGATAAACATTCCATTACCCATTTTACACAAAAAATTTGCATAGGAAAGTGAAAGCATTCATAACAGAGAAATAATTCAGATGTTTAAGAACGATCTCACAACCAATGTATGAATAATGCAGAAGTAATTCGGCCAACATTCAAACATTCCCATAAAAAAACTCCATGCAGGCTTCCTTTAGGAAAAATAGAGCTTCCTTCATTTATGTAGCAAAGTAATTCACGTACAAAATTAGTTTGTCCTTTCACCTTCCAAAAGTCCTTCTCTTCTCTTCTATCTCTATATTTGTATATTTTACAAAATTGTCTCTTCCCAAAACCTAACCCTAGGGAAACACAAAAAAATTTCTTCTAGTGCCTAAAGAGATAAAACAATTTCCAGTTGTCTTTTACAAAATATTTATACAATAAAATATACTCTAGTTGTCTTTTACAAAACTAGAATAAAAACAAAGTTAAATTCCAGCTGGCTCTGATGTCCCAACCGATCCTTCTACCCTTGCTGAACCGTCCTCTTCAGCAGGCCCGCTTGCTTCAGTTGGGCTGTCCACATCTTTAATATAGCTTGCCCACTGGGTGATCTCTTGTACAATGGTATTTCCCCGCGCAGAGATTGCCATTTTCAGTGTTATTTCATGTTTGCACAGATCTGATATAACGTTGTCTGCTCCTACCACTGTTGCCTCAGTGATGCTTTCCAGAAAATACGCATGGATAGAAATCTGCCCAATGAATCGATGGAGGTCGTCGGGGTTTAGGACATTGATCTTCTTGATGTATTCTATTTCTATACTTAGTTCACTTTGCAGATCTACCAAACACTGTTCTCTTTCAAGAAACTCATAAATAGATTGAGATAAAAACATGTTGCATTTCCCAAAAGTTTCTGCGCTTTTTGAGTAGAAAGTGTGGCATCTTTTGATAGTCTTTTGGATTTCCATACTTAACTTTGTGCCACAATCCCTACAAAACTCGAGGACTCCACAATCCAAGTCCAATTAATCAGCGGTGTGCGTACCTCTTCTTCAGCTTCAACGCCTCAACTTCAATGGCTGTCATTCTTGTTATCATTTCCTTCACCCAACAAATTTCTCATGAAATTAGAGTCGGTGATTGATGAATTCTCTTCTGCATCTCGCATTCTTATTCATGAAATGCAGTTAGGTCTAGATTCTTATTTGCAACCTTGAGCTGCTCTAATCGCTGCTCTTTTTCCCGCGTCAGTCTATCAAGCTGAGGCTTAAAGGATTTATTTAGCTGCATGTTCTTGGCTTCAAGCTTCTCCAATTCTCCTATGCGAGCTTTCAAGTTTTTCTTCTCGCTCTCTAAGATTGCCAACTGCATCTCTAGTGAGCTATTTTCATTCTCGAGCTGCAGGATTTGCAAAGTTGTTTCTTTCCTTTCCTCTTGAATCTCATTGTACTTCAATCTTAACTCATTCCCTTTTAACACCTCTTTCTGCATGTTACCTTTTATCTTGAAACATAGTTCCCTGTACTTCTTAACATATTCAGCCAGACGATCAACATTATCTTTGCTTGCTTGAGCCAAAGCCACAGTGCATGATGCTGTGAACACAGGGTCATTGTCAGTCCCTTGGACAGGTGTGGTTTCTGATACTCTAATTTCGTATTGGTCCTCCCCAATCTTCATTTTATTCTCTGATCTGTCTACAATAACCTTCTTCCTATTATCAAAATAAACGGAATCAGGTTGGCCACTTGGCGCTACTTTGAAGGATTATATGGGGTAAGTGCTAACTCTTCAGTGGTGACAATCCCTTCATTAGCTATCCCTGATTGGTTTATTGTTGCTAGATCCAAGTCCATGGCCTACGCGCTAGACATGCCCTATTCCATGGCTTTATTAGATTCTTCTGATTCTTCTCTCGCTTGCCTCCTTGCTTGCTTTGCCAGCTCCGCCATCTCTACTAGCTCTGCTGCCTCTCGTTCTTCTTTCTCCCTTATTTCCTGCAACTTTTCGGCTTCTTATTTTTTTATTCTTTCAGCCTCTTCTTGCTGCAATTTGGCAGCTTCTTCTCGCTGCAATTTGGCCCCTTCTTCCTATCGGATCCTCTCCTCTTCATCTTTCAAAGCTTTTGCTTGTTGCTCCTATTGAGCTCTAGCAACTTCTGCATCTTGCTGCTACTTGACTTCTTGCTCCTTTTGGAGTCTTTCTTCTTTCTCCTTTTCGTTCCTCTTGGACTCCTATGATTGTGATGTTGTTGCCTCTCGTTCCTTTTGGATCAACCCAACAGGTCTGGGGATAGAAATTGCTCCGATTTTAGGGTGGTAATGTTTTCTCAACTCAGTTAAGTTCCTGGCACTCCGGAAAAATTCTGCATCCTTGTCCCACAGCTGTGCATACTCAAAAGTAGTTCTGACATTGACGTAGTGCTCAACAACTTTGCCATTAGGATCATGCCTCCTAAAGAACTTTGTGCCGAAATGAAAAAATTCTAAGCCCTGAGCAAATTTTTCGCCATCTTTTGCTTTCTGGAGACTATATGCACCGATAGTGAAGGACATTGGTGGGTACATACCTTTCTTCCTCTCACAGAGAATCTTGTTGACCCCACTGATGAAAAGATTCCTTATAGCTTCTTTGTGTACTACAAAATCTGTCACATACCGAGGAAACAAAAAGGGAGTTTGAGATCCTCCACTCATTTGGATATAGGTTCCCTCAGGGGAGAAGTAATAGTCCCCAAACTCTTCTATGATGGGCATGGAATTTTCGGACAGATAATTCGGCTCTTCTTTAAAAATGAGGTGATATAGGGGCATGATGAATTTCTCGCAAATTTGTTTGTAGCGATTTGCGTATTTGTTTGCCCATGTGAGTTGGTAAGATACAAAGAGAGGGGACTCCTTTCTCCTCCAAATGCAACCCAAATCAGGAAAAGGGTGCTTGCTTAATAAGAAATCAATCAATATGAAGACATGAAGAAATCAACTTTCTTCTGTGTCAGTCCTCCTTGGGCAGTAATTAAGTGTGAGACCATGCTGTCTAAAATTATGTCGGCCCAATTGAAGATTGGACTGAGCCTAGCCACATGGACCATCACTGGCACCCAGCCAAGCTTGAGGATGCTTCCATTTGGCATGCCGAAAAGTCGACTCAGCATTAAGGAAATGAGTTTGTAAGGAGTCCTTAGAAGCACACTTTCATACTCTCCGTTGTCTCTTTGCCTTATTTGCCTTTCAATTATTAGCATCTTACTGGCGGACTTAAAGGGGTCTATTGTTTGGACTTAAAGGGGTCTATTGTTTGCTTTGCTAGCCATTCATTGTCCAGCCATGCCCTTGCCTGGGGTAACTTGTAGGTAGCCACGATATGCTCTGGTGCGAAGGACGCAAGAATCATCTCGATATTATCATTAATGAATCTTGTATCAGTCTTAACATGAGGGATTATCCAGCCAATAAATTCTAAGCATGGAAAAATATCAGGACGAGTTGCTGCCTTGTGAAGGCCATACTTCTTGATGTTCAAGTAGACCATGGTTTCTTATATGGTTGCATCAGGGTACTTCTGATCCCTAATAAATCTGTATAACTCACCCCACTGAAATTCTAGGGTGGTGGATCCTGGGGCTACTACGGTGACAGCTTCTGTATCGCCAAACATTGTTTCGAGCAAGGTATCCAACAAGATTTCTATGTCTAAGTCTGATTCGGCAAGCTTAGCCTTCTGTCTAGCAGATCTCCTGTGCATGTCAAACCTGCCATGGCGAGGAGAACACAAATGAGGAGTTGAGAAGCTTATGAGCAATCATTGTTTATCCCGTCAACACATCATTCAAATCTATGGAGCTTAACAAAACTTGAGCATACACAAGTGTTAACTTTTAGTTTAAAAAATAGCTTTTCAAAGACAAAAATAATGGACAAGAGCATTTAGACAAAGACACCCATGTACTTAAACGAGAAACCGAGCATTGCTAGCTAGCGTTTAACAATATCCTATCATTATGAGCTAAAACAACCTACTCGGGTTGGTCTTTAAAAGGTACGAGCATGCAGAGAATGTCGCCAAGGGATAAGGTGTTTCCTCAAAACAGTATTTGGATTTACATGAATTAGCCTTTTTAGCCATCAGACGAATGTGAGGGAAAGGCCTTTCCATAACATAGAGAATGACCAACATACAAGACTGCGTGCTCGTGGATCACAATGCATAGTGGCCGCGGAACTGGTTGACGGGGATGGACAGAAAGGTTGCTTTCAAACTCGTGCGAGATTTGCCTAGCAAACTAATGGGAAAAGTGGTTCTTATTGGGCACAAGGTTCCCATAAATCACATGAAAGCGGGAACTACTTAAGCGTTATGTGGATTCATCTCTTAGAAACATAAAAAAAAACAAAAAAAAACTTTAAAGCTGACAGTGAGTATTTAATGGGGTTACCCACCGGACAAAAATCAAAGGGAGGGGATCAAGGTCCTACTTGTCAGTCTTAGAGCGGCTCCCTGTGGTTGACGCGCGTACCGAAGCTAGTGACAATCTGAGCTTCCAATGGCGAACAACGATGCTTCTCGTTCTTGGCAAGGATGGAGTGAAAACCCCGTTGGGTGAATATATATATATATATATATATATATAACAGGGGAACTTAATTCCCACGGGGTGGGAATTTGGGAACTTAAATGCGCACGGGGCTCAACATGAAACAGCAATTAATCCGCATGGGCTGCAATTAAAACCTCTACCAACCTACCTTTCCCGCCTACCAAAAATCTAGGCTGCGCCGCGGACGGCGACTATAAGGGTAACTCCTGCGATCAAATGTCACGACGGGGTTGAAATGAGGGTTGGCGACTTTAATCTTAAACTCAGCGCAATGGTCGGCAGCAATAGTCTTAGAATTTGCGACCAAGAAACGCAATGGAGGAAATGAAACTAAGGTCAAGAAATGGCACCAAAAGTAATGTGGCGACGTCAAGGCTAAGAACTATGCAATGGTCGGAGCATTTAGCTTTAAGATCTGTGACCGATCTGGGTAAAGTCAAAATTTACAATTTGTTGCAACCATTAGCCGAGTTATCATTAAGAACTGCGCAACGGGCGGCCAATTTAGCGTTTAAAATTTGCGATCAGCTTGGGGGAAAAAGATCAAAAAATGAGAACCTTTGTTCGGTAAAGTTAAGACCAAATGATGCGCAACGGTCGGCCAAAATAGGGTTAAAATTTGCGCAATGGTCACAAATTTTATCATTAAGAACTACACAACGGTCGGCACTTTTATCATTAAAAATTGAGACCAAAGCTGAAAAATGAATTTTGCTTTAGCAGAAAAAATCAAAAAATTGTTGAAAGAAGGAGAAGACTTGCAAAGTTAAACAAACAAGCTTCAAAAGACCAAAGGATTTCTTCAAAAAATAGAAGGAGGGGCCCCAATATTTACAAAATTTGGGGGGGGATATTGCAACAACAATTGGTGATTCGCTGGTGAACACAGATCTCTGAAACAAACTCTTCCCATGATCAGAAAACTTACAAACTGTTAGCTCCATGTGCAACAAAATGCCTTCATAGTTTAGCTTATGTGAATGCAGTGATCACTCTTATCATAATGGTCATTTGGGAAAAGGCAACTTTGACTCAGACTTCTTTACAACTCTCTCAGGGCCAGAATGTGGAGTTCATTTTGAAATCTATCTTTCAGATGCCAACTAATATAGGACTCCACAGGATAGTAACAATATCTCATAGACATATTCGTTTGTTCCTTATTCCCATGCTATCTGCACCCTTTTGGATGTTTCTTAATTGATGACTTTTGCCGTTTGAGCCTTCCAGAAATAAATTTCTTCAACTTTCAATACTTGATTTAGGTTCTTCAATCCATAATGTCCTTTTGTGTGAGCGAGAGATTTATTTCATTATCATGCTTCACGGACAGAGAAGAACCTTGCTGGGCTGGATTATTTGAACAACTTCCTTGATTGAATGCTTTTTAGCTTCCTTCAGCCGTGCTTTAATTGAGGCGAGAATTTCTAGAAAATAGACTCTTTGATATAAGCTCTTTTGGCTTTTATTTGTAGCATGGGATCATTTTAAATATCATACATCTGTGAGACATGCTTCCTTTCCGTGGGTCCAATACTGAACTTCCAGAGATAGGCATTAATGTTAGAGTGAATGGAGCCCCAAGATAATAAGAAGGAAATACTAAGTCTTAGTTATTTAACCAGGGTTATTTTGACCAAACAGAAAAGAATCTCTTCATTCCTAGAGGCCACTTAGAGAAAGCAAAGTCACAAAGATACATTTTCTTTATAAATGAAATTATGCTTTCCAGGATTTTGAGATTTGCTCGGAGTCCTATCTCACTGCTAAGCCAAGAGTTGGGCTAGGCTTTATTAAAGAAAAAATAAAGAAAACTTGAGAAGAGAGCAAGGTAAAAAGAAAACCAAACTAACTTAAAAGCTGTAGAAAACAACAAAACAGAAAAAACAAGAAAAGAAACAACAACACTTATTTATGTACAAAATCCCCCATGGGACTATGCAAAGTAGTGCTTTAAAGCGAGACCATTGAGAGGGGGATTCACTTCCTCTCCTTGCAAGTCTCTCAGCTTATATGTCAAAGGGCCAAGCTTTTCAAAAAGATGATAAGGTCCCACCCATAAATGTTGAAACTTTGTGTGCATTCCCTTACCATCATGTGGATGGTCCCATTTCAGAACTAAGTCACCTACTTCGAAACTTCTCTTGCTAGATTTCCGCTTATCAAACCACCTTTTGACTACGTCCTAGTGTTGGTGGAACGGGTCTTTGGATTTAAGCTAAGACTCTTCAAGCTTCAGCGGGGTATCAATTCTTGATTGTAGGACTTGGCTGCTGGAACCCTGAGAGGCTTGGGCAAATTGCAAGGATGGGAGTAAAATATTCGAAGGGAGGATGGATTCCTTACCATAGACTAGGGTGAACAGGGAAACTCCTAAAGCATTATTTCAGGTGACTCTGTCTGCCCATAAATCATTTGGGAGGGTTGTATGCCAACTTCTCTGATTGTCAATCACAGTTTTCTTAAGAATTCAAATGAGATTCTTATTGGTAGACTCGGCTAATCCATTTCCTTGGGGATAGTAATTGGCTGAATAATGTAATTTAATTCCTTTCTCATAAAAAAATTCATTAATATTCATAGATGAAAAATAAGTTGCATTATCAAAGACTAGGGAAATTGGAACCCCAAACCTAGTTATGATGTTTTCTTCCAGGAATCCAATAACTACATCTTCATTTATTTTGCGCAGCAGAGTAGCTTCTTCCCATCTCGTAAAATAATCCGTAGTTGTCAAGATATACTGATGTTGCAGCGAAGAATTCGGGTTTATTTCTCCAATAACATCTATGCCCCATTGCTCGAATGGTTCAGAGATAATGACTGGCTGTAGAGGTCCTACTTCTTTTGGCAATTTCCTAGCACTTCTTTGACATACGTCACATTTCTAAGCATAGGCCTGAGCATCTCTAAATAAGGTTTGCCAATAATAACCATCTCTGAGAATTTTATGTGTTGTGGTATCTCCGGAATAATGTCCCTCAGCAGGGCCATCGTGCAATTCTTTGACAACGTTATCAGCATATTCTTTCTCTAGACATCTAAGGTCCCTATACCAAGATTCAGGAGTTGCAAAAATGGGACATACCTCAGCCATATCCAGTTCCGCTTCATTCTCCCAATTCAGCTCTTCATCAACTGGATGCTCAGTGAGTAATTTACATAACCCTTGACCGTTAATGATGGTGGCGGGTTTGAATTCTAAATCATACTCTTGAAGAGCGGTGACCCAGTTTCCTCTCCGTTCTCCCAATTCTTTCTGAACGAAAAGATATCTGACGACGGGGTGGGGAACTATGACTTTAGTTCTGTTCTTTAGAATATATGGCCTGAACTTCTTTATTGCTTTGAATACAGTGTATGCTTGCTTGTCTACAATCGGGTAGTTCATTTCAACGCCCTGCAAACCAGTGCTCGTAAAGGAAATTGGGTATTCATCTCCTGATTCCACCTTTTGTGTAAGCACAGCTGCGAGAGAGTCATCGGAAGAAAAGGTGTACATAATGAAATCTTTATCAAAGTCTGGACTTCTTAAAGAAGGTGCATTATCTATGGCAGCTTTGATTTCTTTAAATGTCACTTTCTCTAAGTCGGTCCACTTGAACTGTACACTCTACTTTATCGTTTGTTGCAAAGGTTTAATGGTTTGAGCGAAGTCAGGAACGAACCTTTGAAAAAAATTAATGGTGCCCATAAATGATTGCATAGATTTATTGCTGTGTGGCATGGGAGTCTTGTTGATAGCTTGCACTCTCTCTTGATCCCGTGAGATTCCTTTCTTTGAAATGATATGACCCAAGATCTTTCCCTCAAGAACAGCGAAAACTCTTTTCTTGGGATTCAACGAAATACTATATTTTCTGCAGCAATTGAAAATATGCTTCAAGTGGAAAACATGGTCTTCTCGTTTCTTTGAAAATAATATCACATCATCTAGGTAAAATACAACACAATGACCGCCCAATCCTCGAAAAGCAATGTCCATGGCTCGCTGAAAGGTAGCTCCTGCGTTTATCAAGCCGAATGACATCCTGCGATATGCAAAGGTTCCCCACTTTGTATGAAAACTGGTCTTGAGTCGACCTTCTTCTGCTACTAGCACTTGATTTTAACCAAAAAACCCGTCTAGTAGAGAGAAAAGCTTTGATCCTGACACCATCTGTAAAATTTGTTCCATTGGAGGCACAGGGTAGTTGTCTTTATCGGAAGCTTTGTTTAAGTTCTGAAAATCCACACACAATCTTATTTCTCCCGACTTCTTCTGCACAAGCACTCAGTTAGTGACCCATTCAGAATGTCGGACTTTGAAAATAATCTTTGCGTCCAACAACTTCTTCACTTCCTTTTGTATCAAAGGCTCAAGAGTCGGATGCATTCTCCTTAATTGCTGCTGAAATGGTTTAACACCTGCCTTCATTGGTATTATATGCTGAATAATGTGAGTATCATATGTCTTTAGATATTCGTAATTCCATGCAAAGACATCTTTATACTGCTGAAACAATTTGATGAACTTATCTCTCTCGCCTGGCGAGCAACACTTACCAAGATTGACATACTTTGGTTCTACTTCTGTGCCCATATTTACCAATTCGTGCTGCATGGAGGAGCTATGAGTTTTAACATTTGCTGGTCTTTTAAACTTGTTATGCAGATCGAACAAACTTTCAATAGATCTCACTCCCTTGGGCATGAAGTTTCCTTTGAATGCATCTTTGCTTTGTAGATCTGAATCATGCTTATCTTCGTCTATTTTGGTTTCTTGGAAGACATCCTCATTTGTCAAGAAGTTGATGATATGATCATCATCATCAAATACTCTAAGATTTGTAATGTTGTCCGGAACAGATGGCCTGAAAATCAATTCAATAGAGCACTTGTTATTAGTAGGCACTAATATGGAAGCATAGGTAGCTAACAAATCAGCTGCAGCATTCCGTAATCTAGGAATGGAATTAATATTGAAAGCATCAAAACATAAAATCAAATTCCAAACCTTTGACTGATAACCTTTTAAGTGTGGTGAAAGGCAGTGAATTGTATCTCTCACTTGCCTGACAACCATCTCTGAATCACCAAAGACCTTCAAATATTTAACATTTAAACTAATAGATTTATTTATCCCATGGACTAGAGCTTCATATTCAGCAGTATTATTAGTGCATTCGAACTCTAGTCTACAAGATAAGAAGTGTTTATTGGTTTTAGGATCAATTAAGACATAACCAGCTCCGGACCCTTCTTGAGTCTTGGAACCATCAAAGTATAGAATCCAAAAAACATTTTATGATCTATCTAAGTTAGTATCACTACTACCTATGTCAGTAACTAATCCTACTATGTTACAATCAATATCATCAGTCCGAGAAAATTGAAGGAGATCGGACTGTTCATCTAAATCATGGCTAACATCTTCCAATTGATAATTACCCGGTTCAATCTCTATAAAAAAATTTCCCAAAACTGAAGATGAGAAAGTTACGGCTTCATTCTTTTCCTCTAACTGAGTTACCTTTTGTTTCATGTGGGGTTCTCTCAGTATCTTAATCTGATTTTGTCTATTCTAGTATGAAAACCACAAGTGAGACCAGTCCATTGCGAAATAACCATTCAGTTTCGTAGACCAGTCCTTGCTCAATATCAAACCATAAGCCTCCGGCATATCAACTGCCATTATATCAACAAATTGACACACTCTGGGACCTGCTGACAACCTAATAAGCACATCTTTCATTTCCCCAATGACCTTAACAGCAGTTCTATCTAATTGTATGATCTGAGATGGGGATGGAATCGGTTTCCCATTAATATTTTTGCAAATTGACAGTGGCACGACATTAGAAGAAGCCCCGTAGTCTACCAAACAGTTACGCACATTATGATTGAAAATTTCAAAAGTCAAGAGAAAAGGCAAAGTCTGTGATCTTGATTTCCCACCAATGCTAGCTTCATTTATCTCGGGGTTTTCCTCATTGTTTTCTACCGAAGTACCAACTTGTGGGTCAAAAGCTTCCAGCAAATTCTTTATTTGTTGGGGTAAACTACACATATCAAATATAGAGACATTCGCTTTCTCCTTCTTAATGTATTCGATTATATCATATACCATATCACATTCTTTTGAGACTTTAGGTTTATTTTCTGTTTTGTTCAAAGTGACCTTTGGCTGTTTAGATATTTATGTTTTCAGTTATTTTGTCACTACGGGGTTTGCCTTAGGATGTAGTGGAATGACAGTTATGTGCCTTTTGGGTATTTCCTTTACAACCTTGGCTTTAGGTGCATCAATAGTTTGATCAAACACCGGGCCTTTACTTCTAGTAGTGACATTAATTGCTGCAGTCTGACATTCATCAGCTAGATCATCGAAAGAAGGTTCTTGTTCGGGTGCCCAATCCCATAGGACTATTGTGGTGTTGGGGGCGGGTTCCTCTTTCTCAAAAATATGCTCTTCTCGAGGATCCTTTTGATCTGCTATCTGCGCATCTAACATTTGATTCATCACTAGGCTCATTGAATGTATCCTTTGTGGACAACGTTTTTCTGAGTGTTGTTCTTGATGGAAGGTGCAGAAATGGTCCATGCCAATCTCAATTAAATTTAGAACAACAGAATTGTTTACAGGTGGAAGCAGCTGTCCACTTTCTTCCCTTTTCTTATAGAAATGCTTGAATGGTTGCCTAGAAGTGTTGGCTGTCTTATCTTTCTCCATATCGATAATCGTATTAGAAATCTTTTGCATCATTTTGACCATATTTTCCATATCTGTTGATGGTTCCTCTTTATTTCTAGTTAACAGAAGTGGCTTCTTAACAGCTGTTGGTTTTGTTTACAGATCGAGAGAATGCTTAGCAATGTTGCCTGCTTCTTCTTCTGCCTTCTTGGCTTCTTCAAAGTTTTCTATCAAGGTAGTTTTCTTTGTTCTCTTAACAAACATTTCTATGGGAGGGTCAAGCGTTGTTGTAGAATATTCAACTAAAGATTCTTTAGTGGGTCTTGCCACATCACTAAAATGATTTAACAATGTAGTGAATCTTTGATTAAATTCTTGAACCTTCTCTTTCTTTTCCATTCTCATGGACAATAATTCTTTCATGAGTGTAGCGACTGTTTTCTGATTTCCATACTTTTTCAAGAAGCATTTTTCGAAATCTTCCCAATTAGATATTGAACTAGCTTGCAAACTAAAGTACCAGGAAGATACTTTGGGTTCGAAAGTGTAAGGAAAAATCCTACAGACTACATCTCCATGTTGCACATTTAAAAGACTTAAAGCCAAGTAGAAACACTTGATATGATCTTCAGCAAAAATACCCTTCCCAAGATCATATTTAAGCAAAACCTTTTCTGGATTCTTGGGCAGATCGTGGAATGGCCCAGCTAAATTCAACGCTCCTCTTGCTCTCCATGTCGGCACATCCATGGCTCTACGTGGATAATGTGGTGGAGTATTATGTGGAGAATTACGTGGGGTATGCAGTTCCTCTAGATCTAGAGGGTTTTCAAGTCCGGTTTCTCCAAGAGGCTCTACGATTTCTTCCAAAGATAGATCTACCAACTCTTCAAAGTTCTGGACAAGAACTAAGTCTCTTGTATACTGCGCTTCCCTTCTAGGGGCTCTTCTTCTAGGGAGTAAGGGAATCGCATTCAAACCACCAAGTTTCCAAACATGAGCATGGGTATGTCTTCTTAAATTCACTACTTCAGCAAAAGCGACAACATACAACGTTTCTTGCTGTTCGATCTCAGAATTGGGATCTTCATGATTTATTAATACCAGATCTAAGTTGTTTGGGACAGCTATTTCAAGAGGGTCTTTGGTGGGATTTCTTCTAACGAAAGGATCTCCTCTGCTAGCCATGCACTGGTGGCCCTCCTTCTAGCACCAAAAACTATTGATGCCCCGAAAATTGTAGCATCAATTAGCAAGGAATTCTCCCTGGTAAGAAAGCCCAATTAGATCGCTCACCGTTTGGTGTGGGAAATCCGTCCGGTTAACGGTCCGACTACTGTGTAAGATTTAAAGATTTTATTTCCTTTTCACCGGTAGTGGCCTGATCCACTGATTTTTTTAATTTTACTTTAAAGATAATATGCAAGTGTTCTAATCTAAATGCATGCAGTTAAACGAATCTGATCTAAAACTGTTTAAGCAAATTTAAACTATCCTCGTAAGGAGCAAATTTAAAGAATGGCTAATAAACTGGAAATGCAACCAAGAATTCCACAGATAGCTATTAAATTAAACAGAATCATTTACAATAGAAAATAAAAGATTATCAAAGAGAGCTTTGACAGAGATAAACAATCCATTACCCATTTTACACAGAAATTTTGCATAGGAAAGTGAAAGCATTCATAACAAAGAAATAATTTAGATGGTTAAGAACGATCTCACAGCCAATGTATGAATAATGCAGAAGTAATTCGGCCAACATTCAAACATTCCCATAAAAGAACTCCATGCAGGATTCCTTTAGGCAAAATAGAGCTTCCTTCATTTATGTAGCAAAGTAATTCATGTACAAAATTAGTTTGTCCTTTCACCTACCAAAAGTCCTTCTCTTCTCTTCTATCTCTATATTTATAGATTTTACCAAAATTGTCTCTTCCCAAAACCTAACCCTAGGGAAACACAAAATTTTGTCTTCTAGGGCCTAAAGAGACAAAACAATTTCCAGCTGTCTTTTACAAAATATTTATACAATAAAATATACTCCAGCTGTCGTTTACAAAACTAGACTAAAAACAAAGTTAAATTCCAGCTAGCTCTGATGGCCCAACCGATCCTTCTACCCTTGTTGAACTGTCCTCTTCAGTAGACCTGCTTGCTTCAACTTGGTTGTCCACATATTTAATATAGCTGGCCCACTAGGTGATCTCTCTCACAATGGTATTTCCCTGTGCAGAGATTGTCATTTTCAGCACTATTTCATGTTTGCGCAGATTTGATTTAACGCTGGTTGCTTGTGCCACTGCTGCCTCGGTGATGCTTTCCAAAAAATACGCATGGATAGAAGTCTTCCCAATGAACCGATGGAGGTCATCGGGATTTAGGACATTGATCTTCTTGATTTATTATATTTCTATATGTAGTTCACATTGCAAATCTGCCAAACGCTATTCTCTTTCAGGAAACTCATAAATAGATTGAGGTAAAAACATGCTGCATTTCCGAAAAGTTTCTACAATTTTTTAGTAGAATGTGTGGCAGCTTTTGACGATCTTTTGGATTTCAATAATTAACTTTGCGCCATAATCCCTACAAAACTTGAGGACTCCACAATCCAAGTCCAATTCATCAGCGGTCTTGACCCATAGTTTTGTTGGGAAACCAGACTTTCCTACTCTCCATTCAAATTGCTTATTTATTTCCTCCAAGTGGTGCACGTACCTCTTCTTCAGCTTCAATGCCTTGACTTCAATGGCTGTCATTCTTGTTATCATTTCCTTCACCCTGCAAATTTCTCCTGAAATTAGATTCAATGATTAATGAATTCTCTTCCGCATCTTGCATTCTTGTTCATGAAATGCAGTTAGGTCTGGCTTCTCATTTGCAACCTTGAGTTACTCTAATAGCTGCTCTTTTTCCCGCATCAGTCTGTCAGGTTGAGGCTTAAAGGATTTATTTAGCTGCACGTTGTTGGATTCAAGCTTCTCCAATTCTCCCACGTGAGATTTCAAGCTTTTCTTCTCGCTCTCTGAGATCGCCAACTGCATCTCTAGTGAGCTATTTTCATTCTCGAGCTGTAGGATTTGCAAAGTTGTTTCTTTCCTTTCCTCTTGATGCTCATTGTACTTCAATCTTAACTCATTTCCTTTTAACACCTCTTTCTGCATGTTACCTTTTATCTTGAAACACAGTTCCTTCTACTTCTTAACATCTTCAACCAGATGATCAACATTATCTTTGCTTGCTTGAGCCGAAGCCATAGTGCATGATGCTGTGAACACAGGGTCGATGTCAATCCCTTGGAAAATTGTGGTTTCTGATACTCTGATTTCGTATCGGTCCTCCCCAATATTCATTTTATTCTCTGATCTGTCTACAATAACCTTCTTCCTTTTATCAAAATAAACGGAATCCAGGTTGCCCACTTGGCGCTGCTTTGAAGGATTGTATGGGGTAAGTGCTAACTCTTCAGTGGCGACAATCCCTTCATTAGCTATCCCTGATTGCTTTATTGTTGCTAGATCCAAGTCCATGGCCTGCAGGCTGGATATGCCTTGTTCCATGGATTTATCAAATTCTTCTGCTTCTTCTCTCTCTTACCTCTTAGCTTGCTCTGCCAGCCCTGCTACCTCTCATTCTGCTTTCTCCCTTATTGCCTCCAACTTTTCGGCCTCTTCTTTTTTTATTCTTTCAGCCTCTTCTTGCTGCAATTTGGCAACTTATTCTTGTTGCAATTTGGCCGCTTCTACTTGCTGCAATTTGGCTGCTTGTTCCTGCCAGATCCTCTCCTCTTCATCTTTCAAAGATTTTGCTTCTTGCTCCTGTTGAGCTCTAGTAGCTTCTGCATCTTGTTGCTGCTTGACTTCTTGCTCCTTTTGGAGTCTTTCTTCTTCCTCATTTTCCTTCCTCCTGGACTCCTCTGATTGTGATGTTTCTTCCTCTCGATCCTTTTGGATCAACCCAATAGGTCTGGGGATGGAACTTGCTCTGCTTTTTGGGAAATAATGTTTTCCCAACTCAATTAAGTTCCCGGCACTCTGGAAAAATTCTTCATCCTTCTCCCACAGATGTGCATACTCAAAAAGTAGTTCTGACATTGACGCAGTGCTCAACAACTTTGCCATTAGGATCATGCCTCCTAAAGAACTTTGTGCCAAAATGAAAAAAATCTAATCCTTGAGCAAAGCTTTCACCATATTCTGCTTTCTGGAGACTATATGCACCGATGGTGAAGGGAATTGGTGGGTATATACCTTTCTTCCTCTCACAGAGAATCTTGTTGGCCCCACTGATGAAAAGATGTCTTATAGCTTCTTTGTGTACTACAAAATATGTGACACGCCGAGGAAAGAAAAAGGGAGGTTGAGATCCTCCACTCATTCAGATATAGGTGCTCTCGGGGGAGAAGTAATAGTCCCCAAACTATTCTATGATGGGCATGGAATTTTCGGACAGACAATTCGACTCTTCTTTAAAAATGAGCTGATACAGGGGCATGATGAATTTCTCGCAAATCTGTTTGTAGTGATTTGCATATTTGTTTTCCCATGTGAGTTGGTAAGCTACAAAGAGAGGGGACTCCTTTCTACTCCAAATGCAACCCAAATCAGGAAAAGGGTGTTTGCTTAATGAGAAATCCATCAAATATGAAGACATGAAGAAATCAGCTTTCTTCTGTGTCAGTCCTCCTTCGGCAGCAGTTAAGTGCAAGACCATGTTGTCTGAAATTATGTCGGCCCAATTGAAGATTGTACCGGATGTGGCCACATTGACCATCACTGGCACCCATCCAAGCTTGAAGACGCTTCCATTTGGCATGCCGAAAATTTGACTCAACATTAAGGCAATGAGTTTGTAAGGAGTCCTTAGAAGCACACTTTCATACTCTCCATTGCCTATTTTCCTTATTTTCCTTTCAATTATTAGCATCTTCCTGGTGGATTCCAAGGGGTCTATTGTTTGCTTTGCTAGCCATTCATTGTCCAGCCATGCCCTTGCCTGGGGTAACTTGTAGGTAGCCACGATATGATCTGGTGCGATGGATGTAAGACTGATCCAGATATTATCATTAATGAATCTTGTATCAGTATTAACATGAGGGATTATCCAGCCAATAACTTCTTAGCATGGAAAAGGCTCGGCACGAGTTGCTGCCTTGTGAAGGCCAGACTTCTTGATGTTCAAGAAGACCATGGTTTCTTCTAAGGTTGCATCAGGGTACTTCTAATCCTTGATAAATCTGTATAACTCACCCCACTGAAATTCTGGGGCGGAGGATCCTAGGGCTACTTGGGTGACAGCTTGTGTATTGCCAAACATTGTTTCGAGCGAGGTATCCAACAAGATTTCTACGTCTGAGTCTGATTCGGAAAGCTTAGCCTTCTGTCTGGAAGATCTCCTGTGCATTTCAAACCTAACATGGCGAGGAGAACACAAATGAGGAGTTGAGAATCTTATGAGCAATCATTGTTTAGCCAGTCAACACATCATTCAAATCTATGGAGCTTAACAAAACTTGAGCATACACAAGTGTTAAATTTTAGTTAAAAAACTAGCTTTTCAAAGACAAAAATAATGGACAGGAGCATTTAGACAAAGACACCCATGCATTTAAACGAGAAACCGAGCATTGCTAGCTAGCATTTAACAATAGCCTATCATTATGAGCCGAAACAACCTACTCGGGTTGGCCTTTAAAAGGCATGAGCATGCAGAGAATGTCGCCGAGGGATAAGGTGTTTCCTCAAAACAGTAATTGGATTTACACGAATTAGCCTTTTCAGCCATTAGACGAATGTGAGGGAAAGGCCTTTCCATAACATAGAGAATGACAGACAGGCCATACTGCATGCTCATGGAGCACAATGCATAGTGGCCGCAAAATATATCACCTTTCCATATATCAATAAAGTCATAGAAAATATCACCTTTTTGCGTTTACTCTTGAAATTAGAGAAACTATGTTGTAATTAGATTCTATATATAGATTCTATTCTTCCAATAATTAGATTCTATTATTGGAAGCAAGAATATTTGAATCGTTTTCTCCTAGGATTTCTCTTGGTATATCAACCTATAAAAGAAGGCTTATAAGTATATCTCCAAAAGTAATTAGTAAAGCTGATATCCAGAATATACTTGGACGAAAAGAAAAACACATCTAACAGACGAAAAACAACCAACTATCCAGAATAAATTTATATACTGAATAAAAATAAAATTAAACGTCCAGGGAAGATTCTTCCATCCCTTCATACATGAAATCATTTCATTTCATCTTGTGCACCTATTTACTCGTTTTTATTTTTTCTTATTTTTCTTTTGTGTGCTTAGCTGCTACTCCTCCTTTTTGTTTTGTGTGCTCAAATGCTCCTCCTTGTGTGTGCTCAACTACTACTCCTCCTTTTTGTTTTGTGTGTTAGGCGGCTACTTCTCCTCCTTTTTGTTTTGTGTGCTAGACTGCTCCTTTTCATAGATGAGAAGAACATGCCCTGTTATTTTGCGCACACTAGAAAACAGTATTAATGACACTTTGTTGTCATCCACTTTGTACCACAGGTTCTCCCGGAGGAAAATATGAACCGAGCGATGCTCGTCACAATAAATATCATTTGCATACTTGGAAGCTCTTACATAGGAGATACCATGGCTTACAATTCCTATATTTCCTCTGTCGACAACCTCAGAAACCACTTAGAGTTTATATTTAGCCTTCATTGTTGGAGTAGCCTCTGACTCACCTAGTTGGGTGAGATTGAGAAACTCATCAAGAATAATATGCACCTCTATGTTAAAAAGCACCTCTAGGTTAAAAATCAAAGTATGCGGAAAATGGGTAACTGTAGTTTGAAATTGTTTTGTGTGGAGAACGTCAGAAAATGACCATTCGGAGGGGTGGTTGGGATACAGTTAATAAAGGATATAGCATCACCATGATAGACATGACCCTAAATATAGATTCATTATTTGAATATATCCAATATCAATAAAGTCATATAAAATATCACCTCTATTACCAAAGGAAATATTTATCAAATTGTATTGTTTGCATTTGTTTTCTTACTAAATTTATATACAGAATAAAAATAAAAGTATTGTATGTAGACATGTATCTTGAAGCCTAAAACAATCATTTCGTAAGATAAGTCCATGTACTATATCATAAAACTATGACCAAGTTCAAGGGAAAGAAAAATTAATATAGATAACATTTTAGTGCGTAGAAGGAATTACATAAAGAACAAAATTGTATAGTAATATGTAGCATTGAAAACACATAGAGAGACACAACTAGTATTCTTATAGAGTTTATACCTATAGCGATACCTACTAAGTATTTTTGGTTAGAGGATTGAACTGTCAAACGAAAAATGGTAGAAAAGGAACTTAGCCATTAAGCAAAGTAAACCACGCGGATAATTACCCACACCAACTAGAAAGAAATGAAATACAAAGTTATAACCTATAAACGAAGCTTAGTAAACCATCTGGAGAATTACCCACACCAACTAGAAAGAAATGAAATAGGATATGTCGCGGATATTTGTGGGACTCAGTACATGATATCAATGTTTAGAATCTCTCACTCAAATTACATCGTTAGAAATATATATTCCTATAATTAGACTCTATTACTAGCAACAAGAATTAATTTGACTCTATTATTGGCAACTAGAAGAATTTCTCTTAGTATATAAACCTATAAAAGAAGGCTAATAAGTGTATTTCCAAAAGAAATTAGTAGAGGTGATTCCCACAATCAAAACACATATAACAGACGAAGAGCAACCAACTATCCATCCTAGTTTTCTATTGCGTCTAACGCGCCAAAAGTGATCCTCATTAGCTTGCACATGCCCGTACGTGAACGGATAGATCCCTTTTTGAAAGAAATATGTGATTTAAATTCAAACAAATATCTTTAACACCAAATCATGAAGAAATATCTTGGCATAACATTTCAAATCTTGATTTGATTTCTTGTCAATCTAAGGAACCTCAACAGATTCAAATTTTGGACGTGGAGATAGAAGTCTTATTGGTGATCTTATCAAGACGGTGATGGAAGGAGAAATGGGTACATAAATATTGAAGTGTCAAAATCGCATCATATAATTTTGCAGAACAACTTGATACAAGTTCAAGCATTTTCTCTATAATTAGTCTACCTCTACATATTCCATTGCAAATGTTCCTTTAAGCATTGAGAGCAGATTTTGAATATTCCAAGCTATCCATATTGCAGCATTGGAAAGAAGACAACATTCTATCCATATGGTAGCAAATTCTCATTTTGGTTTTAATAGAAAGCACTCCTGCATTTGTTTCTCAGAGCACAACAATTCTCCCTCATTCGGTGAAAACAACTCCTCATTTGGACATTTGGATCTGGGTTTGGGGCACTGCATATTTTCCCTTTGTAGTCTTTTTTCTTTTTCTTTTGGTGGATCTACAACTCCATAAAGTAGCTTATTTACTTGTGATCAACTATGCTCAAGGATTCAGAGGTAAATCATTCCAGCATTCTTTCTTCAATTCATGTTTAAATTTTGCAAAAAATGAATTTTATGTAAATTTAATTGCATTTTGAAACTTGGAATTGTTTTTTGTAAGTGTCAAATAAGATTTTATTTTAATTGTAACCGAGTGCATTCTCGTCTGAGACCGACACCCGGCATTTTCTGAGTTTTTCAAGTGTTTGTAAAAGGGTGGAATTAAAAGAAGCCCTTCATTGTCTGAGTGAGTATTCAACTTCATTTTAATCACATGGAGAGATTAAATGACTTGGTAGAGTTATTAAACACTCTACTATTTTCCTCTGTAGAAAACATGGTCATGGTCAACAAGGCCACACTCACTCACACCTGAGATTGTATAAAATATTCACAAGACACTCTTGAGTTGCAGCTTCAAAAAGAAGAAATACAATCTGAACTTGTTCATGTTCATAATAATTCTCTTTATGATCCAGTTGTGTAGCCTGCATGGATTGATGCCACTTCAGAAGGAAATGAGTGAATCAGTGGCGCTATTACATAAGTGAAAGAAAATGAAGATGAAAACTTGCATGCAGAGGTTCTCTTGTTCCTTCAAAGCCCATCATCAAACCATGGGAAGAGATCAGCCATAACAAGAACAAAACTGACCTTGGATATGACAAGGAAGTGACAGTTCACATTCCTAATTTCTCTAATCCCATCCAGTTTCAGAATGCTAGATTTATCGACGAGAGTTCATCGTCATCCACATTAGTTTAGCATTTGACATGCCAACACTATGATTGAGTTGGCCACATGAAATATCATTGTTTCTATCTTCACCCTTGTAATAAACGTGGAAAGCATACACACTCATCAGACAGATGCTTTAGTTTGAAGAAACTTGCAAGAGAGAAGATTCAATATGGGTGGATCACTTCTTGGCAATGGTCGTCAATAGCTAAGAATATTTATTGGTCATACCGAAGAGTTCATTCACGAGTATTGACACATCTTGCAGTTGATACATCTTCTTCTCCTCACTTTGTACCTGACATGGGGGAATATAATGTCAGGAATCAAGTTTCGAAGCCTTGTCCTTCTGACAACAAGCACTCGCATCCTTCCTCAAGTAAGTCATATAAAGCAATCCTGAGACTCAACAAGTTTGGGAAGCCACCAGATTCAGAGATTCCCAATTCTGATATGCATGTATTCTAAAGACAAGATATATATATGACAGAGTACTACAATCATATCTGGTTGGACAGTTAAGAAGCAAGTCCGACTTCCATGATGAATAATAAAATAAGAATATATTGATAGATGATGAATGATTATACAATGAACTAGCCCGCTTAAATATAGCTTGGGCCTAACTTAAGGAGTTGCAAATTCTCATTAATACTTATTTACTATTATTAATTATTATTATTAACTACTATTAATTAATACTTGTATTTATTATTTTATATTCGTTACATTGCCACCCCCTTAAAGTGAGCTTTGTCCTCAAAGTTGTATTTGCTGGCATCATCTTTTTCCCTTGATTTTTTTTGATGCTTGATTTGAGTTAAGTGATCTGGACTGGTATCTCTATCTTGATGATGGCCTTGGTCCTTCTTATGCTCCGAATCTTTCTGCTTGGGTGGCGATTTCCTTAGACCATACAATCGATACTTACTTCCATTCCATTTAAAACTCATGTATTGCTTTTGTAGATTGGTAGAGTACATCCCTAGTGATGCTAACCATTCGGCTCCTAATACCATGTCTACTTCCTTGAGAGGTAAAGCAATACAATTGAGTTGTAGGTGTAAGTTTTGTATATGTAAGGATACCTTATGACAATTTCCTACTTCTTCTATGTGTTGATCCACGATGGTTGAGGCTTTAAGCCTTTTTGCGAGAAACACAAAAAGATTAAGTTCCTTTACCTTATTGATATCGATCAAATTATGGGTACTTCCGGAATCGACCAAACTTGTGATATCCCTATCTTTAATTTTCCCATTAAGTTGTAGTCTTTTTGGTCATGAATTCCTTGATTCTGTTACTCAGAATATGAGTTGTTCCATTTTAAGGATGTCATGATTTTTCAACTGAGATGGAATATATTTTCCTACGAGTGCTTGGCTTTCCTTCTGTTGAGTGTAATCCTTCTCTGGTGTCTCTACCTTTTCTTTCTTACAGACTTGTTGAGTACACATAACCGTCGCAACTGATGCTTCAGATGAGCTTGTGTCTGTATCCGAATCAACTGTATCTGCCTCTCTTGTACTTGCTTCCCATTAATGATTTTGCAATGTACTGTGTGATTGGTTTTGCATTTATGTCCTGGGAACCAATCTTCTCCACAACGACGACAAGTATTCTTCTTGTTTTTCCTATCACTGTCGGTGTGACTACTCGATGTTTTTGAACTCTTTTCAACTTCATAGCCATATGACAGATATTTGTTACATTGATGATCGGGTGACCATGTATCTTCGCAATACCTACACTGGGTCTCTTGCTATCGCAAATATCACTTTTTAGGGTTCCCTTGTCTTGATTGTTTGAATTTTTCCTCAATAAGTTTCGCTTTGGGCCTAGCCTTATCCAAATTGGACACATTATGTAATTCTAATTCATCTCTTATGTATGGTTTAAGACCAGAGATATATGTCTAGAGTCGCTAACCCTCTGTTAATTCTGGTACGTGCGTCGCTAACGCTTCCCATGCATAGGTGTTTTCTTCCAAGTTGCTTTCTTGTTGTAGCCTAGTTAGTTTGGCGAAAAATTCTTTCTCTGTCACATCTTCGAATCTTTTAAAAAAATCAGTTTTGAATGTGTCCTAACTGTAGGCACATACCTTTGTCATTCTCTTTCACCACATGTACCAATTGTATGCCCGACCTTCGAGCTGCATGGAGGCATATTTAATTTTCTCATCATCTTATAAGATTTTTTGAAATATGTAGAAGAATTCTTCCGCTTGTTGATCCATGCCACGCTCTGTTTTGATTCTCCATCGAACTTGGGTAACTCCAATTTAGGTTTCGTTGAGTATCCTCCCATCGATTGCATTGTGGCCCAATATGGTTTATGATGATTGTAGTCTTTATGTTCTTTTGGGATCTCTACTTTGGGGGGATTTGATTGATCATTGGTATCAGTTGTATTGCGACATGAGTGGTCTCCCTTTGGCGACTCGCCAATTCTAGCATCATCTCTATCCTTAAAAAACTGGTTGATATTTTATAGTCCTGCATCGAAATATGATTTCATTTCCCCTCGTACCTTCCTCATTTCCCATGAGACTACTCCAGCAACTTTGTATTGCAATTTGCACGAGAAATATTCTTTTTCTTCTCGAAATTCTAGGTCAAGTTTGTCGATTCTAGAGCTTAAATTTTCAAAGATTTTTAAATCCCGGATTTGGTATTTTTCTATTTTTTTCCATTCGGTCTTTTGTTTCTTCCATGGTTCTTTCCCTTGTATGTGGGGGTGAGTAATTGGGTGTAATTTTGGCTTGGAAGTGAAGGATAATTGATAATTAAGCTAATTATTGTTTTGTAATAATTAACTTATGAAAAGAATAATAAAAAACAAAATAGAGATGATGCGATCGACTGCTTGCGGATGCCCTAGCTAGCGTCGCCTCTGGTGCTATCAGGCGCCATGCCTGCGACTGAGGGAGGGCTTCCCCCTCCCACCTCTTCATCTGCCTCCGACGCCTTCAACCTGCTCCTTCGCTCCTCTGGATCCAAACCCAAAGTTCCTGCCGTCCCGAAATTCATCAAGAAGCTCGACTCAATCCCTGAAATCGATCTGCCAGGAGAAATCCCCATCAAAGTTGCTTTGGCTCTAGCCGATAGGGGACTGGTTGGCCAGTTTATGGGGCTTTGGCCATCAACCAAGACCACCGACGACTGGATCCAAAGGAACTGGAGACCCCAGATTAAGCACAGTGTCACCTGTTACCCCGTCGGCCGAGGCTTCTTCATCTTTGAGTTTATAGCTCAAGAAGACAGAGATCTGATATTCAAAAATGGTCCATACTTCATGGGACCTCAAGGACTGTATCTCAACAGATGGACACCGGACTTCAATGCAGAAACGGATGTGCCGACAGAAGTTCCAGTTTGGGTAAGGCTCCCTAATCTCCCAATCCATTGCTGGAACACTCCTACTCTGGAAAAAATCAGAAACACCTTAGGAAAATACATCGACAAAGCCGATAACAAGGGCCAATATTCATGTGCCAGAATATGTGTCGAGGTCAACCTTGAAGCAGGCCTCCCTGAAGCTGTTAAACTCAAAGTAGGAGACTGGACATACTACCAAAAGCTTGACTACGAACAGATCCCATTCAAATGTCGCCAATGTCATGAACATGGTCACTTCCAAAGAAACTGTCCGAAAAATCAGATCTCAGAAGATGAGGAAGGATGGCAAAAAGTCAAGAAAGGCAAAGCAACTCCAAAGAATCCTGAAAAGACCACAATGGACATGCAAAATCAACCTTCAAGTTCAAATAAGCCCCCCAGCGAAACCTCAAAAGATGATCCAATCATAGTCTCAAGCCCTAAAGATCGGCAGGAGCCCAATCCTTCCGAGAAGAAGCAATCTACAACTTATGATGAGCCTCAGCCGTCCAAGCAAACAAACAGGGAAGAGACTGGCACCCTGAACGCAGCTCTTCTAGAACCAGGGGAACTACCTCGAGCAGAAGATGATAATCCAGGCTCACCCAAAGAGGTTAATGAAGAACCCCTGATGCAAGACTCAGATCCTGAAGAAGAAACTGAGGGAGAGACATCCTCAAGCGGACTCTATTCCTTCCCTATCAAAACTCCAAGAGGAAGGAAATCCAAGAAGAAACAAAGAGAAGAAGCTACTTATCTTGAAGTCCTCGAAGGATCTCAAAAAACTCTAAAAGGCATCATGAATACCCGCTCAAAAAAAGGTACATTTCAGGCCTCTAAAGAGGCCAAACCCTTCCCCCATAAACATTAATGAAATACATTTCCTGGAATTGCAGAGGGCTCGGCTCTACCCTGAAGGAAGATGCAATGAGAGATCTAATCCGAATACATAGGCCAGAGATTCTGCTTCTCCAGGAAACTAAAATGGAGGAGATTAAGGCCCTCCAAATCGGGAAAAGATTTTGGAAAAAAATCACTGGTATAGGCAACAACTCAAGAGGCGCTTCAGGAGGAATAGCCACCTTCTGGGATCCTCTCCTATATGATGTTGAAGCTGAAGAACGAACTGTTCACTGGGTTTTCACAAAACTGAACCACAAGCAATCTGGACACAAGGTAAGTCTCTTTAATCTCTATGTTCCTGTTCTGCATGCGGAAAAAAAAGAGTGCTGGAACACTCTTGAATCTTTTCTTCAACTACAGAACAGAGATAATATTATTATAGCTGGAGATCTGAATGTAACTATGGCGGCTAATGAAAAGAAAGGAGGAAACCCGGTTAGAGACCCTTCAAGAGAATGGGTAGAAGATATCATCTCTGGCTGGGATCTGCTCGATATCAAACCCATCAATGGTAAATTTACTTGGACAAACAAAAGAAATGGGCCAGGCCATGTTGCAGCAAGGCTAGACCGCTTCCTTGTCCACTCCTCCTTTCTCGATTTGGGTCTTCTAGCTTCCTCCAAAATCCTCCCTCACTGCACCTCTGACCATAGGCCGATCCTGCTTGAGCTTGCTACCGATCAAAATCTTGGACCTATCCCCTTCCGGTTCAGTCCAATTTGGATTCAACAGGATGGCTTCCTGCAAACTGTAGCTGATTCTTGGAATACCCACCTCTCTGGCTCGCCCTCCTTTATCTGGGAATCCAAACTTAAAAGACTCAAATCTACCCTTAAAACCTGGGCCAAAAATCTTCCCTCTCCTGCTTCCAACAGAGAATCCGCCCAAGCTGAGCTAGAAACGCATCAAGCCTTAGCTGATTCCTCCCCTGCGTCTGATTTGCTCCTCATAAAGGAAGAAACCCTGCAAAAAAATTTCTTCTCTGCCTGTAGGATTGAAGAAGAGTTCCATCGTCAAAAATCCCGTAACCTCTGGCTTCTTAGTGGAGACAAAAACACTAAATTCTTTCACAAACAAGCTGAAGCTCGGAAGAACTACAAAGCAGTCTCCGAAATTCGGTTTGAGGGAGAGCTGATCCAAGATGTTGAAGGAATCAAGAATGCAGCTGTGGAAACCTTTTCTGATCTCTTCACTGCTCCTATTGAAGAGCCTCTCGACGTCACATCCCATCCCTTTGATCTCATCCCTCAGATCATCAACTTGGAGGATAACAACTTCCTGTCTGCGCCTATCACCATGGATGAAGTTAAAAAAGCTCTCTCTGCTATGAAACTGGATAGTGCGCCGGGTCCGGATGGCTTTACAACTAGACTTTTCATCTGCTGTTGGACAATCATCAAGTATGATCTCCTCAAAATGGTTAGGCATTCCCAGAAAACCAGCAAGCTGGGAGGTAGCACTAACTCTTCTTTCCTGGCCCTGATCCCTAAAGAAAAAGGAGCCAATACCTTCAACAGATTCAGGCCCATCTCCCTCTGCAACACGGGCTACAAACTTATTACAAAGATCATTGCCTCCAAACTGAAAAGAATGCTCCCTCGGATCATACCGGAGAACCAAGGAGGCTTCATCAAAGGTAGGAAAATCTTGGATAACATCATTCTCGTCCAAGAAGCTATCCACTCTAGCAACCAGCGTAAGGAGAAAGGAATGGTCATCAAACTCGACTTAGCTAACGCCTTTGACCGTGTCAGACATGATTTCCTGTTTGCTGTTATGGATAAATTTGGCTTCTCCACCAATTTCATTAACTGGATCAAAGGTTGTGTGGGGGACCCTTGGATTGCCCCTCTAGTAAATGGAAGGCCTACTCGCTTCTTCAAAGCCTCAAGAGGTTTAAGGCAAGGCTGCCCACTCTCTCCCCTTCTTTATGCTATCCAAGCTTCTATCCTCAGCTATCAACTTAACTTCAGTCAAGACATCCACACGCTTCCTGGGCTCAGAATTGTGAACAATGTCAGGGACATCAACCATGCTCAATTTGCTGATGACACTCTGCTCCTGGGAGGAGCTTCTGTCCACTCTTCGGAGCAATTCAAAAGAGAACTGGAGTTATACAAACAAGTCTGAGGAAGCAAAATAAATCTCCACAAAAGCAAAATCTTCAGCTGGAACTGTGCTGCCAGGGAGCTAAGGAACATCAGCAGAACGTTGGAGATGGAAGGTACCAAAGACTGGAACAACTTCATTTATCTCGGAATTCCCATTTGTAAAAACAAAATAACTTCAGCAGACTGGGATCCTATAGTGGACAAGATCAAACGCAAAATCCAAAAATGGGGGGCCAGCTGGCTCAATCTTGCAGGTAAAACTACTCTCATCAAATCCGTCCTCAATAGCATGCCTGTTTACCAGTCCTCTATACTGCTTGCTCCCTGCTCTGTAGTTAACAAGATTGAAGGGCTGCTCAGAAAATTCATTTGGGAAGGAGGTAAAGGGAATGGGAACAAAATTCATCTTGTCAGTTGGGAAAAGATCAAAAAGCCTCGGAATGAAGGCGGCCTTCAGGTGAGAAGTTTAACAACCCAAAATCTTGCTTTGGGAGCTAAATTACTATGGCAGATGATTTCAGGAAAAACTAGCTGGAGCAAAGAAGCTCTCCGCAGGAAATATTTCCCTGGGCCGAGGAAGAGATGCCTGGACCAGCACCCTCCCCCTGGTAAGGGCTCGCCAATCTACAATTTATGCATAAAATCTCTGGCCCCTTTCCATAATAAGCTTTACTAGATCCCTGGAAATGGTAGCTCTATCAACGTCTGGGAAGACTCTATTTTGGGGAGTCCCCCCATTGGTTCCAATACCGACATCAGTAACATTCATAACTCGCTTCTTGACAAAGGTTCCACCACACTATGGGACCTCTCTGTCTGGGAGAACGATAATTGGAAAGGTTGGGACTTAGGCCAAATTCCCCCTGATCTAAACACTGAAGCAGAAGCTCTAATTGTCCTCCTCCAAGGTAAGTCCCCCTCCAAAATGAGCTCCAGAGATAGAAGGGGTTGGGGAACTTCTGGAGTGTACACTACTGCTGAAGGCTACAATGAAATCCAGTCCATCCCCTATGCTGCCCCAAACCCTACTATCTGGAAGTTTATTTGGTCTAAACCTTTCATCCCGAAAATTGATATCTTCTGCTGGTCTTTAGCCCATAAGAGCATCCTCACCGGTGACAACCTCAAGAGAAGAGGAATGGAAGGCCCATCCCGTTGTCCCCTCTGTAAATGCAATGAGGAAACTATGGATCACATCATGCTAGAGTGTCCCTATGCTAATGAAGTTTGGCTCCACGCTATGAGCCTTAACAATGCCCTTATCCTGCCCCATACTGTTCAAAACCTTTTCTCCATTTGGAAGTCCCTGTCTCCCTTCAAGTTGAACAACAAGATCCTGCTTCAAACTGCTTGGGAATGGCTCCCAAAAGCCATATGCTGGAAACTGTGGCTTGAGAGAAACAACAGAATTTTCCGCAGTCATGAAGCCCCTCCCTGGAAAACTGCAGTGAAGGCTAGAGCCATTCTTGGAGAAGCCCTGGATTGCAACCCTTTAAATAACTCCGCCCAACTTCTGCAAGAGGAGATCAGTTGGTTAAGTCTGCTAATGACCAAACTTCCACTTCGTACCACTTGCTGTGTTCCTCAGACTGAGAATTGGGAAATCAGACTTGAGGAAGTAGATTTCAGACGTTGGGAAGTCTCCTTGAATAAGCCTTGCCTTTTCTTCGATGGGGCTTCGAAAGGAAACCCAGGCCCTTCCGGTGCCGGAGGAATTATCAGATCAGCTAGCGGGATAACATGCTCCAATTATGCCTGGGGTCTTGGAATTGAGTCTAATAACACTGCTGAATTCTGCAGTCTTTGGCAAGGTTTAAATATTGCGCGTGATCAAGGAATTAGCAAATTAACAGTCTTTGGGGACTCCAGGATTCTGATCAGAGCCCTCATGACCAAGAAGTCCCCTCCGAATGTCAAACTGTGCCATATATTTCAAAGAATTCTACAGGTTAGCAAACATTTCCAAAAAATCAGATTTTACCATGTGCTGCGTGTGCTGAATAAGCAAGCAGACATGGAAGCAAATAAAGGGGTCGAGCTGGCTCAAGGCATATTAAGCATAGATGGCTTGCGTCAACGATGTGACATCCCATAGCTGTAAGGGATACTGTATCTTCTCACAGCACGCTCTTTGGCTTCCCCAAAACTCGTTTTTCATGCGAATGCAGAGATTCCCTGCACCACAGCTCAGAGACAGGTCCTTACTCCCTCGGGAGTCTCCCTGTATGCTCTTAAAGGAGCTCCTCCCCTGTCTCGAACTCATTCCTCTCTGTTAAGCGCGCTCTGTTATTAGGCTTAAGGTATCAAGCATTCCGAGTTCCCTCTGTCAAGTCCGAGCTCAGATCGAGGTTCACGTTGTGCACCTGAACTAGATGGCGTCGAACAGCTCTTCAAGCTCCGGATTCACAGCTGAAGAACGGATTGGGGCCCTGGAAGCTGCCCTGGGGCGTCTGAGGGCAAAGCACGATGACCAGAAAGCAAAGTTGGATGCGCTCTCCAAGGCAGGAGAGCAATCCTGGGACCTGTTAAACAAAGAACTCATGCAACTCAGGGCAGACTTCTCAGAACAAATGGAAGATATGAAAGATGAGACGCGAACCGGTTTCAAAGACGCTGCAAATACTCATGGCAACTTCGGGCATAGGATCGCAGCACTTGAAGCTGAAGTCACCACTCTGAAAGCTAAGCTGGAAAAATGAATATCGCTCCTGCAGTACAATACGCCTTTCTCCACAGTTATAGTTAAATAATCACTGGCATTTGGGAGTAGTGGAGCCCTGCCAAGTTTTGGGCGATCTCTGTAAGCTCGCTGTACTTCTATGGAGGTGTATTGTATCTAAGAACTCTATGTAATTAGCATTCGGTTGCTCAATACCGGCACTAATACAATCTTCCCCTATGTTACGGTCAAAAAAAATAATTAACTTATGAAAAATTTAATGATGGAAAAGAATAGTATTATATTAATAATTATTAAAGGATAATATTATTAATATATATATTATTTACTAAAAAAAATAAATTATAATAATAATAATATTATAATGTATTTTTTTAGATTGTAGGTTTGACGTGGAGAGGGATGGAAGGTGGTGGCTGGAAGAGGATGCTTAAGTTGGAGCTTGGGATCGAGGTCAGAGATGAAGTGGAAGGGTGAGGCGGCGCAAGGGAGAGAGGGAGCAGGAGATGACGACGTGTGGGATGTAGGCGACGGTAAGGCGGTGGGAGGGAGGAGTGATAGCAGCATGGAGGGGGTTAGGGAGCAACGACGTTCGAGGAGCATGGAGTGAGAGTGGGGCACTGGTTGCATGGGGGTGTGAGCAAAGAGGGGGGATGTGAGCAAGGAGGCCGAGTGGGAGAGGTGAGGCATTTGAGTGTACAATGTGGAACAGTGAGGGAGAAGAGGAGGGAGACGCAGGCAACGATGGGGAAAGGCAGCGGAGAAGGGGGATCTGGAGGGGCGCAGGCATGGGAAGAAATGGAGGGAGCTGCGTGGAGTAGAAGCAGTGCACGAGGAAGGAGGTAAGGGCGACTGTGGAAGTGCGGGAGTAAGGTTAGTGTGGGAGTGGACTACGATTGCAAGCGATATGGAACAAGCGAGCTTGTGAAGAGATATGTTTGACTGAGATCCAGAGTTGGTGGTCATCCTTAAACCACTGGTGAAGAGTTGTTGATATATTACAACTTAAATCGAATAGATGTGGCTTCCACGGTCTATGGTAACCATGGAAGGTCACGCGCTATGCCTCATCAGGTAAATGCTAAATATAGTAACTAAACATGACTACAATAACTAAATGTTTCGACTTTTTCTGTTAACATTCGATTTCCACTGTTGACATTCACTTTTTTGTGCTTATTTTGAATATTTACATGTGATAACATGCTTATTACACTGTTATGATTATCTCATTTTTGTTTATGTTACAATTATTGACTCCACTTTTATTGATTGATTTATTGTGTCAGGGTGGCAACAGTGGAAATCAAATGTTAAGTTAGCAAAGCATGTGTTGAGGTACCTGCATGGTACAATTGGATATGGCCTGAGATATGTATTAGAAGGAGAAGTGAATTTGTAGGGTTATAAAGATTCTGATTGGGAAGGAAGTGCAGTAGATAGAAATAGCACCTTTGGGTGCTATGTCAGCATAGTATCAGTCGTGATATCTTGGTTTAACAAGAAGCAGACCTTTGTCAGACTTGGTACATGATATTAATGTTTAGTGGATTCTCTAAGTGCAGTTTGTGTTTTTTGATAATATCGCACTCAAATTACATCATTAGAAATATATATTCCAATAATTAGAATCTATTATTGACAACAAGAATGTTTGAATCATTTTCTCCTAGGATTTCTGTTGGTATGTCTTATAAGTATATCTCCAAAAGGAATTAGTAGAGGTGATGCTCACAATTCCTCTCACTTTACAGTTAGTGATATAAATCTTATAAACAACACAAAGGTGGTGTTCATAAGATTTATAGAGGGCTATGATATTTTTCTTATTCCCTCCTATTAAGTATTCAAGTGGCACAGTGTTTTGTTTCTCTAGATTAAAATGAGAAGAAATTCTCAGTGGGTTCGATTTCCTTAGCTTTTAGTGTTGTGTTGCAAGGAAAGATTGTGCTTTGGTTGATCCTAAATATAGATTCAATATGTAAATATATCCATATATCAATAAAGTCATAGAAAATATCACCTTTTTGCATTTACTCTTGAAATTATAGAAACTATGTTGTAAATAGATTCTATATATAGATTATATTCTTCCAATAATTAGATTCTAATATTGGCAACAAGAATATTTAAATCATTTTCTCTTAGGATTTCTCTTGGTATATCAACCTATAAAATAAGGCTTATAAGTATATCTCCAAAAGTAATTAGTAAAGCTAATATCCACAATATAATAGACATAAAACAAAACACATCTAACAAACGAAAAGCAACCAACTATCAAGAATAAATTTATATACAGAATAAAAATAAAATTAAACATCCAGGGAAGATTCTGCTATTCCTTCATACATGAAAGCATTTCATTTCATCTTGTGCGCCTATTTACTCATTTTTATTCTTTCTTATTTTTCTTTTGTGTGCTCATCTATTGTTCCTACTTTCTATATTGTGTGCTCAACTCCTCCTCCTTGTGTGTGCTCAGCTGCTGCTCCTTTCTGTTTTGTGTGCTAGGAAGCTACTTCCCCTCCTTTTTGTTTTGTGTGCTAGACTTCTCCTGTTCATAGATGAGAAGAATGTGCTCCGTTATTTTGCACACACTAGAAAACAATATTAATTACACTTTGTTGTCGTCCACTTTGTACCACAGGTTCTCTTGGGGGGAATATGAACCGATCTTTTGCTCATCACAATAAATATCATTTGCATACTTAGAAGCTCTTACATAGGAGATACCATGGCTTACAATTCCTGTATTTCCCTTGTCGAAAAGCTCAGAAACCACTTCAATTTTATATTTAGCCTTCATTGTTGGAGTAGCCTTAGAACTAACTAGTTGGTTGAGATAGAGAAACTCATCAAGAATAATATACACCTCTATGTTAAAAAGCACCTCTAGGTTAGAAATCAAAGTATGCGGAAAATGGGTAACTATAGATTGAAATTGTTTTGTGTGGAGATATTCAGAAAATGACCATTCGGAGGGGTGGTTGGGATACAATTAAGCAAATTTGAAAAGATGGTGTATTGAGAAAACTCTAGTGGTGTTATTATCAACTTATCCTTCGCCTTCATGAACAAACTCTGAAATTGTGCCTGGATTCGTAAAGAATGTAACCATTTTATGGTTTGTAATTAGTTTATTGTAAGGAGATCGAGTTGTGTATTTCCCAGAGAGGTATTGCTATAAACCCTTTACGTATCCTTCCTGTATGAGTTTCATAAGGATATAATGCAATGTAAGTGCAATGTTGCCTCCTCCCTTTCCTTCTTCGAAACCCGTTGGAAACTCCCTCTCCATCATTTTGTACAACTGCCTCTTCACCACTTTTTCAATGCAAATTAAGTGTTCCTCAACGATTGCAGGCTTTCATAAACGACGATGATCAGACATCTTCCAAATAGACTTACAAGATCAAGCATGCAGCAAATGGAAACATCAAGAAAAACAAATCGAGGTTTGTGGTGAGAGGATTTTTACAGAAAAGGAGTAGACTATGATGAGACATTTGCTCCTATTACCAAGTACACCTCCCATCATTACTCATTTTCAGTGATGGGATGGAAATTAAATCAAATGGATGTAAAGAAAACATTTTTCAATGTTGTGATTGAGGAAGAGGTGTACAAAGAGAAACCTCAAGGCTTTGAGATAGATGAGAAGGAGTCTCATGTGTGCATATTAAAGAAGGAAGTGTATGGACTCAAAAAGGCCCATGGAGGTTGGTATGCCTGTATTGATAGTTACTTGATGAGATTGGGTTTCACCAAGAGTGATGTAGATCCCAACCTTTAATACAAGGTTATTAATGGTGATCCATGACCACATTGATGGAGGCAAATCCGAAGAAGTTGAGTGATTATGCTTTAGATTCAGATTTGGTGGATCTCATAATGTATAGAAAGTTGATTGGATCATTGATGTATCTGGTTAATACCATACAAAGTATTTTCTTTATAGTGAACACCCTAAGACAATTTATGGTTGAGTCGAAGCATACACATTGGGTGGTAGCAAAGCATGTGTTGAGGTACCTGCATGGTACAATTGGATATGGCCTAAGATATGTCTTAGAAGGAGAAGTGAATTTGCATGGATATAAAGATTTTGATTGGGAAGGAAGTGCAGTAGATATAAATAGCACCTTTGGGTGCTATGTCAGCATAGGATCAGTCATGATATCTTGGTTTAACAAGAAGCAGAACTTTGTCTGACTCGGTACATGATATTAATGTTTAGTGGATTCTCTAAGTGCACTCTATGTTTTTTGAGAATCTCCCACTCAAATTACATCATTAGAAATATATTTTCCAATAAGTAGACTCTAATATTATTGACAACAAGAATGTTTGAATCATTTTCTCCTAGGATTTCTCTCAGTATATCAACCTATAAAGGAAGGCTTATAAGTATATCTCCAAAAGGAATTAGTAGTGGTGATGCCCACAATTTCTCACTTTATGATTAGTGATATTCCAACACAAAGGTGGTGTTCATAAGATTTATAAAGGACTAGGAGATTTTTTCTTATTCCCTCCTATTAGGTCTTCAAGTGGCATGATATTTTGTTTCTCTAGATGAAAATGAGAAGACATTCTCAATGGGTCCAATTTTCCTTAGCTTTCAGTGGAGTTGCAAGGAAAGATTGTGCCTTGGTTGATGCTAGTCATCCTTGCAAAGACAACACAAGGGGTAATTTTTTCAATGAACTAAGAATAAGGCTTCAATGTTTAGTAGATTCTCCAAGTGCACTTTGTGTTTTTCGAGAATAGTGATATTCATACATAAAGGTGGTGTTCATAACTATTGTAAGATTTATCTAGAAGATTTTGTTGTAAGGAATTTGGAGTGGATGCCTAAATATTATATAGCTGATGAATGGAGTGATGAAGTGAGTGTTTCCTTACCCACTAACAATGCTTTAACAACTACAAACACCATAAAAAGTGACTAAATAAAACAACCAATGATATCACATGGGAAATTAGAAACGTTTCATAAGACTTTCAAATCATAGCATCACTATGACATACATGATCCTGAATATAGATTCATTATATAAATATATCCAATATCCATAAAGTCATAGAAAATATCACCTCTGTTAATAAAGGAAATATTTATCAAATTGTATTGCTCGAATTTTTTTTGTTACTAAATTTATATAGAGAATAAAAATAAAAGTATTGTATGTAGACATACATATCTTGAAGCCTCAAACAAGCATTGCCCAAGATAAGTCCAATACTATATCATAAAACTATGAACAAGTTCAAAGGAAATAAAATTAATATAAATAACATTTTAGTGGATTAATATAAATAACATCTATCAGTGTTACGTTCATAGATGAAATTATGGTGTGTACCACCCTCGCATTTTGTCCGGAAAATCAGTGTATAAATGGACAAAATGACAAAACAGAGCATATGCGGCAAATAGGAAAATAATGTGCATAGTGTTGTTAAACATTTGAATACCCCAACTCGGCTCAAGTTGGTTCATTCACCCATTCTACCTGCTGCAACTTGTTGGAAATATCTAATTAAATGAGTTGATCGCATAGTTACTGCGCAACTCTGTCAGTCACTTTGGCAGCCATTTTTTGTCAGCGCGATGTTCGCGATGTAAGTCTGTCAGTTAGTTCATTGACCAATCCGGAGGACGTCTTGTTTGTAGTTACTTCACCATGTTAACAGTTCGCAAATCAAGAAACCTTAGGATAGAATTTATTACAGTGTTTTAATGCAATCTTGTAGATTCCATAAGAAGCATTCCTAAGTCGGTTGATAGAAAACTCTATAAATAGATGCTCTTAGTTAAAAATCAGTGAGAGATGTGTAAGAAGAGTAAAAGGAGAAGAAGCTCCCGTGAATTGTATCAAGAGCCCAAGCTCTATGAATGTAAAAGTCCGTAGTGAAACTCACTTCCATGAATTGAGGAGCTGCGTAGTTTACTGTGGTAAATATACAAATCTATAGTTTTATGTTTTATTCTCAAGAATGTTGTTTATTGCAAGTCGCACATCATCTCCACATATACTCGTGTGAATATCGTTTACATTTACGCACAGTAAATGAAATCAAGATCTCCAAATAGTTCACTGCAGTGAAAGTTTCATATTTACAAAGAGTAACTTCGCATTAGATGTTTTAAGTTGTTATGTCTTAAATAAATTTATTTCATGATAAAATTTGGAATATTGGTTAAGTATTCCACGAAGTGTTTGTGAAGTCCACGAAGTGAAGTATTGGGGAGAAGTTAACTTCGCATCACTCTAAAGTTCTCCGCGCAGTGAAAAGTCGAAATCGTGCAGTTACTTGTTGCAAAGTGAATGCCGCGCAGTTACTTGCCGGGAGGTGAATGCTGTGAAGTAAAAGTTAATTTATCTTGAAAACATAGTGAGTAGTACCAAGTCCAAGATAAAAGGAGGAAGAGAAGCAAAAGAAGGGCAGTTATCAAAAGGAAGAAGGATATGAAATTCTCTATCAAGATGGCTACAACAAAAGAGCATAATAAGTTATCCTTTGTCATTGTTGTCAAAGGGGGAGAATGTTTAGATGTTGCCATCAATGCCAAAGGGGAGGAATGTTGAATATGATTGTCATTGATGTCAAAGGAGTTCAGTAATTACAAAGGAATAACCAAGGACATGATGGCAGGGCAAACTCAGTGAAAGACAAAGGAATGACAAAGGAAGTGATGACATGGCATGTAGGATGATGTGGCATGTGTGATGAAGATGGAAAGACACATGATGGTGTTCTGGTTCTATCATTAAGTCAGTGTTGCAATCTGACATTATTCTGGAAAAGAATGGCAAGTTAGTGAAACTTTGGAAATTGACCAAGTATGGAAAAAGTAGTCAAAATGCTCTAAGAAAATGCCCGCCAGAATTCATAATTTGATAAAAATGCCCGCACCATCATACCAGGCTATAGCTTGTTAAAGTAGCTACCTAGTCATGGTCTCATTTTGCCTTAATCATTTCTGAGGAGAAAGTTATAGGTCTGCCAAAACATGGTTTCAGACCAGAGAAAGTAAAATTACCTAAGTGGTCTTAGGAAAATGTCCGCCATAAATGATAGGTTAAAATAAATGTCCACAGCATATGGTCAGGCTGTAGTCTGCTGATTTGTCTACTTGACCATGGTCTAAGTTTTTCTTAAGCATGTCTGAATAAAAAGTTATGGATCTGCCAAAATGGGCTTTCGGGATAAAATTTGGAGAAATTCCTGAAAATGACCAAGTGTTGAAAAATTGGTCCAGGTGGCCTTGGGAAAATGCCCACCGTATCTCATAGGATGATGAGAAAAATAATCTGAAAGTGTTAGGCTATAGCTTGTTGATGGGTGCATCTAACTATGGTCTCAGTTCTCCTATTGAGTATTTGATGACAAAGATATAAGCCTGCCGAAAGTGAGAAAAATATTATTTTGCATATTACAGACAATAGAAAAATTGGCTAAGTGTTGAAAAGGGGCTTAAGGATGCCTGCAGGGGATGAAGTTAAGCCCGTAGGGGCTTAAAGAATGCCCGTAGGGGCCTAGGCTATGCCCGCAGGGGATTGAGGATGCCCACAAAGGCTAAGGGGAGTGCCCATAGGCCCATATGCCTGCAGGCAAGTGGATATGCTCGCAGAAAGGGATAAGAATGCCCACAAAAGGCCAGGAAGAAGCCCGCTAGGGCTGAAGCTAAGCCCACAGGCGCTTAGGGGATGCCCGCAGGAGGTAAGGGTAAGCCCTCAGAGGCTTGAGGATGCTCGCAGGGGCTAAAGCAAAAGCCCGCAGGAGCTTAAGATGCCCACAAGGGCTTAGGTTAAGCCCGCAAAGGCTTGAGGAAGCCTGCAGGAAGTCCACAGGCATGGGTTTGAGGAAGGCCACGATGAAGGAAGCCCGTTGCGTGTAGATGGAAAGGAGCTCGCATCCCTGAGATGAGAAGCCCGCAGGCCTGAGATAACCAATGAAGTTTTAATTAATTAATTAATTAAAAATATGTAATAAACAAAATGATAAATTAAAAGTTTAATTATCAGAGATGTGAAGAGGCACGATGAAGGAAAGGCATGAGCACAGTTTGAAGAGGTGGGAGTAAAATTCATGAAGATATATATATAACCAGAAAATCGAAGTGAAAGGTGTGTGTCCTCGGAGTCTTAGTTGAAGCAGCAACAAGAACAACAAGAACAGGCCGAGACCAATGAAGTTCCAGGATTGAAGAAAAAAAGTTCTGGAAGATCTGAAAAAGTCAGACAAGAGTGGAAGGGTGGTGCTAGGACAGGCAGGAAGCCTGCAGGGGGTCGTAGCCTCCATCCAGTAGAAGCTGGAGAACAGGGTGTCGTTGCATCCTTGCCTGTAGCAGCAGGCAGAAGATCTGGGGTGTTGTAGCATCATTGTCTGTAGCAACAGGCAAAAACTGGGGTGTGGTTGCATCCTTTATATAGCAGCAGATAAACAATTTTGTAAAAATTAATCTTGTTAATGAGTTTGAGTTTGTGGTTTTCTCTTTGAGATTTCCACGATAAAATCACGTGTCTTAATTTGTTTGAGTCTTTGTGTGTCTTGTACTAATTGTTTTAATAAAAGGAAAAATAAGGAAACACTGATTCACCCCCCCCCTCTTAGTATTGTTGGATAATCCAACACCCCTTTACATATATAACCAAAAAGAATTTTTTTTTCTCTCTTATTGGTGGCAACCTATTTACCTATTTTCTCCGTTAGGATAACAACCCATTTTTTTTCCTTACTTCTAATCCGATTGACCTTTGCAGTGGAATAGTATAAAACCAGCATAGATCCATCTTAAACCCATATACCGAGAGGGATCCAATTTCTTGAGGTGTAATTCTTTTTTTAAATTTAAACTCAAGAAATTTGATCTCTCTTGATTGATAGATCCGGGTTTAAGTTTTAAGTTTTTATTTTATAAACGAACATCTATTTTTTAATTATTTTTTATAATATTTTATTTTATGAACCAACATGGATCTTTTTTTTTAAATACTTTCCATACTTTTTTATTTTATGAGCAGACATGAAATTTTTTAATTATTTTGTTACAAACGTTACATCACATCACGTTAAGACATCTCCCCCACAGGTAGAACACCTCGTTTCACTGGATGCAACCACTGTTCGAACTTATCGGTGACAACCTATTTACCTATTTTCTCTATTTTCTCCGTTAGGATAACAACCCATTTTTTTTTCGTTCTAATCCGGCTGACCTTTGCACTGGAATAGTATAAAACCACGGTTTGAACCAGAAGCCTGTCTTTGTTACAGTGACCGCACGTATCGAATTTTGGTGCCACATTAATGCGAAGACTATCTCCAGATAAGACGGAGGACCACTTGAACGCATACTCCTTGATTTTCTCTCCGTTCCAAGCATTCATTTGCCTCCTTTTGCTTGGAGATCTGGACTCGTAAAGGGCCAGGGTTTTTAACTGAAGCTAAATTAGGTTTTCTTTTTTTAATATGGCCGAAGACGAGGAATACGATCTAGAGCAGCAGCTGGAATGCCAGCTGGTAGAGCACAGGGACTCAGTTACTGGTGTGGATGAAGCCCTTGCGGGAGACCCAGAAAATACCGAGCTTTTGATGGTAAGATACCGGGAATTACTGCAATTTCATTTTTATATAATTGGTTTTATAAGGGTTAATAGCATGCAGTGTGTAGGTCATTTTCTTGAATTCTATTGCAGCCACCATTGAGATGATTGGGTATTTTCTTCGGTTGAAATTTAAGTGAATTTGATGCCAATTTTTTTTAAAGGAAACTAATAGCGGTTTTTCTGAGTTGACTTCTAATTTCTGTTCCATGCAACTAATAGCGGTTTTTCTGAAATGACTTCTAATTTTTGTTCCTGTGCATGGATAGCATACATAATTAACTTTTAGAACAATCAATATAACTCAAGGCCAAAGTCGCTATCTTTGAGAAAAAAAGGGGGAGATTAGGGTCAATTTAGTGGAAAGCCGGATGCATTAACATTAGTGTGTACATTTATGACATTTTTTCTAGAATACATGGGGAGATTAGGGTCAATTTGGTGGAAAGCTGGATGCATTAACATTAGTGTGTACATTTATGACATTTTTTCTAAAATACAGGCCTACTTTTAATTAGTGTAGATTAATTTTGACTCTAGATTTATTAAAAATTAATCTAGGTTTATCAAGCATGGATAAGGTTAAAATTTTTTGAGGTATAATTTTTTTTAACGTTTAAGTTCAAGTTGAATTAAAGCATAGGCATAAATAAAGAGAGTAGTAACAATATTTCTATATAAAATTATAAATATCATATTTATAATATTTCTACTTTTAAGTAAATTTATTTGACTTCTCCTTTTATCTAATCTATATAATTCTTTTTATATGGATTTTTATTTTTTATTTATATCTATATTTGAGTAATATATAATATTACTATTATTTATTACAAGTATTGTATTTTTTTAAGCCAACATATATTATATTAGGCTGTAGAACATCTCACTACTTTCGATACAAAGAGCACTTAGCTATTCTGGGTGCAATAATTTGATTACCATTTAGGATTTAAATAAATGAGTTAATGTGCAGATGCCCTATCTAACCATCCTTCTTATGTTTTCAATATACTCAGCTTGCTATGACTGAAATTGTAACTTGTAAGTAGCTAGATTGGGATGCTAAAAAAACTTGTAAGTAGTTAATGTGGACCTTCCAAGCCATTGTGAGAGTGTGAGTGCCTATGTTTGAGCCCTTAGCTTCACTCGTTTAAAATGAAAAAAATGTTCGTGTGTTCTATCAACCTGTTGACCCTTTCTTTACAAACCAAATTCTTGTGCATTACTAGAGACCTGTTGACCCTTTCTTTACAAACCAAATTCTTGTGCATTACTAGAGATCAATACCTGAATCACTGAACTGAGGGATATATGTTTTCGTTCTTATTGGCTATTTTATGCTTGGCATGTATATGCCAAGCAATTGATAGAGTAAAGGTTTTTTTTGGTCTTGAACCTATCTTTGTTAAAAAACTTATGTATTTGTTTTTGTCAATTATTAGGTGTGGGAATAATGTGCAGATTAATCAAAGTTACCTCAATTATACTTGTCGCACAATGTAGGGTGAAGAGTTTGAGAAGGTATCAAACAGGAAGCCAACATTCTGTGTTAGATGTTTGGTTCATTTATTATTTTCTTAACTTGAATAAAAACCTAAAAGATTAAAATTAGTGCTACGCTCCTTGCAAAGTATATGTCCTTCAACAACTCTTTTGTGCAATAGGTCAATCGACCAAGTTAAGCATACCCAGGTCCTGCTTTTGAGAAAATGTTCTGCAGCCCAGAAAATGCGTTACCAGCGATCCCTATGATGCAATTTTATTTATTAAAAATTCCACCTTTACATACAATAAAGGAAACTGTATCTTTAGATGCAATAAAGGATTCAAATGCTCATTCTTTTGCACGTGCATCTATTTTATCTCAATCTCCAAAAGATATTATTTTATCTCAATCTCCAAAAGATGTAAGTAGATCAATTTTATGTCAATTTCCCAAAGATGTAAGTCGATCATATGTTGTAATCTTATGCACATCCTGATTCTTGATCGATATGTCAAGCTTCACCAAGGCTTCTTTGCAAAGCACTGGTCACCAAAGAAGAAGTATTTCCCGTTCAATCTAAATAAACTCACAATTTATCATTATACCCTATCAACATTAGTGGAAAGATTAACCATATAAAAGGTCTACTTGTCGTTTGCCATCCAACCTTTATTCTTTGCCTTTGGTGATGTGAACTTGTATCCTTTAATAGCCAACTCGAAAGAGTTATGCTTTATGATATGAAAACCCCATCATCTTTCTTACTTATCCAAGTTATCATCACATACAAGAATAGTCACTAGACTTTCTTTTATGCATAGAGAATGATAAGCTATAAGGTAAGCTTAAACACTAATGTTTTTCTTGTAGCAAGTTTGGTCATGTGGTAGCTATTTTTTTTTTCCAAGGAAAAAAGTGTAATTTAATTAATAATAACCAAATTACATATTGCAGAAGGATTTTAAGTTGTCTTTTTAAAAAATGAGTCCAGCTTTTCAGCTGCAAAAAATATCTATGCCCTCTTTTAGAGCGGCATCCGGTATGTACAAAAATGAGAGTGGTCTGAGGTCCCCACAGAGCGGCAGAGCCCCAATATTCAGTAAAACATGTGTCCATATACGGAGCTGTCAAAAGTAAAAAGATGCGTCCCAAAAATTAAGCCGGAGTAAAGACCTGCAATCCATCAATGAAAGGTCTGTGGTAAAACTCAAAAGCTTGCCCTTTGTCCAATTCCATTATTTTCCATTGGCCATAAGGAATGTTTAGACCTTGCTTTGAGAGATTGTCCGTTGTAGAGTTCCGCTCCCTGTATACATGACGACACGAGAAGGATTCAAATTCCCTCAAGAGTGTCATAACATCAGCCAAAATATTACTTAAGAAAAGATTGTGACAATGCTGAATGTTGTTGACCCAATTGTTCACAACCATGGAATCACCAAAAATTTGTATATGTGTGCAATTCGTTTCGAGTGCAAAACAAAGAAGGAGTTTGAGGGCAAAGAGTTCTGCAAAGTTGTTTGTTCCAAGTCCAAGGCCCATTTGGATATGGTAATAGAGAGTATGGGTTAAGTGGAGTATGCCCCCCCCACCACAAAGTTGATCTTGAGCCGCTCCATCAAAGTAGGCCCATGGTTTTGTGCGATCAAAAGTTTCCTCAGAAACAATCCAGATTGCAGAAGTGTTTTTCTTTTGAGAGAAATAAGCGAGGATATCTATGCTCTGTGAGGCCACCATATCTGGTACAAAGGGTTTTTCCTGAAATAGTGCCTTATTTCGGGCAAGCCAAATACCCCAGTTTACCAAGAGAGGTAATGCCCGATAGAGTTCTGTAGCTGGAAAGTCATACCAAATCTTCGAGGCCTCCTCAAGGGATGGACCAGACCAGTTGCATCCGAGATTTAAAAGAGTTCGAAGTAAAGTCCAAGTTTTTAGGGTGAAGGGGCACGAGATGAATAAATGTTGGAGTGTTTCTGGTCCCTGTTTGCAGAGTGTACACCAACCGGGTCCTTCGATGTGCCAACGTTTCATCTTATCCTAGACAGGTACCTTATTTGCCAAGGAGCACCACATGAAGAGTTTTGTTTTTAAGGGACACTTTGATTTCCAAAGCGGTTTCGACCACCAGATTGCGGCTCCCACCTCTAATTCACTAGCCATCATTTTGTAGCCTAATTTTGGGGTGTATTTTCCCAATGGAGTAGGGGACCAAATAAATTCATCCCGAGAGTCTGTGAGCCTGACATGAGAGGATTGAAGGGCGAAAAGGAAATCATTCCAGGTATCCCTATAGGCTTCCGGTAATCCCAAAAGGTTAGGTCCTTTCCATCCCTGTTGCCATAAAGAGGTAGACCCCGGATCAACAATGTGAGTAAGATGAAGAATTCCTTGTGAGCGTAGACGATGTAAGAGTTGTGGAGGAGTATATGTCTGTTCTAACTGCCCAGCCAAGGATCTGTGCCAATGCAAACCTGTGAGCCATCCCCTACCTTCCAAGCCAGTCCAAAATCAATAATATGAAAAGAAGAAAGAATAGCTTTTCAGATTACAGAGGTTCCCACCGTGTTTCAAACTAGGCTTCTGACCCAGTTCAATATGGAGTCCAATGCAATATATTTTTGAGACACCACTTTAGTCCTTAAGTTTTCTGTTGTAAGAAGTCTCCAACCCGCTTTCGCTGCTAGTGATTTTGCGATAAGATGAATATTTTTGAGTCCCCATCCCCCTTGGGATTTTGGCTTTGCAAGAGTTTGCCATTTAACCCAGGGAGAGACGTGTTTTTCCGATTTCCCAGACCACATAAATCTGAAGCAGATGCTCCGGGATTTGTCTAGGATACCCTTAGGGATCCAAGCTAGAGACGTCCAATAGACCAGAATTGCTTCCAGCACCGATTTTATAAGGACCAATCTCCCCGCCCTAGAAAGCCACCCGTGTCTCCACGAAGACAGTCGATTCTCTAGCTTTGCAATCATCCATCCCCAATCAGATTTCTTGTAGTTGTTTGGCTTTAACATGAAACCCAAATATTTAAGCCTAGCTTCCAAATTAATTAACTCAAAGGGGAAGAGTGTAGTATAGCAATGAGAATCCCTTTCCCCCAGATTTGACAATGATAGCGTGGATTTGTTTATGTTGATCTCCATGCCAATCGCCTTCCCAAAGAGATCAAGAATACTAGCCAGAGTTTCTGCATCCCTCACCGATCCATTGCAGAAGAGGAGGGTGTCGTCAACAAACAACAAGTGTGTTAAAAATAGAGAGTTGGTGATGCCAATTCCTTTAAAAGCGCCACGACGCTTTGCATCCAGTATAGCTTTGCTCAGCCCTTCTGCCACAAGTAAAAAGAGTAAGGGGGATAGGGGACATCCTTGGCGGAGATCCCTTCCCGCATGGAAAAAAGGGGATGTAGACCCATTGATAAGAACTGCAAAAGAGACAGTGGAAATACAACTCGTAACCCATTTGATGAATGAGTATTCAAAACCAAGGTGAGTCATTAACATTCTCAGGTATTGTTAAATTTCATACATTCATAGCGTAATAACATAAATGCATAACCAAGATCACTAGAAGAAAGACAAAGCACAAAACAACAACACAGAGTTTATCCTGGGAAACCCAATTAGGAAAAACCCAACAACCTTCGTATAGAGATGATAATCCCGAGATCAGAGTACAAAATAATAAAAGAGAAAATGTGAAAATGTCTTCCACAAGTAGAAACCCCAAATCTGCTTCCTCCACTAGCTTGTGCGAATTCTACTCTCTCCCAAGTGATGCGCAATTGTTTAGTGAGTGAATGTGTATAATGAGGTGCACTAGCCTCTTATTTATACAAGTGCAAATATGAAAAATACCCTAACTGGGCCGACTTCACCTAGGGGCAATAAATAATTTATTTTTAATAATTTTCTTTTCTTCTTTTGCACCCCAAAGTTTACATTGATTCTTTCATGTGTTTACATAAGGTTCATCTCCCTTAGGAGAGTACAAACAAGTACAATGAAAGTACAATAAAATATAATGAAAGAAGTACAATAGGAGAGTACAAACAAGTACAATGAAAGTACAATAAAATATAATGAATAATATCTTCTGAAGTTGTACAAAATCCAACACTCCCTCTCAACGAGGAAGGTATTCTTCGGACTTCCATCCCTTTCGCGGCCCCTCCTTTCGCTGTTGCAGCATCCCTCCTCTCCCACCCCTCTCCTTTACTCTCGCACCTCCTTCCTGCTGCTGTCCTCCACTCCTAACCCGCAACCTTCCTACCACCGGGCCTTTCTCCAAGAGTGTGCCAGTCTGCAATCCAAGATTGCAGACCCTGTGCATATCTTGCTTCTCCTCATCTACGCACTCCAAACACAAAAACTAGTTAGTTTCAAACATAATTATTTTGGGTGAATTTCGTATGCCATAAACGCTCATATTTCTGGTAAATAAAAAATTAAACATTAAATTTTGACACTGATATAGTTGCTGCGCCATTCCTTTGAACTAATAACATGCTAAAGATAAAATCTGGGTTGATTATTAAAGTGACTATTGAAGTTCAAGGGTTATCTTTCACCACTTTTTAAAAAACAACTTATCTTAGTTTGATGTTTGATAGCGCTAAGGTTCTTCTATATTTTTCCTATGATATGATAGTTGAATTAAATACAATATCTCTTGAGGATTGTGTTATTGGTTACACATTTGCCATTAAATATATATCAATGATCCTTACATGCTGATCTATGAATGATAACTATTGAATGATACTTAAATAATTGTTGGATGGTCTCTTACTTTTCATAGTCACTATTGACTTGAATTGTTATGTTACAGACAGATTGGTTAAATTAGCCTGGTAATATTTATCGATTGACATTGTTAATTACATTGTGGATAACTTACAACCCTTTGTTTCTTAATGATCATTGTTGATGGTAAAACTTAAAAGTGCTTTAATCGATGAATGTTACATACTGATTGATGCTGAATTTTTAATTATCTATACTTGAACGTCAGTTGATTGATGAATCTTATACCTCGTTGAATGGCCATCGTGTTATGAATGTTGATTAATTGGCTTAACTGAATTGACATTTGTCTCTTATCGACTACTGAAACTGATTAGCATTCTTATGCTTTACTTCACTTACAATATCTTGCTAATGATAGTCCTTGCATCATTCTGTTTCTGCTATAATTGCAAATCATTGACAATTACTACTTAATGCTCATTTGGTTGTTGGTTAGTAGTTATTGACAATATAGTCTTTTGATCCAATATTGTTTTGGTATACGTATATGCACTTCATTGGTTCACTGGCTGAAATTGAATATACTAGACTCCATTTAGGCATTGGTCTAACCATAAGATTGCATAGAATATAGTTTGTTGGTTGTTCTAGGGTCTTTACAGGGTTCCATAAGGATACTTCTCCTTGGAGGTCTCGAATTTCGAAGAAGTTAGAACGGTGACCGAGGTGACGTTGGGTCACAATTCTTATTTGTGCTTACTGGGAATTAGCCTTGCTAATTTGCTCGGTAACAAGACCTTTTTGAGCCTTCTTGCAATGATCTTTGCCACCACTTTATAAGTGATGTTGCATAAAGAGATAGGTCTGAAGTCATTGAAAGAAACCAGAATGTCAGATTTAGGAATTAGAGCTATGAAAGTGGTATTCAGAGGCAGATGTATATGACCCCTTGCACAAGATTCCTCCACCAGATGTAGTAAATCGACCCCAATGACCTCAAAGTGTGCTAAAAAGAATTCAATTGTCCACCCATCCGGGCCAGGGCTCTTATCTTTTTGAAAACTATGAAGAGTTTCTTTGAGTTCTTCTTCGGAGATTTCCTCCATGAGATCCTGGTTATCCTCCTCAGTAATGAACCCTAGAAAAAATTGGGACAGCTAAATGATTTCAACAATATTTACTATGTTGGCTACTTTATAGAGGGAGTTGAAGTGGGATTTTCCAAGGGCAGCCAGTCCATTGAAAGAGGAGATGTTCTCATGGTTTTCATTTTTTAGTTCCCAAATGGTGTATTTATACTTCCTTCCTTTAGCAAAATTGTGGAAGAATTTTGTGTTCTCATCTCCACACTCAAGCCAAATAGCTCTGCTCTTGAGTTGCCAAATTTCCTCTTGTTCTTGTAAAAGTTTTCTTCTACGAGCTTCCAATACTCCCAGTTGCTCTTTTGACTCCTGAGTCCAGAAGTCACCTCCTTCCGATTCCAGAACAAGTCGAAGATCAGATTCAACCTGTTTTAATTCCTGTTCATCCCTTTCTTTCTTTTTGAATGCCCAATCTTTTAGACACTTTTTTACCAATGAGAGTTTTTTAACAAAGTGTGGCGCAACATAGGTCCCTTCTTCTAGGTATAAAGGACTCCAGTTGTCTTTTATGATCTTAGCTACATCCTCCTCTTTTAACCAGGCTGCACAAAGTTTGAAAGGGCCAGGAGGTTTTGAGGCATCCCCCTTAATTTCCAGGCAGATAGGGGAGTGGTCTGAGATCCCCCCCATGTCCACCCACTGTCTGAAGTTAAGATTTTGTTCCAAAAAGTGTTCTGCAATGAGAAAACGGTCTAGTATTTTGGTGATTCTTCTCTCCCCCTCTCTTCGGTTTGTCCAGGTAGGCTTCAATTTTTTGGGGGCAATATCCACCAGCCTACAATCTTGTAGAAAGTGTTCGAAATAATCCGCCTACATATCAAGTCTGGCACAGGGGCCCCAAATTTTGTGATTTTTGATAGTGAAATTTAGATCCCCTCCAATAATCAGATTCTCCAGATGAAGGAAGGATTTATGTTCTAGGTTGTCCTAGAATGGGACTCGCTCCTCATAGGGTCCATAGACATTCAGGATGTTGAAACAAAGGTCTAGCACAACATGATAGACATCCACTCCTAAAGTCGATCGCGTCCCCCAGGAATTTTTAATACGAATAGTTTGTGTATTCCATCCAATAGCAATTCCGCCCGAGTGTCCGCGGGCATCCATAACCAAGAAATCCATATTGCTGAAAGAAGATTTTTAAAGGGAGGTAACCCCCTCTTCCGGCCCCAAAGTTTCTTGGAGCATAAAAATATCAAGCTGGTGTAGCGTAATCAGCCTCTTGAGAGCAATTTTTTTGGGTTCACTTGCTAACCCTCTACAGTTGAGGGAGAGGAGTTTCATTGGTTAACCCCATCGAGGGCCTCCGCTGCTCTAAGCGCCCCAAAAATAAATTTCTGCTTGCCATCTACAAGTTCTTGAATTGCACGGTTTTGTGCCGTAGACAGGTGGGAGGGTCTCCCCCTTCCTTTCCCTTGACATGTGGGATGGGCATTTTCCCCCAGCCCTGGACAAAGGGCCAAAGACGAGGATGAAACAAGAATGTCCCTCAACGGTAGTCAGAAACGAATCAGGCAAGTTTCTGCTGCAGAAGCAAGGGGGGTCTCAGGGGGAGGGTTAGAAGTGGGGGGGGTTTGTGTTTGGTGAGACCTTGGATAGGTTGGGAGAGTTTGTAAAGGACAAAGGAATGGGCAAGGTGGAACAGGGGGTAAGATCAGGGCGGGCACAAGGGGTCGAGGGGGAAGTGGAAACAGAGACAGAGTCCAGTCATTCAAAACACAATGATTTTAAATTTTCTTCCATAGAAGAGAGGTGAGAAAGTAAATTATCCTGCTACTTGGCAAAGCTGGAGCCGACTGATGTTGAGTAGTGTCTTCCTGCGGCGATTGAGACGAGTCATCCTAGCTGGGCTTTTCGTAAGTGGAAGCATCGATCTGCTGAGCAGCATCCACCTGTGCTACATGTTGATACTCATCAGCATTTTCCCCCCTTCTTCCAAGTTTGTGTAAGTCGAACACATCCTCAGTGGTGCCACGACCTACCAACCTCTTCTTTGGCCTATCCAAAGCGGTTCTAAAAACTTGATTACAATTCTTTGCGAGATGACCATAGAGGTGGCAGCGAAAGGGAACCCCTTCATAGTCCAGGGTTTGTATGCGTCTCGCTTGACCCCAGATGATGTTCAAGTTCTCTCTTAGCCCAGTGCGGATGTTTAAAGAGACCAGTATCCTCGCCACCGTCATTCTCTTAATATGGATAAACGACATATTAGCGTCGATGAAAACACCCAGTGCATTACCAATGTCCCGGAAAGAGTCCCAATTCCAGAATTCCCATAGGAGCCATGGGAGCCTAACCCAAACCGGGACAATGTCAAGTCTTTCACACTCTGTGTCAAACATGGACGTCCAATTTTTCAACAAGAAGGGTGTGTTGCCAAAGCTCCAATGTTTTTGCAGGATACGCCCCACCTCCTCTTTGCCGCGGAGTTTGAAAACGAACCATCCCCTCAATAGCACCAAGATTTCTGGTTTGTAATCCAGAAAAGAGGCCAGTTTGTTTCAACCTAGCGTTCCAAGTTTTCCAAGTAAGGGTATTTCCCTCTTGCCCTACCAACAACAGTTGTTTCCGCCATCTCCAGTGACTGAGCAACCGAAACGTTTTGGCCGTAGATAAGATTTAGAGGTTCCTTCGAGTTCTTTAGACACTTTGTCTTCTTCTTCCCTGCAGCTGAGACCCCTATCGGACTCTAAGGGCTCGCAGGATCGGACCCCGATGCCAAGAATCCTTTGTCGGTAGGTTCTTCCTGCTGGGAACCCTGTTGATCTGAGGTTTGCAAAAGAGAGGCTATGAAGCCATCCGGACTGTGGGAAGAGAATAAATTCAGGGTTTCACCGAGCATAGAGTCATGTGCTTGGTATCTAGTTGAAGGCCATCCTGCATCCAAGAAATCGTAACCTAACCCGTAGAGCGACACCCCCCAATAGGTTCCTTCGAGTTCTTTAGACACTTTGTCTTCTTCTTCCCTGCAGCTGAGACCCCTGTCGGACTCTGAGGGCTCGTAGGACCGGACCCCGATGTCGAGAATCCTTTGTCAGTAGGTTCTTCCTGCTGGGAACCTTGCTGATTTGAGGTTTGCAGAAGAGAGGCTATGAAGCCATCCAAAGTGTGGGAAGAGAATAAATTCGGGGTTTCATCGAGCGTAGAGTCATGTGCCTGGTATCTAGTTGAAGGCCATGCTGCATCCAAGAAATCGTAACCTAAATCGTAGAGCGGCACCCCCCAATCCTCCTGCAACTGTTCGGGGTGAATGCAGGCCGCGTTCGACACCAATGGGGCTCCAAGGTCCGCCCACAAAGGAGGTTCAAACAATGAGAGTGGTGTTCCACCTAGCTCCGACGCCAAAGGTCAAGCAACAAAAGTAGGAAGGTCAGGAACGTCGGAGACAACGAAGTTTGGCAGGTCGGTGAAGACCTCGTTCTGAGCTGGAGATGCTTGAAGATGGTGAGAGTCCCCGGTATTCTTTCCACCTGCTGCGGGCTGCCCAGATGTCTCCATCCTCCTCTCCAAATCCGATAGCCGTTTTTCTATGGGGGAGGTGAAAACTATTTGACCTTCAAATGGATCCTCCGTGTAATCCACCGCGTCCCCCCACGGCTCCTCAAATGTCACGTGTGAACCCCACTGTGATACGAACCGTTACACCAAAACCTCGAGGTGTTAGTGAAGGCCGCCCACTAGGATCTTAACATCCCACCACGCTCCACAGTCCAGACTCTGGGCTGGATGTGCGCCCGTAAGGTGGTGTCCCCTTTGAGCCGTACGAGCCCCGGGCGAACATTGCAATGCCGACGTTGCCACCCGCTCTGTGACTCGAACCTGGGTGGAGGCTCTGATACCAAATGATACGAACCATTACACCAAAACCCCGAGGTGTTAGTGAAGGCCGCCCACTAGGATCTTAACACACTGGCTGCCGTCAGCGACAGTCGCCATTACCAAGGGAGAACTGTCGTTTGCAAACCTGGTACGGTAGGGAGCTGCAACTGCAGCCCCCTAGGTCAGGAAACCCTAGCAGAGCGCATTTTTGCTCCAAGTTGAAAAAAATCCATCGTATGAACCGGTCATGTGGTAGCTATGTAATAAAATGTATATAATAAAATGTGAATGGTTGGGATCCAAGGGATGATTCTCCACATCCGTGGATGGCATCCTAAGTAAACTCATTGATATACTTTAGTGTGCCTCATCTAGGGGATTTGACTTGGGCACTTGTTGATGCAAAACTAGCCAAATGTCCAACAACATTTCCGGAAACTGTTTGGGCTACTCAGCTTGATTTGAAGTTGTTTTTTTTGTAAAAAAATAAAAAATTTAATTTGCTATATTGCATCTTTCATTAGTAATGAAGCAAGTCTACGCTCTTGGGGCATATTATTTGTGAACTGACCTACAGGTCAAGTTGTTTATTATGCAATTGTATTGTTGTGTTTGCAATGGAACCTTTGTGTTTGGAAGTTTTGGCTTGTTAAAATTTGAATTGGTTATCATCCATTGTTAATAATTACTCACAACAACTAAACCAAATATGTTTTTATCATACACACTAAACTTGTTTAGATAACTAGATGACCATTATAATAACATGATTCAATTCACTTTTGTCCAAACGTGAAAAATTATAATGGTGTGCTAGAATACTTATCGATATATTGAGTAGTCATAATATAAGAAAGTGATAAGCAATAAAGGTCATGTATGTTAAATCACCAACACCAATTAGGTTAAACTTTAACTTGTGTGTTAGTATTGCAGTTTGGGTTGAACAAGCAGAACAACTACCATATTTACAAATAAAATGATTCAATCATATAGTATCAATGACTACATTAATAAATGATATAGTCTCCTCATGTCGTGATTGTGCATCTTTAATTTACCAACAATGGTATTAGGGCGAGAACACTTGGAGTTTGAGAAAGTTTGTGTTGATCAACCTACCAAAGTGTATGTGGGGCCATAGTTAAAAGGAAACATGGGGCAAACAATCGAAAGGAAGTCACGATGCACTTGGCGCTAAGAAATCAAGAAGGGTTAAGGAAGGTTTTGTTATCACACAACTTGTAGTTGTCCCTAAAGGTATCCCATCCGGGATGGTAGAGGAGATGGACAACTAAAGAGGTGACGCAAGAGATGCCACGGTTCCCAATGCAAGCTGGGAGTCACGTCAACAGAGGCACTCTTCACTTTAAGTCAAGATGAATCAAGACCAAGGGGGAGACCCTACAACCAATCAAAGATGATTGGACCAAAACAAAGGTTTCTAGGAAAATGTTAAAGGTAGGTTACGGAAACCAATGCAAGGTTAGGTGGACCTAGAAGTTTAAGTATGGTTGAAAGAGGCTTAGGGGATGACTTATGTTTCCACCAATTAATGATTTAGGCCACATAATGAGATAAAAGGACAAGATCTAGTACCATGAAATACACAAGTGGGACCCACTTCCTTAGGATATGGAAATGGCTCAAATGGGACCCACAAGGTGAAGTTAAGGGTGCAAATGGTATCAAGGGGTACGTGAAGAGTAGATCTATGGATCTAAGGTGTAAATAGAGATACCCACATATATGATCTAGTACTTGACACACATCCCAAGGAGTGCGAATTGCCTTAGGTGGACTAGTGCCTTGATGGATGGGCTAATGGAGTCAAAAGAGATGTGGAAATGTAGATCGGGACACCTAGGATGCAAATCAAGTGGGCTATTCAAGATATGATAGTTGAATCTTACTAGATCTAATGTTTCACCAAGTGACCCAAGTGGGCAACAATTCCCCAAAATGAGGAATGATACCCCCAAGGCAGAACTTCACAAAGTGAGACACTAGATGTAGGTTTCAAGGTATGCTCTTTCCAAATCCAATGGGATCTCAACCACCCATGTCCTAGAAGTGGGCAAACTCTAATCCCCAAGGAGTGCGACTTTACCCTAGGAGGGCTAAATGCATGGGATGGTGTGTCAAATCAAGTCCAAAAGCCACCAAAGTTTAGATCCGGGTAGTTTAGGCAATTATCAATGTGGATCTAGAAAATCAAAGGCATCCAATGGCTAGATCTCCATAGATATGAGATTGAAAGTGTATCACCAAATTGACCCAAGTGGGGCACAACCCTCAAAATGAGGAATGAGGCCCACAAGGCAAAAATCAAAGAAATGATACACTAGGGGTAGGTTATCAAGTGTGAGGATCAAGAATCAAGTGGGATCTCACCTACCAATGTGGTGGAACTAGCTTAAACCAAACACCCAAGGAGGGCGACTTTACCCAAGGAAGGTTGGGTGCATTGAAAGATGTGTCAAATGAAGCCCAATCCACACCAAACTATAGATCCGAATCGCCGTGGATACTATAGAGGTGGGTTTTCAATATCTTTTCAAAAGGCAAAGCTAGATCCAAAAGTAGATCTAAGAAAAACAAAAATGAGGGTTTTGATTTTTAAGGGTTGGTGACCAATGAAGAAGAATGGATGGATCTAGGCACATACCTTGTAAAACTTACCTCAATTGCTTATGGCCACCTTGCAAATTGATAGCATTCTCCTATGTGTATATTCAAGAGTGAGGTCTAAGAGCTCCAAGCCAAAACGTCCTCCTCCAAAGATGCCAAATCGTCCTCCTCCTACAAGACAAGATCAAGTGAAACAAGCCAAGTAAGGTGATTATGAAAATGATAGAAAGATGTAATAGAAAGCATCAACTATGTCACAAAGATACAATAATGATACTTCCTGTCACCAAGATCAACCCAAGAGAGAATATGTGGATCCCTCCAACAATAACCCTCAAGAAATCGTCTTCCTCTCCACCAATTCGACCTCCCTGCAAGAAAACAAGATGTAGCTCCAAAACCCACAATGATACATAGAAGAGATACTATATACTCAAGATGCAAGAGACTCCACAAGATGAGAAATATGCTCCACAAAGAAGTGTTATATTTTAATATTCCAGAGCTCCAAAGGTGCTTTTACAATGAGAAGCTCTCTCCTTAAATAGGATGGAGAGAGGCCATAATCCTAACCACTTTTTGAATGAGTGGCTAAGATTAAAAGATCAAATGATCTAATCAATGGTTGAGATGAGCTCAACAATAAAATACATGGATCAATAATAAAATATAACAATATGTGGACAAACTCTCCCTAGAAGAGGGGATCCCACCAAATCATAATGATAAAATATAAGAAATAACTCATGGTGGGTCCAAGGGGTAATTTCTAACACCCTTGGTCAATCCCCATGGCACAATATCCAAAAATAATCATGCTAGACACCAAATCGTGCCTCTCTGGGAAAGTCGTGAGCCTTTGGAGGCTCCATAAATCATCATAAAATGCCAAAAGTGATGGATGTGGGTCCCACTGAAAGCTGAAACTGCTGGAGAAGGTGTGGAAGACATCCCACTCATCATCACAAGTCATCCCATGCCATAACTTTGCCTCACTAACCCAAATCGAATTCTTCAGTAGCCATTTTCACCATTTATGAACTGCCTCGGGAAGTGTGAAACTGCCCAAACTGCCTCCTAGAGTGCCTGCGCTATCAAGGTGAGCTCACCAATGAGTCTGGGAGGGGGGTAATATGGTAATAACAAGTGGTTGGACCACCCCCTCCATACACAGCGCCCTAGGTGAACCAATAAAATCTCATCACTGCTCTGACAGGGCCTCTGACAGGCCAAATCTGCACTAGGATAGCCAACTGAGGCTAAAAATCACTTGTAACTGCTCGAAACTGAAAACAGACTATCCCATTGGACTCAGAAGGTCCAAATCCATCCAAGATGTATACTCATACACCATATAGACCTCTGCATGGTCCAAAATAAATACTCATCATCTCCGACAAACCAAATAATAATAATCCGTAAAAGTGCTGAAAAGCACAAATCATCATCTTAAGCCTGAAACCATTGCATAAGCCCACCATGGTGACCTGTACCAGACCATATATCATCTCTCTGTATCATCCGAGGTCTACCACCTCATGTCCAGTGGTTCACTTTTGGTCAAACTGGGTTTGACCAAGTCAACATGACCAAAATATAACTCAGTCTGTCATCAAACTGCTGCAAGGTGTCAAAGGTTAAAGCATCCTTTACAATCCATTCAAATAACAATTATAACAAGAAGTAATCATAACTGGCGATCTACATCCAAATATATAAGGTTATTAATTATTATTATTACTCAGACTAGACTTTCAAGACCATACTCACTTCATAGTTGTGATCAATTTGCTAGTGAAGGGTGAAGGCTTAGAAATAAAGTGGCTAGGCCAAAGGATGACTTACTGTCTCAACACTGTGACACTTTGGATATGGAAAGGGAATACACACCGTAGCATATAATGGATAAGCAATAATATAGGGAATGGCAGTGTCTCACAAATGGGTAAGTTGTTCAAAGAGTGTTTATTCACCTTAGCAGATGCGCACAATCCATAATACAAAGAAGGCCAACAATCTTTTTGATATAGAATTTAAGTTCCATTGCTTTTTGGGCCTTTAGTTTTCCATAGCCTTTGATCTATGTGTGTTTATAAACACATTGCATAGATTTACATTTTATTTAGGCTTCTTGCTGCAGGTGTGTTTTTAAGGCACTTGTTTACCTGAGCACTTTTTGGTGTGTCTTTAGACAACTTGTTTACCTATATTTCACAACAGATATAACATTTGATATTTCTTTGCCAGATTCATTTGGCTTTTTCACAATAGATGTCACATTTGATATTTCTTTGCCAGGTTCATTTGGCTTTTTCACAATATTTCATTTGCATTCATGGCAGTACTATCCGTTTCAGGTTTAGCCAACAACATCTTTAGTGACTGGGGGGACTAAGCCAACTCACCAATGGTAAGTTCTGTCACCAACTTAGAGCCGAGACACAATAAACAGGGAAGCTCATCCAATACAGAGGCTATAGTGGGGGAAGGTCCTCCATGCCACTAGTCAAATAGTAAGTCAAGGTAATGAACAAACTAGGCAGGTAATGGATGGATGAAGACAATGAATAATGAGACCAACACTAGCAAGCCAAAGTATGGTGGGAATGATCACCTCTAATCTCCCTAGGGAGGGTAAAACCGATGAGTATAGGTCAAGAACTTCTAAGTCTGAGTGGGGACAATATGATATATAGAAAGTACAACCAGGTCCACATATCTATATGATCGCCAGATCATGATACTAAATGCTAAGACATGCTATAAGAATGGATATAAAAGCAATATAACCATAACACCAAAATATACCTGCCTAGTCATATACCTGAATGCTCAATCATCTAAACCAACATCTATCCTCTGAAACTGATGCTGTAACTCTGGGCACTACTGACTGCTCTGTATAAATGGCTAAATGGCTACATCAGTCCTCTCCTTGAGTGCCCTGAAACTCAGTCATGGCATGGGGAATATATCTGCTGTCCATAATCTGATAGTGATCCATAATAGATGCTCATCTCAGCATCTCAAATGCAAAGGAACTGGCTGAATAGGTGCTTTGGAATCTGAAAAAGAATGTATGGTAGCCTGGCTACTATATGTGTGATAACAAGTTTGACCATCGATTAAATAATGAAAATATATTTGGGTTGATGAGGACTTGAAATGAGGCATCTTGACCAATTGTGAGTTAGAAAAGGTCTTGGAGCCCCATATAGAATCCACATAGTAGGCGAATTCCCTTTACCGAGTGCCCAAGGGTTTAGTAGAGTCAAAGCAACAAGAAAGGGCCAAAGACAAGAGGTGGCCATAGGGGAACCCCACCTAAGTACTAGACATCCAAAAGCAATCATGCATCCAAACTAGGGCAAGATGGCTCAAGGGATTGTGTTAAAACACAAGAGAGTTTTTGTAATGAAAGACAAGAGGTAATCAAGTTGTCATAATCACACTAGTCATGCATGGATACGACATAGTGGTAAGTTTCACTATGGTACCTTTGAGTGGGTAGCCACATGTCAGTATCATTGGTCATGCATGGACACATCACAAAAGTAAGTCGCATTACAATATCTTTGAGTGGGTGGGTGTTTGTTAGTACTAAAGTGCGGAATCCATACACTACATAAGGATGACAAAGATAAATTAATTGTAGGACTCGAATCTGATTTTGAGTTGCATCATTTTGACCTATCAAAATCATCAAAATTGATTAGGATGAATTGAATAGACTATTTGGGTCAATGCCAAATTCTCATTGAAACTACATCTCTTTAGGTTTAAAATGACTATTGGAGTAACTATGCCAAGCCTAAAATCCCCGATAAAATAGTAGAAGTAGGTGTAAACTTGTAAAGGTCAAAGAAAAAGAGATGCAAAAATTGACCCCTAAATAGTTTGCCTCCAAATTATAGTAATGGGGCTTTTATACTTGGTTAGTTGCCATGACAATCATTGGAAAATATGATTTCCTACCCCTAGTGGTCGAAAAAAATAATTAGGCGAAGAGGAGATTGGTGTAAAGGCCTTTTTAATTAAGGGCAATGACACTAAGAATTGTGAAAGCATTAACACCCAGAAATGAAAAAAGTTCCACTGTTTTGGAAAGTTAGGCCATTGTTTTTGGGACTGCATAGTTTGTCATGTCTATGTACTTTAGGGTAAATTCGAAAGGAGAAAAAGAGATGCAAAAATTGACCCCTAAATAGTTTGCCTCCAAATTATAGTAATGGGGCTTTTATACTTGGTTAGTTGCCATGACAATCATTGGAAATATGATTTCCTACCCTAGTGGCCGAAAAAAATGAGTAGGCGAAGAGGAGATTGGTGAAAAGGCCTTTTTAATTAAGGGCAATGTCACTAAGAAGGGTAACAATGGTGAAAGCAATAACACCAAGGAATGAAAAAAGTTTCACTGTTGTGGAAAGTTAGGCCATTGTTTTTGGGACTGCATAGTTTGTCATGTCTATGTACTTTTGGGTAAATTCAAAAGGATAATTGTAATATGGCTAGTGTTTGAGGTGATGTAGAGTCAAATAATAAAGAATATGATGGATTTGATGATGACTTCATGTTTTGATAGACAATGGAGTAGTGCTTTTTCCAAATAAAGGGTATATAGTAAGGATGCCTGGTTGATTGATAATCTAGGGGAGTTTAGTCAAATTATTTTTTTTCCAGGTAAATATCCCGGGGCAAACTCTTAGGCACTTCCCCTCAGTTTGAGGATGGTACCTAGGGTAAACCCTATATTCTTCAAGGCATAACGCTAGTCAATAATAGGGCTTGAAGCTATTACAACAATATACTCATTATGAACTCAACATGTCACTTACGAGAATAGAACATGGGTGGGGAAGATATCGCTCCATCCCATGGCCACTTGAGCTAGACCCAGTCGACAATTCCAGTGAAATTCTACCCATTACCAACTTTTTGTACCATAGTTGGACTTCCGACGAGCCGCCATTTGATGAACATGATTTATGTTCATATCCAGTGTATCAGAAGTTCCAGTTGCAATAATTAGCCAATTTTGGCTAGCCAGTTTTATTTTTCTGTTGAAATGACCCTGGCCCCACGGGGTTTGTAATAAGTGTGCTAGTAGGATTTTTGAGTGGCTCGGTCCCCAATGACTTGGTTATCAACTAAGGTATTCCAAGGGAGTTTTTGCCCTTGTCAATTATGCTTTGCCTATAGCTGAGTAATAATCGACGAGGTTTTCTCCCGCTTCCTCCAAAGCTGGAATGCCCGATTTTGAAAATTGAGCCTTGGGGGGTTATTAGAGTCCAACTGATGTATATAAGCCTACTAGACACCATGTATGTCTTAGTTGGTCATTTCCTAGGGTCCTCGTCCAATAAAAACACTGTCCGAATTTTTTTTACCGGACGCGTTGGATTGAGTTTTTATTATTTTTCCAAATATTTAATTGGAAAAATCAAAATTGTAATATGTCAGTCATCCGAGGGTGGATTTTAGAGATTGGAGGCTTGATTCATAAGCCAAAAATCACACATTAACCCCGGACCAGCTTATCCTAAGTTTCGGATGTTAATTTAGCCTGATAATTAATAATTTCTCAAAAAATCAATAAAAGAGAAATTATTAATTAAAAATATAAAAAACATTATTTTGGAGATAATCCAAATCTCTCCAAAATAAACCAAATTGAATAAATAAACAGGCTAAATGACATGGTACAAGGCATTAATGATGATTCCAATCAACTCCAGTCAACTTCAGTTAAGTATCCAGTCAGCACAAGTCCATTCACTCAAAGAGAATTCGCCCTCCTTCATGCAAATCACGAATTGATGAGGTGGAGGGTTAATAAATAGAAGGATTGAGTTACATTGATTAAAAGGTGGGCGCCCTCCTAAGTTTGTGCAACCACCAAAGCTTGACTCCTTATTAAACTCAAGCTATCATTACTTCGAGCTCCAAGTCATATCCTACTACCATTCACGCATTCTCTTGATGGTTCACGTGTTTGCAAGGTGGAGACTTCCTATTTGCTTGATGTACATTACTATGTGAGGGTGAAGCTTCCAAGAGAGGGATGGGGGGGGGGCACCTTGCCAAGGTGGAGGCCACCTCCCCATCCTCATTCATTACAACTCGAGTTGTTTGTTGGAGTTATCACTCCAATCCACCATTAGATTGGATCTTGATTGGGAAATTGAATTTGTCTATTGTGCCATTGGCTCCTTCCATTGCCAATTCGAATTAGGGTTTTAGCTCTTGTAGTTTGTATAAAGAGAGGTGCCTTTCACTCTCTTATGATGGATCCTTTGTTGTAAACTTACTTTGTAGAATTTTGAAATTGCTTTATGCTCATTATTTGGAATAAGATCAAGACTTTGGAGGTCCGTGCGACTTGGTACTAGTGGTGAATGATCTTTGTGAGGTGAATGCTTTCCATATTTTTCAATTCAAATGTTTATGTGTGATCAAATCAATTGGTTTTAGAAGTCTATTTTATAGAACGTAAAATCTTCCATTTACAGTTGCTAACTTGGTTGATTATGCTATTGTATCAAGATTTCATGAGCAAGAAATATTCAGTTGTATTAATGTTGATGAATCTTTATATGCTTAGCATGCTAGTTGATTGTCTCATTGGGTGGTTTGAGTGGTTTGATTTTGGACAGGATTTGCTATCTTGGAGAAGGGTGTGAGCTCAGCTGCATCTAGCTCATCTTCGGGATCACAAGTTTGTTTGTTTAACACTGGTTGTCTTTTCAGGATCTACATAATTTGGATTATTCCAAGAAGGAGGCACTAAGGGTTTGGTTTGCTTCAAGTTCCATCCCACAAACTATCTTTAAAACTTTGAAACTTGGTTACCTTGGAAGCCCTAAACACCTCTCTTGCTTTTGTTTTTGGCCTCCTACCCTTGCGTTTTTGCCTTCTCCTTAGCCTTTCTTCTTTCCTAGCTTCGTTCTCCTTCAAAACCTTTACCTTTGCTTCGTTTTCCCTTTAGTCTTCTACCCTTCTCTCCCTTTCATCCTACTCTCCTTTGCCTCCTTTTGGCTTTCGTTTCTCCCTTGTTCTCTTTCTTTAGGCTTTGTTTTATCCTCCTTCCTACTCCTAGTTTCCTACCTCCTCCCTTCTTCTCTACTTCCTTGCTCTCGTTTTGAGCCATCTACCTCTTAGTTTCCCTTTGGATCTCCATCTTTCTCCTTTACCTCTTCTCTCCCCTTTTCTTCCCTCTCTTCTCCCTCCTTCTAGCTCCCTTCTCCCTTTCGTTTTGGTCTCCCCCCACCTTGCTTCCACTTCTTCCATAAAAAACTTTAAAAAACTTCAAAAAGAACTTATAATCCTTAGGCCTAGTTCATTCTTTAGTTTGCATTTCATTTTGGATAGCTAGATCTTGCACTTAGTTCATTGTTAGTTGCACTTGCATCTTAGATCTCATTTAAAGGTTAGACTTGCATTGTATTTCTCATTTTAGGCTTTGCATCTAGTTTACTTTGAATAATTGTACCTAGCTCTCATAGTAAAAGTTGCATTTCATTTTAAAACTTAGATCTTAGTTGCATCTAGTTTCCTTTGGTTTGATTTGACTAATGCTAAAGGGTGCTTGTAGTGTGATTTGCATGGTGTTGTAGGATTGAAGAAAAGCAAACTCAAGAAGAAGACTTGAAGAAGAAGAAGAAGAAGAAGAGATCAACAAAGAGAAGAGGAAGATTTGAAACCAAGATCAAAACCATGAAGACTTAAACACTCTCCTTTTTGTAAAGCTCTTAAGAGCTATTTAAAAGTTGCTTCTACTATCTTCATTTCTCATTCCAAGGTTGAAAATCCTCAAAAGTTGTTTTTGATTAATAAAATAAGGCTAAGTGGGATAAAGCCTCCCATAGTTTGTTTTTCTTCCCCATTTGGGGAAGAGTGTCTTGTGTGTTCTTAGCTTAGATTTGTTTCAAAGTACTTAGATTAGTTTCATTTTTGTTTAAAACACTAATTGCTAGTTAGTCATTTCAATTTCCACTTTATTTGAGCTATCATTTGGTTTCCTGTTTACAATCTGCTTATCTTTTAAAAAGAACCAAGACTCTTGAACTTGTCATAAGACAAGTCAAGAGCACTCTCTGTCGGAGAGCATCAGTTTTGTATTTTTATTGCATCTTAGCATATAGATTAGTCAAAGTCTCTTGAACCTCTGTCAGAGGACAAGTCAAGAGCACTCTCTGTCGTAGAGGTTCACCTGTGTGCTCTAAATTAAAATTCGCAACTCATCACTCCCTTTTAATAAAATTCGAATTTATCTCGTTGTTTCCTTGTCGGAGTATGCTCTGACCGACCTAAAAATCGGATTACTCAGAAACGGCATTGGACTGTTAATCTCACAAGATTCAACATAATAAAACTTTCCACCCCATAACCAATGCACCGACGTTATCTCGATAAATACTCAGGTAGTGGGGAAATTCCAAGTGTGGGCGCCGGGCTATCCAATCTGGACACTCGCTGGTTAAATTCTTTGAACACCTAGCTTGTGAGCCAGACAGGTCCATCATGTCTTTGAACGGAGCCACTGAAAGTATTTCCGGTTAGGTTTTCTAGACACCTAAAACAAGATTACATAAAATTTACAATAAAATAAACCAAGAACAATTGCAAAACGATCTCACAAATGTTACCACTTTGAATTCTTGTATCAAGCAACCCAAGCACTTAAGACTTTCGTTGATTCCATAAGGCACTGGTCCTTGTCATCAATTTTCATTTGCTTTTTATCTATTTGGAGCATTTATATTATCGTGGTTGTCTTGCTTTAAAATTATCAAGTGGTTGTTTCTTCAATCTTGTAATCTTGCATTTATCTTGTGATCTTGTATTTATTTTGTGATTATTTTATTTCATCATTATAAAGTTGTAATCATTCAAAAACTCCTAAAAAAACACCCATCCGCATCACTCAACACCAAAAACACTTAAAACATAAGAGCCATAGAAAAACTCTTTGTTAGGGACAAAACCCCCCTTGGCTTTGTTAGGAGTTTGCCTAAACGGAGGAGCTGGGATTCAGGTGATAGTACCTGGCTCATTGCTTGCCCCCAAGGCCACACCTTCCCCACTTGTAGTGAGGGAACAACTTTCGAAAGATTTCTGCTGTTGGTGTGAATCTCGGCGGACAACACTACCTTCAAAGAAAAAGGGTTATCTCAAACTAATAGTGAGATATTGTCTATGAGAATGTTATGGAAAACTACCTTCAAAATGAGGGTTATGCTAGTCGGATGGAGCACTGAGAAAAGTCCCATAAATAGACCGACATTGAATTTCTGACGACTGAACGATAATGTTGTATAAATTTTATTATCATGCTTTGTTGAGCCTAGTTGTTTTCAGAAGAGATGCAAAAATTGTACCCCTAAATAGTTTGCCTCAAAATTATAGTAATGGGGCTTTTATACTTGGTTAGTTGCCTTGACAATCATTTGAAAATATGATTTCCTACTCCAGTGGCCGAAAAAAATGAGTAGGCGAAGAGGAGATTGGTGAAAAGGCTTTTTTCAATAAGGGCAACAACACTAAGAAGGGCAGCAAATGGTGAAAGCAATAACACCAAGAAATGAAAAAACTTCTACTGTTGTGGAAAGTTAGGCCATCGTTTTTGGGATTGCGTAGTTGGTCATGTCTATGTACTTAAGGGTAAATTCAGAAGGAGAATTTTAATATGGCTAGCGATTGAGGTGATGTAGAGTCAAATAACAAAGAATATGATGGATTTGATGATGTCCTAATGTTTTGACTGGAAATGTAGTAGTGCTTCTTCTAAACAAAGGGTATTTACTATTTAGGAAGGATGCGTGGTTGATTGATGAGCTATGGGAGTCCAGTCAAATTTAATTTCTTTTTCTAGGTAAATATTATGGGTCAAACCTCGAGGCACTTCCTCTCATTTCAAGGATGGTACTCAGGGTAAATCCTAGATTCTTTAGGGCATACGGCCAATCAACAACAGGGCTTGAAGCCATTATAACAGTATATTCAGTATGAGCTCAACATGTCACTTACGGGAATAGAACCTAGGTGGGGAGGATAACACTCTATCCCATAACCACTTGAGCTTATCCAATTGACAAATCCAGTGAAATTCTACCTTCAAAGAAAGAGGGTCATCTCAAACTAATAGTGAGATATTGTCTGTGGGTATGATATGGAAAGCTACCAGGGTTATACTAATCAAATGGGGCACCGAGAATAGTCCCATAACTGGAGCGACATTGCATTTCTGAAGACTGATCGAGAATGTTATAAATTTTATTGTCATGCTTTAGTTGTCGAGCCTAGTTGTTTTCGAAAGTATTCTTATTGATTTTGTTGTATTCAAGGGGTACAAAAAATAGTGTTTTGCGCTGGGGTGTCAAAATAAGTAATACTCATTACTATATGTTAGGTGTCGTATTAATTATTATAATAAAGTGATATGTAAGTGATTAGGTAAAGTAATGATCTAATCTAAAAATTAAAGGGAATATCGTATTGTATTAATAACTCCATTGATAAATGATATATTTCCTTATCTCTCTCATGTTATAATTATGTATCTTAAATTAACCAACAGAGTTATTCAGTGTTTTCTGTGGGTGTTCCAATTTGAAATTATTCATTACTGACTACTGCTTCAGAAGCAATCAGAAAGAATGAGAGTAAACTGGCTTTTATCTTGCATGCCTATCATTGGCATGTCGCCGGGAGCGCTTTTAGTGGAGCTAGGGAATTTCATGAGATATTGTGTAATATATGACATGTTGCATGCCTATCTCTAGTATCTAATAATGGTATTTTGAGCTTACTAGCAGATTCAGGCAGCAGTTTCTCTTCCAAGTACTAATCGCATCAAACTCTGGTAAGCAGGGTTCCCTTGATGGCTATATCTGCCCACGGCATTTGTGCAGCTCTATTAATATGCATGGAAATAATTCATCTCTGAGAATTGAATTAGTAGCAACTGTTAAAACTTAAAAGCTATCCATAGCCACAAAACAAATCCTACTTTGCCACACTTGCAATTGTAATTAGTCTCTTCATGATGGTTTAAGTTAGGTCAAGATTTGTAATCTTACCCTTTTAATTTCACAGCTTTAGGCATTTGACTTTGTCGTTCCCTTTCAGGCAGGTATCTAATAGTGGTTCCCAGCGTTCCCTTCATGGCTATATCTGCCCACGGCATTTGTGCAGCTCTATTAATATGCATGGAATAATTCATCTAGGTGAGAATTGAATTAGTAACAACTGTTGAAAGCTATCCATAGCCACAAAACCAATCCCACTCTGCCACACTTGCAATTGTAATTAGTCTCTTCATGATGGTGTAAGTTGGGTCAAGATTACAAATCACCCTTATAATTTCACAGCTTTAGGCATTTGACATTGTCATTCCCTTTCAGGCAGATATATAATAATGGTTGAAAATTTGCATCTAACAAGTTATGGCATTATGTGCTGGCCAATCTTGAATGGGATATTGATAAGCTTTCTCTAGCTGTAGCTGCAGTTATGCCTACAAGTAATTTAAAAGAAAAAAAATTAAAAATGATGGGTCATCAGTAAGGGCACCTTTACATGCATAAAAGCATTACATTTTAAGCATTATTACTATAAATCTCTCTTCAATTCAATTTTTTGCCAACAGCTTGAAAGCACTGAATTATCTTTGCATTGTCTTCCATATAATTCTTGAACATGTTATAAATAGTATTTTTACTAGGTTTCTAAAATGCTCTGGTAATGGTGGCCTCTAAAGGTGCGTGAGGAGCTTGCTAGTGCAATCAAGGCTGCAGAGGAAGGCCTTCTTCACTTAAAACGTTCTCGTTTACTTCGCGAAGTTGACTCAATGGAAGATTTAAGAACTACTGCTAATCTGGAGATTGCTGACACTGGAGTTAAGCCATTAGAGCCAACAAAGGTTGAGCCAGAGCCTCTACAGATGGTTCCTTTTGCAGTTGGGTCTAAATGTCGATTTCGTCACATAGATGGCCGATGGTATAATGGTCAAGTTATTGAAATGGAATATGACAAGCTGGCCAGGGTTTCATTCCTGACTCCCACATCTGAAAACATGCAGGTTAGTACAAGTTTGCTTAGCCTGCATTTCAAGTTAAGTTTTGGGTATACAGTACTTATATGTTGTTAGTTCAAGCTGCCAAGTTAAGTTTACTCAGTGTGCCTTTTTAATGATACCAGGTACACTTCTTATTGCTCTAAAAAGATTGCATTTTCGAAGTTACTGTGCCACCTTGTTTTGTTGAAGTTGCTGCTGTTTGCTTAGTCAAGCATGGTTTGTTTACATTCTTAGTTCTAAATTAGTAGTTTGATAAACATATCTTATTCTCATAGCCAAGATATCATACATGATTATGTTTGGATATAAAATTGAGATCTGAAAATATTTTCCATTATTAGGACATCTTGACAAAATGTAACTAGATAAAGCCGACTGCAAGATCTCAACTCTCAAAGCCTATACCGGTTTAATGTCAATTTTTTCAAGAGAGATATTCATAGGTGACGACTACTTGCGTCTTTTGATTGTCAGCCACAACTAATACTGAAGGATATGTACTCTCGAGAATTTTCCTTATCTCTCAATACCCTGACAACTTATTTTACTTGTCTTATTCCTGGAAGATATATTTTCATCATCTTTTCTCTGGATGCTTGTTTTTGGACATGAGAGATACTATTTTTACAAGGTTGCTAATGATTAGAAGCATTATACAACAACCGCCATAACTTCTGCAATAACTACTCCAACTACTTCCACAGTAACCTCTGTTTTCGGCTTATTTCAGTCGGTTGGTGACTGGACTGACTTCCATTAGGGTCTTCCTTAGTCGCCTTCTGTGATACGTCGGTCGTCCAATTCTTGACTTTTCTTCTGCTCTGAGTCGGTATCATTTCGACTATTTCCTCTATCTGTCAGTCGGTCTGCCCTGACTGACCCTCTATCCTGTCGACTCGACCTGCTTACTTGCTGTCGTCCTGGTCCCGTCGACCTTTTCCGCAACTCGACCAATCCTTTGGCTGGTCGTTCGTCTTTGACCGCGACTTGGTTGGCTTACCAAGTCGGCATCCCTTCGACTGTCTGGGCTTCGACTGCCCACTTCTCTTATTCTGGAGGTCGCCGACTCTCCTCCAGATGACTTCTATCACCTATCTTCGATTGGGAGTCTTAGGGCCCGATGCCCCTGCATCACTTAATTCCCTTTCTATACTCCATAAGGTAAGAATAGCATTAGTGCCCTATAGAAATGTTGGAAATTAAATGCTCTGGATTTTGAAAATGGGAAATAAAGGACTTCTCATCAATAAATGTTTCTAGTCAATGCCGCATTCCTGAATTGTAAGGCAATGTTCCATTGGGGCTTTGGAATGTTCTGATTTCCTGAAGTTTTTCTGGACGACAGGCCTTGGTGCCCTAGGGCAAGATTATCTTTTAACTAAGCCCTAGAATGGATACTAGTAGCTTCATTTTACACTTCCGTTTTAATTTATTCTTAGCCTCATATTTTAGCTTGATTTAATATATGACTGTCATTTAGAGCCTTTCTTAATGTTTACAAGACTATTATAATATTTCTGTTTTCAAACATGCAAAACCGTGAGAAGGCTTATATGTCAGCTCAAATTGATATACCATAGTTCACCCAATTAGACACTTCTTGACAGGAAGTTTGAGAGTATTCATGAAATGGAAGCAGTATGGCAATGATGAAGGAACTCCAGGGGGTGCTTTCCTGGCAGTGTCCATAGCCCAGGCATTTTGTGTATACTAGTAGCTTCATTTTACACTTCCGTTTTAATTTATGCTTAGCCTCATATTTTAGCTTGATTTAAAATATGACTGTCATTTAGAGCCTTTCTTAATGTTTACAAGACTACTATAATATTTCTGTTTTCAAACATGCAAAACCGTGAGAAGGCTTATATGTCAGCTCAAATTGATATACCATAGTTCACCCAATTAGACACTTCTTGACAGGAAGTTTGAGAGTATTCATGAAATGGAAGCAGTATGGCAATGATGAAGGAACTCCAGGGAGTGCTTCCCTGGCAGTGTCCATAGCCCAGGCATTTTGTGGATGTCTATTAGTCCTTTACCTAGGAAAAATATATTTCCTCTTATTTTTCTAGTAAGGGCCCTACCAACAGTTAACATGAAGTAAGAAATGAAAAATAACCTTAAACTGTAAATGGAACTCTATGAAAGAACTCTCGGTTTTCCTATTGTGTTTGAAGTATAGATGTGTCATATTATAGTTTTATTAGGGTGTTATGTTTGTCTGTTTTGATATAATACACACACAGCAACATACATAAACGTTTCCGTGTATCAGCCAGTGCAGCTGAGAAGCCATTCATATACTATGTTTAGGAAAATGCTATGATAATGATGAATGTTATTCAGATAGGAACTGCTTATGCTCTAGCATGGAACTAAATTCATGTGTAGGATTAAGCACAATTTTATCTGAGTGCTGATTTTGCAAACTTGGGTCATATGAGGGTACCACTTGGAGATTCAAAGCAAATTATGCATACAGATGTTAATATGTTTGTCCTCACCAATTAGACCCAGTTGCATGCTTTGCTTTGGAAGCATCTTTCCAAATGGAGTCTAATTTGATGATCAAACAATAAAAAATCCATTTTGTTGTCAAAGTACAAGTAGCTTCACTACTTGGGGCTGATTAGGGATTTTGTAATTTGAAGAGGTAATCACACGCTGTATGTTATTTTCTTTTTAGAATTCAGCAGCTAACCGTTGCAGTCGGTCTCCCATGTTTTTGGTCGTAAGATATTCGGTAATATTAATGCTTCCGGTTTGCACGTCTCTTTTGGAACTTTTGTTCACGAGTGATCAACTAACTTTAATCCACCTAAGTGCAGATTTGCAAATTCTATCTACAGCAGCGTTGCCGGTTTGGTAGTAACTGCCGCATGTCACATGGTATGTGTCCTTGCTATTGGCATTGAAATGTGACAATTAGCACGGGGCAAATAGTAGTGTCATTAACTTATTACAGAATATGCTTAAGTTGATCTTATGAGTAGCAACGGGAACCAATAGATTAAGTTTGTCACTTTGGTGCTTGAATAGATTAATCATTATATAATAAGCAGCCCCCATTGCGTACTCTTCCCAATGGTTGAGTGGGATTAAACATATGCCTTGTTTTCATCGCAATTGTATGGATTAAAATTTAAAAGGGATGCAAGAGATCAAAGTCTAGATTGAATGTATGGAAGATTGAAATTGTGTATTTATGCCTTTCAGGTTACATGCTTGTTCTTGAGAGTTAGCTGTGTTTAGTTTTCTATTTTGTATGAACAGGTTTTTATTGTTTATCATTTTACAGTTATTAAACATTTTCTTCACTAGGAAATACACTAATTTATTAAGTCCTTCCATCTGGCATTGCAAATGACAGCTTTTTGTATTCTCTTTTTTCTAGTGACAAAGTCAATAGCTCAAAAGGTTGATGAATCTATTATTTTGTCAAGTATTTGATGGAGAACTTATTATCATAAAAATTGTTTTCTTTGATTATAGGTATGACTGTACCAATTGAGTTATTGAAACGGTACATTCCCACAGTGTGGCGGCAGTCATTGGTTGGGTCAAATATTCTAGCAACTTCTGACAGGGGTAATGGAATTTGGAGGCATGCAGAGCTTGAGTCTTGGGATGATGAAGTTCAATGTGGGCATGTTGTCTTCGTGGACGATGGAAGCCAGCTAGATCTTGGGATTGACGCACTCTCATTGTCTGAGTTTGCAGAAGTAAGTGATGACGATAATGATGTGAGCGGTGATGAATCTGAGAGTAGCGATGCTACTGCTGAGGAGGAAGAAGACAATGATTCAAGCTTCCATAGGATAAGCTTTGAGAACTTGAAGAAAACAGAATGGGGGCAACAGAATGAAACTGTAATATTTGCAAAATGGGAGAAACACACTCGAGGCATGGCTTCAAAGATGATGGCTAATATGGGATATCGGGAAGGAATGGGACTGGGTAAGTCAGAGCAAGGAATTTTAAATCCTATTCAAGTAAGGGTTCTACCTCCAAAACAGTCTCTTGATTACATTGGAGACTCTCTGCATGGGAAAGATGAAGTCAAAGCCAGTAAGAAAAAGAGCAGAGGGGGCAAAAGAAAGCGCGAGAAAAAATTTGCAGCAGCTGTTCGGTCTGCTAAAGATGAAGAAGAAACGCGATCTGATGTATTTGGTTTTATAAACAATCAACTTGCTATGCAAAAGGAAGCAGACCAGAGCTTTGAAGCAAATAAAAGGGTTGACAAAGGCGAGTACAAAGGTCAAGTGCAGGTGAAAGAAAGAGACTCCAAGGAGACTCGCCGCTCTCTTGTTGCATATGAAGATGAAGTGAAGGAGTTGAGGAAAAAAATTGAAAAGCTAGAAGAAATGGCACAGCGCAACCGCAAAGAAAAGGTTGTGTATGAGGCTGTTTGCCGGAAGTTGCATGAAGCTCGCAAGGCATTGCAAGAAGCTGAGACAACTCATGCATCTGCTACCAATGCAGTACAAAGCAAAGAAAAGGAGAAAAGGTGGTTGAAATTTTAATAACTTCATTTTATTGCAAGTCATTATCTGGTAACATAAGATCTCACAAGATGCTTATAAAGCTCTGATGTATCTTTATACCATTGCTATGCACAACAAAAAAGGGCGAAAGGGTGGTTGAGATTGTAATTTTTTATGTTCAAGTATGTTGCAATCTCTTGTAATGTCTGTCTTTGTTCATATGGTATTACGAAGGCAGACTTAATGATTTTATTGTCAAATTAAGCATTATTACTGGTGGGGAAAAGAGTTATAGCTTCTGAAATACTAGACAATGAAGCAAGAGTGATTTTCTGCATGTTCCTGGTGTCCAGTTATTTATGTTTCCAAACTAATTTTCCATGTCTAGACCATTATTACTATTAGTCTATTAGATAATAGTGCAGAGATAAGCTGGATGTTTCAACTTCTAGGTAAGCTATATCTGCAAACTGAGGACAATAAGAGTATAAAATCAATTATTTATGTTTCCATACTTATTCTCCATGTCCCGACAATTGTTAGATAATACTGCAGAGAGGCCGGATGTTCTTGGTAAGGTATATTTGCAAGTTGAGTACAATAATAGTGTAAAATGAGAAATATTGCATTTCATATTTTCTTTGTGTAATTTCAGATGTATGCTTGCTGGCCATGTTTTTGTTCAGTATAGCCCCATACTGACCAGGAGGGTCCTGAAATTGCTCATCACATCTTGAAGAACACTTACTCTGGCTTTATATGCCATCAAGATTTTCTGAGTTAATCCTAGTGTCAAATGCATATATTACTGTGCTTCATGAATATCATTTTATTGATTGTTGCTGTTTTTGGTGTTAGTATTTAGGCATAGCTCTCGGATTTTTTTTTTTCAAATTTGTCCTCCGGTTGTTTCTTCTAGCTGCTAGTTTTGTTTACAACACACTTCACACTGGAATTTTTCAGATTTTTATGTTAATCTGTGATTATGCTAGGCATAGAAAACTGTGATGTTCAAAATTCAAAAGATAGCAGAATTAGATGATGTCAGTAACAAACATATCTCTCTTGCCATCATTATGTGAGTGTTAGAAAAACAAAACATAGCAAATGAAATATTTTAAATTGATCTGCATAGTCTTCAAGTTTTGTTGCTATGTGGCACCTGATTTATCATATCAGAGCCCAGAGTGCAGAAGCTACTTTGATTTGAGACAAGGTTAATCTTTCTTGCAAGCTAATGGTTTGGAGATGCAAGAAATTTAGATGGAACTGACTAGGAGGAGGTTGTATTGGATTTTGTAGCTTACATCGATACTACATAGTGTTAAATTAGACTTGAGAATGAGTCTTTGTGCTTATTAATAATTCTTTACTAAACATATAGTAGACACAAAAAGTCTGTTTTTTTTCCCTTTTCGTGGTTACAGAAATTTGGTGGTTTACATGGAAAATATAGGGCTTGTTGCAAGACAACATTGTCAATTTGTTAACCTGAAATATGATTAATTGATACAATAAGAATCACTCCTAATTGCATCTGTCATGTTTATAGTTTATGAATTAGTACATTTTGATACTTACACCCATGGCTGCTGGAGGCGGTCTTTGGAAAACATTCCACAAGAGGAAATACAGTGAACGATTTTATATTTTGATGCTCTAAACAGTTCTATCATAAATCTATGATGTATCAAGGAAGAAATGCTTATGGGACAACACTACGAGGACAGTGAGGAAATACAAGGAGGTGCTACTATGGGCTATTTGATCGGTATTTTAATGTTACGACTTACAAGCTTATTTTTGGAGCAAACAGAGGACAACATTTGTTTAGGTGTTTTAATGTTACATTCTTATTTTTGGAGCAAACAGTGGACAGCATTGGTTTAGGGTTCCCTCGATTCTTATTTTTTCAGGCAGCCTTTTCTCTATTTTTGTAGTTTCTGAATTTGGTGTAAATTGACTAAAGAATTGTAATTGACTTTAAGGGAATAGATGTTTTCATCTAGCTTAAATATTCACATAGGCAACTAATATAAATGAAGACACATACTAATCATATATCATATTACGTCCGTTGTAGAACTTGAGAGGATAAATATAAAATATGCGAAGGAAAACATGAAGGAAGCAAAGATGTAAGGGACATGTGGCACTGTTTCTTATTTCTCTGAATATCATATGCAAATACATTCGGGAGAATATATATTGATCCATATATCTTATGCAAGTATGTTTAGTGTGTGTGTGTACACACACACATATATATCCAAAGCGGTAGTTATTATCTAGGTGTCATGTTGATCCAGTCAATAGTCAGCTGTTTGGCTGAACGACATCCTAGAGCTGATGACATCATGAAATTCAACATATACATGAGCTAACATTATCAAAAGGGAAAGATGATGTGGATGATACTATTGAGTAAAGTTGTCATTGATGTCAATAGGGTAGATCTGTGTCATGAGCTTATAAGATTGTTGAGTGACGTCATTGATAATGATAATGATGATATGGCAATGGTAATGTTGATGTGGCAGCAATGATGATGATATGGCAGTGATAAAGGGAGATTGTTTGAAGCCTTGAAGAGCTTTGAAGGTGCCATGACATAAGTGTATATAACTCCAAAGTGGTCCCTTTATGGCGTAGCCGTTAAGCATGGCTTTCACAGAATGATATAACATGTGGTTGTTCCCATATGTCCACTTTGAGTTGTACACAAATGGAGCAAGCCCCTAAAGCTATTGAAGATGCTCCCAAAGCAATGATGATGTGTCCACAAGACACTTTGAGTGGTACATAAATGGAGCAAGCCCCTAAAGCTATTGAAGATGCCCTCAAAGCAATGATGATGTGTCCACAAGACCATGATGATGAGAAGTGTGAAGGAGCCCTAAAGTGATGATGATGTGTCCACTTGACCATAATGAAGTGAAACTTGAGAAGCCCCAAAGCCCTTTGATGAAGACATGAAGCCCTAAAGTAAGGATCTAAAGCAAATTGAAGAAGTCCTTGAAGCAATAAGATATGTCCACTTTGAATACATTGATGAGGCCATGAAATGGTCAAGAGGATGAGTCAAAGCCCATTGAACCATTGATGAAGTATCTAAAAGCATTGAAGACATGAAGTGGTCAAGAAGACAGGTAAAAGCCCCTGATGAAGTCATGAAGTGGTCAAGAAGCTAAGTCAAAGCCCATTGAACCACTGAAGAAACTCTTTAAATTATTGAGGACGAGAATTAATGTTAAGTTATAGGTCAACCATCCTTAAGGAAGGGGTGCGACCCTTGGTCGCACCCCCTCATGTGGAAAAGACTCATATAAATAAGAGAAACCTCATTTGACATTTAAAAGCCATGAATTCAACTTAGCCAAGGAAGATGAGCGAATTTCAGCCTAGAGGAGTGAATTTCAAAGGGAAGATGAAGTGAAGAAGGGCGAAATTCCAATGGAAGATGAAATCTTGTGATGATTTATTCTAGGGTTTTTGTTGTGAAATCTGTTTTAGGTTATCTTGGCATTTTCACTCTAACTTTTGTTCTGGAATAATTCAGACCATGAAACTTTTGTGAGATGGAGGTAAGATGCGTGAATACATGTGGTAAAAATTTGAGACGTTGGCTCGCTATATTTTAGAAGACATGACCTCGTGAGGTTAGGGTTTTTGAATCATCCTCAAACATGTCATCTTGGCATTTTCGCTATATCTTTTGTTATAGAAATACTCAGATAGTGCCCCTTGGAGAAGATGCAGTAAATAACATGAAGAACTTGTGGTGCGAGTTTCAGATGCTGGTATGCTAATTTTCGAAGATATGACCTCAGGGCTTCCGAATGATCCTGAAATCAACTTTAAACATGTCAGTTTGACATTTTTGGTTTATTTTTTGTTCTAGAAAGCTTCAGAAAGTGTCCCTTGGAGAAGATGAAGTAGAGAATTTGAAGAACTTGATGTATGAGTTTCAGATGTTGCTCTGCTATATTCTCGAAGATATGACCTCAGGAAGTTAGGGTTTTTGAATGATCATGAAATCAACTTTAAACATGTCAGTTTAGTATCTTCTTTATAAATTTTGTTCTAGGATGTTTCATATAGTGAACCTTAGAGAAGATGAAGTAGAGATATTGAAGTACTTGGGGTACAAGTTTCAATTATTGGTTTGCTATAATTTTAGAGATATGCCCTTTGGAAGTAAGGGTTTTTCTATAGTATGAAGTAGATTAGAGACAAATTATGAAGCAGATCAAATGTACATTATGAAGTAGATTAGAGAGATATTATGAAGCAGATCAGAGGTAGAGTGTGAAAATAGTGACAGTGATAATGGAAATGACAGTGACAGTGTGAAGACAATGATCGTGTGAAGACAGTGACAGTGATAGTGACAGTGACAGTGACTGCGGCAGTGACAGTGACAATGATAGTGATAGGTTGATACTTTTATTCATTTTAGGGTGACATGGTGGTACTAGGGTAGGTTGGTGTCTGTGATTGCACCGAGAGTAGCGAGGTGCTCTACAATCTAGTATGTGGGAGATGTTGTCATGTAACATAGCGTTATGTACCAAAAATAAAAAGTAATTAAAAAAATTCATGTCGGCTCATAAAATAAAATAATTAAAACCTAATTAAAAGAAATTAAAAAAATTTATGTTGGCTCATAAAATAAAAATTTAAAACCAAATAAAAAATTATTAAAAAAATCTATGTTGGCTCATAAAATAAAAAAATAAGATTAAAAATTTGTGGCTCTTGAGGTGTAAATTTTTTCTAGACCTGTAAAAAATTCAAGATTAAAAATATTTTACACTTCAAGAAATTGAATCCCTCTCGGTGCTTGATAGATCCGAGTTTAAGATGGATCTATGTTGGTCTTAGGGAGTTGGAGCTTCCTTCCAGTTGGTGCTGGAGAACTAGGATGGCAGGGTGGTGCTAGGGTGAGTTGGAGCTCATTGAGCATTGGAGTTCTCTCTACAGTTTGAAGCTTGTGGATCAGGGGGTTGTAGCCTCCTTCTAGTGGGTGCTAAAGAATCTAGGAAATAGGTGCTTCTGTTGAACTTTGGTTGTCATTGATGTTAAAGAGGATTTAGTATCCATGTGCCATTTTGAATATGTATATAAAATCCAGTTTGAAGAAGTACATAAAAGCAAGTTTGAATAAGTACATAAGACTATGTGCGCAAGTCCCTAATTCCATCTAGTTGTGGTTCCTCGAAAGTGATGTCAAAGAGGTGGTTGGACACCTCTTGGAAGTGCGCAAGAGTCTCAGGAGTAAAGGTGGTTAGACATGTATGCAAGTATCAGAAGTGCGGAAGATGTATGCAAGTCCCGGAAGTGTGCAAGACCCACCAAGCGATGGTACTTCAAGGGCACAAGACTTTACAATTAGTGGTTCCCAAGTGCGCAAGTCCCACTATGTTGAGGACCAAGTGTGCACAAGACCCACAAGGCATGATACCTCAGTTGCGTAGATCAAGACACGTGGCGGATGCGTGAGCAAGCTTAATCGTGAAGAAAGGAAGACAAGATGTTATCGTCCAACTTGTGGACACATGGTCTGCACAAGTTGAGTATAAATACAAAGCGAAGTTGGTGAGTAAATGTAAGCTTGAAGATGAACAAGAGATAGTATTATGATTTGGCAAGTTTCGAATTATTGGGGTATCAATGGCTCGTTGATCTAGAACATCATGATCTAGCATAGAGCCAGATGCGCAGGAATAGAAGTGCAACATAGTTGATGATGCGTAAGTTGATATAGTATATGAGCCAAGCGTGCAAGAACAGAAAAACAGTACCGCAGATGATGCGCAAGATGAGATAGTATATGGGCCAAGAGATAGTATACGGGCCAAGTGTGAAAGAATATAAAGATAGTATCGTAGATAGTGCGCAGGAGGTCATAGTTTTGTATGAGACAAATGCGCACGAACATAACAATAGTATAGTAGACGATGCGCAGTATCAGTTGAATATGCAGTTTTGCAGAACGAGAGCAGTATGTTGAACAACGTGTAGATTGTGGAAGTATATGAAGTATGAGAACTAGTGTGCAATATTGATGCAGTGACATGAAGTAGGAATTGAACTGATGATACAATACAACAGTTGTGAAGGACAAAGTCTATAGCAGGTGCGCTCAAGAAAAGTATTGCAGTAAATCTAAAGAGTGCATAGATCAATAGAAAGCAAGAAGAATATTCTATAGTCATATTAGGGTGGCAGGACTGGGCAAGGAACAGGGAGTCAGTGCTTTCTTCAGGTGGAATCCTGTAAATCCAGGGGGTCAGTGCCTCCTTCCAGTTGATGTTGTAAATCAAGGAGTTGGTGCTTCCTTCAGATTATAGCCTATAAATTAGGGGGTCGAAGCCTCATTCCATTCGGTGCTGAAGAATCTTGGAAGTTGGTTCTTTCCATGAATGTAATCTTTATTAATAAGAAAACATTTCGTGGTTTTCTCCCGTTTGGGTTTCCACGTTAAATCTTTGTTCTGTGTCTTATGAATGTGATTGATTAATGACATTGTTTATGATATATACATAATATAAGTACAATTTAAATTTGGTAAAAGTGAAATTTGTTCAAAACTGCGCATAATAATGATTCACCCCCCCTCTCAGTATTAATAAGATTTCCAACAGCTTCCTTCCAGTTGGAGTTGGTAAATCTAGGTGGTTGTAGCTTCCTTTGAGTTGGTGCTTTCTATGAATGTAATTTTGTTATTATATAAGAAAAACATTCTGTGGTTATCTCCCGTTTGGGTTTCCATGTAAAATCTCTTATGCAATTTATATGATTTTTTGTGATTATGAATGACATTGTTAATGATTAATGTTACATGATGTGCTTAAAGTTAAAAATGGTAAAAAGTGCTCAATGCCAATTCACCTCCACTCTTAGTATTGATAAATATTCCAAAAAATAAATAGTAAATATATATGGGACAATGGCACTGTTTCTTATTTATTTGAATATTATATGCAAATACATTCGAGATAATATATATTGATCCAAATATCTTATGCAAATACGTATTGTGTGTGTGTGTGTGTGTGTGTATATGCTGTTGAACTTAATTAAGAAAACTGAGAAGGCGGGGGGGGGGGGGTGAATCAGTTTCCTTCAAAGCTTAATTTTCAATTTAAAAATATTGCAAGACATCTTGAAGTTCTGTTGACGCAATAACCCATTTATCAACAGTAGGAGAGCATACAACATATTCACAAGTAACATAAACAGAGACACATATATACGAGGAAACCCATAAAGGGAGAAAACCTCTTCTTCTTGGAATGTCAAGCAAGCTTCAAATAATGTACATTACAAACATTGAGCACCCACTCAATTTAGGCATCAATCTCTCAGGCTACAACTTGAAGAGAGCACCAACTCTACAAGCATAAACTTGTTGTACATCAACCTGCTCCTGATCACTTTAATGCTTTTCATATCAAAATCAATTTGATTTCTTCTCTCTTTTACTGTTTCATAGCTTTGCATTCAACCTTCTTTCTCTTATTTGCTACACTTCATTAAACATATTCATCCCACTTTTCATTCTCCTTCTCCTCTAGTATTTTCATGAATGCTCTGTTCTCTTCTAATTTTCTGCTCACACCATTGATATATCTGTATTTGCATACATGTTCTCCAATCCCCAGACTCTGTTTCTAAGCTCTCTCAATGATTACCAACATTTGCAATACCTATTTTTACCTCTGTCTTTGTAGACACCTTCTCTATCAACTCCCACTCATTTCCAGCGTCTCTATATTCTCTACATTTGCGTCTAAAACAAACTCTTTTACTTCACCTACGATCCACTTCCCATTATATCAACCACTCTACGCATTCTTGACACCCATCATGGGTTCGTTTATTGGAATTCCCTACATCCATTCGGTTTCCAACGGTTCAAGTTCTCATTCGAATGGCATAGTAGACAAAACTGATGAAATTACCAGGTTCAATCATAACCATTCGATCACTACAATCAATGGTTATCAAACGCTACCAAAAATTCCAAAACTATTAATGTCTTCTCCAAATATGTTCGAACTATGCCATATTTAGAGACGAAGTTTAAGTGTTATAGAGCTAGATTTAAAATGACTGCAGGTCCGCCATAATTGGGGTTCGCCAAAGCTCCGCCAACTCCCGTGATCATCCTCAACCTCCGATTCCATTTCAATATATAAATACCATGGGTCCGCCAAAATGTTTTAACTCATGACCATGCGATAACTCCGCGATCAGACTCCAAACTGGGTACAACACAAAGTTTTAATAAAACCAAGGAATCTACAAAATGATAACCTCCAAGTCATATGATAGCAATCCGCCAGATATAGCAATAGAGCAAAATATAGTTGCCACTACATTTCTCCAATTGTATAATAAAAGTACGCCAGATATAGTTATAGGTACTCCACATATAGTTATAACCATGGAGTTTATATGAACAGGTATTTGACATGAGACAGTATTTTGACCTTCATGATGATAGCATTGAGAGTTATGCACCTTGACATTAATGACAATGGAAATGCTCCAACCTGTAACTTGACATCCATGACAACTTATTCAACTTAGACCAACAATCTCCCCCTTTTTCATTGATGACCACAGTCCCCCCCTATGTAAACAGAGAAGAGAACTATTCCTTTAACCACTGCTCTTCTCCTACTTTGACATCAATGGCAAAAAAAATTCCCTGGTATTCTGATGAATACGAACAACTCCCCCTGCCTGCATGGCTTCATATCTAGAAGAATTATTTTCCATAGCATAAATCCATCTCTGATTCTTCACACATATGTTAGTGTTCTTTAGAAGAACAACTCCTCCTGACTGAATGAGTCAATTTATTGAGGAAAAAGATCTTACACCAAGCCTGTGACAAAGATATTCAAATTGTGCCTTTGCTAGTGGTTTAGTAAATATATTAGCAATCTGTTCTTTGGAAGAAATATAGTTTACTTGAACAATTTTGTTAGCCACGTGGTCCCTTAAAAATGATATTTGATAGGAATATGCTTTGTTTTGGAATGTAGAACATGATTCTTTGAAACACTAATAACACTAGTATTATCATAGAGAATACGAATAGGTATATCATATTTTACCTCCAAAGTTTCAATTGCTTGTTTCATCCACAACACTTGAGCACAACAGGTAGCAGCAGATATGTATTCAGCTTTTGTGGTAGATAAAGAAATGGATCCTTGTTTCTTACTCATCCAAGCAACTAAAGAGTCTCCCAAGAAGAATGCATTACCACTTGTACTTTTTCTGTCATCCAAGCAATTTGCCCAGTTTGCACCTGAATAAGCTGTTAATTGCAGACTCTGATTCTTTGGATACCAAAACCATAGTCCATTGTGCCTTTCAAATACCTGAATATACGTTTGACAACTAACATATGACTATGTTTTGGAGCAGATTGATACCTTCCTACCATACCAATAGCTTGCATTATATCTGGTCTGGAAGCAATGAGGTACAATAAATTTCCTATCATTGAGCGGTATAATTTCTGATCAACTTCTGGTGACTGATCATCTTTGCTAAGCTTGCATCCCACCTCCATAGGTGTACTAATAGGCTTGGAATCTTGCATCTTGAACTTCTTCAACATTTCTTTAAGATACTTGCTTTGAAAAATGATTATGCCTTCGGATTGTTGACACACTTGCAGACCAAGAAAATAAGACAATTCTCCTATCATAGACATTTCAAACTCTAATTGCATTGCAGTAGCAAACCATTGAATGGATGAAGAATTGTTACTTCCAAATATTATATCATCAACATAAACCAAAACAACTAAAATATCTCCACCTTCTGATTTTATGTACAGATTGCTGTCAGCTACTCCTTTCTTGAAACCCTGTTGTTGTAGATATGTATCTAGACGATGGTACCAAGCACGTGGTGCTTGTCTTAATCCATATAATGCCTTCTTCAGTTTGCAGACATAATCAGAATCTTCTGACAATTGAAATCCCTCAAGATGCTCCATATATACTTCTTCTTCCAATTCTCCATTAAGAAAGGCAGATTTGACATCCATTTGGTACATTTTAAAATTCTTATGACATACATATGCAAGAAACATTCTGATAGCTTCTAATCTTACCACAAGAGCAAAGGTTTCATCAAAATCTATTCCTTCTACTTGAGCATAACCTTTACAGACCAATCTTGCTTTATTTCTCACAATCTGTCCTTGCTCATTTAACTTATTTTTAAACACCCATTTGGAGCCTATAACATTTTTATTTTTAGGTCTTGGAACAAGTTCCTAGGTATTGTTCTTTTCAATCTGATCAAGCTCTTCATTCATTGCTTCTATCTAGCTATCTTCTTCACTAGCTTCAACAAAACTTTTGGGTTCACTTATAGAAATGAAAGCAATCTATGACTGCTCTGTTGTTTGAACTCCTTTACTTTTATCACCAAAAATTTGACTCTCTGGATGATTCTTTTGAACAATTCTGGAAGGAGGTTTTTGTTCTTGTTCAGTTTGCTTACTAGAATTTTCTTGATCTTTCTCAGATTTTTCATCATCTTCCAATTCTCTAAATTGTGGTTCTTCAGTTTCATTAGTTTCTTCATCATTTATGTCAACACTCCTTATATGTCTACTTTGAAAATGAAGTTCTTCATCCACACAAATATCAATGCAATCCATCATCTTGTGCAACCTTTTATTAAAGCATATGCATCCTTTATTGTTTGATGCATAACCCAAAAAAATTCCTTCATCAGCCCTATCATCGAATTTACCCAGATTTTCATCATTATTTTTAATGTAGCATTTACTTCCAAACACTTTAAAATGTTTTTATTGAAGGTGGTCTTCCAAACCAATGTTCATAAGGAGTTTTATCACTTTTAGGTCTTAAATGTGCTTTGTTAAGAATATGAACTGTTGTATGAATAGCCTCCACCCAAAAAGTTTGAGACACATTCCTTTCTTTCATCATTGATCTCGAAATCTGCTGAACTGATCTGTTTTGTCTTTCTGCAACTCCATTCTGTTGAGGATTACCTGGAATAGTATATTCTCTTTTAATTCCATGTTCATCACATAATTTTTTAAAAGCTCCTGAACATAATTCTCCTCCTCTGTCAAATCTTACTGAATTTATCTTCCGCCTTGTTTGATTTTCAGTCAAGGCTTTGAAGACTTTGAACTTCTCAAATGCCTCTGAATTTTCTTTTAGAAAAGCTACCCGGGTTAGTCTTGAAAAATCATCAATGACTAACATAAAATACCATTATCCTCTAGTTCCCTCTTTTCTAGAAGGTCCACATAAATCCTTATGAACTAACTCAAGTGACTTGCTTGTAGATGGTTGGTTCTTTGTTTTGAATTGAGTACATGTCAGTTTTCCCATTTGACATGGTTTACACACAAAATTATGTGGCTTTTCTATTTTAGGAAAACCTTTAACTGCATTGTTCTTATTGAGTTTAATAAGATGGTCGAAATTCAAGAGTCCTAGTCTTCTGTGCCATAACCAACTTTCATCAAATTTGCTCAAATGACATCCTCTCTATCTTCTTTTAACACATAAACATTATTTTATGTTCTGATTCCCTTTGCAACAGTCTTTCCTGTACTTACCGACTTTATTTTTCAATCTTTGGCAGTAAATATTACTTCACAACCTCTATCACACATCTGACTGACACTCAGAAGATTTTGTTTCAATCCATCAACAAATAACACATCGTTTGCTTTGCCCTAACCATTGTTTAATCTAACTAATCCTTTTCCCTTGATTCTTCCTGGAGAATTATTTCCAAAAGTTATACTTCCAGACTTAGATTCACTTAGAGACATTAATTTATGTTTGTCACCAGTCATATGTTTTGAACATCCACTATCAATATACCATGAATCTTTCTGTTTTTGAGTAGAAAGAACCAAACCACACTTACTGTCATCTTTCTTCTTTCATATTTTGACATTTTCAAACATCTGAGGTTTTTGGGGTTCTGGTTTGTAAAACTTCAGTCTACAATCCAATGCTTTATGCCCAAGGTTATGGCACATATAACATTCCGGATCATTGTATAGAAGAACATATGGATTACTAGATCTGCCATTTATTTTCCTTTCCTTTGATAGATGACCTATTCTTGGATATGACATTTGATAGTTCTTTTGCAAATTGTTAAGATTAAAATTGCAATCTATAGCTTTATGACCAAATTCTGAACGACAGAAACAATATCCATAGAAGAAATTTTGGTACCTGGGAATTGAATGTCTTTGTGCAAATGAGTTTTAGAATCTTTGGTGTCTTTGTCCTAGATCAAGAATTGATTGATCTCTTTTAGCTTCATTTTTGAGAATAGTAGATCCCTCTTCATACTTCCTTGATCGCTGAATGTGATCATTTTGTTCCACCAATCTGTTTGCAAATTCATTCTTACTGATGTTAGTACTTTCTGTGACAAACTTGACAGGCTCTGTGTTTTCTGATTTGCTTTTGCTTGAACTTCCTTCATAACCTAGACCATTTTTCAGAAATGGTGATCTTTGACTGTCCAAAATATTATCCAACTTCTTGGTTGCTTGAGCATATGTCATATTTTGATGATACAGTGCTTGAGCTTTCTCCAATTATTTTCTGACAGACACCACTTCTGTTTCTAACTTCTCACACTCTTTTATTTTTTCACACAATTGTTGTTTGCGAATGTCCTCTATCTTCTTTGTTTCTTCTAATTCAATTTTTAATGAAATAAGGGTATAATTAGATCCATGTCCATCTTCTCACATTTACTCAACAATTCCTTTTGTTTTCTTTTCTTTTGTTTAAGTCTGTCTATTTCTTCCAAAGCGTTGATAAGCTCACCTTCCAAATCTACTTCAACTTCCTCTTCATTCATGACAAACTGGTCTTCTACTTCCATAAGCATGAATTCATTTGATTAATCATTATCTGAGAACTCTCTATCCCAATCTTCTGAGGAACTATCATTATTGTTTATACAAAGACTTTTCTTTATTTAATTTGATCTTTTTCCCGATTCTATGATTCATAGTCCTTTTTATATGGACACTTAGATGCAAAATGACCAACCTTTCCATAGTTAAAACATTTGAAGGGCAACTTACCTTGATATTTTCCTGTTCCTTTTTTTAGTCTTCTAGCAAATTTTGCCACAATTCCATCTGTATCAGAACCATATTCTTAATCCTTTCTTTCCTTTTCAGCCTTAAAAGATGCTTCCCTCATAGTATTTTTTTCTTTGACAATCCTCATTTCATAAGCTGTTAGAGTTCCAAGCAACTGATCAATTGTAAGACTCTTAAGAACATCTAATTCTTCTATAGCTGAAACTTTAGGGTTGAATCTGCCAGTAAGAGATCTTAAATTTTTCGAAACCAAGATAGCATCATCTATTTTTTCACCAAGACCCTTCATAAGATTGACAAGTTCTTCAACTCTTAGGAAATACCTTCTTATTGTTTCATCATCATTCATCTTCAACTGCTCAAATTGTAATCTGTGAATCTGAAGTTTAGCATTCTTCACTTTTTCATCACCTTCATAACAACTTATCAATTTGTCCCACATTTCTTTGGCTGATGTATAGTGCACAACCTTCACAAACTCAGATTCTACAAGTCCACTAAGAATTGCATTCATTGCCTTGCCATTAAAAGTAAATTCCAGTTTGTCATCCTTAGAGGCAAGAATGATTGGCTTCACATACCCAGTTTCAACATCCCAAACATCTGCACCTAAAGACATAAGATAAGTTCTCATCCTTATTTTCCAGAAAGAAAAAATTGTGCCATCAAACAGACGAGCTCTATTGGATAAACTTCATTCTTGACTACTCATGATTAAGCTTATGAATCTAACTTTCAGTGATTAACTGTTTGAATGAAGGAACCTAGCGCTGATACCAATTGTTGAACTTAATTAAGGAAACTGAGAGGGGGGGGGTGAATCAGTTTCCTTCAAAGCTTAATTTTCAATTTAAAAATATTGCAAGACATCTTTAAGTTCTGTTGACGCAATAACCCATTTATAAACAATAGATGAGCATACAACATATTCACAAGTAACATAAACAGAGACACATATATACGAGGAAACCCATAAAGGGAGAAAACCTCTTCTTCTTGGAATGTCAAGCAAGCTTCAAATAATGTACATTACAAACATTGAGAATCCACTCAATTTAGGCATCAATCTCTCAGGATACAACCTGAAGAGAGCACCAACTCTACAAGCATCAACTTGTTGTACATCAACCTGCTCCTGATCATTTTAATGCTTTTCATATCAAAGCCGGTTTGATTTCTTCTCTCTTTTATTGTTTCATAGCTCTGCATTCAACCTTCTTTCTCTTATCTGCTACACTTCATTAAACATATTCATCCCACTTTTCATGCTCCTTCTCCTCTAGTATTTTCATGAATGCTCTGTTCTCTTCTAATTTTTTGCTCACACCATTGATATCTCTGTATCTGCATACATATTCTCGAATCCTGAGACTCTGTTTCTAAGCTCTCTCAACGATTACCCACATTTGTAATACCTATTTTTACCTCTGCCTCTGTAGACACCTTCTCTATCAACTCCCACTCATTTCCAGTGTCTCTATATTCTCTACATTTGCGTCTAGAACAATCTCTTTTACTTCACCTACGACCCACTTCCCATTATATCAACTGCTCTACGCATTCTTAACACCCATCATGGATTCGTCTATTGGAATTACCTACATCCATTCGGTTGCCAATGGTTCAAGTTCTCATTCAAATGGCATAGTAGACAGAACTGATGAAATTACCAGGTTCAATCATAACCATTCGATCACTACAATCAATGGTTATCAAACGCTACCAAAAATTCCAGAACTATTAGTGTCTTCCTCCAAATATGTTCGAACTATGCCAAATTTAGAGACGAAGTTTAAGTGTTATAGAGCCAGATTTAAACTGACTGCAGGTCCGCCAAAATTGGGGTTCACCAAAGCTCCGCCAACCCCCGCGATCATCCTCAACCTCGGATTCCATTTCAATATATAAATACCATGGGTTCGCCAAAATGTTTTAACCCATGACCATGTGATAACTCCGCGATCGGACTCCAAATTGGGTACAACACAAAGTTTTAATAAAAACAAGGAATCCACAAAATGATAACCTCCAAGTCATATGATAGCAATCCACCAGATATAACAATAGAGAAAAAATATATTGCCACTTAAACATTTCTCCAATTGTATAGTAAAAGACCACCTCCAATTGTATAATAAAAGACCGCCAGATATAGTGGAGTACCAAATATAATTATAGGTACTCCACATATAGTTATAACCATGGAGTTTATGTGAACAGGTTTTGACATGAGAGAGTATTTTGACCTTCATGGTGATAGCAATGAGAGTTATGCAATGACAATGGAAATTATCCAACCTGTAACTTGACATCAATGACAACTTATTCAACTTAGACCAACATATGCGCTAGTAATTATCCAGCTGTCATGTTGGGCCAGTCGATAGTCAACTGTCGATTGAACGACATGTGATGACATCATGAAATTCAACATACACATGAGCTAACATTATCAATATCACGGGCAAGAGTGTCTTGCAACTGTGGGAGACGCAAAGTAGTATAAACGGCTTGATATGTTTCAACAATTCGAGCATTTTGAAGTGCAGGAATGGATTGTTGCTGAAGAAGTCATTATCTGCAATGTCTGTTAATTTTGAAGGTGACTGGAGCTGGAGCGTGTGTTGAAGATTCTGAGCAATGGTGGGAATTCTGGTGGATTGTGTAGACATGTCTATTAAATGTTGATTGCTTAGAAAGTTAGATATGCATAATGTTGGTAAACTTTCTCATGTATACAAAGCTTCTTAACCTTTCTCTTCTGGATCGTATACAAAGTCATCCCTGGCGATAACTTTGTTGAAAAACTATGTGCTTCGCAGAAATTGTGAAGCTTTGTGGCTGGTCCTGGCTATCATGCCATTGGGGTTTGTCATGATTTGCTATGTTTGCTTAGTTTTCTCTTCTCAGAGTTGGCCTTCTAAGTACCATTCTTTCAACATGCCGATACGAGTTGTTTTTGGTGAATTTCAAGGCCATCTTAATTATTACCTTTGCTGTATAAAATTGATGAATTATACGCTGCAAGAATAATCTCCTGTCGAAATATAACATCGAATTCTTTGTCTTGATGTTCGTTAATAACATGTTACTTGGTACTTTGAAATCCCCGTGATCTTCGAAATTGGATATGCATATCATCGAGTCTTTTAACCAATGAGCCTGCAGTGAGAGAAATCAGAGTAACCGGCTTCAAAGTTTCATAGGGGAGCACGAAAGTATTGTAAACTCTATATTGACATGTTCAACTTGTTCAAAACTGCTTGTTTTTGCGCTATCAACTGATTGGATCTCTAGGCAACATTTTTCCATCTTAAATTGATTTCTGTTGTCATTTCGTTTCAGAGTTATTGAATGTATGATGGATACAAAGTGTGAACTGGAGACAATTTGAGAAGAATCGGGTTATTCAACGTTCCCAGGGAATGAAATGGCGTGAATAGATGGCATGGTGGAGTCAGATGTCTCACTCCCCTGTCAAAGTTTAGGTCGCTTGCGTTTGGTAGAGTCAAACTGACATGTTATGAAGCACATTGATAACTTGGTTCGCCTTTCATGTCTGCGCATCTGATTTTACTTTGAAATGATTCATTTCGATAAGTGGGACTGAATTTTCTTAACTGTTATCAACATGTTCATTAAGCATAGGTGGAATGTCAGGATTTGTATCCAAGGGTGGTCACAAAACGCCGTGGGTATAATATTTGACTTCATTCTGGTAGTCCTCTATCCATTGCTGTAGGAAGGCACTGTTGATCCATTCGATGCTTCCACAACTTTATAACCAACCGACCATTTAGATTTTTCACGTTTGGTTTCTTTTTTGGGTAGGTCACGTCATTCTTATCTTTGTTTTGGGGTTGAGAAAAGATCTTGGTCAAACTTCGAATGGCTTAGCAATTTCTTCAACACCATCTTCCAATACCATGGTCTCCATTTGACAACCTTTGCATCTGTCGGTTTGACCCTATTATATTTACTGAATGTAACCCGTCTTCTTTCGAGTTGCATGTTGTCCTTTGCAGTTCTTAAGAAACTATGAACCCTAATTCCTTGGTTTCAACAGTAGTGCTTTTCATGACAAATCATGTCAAATCAGTGAGAAGTGAGATCTTTACTTTGTTTCCCAACGTGTACATGAACTTTGTGTTAGGGCATACTGGCATTGATATGTTGCAGCCATACGATGAAGATTTGTTGTGTGTTTGTGACACATTTACTTCGCCATTGTGCTAAAAAGGAACATTGTCATGGCCTTGGCGAGGAGGGCACCTTGGCCATCATCCCACATGTGGACAAACTTCGGTAGGCTTGAGCGGAGATGGGAGCACGTCGCAAAGTGACCTGATTTGGAATCCGCAAGGTTTGCTCGATGGAATCCGGTAATTGGGCGTGTGGTGAGACAACCACACCAGGTGACACCACACTCGAACACCTTGGTGGGAAAGAGGACTCGGTGACATAATGAAGGGATTTGACAAGAAAGGAATGTGGGCATGCATTAGGTAGAGTGGGATGGAAGCTCGTCGGGAGAATCCTAGGAGCATGACTCACGAGGAAGGTAAGTGGCATGCTCCACCCACAAGAGAGAACGTCCAAAGCAAGCAAGTGCATGGGAGTCGACAAGTAAGCATGCACTTGGTGCGTTGGGATAGGGAGGAGTCTCTGCTGACAAGCGTGAACACCAAGCAACACTCCAATGGAAATTCGACTCTAGATGAAGGGAGATTCGATCCAAGGGACGTGACCCTTGGTCACACCCATTCACATGTGAGAGCGGCTACATATTGGAGCATGCGTTGAGGCAAGAAGGCATTAATTAAGGAATTCAAACTGGGAGCAGTCAGGGCGAGTAGCAGCTAAGGCGCAATCAGGGGGAAGTTGCTCCTCAGCAGGAGGGTACATCTTGGGTAGAGGACAGTGCGAAGTGTTGTCGAGACTGGTGTGGAAGTTTGGGAAGAGGGTGAACAAGTGTCGTAGGTGGAAGACATGCGAGTGTTACAGGGTGAAACCCCAGATATAGAAATGGTGCTATTTCTTGGGGTTTCTTGAGCAGTTGCCGACTTGGCACTCTCACGGGAAGTAGCCCATGGGCGCTTCCGATTTCGTTGTACTTGTACTCTTTCACATTCTCATGTATATTGGATATTCGACACATCCCATTGAGGCATTGCTCGACACACTCGTATTGTTCATGTCTCTTGTATTCTTGATGCAAAGTGTAACTGTTGTAATTGAACCTAAGAATGGCTAAGTTAAACATGAACAAGTGTTAAGTGTGTAAATTCGAGAGACTTAGTTTTTCGAGCTCCCAGATCGAGATGGCCTCACCATCGGGAAAGGACCTTGGGCTTTGGGAACTCAGGTTGGATTTTTAGACTCATGACAGGTGGTATTAGAGGGTGTGTGCTGAGTGATTTGATTGGCAAGGAGTGCGCTTGAAACATAGAAGCTTCGACAGGAGGTGCATCCGACACGAAACAGTTCGACAGGAGGTGCCAAGAATTCATTGACTAGCATGCAGTCAATGAATTTTCACGTCAGATGACTTGGTGAGCTTTGTTGGGGTTTATTGGACACTTCGTTGATGCACGACAGTCGAACTCGGCAGAAGTTGCAACATGAAGTGCAAAGAGAGAAAAATTCATGGGAAGTCAAGATGGAAGCCGCAACAAGAAGATTAGACCGATGTGACTATGAGTTTCGTCAATTGGTCCAGACACATGAGACAAAGATTAAACAACATGGCTTTCTAAGTAGATCTCGGGTTAAACGGTTAAAGGCATTGGAAGACCAAGTGGAGGATTGGGAGATGCCCATATTGGGGTCGCAGAGTGTAATGAATGACGTCCAACAGAATATGAATGTGCAGTCGAGACCGTTTGTGAAGAGAGGTAATAAAACAAATTGTTTTCTTTGTGATTGAAACCACTTCACGATTACTTGTCCGATGAAGGAAGAGTTGGAAGCATGATTGGAAGAAGTCTGAGGGAGACCAACCGAGATGAAGCTGGTAGCTGTGGGAGAAGCCCAAGTGTAGTGACCTTCGGGAAAAGTGTTGGAAGCAACTGAATACTTGACAACAGGAATGGGAAAGTTGACGGAAGGTCATGATAGTTCACAAGATAGATACCGGTAGGGGATTTTTTTGTGAACGTGACGATCAATGGGTTGAAGGTTGTTGCATTGGTGGACATTAATGCCACCCACAGTTTCATTAGTAATAGGAATGTGACGACACTTCATAGTAAGTCTGAGGGCAGGGAGTCCACGTTCAAAGTAGTGAACTCAACGACAAAGTTGGCTGCAGGTGTGGTTCATGTAGCACCGTTGGAGGTTGGAGACTGGTATGATAGATTGGACTTGGTGGTGGCTTTGGTAGATGACTATTTGATTATATTGGGGAAAGAATTCCTGAAGTTGTCTAAGGAAGTACCTGTTGCTTACAGCAATAGTTTGGTGTTCTTGGGTGAAACCGAGACTTGGAGTTTGTCGATGACGATAAGAAGTAAGTTGGGGCGCATGCCTAGGATGTCATCCATGCAGCTGGTTGAGATAGTAGAGGTTCCTGTAGAAAAGCCTTACGACGTTGCACGACAACCACAAGTAGAGGGTTTGTGTAGAGAGACCTTTGGTGTAGTAGAGTGTTGATTCCTTGGCACTTAGGTTGGCAGTGTTGGAGCTTCAAGCACATTTGGTTGCGAAGAAGACAAAACGGTTGTGCCTTTCGATTGACCATACGTAGCGTGTTAGAGACAAGGTAAAGCTTGCATCAACAATGGCATCAGAGGTTGTGGAAGAGAGCACTCTCGACAGAACAACATGCAAACCAAGTGATAGTAGTGAAGAAGAAGCAACCTAGGAAGTGAGCTCGCTTGGGAAAGGTGGTGACCAAAGTCTTGAGGCAAGGTATTACGATGAGGCGTTTTCTTGACGGTGCGAACGGTGGGTAGAAGAATTGGTGGTATATGTGAAGGAAACTGAGGTGATTGAGGTGCCTTCGAGGACTGTGATGGTGGGTTGAAACGAGGGTGGAAGTGAAGGCTTCCCGGAGCATAATCCTGTAGACATCGTGGAATTTTTCACGTTGGCCATCAAGATACTCGAGTCCCAATTGACACCCGATTGACCAAGGGAAGTAGGTTGTAGTTTGGTTGAGATGAAGGTGGTTCTAGAGTTCTTGGAGAAGAAGCCTTATCTGTATCACACCGAGTCAGGTGAAGGGAATAAGGAGGAGGTGGAGACCGCATTGGGCACCATTTGATAGTACGACGATTGACAGTTTGAGAGAATCGTTATGGAGAGATTGCAACACCTTAAGGTGGATGTTGACATGACTTGGACACCCTTTGAGGGGATGAGAAAGTCGGCAAAGCACCAAGCTAAGAGGAGGTAACAACATGCCGAGGTGGATGAGATACCGTTGGTGATGATGAAGGTTCATGACTCTTATTCAAACACAATAGTGTGAGGTGTGAGCCACCTTGAAAACCATGCGACAGACTTATGTGATTGGCTTTCAGGATTCATGAATTCGAGCTAACAACAACCCAACTAAAAGAGATGGGTTGTATTCCTTTAGGAGCATAAGTTTCCTTGAAGTACTTGAGCAACGACCACAAGTCGGATGGGTCGACTATCAACAGATTTGGAGGTGGTGGACTTGGGCACCACTTACCATTTTTCCCAGGATGAGAGTGAGAATATCGGCTCACTGACTTTGGCACAGGTAGTGAGGCTGTAGGTGCCTTAGAAAATTCAGCCAAGGAGATACGGAAGTCATGTGATGGGACCATTAAGTGGTGCCCTGGATATGAGTTGAACCGTGGAAGGCAATTCGACAGCAATAAGGAAAATATGACAAATTTTCCTTAGTTTGGTAGGGTAGCACGAGATAACCGAAGTGCGGATGGAAAATGAAGTTTTGGATTGAGGAAGTTAGTTCTAATGGGGTTGATCACGACGATTGGATTAACTACCAAACTAGTTCAACACATGGGGAAGCTTAGCGAATGGAGACACGAAGGTTTGTTGGATGAATTGGTTGCAACAACAGGTGGCAGCAGCAAAATGGGCAGACAATTTTCGAGAGAAAGGAAGGTTGGAGACGTTTCCGTAGACGACAACAACTTAGAGTTGGAGAGGATGCCACAACCTTGACGAGGAGGGCACCTTTTTCATCACCCCACCCGTGGACAAACTTCGATAGGCTTGAGCGAAGATGGGAGCACATGGCAAAGTGACCCGATTTGGAAGCCCTAAGGTTTTCCTGATGACATCCGGGAGTTGGGCTTGTGGTGAGACACTCACACCGAGCGACACCACACCCAGACTCCTTTGTTGGAAAGAGGACCTGATGAAATAATGAAGGGATTCGACAAGCAATGACTGTGGGTGTGAATTTGGTAGATTGGGATGCAAGCTAGTTGGGAGAATCTTGGGAGCATGACTCACGAGGAAGGAAGGTGTCACACTTGACCTGCAAGAGAGAATGTCCAAAGATCTGAGTACTCTGTCTATAGACGAGTTGACCGGATCTTTACTTTCCTTCGAATCCAGACTCAACAGGAATGAAGAATCCTCTCAAGAGAATGCTTTCAAAGCACATGTTTCATTCTCAAGAGGCAGAGGCAGAGGAGGATCAAGAGGATGAGGCAGAAGTGGCCGAAGTAATGGCAATGGAGATCAAGATCGCCATCATAACCATGAAGGCAGAAACTGCGACAAAAAAAGGCCAGATAAATCTAATATTCAGTGTCTTCGATGGATCAGACTGTGAAATTTATGACCCAAATCGACATTTGATCATCAAAATACAAGTGACTAGGAACAGGATGTATCCACTAGTCATGAATTGCAGCAGCAAGGTAACCTCTTTTGCTCAAAAAACCACTTGCATGGATAATTATTGGTTATGGCATTTTAGATATGGACATCTTCACTTTGGTGGTCTCAAGTTTTTGCAACAGAAAGAGATGGTAAAGGGATTGCCCCCTATGAAGGAGCTAGAAAGCAGTTGTGAGTGTTGCATCATTGCAAAGCAGCACAGGGATAGCTTTCCTAAAGGTATGTCTCGAAGGGCACATGCACCTTTAGAATTTATTCATATTGATCTAGTTGGACCAATGCAAACTCAATTGATTGGTGGAAGCTATTATTTCCTTACATTTATTGATGATTTCAGTAGAAAAACATGGGTGTATTTCCTTTGTCAGAAGTCTAAAACTTTTGGCAAGTTCAAGGAATTTAGGGCTTTGGTTGAAAAACAGAGTGGTTATCAACTCAAAGTATTGAGATCTGATGGAGGGAGAGAGTGTGAATTAAAGGAATTTCATTATTACTGCAAGCATCATGGAATCAAGAGGCAATTCACTACAAGATATACTCCTCAGCAGAATGGTATTGCAGAATGCAAGAACATAACCATCATGAATATGGCAAGGAGCATGTTGAAAGGAAGAAATGTGTCCCATGAATTTTGGGGAGACGCGGTGGCTTGTGCTGTTCATGTGATGAACAGATCTCCCACCAAAATTGTGAAGAACAGAGTACCAGAGAAAGCATGGTCAGGTATGACTTATAATGTTTCTCATTTCAGAGTATTTGGTTGTGTTGCTTATGCTCATGTTCCTAAACAGCTAAGAAAAAAGCTAGACGACAGGAGTGAGAAATGTATATTTCTTGGATACGGTGAACAAACTAAAGCCTACAAGCTATATAACCCTATTACCAAAAAGGTTATCCTCAGTAGAGATGTTTTGTTCAAGGAGGAAGAGTCATGGAATGGAACCATAGACAAGGGTGTGGGAGCTGCAATACCCCACCCAGAAGATGGAGAAGATGAGGAGCTAATTGGACAACAAGATCGAATAGCATCATCACCAGTAGCAAATACTCCAGAAAGAACACCTAGAAACTCAGTTCGAGGTGAAGCATCAAGTCCGCAATCATGTAATCTCAATCTTTTGCTTCTTCAATTGCTTCTTTTTGATCCAAATCTCAAAAAGACCCAACAATGGACGAAAAAGGCAATAGGTTGTGTCTAGGGGTTATGTAACTGGAATATGCAGCACACAGAACACAATCAATCAGACCAAAACCCCCTCAAAATGAAGGAAATCACTGTCAAAAATCAGTTGGGGAGGTTGTCGCACCCTACTTCACTAGATAGAGCAACAGAGGGGGTCCGTCGCAGGTAGTACACAGGTAAAGTGCAACACTATCATAGTTTGGCTTCAAGAAAAGTGGGATGGCCAGACAGTGGCGCAAGGAAGACTCAACCTAGGTGCGGCAGTCAATTTTGAGTAGTAAAAGTGTGAGATCCCTCAAGTTAAAAGTGTAGGAGGCTTAATGATGACCCCAAGGAGAATGAAGGACACATAAGAAACTCTTTAATGATATATATCTGATGGGAGGAAGGCTTAAAAAGGATATAAATGGCTCAGACAAAAGAGATGAAATCAAACATACATGAAATTAATTCTACTGTTCTAATCCCCAGTACGGTCACCAGATTTGTTTGATGGACAATCTACTAAGAGCAGACTCGAGGCCTGATCTCCCTAGCTCAATGTGAGTCTAGAACAAATAGAGATAGAACATAAATAACTCTCCTAGATCTAATTAGAGATCAAGGAACTAGATGCTCTTACCCTTCAGATCGTTGATCCTTTCTCCTTGAATGCTGCTCCAAGCTTGATGGTTTTCAGATTTGAGCTGCAAAACCTGTCAAGACAACACAACAAAACAAGTAGTAAAATGCACCTACACAATAATAGATCTAAGTAAGCAAGCTACACAATATATTATAAATGCAATGAGATTCGTGGAAAGCACTTATATTACAATATTAAAAGGGAAATACATAGGATGAAGAGATTACAACCAACGACTTAACATAGCAATCCTTCTCCGATCAAGCCAATGCCGAATCCTCCAAAGGGATGATAGATCTCTCAAGGATGGGTAGAGATCTCTCCTAAGCTAATTTCACCAGCAATTAGATACTATAGACTTCCTCCCCTTGGAATGGGAGTGAGCTTCACTTATATAGGACTAAGTGGATAGGGTAGGTTGAGATATGGTAGGAGAGAGATACGGGATCCTTCCAAGAGGTTAGGAACCGAATGCCAGCTTCCCCAAAGGATAGGGATAGGGATACATATCATCTAGCTTCGAGAATGGGCTTGAAGAAGCTATTTTAGTCCATTAACTAACATTGTTGTAGTCTGTAAGAGGACAAGCTGCGACGTTGCAGGTTGCATGAGGACAACCTGCGACGACCTCTCAAAACCTAGTATAAAAGGGTCTGTATCTCTTCCAAGTTAATGACTTAGTCAATGAATATTTAGGGATGTTTACACTGAGTCCCTTGATGGTAAGATTTAGCTGTAATAGTTGGTAGGTGGTTTGTTGAGTCAGCATCACAGATGCTGCGCAAGGACAAGGATACCACGAAAGGAGGAAAGCAGCGTGCATGGCGATAGTAATTTTTGTAGTTTTGGGTCATTTGGACCACGTGATGTGTATTTTGGGTCATTTGGACCGTATTATGTGGGTTTTGGGTCATATTTTTGTAGAGTTTGTTAAGAAGTAGTTAGGTGGTTGCCTAAGTGGACCGTAGATGTAAAGGCGCAAGCCTATAAATAGATGTAGGATTGTAAGTGTTGGGAGATCTAAGAATCTGGAGATAGCTAAAGACTGAGAGTTGATCACTGAATATCTTGTTGTATCAATGCGGAGATGAATATGATGTGACAGAGTTTTTGAGCAGAATCCTTGTGTCTGTTTCATTTCTCTGTGGTAAATGCATTATGCGATATGAATCTGTGAATGATGCGATGTTTCCTTGCTGCAATTAATGCTTTATTGTTATATCTGTTGCACATTTATGGTTCTGTCAATGATAAGATTTGCTGAATGATGTTGCGATTATGCTTAATGCCTGAGTTGAATGCTTAGATCTATTTTTGAATGTTGCAATAAGTTGATTAGTTAATGCACAACATCCTCCTTCATTCTGCGAAAACAAGGTTCCATCAACTCCCCCTTGAACATCTAGGGTGAGACCTCATTTTCTCCGCAGGTGTTGCTGGATAGGGTAAAACCTGTCTGGGTTGATGCTCAGGGAGATCACTGTGGTTTGGGTGTCGACAGCGTGAGGAACCCCTGTCAACTGGGTTTGTGTCAATAAATGGTTTTGTTTCCAAGATTGTAGCGCGAAGTGAAAGGAGGATATGTTGTGGCATCCAACGAGACCGGAGATCCAAGATTGGTTCGACCTAAAGTTGTGAGAGTTTGCTGAAAAAGAAAATCAGAACCCTGGGTTGTCGATAGATTGGTGGTTGGCGAAGTACATCCTTGACGGTCCACATGAATATTTTTTCTGCGAGTTCCCAATCATCCTGTATGAGTGGTTAGCATAATTGACCTATCAGAAGAGGAACTTCCAAGGTGTTGAGCCGACAAATTGGACCCCAGAACTGATCTAGGAACTCCAGGAAGTCGACAACAAAGCATCGCGGGCTGTTGAGGTTTGGGTCGACAGTATACTGGAAGGCTACATCACTGATTTTGCGGTTGATACAATAAAGTCTTACAGTGAAGCGGAAAGGGAATTCTTCAACGGAACATGAGGTAGGTTCCTCTTGTCGCTACAGTTGTCCATTAAAATGCTCATTTGCGAAAAGGGCATACTGAATATGCACCTAGACCAGTAAGAACCCTGGTGGGAGGAGGCTGTGGATACTGCGACAATAGGGGTTGGTACATGGAATGATAAGGGGTAGATGGGTGCAGGTTATGACGAGACTGTGAAGGAAGCCGAGGAAGAGAGTGGTATTACAAGGGGAGGAGCAAGGTTTCGACATGAAAAGAGGTAGAGGACAGGATAAGGTCCTACTGCGATCGAAACGCGAAGCCACGAAGGAAGACCACACAGGACGAAGCGACCTCACAGTGCTGACAAGGACAACTAGGCTACACCTAGGATAGAGGCAGGACCAAACCCCAGCAGTAATGTACCCACACCTCCTCTCACTCTCTCTCAACCAGTAAGAAATACAACTTTGACACCACCGTGTTCATCAAGTCAACAGAACTTGATTGCTAGTAGCTCAACGACTGTAGGAAGGAAGTCCAGGATGGCGGGCGAAGATGCAAAGTTACCGTTGTTCCACGGAAATGTAACATATAATCCCGAGCAATAATGGTTCTTATGTGAAGCAGTATGGACTGTGAAGCAAATTACTGATGATAATGCCAAGAAAGGACAATTGGAGACAACTCTTCGGGGTCATGCATTAGACTGGTTCATGAAATTGTGTAGGTTCCAGTAGGTGCTCCAGAAAGGATGCTGGATGAAGTTTGAGCAGGATTGATTGCAGAATTTAGAAAACCCGAGTCTGAAGCGCATTATATTACAGAACTAAAAGAGATTAAGCAGTATCCCAATGAAACTGTGTGGGATTTTGACCAGCGGTTCAAAACAGTGATGGCAAGGGTCAGCTTCGACATGAGCAATGTCCAGCACAAAGAATGGTTCATCGCAACATTGTTCCCTCACATTCGACTATCGCTGATGCAACAGAACATTACAACACCGAGTGAAGCCCTAGAAATTGCGATGTGGTTAGAAGCTTCGCCGATTGGTGAGAACACAGCTGGTATGTCGCAGATTCAGACACAGTTGGAAAAATTGACAATACAGTTGCAAGACCTTAATAAGGGTAAAGAACATAGTGAAGATGTGTGGTGTACGCGATGTCGCGGAGAGGGGCATACTAAGGATAATTTCCCAGACTTCCACAATTATCTGGTATCAAGAGCACCGAATCCATTGAGCAGCGGCGATATGCCGTGGTATCGCATCAGTCAGGTATATGGGCATGAACATGAGGAGTGTCAATACATGCAGAAGATGGTCACAAAACCGATGAATATGTATTGTACATTTTGCAAGTTCGTGGGAAATGAAGACAAGGACTGCCGAGTGTATGGGTTAGTTCATGAACGAACGTACGTTGCATTCTATGTGAAGGATGACCAACGGGCCGTACAACAACTGCAACCGCAGCCACAGGTAGCCCAGCCGCTACCTCAACTGTAGGTGCAGTTTGTACCGCAGCCGCAACCACAACAACAGTTTATTCCACAATATGCTCCGATGCAGATGGTTCCATAGCAACCACAGTACGTGTAGCCAGGGCAGTGTGTGCAACTGCAACCGAATCCCATGCAATAACAGTTCAATCAACCGCAATATTAGCAGCAAGGGGGATTCCGTGGAGGATTCCTGGGTGGAAATGGTGGAGGATTTGGTCATGGAGGAGAATGAGGAGGTCGTAAACCTATCCAGTGTTATAATTGCGGAGTGTTGGGACACTACCAAAGAGATTGCCCACAATTGCAAACATAGTGTATGTTTTTTTTTGTTACTGATCACACTGTTGAAAACTGTCCGCAGTTGATTGCACAATGGCAAGCGGGAAATGTTCAGCAGTTGCAGAACCAGGATCAAGTGCAGCAACTAGTGCAGAATCAAAACCTGTCACAGAACCAAAACTGGCGTCTAAATCAGAATGCCAACCAGAATGTGAACCAACCTGGGAATCCATCATTGAACCAGACTTAGGGTGCAACTATCATGACAATTTCTGCAGAGCCGAGGACACAAGATGTTGCTGTTGCAGTTATCACGCATGGAGGTGCGACGACGGGAGAAGATGGTCCACATCCACTCATCCAATTAGCGGGGCAGAAGAAGGTGTAGTTTGACATTGATTCCGAGCATGATGCATTCTTTCAAGCACATAGTGCGATGGAAAAAGATCGCGGTAAGGCAATTATTTGTGACATGCCCCCTATTTTTTATTCCACTTCTGAGGCAGATCCATTGTGGCAGTTTGGTACTTTACATAATTTTTTTGAGAGTTGTTTATCGCTGACAAGGGATCCCGATGCTCTTGCCGAGATCGAGGGGCTGTTGCATCGACCAACCAGGGGATAGAGAGAGTCCACGGTAAACTCCTTACAGAGGTGGAAGACAGGTAAGGAGATGGGCATGAATATCCAGATTGGGGACTATGAGGTTGATTCAGTCATTTTGGATCTTGGTTCGGATGTCAACATCCTAACCAAGCAGGCCTAGTAGAAAATGGGATTCCAACTCTGAGCTGGTCTCCCATACAACTCCGACTGGCTAATCAAGCCAAGGTGACACCGATTGGGAGATTTTCACGCCTTGTTGTAGACATTGAGGGGATGAAGACATATGCCGATTTCGATGTCATCGAAGTTGTGGAAGGGGGAAGCTCCTATCCCGCGTTGCTGGGGATTAGATGGGCTGATGATAGTGCAGCAGTAATTAAATTTAAGAAGCGGATGATGAATTTTGAAAACCGCGACCTTTGAGTCATAGCTCCGTTGGATCCGTCTGAAGGACGTAGGTATATTGAATTGGTAAAGGATGAAGTTCCTAGCGGATGGGACCATGCATACAATATTTCATAAGATTATATTCATCCGACTACCGACGGTGAGCTTGGGTGGCACAGCTCCAGCTCTGCGTCTTCCGAATCTGATGACACTTTAGAGAATTGGTAGAATCGCTTGCATGAGGTGTCACTCCGCAAGTGTGGGTTGATCATGTAGTCATTATTCCGTGTTGCGATTGAAACTGTTGCACTGCCAGTATATGAAGGGCTTCCCGGATTGTCTGAATTTCTCATGGCATTCGAGGAAAAGGTCTTAGAACCAAAACGATTCCTAACATTGGAGGAAGCGCTGAAGGCTACTCCAGCATGGTGGTGGGCGACACATAAGAAGTCAATTGCTGGTTGGTCACAGTGCCGGAGATTGATGACGGTTCGCTTTGGCGACACAAAAATATATCACACCGGAAGGTATGATGGGAATACTGACCTTGGCAGTCATTTGATGGAATGTCAGAATTTGTGGCCTTCGCGATCAAGGGATGAATGGGTCCATGCTTTTATCCATACCTTGGATGAAATACTGCACTCCTAGTATACTACAACTGAATTGCAAGGGGAGATTACCACTTGGTTAGAGTCGACAGTTTGTTTTAATCATACTTTCAGCTTTGCGGATGCCAACCCGGATGTCCATAATGCTTTGCAGCTCATCCGCGACGTTGTTCTAGTGGCATATCCCGCGGATCCGCATACACACTGCAAGATGCAGTTGATGATGGAATGTTATAATATCACTGGTGGTCCAGAGGGTGGTGATGATCCGTGGAATGTCAATATTCTGGAATCAGAAGGCAGTCGTGATGTTGTAGCTCCTGATGCACCGACAGATCTGATTAGTCAGTCGCTGAAGCTCAAAAAAGTCAACATTGGGACGGAGGAGAACCCAAAGTTTGCGAATGTTGGGGCCTATTGGGATGATGAGATGATGGCGAAGGTCACAGACCTATTGCATGAGTTCCAAGACTTGTTCCCTATGAATTTTTCTGAGATGAAGGGAATCTTGGGGGATTTGGGGGAGATGAAGATCCCGTTGAAACCATATGCAAAACCCATAAGGCAACGACCGTACCAACCGAATCCACTCCATAAGGAAAGGGTCAAAGTAGAACTTGATCGCATGTTGGATGCTAGCATTATTGAACTGGTTGAGGAATCAGACTAGATTAGTCCTATGGTGGTGCAGGACAAGAATACATGTGAAGTGTGCATTTGTGTCGACTTGCGGAAGCTAAATGACGCATGTCTGCATGACCCATTTCTGACCCCGTTCACTGATGAGGTGCTGGAGGGTGTGGGCGGCCAAGAGATGTATTCTTTCATGGATGGGTTCTCTGGCTATCATCAGATTAGAATCGCGAAAGAAGACCGCCACAAGACAACCTTTGTGACAAAATGGGGTTGTTTTCAGTACATGGTGATGCCGTTTGGGATGAAGAATGTACCTGCGATATTCTCTCGGGTCGTTGTTGCTACTTTCAGGGATTTCATCCAGAATTTTTTGCAGGGGTACATGGATGACTGGACAGTCTATGGATTGATCATCGATCATCTGGAAAATCTGCGATTGATGTTGGAGCGCTGTCGACAACATCAGATATCGCTGAACTTGAAGAAGTGCATCTTCTGTGCACCATTTGGGATATTACTGGGTCACATTGTTTGCAAGCAGGGATTGTTGGCCGACCTAATAAAGATTGTGCTCATTCTGAGTTTAACACCGCCTACCAATGTAAAGCAGTTGAGAGCGATGTTGGGACACACTGGGTATTATCGCAAGTTCTGTTAGGAACCCATGTCTTTACTTTGTTAATAGGATGTTGTTGGATGCATATGCTTTGTAAGTCGTCCCGTAGTAATTGTTGATGGTATACGCACTACAAAAGTTTAGGCATTACCTGTTGGGAGGTCACTTTAAGATGTTCACAGACCATTCTGCATTAAAATATCTGGTCAATAAGCCTGTGTTGGGGGGGAAGATATGTCGTTAGTTACTTCTCTTCGAGGAGTTTGATTTTGAAGTGAGTATGAAGCCAGGATGCTTGAATGCAGGGCCAGATCATCTGTCGTGGATTGAGATAGGAGAGGAACCAACCAACATTGAATATGGATTTCCAGATGCGCATCTATTCAGGGTTGAAGTAGCTGATGACTATTATAAAGAAATCATTCAGTTTTTGGCGATAGGAACCGCACCGGAGGGGTTCACCACCAATCAAAAGAAGTAGCTGGTGGTCAAGGCTGCAGATTTCCAGTTGATTGTAGGACAGATGTACAAACTGGGATCAGATGTGATCTTGAGGTGCTGCGTTCTGCCGCATGAACAAGGGAAGATCTTGTCGGCAACACATGCATGAGTAGCTGGTGGTCACTATGGCGGTCGTGCAACTACCAGAAAGGTGCTTCGCGCGGGGATTTGGTGGCCCACGCTTCACAATGATGCGAAAGATTATGCACAGACCTGGGACGTCTGTCAACGAACTGGGAAACCCTCTAGGAGGGACAAGATGCCACTAATACCTCAAGTGACACTGCACCCATTTGATAAATGGGAAGTGGATTTCATGGGTCCTATCAACCCACTTGGGAAGCGCACTGGTGCACGATGCATAATCATAGCAACAGATTATTTGACAAGATGTGCAATGGCGGCACCAGTCGTAGATTGCACCGTTGCAACAACAACGCGTTTTTTTTTCGACAACATTGTCACTCGGTTTGGTTGCCCGAAGGTATTGATGAGTGATCAGGGCAGTCATTTCATCAATCGCATCGTCAGCGCATTAACAACGGAGCTGCAGATACAGCATAAGAAGAGTACGCCATATCATCCGCAGGCCAATGGCATGGTGGAAGCTTTCAACAAGGTATTGGAGAATGCGCTGACAAAGGTTTGTAATGCGAACCGCGATGACTTGGATTTAAAGATTCCAGCAATTTTGTGGGCATACCGCACCACTTGTAAAAGGTTGACGGGACAGACATCATTTAAATTGGTGTATGGATAGAAAGCGATTATGCCTATGGAGTACATTGTTCTGAGTCTGCGCATTGCGGCAGTGACAGGCATGTATGATGAAGCGGCATTAGGAGAACGTCTAGTGCAACTAGTGCAACTTGAGGAAGACCGCTTTATCGCAGGTTTTCACCAGAGCATGGAGAAGGATCGAAAAAAGGCTTGGCATGATCACCATATCAAGAACACACAGTTTCAGCGAGGTGACTTGGTGCTATTGTATGACAACAAGTTTATGAAGCATCCAGGGAAGTTACAGATGCATTGGCTTGGTCCATATCGCATCCGTTGCATAACTTCAGGAGGTGTAGTACAGTTGCAGCAGTTAGATGGAGCGATGCTCCCGAAGATGGTGAATGGTAGCAGGTTGAATCCCTATAGGACGGGCTCGGAGTAGCGTGATACCTAAATAACATTGAGGGTAAAAAAAACAAAAAAAGAGTGTAGGATTCTAGGTGGCAGGATGGCGCACCAATAGGACAGAATGCGCAAGTAGAAGTGACTATATCGCAATTTTGGGAGCTGGTTCACTATAGTTGCACGATCGTGACCCCGTCAAATCCGCAATTATTACGAATCATTAGCAGATGTGACTTTTTCATATGATAGGTCTTTTTGGTAGGTATGATCATTAGCTCGCCCAGATTGGCGCCCGAGTCAGGCATGTTTGGCACATGGAACACACCATGGTAGCATGGCTGGTGGTAATCGGGGTGATGGTTCGCATGTTTGGACACGACTGGAAGCTGGTGAAAGTATGGTCGCCACTCCGCACATCAGAAGTCCGGTCTAAACACGCAGGAAACGACGGACTGGTATGATGGCAGGATCAACGCCTTATGTGAACGATTTTTCAAGGAAGATGTCCGGGACGAGGGCAATGCATAAATACAGGTACCAGGGGCTAGTTGAGCAAAGAGGTATCTACCAGACAAGAGAAATTCATGCTGCGAGAGGGTGAGGAATCTAAGCTAAGTTAGGAATTCCAAGGAAGCTATGGAAATGGTCCATTTCATTTCATGTGGTAGCACACCAAGTGCGCTGAGGGCTCGAACGACGAGTGTGCATGAGCACTTGGAGTGGGAAGCGGCGTGGACACTTGGGTGTCACAGAGGCTAAGTCTCATCTGAGATGTCTAGGCATGTGGTGGTAGTTCGAAGCTTTGTGGTCCCCGCAACCACTCGAATGATAGGGGTAGAATCCCCCTAGTCTCGGTAGTACGTGATCCCAAGTGCGAAACAGATGTGCCGGAGCAGTTGGCCTGTGTTGACGCAGCGTCTATCGACAGGGGTTCACTCCTCACTCTCGCCAACAAACTATCAACCCAAACTCCCTTATACACCAGCCTGGAAAGGTGTATCCCTTCCCAGCAACACTTGCAGAGTAAGTGCAGTCTCACCTGAGGTGGATAAGAGGGCTACTGGAACCAAGTTTCCGCAGTTGTGTAGAGAATATGCACACATTACCTTCGCACTAACCAGAGATTGTAACATTCATAACATACCATTACCTTATCATTCTCATTCTAATTCATTCACAGTTTCTAACAAACAGTCAAAACAACATACTCGACATATTCATTCAGACTACAACATATCTGCATTGATCAACAGAAAACATTCACATAACCTATTATTCATCATCGCATCATTGCATAAAGACAGAAATTATATCATAACCGAACATCTCCATTCATTCACCAAACCTGCGGAATTAACCTCACAGGAACTGTCAATACATCATGTTGCAGATACAAAACAAAACCCCAAAGATAGGATCAATTTCCAAAATTCCGATGCCCTTAGGATTACAATCCTACTATATATATATGCTTTTACCTTATTACAAAATGGTCCACATGACCGACTCAACTAATCTAACAATTCTTGCACTCCGTGAATACCGCGAATGATCCTTCTTTCGCGGAATGACCCTTTCGCGCCCGTCTGCTTCCGCACTTCCTGCAGATCTATCCCGTGCCAATAGGCCCCCAACAAAAACTTGTGGCTCATCCCAAGCCACCTCATCCAGCCACCGCTGGTTTGTACCCATCCTTCGCTGTGCTCTGTTTTTGAAACTGTTCTTGCTGTTGTGTACTTCTCATCTCCGTCCGTTGATCTTTGGTTCGCTGTCATGTACTTCTTGCACTCATCCTCCAGTTTCTGGAAACCTTTATCATCTACCTCTTCGGAGTCTGTTGGTTCACTCTACGTTCGTTCCATACTGAGAGGAAAGCCATTGATGCCGCCAAGGTGGGAAACAGGCCAGCTGCTCTGGCACATCTGTTTCGCACCTTGGATTGCTTCCTACTGGGGCTAGGGGGCCGCCACCCTTGTCCGTCTGGTGGTCACCAGGAACACGAAGCTTCGAAATACTACCACATACCTAGACATCTCAGATGAAACTTCGCCTCTGTGACACCTGAGTGCACACGCCTCTTCCTGCTCAAGACGCTCATGCACACTCGTCGTTTGGGCCCGCAATGCACCTGGTGTGCTACCGCATGAAATGAAATGGATCATTTCCACAACCTCCTTGGAATTCCTAACTCTTCCTGATCAAGACGCTGATGCACACTCGTCGTTTGGCCCCGCAATGCACCTGGTGTGCTACCGCACGAAATGAAATGGATAATTTCCACAGCCTCCTTGGAATTCCTAACTTATCCAATTACCTGACCTACTTGCAGAATATTGTTGGTTGTGGAACCAGATCTTCTAGTCTCATAGATGATATTGTCTTAGCCGTGCAACCCGGAGGAATGTACACCCATTCTGCATTTTTAGGGGTTTGGGGCTGTTTTTGCCAGTTGTTTTGCGGGCCCATGGTTTTGGGTATCCTGTGGTGTTTTTCCCATTGTATTTTTCCTATAAAAGAAAGACATTGTAATACGGCTAGGGTTGATGTATTAGGTTTTATGCATTGTAAAGATCTCTAAGATCAGGAGAGAGACTATGAGACAGTGAAGAGGAAGTGCAGCGGCTGTGCTGCAGGTTGTATCCCTTCACCTTGCTGGACGATAATAATAATAAGGACTGGAAAATTCAGTGTGGACGTAGCCCAAGTTGGGTGAACCATGATATATCTGTGTCTCTCTTGTAATGTGTATGTGTGATTATATTTGCATTTCTGTTTATTGTTATTACTCTACGATCCTGTTTTTCTAACAATTGGTATCAGAGCCAAAGGTCTATTTGGCAGATAAACCCCCAGGAAGCTAGGGTTTCTGGTTCGAGTGGGAGCAATGGCGGAAGAAGGAAAGTTTAAGGTCGAGAAGTTTAATGACAAAAAATTCCAGTTATGGAAGATGCAAATGGAGGACTATCTATACCAGAAGGATCTATTCCTACCGTTGGGAGGAAGAGCAAAGCAGCCGGCGGCCATGAAGGACGAAGAATGGGAGGTTCTTGACAGAAAGGATTTGGGAACAATACGGCTGAGCCTGGCTTCGTCAATGGCTTTCAATATCTCAAAAGAAATGACAATGGAGGGTTTGATGAGCGCATTGGGTAAGCTGTATAAAAAACCCTCGACCTCCAACAAGGTATTTCTAATGAAGCGTTTATTCAATATGAAGATGTTTGAAGGTGGATCTGTTACTAATCATTTAAATGAGTTTAATACGGTTACAAATCAGCTAAGTTCTATAAGTGTGAAATTTGATGATGAGGTTAGGGCTCTTCTAATCTTGTGTTCATTGCCAGAAAGTTAGAATAGCTTGGTCATGGATATAAGTAACTCTGTCTCTAGTTCAAACACCTTGAAATTTGATGATGTTATTGGTGTCATTCTTAGCGAGGAAATGCGAAGAAAAAGCATAGATGAGACATCAGGTAATGCGTTGACCATGGAGAGCAGGGGAAGACAAAAGGAGAGAGGAAAGAGCCAAGGTAATCGTGGCAAGTCTAAAACGGGCAGATCCAAGTCCAGACTGGAAAAAATAGAGTGCTAGAACTGTGGAAAGAAAGGAAATCTGAAGAAAGACTGCAGATCTCTAAAGAAGAAAGGAGATGCACAGAAGGAAACTACCCAGGAAGCAAATGTAGCAGGTGATGTGTTACAAGATGCTTTGATTCTTGCATTAGGTAATACTAGTGATTATTGGGTAGTAGATTCAGGAGCTTCATGTCATGCTGCACCCCATAGGAAATACTTTCATGAGTATGTTCTTGGCGATTTTGGACATGTTTTATTGGGTGATGATGAACCATGTAAAATTGTTGGAATGGGTAAGGTATGGATAAAAGTTAAGAATGGAACTGACTGGCTGTTGAAAGATGTTAGGCATATTTCTGCTATGAAAATAAATCTGATCTCAACAGGGCAATTGGGAGATGGCAGCTGTCTATCTACATTTGGAGAAAAGTGGTGGAAGATCACTAAAGGATCAATGGTGACAACAAAAGGAGACAGGATAGGTATGTTGTATTTATGTCATCATAATACTGACCATTCTATCTCTTTAGCTTCCACAGGAATAGATACAACATTGTGGCATCATAGGCTTGGCCACATGAGTGAGAAGGGGATGCGGATTCTCCACTCAAGGAAGTTGCTGCCAGATTTGAAGCAGGTAAGTTTGGAATTCTGTGAAAACTGTGTTTATGGAAAACATAAGAGAGTCATATTTCTCAGGGTTGGGAAACAAAAGAAGAATGAAAAGTTAGAGCTAGTGCATACAGATGTATGGGGACCGGCTCAGGTACAATCTCTTGGTGGCTTTCATTATTATGTTACATTTATTGATGATGCAACTAAGAAAACTTGGGTTTATTGCATTAGACAGAAATATGATGTGTTTGCTACTTTGAAGAAGTGGAAAGCTTTGGTTGAGAATGAGACAGGGAAAAGGTTTAAGTGTCTTAGATTTGATAATGGAGGTGAGTACTGCGGCAAGGAGTTTGATAGTTACTGTTCATACCATGGGATTCGTAGAGAGAAGACAGCCCCAAGAACACCACAAGAAAATGGTGTGTCAGAAAGGATGAACAAAACGATCATGGAGCGTGCAAGGTGTATTAGACTGCATGCAGGTTTTCCCTTACAGTTTTGGGTGGATGTTGTATATACTGCTGTTTATTTAATAAACATAGGACGTTCAAGTGCTTTGGATGGTGGTATTCTAGATGAGGCATGGACAGATAAAAAGGTAAACTACTCATTTATGAGAACGTTTGGTTGTGAAGCATTTGTCCATATTGATAAAGAAAATAGAACAAATCTTGAAGCTAAATCCAAGAAATGTACTTTTATTGGATATGGGGTTGATGAATTTGGTTATCGTTTATGGGATTATGAAAATAACAAAATCATCAAGAGTAGAGATGTAATATTCAATGAAAAGGTCATGTATAAAGATCAATTGCAGGGAAAGAAACAGGAAAAGGAAACCACAAAGTACATAGTACTTGATGAAATTCAAGAAAATGAAGTTCCAAAGGTGCCCGAAAATCAAGAACAACAGCAAATACCTGAAACTCCTGCAACTACAAGAAGATCTACTAGGTTAAGTAGACTCCCTGAATGATACTCTCCTTCAATGTATTATTTGTTGATGACCGATGTTGGTGAACCAGAATGTTATGAAGAAGCAATGCAGGTGGAAACTAGAAAGAAGTGAGAGAAAGGCATGAATGAGGAGATGGACTCATTGGTAGGAAACCAAAATTGGGATCTGGTTCAGTTGCCTGCTGGTAAAAGAGCATTGCAGAACAAATGGATTTACAGGTTGAAGGAAGAAGAAGGAGGTAAGAAGAGGTACAAGGCCAAACTTGTTGTAAAGGGTTTTGCACAGATGAAAGGTATTGATTTTGATGAAATATTTTCGCTTGTTGTTAAGATGACTTCAATTAGGACTATCTTAAGTCTAGTGGCGGTAGAAGATTTGCATCTTGAATAGTTAGATGTAAAAATAGCCTTTCTCCATGGGGATTTGGAGGAAGAGATATATATGCAGCAGCCGCAAGGGTATGAGGTCAAAGGTAAGGAGAACTTGGTATGCAGGTTGAAAAAGAGTTTGTATGGCTTGAAGCAAGCTCCAAGGAAGTGGTATTTAAAATTTGACAGGTTTATGATAGAACAAGGTTATAGTAGATGTCATTCTGACCACTGTGTTTATTTCAAGAAGCTAGATAATGAAAGATATATTATCTTGTTATTGTATGTGGATGACATGCTTGTTGCAGGGTCTAACATGCAGGATATAAATGTACTCAAAAGGATGCTAGCTAATTCATTTGCGATGAAGGATTTGGGTGCTGCAAAGCAAATCCTTGGTATGCGAATAACAAGAGACAGGAAAAATCGCAAATTGACATTGTCTCAAGGTGAGTACATACAAAAGCTGTTGGAGAGGTTCAGAATGTAGAATGCAAAACCAGTTAGTACACCTTTGGCCAGCCATTTCAGTCTAAGTAAGGAAATGTGTCCCAAGACACAGGAAGAGACAGATTACATGTCCAAGATTCCCTATCAATCAATAGTTGGAAGCTTGATGTATGCCATGGTGTGCACAAGACCAGATATTGCACATGTAGTGGGGGTTGTGAGCAGATATATGAACAATCTAGGTAAAGAACATTGGAAGGCAGTACAGTGGATTCTCAGGTATTTGAGAGGTACCACCACTAAGGCATTATGTTTTGGAGGTTCAGACACTGTTCTATAGGGATATGTTGATGCAGATATGGCAGGTGATAAGGATAGTAGGAGGAGCACCAAAGGGTATGTTTTTACTGTAAGTGGAACAACAGTAAGTTGGATTTCGAAATTGTAGAAGGTTGTTGCACTTTCAACAATGGAAGCAGAGTATGTTGCTATTACAGAGGCTAGTAAAGAGATGATTTGGTTGCAGAGGTTTATGGGGGAAGTGGGTAAGAATCAGAAGGATAGCAGGTTGTATAGTGACAGCCAGAGTGCCATTCATCTTGCAAAGAACTCAGCATTCCATTCCAGGACTAAACATATACAGCTCAAGTAGCATTTCATACGCTCTTTTCTGGAAGATGAACTATTGAAGCTGGAAAAGATACATACTAGCCAGAATCCTGCAGACATGTTCACAAAGGTAGTGACCAGAGAGAAACTGAGTTCTTGCTCGGTTTCAGTTGGCCTTCTAACATGAAGGTGAAGAGGAGAAATTTGCCAAGTCCAAGTCCAGCAAGTGTAGCAGCGGTGGAGTTGATGTGATCAGTCTCCAAGTGGGAGATTGTTAGTTGTGGAGCCAAATCTTCTAGTCTCATAGATGATATTGTCTTAGCTGTGCACCTCGGAGGACTGTACACCCATTCTGCATTTTTAGGGGTTCGGGGCAATGCCCCGAAAAAGGGGGTTTGGGGGCAACGCCCCTGAGAAAATTTTTTGGGGCTGTTTTCGCCAGCTGTTTTGCGGGCCCATGGTTTTGGGTATCCCGTGGTGTTTTTCCCATTGTATTTTCCCTATAAAAGAAAGACATTGTAATACGGCTAGGGTTGATGTATTAGGTTTTATGCATTGTTAAGATCTCTAAGATCAGGAGAGAGACTGTGAGACAGTGAAGAGGAAGTGAAACGGTTGTGCTGCAGGTTGTATCCCTTCACCTTGCTGGATGGTAATAATAATAAGGACTGGAAAATTAAGTGTGGACATAACCCAAGTTGGGTGAACCATGATATATCTGTGTCTCTCTTGTAATGTGTATGTGTGATTATATTTGCATTTCTGTTTATTGTTATTGCTCTACGATCCTGTTTTTCTAACAAATATATTTCTTGCTTCTGGTAAACACCTCTTTGATCCGCTAGCCGCTGGTGCCTGTATTTATGCATTTCCATCTTTCGGGATGCCTGCCTTGAAAATCATCCACGAATCTGTTCACCCGCTGCGCCGATTCTGTCATCATTTGTTTTCTGCGTGTGGTGACCGGACTTCCTATGTGTGTGATTGGTGACCATACTTCTCCCGACTGCCCTTCGTGTCACAACCGTGTGAACCATCATCCATGGTGCCACCGATCATGCCTCCATGGTGTGTTTCCATGTGCTAAACGTGTCTGGTGTTGGCGCCGATCCAGGCCAACTAATGATCACACCTGTCAAAGAGAGATGGCATTTGAAAAAGTCCCATCTGCTGACGATTCAGAATGATTTCTAATTTGATAGGGTCACAATCCTATCACAATCAGAGTCCAAACCCCAAACTGTGATATAACCCTTCCCTTTTCCACATTCTCTTCCGGCTGGTGCGTCATCCTGCCACATAGTATACATATATATATTTTTTCATCAGTCCTCATCCGCTCTGCGTCAGATCATGGTGATAGGGCTTCATCCTACTCCCATTGACTAATTTAGGTAACAATACTCCATACATACTTTGTAGCTGTACTACGCCTCCGTTGGTGATAAAAGTGATAACGTATGGTCGCAACCAGTGCATTTTCAATTTACCAGGGTGTTTCGCAAACTTACTATCATACAACAGGACTGTATCCCCATTTTGGAGGTGCTTTGTCTTAACATGGCGGTCGTGCCACGCCTTCTGGAGGTCCTTTTCTACCTTATGATGAAACCCTACGATGAATCGATATTCGTCAAGCTGTATTAGTTGTGTCAACCGTTCCTCCAGTGCGCCATCGTCACTCATCCCTGTTGCTGCTGCGATGCGCAAGCTGGGTACTATGTATTCCATCGACATAACTGCTTCCTGGCCATAAACGAGGTTAAATGGGGTCTGGTGTAATGTCCCCATTCCAATAATTTCATAGTAAGACAACCCCATCAATCCTACTAGTTTCCTAGGTTGGATGGGCACATGTGGAATGGTATTAAGGAAGCTAATAAATGATGTTTAGACATTAGAAGGGTTCAAGTATTTAATAAATAGAGTGAATAAAGAAAGTCAAGAGAAATCCTAGGTGACAAATGGTTTTGGAGACATATGGAGGATGTGGGACCCACACTACCTTGATTTTTCATAATACATGGTATCTCTCTTTTGAAAATTCGAATTAATGGGAATGTGAACACTCTTGGGTGAGTTGGTAAGTCATAACACATGTCATTGAGCATCTTAGGTCGAATTGGGAAGGATTGGTAACCTCCATGGAAGATAAAGAGTCAAAGTGGAAGTTTGTGGACACTTGGGCTAGATTCCCTAGCTCCTATGACACCAATGATGGAGCATCTATGAAAACTATGACAAATTGCAGACCTGACCTCTGACATATGACCACTATGACATGTCAGCACCAAAAATAGGCTCAAGGAAGGCTAATTTGGGAGTTGGAGAAGCCAAAGAGACTCAAAATCGAATTTGGGAGAAGATGGAAGGTTGGAACTAGGAGACAAGTGGCAAATGTGGAATATTTCCTAAATGGAAATATATTGAATCTATTAAGAGGATTTAGACCCTTAGAAGGCTAATGTTGGTTATAAAATGTAGAAATGAAGTATGAGAATGGCTTTTGATGATTTGAGAAAAATTGCATTTGTGAAGAGAGAGCTAGTGGATGACTAGTTTCTTGCCTTAGCCAATTTCGAGGGTGAAAGATTCCCATCCAAGTTGGTGTTTGGAGAGGCCACTCAAGTATTTCATGGTGATTTAATAGAGTTTTTATTTTCAGGTAGTAGCTATAGGAAGTTTCATGGTTTGGTTTAGTGCAGCACTTTCTCTCCACCGTTTCCAGTTTTGAAGGCATATTCATGCTCCTTGAGGGAGGGCGTTTTTGGTGAGCACTTGTGCTTCTTGAGAGAGATTCTCATTATATATATTTCTGATTGTAATAGCTTCATATCCTCTGTTATTAATATTTATAAATTCTCAGGTCGAAATACTCACTAGTTGTATGCAAAACTATTGATTAATGAGCAAACAATGTCCATTTCCCCAATGCATTGATGTATGACACTATAATGTTGATTATTTAGAATGGATGGATGATTATCTGATATATTTGTGATCAATATACTTCCATGGATGTATTCTACAAGTTTCATGTACTTTACTTGAGCATTTGAAGCATTTTTACTCAGTTTATTTGTATTGGGAGGTGAAATAGTGCCATTTCCCCAAGGGTCGAATTGGGGGTTTTTGCTGTTGAATGTGAGAGAGTTAGAACAGTAGTAAAAATCAATTAATGGTGAATATGAGACCTTAATAAAATAATTAACACATTATGTACATCTTTTCATAAATTCGTGGGAGTTTGGAGGCATTTGGAAGGCCATTTGCAGTGTTACCGGGGGGGATTTGATGCACAAATTACTAGTCAAAATTACATATATTGATTAGAATACAAATCAAGTTTGAATAAGTATTTGGAGGGCCATAAAAAATACTTGAACCTGATATTCAAGTATAAATACCATTCATACACTCCTACTGAAGATTTGGGAGCATTTGGGTTGATTTGGAGGTCAAAACAGTTAAACTAGTCAAAGGTCGAAATTGGGGAAAAAGTGAAAAAATTGGCATTTTAATAAAATTTTGAAAAAGGGTCATTACAAGTGGTATTAGAGCATGTTCTTGGCACCTGATGGTATTAACAAGAAGTCAAAATAATAATCCACCACCCCTTGAACCAGTAGTTGAAAATATTTTTGTTGAAGAAGAGGTAGTAGAAGAAGAGAAGTCTTTCACTAAAATCATGGGTAGAGAGGAGGAGGACAAAGAAAGATATAAGGAGGAACTTATTGAAACATTAGATCCATGTTTCTCTAAACTTTCAACAAACATGGATAGGATAGGTGACAGATTGTTGCAAGGACTCGAATTTTTGATTAGCCAGCTTCAAAGCAAAGGGATGATAGGAGATAATAGTGGTTTACACTCAGGGGAAAAGATGAAAGGGAATGAGCATATTTTCTCATGTACAAGACCTCATAATAGACCTGATGAATTTCAAATCACACAAAGGCATACTTCACCTAAATTTCTCACACCCAAAGAGGAGCCCAATCTTGACTGGCATTACAAGAAACTAGTAAATGATTGGAATGATTTGAATGAAGAGTGTAAAAGAGGTGTACCACTCAATGACTACATTGATGCTATGAAAAAGAATAAAAGGAAGGGAGACAATTGGAGTCCATTCCAAAACAAAGAATTAAATAGTGCTATTGGAAAAATGTCACTTTCTACTTTTAATGGTTCTTCTCAAAATTCTGCTAACACTTGGGTGCAAAAATTGGATGTATATTTTCAGCTGAATCCTATGTTGGAAGAGGATGCATTAAAAATGGACATTTTGCATTTGGAAGGAGATGCCAATGAATGGTGGTTCTATGGCTTGAAAAACTTGGGTCATGATCAGGTTAAAACATATGGAGAATTTGTTGATAGGGTACTAGAGAGATTTGAACAAAAAGATCCAGAATTGCCTTTCAAGGAATTAGCTCAATTGAAGCAAACTGGGACCCCTACTGAATATATGTTGGACTTTCAAAAATTATCAGTCAAGGTGGCTGATGTATCTATGGGAAGGTTGGTATTGCTGTTCACTGAAGGTTTGTTTGAATCCTTAAAAGGTTTGGTCAAATCCCACAAGCCAACTACATTAAAAGATGCAATGAACTTGACTAGGGATCTCATAAATGTGCTTCCTAGAACGAGATTTCCTCCCAAGCCTGACTTCAGAATTGAAAAGAAACCTTGGAAAAGAGATGCACCTGATAAGAAGCCATGGCAAGAAGATGAATATGGAAAGGATAAGAAAGAGGAACTAAGCAGGGAAGAGCTCAGAAGGAAGAAATTGTGTTACTCATGCTTCCAACCATGGGTACTTGGACATAAATGTGCTAAAGGAAAGGCCCAATTCATTGAAGTATTTTGTGATGAGGGATATGAAGGGGTCATGGAGGAAGAAGGAAATAATTCATCCCAAGAAGAAGGATATACTACAGCAGAAGAAGGGAAACCAGAGGTGAAGCATCCCTCTCCCACCAAAGTAACAATGGCAGTACTTTCAGCAGTACCTCGCTATCATACTATCCGATGCAAAGGTATGGTACAAGGACAAAGAACTTCAGTTTTGGTAGATGGAGGAGCCACCCATAAATTCATTGATGTAGAGATGGTGGAGAAAATAAATATACCTATTGAACCATTTGATGGCTTCACATTTGTCATTCCCGGTCACAACACAATGGAGTGCAAAACATGGATTCCACAGCTGCAAGTCACCGTAGGTAACTATACTTTTGTCGATAGTTTTTATGTGGTTGATATTGCTGATACTAATGTTTTTTTGGGAGTGCAATGGTTGTATTCAATATGAGAGCATACAGTAAATTCCTTAAATGAAATTCCAAGATTCAAAAGGAGTACTAAGGATTGTGAGAGGGCAACACACCTATTCGAATCAGGTAGTTTCTTCCCACAACATGAAGCATTGGAATAGAAAGATTATGGGATACATTACTCATGGAAGGCCACCTGATAGAGGAGGGACAAGTTTGCAGCATGGTAAATTGAGATTGCTTGAGGGAAAGCAATCTTGGGTGGGGAGGACTGTAATGTCCCCATTCCAATAATTTCATAGTAAGACAATCCCATCAATCCTACTAGTTTCCTAGGTTGCATGGGCACATGTGGAATGGTAATAAGGAAGCTAATAAATGATGTTTAGAAATTAGAAGGGTTCAAGTATTTAATAAATAGAGTGAATAAATAAATTCAAGAGAAATCCTAGGTGACAAATGGTTTTGGAGACATATGGAGGATGTGGGACTCACACTACCTTGATTTTTCATAATACATAGTATCTCTCTTTTGCAAATTCGAATTAATGGGAATGTGAACACTCTTGGGTGAGTTGGTAAGTCATAACACATGTCATTGAGCATCTTAGGTCGAATTGGGAAGGATTGGTAACCTCCATGGAAGATAAAGAGTCAAAGGGGAAGTTTGTGGACACTTGGGCTAGATTCCCTAGCTCCTATGACACCAATGATGGAGCATCTATGACAACTATGACAAATTGAAGACCTGACCTTTGACATCTGACCACTATGACATGTCAGCACCAAAAATAGGCTCAAGGAAGGCGAATTTGGGAGTTGGAGAAGCCAAAGAGACTCAAAATCGAATTTGGGAGAAGATGGAAGGTTGGAACTAGGAGACAAGTGGCAAATGTGGAATATTTCCTCAATGGAAATCTATTGAATCTATTAAGAGGATTTCGACCCTTAGAAGGATAATGTTGGTTATAAAATGTAGAAATGAAGTATGAGAATGGCTTTTGATGATTTGAGAAAAATTGCATTTGTGAAGAGAGAGGTAGTGGATGACTAGTTTCTTGCCTTAGCCAATTTCGAGGGTGAAAGATTCCCATCCAAGTTGGTGTTTGGAGAGGCCACTCAGGTATTTCATGGTGCTTTAATGGAGTTTTTATTTGCAGGTAGCAGCTACAGGAATTTTCATTGTTTGGTTTAGTGCAGCACTTTCTCTCCACCGTTTCCAGTTTTGAAGGCATATTCATGCTCCTTGAGGGAGGGCGTTTTTGGTGAGCACTTGTGCTTCTTGAGAGAGATTATCATTATATATATTTCTGATTGTAATAGATTCATATCCTATTTTATTAATATTCAGAAAGTCTCAGGTCGAAATACCCACTAGTTGTATGCAAAACTATTGATTAATGAGCAAACAATGTCCATTTCCCCAATGCATTGATGTATGACACTATAATGTTGATTATTTAGAGTGGATGGATGATTCTATGATATATTTGTGATCCATATACTGCCATGGATGTCTTCTACAAGTTTCATGTACTTTACTTGAGCATTTGAAGCATTTTTACTCAATTTAGTTGTATTGGGAGGTGAAATAGTGCCATTTCCCCAAGGGTCGAATTGGGGGTTTTTGCTGTTGAATGTGAGAGAGTTAGAACAGTAGTAAAAATCAATTAATGGTGCATATGAGACCTTAATCACATACTTAACACATTATATACCTCTGTTCATAAATTCATGGGAGTTTGGAGGCATTTGGAAGGCCATTTGCAGTGTTACCCGGGGGGGATTTGATGCACAAATTACTAGTCAAAATTACATATATTGATTAGAATACAAATCAAGTTTGCAGCAGTATTTGGAGGGCCATAAAACATCCCTGAACCTGATATTCAAGTCTAAATACCATTCATACACTCCTACAGAATATTTGGGAGCATTTGGGTTGATTTGGAGGTCAAAACAGTTAAACTAGTCAAAGGTCGAAATTGGGGAAAAAGTGGAAAAATTGGCATTTTAATAAAATTTTGAAAAAGGGTCATTACATCTGGTCAGTCAATCTTTTGCATGTGGTGTGATATGCCCAAAGGACTGCTGAAATTTTTAGGTCCCAGTCGTCGCGGTTCACATTGCATACCTTGGTGAGAGCATGCTCCAATATCTTATTGAATGCCTCAACTGTCCCATTCGCCTGAGGGTGGTAGGGCGTACTCTTTTTGTGTTGGATCTGAAATTATTCTGTCATTGCGGAGATTGTTTGGTTGAAAAAGTGCGTCCCTTGGTCACTTAACAACATTTTTGGGCACTCAAACTGAGTGACCACATTGTCAAATAGGAATCGTGCTGTAGTCACAACGGAACAATCTTTTACCAGTGCAACTTTCTCCCAATGTGTCAGGTAGTCTGTCATGGTGATGATGTAACACGACCCCATTCTCTTCCCAGGTGGGTTGATGGGTCCCACAAAATCAATGACCCATTTGTCGAAGGCCTGCAGCGTTACCTGTGGTACTAGTGGCATTTCGTCCCATCGTGAGGGATTCCTGGCTCATTGGCATACGTCGCAGCTCTTCGCATAGTCCGTGACATCTCCATGCAAAGTTGGCGACCATAGCCCTGCTCGAAGGACCTTTCTAGCAGTTTCTCATCCACCATAATGTCCCCCAACAATCCTGTCATGAGCTTCCGACATAATCTGTTCCTGTTCATGCGGGAGGACGTATCGTCGTAGAATCTCATCTGGGCCCATTTTATATAATTCTCCTGTAATTAACTAGAAATCTATAGCTCAGACAACTAGCTGCTTTTGGCTGGTATTGAACTCGACCGGCACCTCCTCTGTCGCCAATAATTGAATAATTTGTTCATAGTGGTTATCGAACATACCAATCTTGAAAAACTGAGCATCCGAAAGTCCTTCATCGATGCTCCTGGGTTCCTCCCTGGATTCTATTCGTGAGAGATGATCGGGTCCCCTATTCAATCATCCCGATTTTACAATAATCTCAAAACCAAACTCCTGGAACAACAATAGCCAGTGGCATATTCCCCCCCCAACACAGGCTTGTTCACCAAGTATTTTAGTGCGGAATGATCAGTGAACATCTTGAAGTGGCCCCCTAAGAGGTAATGCCAAAATTTCTGCACAGCATAGACCATCGCTAGCCCTTCCTGCTCGGTGGTCATATAGTTCCTCTATGCAGTAGACAATTTCCTACTCGCGAATGCTATCGGGTGGTTAATGTCGTCGGTTCCTGGTTGGGCCAAGATAACGCCAAGTGCGGCTGACGAAGCATCAACGTGTACGTGAAACTCCTTCGTCCAATCCAGAAATGCGAGGATTGGTGCTGCGACCATTTTCTCTTTCAATATGTCCAAGATTTTCTGGAATTCCACAGTCCATTCAAACTTAGTATCCTTCTTTAGTAACTTTTCCATGGGTGCTGTGATGGCTGCATATCCTTGAATGAATTTCCTGTAATAACTTGTGTGTCCCAATGTCAGTCGTAGTTGTTTGGTCGTCGTTGGTGGTGGGAGGTCAATAATGATTGCAATCTTCGCCGGATCTACCAACATTCCTTCTCGGCAGACAATGTGTCCTAACAGTATGCCGAATGGAGCACAAAAGATACATTTCTTGAGGTTCAGATAAATTGGGTGCTGTCGACAGCGTTCTAGCATGAGTCTTAAGTTTGCGACATGATATTTGACTAACCCATATATCGTCCAATCATCCATGTAGACAGTGAGGAACTTATAAATATTATCTTTGAATGCCACTACCACTATTCTGGAAAAGATTGCAGGAGCATTCTTTAATCCAAATGGCATCACCATGTACTGGAAGCATCCCCACTCCGTGACGAATGTAGTCTTGTGTTGATCTTCCTTTGCAATCTTGATTTGGTGGTAGCCTGAAATTCATCCGTAAAGGAATATATCTCTTGACCTCCTACTCCTTCGAGCACTTCATCCATGAATGGGGTTGGGAAAAGATCATGTAGGCAGGCATCATTCAGTTTCCTTAGGTTGACACATATTCGTACTTTGCCTGTTTTCTTGTCCTGGACAACCATTAGGTTGATCCATTCCGATTCATCCACTGGTTCTATGATGCCTGTCTCCAGCATTCTTTCGATTTTGGCTTGCACGCATTCCTTGTATCTTGCGTTCAATCCATACGGCCATTGCTTAATCGGCTTCGCATCGGGTTTCAGGGGATCTTCATTTCCCCTAAGTCTCCAGAAACTCCCTTCATCTCTGAGAATTTCTTTGGAAACAAATCCTGAAGCTCATGCAGTAAGTCAGTCTTCTTCGCATTGGTCGACTCGTCCCAGTAGTCGCCTATGTTTGCGAACTTGGGGTTTTCCTCCAAACCAATGTTCACCTTCGTTATCTTTAATGGTTGCTAAAATTTTTCCGATGGTACATCCGGTGCCACAACACTGCGACTACCCTCCGATTCTGGTACGTACGTAGCCCTGAGGTCATCGTAATCTTTGGGCTCTCTAGTGACTTTGTAACACTCCATCAACATTTCTGGTGTCGCAATCCATTGGAGTGCCATCAGTTGTCCAGTCGGTACCGCTTCAAATATCTTTCCGTGGATTGGCTGTAGCATGATGTGGATTAAGGGATTCTCATCTGAGAACGAGAATGATTGTCTAAAGCCAATGGTGAGCTGCTCCCAAGAAGTCATCCCATGTCGCAGTTCTACTGCGACATACCAGCTCCACGGTACCTTATCCAACGTGTGTACGAATGCATGCACACACTCCTATCGTACTCTCGATCCCCATTTATGTTGGCAAGCACTCAGATGCATCTTCAGGTCTCCTCATCCGTCGTATCACATATGGTCATCCTCTGTAGCTTCTCCGAACCGAACCTCCATGAGGCATTGACATAGTGGCCAAGATGTGATGTTTGATTTATGTGCCGCCCACCATCGTGCAGGAGTAGCCTTGAGGGCTTCCTCCAGGGCCAAAAGGCGCTGTGGCTCCACCAATTTTTCCTCAAACTCGGTGAGAAACGTGTCCAAGTTGGGAAATCCCTCGTAGGTAGGTAACACATACTCCTCCGTGGCTACCATTCACAGGGACCATGTTATCCATGCGCATCTTCGAAAGGACACTTCATGCAACCCGTTTTGCCAATTGTCAAGGGCCTCATCTAAATCGGAGGATGCTGAACTGGCGCTGCACCATCCTAATTATCCATCCATAGTGGAATTAACATAATCTTAAGAAATGTTATACGTACAGTCCCACCCTTCCGCAAACTCATCTCTAGTTGGTTCCGTATAGTGCAGTCCTTCCGCCGGATCCAGTGGTGCGATGACTCTCATTTCCTGATTCTCGAATGAAATTATCCTTTTCTTAAAGTTAATGATTGCTTGGTTCTCCATAGCCCAGTCGATCCCCAGCAGTACCGGATAGGACTGGTGTTATCCACAATTTCAATGACATCGAAATCCGCATATGTTCTGAGCCCTTCAATTTCAACCGAAAGTTGACATACTTGACCAAGCGGGGTGACCTTGCTTTGGTTCCCCAGTTGCAGCTATATTGGTGACCAAGTCATCCGCGGTTTCCCCATTGGTATCCCATGTCTATTTAGTCAAGATATTCACATCTGACCCCAAATCCAGAATAATGGAGTCGACGTCAAATTCTCCGATCTATGCCGACATCTACATCTCCCTGCCTGTCTTTCTTTTATGTATGCGATTAAATCTCTGTTTCAGTCGTGCACCTCCTCGTCGTTGTAGTAGACTAGCTATTTCTTCCAATACATATGGGTCCTTTGCCAAATCCAGGAAACTCCCCAAGAAGGATTTTAGAGAGTTTTCCTTCCTTCGCGACCTCATCGAGTCGAACGTCGGTGACATGTCATAGATTTCTTCTTCAAGAGATGCTCGTCTCCTATTCCTCATTACCTCTTGTGCCTTCAAAAAGGTGTCCTTTTCCACTTCTGCGCCAACATTGACCTACTTCCGTTGTGTTTGTGTTGGTCTGACATCGGTGTGCGGCTTATCGGCCCTGGTCATTGCCCCTCCTTTTGTCACTATCCCAACTGTTGCATGGTTATCTCTGGCTTCTGTCGAAATCATCTATATAGCAGGTGGCGCGTTCGGATTTTTTAAGTCTGGTTCTGCTTAGTTTTCCATTTCACAATAAGATGAGGGCAGTCTTCTATACCATGATCTACAACACTGCAGTATGTACACTGCGGCGCAGGGTTCAGACAATCTCGCTGGTAGTGCCCTGCTGTTCGCAATTGTAACAGACAATTGGTCCTCTACCCCGTCCGACAGCTCCTCCGCGTCCCATACCTGCACCTCGGCCTCCACGGAATCCTCCCATGAAACATCCGCATGGTGGTCCATATTGTTGATAATATGGTTTCCCATACTGTGGCTGCTGATACTGTCATTGCCCATACTATGGTTGGCCATACGGTGGCGGTGGATACTGTGGGTGGCCGTATTGACCTTGGTTTTATTGTTGCGGTTGGTTAAACTGTGGCTGACTATACTGCGATTGCTGTTGCACCATCGGTGGTTCTTCCCCCTTCATAAAATACGTGTCAGCCGTCCGATCTTGCTGCAGGTCATAGGCCCTGCAGTCCTTCTCATCATGGCCAACCAATTGGAAAAATTTGCAGTATAAGTTCGCTGGATTTGATACCATCTTTTGCAGATATACACATTCCTCCGGTTGATGCCCTCTGGTCTGATAAATAGTACACCACGGCATGCCTCCTTGACGAAGGGGGTTTGGTGCCCCCGACTGCAAATACTCATGGAATTATGGGCAATTATCCTTATGGTGCCCCTCACTTCTGCATATGGTACACCATATGTCTCCGTGGGTTTCCTTGCCCTTTTTGATATCCTCCAGTTGCAATGTTAAATTGGCCAACTGTTCCTGAACTCTGTCCATTCCCATTACTGCTTCGCCGATTGGTGAAGCTTCCAGCTTCATCGCGATCTCTAATGCTTCTGCCCGTGTTGTGAATTTTTGTTGCATCATCGGCCCTCAGATATGTGATACTAGCCCTGTGATGAACCATTCTTTATGTTGCAGCTCATTTATCGGAAAGCTCACTTTCACTATCAGTGTCTTGTATCGCTGATCAAATTCCCACACTGACTCATTCGGGAATTGCTTAATATCCTTAAGCTCAATGACATATTGTGACTCAGATTTTGGTTTTTTTAAATTCGTCAATCATTGCCATTCTAACCTACGCCAATGTCTTGGCCGCTGTCCCCACTAGAACCTTTACAAAATTCATGTACCAGTCTAACGCCCGACCCCTGAGGTTCGTCGCTAACTGTCTCATTTTTATAGCATCATCCTGAAACTGCTTTACAGTCTAGACTGCTTCGCATATAAACCAATATTTTTTGGGATCCTCGGTTTCATTCCCTTGAAATGTGGGCATCTTTGCCTCATCTGCCATCCTAACGTTGCTAGTATTGTTGTTCACTGAAGCACTACTCTTGTTGCTTCATGTAGGGCAATTCCGCGAGTAGTTTGGATTTCTTCGTATAAAATTCGGAGTAGTGTGCGGGGTCGAAGGTACGTGGTAACTTACGATCTGACCTCCTTCTGCCTCTAGGGTATCCTGGTCGACGTTTCCTTCGCAATAAGGTCGCTTCATCCCTTGTGGTCCTGTTTTGCAGTTCTCTGTTCCGGTCCTCTCAGGAGACTCTCTCTCAGTCCTCCTCTTCTTCTCAGGTCACTGGAATATTGCTCCACTCCTCAAGAGACCACACTCTTCGTCAGCGTCCCTTCGAAACTCATCGTTTCTCATGTCCATCTACCTCATCTTTCCGTCAGACTCCCATCTACGCGATACCTTCACCCTCCCACATCGATTCTTCTACTCGTCAGAAGACATCCTCAATATTCCCTTTTTGCAGACAAGCATTTTAATCCACAGTTTTAATGACGACAAGAATCTTCCTCTTGACACCCTAAAGAAATGTATTTCGGCATCGTTGTATGACTTGATAGTATCTACTGCGAGCTTAGTTATGTACCCTTTGAGGATACTGTCTACCCAAAAATAAGTAGCTTGCGATACCTTGTTATCGACTTGCTTCATCTATTGCACCAATTCCGGGGTCCAACAATCAGGTTTGGTATTCTGGCAGTGGTTCTTGCGGAATGTCAACTGTGCTAGCCACTCATGCAATAACACCGGAAATTCACAGAAAAAGATTTCGTGAATATCTGAATAGACGTATCTTTCTAACCAGTCGGTTGTTGTCTGTTTAGGATCTCGCTTCTCACTTTCTGCGAATTCCTCCGCCTTCTTGTCGAACCACTCTTGGATCTCTGGTTTTGTTGAGTTCCACAACATATCCTCTTTTCTTCTTTCTTAGGGTCCCCGCAACGGAACCATTTGTTGAAGCAGCGTTTATCGACAGGGGTTCACTCCACACTGTTTTCAACAAACTATCAACCCAAACTCCCTTATACATCGGCCCAGAAAGGTGTAACCCTTCCCAGCAACACTTGCGGAGCAAGTGCAGTCTCACTCGAGGTGGATAAGAGGGCTGCTGGAACCAAGTTTCCGCAGTTGTGTAGAGGATATGCGCACATTACCTTCTCACTAACCAGAGATTGTAACATTCATAACATACCATTAACTTATCATTCGCATTCTAAGTCATTCATAGTTTTTAACAAACAGTCAAAAGAACATACTTGGAATACTCATTCAGACTACAACATATTCGCATTAATCAACAAAAAACATTCACATAACCCATTATTCATCATCGCATCATTGCATAAAGACAAAAATTATATCATAACCGAACATCTCCATTCATTCACCAAACCTGTGGAATTAACCTTGCAGGAACTGTCAATACATCATGTTGTGGATACAAAGAAAAACCCAAAAGATAGGATCGATCTCCAAAACTACGATGCCCTTAGGCTTACAATACTACTCTATTTAGATGCTTTTATCTTATTACAAAATGGTCCACATGATCGACTCAAATAATCTAACAATTCTTGCGCTGCGTGAATACCGCGAATGATCCTTCTTTCGCGCCTGTCGGCTTCCGCACTTCCTACGGATCTATCTTGTGCCAACAGCCTGTTTCGCACCTCGGCGCTGTTCGTCAACTTTTCCTTAGTCTGCACCAGATTCCCAGAGACTGGAGGATAATTTTGAGAAGCATATGATAGCAAGCTGGAAGATCACTGCTTTAGGTTGAGAAGTACATTACAACGAGCCGACGCTCATTGTAGCCGAAGGAGCAGTACATAACAACGAGATCCAGACAGCAAGAACAGTTACAGAGGCCCAGTCCAGTGATATACGAGAATGAGTACACCATGTCCAGTTGACATGGATGGAGGGCGAGCCACAAGATTGTGTTGGGGGCCTGTTGGTAGGCAGTTTGTTGAGTCAGCATCGCGGATGCTGCACAAGGACAAGGATACTGCGAAAGGAGGAAAGCAACGCGCATGGCGATAGTACTTTTTGTAGTTTTGGGTCATTTGGACCACGTCATGTGTATTTTGGGTCATTTGGACCACGTCATGTATATTTTGGGTCATTTGGACCGTATTATGTGGGTTTTGGGTCATCTTTTTGTAGAGTTTGTTAAGAAGTAGTTAGGCGGTTTCCTAAGTGGACCATAGATGTAAAGGCGCAAGCCTATAAATAGATGTAGGATTGTAAGTGTTGGGAGATCTAAGAATCTGGAGATAGCTAAAGACTGAGAGTTGATGACTGAATATCTTGTTGTATCAATGCGGAGATGAATATGATGTGACAGAGTTTTTGAGTAGAATCCTTGTGTCTGTTTCATTTCTCTGTGGTAAATGCATTATGCGATATGAATCTATGAATGATGCGATGTTTCCTTGTTGCAATTAATGCTTTACTGTTATATCTGTTGCACATTTATGGTTCTGTCAATGATAAGATCTGCTGAATGATGTTGCAATTATGCGTAATGCCTGAGTTGAATGCTTAGATCTATTTTTGAATGTTGCAATAAGTTGATTAGTTAATGCACAACATCCTCCTTCATGCGGGGGAAACATGGTTCCGTCAACTCTCCCTTGAACATCTCGGGTGAGACCTCATCTGCTCCGCAGGTGTTGCTAGATAGGGTAAAACCTATCTGGGCCGGTGCTCAGGGAGATCGTCGTGGTTTGGGTGTCGACAACGTGAGGAACCCCTATCGATTGGGTTTGTGTCAACACTCATCTTCCACAATTTATAAATCAATGTTTTAAAACTCAGACTTAGAATCTGTTGAGGGTCAACTCGAACTCTGACTCAGAATTGGTAATGACTCGACCAAGTGGAATTTAATGACTCGGTTTACTCAAAAATACATAAAATATTTAAATTTTAAAGAATCTAATCCACAATTCCAAAGCATTAGAGACAAAATATCTAAAGTATGCTCATGTATATACCATATAAGGGTGAATATATCAAAATGGCATGAAGCGTACTATGAAATACATATATGGAACAAGATACATAATCAATGAGGCTTAAATGGTCTGTAGAGTCCAAAAAATAACATCCTATGATGCCACTACATCATACATCATACATGTCATTTATCAACATGATCAATCATCAAAATCATCACCACTACTAGAACTAGAAGTAGATCTAGAATCAGGATTAGCTATGGCATAGTCAATGACAACATCATTTGGCTCAAGCTCGGAATCCTCAAGGTCATCTACAATTGCAATAGTAGTAGTACTAGCTGAAAACCTAGAAGCACGATGTTAGGGTTCATGTTATAGCTTTAGGGTTAGGGTTAGATTCTAAGTTGCATGAAACGAGGAAAGGGGCTCATTTATAGCACCATATGCCTCCCTCCTCTAGGCTCTAGCCCTTGTCTCTACCTTGAATCTCAAAGTTTATCCTCCAAGGACATTAGTCAAGGAATCAACACCCTACAATTTTGATGAAACTTCCTAGTCCAAACCTTGAAATAAGGTAGAAAAAACTTCCCAAGCTTAATAAGTGATTTTTCTTGAGTGAAGAGTACATTTTTATTAAGGTCATGACAGAGGATTTCAACAATCAACACCACCAACATCAAGGTATATAGAGGGGTTGATGTGCTTGATTAAATGCCAATCCCATACCCTCATACATTATAGAATTTGGTGGGAACTTTGTAATCCTGAAATTCTGAAAACTATTAAGTCTATTGAATTTTGAATGGGATCTAAAATTATACCTTTTGAATATGAATTCCGATGAGGTTGGAACCACTCTCAAACATCATGAAACAATTAATGGTAATGCTAAAAAATTATATAAAATTATAGAAAATGAAAGATTAAGGAAAATTTCACTTTTACTTGAAGAATTTAATATTACCATTTAGTATTACCAAATATTGTTGAACATAACATATTATATTAGATTTAGTATTTCCATTTAGTATTAGGGTTAGTGTTAGATTAGGAAATACTTAAAAAATTGAGTTTTTTTGAGTCTGTGGACCCACATGCGTTGACACAAGAAACTCGATCGATTCAGGTTGGGACTCAGTCGAGTTGACCAGTTCATTACCGAACTGATCAAGTTAGACATCGATTTGGTCGGTTCGGTACCAAATTGGTCACTCGATTCGATAGGTTGAATCGGTTCAATTAAGGGTCAACTCGATCAACTTAGTTGAGTTCGAGTTTGAGTTGATCGGTTTTGAAAACATGGGTCTAAATTCATGTTTAGAGTGCTCAGATAATAAAAATAACTACTATGTTACTATTCAAGACATAGCATATACAGTTTTAGAGATGCAATATTTGGGCCCTTTTAGTTTTCTAAGAGGTCCCATGTTAGAAAAACAAGATCGCAAAGCAATAACAATAAACAAGATGCAAATATAAATCACATAAACACAATACAAGAGAGACACCAATATAACATGGTTCACCCAAGATGGGCTACGTCCATGGCGAAATTGCCAGTCCTTTTATTATTATACCATCCAACAAATGAAGGGATACATCCTACAACACATCCACTGCAAATTCCTCTTCACTCTCTCTCAGTCTCTCTTACACAATCACATATATATTTACAATGCTACAATACATTACACTAATGTATTACAATGTATTCCTTTTAAAGGGGAATTACCATGGAAAATACCACCGGCTACCCAAAACCATGGGCCTGTAAACTGTTGGAAAACAAACAACCCAAACAATTTCATAGTCCACCTACATATCATGTACAACTGGGGTACAAACACGACTGAAACAACATCTTTGAATCAGGAACATCAGGCTCACAAACAACATCCCAAAGATCACAATTTCAAAAACATGGACTCAAACTGTTATTGAGTGTTGCTTTGACAATTTATGCACTTACATTCTTTGTTATTCCAACATTTGGAGTGGATTTCCAAATATTTTCAAACGACTTTGTTTTTTTCAATGTGGTTCACACCCGAAGATAGGGTTTCTACATCCATGAAGAAGCAATCCAAGGGGCCCAACCAAAGGGGTCTCACCTTGTTAGGCTATTTAGGAGCCTATACTTGGCACCAAACTTCAGTGCCTAACCCCAGATGACCCAGAGAATTGAACCCTTGACCTCGACCTTGTGACGACTTGGTCTCATAGGCTCCAACCAACTGAGCTATCCCATGAGGATATAACAATGACTCTGTTATAATAATAATAATAATAATAATAATATGCTAATCAAAGGTCAAAATGCACATACCCCTTCACCTTGTGACCAGTGAATGCATATAAGTATACTATCACGAGGTTCATTGTAATCATCTTATCATTCTCATCAATTCAATCAAACAATATTCTTTCATATTGAAATTTTTTTATAGGCATGAACTATCTTATTACATTTGGTATCATAGCCAACTCTTGGTAAAATTATGGGTTAAAATACCTCAACAATTTATCAGAATTGTTGTCCAGTACCAATGCACACAAAAGTTTTGTAGATTGTATGCCCAATCTATCCAATCACTCTGCAAATTAGTTTGCACAATCGTAACTACAAATTGGATAGTTCATACAATTTGCATGCTCTAGTTACATCCAGGGATCAAATTTGAAGGGTGGGGTCCCATTTCACTTTGAAGGGCCATGAGATATTGAACCCTTCAATGCTGCCATGTAAAACTAAGTTATTCTTTTCATTTGAAAATGTACTAGTACATCAAAATTTCAATGTTTACTGACGTACTAAAGTCGAGAGGCTTTATTTTTCATTGGATATAGCAGCACTGAACATTATATATGTCATATAACACAACCATATTTCGCCCCAATCTAGCGGCTCAGTATCTAGGCCACTATGCCACCTTTTCCATCTTAGCAATTTCCCAAATTGATCTTGCCTCTTAAACTTTTAACCAGTATAATAATACAATTATCTTGCTAACCACATTCCAATCCAACTTTCATCGTTACAGCCAAAATTTATACTATTTTACTCTTTCGTGATCTGCTTGAACATGAGGAATTTACTAGTGAAACATAACTTAGGAGACACATAGAAAATCCACTTTCCAGATGTTCAGTGTGAATTGCCATAACTAATTTTATAGATCTTTTTTTCTGCATCAGCTACAATTAGCTTGCTAGCCCAATTCCAATCCAACTTTTAACCAGTATAATAATATTTAATACCTCTTAAAATGGGTTCCTAGGATGCTTTGAACAATACACGCTCGATGAATAATTGGGTTCTTCAACTCTTCTAAAAGAAACGTGATGCTTATTCTTGGAAAAGTTCAATCTTTGTAAATCACTAGCATTCTTCAAACTAATATAAATTCTAGCCTACTTAACAATGGAAAAAATGATAATGTAAGCAAAAAAAGGAAGAAATTGTTTCAGAAGCCAAAAACATTAGACATTGAGTTTGGTCTGTATTTGTTGCTAAATTAGTGAACAATAGAGATGTATGTAGAAAGGCAGTAAAAAAGGTGAAGGGAAAGAATTTGAATGGTAACTTTTTTTTACTTTGTTGAATTGGGGACCATAATTCACTTTCATGCACCTCTATCAAACAACTGCGTTGCCATTTATAATCCTCCTTCACGCAAGTATATTAGAGAGAATAGTTCAACAAAGAAGTTCGATTGGATTGAAAATTAATAGCAAGTTTCTTTGTCACTCTAATTGTGTACCCTACGGAAAAATTGAATGCCAATGACAACAATATATGTTTTAATTTTTCATTCAACACTATGAATGCCACATGTACTTGGGATAGAATAAGTTTAAGCACTCCTTACAGGTTACATGCTATGTTATGGTTTGAGTAAAGAGAACTATTCGACTCTAGGCAACTTTTGTTCTCAATAGCTAATTATGGACCCTGGATGCTTCTTCTTTATAGCCCCCCCTAGATCTCATTATACATACTAAATCTGTGGTATGATGGAGTAGAGGATGGGTTGTGAAGCATAAGTAAAATGTACGTAGACCAAGTAGAGAGGAGATGCATAGATGGTTGAAGTTCTTGTTATATGGTTGAAGTTCATGTTTTATTCCAGACCAACTGATAAGGGCAACAAAATCAAAAGGTAAAGTAGCACTGTCATTCTAAAAATCAAGATTACAATTTTTTTTTTGTCCCAGTTCATATAGTCGAACGCGGATTGTAAGTGTAGTAGCATCTGTGGTCTTCATATTAATAAATACCAAGAATCTTAAACCGTGTACTAGAGGAAGGTGTCGATTCGATGACTGAGCAATTGGGGAAAATAGCTCATGTAATACAATTTTAGATACAAAGTATGGATTCTTGATCTGACTCATTAACTAGATGCTGGAGGTTGGCAGAGTGGGAATTTCCCCAAATCCCCGGGATTTTTGGTAAAGCTGGGGGGTGCATTGCGCACACTTTTTTCTTGTAGGTATGCAACCGTGTCCAGTGGCAGCTGAACGGGGAAGCACTCGGTTTCAAAGTGAAAACAATGATCTTCCTTGTCCCCTCCATTTCAACGAGTCCCACTCCCAAGTCACCTAGCTAGTAACCACATTCCCAATTTCCCACTGAAAACTGTTGATGGGTGAAATTTGAAGCTACCCTTCTGTTGCAATTTTAAACAGTAGTGGTTAATTTAATTATTGAAGGGCTTACCATGAAATTAAATTTTTTTTGCATGGTAAAATTTGAAGTGGCCTTCTATGACGTGTAAAATGGCCTCTGAAGGGCCCTGAAGGCTTCAAATTTGAAGCCTGGTTACATCCCGTATTCTGTTCAATATCGCTGCATACTCCATCCCATGCAACAATTGTACATTGCTGCTATCCATTCCCTACACAACTATTTCATATGTTCATACACACTATTTCACAATGATCTTTCCCAGGAACAACCGCCACCTGTCAAATCCATATTAATGGTCGATATCTGCCATCTGTACCATCGTACAGAGCATGCAAATCATAATTTGTTATCAATACAACCCCTCTTTCTCATTGTTTTTTCATACTATTTATCAATACAACCACTCTTTCTCATTGTTTTTTTCATACTATTTTGTACAAGCACCTTTTTAAAAATCTATCCGCTCGTTTCCTAAAAGTCGCACTCCCTTAAATCAACGATATTTTGTTTTTATTTTTTATTTTGGCATTTAACCTAAGTTTACTTTATTAAAATTTTCTATATTTTCTTATAATTACTTACATCTAACCTAAGTAGACTTTATTAAAAATTTCATCGTTGCCTTGTAAAAGTCAATTTATAAAAAAACATTGGCATCAAGCCTTATATACATAGTATAAAGTAAGGTTACATTGATTGGGCCCCGCAAGAATCCACCACTAAAATGGGTAATAATGATAAAGAACACATATGTTTACCATCACGAATATAAAATTGATAATGTCATAGAGATTATGGATCATATCAAGAAGTCACAAAAGGAATAAAAATGACAAATTATTAGGAAATTGGCACAAATTTGATAAGCTATTTGAATATTCCCAAAGATGATGGCTCGAATTAATAAAGGGAAATATTTGTCATTGTTAGACTATGAATCCCTATACAATCACAAATTCTTAGATCACTGCTCGTGCTTTTTCTCTTCGTTGTAAAACCCTTTTTCTTTTGACACAATATAATGATTTCGTGTTATTCTGCTTTGTTCAAAAACCTTTTTTCTTTGGATGAAATATACTTGGAATTGTTAGACTGCGAGTCCCTATACAACCACAAAGTCCTATATCATCTCTCATATGAGTTGTTATTCTTATCACTTTATGAGTTGTCATATCTATCCACTGATGTGTTTTCAATGAAATCTAGATCTAGAGGTGACCATGATCCATGCACTATACAATACCATCATTGGTATAAAGATCAATGTTGAGAATTTCTCAAGACTTTTTGCCACTTTGTGTCTCTTGCTTTCTTGTTTAGTAGTTTAACATGGTACCAAATCTATGGTCAAGGGATGATTGAGGATATTAGAGTGCCTTTTCTCTTAAGGGCCTAATAGTTCCAAGATAGTGATTTGTGAAATGATAAGTGTAGCCTACAATGAAGATACAATAAAGAAGTGAAAATGATGCTATGAAACGGTTGCATGGTAGTGATCCATGAGAGAGTAGCGAAGCTACCTATATCAGCAAAAGTGCAGATACATCCAATTGAAGATGTCGCCTCCATCAAAGGTATTCTAAATCTCCTCTAAATATATGCTATTGTATTGACATGGTAGATTTGGTTTGTGAATAGCATAGATTGGTTTAGATCTACTTTATCATTGTGAAAGATCTGATCCTCATATAGTAGATCATCCCCGGGAATAGAATGAACAATTTTCTGTTAGATCTAAAGTTTGCACTATGTTGGTGTTGATTGTATGGTGTGTATAATGCAATTGTTTATGATATATTTTCCATATTGTGATTGGAATTTGGGCACAATTTGTTGTTGGTTCCTTTTGAGTCCAATATCCATCATGAATTGAAGAGTGGATCCATAAGAATGAAACTTATGGAATTATCCATGAAGAGTAATGGTGGATGCCTTGAATAATTTGTTGCATTTTCAAGATCTCATGGACATGTTGAAGAGAATGTTGCTCAAGGATTGCTCATATGGATGTGCAATGGCAATGAAAAAATCTATTGGTGAAGTGTAGTGCAATTTCCGAACATCATGTGAGATAAAATATCCAATATTTCACCAAGACAAATTTGATTATGGTCAATTTCATCTTGTGGTAATAACAAATCGGTCTCTCTTCAACTGTGGAGATTAACACTAGTCAAAACCATTCTCCACAATGAATTGTTCATATAACATAATCCATTTAAAAAGATGATTACTACCATAATGTGGAAAGGGTAGCATTCACATGATGGGAAGTGGCTCTATCTTAGCCACTAATGCACAAAATGAAGACAATGATTTCCTCAACAAACATAGATATCCTTATCAATCAATATTTTTTGTTGTAGATTTGATATCGATTTAGCAAATCCCTCTAATTGCTTTAAAATAATGAACAAATCTGGCCTCTGCTCTAACAAATTCACCCCCCAAAAATGTTAAACTATTGAAAAAGCAAGCAAGAGACACATATTAGGGGAGAAATATTGAAGCATTCTCAACATTAATCTCGATACCAATGATGGTATTATATAGTACATGGATCATAGGAACCTCTCTATATAGATTTTACTAAGAACACATTAGTGGATAAATATGACAACTCATAGAGTGATAAGAATAAAAACTCATATGAGATGTGATCTAGGACTTTGTGATTGTATAGGGACTCATAGTTTAACATCCCTCCGAACCCAATCACAAGTTTGAATAATTATACCAATAAATTAACAAGAACTGGTATCATCTTCAATTTGAAACTTCTGAATTGAACTTCGATGAATATATGCCTCGAAAAAAACCAATGTAGATTTTGAAATTTGAATGAGAGCTGAAATTTTGGAAGTGAATATTTTCCATGTCTAAACATTCCTTGATTTTTGCAAGAAGCTAGCATCTTCTGCTAATTTTGTGAAGGAGTAGGATCACCATTCTGCTATCAATGAAAAAGGATCACTAAGTGCTCTATGAATTTAAACACAATTAGGTGTCAAAAATCCCATGAATAGTTGAATAACTTGTTCAAGAGACCGGTTTACATGATGGAATTCCAAAAAGTGATGATTTGATGATTTGAAGATGATTTCAAGAGGATCTTAGATTCCATGCTGAAATTCCTTGATTTGATTTGTAGGTTGATGCTGAGTAGATCAATTGATTGAATTGTTGATTGACAGGACTTCGAATATTGAAGCATGCCTATCATCAATGGTGTTCCCCCTATCAGGTACAAGGTACACATATCACCATTTTTCTATCAGTGAACAAATAGGATCACTGATCTCTCTCTAAATTTAACATCCCATGAATAGTTGAATAGTATATTGAGGAGATTGAATTACATGTTGGAATTCCCAATTGATTTGATGATTTGAAGATTATCTAAAGAGGAGTTCAGATGTCATGATGAACTTACCTGATTTGATTTGTAGATTGTTGTTGAGTAGATCGATTGGTTGAATTGTTGATTGATAGGACTTCAAATCTTGAAACATGACTATCATTAATGATATTCCAATATTTTGACCATGGCTCTGATATCATGTTAAAATATTGAACAAGAAAGAAACCATTATGTGTCTCTTGCTTACTTGTTCAATAGTTTAATAGTCACAAGTGTGATAGGATATGGATTCTAGGACATTTATGTGAGCCAAAATAGACAAGGAAAAATAATCACTGATAAATAATGAGCATTGAGAAATGATTTACCAACCAACCAATAGATAAGATGAGTTAACGATAAAACCTCAAACTTACGAAAAATCCACGAGTAACTTCGTACTGATCAACCACAATTCATGAAAGAGGTTAGGGTATAACATGTCAACCCAATAGATTTAAAATTGAAATACCGACTATTGATAATAAAGCACTGGAAAAAATATCATTATCTTCAATTTCATGCAACTAACAAAATAGAAATTAGAAATGAAGAAAACATGCTTCAAATATAAACTATTACCCTAAACGAACAAATAAAACCATTGATTGCAAATATATTCCACCTCATATTAGGAAGGCTAATAAGATCTAGGTTTCAAGAAGACAAAATAAGAAATCCCACAGTGCCGTTGTCATCCATAATGATGAAATCACAACGTAAGACCATGAAGCTTAAATAAGTCATAAAAGATAGAAATGCAATAATACTCATAGATTCTAATAGTACCCATAATTGTATAGACACCATTGTTTCTAAACAACTAAACCTTTTTGTGTACCATACCAAGGGACTCACTAATACATTTGTTGATGGACAAAAGGTCAGATTAGGAAGATGTCAAAAAGTTTCAGTTCAAATACAAGAATTGGAACTACAAACTGAACTCTATGCTCCACCACACGAAAAAATGTATACAATGCTAAGTGTGAAAATGGTTGACGCAGTCAGGAAATTATACCAGAAACCTTAAAGAGCGGTTCATGGAGTTTCACTTACAAATTTTATGGTTATGGTCTTAAAATAAAGTGTTTAAAATGTTGTCATTGATGTCATTATTAAGGAATTACATTGAACATGTTGTCATTGATGTTATGCTAAGGTATATAAAAAAGGGGGTGCATGTGAATTAGTAAAAAGTGAACTTTACTAATATATTTAAAAACGCATGTAAAGAAATCAATATTTTACAAGCTCGTGGTTTCAAATTCATGGTTTTGAAAGTAAACATGCATGTAAAAAGTATTTTACAAATGGTTTTACCATTGGTGGTTTCAAGCCCATGGTTTTGAAGGGCCAAGTCTCTTAAGTATGGGTCATGATTGTTTAAATAAATTAAATAGTCTTATATTGATTCAACTCCCCCTCTTAGTATAAATGTGTGTTCAACAATTGGTATTAGAGCGGGTTCCTTTAGAAACAATTTAACTACTGGAAGGTAGATATTGGGAGCACACATGGTCGATCATGAAGGTTTCTCTACAAATAGATATCCATTGTTTAACGGAACAAACTATGCATTCTGGATCATTAGTATGCAAACATATATAATGGCTCTTGGGTTTGATATTTGGGAATCAATCACAACTCATTATACAATCCCAACAACACCACCAACAGATGTGGCTGGGAAGAATCCTAGTGAAAATAATGAAAAAACCATGAATGCCATCTTATGCGGTTTATCAGAATCCCAATTTGTCAAGGTGATGCATTGTGTATCAACAAAATAAATTTGGGATAAGCTTCAAATATCTATGAAGACAATGACAAGGTTAAGAAGGAAAATATCAAAAATCATAGAGGACAATTTGAGGGGCTGAAAATGAAAGACAAAGGGAATGTTGTATCCTATCTCATTTGTGTGGATGAAATTGTCAACACCATCAGAGGGCTTGGTGATAAAGTTGAAGATTAGATGATTGTACCAAAAGTGTTAAGGTCACTCCCCCTAATATTTGATGCAAAAGTTTCCTCTATTGAAGAAGAGTATCGTTATTCAAAATACAGAATGCCACAAAGCCTTGAAGATACACAAATATTATCATGAACCTAAAGGTTCAATTAGAAGAAGGAATAAGAATAGAAGAAATGGTGAGGATCCAACTGAAGGATGATGAAGAAAACTGTGAAAAGCTAGAATATGAAATTGTTTCCTTAAGAAAGGAATTGGAGAAAAAAACTATTAAGTTGAATCAAAGATTGAAGTTTGAAAAGAGTGTTGAAACCTTAGATGATATTATCAATTATAAAAGGTATCCATTTATTAATACTGGTCTTGGATATGATAAGATCTAGATGACCAACAAAGAATATTCAAAAGCTACAGAGCCATTGAAGAAAGTAAATGAAGGAAAATATAAAAGCTATGCTGATGTACTCAAAAGCTCCATCAATGATGAAGATGAAATAAATAAAGAAAACGATGTTATGAAAAAAAATAATATTGCTTCCAAAGACAACAAGTACATATTTAGAAGCTATTTCCCACCAAGGCGACCTTACATGACCTGATACTAAAATTCTTTATTTCGCTATGGATTTTTCTTCAATCATTTTGGTGCTAAAGCAATAGATTGTAGAGAACAAGCTAGAAATAATGATGTGTGTAACACAGATAGAAGTATTTATGGGTTCTCAAACATAAAATATAATTCATTTTCCCCTCATATTTAATTACAATGTTGTATGTTATAAGTGAAACAACTATGGGTATACAACACATTTTTGTAGAAGTGGCCTAGTGTAAACTTCTAAACCAAATAACGAAGAAGATACCCTTTCCAAATCAAAGAAAGAACCCACAAGAATTTGGAAAAGGAAGCAGGAGCAAGAAATGAGGAATCTATGCTTGTGAAAACTGCCCTTCATGCTAAAAAAAAAGGAAACCAATACCACATTAAAAATGGATGCTCAAGCCACATGACATGGGACCAAACCAAGTTTCTCACTTTGAAGGAAGTAAATGAAGGTAGTGTTACATTTGGAGATAATGCTACTGCAAGAATAGTTGGAAAAGGCACTTGCAATGCTCAACACTGGAAATACTAAAACCTAAAATGTCTTGTATGATGAAGGTTTGATACATAATCTACTCCGTGTTAGTCAAATGTGTGATCAAGGACACACTCTCACATTTTATTCTCAGTGTCGTGAGATAAGAAGGACATACTCAAAAAAATTAATGACAAATGTAATTAGAAACCCAAATATTGTATATATTCTCAATGAAATCAAAGGAGAAAAATGCTATATGGGACAAATAGATGAAATTTGGTTATGGCATAGAATAATGGGCCATATGAACTTTGATAATCTAGTGAAAATAAGCACTAAACAAGTATATAGAAACACGCCAAAGATCACAAAACCTTCAAACAATATTTGCAAGAAATGTTAGCATGGGAAGTGGACAAGAGCAAGATTCAAATCAAAGGACTAATCAACATCAAATCCATTGGAACTTGTTCATACAAATCTTTGTGGGCCTACAAGAACACAAAGTATACAAGGTGAAAATTACTTCATGTTTCTCAATGATGATTACTCTAGAGTGACATGGGTTGCGTTCCTAAAAGAAAAATATGAAGCATTTTAGAATTTCAAAGCATTCATAGCCTTGGTTGAAAACAAAAATGATTGGGAAATCAAGTTCTTGAGATTAGATAGAGGAGGTGAGTTTACCTCACATGAATTTGAAGAATTGTTTGAGACTCATGGAATAAAGAATCATTTTTAATATGCAGGAAATCCACATTAGAATGGAGTGGTGGAAAGGAAGAATCGAACCGTACAAGAGATGGAAAGAACAATGTTGAATGAAGCCAAACTATTAGACATGTTATGGAAATAAGCAATCAAAAATGCAGTCTACATTCTGAATAGAGGGAAAATTAGAGTCAATAACAACAAAACACCTTATGGATTATGGAAAGGTAGACCAACAATACTTAAATACTTCAAAGTTTTCAGAAGCATGTACTACATAAAGAGAGATGACGAGGATTTGGGAAAATTTGACTTGAAAAAATTTGAATCCAAAGATAGTGAGGGTATCTTTTTGGGTTATTCATTAAAAACAATCTTAATATAGATGTTACAATACAACATAGCACAAAATCTTAGAGAGTTCCAATATAATAGTAGATGAAGCATTGCATTAGAATATGAAAGCACAAGTAAATATTCAAACCGATGAGCCAAGATGTAAATAAAAAGAATGAGAAGAAGAAAATGAAGAAGAAGAAATAGAATGCCAAGATACAAAGAAACCATCTATATTTTCCCAAAAGAATAATTTTGAATATCTAATTCTTAGTGATAAATATATGGGAGTTCATACTAGAATAATACTAGCAAATGCATGCAAACTTCTCCTTGCTTTCTAACATAGAGCCTAAGAATTTTATAGAATCCAGTGAAGAATAGCATTGGATTGCTGCTATGGAATAAGAGATGAATCAAATTGATAAGAATGAGACATGGGAACATGTTCCAAGACCAAAAGATAAAAATGTGATTGTCTAACGTCCTCTTCACACAATCTGACCATCGGGAGGGGACATTAACTGATTTCGGGATTCCAAATTTCGCCCCATAACCATTTACTAATTCATAATATGTAAAATATGTGTATAGATGCATAATTAAACATACACAATAGAAATAAACTCTATCCACACACATCTAACATGCATATATCAACAAAATTATCACAGACATCAATTAAATACGTTGCACATTGAAATATAAAAGAATACTTATCTTTATCCAACGCAAATTCAAGCAATTGGCTATGTAAGGTCGATTTTCCACCCAACCATAGGCTCTTTGTCCAACATATACTCTTTATACTGAGAGGACACCCCCAAGCTGGTCTATGAGGCCACCAGGGAAAAGGAAACACCTACATGCCTCTCTCTCTCTAAACCCACAACTCGTTCTAATATCTATGCTTATCCAAATTCTCCTATAAATATATGCAGTGATCTCACTCATCCCTCACAGCCTTGGACCACACAATAGCTTCCCCACACGACACCCTTCTATGCTCAGGAACCCCCTTCACCAATCCACGGTTCTCTTGGGTGATCCATCTTACTGGGTGCTTCCAATGTGTGCATAGAAGAAGACCAACCTACTATATGCTATTGGAGAACCATCTATAGCCTTATTCCATGGGTTCTGAAGCATCTATGAGAAAAACAAATCAATGGGTAAGGGTTCCTAGCTTGTCCAATCTCTATGCTCACCTACAATCATCTATTTTCCCTTCCAAATCTGCATCTCTATCTCTAAAATTAAAATTTATGGGTTAAACACTATCTGGTAATGTTATAAACAACATTGGAGAGCTCTGCATAGTGTAGTTCTACATGAAATAATGAGAGAATGACGGTTAAATCCATAGGATGTGAGATAATGGTGAAAAAAAATTGACATAGCTTTTGACCATAGAATAAAGGACTCTTGGCAGTTGCAGAATGACTTCTGGCAACTGATAGAAATGCCACAAAGTGCATTCATCCCCATGTTTCAATAACTACATGAAATGAATTTTCCCACCAACCTCACACATTCATTAAATGATTGGGTTGAAAATTCAAAAGGAGGTAATTGGCTTATTCAAAGCAAATGGAAAAATTTGGATGATTTCTAAGGTTGACACTTGGAAGCAAAGGATTTAGTCTCCCATAGACCCCCTTTCCTCTTACCCTCTGGTGGAATGATATCCCCTCTAGTTCTCTTTACATAGCCTTTATTGGACCATTTTATTATTTATGTAGATAATGTTTACATATATTTCGAGTCAACATGACAATCCAACCATATGGTCCAAATAAAATATATACATCATACATGCTTATCCATTCACTAGTCAGGCCTTGGCCTTGAGACCCTCACTAGAAATCCATACTAGCATATTTACATCATTCACATAATTTCATTCAATACATTACAAGGGTCAAAGTGGGGGTGTTACAATCCCCTCCCCCTTGGAATAACACCATCCTTGGCGTTCTCTTTATTTTCAACATGGTTCCATGTCCTTTTCAGTTGCATTTGCTATGCATTCCTCTTCATGTCCACTTTGCATCCAATAATACATATGCTCAAACAATGAGTCAATTCACATGTCAAATACGTTCTCAAAGAATTCATTCCTTACATGTTTTTCATAACTATAGCCGAAGCATATACACATGTATATTCAAATCAAATTAGCAAGAATATGCAAAATAAACCAAATACATATATGCATAAGCATCTTCCTTCAAATCCATAGGTATCCCACTTTAACTTTAGACAACTATGGCACCCACAAGACTTGCTCCATCCCACACAAAGAAGGTACCTCTTCTCTACTTATAGTCCCTCGAGTGTACCCACCCCTTCCAGTGCTCTTCAAGGTGTGCATCAAAAGGTAATCATGTTTATGCAATCCTTGGATCACCTATGCATACATAATAAACAAATTTTAATCTAGCACGCTGGCTATGCCACAACACTCAAATCACCAATGCCAAGCCAGTACACTGACTGGGTTTATCAAGCATTTCATTAACTAGTATGTTAATCCAGCTATCTGTATGGGTTTTCCAAGCATACAAAAACCATATCCAAGCAAACACCTGTACTGGGTTCATCAGGAAATACAAATAATACACATGAATGCCCCTTTCTCCTATGCAAACTAGTGGTTCCTTCCAAGAAATCCATAGGTAACTCCCTTGAATGCATGAGAGAATGGCCCCACAATACTCACTCACACAACACAAGGATGGTACCCCTTCTATGCTACACAGTCCCTCGGCGTAACCATCCCTCTAGTGCTCTTTAGTGTGAGCGTAGAAAGGTTAACAATACCCATGCAATCCTCTTGAGTAGCCATGCTCTTACTAGGTTTAACAACACTGCGGAGAGACAAACACACATGAGGAATTTTACAGGGTTCCTCAAACCCAAGCCACTCTTGGAATTTACTTTGCATTTTTAGCTTCAACAACCACCATCTTCCCCACTAACATATTTTCACTATCTCACTTGCATTACATACACGCATGGAATCCACATGAGATTCCATCATACTAATTTCAATCCGAGATTTCAAATCTATTTCACACGGAAACCAAATTTCACAACCATGAGGTTGTCCTCCTAAATTTTCAATGAAATTTTTTCAAATATGTTTCATATAGAAACTAGATTTTCCAAACATGAGGTCCTTCTCATGATGTTTGTATTTTTCACATGGTATATTTCATTCTTTATCATGGACTTACAAACATTGCCATACCCAAGAAAATTCTACCTGTGATCTGAATTTTTCAATCAACCAAACAAATTGTGAGTACTCATGCATATAATATTTTCATTGCAACATTACAACAACCACTGAAGTGATCTCAGAATTATAACAATCAATATTTCAAACACTATCAACTCTTAATATCTCAAATGCAATGAAATACATTTACTTTATATGCATTTTAATCACAATAAAATTGCAATATACAATCACATTGTCCATGCAATCAGATAAAGCTTCCAATACTCATGATTACACAATCATATCCTTTCATGCAACTCTGTCCTCCTAGTCGAGCATTCTGGTAGCCCATCAAACTTGACTACATTTTCCTTGCATCCGTAGCAACTCATGAAATAATCTCATAATTGGAAATAATTCTATCATTCTAGATATTAATGAATTGAAATGAAATACATATCACAACCATGCATTCACACAATGCATCTTAACACATGTACCCACACATATGCATGCACAATCACAATATTTACAACATATTTTAATGTACATTCACTCAATGCAAACTTGCATTGATTCATGAATGCCATAATGTCATGTCATGTATCCCACCATGATGTTTTGGAAGGTCCTAGCTAATGCCTTGATGCATCACCCAACCATCTTCCCAATCACTTGGTTAACTATATGGGTTCCTTCCTTCTTCACCTAAACAAAACGTCAGGAGTTCACTCACTCCTTGCTTGTTGGAAAAGAGGTTTCATCCCATATTAACACCAATAGGGAGTTCACAGGATAATTGTGTAACACTATAGCATTAACATTTCCAACACCATTATGGCCTTACCCATGACTATCTCTTATGACATGCACTACGACAATAGGACCATAAGTTCTCACTTGCTTGGTTATTAAACTCATAATTGACATTCACATATTGCATGATATTGTTTCATATGAATGCATTCAAAATTCTAAACAATTAGATGGTATAAGTCTCTTTTCCCTTACTACCCCATACCTCACCATAATTGGTGGCATAACATTTGGATAAATGCATCCAATATCACATGCAAACCAAGTTATGATGATTTAAATATGGCTAAAGAGAATCTTACCCAATCCCCTTTCAACACTTATACCATCAGCATAAACGAACCATTACCTACATGGATACCATTAACGTTTCTAATGTTACCCGATCAGTTGGTCTTTTACACAGGATTACACCAACCTTCCACCAACACCTTGATCATAGATTCACCGCCCCAACCTTTCTTCACAAAGCCACTAGTCACATGCAATAGTATCATCAACATCTTCAACCATGATTATGTTGTCTTTGGTCCTACAACCATTGCCAATAGCAATATTTATTATATCATTAGTGGCTCATTGCATATGTAAAACCTCACTACTTTTACCAATATGCAATATCATACGCATGCACAAGCAAGTTCACATGCATTATGTATTATATATTAATGTGCCCACTAGTGCATATGCATTTCAACTATTTATTCTCTTGCATTTCCAACATTCCTATGCCAAATTTTCTATACATAAAACTCAAAAAATATAAATATATCATCAAGAGAAGAGTTGAGGAATTCTCCCGTTCCAATTCCTGATCAATCATAGTATGGAATTTCATCATCCATATCTTAGTTGATCCACTTTATGGTCTCTCTGTGATACACACTAGGGGTCATTAGCCATGATTTTCTCACCAAGCAACAATTCAATACATATACTCATGTATAACATTCCTACTTGAAACTTTCCAAGCATGCAATTCTTATGTTATAAGTAGAAATAGTTTAAGGTGAGAAATATCCTTCTTTATCAATATTGCCTCATGGAGATTATTCTCCAATTTTTGTTGCAACCATCTTATCGACCTTATGTAGCTTTCCTTGGTCATTACAATAACTATCATTTCATTCTATTTACATTTCCTCGCTGCTCCAATTGCTTGGAGCAATTCTGTCCAAGTCCAACTTGAACATCCTAGCACTTAAAAACAGTACAAGTTATTCCATTCCAACTCCATATGGAGTCTCTTTAGGGTCCATTATATACCCTTGTGCCTCATTCAACAATGAGACTTGCTTTCCTTTCTCATGGAAATATTTTCCACAATTATGGACTACACAATTGATTCACATAGGAACGTATCATTCCTTGATTGATAGCCTTTGCATGGCCACTCTATCACTATCATGAACCACATGATAGGTCCACATGCTGGAATGTCTTATTCCATTAGTGACAACTTCTAAGTGAATGGAATTTCTTTACCCATGATCATTTCTTACTCTTAATTTACCAGTTCATATTCTATAATATCCCGCAACTTCTCTCAACATGCATGCACTTTCCCATAAGGATGATCCACTCATAACCCTTACAATTTGCATGTCGTTTACGTACTGTCCTATTCCACACCTTGTTGAGCATTCTCTTATGAAATGCAATATCCATCTCCAATAATCAATAGATCCCATGGATCTTCCTTGCGATTCAAATTGCATAGATCTATCAGAATAATACAATGGATTCATTCTTGAAAACAAAATGACATAAGTATGAAATTTCTCATTCACACATTCTGTCAAATACTTGAACATATAGGGTTTTAATTAAAGATTAACTCAGAATGCTTTGAAACTAGAACCACGACCTCAAGATCCCTTCAAATACTGAAATTTTAACAAGCACATAGAACACATGTATTTTGGTCAACCTAGACCGGGAAAAACCCCATTCTGGGGAAAACCCTGAAGAAGAAAATATTTATTAAGAAGAGTTTTCTCAGAAAATTCATTTACACTAAATTTATCTTCTAACCCTCACTGAAAAAATAAACAAAAATTGAACATCAGTAATCTACCTTGTAATTCGTGCCAATCAGTGACTGTAAAATCTACTATACGACTACCCACACGTGCCTGTACGACATGCACAGTTAGCACACTTTACTACCTCGAAAAACATGCCCAAATGTGCCTAAAACTTATGTTGTACAGTTTGTACAGCCTCCAATTAATGCACAGTCAGCAACCTAGGATTTTGAGCCCACACATGTGGCTGTATGATGCTGCTAGATCGCTGTATGTCACTGTTCAGATTGCATTGGGAATCATCTTGCTGCTCTTCTCTTGGAAATCGTTCCCAAGACAAGTGCGAGAGAGAAATTAAATCTTGAAGGATATTTATGTTTTGTGAGAGCTTTTCATCAAGACAATTTGAGGCCACGATTTCCAAGAGAAGTGCAACAATATGATTCCCAATGTATTCTGAACAGTGCCGTACAACAGTCTGATAGCATCGTACAACCACACGTGTGGGCTCAAAATCCAAGGTTGCTAACTGTGCATTAATTGCAGGATGTACATACCGTACAACATAAGTTTTAGGGACATTTGGGCACATTTTTTGAGGCAATAATAGTTTAAGCATAAACACCATACAACCAATCTTGTGAACTAAAGATAAATGCAACACATAAATTTAGGGCCAAGCCCAGGGAAAAACCTCACCAGAGGAAAACCCAGAGAAAGAATTTTATTTATGAGAGATAAAATCAGAAATTGAACAACTTTGAATTTCTTCTACAACACCAAAACAATTTAAGAAACCCCACTCCTCTGCAAATATTCATTGGAAATTGTGCCAAATAATACTTATAGTCAACCCACACGTGCGAACTGTACACAGCTGTTTTTCGATATTCGTTCCAAGTACAAAAAATATAGACTAAACGGATTCTACCTAGCATTAAATGCAACATAAATAGTCTCAAAATTCGTGCCAAATTTGACCTCAAATGTCTCTAAATATGTGTCAACAATATGCCTCATTTTCCATGCCTGTACAATTTGCAATGATGGTTGTTATGGTCCAATGAATGCTACAAAAATTTCTTGGGAATCGTTCCCTCAAATTTTCTTGAAGAAGAGCTCTGACAAAACATAAATCTCCTTCAATATTTAATTTCTCTCTCTCACTTGCCGTCTTCTCTCTTGATGTGACTTCAATGAATGTTTTCTATCTTTCCCTAGATGTCTTTTTATATTTTCCCTCTTCCCAAAACCCTAACTAAATAATCTCAAGTAACTCATCAATGGATGAGATCAATCATATCTAGAGGTTCACATTTAAATGCTCATTTAATAATACACTTTATTATTAAATGCTCACAAATATTTTTGGGACCCACAACTTAACTTTTCACTTAAGTCATAAAAAAAATATAAAGTCAATTTTATATTATAAACATTTTAGGAAATTAAAAAATGGTTCCCACCATGTAAACATCACAAAATCATGGTGGGACCTCATGAGTTACATTTCTAACAATTCTTATCCAAGGCACTAATGCCCATTATTGGTATCTTTTATTCCTTCATGATTAGACATGGTTTTCACTCCTCAACAAGGAACATGACAACTAATTACTCTCAATAAGGGCTTCCAAAACCCCTCTATGCAATTCATATTGCACATTTTGAAAATAGAGAATGCATTGCATACATTCTGGATAAGGAATCATCACTTCCTGCTAGCTCCCATCTCCCATCATGAGAGTTTGTAAAACACAATCTACAAGAGTGTATTCTTATCCACTCAACATGTTTTCTCACCTATTAACAGGAATGACCATGCTATGGGTATCATAATATTTACCCACTTTGAGTCACTTTCATCTCTGGTACTCTTGCACCATCATATAAATCCTTTTCCAAAATTTTGGCTTCTTTGGAGGTCACCCACATTGAGAGTTTCTTGCCCAATCAAGCCTAGAGGATTTGATCTACCTGCTATTTGAAACAATTGGAAAACTATTTCAAAATAAGAACCTTTTGTTGATTCTTTTGTATTTTAGCCTCATTACATTCTTTAAAAAATACACAAGAATAATTTCCATGTATAATGGGGACTACCCAAATTGACAGTTCTTCCCAAATCAAGGTTATAGACACTTTTCTACTTGATTTTCAGAAACATATGAATCACCCCTTTAGACTCCACAATTTGCCCCATTTTATATTGTTCTAACAACCATAGTTGAACTCTAGAACCAACTTTGTAGATTAAAATAAAAATAAAAATGGGGGTCAAGGGGGATTTCCCCTTGCAGTTTTTGTCGCTGCAGGGAGGTTTGAGTGCAATGCCCTCGTTTTTGTTTGTTTGTAAATATTTCATTTTCACGTGATTTGGCGCATGATATCACTATAATTTTCGATTTTGGCACCTGAAATTCAACTATGGAAACCACCGCTTTTCCCTTTGTTCACCCAACATTAAAAACAACCCACTTCATGTTAGCACTTATCAGAAATAAGCGGTTTCAGGCTCCATGAAAAGTGGTTTCCCAAAAATTATTTTGCAAGCCTGAGTGCACGAGAGGGAGACACGTCACAAGGTGGTTTCTCCTTCAGGATCATGCTAATTAGTTATCTGTCATGCAAGTTCACGGGCCTATAGCAATGCCAACCATCGATCAAATATCCATGATTTACCAATAATGACATTACTAGCGGGGATCCCATCCTTTCTAACATATTTGCATGTCACGTATGGGCCCCATGTCACATCACCACATGCCATACCAAAAGTGGTTTCAGGATTTGTGAGAGGTGGTTTCTCGAAACCATTTTTATGGAACTGAATGCATGAGTAGCTGACACGTTGAAAGGGTGGTTTTCCCTTCAGTCTTGTTCCAATTAATTAATCCTCCTGAATCTTCATGGGCCTGAAGCATTTTCAACCGTTGATCTCCACCACTCGTCGACGGTTAGATCTACTCTACCTTTGGGCTTCATTACATGCGAGCATACCTGTACACAGACATAATGTGGCTGGACAACATCACATCCGCTTCCCACGCAAACCCTCCACACCGGACATCCTTCTCATGTGGCGCCTCCACATCACCTGCCCACATGACATAGGTGGGGCCCAATTGAAATTTTCCAAATTTTTTAATTATGCAAAATTTTAATTAGACAATAATGGGGATTATTTGACAATAATGGGGATTATTTTGAACTTAATTCGAAATTAATTCTATCCCTTGTCTCTCATTTAACACAATTCGATCTCTACAAAACCATTTTCTATTTTTGTTTGTAAGGTTGGATTTTTGGCCCATACAGATCCATTATTACATCCATAAGCTCTGATGCCACTTTGTAACATCTCATTCACCCAATCCGACCATCGGGAGGGGAGATTAACTGATTTCGGGCTTCCAAATTTCACCCCATAACCATTTATGAGTTCATAATATGTAAAATATGTGTGCAAATGCATAATTAAACATACAGAACGGAAATAAACTCTATCCACACACATCTAGCATGCATATATCAACATAATTATCATAGGAATCAATTCAATACATTGTACATTGAAATAGAAAAGAATACTTATCTTTATCCAATGCGGATCCAAACAACTGGTGTGTAAGAGCGATTTTCCACCCAACCATAGGATCTCTATCCATCATATACTATTTTTACTAAGAGGCCACCCTGAATCTGGGTTATGAGGCCACCAGAGTGAAGGAAACACCTACAAGATTTTCTCTCATCCCACAATCCATTCTTCTCTCTATGCTTAGCCAAATGCTCCTATATATCTCTACATGGATCTCACTCAGCCCTCATAGCCTTGTCCCCAACAATACTTTCCCCACACAACACCCTTCTATGCTCAGGCATCCCCTTCATCGATCCACATTTCTATTAGGCAATCCATCTTGCTGGCTGATTCAAGTGTGTGCATAGAAGGGGACCAACCAACTATATGCTGTCGGAGAACCAGTTGTAGCCTTATTCGATGGCTTCTCAAGCATCTTTGAGAAACAAAACTCAATGGCTTGTTGAAGCCCTAGTTAGGTAGATTGTTGGAATGTTGTCCAAGGCTAGCAACATAGGGTGAAAACCCAATCTGAAAGGCTTCAAAAAGATCTACGCAAGAGCAGTTCTATCCCTAGACTGTTTGGTATAGTTAACTCCCACGGATATAAAGGCCTCCGCTGGCACTTATGGAGAAAGGATCTGTCTTCCTGTGAGGGAAGATCAAAGTGTTTTAACTCTAGAAGTGAATCTACCTTAAAAGAAATCCAAACTAAGTTAGATCTAATCTAAAGAAAGTGCTTTGTTTATGTGCAGGATAACTTGGTATGAAAATTTAATAAGTCTTTTCACTAGGTTGACAGAAATGTGAAATTGGATCTTTACTTATTAGCTTAAAATACAACCAGAAAATGAAAATCAAATGATGGTAGTTTAAGGATTAAGCACATGCAAGATTATCCTGTAGGTGGAATGCTAATTGAAAAATTAAAATTAATTTAATAACGTCTGTTAAATAATTTGCAAAAATAGATAAATGTTTTAAATAAATAAATTAACTTACAACATAAAGACACACAGATCATCAATTAAGACAATTCCAAACTGTAGATCAATGTATTGATTATTGATTACAAAAATTAAACAGTGTTCATTAATAAGTTGAAGTGAAAATCAACATTCATCAAACAAATTTGACAAATAGACAAAAGAGATATCAAGAGAAAACTAACTGTATTACTTCAAGGCTGCAAAACATTACAATCTCTTCAGAATCAGAGTCTCTCCAGTCCTCTTTTGATGATTTTCTCCCCCTTTCCCCTATGAGATCTCTACCCTTTAAATAATAATTACAAAATAGATACAAAGGATGAAGTTCCCATAAAACATGGATTGCAAAATCAAACTAATCTAAGAATGACCAAGGGCATCTCGCCACTTGGTCCAAACTTCTAGCAACTCATCCACAACTGGATAATTAGATGACTCGAGTCCCAAATGGGCATCAAAGTAAATGAATCCATCTCATTTTTGGCTAACTTATGCCAAGTGCACAGAAAAATATGGATCTTTCCTTCCAGGCTGACAGGTTGCTTGATGAACTTTTCAACTTCTGAAATCCCTATGTAGTCGAGCTGTTGAATCTGCTCTTTGAACTTCTCACATCTTCCATCAACCTGTTCAATCATCAGTTTCGGTGGACAAGCCTTCTCAATGAGATCCATAGTAGGAAACTGTAGCATAACCATGATATTATACATAGCATACCATCTTCTCCCACAGATTGCTTGTGCCTTCTTGATTGTTTCTTCTACCATTTCATAAGTGTTTTTCCAAGCATTCAAAGATGAGATCCTTCTGAACTTGAAGCTATTAAAAACTGGGATGTCTTCTGGTTTGTCTTTGATATACCTCTGCCATTCAACAACATCATCATAAGCTTTGGAAGCTTGTTGGCTTTTCTCAATGTGTTGTTCAAGGATAGAAGACATTCGTTCAAAAGCAATATGAGTTTCCTGAATGTCATTCAGGGAACTAAATAACTCAGCTAAGAGTTTATTATGCTCCTCATTCACTTTATTAGCCAAATCCTTGAACTCTTCCTGAGAAAACCTAGAGAAAGAAGAAATGGCTGCACTTGCAGTTGCATCCTTCAGCTGTTGTTCCAATATTTCTATCTTCTCCATATTTGCAGTATTAAGGACTTGTGCATCCTGAAGTTCATCCTGAAGAGAAGTGTTCTATTCCTGCAACTCTTTGAGATGATTTTCATGCTGACTTCTTAATTCATGAATATGAGATTCATGTTCTTCATTAACTTTGATCAGCTGCTCCTGAAGTTTCCTCAACTCTTCCTTCTTTATGTCAATATCTTTATTTAGCGAAGTCACTGAATCGAAATTGGCTCCAGGAAATGCCCCCATAGCTGCTGTAGTTTCTAATGCTTCCTGTTGGATGTCATCAGATCGTTTGGCCCAAATGATTTGGTTAGGAACAGGTGCTTGCAGCATAGATGATCCCATCCTTCTCTTGTTACCTCTTCTTACCACTGATTTTGATGTCATGCTGTAAAAGTAGTCCCCAAGGGGAACCACAACATCATCTTCAAGATCAGTTTTCAACTCAGTTGAATATGTAGCAACATTTCATGTTGCTACCATGCTGAAGTTTGGGTGTTCAATAGGTATTTCTGTGCTATCTTAGAACGGGTAACTCTCGACATGTTGAAAACTGGAAATTATGATAAATAAAATAAAACAAATCAACAATAGTTCAAAATTAACAAAAAATCGTAAACAAGCGAATAAGAAAACGACATGAAACCGACCCGTGCTAACGAAAATAGCAGAAAAAATAGCCCTGGTAAAAACTCGTAGTGAAAATCCTTGTAGTAGGTAATTCTCGAAATTGAAAAATGGTAAAAGAAAATAGAAAAATCAACATATTTAACAATTTCGTCGGGTAAAATCTGGACTGTAGGATAACAACAATCAATGGCTAAGATCTAAGATGTGGGATGCGAAAGGAGAGTTGCAGAAGTTTATTCTTGCAAATATGTAAATTCCTTCCGCAATCTGCAATCCACAATGCGGGTTGTGGGTTGCGGAAACACAACTCTAAATATAAACGAACTAAAAGTTTCCGCAATCAACAATTTACATTGCGGATTTCGGGTTGTGGAAACGCAAACGACACAAACTAAAAGAAATGACCTTTCCGCAATCCGCAATTGCGGGTAGCGGGTTGCAGGAAAAGAAAAGCGCAAATTTATTTTGAAAATCTTCCTGCAATCCGCAATTGCGGGTTGCAGGTGCTACAAACCATGATTATTGGAAAATATTTCTGCTGCGGATTGCAGGTTGTGGAAAGACAATGTTTCAAATCCAAAAACCAAGATTCCGCAATCTGCATTGCGGATTCCGAATTGCGGGTTGCGGAAAGAACAACTTTTGAGAAAAAATATTTCTTTCTGCAACTCACAAAACACACAAAAATCAAAGGAATTTTAAAAGGGAAAATTATTAACTGAATCAAAGCATGTAAAAGGCATAAAAATCATGATAAGTAGGATGAAAAACCCCAAAATGACTTAGGAATTTAAGTATTACCTTTGCATATAAAAAATTGGGGCTCCCATGTTTTCATTAAAACATGGGATCTGTTGTACCCACAACAAATGGCGACTCGCTGGGATGAACCAGTTATCTTTGTTAATGAAATATGTAGTTACAAAGAAGATATGTCAACAAACTCTTGTTTCAACCTGCAATTTACAAAATGTTCTCATAAAGACACAACCAAGACAACAGAGTTAGTCATATGATTGATATATTCCCATCCAAAACCAAATAATGATGATATTTACCTGATAAGGAAGTCTAGAAGTAAACAGGAATCCTCTACCATTATGCAATCATAGGAGGGCAGTTTATGATAAGCCTTAGAGCAATCTTAGAGCCATTCTGGGTTACCAAATCATGAATCACCTTGACTTTATTAATTATTATTTATGTACAAATGCATTACTCACAATATATACATTTCCTTTTATTTTTCTTTTTTTTTTAAATTATTATATATATTAACTTTTTTTTTTTGTTTTGAAAAGAAAATGAAAATATGTAAAAAAGAATTTTGTTGATACAAGGCCATTGCCCTGACTTGGTGATCAGATTTCAGCAATGCCATTCACAAACCTGATCTGGAAACTGAACAAGCTAACTTGGTAAGGAGACTCCCTGTCTTTCAACTTTTGACACTGAAAGCAATTACCATGGCTTGGTAACCATAAAGTGGTAATTCCAGTCCAAAATCAAATTCATGATCATGGTAGGTATGGCTTGTAATAAGACCTTCCTATCCTCATATACAACAAACTGTCTTAAAAAAGGAAAACAAAATTTATTGGTAATAAATTACAAGACACTACCATGGCTTGGTAACCACATGATAGTAGTGTTACTCACCGATGTTTTGAAAATCATGAATGGATCGACCTGTGATAGGATCTTCCACCTTCCAACAGTAGCTGAAACTCATCTCCCTAGCTTGGTGAACATATATGGAGATTTCATTGTTGGGCACCATTTTTCACCTATTTTGCCATCTAAATACCTTCCAGTTTTCTCCATAAACCTTCATACTTGATCCATAAAACCTTAATTTCATCCACAAAACTTTGGTCAAAGGTATAAATGTTGTTGCTTCTTAATAAATTGAATTATGAGATTTTTAAGGCATTTAAATTAAGGTTTTATTCAAAATTATAGAATGTGCTAACTTCCCGTAATTTCTCCTAGGTTGGATACTTGCAGGCCAGCTGGGCACAAACTGAGAGATGGGGGGAAGATCCTCGATGTCCAAGGATGGTTAAATTTCTAACGAACCTATGATATGGATTTCACAAGTGTTGAGTCAATGTCGGTCAAAGACAACCACCTGTGCTGCCACTTAGCATGAAAACAGGACAGTTTCGATTTTGCCTATTTTGATGGATCTGATGGAGGATCTTGAGGGTCGAGAGAGATATTAGGAGCATATCGTTATGAGTCTCCCATATTTGTAGCATTTCAATTTTTAAAAGAATTGTATAAGTATTTGATTTGACAGAGGAAAAAATTCTTGGATAATAGACGTATGATTTTGAAATAAAGACTGAGGATTCGATAAATTACTATGTATGTCCATTTCTATATGGTGAATGCGATTGAGTTTTAGATTTCTGTGATTTTCTTTGCATGTGTAAGCAAAGCATTGGAGGGCCCCCTTTTCCAAGCCTGCACACATATTTCTGCATCGTTGGGTGTGGTATGTTTTAGTTGAAACCTGTAGAAGTCGATTTTCTTTATTGATTACTCATACATTGCAGAACGAGTTAGATTATATGAATAGGGTTATGAGCTCTTTTTATCTAAATGGTTAAACGCTGTAGGAACAATTTCAATTGCATTGCTTATTTGATATCGAACTGCTGAAGATAGTTACACATTGCGAATTGTCTTCTTGTAAAGGAAATCAATGATTGTTTGCTTTCAACAGTGAGATATTAGGCATTGTATTGTGATTCATTTTTAGGATTTAGGTTCAAAATTTTAATCTTAGAATATTTCATATATGAATTGCTGGTTAAACTAAGAGATTGAATGAAGTTGCTTCTGTAAGGGAGGTTTTGCATTTCAAAGTTACAACATTCTAGCATTCAATAGATTTATTTCACAAGTAAACTGAATTTCCAGTTAAGTCTAGCTCCGAGTCTCTATATTTGGGATATGCCTCTAAGTCTTACAAACTCCGGATTGACATAAACTTAAGGTCTAATTTACACCAGTGGATTGGAACCCAACATTTTGGCGCCATTGCCGGGGAGGCATCTAGAAGCAGACTTAAGAAACTTAGTTCTCTTATTAAAAAAATTCAAAAACACAAGAAAGGTTCTAGTTTTATGTCAAGACAAAGAGATGAAAAAGGAAGATTTATCAAAAACCGCCCAAAAATAGAAGTAACAAGAACTTCTTTAACTGATAAAAAATGATTCATTACAACTATTGATACTTTTGAAATGACTGAAGAGGAAACATCTAAGAAAGGAGGACTCACCTTTGAGAAACGTAGAGAATACGAACGTAGGATGGAGATTGAAAATCAGTGAAGAGAAATGGCTGAAGAAGAAACATGAAAAGGGCCAACTGCAGAATAGCGAAGGGAGTATGAGAGAAGGTTAGAAATTGAAAATAAACTAAGACAAGAGAGAAGGGAAGAAGAGAGAAGACATGAAAGGGAAGAAGAGAGAAGGTATGAAAGGGATGAAAGAGCAGAAGAAGATCAGGAAGCCACTTTTAAATTCCCCATCTTGGACACTAGAATCATCCTAGGGGAAGAGGTAAGGATGAAAAATATTCCACCATCTGTTCTACCAAATTTCTATGGCATGAATTCTGAAGATCCAAATTCTTTCTTATTTGAATTTGATATCTTATGTCGTACCTATGGATATACTGATGACACCCACAAACTTCGTCTCTTCCCTGCCACTCTTAAAGAATCTACCTTGAAATGGTTCATGGGATTAGGAGAGCATTCTATAACTAATTGGGATGAGATGAGGAAAAATTTTCTTAGGAAATATCAGGCATATTGTAGATCAAAAGATTTAAAAGATGATATTTTTAGGATGTCTCAGCAGGAAGATGAAAGCTTGGAAGAGTATCTAGAAAGATTCTCATACAACTTGTAGAAATCCAAATACAATTCCTTGACACCTGAGATCACTCGGACAATCTTTTTGAAAGGAATAAGAGAAGAATACCTTGATATTTTGAATGTTATGGGAAAATGTGACATCTCCTACTTACCCTTTGATGAGATTCAAGACTTATGTCATAAGTATTCAAGGGGAAAGGCCAGAAATGGGAAGAGGGATGTAACTTCCAAAGTAACAAAATCTGCAACTAGTGGCATATCCAGAGCTGAACTTGGGAACTTGTTAGAAGATTTTAAGACTGATTTATTGAGTACCTTGGGAACACAGGTCGAAACATCAAAAACAAAGAAAAGACAAGAACAACAAGACCAACAAGATCAAGCCCTGTCTATTTTCTGCCCTAAATGTAGAAAGAAACATCCATTAAGAGAATGCCCTCTAAATACTATTCAAATTTGTGGCTTATGTACTGAAAATCATAAAACTGATGATTGCCCCAGATTGAAAGAATTGCAGGCAGCCCGAATGGAGGAGAATCAAAGCATGGATCCTCTCTATTTTATGGGACAACGAAGATCTTGGCAGCCACGTTTTTCAGGTATGTCTGAAGATCCTTTGCAGCAGTTTCATTCAAATTATCAAACTCCTGTTCAAAATTCATGGAGTGCACCCATGCCCTGGAAAACTTGGTCTCCTCCTCAACAACAACCAGCCCAACATGCTCCAAATTGGCGAGGGTATACTCATGGTAACTAGACATACCAACAAGCCTACCCACAGCCTTATCAACAACCTTTTGCATATCCCCAATACCAGTAGAATCAAGCCCCATTTTTCCAACAACCCAATATTGCTCCCCAACTAGGCCAACAACCTCAACAGCTTCAATTGCCATCCAACCAGCCTCCACCTCGACCAACATAATTGCCAGCCTAGCCAATACCAAATCCGAATAATAAAATGGATAAACCCATGTATAATGTTGATGAAGGAATGGCACTCCCCTACTCAATCCTCCCACTTCAAAATATCAACTTAAGATCTGGAAAAACTTTACAAAAAGAATCTCCTGTTATTTTAGAAGAACAAGTAGAAAATAAGAAAACTCCAAAAAAATCAAATATAGAAAAGTCACAGTCAGAAAATTACAGTCAAAAAGGGAAAACATTAGTACCTCACATACCTCCCTTTCCAGAGAGGTTGGTCAAGGAAAAACTTTCAATTTCCCTACATGATTTTGATGTTTTGAATGAGTTAACCAACGTATGTGTCAAAATTCCCCTACTGCAAGCTATAAAGGATATTCCAATACATACGAAAGCAGTTAGGGAATTATGTCTCAATAAGATAAGGAAGGATCCACAAAAAATTCATGTGGTAGGCAAATTAGCAGGATTAATGTCTAACACTGTTTTTATTGAAAAATGTGTTGATCCAGGAATCCCAATGGTCACAATAACTATAAATTTTTTTTCAATTCCAAAAACACTGATTGACTTAGGTGCTGCTATCAATGTCATGACACTAGAGACAATGGAATATCTTCACTTGAAAAATATCAGACCAACCACTACAGTTTTGGAACTAGATGATAGATCTAAAATCACACCTGAAGGGATCTTAGAAGATATCATTGTTTCTTTAGATTCCTGGGAGTATCCTGTAGATTTTATAGTGCTGCAACCAAAGTCTAATCTAGGAGGGAATCCATTGATTCTTGGAAGACCCTGGTTGGCAACAGCTGATGCTTTTATAGGGTGTAGATCAGGAAGTATGCTCATTTCACATGGGATAGAGAGAAAACAAATCACACTTTATCCTTCTGCCTAGTGACCTTCTGTATTAGATCAGTTATCATGGATTAACGAGACCAAAGATCAGGAAGAAGAAGGAATTCAGCCTGTCCTAAGTATCAATCAGTTCTTTGATTTTCAAGAAGAAAACAACGAAGATTTGCTAGATTACTTCATTGCTGAACCTGATATTTCTGAGGAATTAAGAGACATCCAGTATGCTATCGCAGATCAAGTTTTGGGACAGAATTTTCAGGAAAATTGCACAGTACATTCTTTAGCATTAGCACTTCATGATATTTTTAATGTTCATTCAATCACTGATGTCCAAAGAAAAATAGTTGAAATCAGTCCAGGAAAACACTTGAATATCAGTGCCCATCTTACCACATCATAGGAAGAACAGTTGATTGCCTTACTGAATAAATATTCCCATGCATTTTCTTGGGAATACACTGACATGCCAGGAATTCATCACAAAACATGCACTCACCACATTTACATAGATGGTAAAATCAGACCTCTCAGACAACCTCAACGTAGAATGAACCCCATACTAAAAGAGATAGTTAAGGAAGAATTGCAAAAGTTATTAAAGGTAGGATTTATCTACCCTATCTTTGACAGCCAATGGGTTTCTCCCTTAGTTGTTGTTCCTAAGAAAAATGGCAAATGGTGGATATGTGTAGATTACAGAGAGTTAAACAAGGCAACACTAAAAGATGATTTCCCATTGCCATTTATTGATCAAGTGTTAGATGCCTTAGCTAGGAAGAAATATTTTTCATTTCTAGATGGTTTCAGTGGGTATAGTCAAATTAGCATTGCAAAAGAGGACCAGGACAAAACTACTTTTACATGTCCCTGGGGCACATATACCTACAAGGTTTTACCTTTTGGCTTATGTAACGCCCCAGCTACCTTTCAGAGAGCAGTCTTGGCCATTTTTGCAGATCTAATTCATGAATGTGTTGAGGTCTATATGGACGATTTTTCTATGCATGGAAATGCCTTTGAGGATTCCTTGGCAAACTTGGAGAAAATTTTAAAAAGGTGTGTTGAATCAAATCTTTCCCTTAGCAACGAAAAGTGTTTTATGATGATGACTGAAGGGATAGTTTTAGGACATCACATTTCTTCATCTGGAATAAAAGTAGATCCTGCCAAAATTCAAATCATTGTAAATCTATCTGAACCAACAATTCAAACAGACGTGAGAAGTTTTCTAGGGTATGCAGGCTACTATCGTAGATTTATTGAAAATTTCAGTAAGATAGCTCTGCCATTGTTTAAATTACTTTCAATGGATGTCCATTTCAAATGGGATACTAACTGTCAATATGCATTTCAGACACTTAAAGAGAAGCTCTCAATTGCTCCCATTTTAAGAGGACCAAATTGGACATTGCCCTTCCATATTTCTACTGATGCATCCGATACCGCAATAGGGGCCTATTTGGGACAAAAAGAGCATACCATGACTTATGCTATCTATTTTATCAGCAAAAATCTAACACTTGCAGAATTGAATTATACAGTCACTGAAAAGGAGATGTTGGTAGTAGTTCATGCTGTGAACAAATTCCATCATTACATTACTAGCTATGAAATTTTTGTCCACACAGATCATTCCGCTTTACAATATTTGATGAATAAGTCTATTACTAATGGCAGAATAACTAGATGATTACTATTAATGCAGGATGTTTTAGATCGGCCTGGACGAGAAAATCAAGTGGCAGATTTCCTATTTCGCTTACACAATTCTGGTGAGGTTGTTCCTGTTTTAGATAGTTTCCCTGATGAACACTTGTTTGCAATTTTTGTTATCACTCCTTGGTATGCTGATATATCCAACTATTTATCATCAGGACAGCTACCTCCATCTATGTCATCCAAAGAAAAGAAAAATATTATTAATCAAAGTGCTAGACACATATGGGTCAATGGAGATCTCTTTTACACAGGATATGATCTAATTATTAGGAGATGTGTACAACAAGATGAAGTTTTAGATATTTTGAAAGCATGTCATGATGAACCTTGTGGTGGCCATTTTGCAGAGAAAAGAACAGCATACAAGATACTCAATTTGGGGTATTACTGGCATTCTATTTTCAAGGATTCTAAGAAGTATGTTAGGAGCTGTGATACTTGTCAACGGATGGGACGGCCAGTATGATCTGATGAAATGCCACTCCAACCACAAATCCTCATAGAACCATTTGAAAAATGGGCTCTTGATTTCATTGGTCCGATCAATCCACCATCACAAGGAAAGAAGTACATTTTAGTATGTACCGACTATGTTACAATGTGGGTGGAAGCCAAACCATTACCAAGATCCACAGAACAAACAGTGGTAAACTTTCTTTTTGAAGAGATATTTGTCAGATTTGGGGTTCCTAGAGAGATTGTCACTGATCAGGGTGCACAATTTACTTCTAAACTAGTGCAGGAGATAGCAGCAAAGTACAAGATTAAGCACAGAAAATCTACACCTTACCATCCACAAGCCAATGGCCAGGTGGAGTCTACAAACAAAAATTTGGAAGGAATCATCACCAAAATTGTCCAGATGCATAGAAAGGATTGGTCAGCTAAGCTTACTGAAGCTTTATGGGCATATAGAATCACTTGGAAAAACAGTACTAGTTTTTCACCCTATCAGTTAGTTTATGGTAAGCAGGTCCTGTTGCCGATAGAATTTCAAATTCATACCTTTAAGTTAGCAGCAGATTTGGGGATGAATCTTTCTGAAGCACAACAAGAAAGGATACTACAATTGAATCAATTAGATGAGATGAGACAGGCTATAGTAGAACACAATATTTTGGTACAACAACAGAGAGCCCAATGGCATGACAAGTTTATCAAAAAGAAACAATTTCACATCGGTGACTGGGCCTTATTGTTTGATTCAAAATTTAAAGAATTCAAAGCCAAGTTCACAACTCATTAGCTTGGTCCATATGAGATTGCAGAGGTATATGACAATGGCTCAGTGAAAATCCAAACAATCGATGATGAAGCACATACATTTGTGGTCAATGGCCATCGACTAAAACTCTACACCAAGCCAATCAACAAAGAAGATTTCATACAACAGATTTCACAGCAAAGGGAGATGGAAGTGCTGGATAAACACACTGGTGTTTCTCCTTCACTTTCTTCTTAGCCATTTTCTGATTCAATAAAATAAATAAATAAATAAATAAAAAAAACAAAAAAAACAAAAAAAACAAAAAAAACAAAAAAAACAAAAAAAACAAAAAAAACAAAAAAAACAAAAAAAACAAAAGAGGGAGTTTAGTTGTGAAAACCAGGCAACTGGCACAACATAAACTCGAATTTTCCTTGGAAAACCAAGTTTACTTGGCCATTGAAAATTCACAAAAACATTTTCACTTTCCAGCATCAGTTCTTTCATGGCTCATAAGCATTTTTTTTTAGTTTCTATCAGCACAATAAAACTTTTGTTTGACTTGAGGACAAGTCAATAAATAGGCCTGCGAGGGATAAGCATTTCAGGCAGGATAAGCATTTCATGCTTTCTATTTTTTTTGAAACCCTCCAAGCCTTATCCAAATGCTAGAATTTCATTCCGGCATGAAGCTTTATTTCACAGATCTCAATCCTAGCAGAGGGACCTGACTTCCAGTCTTGCATAAGGAATCTGAGACATTGCATCAAAAGACAACAGAAGGGACCTAAAAAGAAGCACATTTCTATTGAAATTTTCGCACAGGGACCTGAGATGGCAAATTTTTTTTTTAAGAGAAGACATTAGAAGGACATGTGTGAACCAGGAAAAAATTGCAAATTTTCTTCTCAATAGGCAAGCAGACAAGCTACATCAAATGACAAGAACAACACAAAGGGATATCAATCAAAGTCTGTAAGGATTTTAATTTTTATGCTTTAAAAGTTGCACGATTCTTTGTTTTTAAGTAATGGCATATCTACCTATCCTCATAAGCTTGACTGTCTACTCTATCACCTTCACAATCCATGCCAGCATCCCATACACTTCCCATTATCCTACCCTAGGTGTCAAAATGGTGGTTAGAATCAATCTCAAAAGCAAATTTTCAATTGATCAAAACCTAAATTGCATTCTACAGGAAGAGAAATGTTTTTTTCAAAAAAAACAATGGAATTCAAATTTTTTTATGTTTTCATATTATATACTCCAGGACAAAGATACTAGTGCATTATGCATTAAGTTAAAATATATATATATGAAATATATAAGATGGATCATAGAACATTGGTTAAGTGGCAGGTTAGCAATGAATCAGGTGGCATGTTCAGATAATTATTGCAAAAGACGTGGGAATCATAGTTGTATGCTCCCACGAAAATATTCATGTGCATAGAAAGTCGCACTGCCAGTTTTATGACACTGGGATTGTATATCAGAATGGTCATTTTGCTTTGATAATTTCCCAAGCATCACTCTTCCACCTGTAGACCTGATTGCTGTACATTGCAAAAGCGTACAGGGATAATACTTCACGGTGAGGGAAAAGAAGGCGTGTATCACAGAGGAAGGGTGCGGGCACTGTTTTCTGAAGGATGCATACGCACAGGAAAAATCGTGAAGTAAAAACGCCCGAGGAAAGGTAAAACTCGAAACTTTTTCCAAAAGAATTTGCCAGATCAATATCAATCCAAGTTTCAGAGGACCATTTTGAAATAGGAAAACATTTACAGAACTGATTGCAAGGCTATGGTTTTCTGCTTCATACTTCTTTTCCTGTTAAAATTGCAAAATGGTATCTAGGTTGGAACCAGAGAAATTCGATCCCACTGTTATTCATGAGAAATGTATGGAAGTTTTTGAGAAGAAGCAGTGGGTGTTTTTTTTTGAAAATTTTGATGGGCACAATGATAATGTTAGCCTAGCCTTTGCTGGCTCATTTGATGGAGAGAGGGCTACAGTAGGAAATTTGAATTTCAAACTGTCTGAAGATATTTTGGCACAGATCATTGGCTTACCACAACAGGGAGAGAGGTTCTTTAAAACAAAAAAATTCAAGGAGAAGGCATGGACACCTTTTCTATGTAGGTCAAGGGAAGGTTCAGTGAAATGGAAGAAGGGAGTACCAAGGAGTTGGTTGGTTCATCCCTGGGATGAAATAGTATATATCATCCAAAGATTCATTACCTGTGAAGGGAGATTTAGCATTTTATATCTTTATCAAATCAAGATATTGCAGCATCTGAGGGGTGATTGTGAGATTAACATGCCCCATTTTCTATTACAAAGCCTTTCCAAGATGGATAAGGCTGTTCAAAAGTGTGAAAAAGATAAGCTAATAAGCCTTTTCCATTGTGGGCTCATCAAAATAATCATCACATATGAGTTACAGAAGCAAAACTTGACATGGAAAGAATTTATAATTTATAATCAGTTTGAAGAGCTAGAAGAGCTGCTTGAAGAAAGCTTGAAAGAAGAAAAACTGTTGATGATAACATACCCCAAGGATGAAGAACAGAACCCTGAAGCAGCAAGCTCAAAACAACCTCAGAGAAGAATAAGAACTAGGAGCATGATGAAAGAAGATAGAAAGTTCCAAAAGCAAAATCAAATATTCACCACTCATGAGAAGAATCCAAGGAAACATCAGCAAGCTCTAAATAAGTCAGCACTAGAAGAGGATGATGAAAGCCAGCAAAAATAGTATGAATACATACAATCCTTGGAAAGTCAAGAAGAAGGTCCAACAGGTGAGATAGGGTAAGTCCATGAAGAAAAAGATACCCAAGAAACTGAAAAGATTTCAGATGAAGTGATAAAGCAGACTAAAAAATTTAATCTTTTCTTTGATCAGCAAGAAAAAGAAGAGAAAAAGCATCCAGGACAGGAAATTTTAGATGATCAAGCTTCTCCTTTCTTGGAGAAAAAAACTATAGAAAAAGAAAAGAAGGGATATTCAGTGCAAGAGAATGAAGAATTGGGGATGGACACTAATTCTGAGCAGCCTTCAATGAAGATGGAAAAGAAGAAAACTTCCAAAATCAGTAAAAAGATTAAGAAGTTGAAACTGGAAGTAAGAGAATTAGAACTAAGGAATGAAAAGTTAAAAGAAAAGAACAAGAAGCTTAAAGTTCAAAGGGCACGAATCTCCAAGCATGCATATAAATGGCATAAACAAAAGAAGACTTGCCAAACCAAGTATGAAAAAATGAAAGTCCTTTATGCATCTCGAACTTCTACAGATGCATCATCTCAGACAGGAGGTACATCAGAGGATTAAAAGCAGAGGTTCAACAACAAAATTTTGTTCATGATATAAGCAGGGTCAAATTTTTGGAAATACTTTTTGTGCATGAGGACATGCAACAACTTCCTCTTGGGGGAGATGTTGGGCATCATTTTTCACCTATTTTTCCATCTAAATACCTTCCAGTTTTCTCCATAAACCTTCATACTTGATCCATAAAACCTTAATTTCATCCACAAAACTTTGGTCAAAGGTATAAATGTCGTTGCTTCTTAATAAATTGAATTATGAGATTTTTAAGGCATTTAAATTAAGGTTTTATTCAAAATTACAAAATGTGCTAACTTCCGGTAATTTCTCCTAGGTTGGATACTTGCAGGCCAGCTGCGCACAAAATGAGATATGGGGGGAAGATCCTCGATGTCGAAGGATGGTTAAATTTCTAACGAACCTATGATATGTCTTTCACAAGTGTCGAGTCAATGCCGGTCAAAGACGACCACCTGTGCTGCCACTTAGCATGAAAACATGACAATTTCGATTTTGCCTATTTTTATGGATCTGATGGAGGATCTTGAGGGTTGAGAGAGATATTAGGAGCATATCGTTACGAGTCTCCCATATTTGTAGCATTTCGGTTTTTAAAAGAATTGTATAAGTATTTGATTTGACAGAGGAAAAACTTCTTGGATAATAGACGTATGATTTTGAAATAAAGACTGAGGATTCGATAAATTACTGTGTATGTCCATTTCTATATGGTGAATGTGATTGAGTTTTAGAGTTTTGTGTTTTTCTTTGCATGTGTAAGCAAAGCATTGGAGGGCCCCCTTTGCCAAACCTGCACACATATTTTTGCATCGTTGCGTGTGGTATGTTTTAGTTGAAACCTGTAGGAGTTGATTTTCTTTATTGATTACTCATACATTGCAGAACGAGTTAGATTATATGAATAGGGTTATGAGCTCTTTTATCTAAATGGTTAAACGCTGTAGGAACGATTTCAATTGCATTGCTTATTTGATATCAAACTGCTGAAGATAGTTACACATTGCGAATTGTCTTCTTGTAAAGGAAATCAATGATTGTCTGCTTTCAACAATGAGATATTAGGCATTGTATTGTGATTCATTTTTAGGATTTAGGTTCAAAATTTTAATCTCAGAATATTTCATATATGAATTGTTGGTTAAACTAATAGATCGAATGAAGTTGCTTCTGTAAGGGAGGTTTTGCATTTCAAAGTTACAACATTCTAGCATTCAATAGATTTATTTCACAAGTAAACTGAATTTCCAGTTAAGTCTAGCTTCGAGTCTCTATATTTGGGATATGACTCTAAGTTTTACAAACTCTGGATTGACATAAAATTAAGGTCTAATTTACACCAGTGGATTGGAACCCAACAGTCAATCCACTAAACATCTATGAACATAATGGGATGGCTTGTGATAAGACCCCCCATCTTGTAATCTACAATTATTAAAATGAATTATTTTCAAGGTGATCAGAATGGGATCCATAGTAGATAAGGCAGAGTAGGCTATAAATATATGCTTCCATTCACTAATGAAACATAAGATAAGAAAGCCTAGTCACTTCCATAAATTCAATTAACCAAATAAGACATCTATAAAGATAGTGATTGAGGTGGGAAGGTATCAATCAAATATCTGCAAATATTGACTGTTGATTTCATGAAAAACATTTTCAGATATAGGCTGAGAAAAATTAAAACTAACATTGCTACCTCAAAACTTCAGACTGTATTAATCTTGAGACACACTGATCAACAGCCTCTGCCAAAAGTGTGGACATTATTCAAAAGAAAACCGAAATGTAAAAGAAAAATCAACAAAAACAAAGAAAGAAAAGAAAGCAAAACACACTTATATACAGGTAAGTGAATATGCTCCTCTAAACAAAGTACTTTTTAGTAGATGAACATTCACTAAATAGGTTTCTGAGATACCTTCCAGTGTTTGCAACCGGACAGTACTAGGAAAAAAAGTTTCTGTAATAATGAATGGTCCTAGCCATAAGCATTGGAACTTGGTGTAATCATTCTTGTATTTGTGTTGATTATCCCACTTGAACACCAAATCCCCCATAGTAAACTCCCTATCAGATGAGGACTTCTCATCAAAACACCTCTTCACCAGCTGTTGGTGCTGATACAGCTTGTTCTTAGATTTTTCCCTATCTTCTTCCAGCTTGAGTAATGTATCAATCCTTTGCTGGAGTTGGGAAGAATCATCCTCCTGTATTGAATGTGCTAGCTGTAGTGACAGAATCATAAGGTTGGATGGTAAGATGGCCTCCTTACCATAAACCAAACAATAAGGGGAGTTTCCAATGGTTTCTTTTGGGGTGACTCGGTCTTCCCAAAGAGAATTGTATAGCTGGGTGTGCCAATATTTATGGTGAGTAGCTACTGTCTTCTTTAAGATGTTAATCAGGTTTTTGTTGGAAGACTCTGCTAGTCCATTCCCTTGTGGATAGTAATTGGCATAAAACTTTAGTTTTATCCCTTTTTCAAGGGCATACCGTGTAAGATCTATTGAGGAGAAATAAGAGGCATTATCAAACACTAAGAACTCGGGTGCACCAGACCTAGTGACTATTTGACTTTCAATGAAGGATATCACTTGGTTTGTGTTGGCTTGTCTGAGAGGGACTGCCTCTACCCATCTGGTAAAGTAGTCTGTGGCTGTCAAGATGTACTTGTGTTGTAGGGAGGAAACATGGTTAATGGGTCCAGCAAAATCCAGGTCCCATTGCTAGAATGGAAACTGGACTGTAACTGGCTGCAGGGGAAATGCAGGTTTTTTCATTTCCTAGAACAATTCTGACAGGCTTCACATCTTCTCGCATAAGAATATGCATCCTTGAACAAAGTAGGCCAGTAGTAGCCTTCCCTCAGGATCTTATGTGTAGTAGTTTTTCCTGAGAAGTGCCCTCCCACAGGTCCTGCATGAAATTCCAATAGAATATTATCAGTCTCAGCTCTCTCTAAACATATGAGAAAAACACCATCATATTTTTTCCTAAACAACACACAATCTATGAATTGATATGGTGCATCTTTTAACCTTAAAGCTCTACATTTTTTAAAGTCAAGGGTTTCAGGAGCAAACCCATGCATTAAGAAAAACTTAATGTCATCGTACCATTCAGATGTTTGAGTTGTAATGACATTTACAGAACCTGTTGATGTACTTTCCTCTTGTTCCCACTCAATTTGCTATTGTACATGATCGTTGGATTGAGCAGTGAGCAAGAAAAAGCCTTGGCCTTCGAAAATTTTCACTGGTTTGATCTCCAGGTCATACTCTTACAGAGCTGTCATCCAGTGAGCTCTCTTTTCACCCAGCTTCTTCTGAACCAGAACTCACAAAACACACAAAAATCAAAGGAATTTTCAAAGTGAAAATTATTAACTGAATCAAAGCATGTAAAAGGAATAAAAATCATGATAAGTAGGATGAAAAACTCCAAAATGACTTAGGAATTTAATTATTACCTTTGCATATAAAAAATTGGGGCTCCCATGTTTTCATTAAAACATGGGATCTGATGTATCCACAACATGGCTAAGGGTTCCTAGCTTTCCCAACATCTTTGATCACCTACAACCATATATTTTCCCTTCCAAATATACAACTCTTTTTCTAAAAATCAAATTTTTGGGTTAAACACTATTTGGTAAGGTTATGAACATCGTTGGAGACCTATGCATAGTGTAGATCTGCATGAAAGAATGAGAGAATGAGGGATAACTCAATACGATATGAGATAGCGGTGAAAGGACAATTGACATATCTTCTGACCATAGAAGAAAGGACTCCTGGAAGCTACATAATGACTTCTGGAAGCTGACAGAACTGTCACAAAGTGAAGTCATCCCCATGCGTTAATAAATACATGAAGTGACTTTTCCCACCAACCTCACACATGCATTAAAGGATTGGGTTCAAACTTCAAAAGGAGGTAATTGGATTATTCAGATCACATGGCAGAATTTGGATGAGTTCTAAGGTTGACACTTGGAAGCAAAGGATTTAGTCTCCCATAAAACCCCTTTCCTCTTCCCCTCCGGTGGAATCATAGCCCCTCTAGTGCTATTTACACATGCATTCTTGGACCATTTTATTTTTTATGCACATAATATTTATATATATTCCGAGTCAGCATGACAATCCAACCATATGGTCCAAATAAAAATATATACATCATATATGCTTAGCCATTCAATAGTTGGGACTTGGCCTTTTTCATGTCCCAAATTTTGCATTGGGTCATAATGGCCTAAGCCCATTGGCCATATTCATGAGAGTTTGTCAAATTGATGCTAAGGGTCAAATAATTTCCAAAGAGGAAAATTACTAGTTTCCTAGGTTGGGGGTGGAAGCTTTGGGATTTGGAATAAGGGGGATAATAAATGATGTGTGGAAATTATAATAGCATAAATATTTAATAAAGGAGCTAAATAAATATATAAAAGTGAAAATCAAAGTGGCATTTGATCATGAAGACACATGGAGAAAGTGGGACCCACACAAGCTATATTTTCTATGCCACATGGCATCCTCCTCTTGTCAATTCGAATCCATGAGAAGTCCAATGTTATTGGGATGATTTGGAAGTGACTAATACTTGGCATGAGTCAATGAGGTCGAAATGTAGAGGAAGAGTAACTCCCATGGAAGAGGAAGAGGCAATTTGGAGCTAGTGGGACACTTGGGCTAGATTCCTTAGTTCTATGACAACAATGACGAAGATGCTATGACACCTATGACACAAATCAGACCTGAAGGCTTACATATGACATATATGACATGTCAGGGCTAAAAATAGCCTCCAAGAGGGCGCTCAAGTGATTTAGGGTATCCAAAGAGACACCAAGTCGAATTTGGAGAAGGAGGGAGCTAGAATTGGAAGGACAAGTGGCATACTTGGGAATCTCTTCCCAACATGAGTTGGCATGAAGCTCTTTGAAGGAATTCGACCCATGGAGGAAATTAAAAGTTTATAAAAGTCGTAAACATAGAATAATAGCAGCTTTTGATCATTTTAGAATTTGCAATTGCATTTGTGAGGGAAGAGCTAGTGGATGACTAGTTTCTTGGCTTAGCCAAGTTCGAGGGTGAAAGATTCCCATCCAAGTTGGTGTTTGGAAAGACCATTCAGGTCTTTCATGCAGATTTAATGGAGTCTTTATTTGTAGGTGTAATCTGTTAGTTTTTTCAGAATTTACTTCAATCTGATCTAGGATCTTAACTGAGAGAACAACATGTACAACATATTAATCATGGACACAATAATGCAAGCACACAAGAGACACAAAGTTTACTTGGGGAAAACCATAAAGGTGAAAAACCCCAATAGCTTCCTCAGAGATAGATAGAGCAATGATACAACCCAAGCATAAGAGATAGGCATCTCCTAGCATCATCTTCTCCTCCTCCACAAGTGAGCCACTCTCCAAAGAGTGTGTGTGAGAATAGAATGATCAAATAGAGTGCCTCCTGCACTCTATTTATACTTGGCTTGACTTGCCTAATAACCTTTACTAGGTCAGCCTTAACTTAACCACATAACATAATGCTGACTGGGCCGACCCCCAATAGGGTGGTCTAATAACCCTTTGACCCACATGACTTATACAGGGCCGACCCCAACAAGGTGGTCTAATAACCCATCAAGTATAAGTTACGCCACTTACAATATAAATGACGACACTTCCATATAGAGGAATAATACCATCTCTATAGGAGTACAATATACATATATGAAATACATTCCGAAGTTACATATACATCAACAATCCCTCTTAACTAGGAAGGTATTTCTTGACATAGATCTGCTAGCAAAAGTCTTCTTCTCTGGATCATTGTCACTAGATAATCATCATCGAGTCATCGTCATCGTCACTGCTGCTGCTATCTCAATCAATCTATGAATCTACTCGTCATAGGAAGTTCTATAGAGCCAGTCCTTTTTCATACTGGATGTAGGCCCACCACCTGCAGGTCTTCATCATCACTAGCCATACTGTGGAATCCTCAGGACTTATTACGTGCGTCACAAAACCTCGAAAGAGCATCCCAGGACTGATTACGAGCACACAGCTCAACCTATCGGATCTCCCAGAATCTTTTACATGCTACTGCACAACCTGTCCATGACCATAGAGTATCACGAAGCACAACCTAGATGCACACACACAACACTTACACTCACCGACATGGGAGGACCAACCTACCACCATTCGTGAAAGGTTCATAGCACTTACATCAATTACCATGGGAGGACCAACCTACCACCATGTCGTAATGGCACAACACTTATATTGCAGCCATGGGAGAACACATCTACAACCATGCTCAAATGGCCCCAACACTTATATCGCAGCCATGGGAGAACACATCTACAACCATGCTCGAATGGCCCCAACACTTATATCGCAGCCATGGGAGAACACATCTACAACCATGCTTGAATGGCCTTAGAAATTACATCATGACCATGGGAGAACACATCTGCCGCCATGTCGGAAAATCCTAGCAATTACATCGCGACCATGGGAGAACACATCTACAACCATGTCCGAAAAGCTCATGTGCATCTGTGTCTTCGAAACTCATCACACATAATCCAACTGATTATGTAATGTATCCACCTGATACATATGATCATCCTGATCATCATCATAGCATCATCCTGATGCATATCATCTAGAGTATCATCCTGATACTCATCACTGCATCATCCTGATACTCATCACTGCATTGTCCTAATGCATATCTGGAGCAACATCCTGAAGCTCGTCATCCATGATAATCCTGATCATACAATGCAACCACCTGATGCATACATAGTATCTTCCTGATACATATCATCATACATGATCTACCTGATCATACAATGTATCCACCTGATACATCTACAGATACATACCCATGATCCAACTGATCATATCCAACATCCAACATGATGCATACATACATATATATAAACGATCCAACTAATCATATCCAACATCCAACATGATGCATATACAGAGCAGTAACTAGAGCATCGTCCTGATGCTCATCATCCAGCACTTACATCCACAGCCATGGGAAGGATCCTCCTCTCACCATGCTTGGAATGGCTCCTACAAATATGTCCATCACTTCTTCCTCGAAGTGTCATCAATCTAAAGAACACCAAGCCTCTCTCTGAAGTACTCGAACTTCACTCTAGCTAGTGACTTTGTCAGCACATCTGCAACCTGTTCATCTGTCGCAACATACAGGAGCTTCACTGCTCCTCTCTGCACCATATCCCTGATATAGTGATATTTTATCTCAATGTGTTTCAACCTGTCGTGGAACACCGGATTCTCAGACAGCTTCACACAACTCTGGTTGTCACAAAAGATACCAGTAGCCTCCAGCGGGAGATCAAATAACTCAGATAGTAGCTTCCGAAGCCATACTACCTCACAACTAGTTGAAAAATGCAACATACTCTGCTTTAGCTGTACTCAGTGCTACGCAGGACTGCTTCCTGCTAAACCAAGAGATCACACCTGATCCCATACTGAAGCAACACCCAAAAGTGCTCTTCCTATCTGCAACACTGCTTGCACAATCTGAATCAACATAACCCTGCAGGTTAAACTTTTGATTTGCATCATACTTGAGCCCATAATCAACTGTACCCTTCAGGTACCTTAGAATATGCTTTATAGCAACCAGGTGAACACTCCTCGGATCCGTCAGGAACTGGCTCAATGTGTTCACCGCAAAGAAAATATTTGGTCTCGTGTTCATTAGGTACATCAAGGACCCAATCATCTGACGATACATAGTGACATCAACCAGCTTAGACGAAGCATCACACAGAAGCTTCAGGTTCGATGCCATAGGTGTGGCCATGGTCTTGTAGTCCATCATCCCGAACCTATTCAGAATCTCTACTGCATACTTCCATTGTCCAAGGAAGATTCCATCTGCACTCTGCCACACCTCCATGCCTAGAAAGTAGTGCATCATCTCCAAGTTCTTCATCTCGAACTCGGCAGCAAGATTCCACTGCGTGTCGACAATCAATCTATCCTCACCTGTAACAACCAGGTCATCCACATACAAAAGTAGTATCACTGGATTTCCTTCCTCAACCTTGTAGTAAAGGTTGGAATCTGCTTTACTCTTGGTAAAGCCCAAACTGGATAGAAAGCCATCTATCCTGCCATACCAGGTGTTAGGAGCTTGCTTCAAGCCATATAAGGAATTCTTTAACCTGCACACATATGACTTCCTGTCATGTGTTTCAAAACCAAGTGGCTGATCCACATATACTTCCTCTTCGACTATACCATTCAAGAAGGCTGTCTTGACATCCATCTTGTGTATCTTCCATTTCATCACTCATTTTTTCTTTCTCCATGCTACCATCTGCAACATGCTTGATCTTATATATCCATTTGGAATTCATAGCAGACTTCCCTTCAGGTCTTGGGACTGCATCCCAAACATCATTCTTCATGATCGACTGATCATGGAATTCTTCCATTACTTCATCACAGATCCTGGGCACTTCAATATCTTCAATAGATATCTTTGTTGCTGGAACAAATGTTGTATTCCTTCTTTTCTAGGTGACGGTATATGATCTTTCCTACAAAATAAGTTAAATTGCATGATTAGAAACATCTCATAGTTTTCAGAACAAATTCTTACACATAAAGAAATATGTCATACAGTCATGCAATTATTTTAGCCAATGCTTCAATACAACATTTATCCATATCCCGTAACTTTCGAGATGCCTTCCAATCTCTATTCGAACATTGTTAAGAGTGTGCACAACTCCCAACATGTCAGCAAAGAGGTTTCATTCTAGATAAGTAGCAATGGAATGTTGTACAGTGCCATAGGCCACTTACCCATTATATGCATATTAGTAGTATGCTGTTCATTAATGAAATTATTCTAATATGCCAAAATACGCAGCCTAATTCTAGGAACATCATTATATACATCATTGAACAGTATTATTTAAACAATCAACTATGCAAGAAATGATAATTCAAATACTTATCTTTGTTTGGTTGTTGGGTTGACTCCCTCTGAATCTTTGCAATCTTTCTGCAATTCCATTCTGATGTGGATTGTGAGAAGTGGTCGACTCCCTCTGAATATCTGCATCCTTGCAGAAACTATTGGAGTGTGCTCCCTCTTGATCTTTGCTTCCTGGATTACCTGTCCTTGAACTTATATCCATCCTCAATCACTATGCATGCTTACAAGTATCATTATTGTGATATCCTCGAGATATCATACATAATCATATATTTATTAGTATATTCTCAATACTATCAAAACACAATAATCTTAAGCATGTATAGTCATGATCATTTCAAATAGAAATAATAAGCATTAGTATTCAAGGACTCTTATGGTTAGTCATATCATAAATTAAAGTAATAAACATAATATGCCTAAACCCGTGATTACTCAAACCTATACTTTCATGACTCTTTTGGTTAGTCATATCATCAATTAAGGTAAGAAACATAATATGCATACACCCATGATTATTCAAACCTATACTTTCATGACTCTTCTGGTTAGTCATATCATCAATTAAGGTAAGAAACATAATATGCATACAGCCATGATTATTCAAACCTATGAATAATCATTATCAATCATGCCATGTATACTTATATAAGAGATCCTATCACAAGGTAGGATTCTGTTGATGTATATGTAACTTCGGAATGTATTTCATATATGTTGTATGTACTCCTATAGAGATGGTATTATTCCTCTATACGGAAGTGTCGTCATTTATATTGTAAGTGTCATAACTTATACTTGATGGGTTATTAGACCACCTTGTTGGGGTCGGCCCTGTATAAGTCATGTGGGTCAAAGGGTTATTAGACCACCCTATTGGGGGTCGGCCATGTGGGTCTAAGGGTTATTAGACCACCCTATTGGGGGTCGGCCCAGTCAGCATTATGTTATGTGGTTAAGTTCGAGCCTACATGAGTTAGGTAAAAAGGCAAGTCAAGTCAAGTATAAATAGAGTGCGGGAGGCACTCTATTTGCTCACTCACTTCTCACACATGCACTCAAGGAGGAGTGGCGCACTTATGGAGGAGGAGGATCTGCTGCTAGGTTATGGCTATCTCTCTTGGTTGGTTGTATCATTGCTCTATCTATCTCTGAGGAAGTTATTGGGGTTTTTCACCTTTATGGTTTTCGCCAAGTAAATCTTTGTGTCTCTTGTGTGCTTGCATTATTGTCTCCATGATTGATATGCTGTAGATATGCTGTACATGTTGTTCTCTCAGTTAAGATCCTAGATCAGGTTGAAGTAAATTCTGAAAATCTAACATGGTATCAGAGCTTGCCTGAAAGAAGGCATGATATGGCATGTATGACACTTGTTGCACTTACGATGCTAGGGCTTGATATAGAAAAAACCAGTCATCGTATCACTTTCACTATAAATCCGTTTTGGAGAAGTTTTCGGATCTGAAATTGTTACAGGACGAAGCTAAGATCTCCAGGTATCTTGTCTCCAAAGGACAACCTCTAATTCGTTGTACTTTGTGATTTATGATCTGTACAATATAGGGTTTCTGCCTCTTCCAGATCTGAGTCAAAATCAGGTGACCTTGGGAAAAAGGTCATATATTGGGCTAGGAAGCTCCAAATGAAATTTCGTAAAAAGTGACAAGTAGTACACAGTCTGTACTATCTCAGAAAACTTTTTCAGAGGCCGAAGTTGAACCAGTGACACGTGGAACTCCGTACAAGTTTGATCTCCTGTATTATCCCATAAACAGGTCACGTTGCGACATTTGGCATAAATCTCTCTCAGAGAGTCCAATTGAGGTCAGACCTGTCAGGATGGAAAGGTAACAGGCCGAAATATCTCAGAAAATTTTTTCAGAGGCCGAAGTTAAAACAGTGACACGTGGCACTCTGTACAAGTTCGCTCTCCTGTTTTATCCCAAAACAGGTCACGTTGCGACATTTGGCATAACTCTCTCTTAGAAAATCCAATTGAGGTCAGACCTATCAGGATGGAAATCTAATAGGTCAGGCTATATTAGGAAACTTTTTCAGACCCTGTGGATCAAACATTTCGGAGTTACACCAGAAACAATCAGGTACATATTTCTGTCAAAAACAGAATTATTTTTTTGGTACCTTCACTCATGGCTTCCGGAATTTAGGGCTTTGAAAAAAGTTGGAATTTTTGTAATCCGAGACCACGGCTGAATGATACTCATCAAAATAGAAATTTAGAGACCAAGATCAGATTTTTTGGTTAGGAAGAACGCCGGGCTTGATCAAACCCTAGTTCGGGACTTTGATCAGAAAAATGGAAAATTAGGGCTTCTGTAAAAATGGGAATTTTTGAAATCTGTGACCACGGCTGGAAGCTCCTCAGAAAAATAGAAGCTTAGAGCTTTGTATCAAACATTTTGATTGGGTAGAAGAGTGGGCTTCATCAAACCCCAGTTCAGGGTCACGTCCAGTGAATCTGGAAGTTTCAAAGGCAAAATTGAGGAGTGAAACTTTGCAGTTTTCAAATTCTGAATATACCAGTTTGATCAGTTCATCAAGGCGCATATTCCTATCCTTTCGGAAGTTTGAAATTCAAAGTTTGAATTTTTGGGGTTTCTCTGACAAACCCATATCCAGCTCCAGGTCCAGTTCTCGCAAATCAAGTGGATTAGGTTAATCCTAGAAGAAGATGGATTGGTCACTTGCATAAGTGAAGAAGTTCCTGTTTCAGAGGGAGATGAGGCTAAGGCCTTACATAAGAAGATTACAAGTGATCTCGACAGGTATGACTCATCGAGGTATGTTTTGAGATTTGTTCATAATTAAGTTCATGGTATGTTTGTCTTCATATTATCACGGTTAGTACAATCTTGATTTTAGACTTGTCATATCACCTTAATAAAATTATGAATGCATGATAGAAGTCATTCATTTATTAGGAGTATGAAACTTATGTTTGTACTAACACATTGTGATGTTGTATGAGTTTTATGTTGTCTACTAACATGAAAGGTACACCAAAAAGACAAATCATGTTCTGGTTCAAGAACATATGATCATGATGACATGAGGACAAAGATTCATCCATTGCCATAGATCTCATAGAAGATCCATTCTCGAGGTATGTATAACTTGGTTTTATAATGGTTAACTTATGAGATATACAGGTTACTAGCACAAGTCATTGAAGAAGAACAAGAAGACATCATGTGAGTATGTTAGACATAACTAGCTAGCATGCTAATCCAGGTATGTTTTTCCTATATCAAGTTACAATCTCATCTTGTGATAAGATCCTTTATATAAGTATACTTGGCATGATTGATTATGATTATTCATTGAAGTTAGTAATCATGGGTTTAGGCATATTATGCTTTTTACTTTGTTTAATGATATGACTAACCAGAAAAGTCCTATGGTCAAATAGGAATATAAGTAAAATAATATGTCTCTTATATTGATTGATTTGACTAACCAGAAGAATCATGAAACCATAGGTTTGAATAGTCATGGTTTTATGCATATTATATCTCTTCTCTTGATTGATGATATGACTAACCCGAAGAGTCATAGCTTTGAGTAATTATAGGTTTAGACATGTTATGTTTCTTATGATTTGACTAACCATAAGAATCCTACATAAACCTTGAATGCTAATGCTTATTATTTCTGTTTGAAATGATCATGACTATACATGCTTGAGATTATTGTGCTTTAATAGTATGCTAATAAATGTATGATTTATTCATGATACTAATAAGCATGCATAGGGACCAAGGATGAATATGAGTTCAAGAACAGGTAATCCAGGAAGCAAAGATCAAGAGGGAGTACACTCCAGTGGTTTATTCAAGGATGCAAATATTCAGACGAAGTTGACCATCTCTCTACATTTCACATCAAAAGGTGTAGAAGAAGCTACTTCAGATTAGGACTCCAGTAGCTCCTGCAAGGAAGCGAAGACTCAGAGGGAGTCCACCCAACGAACAAACAAAGATAAGTATTTGAATTGTCATTTCTTAAATAATACTGTTCAATAATGTATATACTGATGTTCCTAGAATTAGGTTGTGTATTATGCATATTAGAATAATTGCATTGATGAACAATATACTCCTAATATGCATGGGTAAGTGGCCTATGGCACTGTACAACATTCCATTGCTACTTATCTAGAATGAAACCTCTTTGCTGACATGTTGAAAGTTGTGCACACTCTTAACAATGTTCTGGTAGAGATTGGAAGGCATCTAGAAAGTTACGGAATATGGATAAATGTTGTATTGAAGCATTGGCTAAGATAATTGCATGATTGTATGGCATATTTCTTTATGTGTAAGAATTTGTTCTGAAAACTATGAGATGTTTTCTAATCATGCAATTTAACTTGTTGTGTAGGAAAGATCGTATGCCATCTCCTACAAAAGGAGAACTACAACATTTGTTCCAGCAACAAAGATATCTATTGAAGATATTGAAGTTCCCAGGATCTGGGATGAAGAAATGAAATGCCATGATCCGTCGATCATGAACAATGATGTTTGGGATGTAATCCCAAGACATGAAGGGAAGTTTTCTATGACTTCCAAATGGAACTATCAGATCAAGCATGTTGCAGATGGAAGCATTGAGAAATATAAAAGTGATGAAATAGAAGATGCACCAGATGGATTTCAAGACAGCATGGTGTAGTCAGATATGTGTGCAGAACTTGGTATGGTAGGATAGACAGCTTTCTATCCAGTTTGGGCGTTACCAAGAGTAAAGAGGATTCCAACCTTTACTACAAGGTTGAGGAAGGCAATCCAGTGATACTACTTTTGTATGCGGATAACCTGTTTGTTACAGGTGAAGATAGATTGATTTCCGACACACAGCGGAAGCTTACTACCGAGTTCAAGATGAAGAACTTGGGGATGATGCACTATTTGTTTTTGGCATGGAGGTGTGGCAGAGTGCAGATGGAATCTTCCTTGGACAAGGGAAGTATGCAGTAGATATCCTGAAGAGATTCGGGATGATGGATTGCAAGGCCATGGCCACACCGATGGCATCGAATCTGAAGCTTCTATGTGATGCTTCATCTGAGCCAGTTGATGTCTCTATGTATCGTCAGATGATTGGGTCCTTGATGTACCTGACGAACATGAGACCAGACATTTGCTTTGCTGTGAACACATTGAGCCAATTCCTGACGGATCCGAGGAGTGTTCACCTGGTTGTTGTAAAGCATATTCTGAGGTACCTGAAGGGTACAGTGGATTATGGGCTCAGGTATGAGGCGAATCAAAAGTTTAACCTGCAGGGTTATGTTGATTCAGATTGGGCTGGCAGTGCTGTAGACAGGAAGAGCACATCTGGGTGCTGCTTCAGTATGGGATCAGGTGTGATCTCTTGGTTTAGCAGGAAGCAGTCCTGCGTAGCACTGAGTACAGTTGAGGCAGAATATGTTGCAGCCTGCTCAGCTAGTTGCGAGGCAGTATGGCCAAGGAAGCTACTGTCTGAGTTATTTGATCTCCCGTTGGAGGCTACTGGTATCTTCTGTAATAACCAGAGTTGCGTGAAGCTGTCCGAGAACCCAGTGTTTCATGACAGGTCGAAACACATAGAGATCAAATATCACTATATCAGGGATATGGTGCAGAGAGGAGCTCTAAAGCTCCTGTATGTTGCGACGGACGAGCAGATTGCAGATGTGCTGACGAAGCCACTAGCCAGGGTGAAGTTCGAGTACTTCAGAGAGAGGCTTGGCGTTCTTCAGATCGAGGACACTTCGAGGAAGAAGTGATGGACACGGCTGCTGAAGACATTCCAAGCATGTTGGAAGGAGGATCCTTCACATGGCTGTGGATGTAAGCGCTGGATGATGAGCATCAGGATGATGTTCTGGTTTCTGCTTGGATATGATCAGTTGGATCATTTTATGTATGTACGCATCATGTTGGATGCTGGATATGATCAGTTGGATCATGTGTATGTATTTTGTATACGCATCATGTTGGATGCTGGATATGATTAGTTGGATCATGTGTATGTATTTTGTATATGCATCATGTTGGATGCTTGGACCATGTATCTGTATATGCATCAAGTGGATGCATTGATGATCAGGTGGATCATGCAGCAGGATGTTGCAGTGATGATCAGGATGATCATGGATGATGAGCTTCAGGATGTTGCTCCAGATGACATGCATCAGGACGTTGCAGTGATGATGATCAGGATGATCATGGATGGTGAGCTTCAGGATGTTTCTCCAGATGACATGCAGCAGGACGTTGCAGTGATGATGATCAGGATGATCATGGATGGTGAGCTTCAGGATGTTGCTCCAGATGACATGCAGCAGGACGTTGCAGTGATGATGATCAGGACGATCATGAGTACATCAGGATGATGTATGGTGAGTATCAGGTTGATACTCTGTGGCCGTGGATCAGGTTGTGCAGATAAGCATGTAATTTGTGCCCTGGGAGATTTGCAGATGGTCTTTCGAGGTTTTGCCTATGGCATGTAATTTGTGCCCTGGGACATCTGGCAAATGCTCTTTCGAGGTTTTACTTGGGAGGACATATAATTTTTGCCCTGGGAGATCTGCAGATAGTCTTTCGAGGTTTTGCCTATGGCATGTAATTTGTGCCCTGGGATATCTGGCAGATGCTCTTTCGAGGTTTTTTCCTATGGCATGTAATTTGTGCCCTGGGAGATCCGATAGGTTGAGCTGCGTGCTCGTAATCAGTCCTGGGATGCTCTTGCGAGGTTTTTCCATGACCACATGTAATTTGTGCCCTGGGAGATCCGATAGGTTGAGCTGTGTGCTCGTAATCAGTCCTGGGATGCTCTTGCGAGGTTTTGTGGTGACCACATGTAATTTGTGCCCTGGGAGATCCGATAGGTTGAGCCGTGTGCTCGTAATCAGTCCTGGGATTCTCTTTCGAGGTTTTGTGGTGAGGTCACATATAATTTGTGCCCTGGGAGATTTGCAGATGGTCTTTTGAGGTTTTGCCTATGGCATGTAATCTGTGCCTTGGGACATCTGGCAAATGCTCTTTCGAGGTTTTGTGACGCACGTAAAAGTCCTGAGGATTCCACAGTATGGCCAGTGATGACGAAGACCTGCAGGTGGTGGGCCTACATCCAGTATGAAAAAGGACTGGCTCTGTAGAACTTCCTATGACGAGTAGATTCAGAGATTGATTGAGATAGCAGCAGCAGTGACGATGATGATGACTCGATGACGATTATCCAGTGACAATGATCCAGAGAAGATGACTTGTGCTAGAAGAACTGTGCTGAGAAATACCTTCCTAGTTAAGAGGGAGTGTTGATGTATATGTAACTTCAGAATGTATTTCATATATGTTGTATGTACTCCTATAGAGATGGTATTATTCCTCTATACGGAAGTGTCGTCATTTATATTGTAAGTGTCGTAACTTATACTTGATGGGTTATTAGACCACCTTGTTGGGGTCGGCCCTGTATAAGTCATGTGGGTCAAAGGGTTATTAGACCACCCTATTGGGGGTCGTCCATGTGGGTCTAAGGGTTATTAGACCACCCTATTGGGGGTCGGCCCAGTCAGCATTATGTTATGTGGTTAAGTTCGAGCCTACATGAGTTAGGTAAAAAGGCAAGTCAAGTCAAGTATAAATAGAGTGCGGGAGGCACTCTATTTGCTCACTCACTTATCACACATGCACTCAAGGAGGAGTGGCGCACTTATGGAGGAGGAGGATCTGCTGCTAGGTTATGGCTATCTCTCTTGGTTGGTTGTATCATTGCTCTATCTATCTCTGAGGAAGTTATTGGGGTTTTTCACCTTTATGGTTTTCCCCAAGTAAATCTTTGTGTCTCTTGTGTGTTAGCATTATTGTCTCCATGATTGATATGCTGTAGATATGCTGTACATGTTGTTCTCTCAGTTAAGATCCTAGATCAGGTTGAAGTAAATTCTGAAAATCTAACAGATTCTAACTTGATATAGGAAAAACATACCTGGATTAGTATGTTAACTAGTTATGTCTAACATACCCACATGATGTCTTCTTGTTCTCTTCAATGACTTGTTCTAGTAACCTACATATCTCTTAAGTTAACCATTATAGAACCAAGTTATACATACCTCGTAAATATATCTTCTATGTGATCCATGACAATGGATGAATCTTTGTCTTCATGTCACCATGATCATATGTTCTTGAACTAGAACATGATTTGTCTTTCTTGGTGTACCTTTCATGTTAGCGGACAACATAAATCTCATACAACACCATAATGCATTAGTACAATCATAAGTGTCAACACCCTAATCAATGCATATCTTATATCATGCATTCATAATTTTATTAAGGTGATATCACAAGTCTAAATTTAATCAAGATTGTACTAACCGTAATATTATGAAGACAAATATACCATAAACTTAATCATGAACAAATCTCGAAACATACTTGGATAAGTCATATCTGTCGAGATTGCTTGTAATCTTCTTATGTAAGGCCTTAGCCTCATCTCCCTCTGAAACAGGAACTTCTTCACTTATGCAGGTGACCAATCCATGCTCTTCTAGGATTAACCCAATCCACTTGATTTGCAGGAACTGGATCTGGATCTGGATTAGGGTTTGTCAGGGAAACCCTACAAATTCAAACTTTGAATTTAAAACTTCTCAAAGGATAGAAAGATGCACCTTGATGAGCTGATCAACCTGGTATACTCAGAATTTGAAGAATTCAAAGTTTCACCCCTCAAATTTGCCTTTGAAATTTCTGGATTCACTAGACATGACCTCGAACTAGGGTTTGATAAAACCCACCCTTCTGCCCAATCAAAAGGTTTGATCCAAAGCTCTAAGATTTTATTTTTCTGAGGAGCTTCCAGCAGTGGTCACAGATTTTAAAAATTCCCATTTTTTCTTCGAAACCCTAAATTCCCGAAGCCATGAATGAAGGTGCTCAAAAATAATTTTGTTTTGACAAAAATATGTACCTGAATGATTTTGGTGTAACTCCAAACTTTTCGATCCACAGGGTCTGAAACTTCTACCTGTGGTAGCCTGACCTGTCATATTTCCAACCCCATAGGTATGACCTCAATTGGATTCTCTGAGAGAGAGTTATGCCAAATGTCGTAACGTGACCTGTTTATGGGATAAAACAGGATAGCGAACTTGTACGGTGTGCCACGTGTCACTGGTTCAGTTTCGGCCTCTAAAAACGTTACCTGAGAAATTAAATTCCGTGCACTACCTGTCACTATTTACTAAATTGCATTTGGAGCTTCCTATCCCAAGTTATGACCTTTTTGCATAGGTCACCTTTATATGACTCAGATCTAGAAGAGGAAGAAACCCTAGATTGTACAGATCATAAAACACAAAGTACAACGAATTAGAAGTTGTACCTTGGATACAAGGTACATGGGGATTTTCTCTTCGACCTGTGGAAGTTTCAGATCCGAAAAATTCTCCAAAATGGATTTATAGCGAAAGTGCTACGATGACTGGTTTTTGCTATATCAATCCCAAGCATCGCAAGTGAAACAAGTGTCATACATGCCATACCATGCCTTTTTCAGGCTAGCTCTGATACCATGTTAGTTTTTCAGAATTTACTTCAATATGATCTAGGATATTAACTGAGAGAACAACATGTACAACATATCTACAGCATATTAATCATGGACACAATAATGCAAGCACACAAGAGGCACAGAGTTTACTTGGGGAAAACCATAAAGGTGAAAAATCCCAATAACTTCCTCAGAGATAGATAGAGCAATGATACAACCCAAGCATAAGAGATAGAAATATCCTAGCATCATCTTCTCCTCATCCACAAGTGCGCCACTCTCCAAAGAGTGTATGTGAGAATAGAATGATCAAATAGAATGCCTCCCGCACTCTATTTATGCTTGACTTGACTTGCCTAATAACATTTACTAGGTCGGCCTTAACTTAACCACATAACATAATGCTGACTGGGTCCATCCCCAATAGGGTGGTCTAATAACCCTTTGACCCACATGGCCAACCCCAAATAGGGTGGTCTAATAACCCTTTGACCCACATGACTTATACAGGGCCGACCCCAACAAGGTGGTCTAATAACCCATCAAGTATAAGTTACGACACTTACAATATAAATGACGACACATCCGTATAGAGGAATAATACCATCTCTATAGGAGTAAAATATACATATATGAAATACATTCTGAAGTTACATATACATCAACATAATCTACAGGGCATCTCATGGTTTATTCTAGTGCAGCTCACACACTCAACCATTTCCAATTTTCATTGCATATTCTTGCTCCTCGAGGGAGGGCGTTTTTGGTGAGCTATTGTACTCTTTGGGGGAGATTATAATGCCCCATTTATTTTGTAATATGAATTAAATACTCTTTTCTTCATATTCATAAAGTTTCAGGTTGAATTCCAAGTGGAAATGTATAAATTTGATTGTTAATGAAAGAATGGTGCCATTTCCCCACTACCTTGATGTGTAGCAATGATGTATTGATGTATTCGAATGAAAGATCATTTCTCTGATGTATTTATGATTCATGGAATTTAATTTATGAGCTGCACAAGTTTCATGTTCAGTACTTAAGCATTTGGATTCATTTTGATCCGTTTAATACCATTTGAAGAAGATTTAATGCCATTTCCCCCAAGGTTGAAACTAGTCTTTTTGCATCTGATTTAAGGGAGTTACAACAGAAATTAAAAGTTGAATGGTGATTCATATGAGTTCATGTTGATATAATTTATATTTACCCTACTTCCATTCATAAATTCAAGTTGGATTGAGTGCATTTGGAAAGTCATTTTCATCATTTACCCCTAGGGGATTTGAACCACAATTTACTACTAAAAATACCTATCTTGACCAGATTTGAAAGAGGAGTTGCAGAAGTCATATGAAAACTCCAGATCATCCATAAAAATTATAAATATGTCTTAATATCATCCAATTACCTTCTGTATCAATTTGGGATAATTTGGAGTCATTTGGAGACCAAGGGACCAATACTAGTCAAAGAGAAATTGCTAGTAAAATACCATACATTGACCATAATCTTAAAGGAGTTTGCAGAAGTGTTTTAATGGTCTTAAATAATCTTTGAACATAATAATCAAGTCTTAATATCATTCATACACCTCCTCATAATATTTGGGAGCATTTGGAGCAATTTGGAGACCTAGGCATCAAAACTAGTCAAAGGTTGAATCAGGGAAAAAAGTGAAAAATTTTCCATTTTAATAATATTCATAAAAAGGGACATTACAGCCTTGAGTTCCACACTAGGAATCCATACTAGCATATTTACATCATTTACATAATTTCATTTAGTACATTACAACGGTCAAAGTGTTAGGAACCTATGTCAACCCTTCTCATTACTTTGTTAATGTATTGTTGTTGGATGCATATGCTTTGTAAGTCATCCCGTAGTATTATATGTTTGTATTAGCCCATAGTATTATCTATTCCATGGTATTGATCCATAGTATTGGAAAAAAATGCTTTTTAATTCGTCCCGGAGTAATATATGTTCCATGGTATTGATCCATAGTATTGGTGCATAGAATTAGTATATAAGTGCGTGTTGAGGCCAATGAAGGCACCGTGAAGTTATTTGTATTGAGCTTGCTCAAAGGAGGTTTCCCTCTCGAAGTAGCCCAAGATCAATAAATCTATTTTGAGTTTTGTTATTTCTGATATCTCATGCATTTTCATTAATTAATTGTTGCAGGTTCCTCACATCTGGTATCAGAGCAGTTTCTTTGGCTTGTTGGGTGGAATTTCTGCCAATTTTTTTTTTTTCGCATCTGTATTTGTTCCTATCAATTGCAGGTTCGGATCCAAGAATAATCTCTATTCATTTAACTGTGGGAAGTACTTGGGCATAAACCCTAAAAATCATTGTTAGGAGTACCATAGGAACCCCGAAGTAGTTGTCCCATTGAGAGGACCTTCCAGTGAAAAGGGCAAAGACCCCTACCTGATTGAATAGTTCCCATCCGTGAGCTAAACCAAGAGCAATCATTTGTGGCAAAGCGGTTATTAGTTTTACTTGACCCGTGGAGTGAGGGGTACTACCCCAATACGCAAGCCGTTAGACAACATTGGTGGCCGAGTGAATCCCTTGAACCTTTAGGAAGCCGTGCATACTGGTGGTCCATATCTATTGCCAACTGATAAATCGCAAATTACATCTGTCCATAACTGTTTTTTCGCCATATCTCCTTTTTTTTAACTCCGTTTCCCTTGAAACTTCACTGTCACCCCTGCAATCCTCTGCATATTTCATTCCCCAGGACCCTATCCCAAATTCCACTTCCCGAATCCAGAAATCCCTCATTTGTCTACTTTTAGGGTTTGCCATAACTTCTTTGATTTTCATCCAATCGCCTTCAAATTTTGCCCCAATGTTCATTTCCTATTTATGCTTCTTTGTCCCTCTCTGACAAATTTTCTCATTCTTTCACCCCGCTTCTGAAATTCCCATTTTCAACTGTAATGCACCTGCAAAAATTAATTAATAAGAATATGCGAAATAGCAGAAATAATAGAACATAATCACTTTTATATTGATCATGGGCCACTTCGAGGGGGCAACCTCCTTTGAGCAAGCTCAATACAATTAACTTCACGGTGCCTTCAATGACCTCAACACACACTTATATACTAAGTCTATGCCCAATACCATGAGTCAAAACCATGGGACATATAATACTACGGGACGACTTACAAAGCATATGCGTCCAATACTATGGGTCAATACTATGGGCTAATATAAACTACGGATCAACAAATACTACGGGACGACTTACAAAGCATATGCATCCAATAACAATATACTAACATAGTAAAGAGAAGGGTTTACATAGATTCCTAACATCAACTTCCATGTCCATTAGAAAGTGTCCAAAACCTAGTCAAACCCCAATTACCCATCAAATTTTTTCCCAAATCCAAATTTCCCTTTACTAAAGAAGCTCCTGTTTGTGTTTTTCTACCCATTAAAAAAAAAACTCTTGGTTATGGTTGTCACCCGCGCAGGAGCACAGATCATGGAGGAAGAACTTGCAGCCCTCAAAACCAAACTCCAAGATCTAGATGAAATTTTTTTCATCCTCCATCTTCAGCATTTAGCCATGAACAATAAACGACAATCAGAATCTTCTGCAGACACTGGGACCTCTTCTTCCAACAATTTTCGTAGGCCGAAGCTTGATTTTCCTCGCTTCAATGGTAATGATCCAACTGGATGGATATACCGGGCAGAACAATATTTCAGTCTGCATAATACTTTTGATTTCCACAAAGTTCTGATTTGCATCCTTTCATTTGGAATAGGAAGCCCTTCAATGGTTCCATTGGTACATCAAGGCTCATGATGAGCCAAACTGGGCAGATTTTTTCCAACTCCTTTTGCAACGATTTGGTCATAGTGCTTTTGATGACTTTACAGGAGCACTCACTAAACTTCACCAAATTGGCACTGTGAGAGAGTATCAGACAGAATTTGAGAAACTGGCCAATCACACCGAAGGATTGTCTGATGAATTCTACAGGAGTTTCTTTATCAGTGGTCTCAAGGATGAAATCCGCTCAGAGGTTAAAATGTTCTATCCCAACATAATGATGGAAGTCCTAGGGTTGGCTAAGTTGGACGAGGACAAGATCACATCCCAACAACGCTCCAAATCCACTTTTTTTTCCATTCCGAAATATTGTTTCCCAATGACCTCCCATCATGCCAGCTCCTCGCCCAACTCCTATCAAGCATTTTTCTAAAGCAGAGATGCGAACATGTGGAGAAAAAGGGATTTGTTATAATTGTGATGAGAAATTCAATCAGGGACGTAGATGTGTTGAGCAACAACTCTATCTATTGGATGTGGATTCTCTGCCTGTCTCTCAACTTGGAGAAGAAGCTCCAGATACAATAGATGATCGGGTCGACATTCAACAACTACCTGTGGACCCTCCGTCTCTAGACGACCACCCAGAGATATCTCTCCATGCTTTAACTGGAGTCACCACCCCACAAACAATGAGGGTCAGGTGCAACATCCCTCCAATTTGACCCCCTATTTACTATTCTATAAATGTAATTGTGTAAATGGCCATGGTGAGGAGCTCAAGGCCAAGGCCCCACCATAGGACCTTCAAAATAGTGTTATGTCCATATTTTTTATTTAGACCTGGATACTGAAGTTTGACACTACTTAAATGAAGTAACTAAATCATCCGAGGAGAAAGGTAAGATGGCTAGAAAGGCATGACATTTCGTTAATGACGACGAATGTCGTCCGGTCACTTCGTGCGCTAGAAGAAGAATAAATTCCATTTTCGATGCCTAAAAACCCTAAGACAATACCCTAAGTTAAAATAAGTATTGTTTAGACAAGAATCTCTAAGTGCTTATCAGTATTGATTAACACCATTATTTAATGATGAATTGACAATCATTACAAGCTTAAGCAAAGTTAAAAATATATTATCCTAAACTACTGCACTTAATTCTTTAACACCTTTAAATGGTGAGCTTGTAAAATTAGTCACAACAGATCTAATGAACAAGTAAATCAATCACAATAGATGAAACTCAGAAAATATGGTGTAAACTATGCAAGAACATGCATCAGTGCTCAATATCCCAGTAAGGGTTAAAATACAATACAATAATGTCACAATGAGTGAGCAATTCGAATTGCATAAGGAGGTAATTTGAATTAACTGAATGGCATAGCTTGGCTCCAACTAGGAGTCCTCATCATCAATCAGTGGTGGTCATCAATGCACAAGAACCAATCATCCAGGTGTCAATCTGAGTCTAACTGAGTGTAACTGAAGTGTGTAGCACTGATATAGGGAAGGAGGCTCAGTGTAGGGCGCATGGGAGGCTAACTGAAGTCAAAACAAGTCATCTAGTCAATCTAGAGGTCCAATGGAGTGAAACAGTCAGTCAGGAGTGAAACTAGCCTCAAATCAAGGAGAATCGGAGCTAACTAAGTGTAAATTGAGTGGGTAGGTGAGGAATTGCGCCCTTCTCTAGTAGTAGGTGAGATGTGGGCGCCTTCATGACTAGGAGGGCTAAAACTTTGAGGATGGAAGCTCCTAGGTGCTAGAAAGAAGTGGATAAGGTGCTGGAGGCATCAACCTGGTGACTGGGATGCATGCAAAATGCATGCAAACCCTAGAAGTTGCATGCAAGCCCTAATTGCATGCAAAAACCTAACAATGATGATGTGGATATCCGAACACCCCCCCTCAAGCTAGACTATGATGTAAAAAAATAATAATGTAGGGCCTTGGTTACTAAGACCAAAGGTCACCCCAATACAATAATCCAAAAAATGTTGAAAATAAGCTAAGTGAGGAAAGAGGGAAAAACCAGTGGGACGAAAGCCCCCCCTCAAGCTAAAACATAATAATGGATCAATCTGTCTCCACCATGATGGAACTCACCCCCAACAGTGAACGGAGGTAAGAGAACTTCTTCTCAGTGAAGCTCTTGGTGAAGATGTTTGCAATTTGCTCGTTGGTAGGGCAATATTGTAGAATGATAGTGCGATCATGCACAAGCTCTCGGATGTAGTGCATGTGAATCTCAATGTGTTTGGTCCTCTGCCCTTGAACAAATAGAAATGAATCTTTGGAGTTTATGGACCCCATTTGAATCAACTTGTCATGCTCTTTGGTAACGGATTCAATGAAGGCATTCAAGGTAGGCATCTTCTAATTCAGGGTAGTTAGCTGATCGAAATTGAAAGTAGAGACAAATACCGAGTAGTCTTTACCAAGCTTGGTGAGAATGGAGAGGATCAAGTGCTTATCCTCTTTGATAACTCCACTGTTCTTCAACAGCATGGCCAAGTGCTTGAATCTTGTGAAAAACTCATTGATGGTCTCGAAATTTTCAGGACTAAGAGAGCAATCAATTCATTCTCTAATTGAAAAGCCCTAAGTTCGTCCTGCTTGCCAAAAAGTGTGTCGAGTTGCTCCCATATTGCTTTTGAAGTCTTCAATCCGCTGAGATGGAAGTGAAGATCTTTGGAAATAAAGAGGAAAAGGAGACCATAAGCTTCATCAAGTTTGTTGTAATGTTTGGTTCTTTCCGACAATGTGCTTGGCTCCAATTCGAGGCCAACGGTGACTCTATAGAATCCTTTTGAACGCAATATAATCTCCATATCATCTTTCCAATCAAAATAGTTGAAGGGGGTGAGGATAGGATTTGAAGAAGAGTATTCCATTGCTAGGAGTGAGTGCACTTTGATGTAGAAAAGCTTGCAAAAGCAAGGTAGCGAATGCAATTGGTGAAGATGATTAACTTGCAAATCACACCCAAAACAAGAACAGTAAGGTCGAACAATCCACCCTTTTAGAGTTGCATCACACCTGGGATTGGAGATCAAACAAGTTGAATGGGTCCAATGTATCAAATCCAGGAATTATGTGGAAAATTCAAGCTTCTGGAGTGGATTGGAAGTGTATTTTTCTGCTTTGCATGCACATGAGATCTTTCATGCCAAAACTTCTATAATTTTGAGCAAATTCACTCAATCTTCTTGTAGAACACCTGTAGAAAAGAGATATTGTCCCCACAATGGCTCTGATACCATGTAAAATTAGTCACAACAGATCTAATGAACAAGTAAGTCAATCACAATAGATGAAACTCAGAAAATATGGTGTAAACTGTGCAAGAACATGCATCAGTGCTCAATATCCCAGTAAGGGTGAAAATACAATACAATAATGTCACAATGAGTGAGCAATTCGAATTGCCTAAGGAGGTCATTCGAATTAATTGAATGGCATAGCTTGGCTCCAACTGGGAGTCCTCATCATCAATCAGTGGTGGTCATCAATGCACAAGAACCAGTCATCCAGGTGTCAATCTGAGTTTAACTGAGTGTAACTAGTGTAATTGAAGTGTGTAGCACTGATATAGGGAAGGAGGCTTAGTGGAGGGCGCATGGGAGGCTAACTGAAGTCAGAACAAGTCATCTAGTCAATCTGGAGGTCCAACGAAGTGAAACAGTTAGTCAGGAGTGAAACTAGCCTCAAATCAAGGAGAATCAAAGCTAACTGAGTGTAAACTGAGTGGGTAGGTGAGGAAGTGTGCCCTTCTCTGGAAGAAGGTGAGATGTGGGCACCTTCATGACTAGGAGGGCTAAAAATCTGAGGATGGAAGCTCCTGGGTGCTAGAAAGAAGTGGATAAGGTGCTGGAGACATCAACCTGGTGACTGGGATGCATGCAAAATGCATGCAAACCCTAGAAGTTGCATGCAAACCGTAATTGCATGCAAAACCCTAACAATGATGATGTGGATATCCGAACAGAGCTAAGCTTAATCTTCCAAGTGAAAAAAGTCATAAGTCACCGTAATAAAAGATAAATAATCTCATGAAGATCATCTTGGTGGATTCTAGTTTATATAGATATATATGCATGTGTTATATATATATATATATATTTGAAGGAGCAACAAAATATTATGATAGTTATAAATAATACATGGGAGGTATTTATTAAATGTGTTACATACATATATACATATATATATATATATATATATATATATAAGATTAACAAACTAGGAGACTCCGAATTAATACAAATTAATACAAGGTTATTATTTGATAGAAATATGTTTACCATTCTTTTTATCACCTTTTTCAATGACATAGCTAAGCCTACTTACATATATAAATACATTTTATAGAATCATATGTTTACTTGGATAAAACGTTGGTTGAATCAACCATTTATATATATATATATATACAAGAATATATATATATATATATATATATATATATATATATATGTTTGACAACCCAAGGAATGGAAATTCCTTACAGAGTTTAACCGAGCCTCAAAACCTATTTATGGGATATTCTTTAGAAAAAAGTTAACAATGTTTTATTTTATTCTTTTATAAAACAAACCTCATAGAACGCAGACCTCATTTTGAGGGATGTTGTTGGCCTGTACACTAGAGATAGCATCGAGTCACTACCCGGAACTACCACTTGGAGTAGTTAGCTCCGAGCGGTGCCTGCCTTCGAATCCACTTGGTGAAACGAGAATCCGCTGGAAGTTTGGCATGAGCTGGATCTTTGATCTGGTTGTTACTTATGCAGGGAAGGTGGACGAATGAGGGGGAGGTTGAGCGATTCTGGCATATGACGCTGGGTCTATACATGTGTTGTTGATCAGAGAGAACTACTTCTGGTGGATAACGTGATCTATGTAGAAAAACGATCTCTGCTATATACCTTTGGATAGTCGAGAAAATGAGAGGGGGGGCTGGGGAAAACTCCGATAACCGAAAGAAGATCGGGGCAACCTGAGAGAGACCTCTACGATATGAACTTGTAGGAATCTATGTGATCAAGGATGGCGTACTGACCGAGGAAAGGGTCCGTGCGATAAGGGAAAATCGATCTAGCTTAGGAGTTGGGTAAGCGTCATTGCCATGAAGGCTTGCAAACTGAATCCCTATAAAAATTTGGTAAGGGATCTCTACATTTTAAATTATAGAGTCATCATATGGATAGTTGTTCTCATATATGGATCGCAGCCCAAATCTATTAATACTGTGTGGATGTTTAATCGATTAAATTACAGTTGGTAAATATATATATATATATATATCACTGCTACTCGATCACAACCCAAAGCTAGTAACGCGGGGGATACTTGATCTATTAGATCAGATTCACAGTGGGTGTTGGGGTTGTATGGAGCTAGGCGCTTTTGAGCTTTGCTTCTATTTGTATTTTTTTGTAATTAGTATTTTCGATCCAGATGTTTTCTGCCCATCCCCCTTATGGATGGATGGCATAAGATGTTATGTCTTTCTATCTTGCACTTTTGTGGAGTTGAGCGATCCCACGAGGGTCGACTTAAATCAAAGGGAAGCTTGTTTACTTTTTTTTTTGATATATTTATAATCTTTGCCTAAGTATCGCCATAGTTATCTCTTCCCGTAGTCTGAATGTATATCGTAGGTAACTCTGCTTAGGTATCGCCTTAACGATCCTTGTCTGTAGACAAAGTGTGGTTTTGATACCTCTACATACTAATATACCTTCCTGATCTCTGTCTGGACTTCTGTTGAAGTATTTTTTCCCCCAGTTGATAGCAGAGGCGAGCTATGTGATCCTATCGATAGTGTCAATAAATTCTGGAAGTGCGTTTAGATTAGTAAATGGTATATTTACTTCTGAATAAATGAATTTCACCCTTAATCGATAGCAGAGTTAAAATATGCTTTCAGATCGAAATTGTCGATCAAAAAATACAACTGTGGATATGGATCAGATAAATGTTGTTGAATTCAGTGTTCCCGGTAAATAATGGATGTTAGCTTAAAACTATTAATTCCAGAGTAGAACTATGGTAGAAGAATTTATAAGTTGTTATATGATATTTTAGCTCAGAGAAATGGTGTGGATTTCTGTATAGATCCCTGGAAAATGATTCACTTATTATATTAATAGTTTATCTGAAATGAAGCTCAGTAAGCATGCTGATATTAGTATTGATTTGTCTTGAAAGTACTTCCGTTGAAAGAGGTAGTCATAAGTGGAGAAGTATAACAACAGAGTTGTACATTGTAATTCCTATGTAGATAAATAAAAATAAAAACCCCCTTTGTGGACGTAGCCAAGATTGGGTGAACCACACAAAATATTGATTTATGTGTTATGTGTTTTCCTTCTTGTGGACTTTTGGTTTCTCCTTTGCATCCTTATGTGAATTCTAGTCACTTGTTATTTTTCTCTCTTATGTGTAAATGTGATGGATTATGCTTTATTGATTACTCTCCTTGTTAGATGATAATTATGTTGATTTGAAGAAGGACCATGTATTTAAGTTTGATGGGACCACAAACATCCACCACTAATGAGTATAACACATCATGACAATGTCCAATGCAAGAATTCAACTATTAGTTGAGGCATTTAAATGAATTTATTGGGTTTATATAGTTATCATCACTTGTTGAAGATATTGTACTAGTAAAAGTAATTAATTGCAGAAAAGTTCCTTTATCAATTTTCTATTAAGCAATTGTCATTTTTATTATGAAAGGATGGTGAACTATTGAATTTTATTTTGGAAATAATTAATGATTTTATTTATTTTTGAGAATTCACCAATTTCATTCATTCATAAAATTTGGGTTTGTTACATCAGGGGTTACTTCAAGAATATCCCTCTTACAATACTCATTGATTCTGATAGCACTCATAAATTCATTGACCCTCAGATCACCAAACAGGCTAATTTTTTTGTCCATCCTTGCTCCAACTTTGAAGTCATGATTGCCAATGGGGGCACCTTACCTTGCAAGGGGAAGTGTCGCAAGGTGCGTATATCTATGGAAGATTATAACCTACACTCTGACATGTTTTCCTTGTCCTTAGGCGGATGTGATGTGGTTTTGGGCGCTCAATGGTTACGCACACTTGGCCCCATATTATGGGATTTTGCTAAAATTTGGATGCATTTTTCAGTCAATGGGAAAAAAACACACATTTACGATCTTAAACCTAGGATCCATCCGCATCATCAGTTCACATCGCTTGGAAAAGATCCTTAGGAAGAATTCACATGGTGTCATCGCTCAACTCCATTCCATTCAGATGCACCCATCAATGGTCTCCACTAATCCCTTGGATCTACCACACATTTTGGATAGATATGCAGGTGTCTTTGCTGAACCAGTGGGATTGCCACCTTCAAGATACCTTTTCGATAAGAATTTAGCCGCCTCTACATCTGAGAAGGAAGTGATGGCTATTTTGTTAGAAAAAGGATCGCAGAGCAATAAAAATAAACAGAAATGCAAATATAATCACACAAACACATTACAAGAGAGACACAGATATATCGTGGTTCGCCCCAAGATGGGCTACGTCCACACCGAAATTTCCAATCCTTATTATTATACTATCCAACAAAGTGAAGGGATACAACCTGTAGCACAGCCGCTGCACTTCCTCTTCACTGTCTCACAGTCTCTCTTCCGATCTTAGAGATCTTTACAATGCATAATACCTAATACATCAACCATAGCCTTGTTACAATGTCTTTCTTATATAAGCGAAATACATTGGGAAAATACCACGGGTTACCTAAAACCATGGGCCTGAAAACTATTGGCGAAAACAACCCCAAAATTTTTTCTTGGGGGCCCGCTGCCCCCCACACCCACTAGCTAAGGGAGTGCAGAGCACTCCCCCGAACCCCTTGGGGATCGTGCCGGGATCATAACCAAACCTAGGGTTCAAACACGGCTGAATCATCATCTATGAGACTGAAGATCTGGCTCCACAACCAACATATTTTGCATGCAGTATAGAAGTGGCATCCATACCTATTAGGGAATTATTTCTGCTTCAAGACTGCCCACCAGAGTCTAAAAAATTTCCTGGTACAACAAGTCTCCTCCCCAACACAACTGAAATGGGTTAGCAAACTCATGGGTTATGCCTATTAGATCACTTACAAGAATGGTAAGGATAATCTGGTGGCGGATGCTCTTTTTCGCACATTTGATGAACAAGTTTCTCTTTCAACTATTTCTATGCCAGTTCCAAATTGGTTGCAATCTATTTAAAATGGCTATGTCTTCTATGAACTCCATGCTTCTCCATCGGCAGGGTGCTCTGGGTTACTCAAAACATATGAGAGGGGACAGTGTAAATTCTTTTGGCAGGGAATGAATAGGACAATTCATAGCTAGTGGCTGAATGTGATACTTTCCAGGTCAATAAGGGTGAAATTACACTCCTTCTGGGATTGCTCGAACACTTGCCCATCCCTACACGGGTTTGGACAGATATTTATATGGATTTCATTGAAGGGCTCCAATGGTACAATACAAAATGACTCCATATGAAGCAATCTATGGTCAGGCACCTTCGGTTCTTCTTCCATACACCCTCAGTAGTTCACCCATTTAGGAAATTGACTCAGTTCTTCGAAACCGCAATAAGATTCTTCTCATTTTGTAGGACAATCTTCAAATGGAAATAATTCGAATGCAACAACAATCCACTCAACACCGTTCTGAGCACACGTTTCAAGCAGGTGATATGGTTTTTCTTCGTCTACAACCTTCTAAGTAATCCTCCCTGAAACTCAAAGGGCATCATAAGCTCACTCCAAAGTTTTATGGGCCCTATAAAGTTATTCAAAATATTGGGTCCGTTGCTTATAAATTGGAACTTCCTCCTTCTTCCTGCATTCATCCAGTATTTCATGTCTCTTGTCTTACGAAATTTCTTTGCACCAACATCAGAGGACAAACTATTTTACCAAAGCTGGATAATGAAGGATCCATCCTTTTGGAGCCTCAGGCCATCCTCAATAGGCACACTCACCAACTTCACTCTTGATCTATCACAGGGGTATTAATTTAGTGGAATGTAATGCAACCAGAGGATGCTACATGGGAACCACTCCTTCAAATTCAACATCAATTTCCACATCTAAAGCTTTGAGGGCAAAGCTTTTTCTAAGGGGGCGGGGATGTTAGGAACCTGTTTCAACCCTTCTCTTTACTTGTTAGTGTATTGTTGTTGGACGCATATGCTTTGTAAGTCGCCCCTTAGTATTATATGCTTGTATTAGCCCATAGTATTATCTGTTCCATGGTATTGATCCATAGTATTGGACACATATGCTTTGTAAGTCGTCCCGTAGTATTATATGTTCCATGGTATTGATCCATAATATTGGTGCATATACTTAGTATATAAGTGCGTGTTGAGGCCAATGAAGGAATCGTGAAGTTATTTGTATTGAGCTTGCTCAAAGGAGGTTGCCCCCTTGAAGTGGCCCGTGGTCAATAAATCTATTTCGAGTTCTGTTATTTCTGATATCTCGTGCATTTTCATTAATTAATTGTTGCAGGTTCCTCACACAAAGTGGGGGTATTATAGATTGGAACCAAGTGGATTTTTTGGAACAAGTTTAAAGAAGGTGGGAAAGTAAGAATAAATAAAGAAATATTGGTTTGTAAAGGTGTTGAGGCCTCGAGTGTGCTGGAAAAGTTTGAGACTGCAACGCATAAAGAGAAATCCCAACCTAAAAGGCTTCAAAGAACCCCACGCAAGGATTATCCTATCCCTAAGCTATTTGGCATAGCTAACTCTTACGGATATCAGGCCTCCGCTGGCTTTGTGTGGGTGATCCTAATGGATCTTTCTTCCTAATGAGGAAGATACAAAATCTGTCGCAAAGAAACTAAATAAAAGCAAAACGAAAATAAGTAAAATGATATAATCTAACTTAACTAAACTAGATCTAAGAATGTGACTTAAGATCTAGAACAATAAAATATGTAAGTTTAAGCATATATTATTACTGATCAATGGAAACATAGATCAGATCTAACATCACTTAATTCCAATAAAAACAAGAAAGTGAAAACCAAATGGTTTGAATTGAAAATTTTCAATTATTTGACTGTTCTGCAGTTGGTATGTTAATTGACAAATTAACATATAAATATAATAAGAGAATGACTGCTTTACAATTGTTCAATATAATATGTTATGGATCATGAAAAAACATTTACTGGTCATAACCTGCACATAAATCTTATGGTGAAACATCAACAAAGAGATCTATATGTATTAAGAATTAACAATATAAAATAGGGTTATTAAATATATGACTGAAATAAGGAACTAGAAGGCATAAAGTACACTTAATACACAACAAAAAAAAGGAAATGAAACTGACTGAATTGTATTAAAGTTTGCAAAACATTACAACTTCCACAGTACAGAAGGTCTCCAAGTCTTTGTCTCGACTGTTTTCCCTTAGATCCAACCCCCTCCCTATAAGATCTAAGTCCCTTTAAATAATAATTACAAAAAATCCCAAATAGACAAATCTCTCATAAAGGTAGGGATTACAAAATATTGTTTTAAGATTTTCCAAGGGCAGTTTTCTACTTGGAAAATACATCCAACAAATCTTGAATATATTGATATTGGGCATGCTCGAGTGATAACTGCGCTTCGCAAGTAAGTGACTCAATTTCCCATTTATTCAGCTTTTCCCATTCACGTAAGAAGATATTGATTTTCATTTATGAAGCTATAGGTGACTCAATCAACTCCTTAATCTCCGCTATATGAATATGATCCAGTTGCTCGATGCACTCCTTGGCCTTCAAGTATTTCTCTTCAACCTGTTTGATCATAATATTGGGTGGAAGGGACTTCTCAATCTGATCCAAAATGGGGAAATCCAACAGAGTTAACAAACTGTCAGATGCAAACCATCTTTTACTACAAACCTTTTGTCCTTCTTGGATTGTAGACTCCACTAGCTCACATGCATTCTCCCAATATTCAAGAGAAACCTTTATTCTCCTAAGCTTGAATTTGTTAGAGATAGGCATATCTTCAGGTCTGTTATTTATGTACTTATACCAATCTGTCACAGCCTCAAAATCTTTGGTTTCATCATCCCTTCTCTGATTGTGATCATAAAGGATATCAGAATGATGTTCAAAATAATTATAGGTCTCCTAGATTTCATTTAACCCCTCAAATAACTCAACCAACAAGTTCCTGTGATCATCTTGAATATTTAAAGCAAGCTCATTAAACTCTTCCTTGGAAAACCTTGTGAAAGAAGAAGTAGCAGCCATGGTCTGTGAATTTTTTAATTGCTGCTCAAGAACTGCTATCTTCTCAACATGGATTATATTAAGCACTTGTGCTTCTTGGAGCTGCTATTGGAGAGCTTCATTCTTTTCTTGCAAGATCTTAAGCTGATCTTCATACTTATCGTTCAACCCCTGCAATTGGGATTGATGTTGCTCATCCGCCTGAATCTTATCCTACTTGAGTTTCTGCAGTTCCCGCTCCTTTACCTCAATCTCTTTATTAAGTGAGGCAACATAGTCATAGTTTCCCCCCACAAAAGCTCCCATGGGCTCAACTGTCTCAAGAGCTTCCTGCTTAGCATCATTAGAGGTTCTTTTCCATATGACTTGATTCGGGATAGTGCCCTACACTAGAGTCCCTTCCCTGCCTCTCTTAGGACCCTTTTTCACCATAGCCTTCTTTGATATACTCCAGAAATACTCTCCCAAAGAGACTACTGCATCTTCCCCAAAGTCTTCTATTTCTTCCACAGTGGGTGCTGCCACTTCTGAAGTTGTGACCAAAGGCACAGGTTGGGAGAAAACAGGAGTTGGAATTGGTATGGTCATTCGGGGAATGGAAATGGAAGTCATTTTAGCACTGGGGGTTGGAGGTGTAGAAATGGAAGTGATGGATGAGTTGTTAGGATTTGCAGGTGCAACAGAGGTTGGAATTACAGTTGGATCTTGGAAAGTATCAACAAGGACAACAAGTGGTTCAGTTGATGTGGATGGAGGAATTGTAACATCGGATGATGGGATATAAGAGACATTGGTAGGAATGGTTGGGGGTGTAGAAGATGTTGCAGCAGTAGAAGTGATGATTCCGGGGAAATTAAATTCAGGGAAAGGATCATCAACAACTAAATTCTCCAGTGGATCAGAATAGGTTTGAATGACTGAAGTAACTTTTCGTAAGCTGATGGGGATAGCAATAGGACATGAGAAGTTGGCAGGGTGTGACTCATCTTCTGCATCACTATCCTCAATGTGAAGCATAGTGACTTGTGGCGCTGGCCTTTCATTTTTTTGCTTCTTGGCTGGAGGGAATGAAGCTATTGGTTGTGTTTCAACCACTGAACCCATCAATGCCAGGATCTTATTCATTTTTGGAGCTGATTGGATAAGAGTGTTGAGAGTAGCCGGGGGTTTAGGTTGTGGAGTATCCTCAACAGGATATTTCCCTTTGTCATCTGCTTGATAAGTCAACATCAAAGGAGTGTTGGCTTGTGATTTCCGTGCTTCTTTCTCCAATAATTATTTCTGATTTCTTTCTTGAAGCGATAGTTCAAGCTTCCTGTACTGCAACACTTTGTTCTTGAGCTCATGCTGATATTGGAAGATGAAATTATTCTCTGCTTGGGATGAAAAAGTAGGAGCATCCTACTTAAAAACCTTCTGATATATGGAACCCATGAAGTGATCAAAGATGTCAGAGATAAGAGGGATGAATTTATCCTCCCACAATGCAACACCATAGATATGGATTGGAGGTCCATCCCTTGTCCAATTCCACCCCATGGTAGGGAAACGAAAAGTTGAGCAGAAGACATCCATAATATAATCAGAGAAGAAAAATGTTGGCTTCCTTGAGGGAGGAGTCTTCTGTAATTTCACTATCGCTTCCTTCAATTCTACTGACAAAATATGATCCCAATTGAAAGACTCTCTTGTGGTAAGAACGTGATGGGCCAGGGGTGCCCATTTTTCTTTGAAGGCTGTGCAGTTCGACAATCCATATAGTTTGCACAACATAGCAACCAACAAGGAGAAGGGTTCCCTAAACCAAGAGATGGGGTAAATTTTATCAGCTTGAAGTGTAAAGCTAGCAGGGTTTTCCATCCATGATTTGAGAATTTCATCAAAATTGTACCGAGTTGAGGAGGACTACAGGAATTGCTTATTAAGCAGATGTTGGGGTTGTCTGAGTGCATAGATTCTGGAAAATACCTCTGGTCGGAAAGAGGCCAATTGGGTTTGAGCTATGTCATTAAAAGAGCAGTCCTGCGGGTTGATGTAATCAATAATCCACTTGATTGCATCAGTGTAAGGCATTAGGACAGGCCTGGCCGCTAGGACATGGAGCTGGGACTTACTGATGTTTATATAGGATTCCTGGTCACGCTGAATTTCCAAGAAGTTTTTGTTATCAAATATAGAGTAAATCCATGACCAGTCCAGGTGGTAAGTTTCGAAAACCATTCCATTGGTATCAGAGAAGATACCGTTGTTCGGGTCCTTGTTTTTCAGTTCATTAAGGGCGGTTCTGGACCTGGTGTTTCTCGACATGGTTGAAAGAAAATGGAAATTTATGATAAAAATGACAAAGAAAACAATTAATTAAACTGAAATTAGTTTTCGAATTTGCGCGAATGATTGGTAAAAAGGACTTAAAAACATACCTGCAAATCGATGGAGAAAAGCAAATCCGTTGATAGGGTGAAAAATCCCAGTAAAATCGTTCGCCGAGGGTAAAATTTGAAGATTGAAAATGGTGGAAAAAAGTAAAAATTTGAAATATTTAACAAAAGGTTAACAAGGAAATCAATCCGGATCGTAGATGTGAAAGAGATCGACGGTTAAAATTAAAACGAGGAAGAGCGAAAAAGAAAATGCAGATGTCATTTTTTGAAAATTTTGATTTTGGTTTCTGCAATCTGCAATCCACATTGCGGGTTGCGGGATTGCGGAAGTGTGAATTGGAACATGAGTGGTTTATTGTTTTTGCAATCCGCAATCAGGAAAGCAGTGTGGGGAAAATTATAGAAAAATCAAACTTTCCGCAATCCGCATTGCGGGTTGCAAAAGTGCAATTTTAATTTGTTTATTTTGATTGCCAATTAATTGAGGAATCTAAAAAGTGATTTTATTGGGAAAAATAGTTTCCGACTTCCGCAATCCACATTGCGGAATGCGGAAATGAGGAAACATAAATGCGATTTTATTGAACAAATGCTTCCCGACACCCGCAATCCGCATCGTGGGTTGCGGAAAGGAGAAATTCAAAACTTAAAAATTTTCAACATACGCAATGCGGATTGCAGAAACAACATGTTTAAAAGAAAAACTATTTTTTCCGCAATTCACAAAATGCATAAAAACAAGATTTTTTTAGCAAATTTTATTAAATATAAAGCATAACAAGACTTGGGAATGAAGACAACAATCATAACACCCCATAAGAAAGATACGAAAAATTTCATATTACCATCATTAGTTTTAGCTAGGGCTCCCATTTTTATGAGCAAAAAAATGGGATGTGTTGTGGCTACAACAAAAGGTATGCTCAAGTTGAAGGTATTGATTTCGAAGAAACCGTTTTGCACTAGTTGCAAGACTAGAAGCTATCCGATTTTTTTTGGCATTTGCATGATTTAATAAATTTAACGTCTATCAAATGGATGTGAATTCATCCTTTCTAAATGTAAATCTAGAGGAAGAAGTATAAATTAAACATCTAGAAGGGTTCTTATTATCAAGAAGTAAGGATCATGTGTGCAAATTGAAGAAAGCACTTTATGGACTAAAACAAGCCCCTTGGATCTTGGTATTCAAGAATTGATAAATATCTACAACAACAAGGTTTCAAAAGAGGAATTGCAGACATCAATCTATACATTAAGACGAAAAATAAAAACCAGTTGATTGCTGTGGTTTATGTAGATGACATTATTTTTGGAGGCAACATGAACAAAATGTGGCAAGAGTTTGTAATAAAAATGCATAAGGAATTTGAGATGTCTATGCTTGGTGAAATATCAATCTGTCTTGGTTTACAGATTTATCAATCCGACAAATGCATATTCATTCCACAAACCAAGTATATCAAGGAAATGTTGAAGAAATTAAGAATGGAATATTGTGCACCAGTCAACACACCCATGGTCATAGGTTGTAAATTGAACAAACATGATGAATCTATGGAAGAAAATCAAACATTGTACATGTCAATGATTGGAAACATATTATATGTGACAACATCAAGGCCATACATTATGCAAGTAGTTGGATTGGTTGCATGGTTTCAAGCTGCACCAAAAGAAACTCATGTGCAAGCAGTGAAAAGAATATTCAAATATCTAAAGGGAACTTTGGACTTCGAATTGTGTTATTCAAGAAGTGAAAATTTTACTCTAATGATGAATAAGTGTCCTCAGACACACAATTTTATTAAGGAAAAAAAAACAATTACATAGAGAAGTGAGGTGTCACATTACACACACTTAACCTCACTTTGAGATGAGAGCTTGTTTATATAGTTCATTCCTAAACTAAAAACTAGGAGGACAACTAATCACATAATCACATAATCACATAATCACATGAGTATGATTAGGTGTCCTTACAAAAAAAAACTCTATCCTCATCTAAAAATACTAAATAAACTAATTTATTCTCAAATATAATCCTAGAAAACTTAGAACTTAATATTAAGAGGTCTAACATTCCCCCCTTTAATTAGAAAGTTCATATTTACAAATACCAAGTTCATCTTTGAACTTAGTGAATTTTATTCTACCAAGTGGCTTGGTAAAAATCTGTGAAGTTTGATCTTTATATGGACATAATTGAGGCTTGATGATGTCCTTGACAATGATAGATCTGATGAAGTGATACTCGGTGTCGAAAAGCTTTGTCTTTGATGAAATACTGGATTTTTTTTTCCATCTTTATTGTTGACTGACTGCCGATCAATAAAGTAGTTGTTGATTTTTGAGTTACACCAAGATTTTGTAATATCCCGCGTAGCCAAACAATATCACATGATTCTTCCCAAGATGATATGTACTCTGATTCTGCTGAAGAATTTGCAACTGTAGGCTACTTTTACAAATCCAAGATATTGCTGTGAAACCCAAATTTATTAAGTAACCAGAAGTTGATGCATGATTATCAATGTCACATGCAAAATCTACATCTAAATATCGAACAACTGTAAAGTATTTATTGTTCTTGTAGAGAAGACCAAATTCCTTTGTATCCTAAATATATCTGACTACTCTTTTGGCTGAATTCCAAAGAATTAGAAGGCTCTAACATCTAAAAACATATATTGATGCGGATTGGGTAGGCAATGTTGATGATTGGAAAAGTAGAAGTGGAGGAGGATTATTTTTGGGAAAAAATATAGTGCCTTGGTTGAGCAATAAAAAATCTTCAATTTGTCTATCCATAGAAGAGGCAGAGTATATAGTATCAGCATCATGTTGCACACAAGTTTTTTGGATGAAATCGAATTTGAAAGATATCAAGGTAGAATATGATCATCCAATTTCCATGCTTTGTGACAACACAAGTGCAATAAATATTTCAAAGAATCCTGTTACGCACTTGAAAACAAAACATATTCCAATAAGTACCACTTCTTAAAAGAACAAGTAGTAGGAAAAAATGCTAAGTTGGAATACATTGCCACCAAAGAATAGATTGCATATATTTTCACAAAACCTCTTCCCAAAGAGACATTTGAGTATCTCAAACAACAATTGGGAGTGATATCCTTCTCATCTAGTCGCCAAGTGTTTAAGGAGAAGCACACGTTTAGGGGGGAGAATCCATTTTCCATTGATGTCAAAAAGGGAGAGTTGCAGACAAGGGGATTATTGTAGGAAGGGGGAGAGTTGCAGGAAGGGGGATAATTCTTTCTATTGCTAGTAGATTATGTATTTTGTCATAGGATTTATATCAATGACAAGGAGGGATATTGTTGAACATGTTGTAAAAAATAAAATGAACGAATTTACAAGTATATAAAAAAGGGTGTGCACATGAAAAATCAAAAAGTGAATTTTACTAGTATATTAAAAAATACACGTAAATAAGTTAAATAAATATTTTACAACCTCGTGGTTTCAAGTTCATGGTCTTGGAAGTAAAAGTGAACGTAAATTCTTTTAAAAATGGTTTTACCATTGGTGGTTTCAAGCTCGTGATTTTGGATTCCCATGGTATTTTCTCATGATATTTGCCAAGGTGAAATAAAAATAAAAATCTATTTAATTAATGAATCAAAACTTTTCTTCAATATGGGTCATGATGATGTATATAAATAAATGTTATACTTGAAGAGAAATGTGTGAAGTGAATGGAAATGAATGATTTGAAGAGGAGAATATGATATGAGTAAAAAATGAATATCATTCCAAAATAAGAGAGTGACGAATAAGCGAGTAGATCTGAAAAGGAAGAAATAGTGAACAAATAAAGATTTGGTAGATGCATAAATAACGAATAGATCTGATAAAGGAAGAAGTCAAGAGGAGATATGGTAAATGAAGAAATAATGAACATATTTGGTAAAGGCAGAAATAATGAGCAAACGTGGAGAAGGTAGAAGTCACAGAAGAATACGTGGTCAAATAAATGCAAATGTTCATCATCTATTGAAGAAGTTATATTGTAATTGAAGGTTTTTTCCGTTCAAACAAAGATTGGTGTCTTTTGCTATGTAGTGCTTAGTAGTGGGGATTGATGTCTCCAGTAGGTGGGTGCCTACAAATTTTGTAACAATAGGTTGGTGCCTACAATTTTTTGTAACTGTAGGTTGGTGCCTACAAATTTTTGTAACTGTAGGTTGGTGCCTAAAAAATTATAAAGAAAAGTTTTTGTGGTTTTCTCTCTATAGTGTTTCCACGTAAATTCTATGTACTTTGGTTAATATTATGCATGGTTCCTTTCTTATGATCGATGAATTTTTAAATAAATAAAATTTATCTTATATTGATTCACCCTTCCCCCTCCAACCCCCATTCCTCTCAGTATAACTGTGTGTTCAACATAAAGGTGAATTAAAACATACAACGACAAGAAGCAAGGGCCCAATGTGTTACCAAGAAACATAAAGGTTTCACATTAAAAGACCAAGTCAAAATAATTCAATATGTGATGTAAACAATGTTAGTTTTTAACTTGTTTAACATAATAACATTAAACAATCTAATCACTGAAAGAAAGACATGCACAAAAAACACAAAGATTACAAAATTTCTCTTGGGGAAACCACAAGGGAGAAAACCCCGATAAAACTTCCTCAATATAGAATTCACCAAGTACAATATAAAAACCCAAGACAAAAACAACTTCTCTCCTTCACATGTGAGAACTTATCTCTCTCCTATGCGAACTTGAGTGAGTGATATGAGTGAGTACAAATGAGCAACTCAACCTCTTATTTATATTCTTTCGTTGAGGTGACTTTCCCCAACAGGGCCGACTTGTATAATATTCTTTTCTGGGTTCTTCTAGGTCGAAACAAGACCTAGGGTTTACATTGACTCTTTCAATTACTCTTACATTATTAATTACATCAATGAAATCTCCTGAAGGAGGAATACAATTAATGCAATAGACAAGTACATTTAGAATATCTTCCGTAGTTACATTTCTTTAACACTCCCTCTTAACTATGAAGGTAATCTGTAGGCAACATCAACAACATCAATAACTGTCCAACTGAATGGTGAAAATCTATATGTCGTAGGAATTTTTTGGAACATCATCATATGTATGGGGTATCATCAACATAATTTGCTAGAACATCATCATCATCGTCAACAAGAATTTGCTGGAACATCATCATCATCGTCAACAAGAATTTGCTGGAACATCAATATCATCTGCTGGAACATCATCATCATCATCGTCAACAAGAATTTGCTGGAACATCAATATCATCTGCTGGAATATAACCATAAACATCATCATCATCATCTGTTGGAATATTGCCATCAACATCATCATCATCATCTATTGGAATATCATCATCAGACTCATCATCAGTATATGAACACTTGAATAACAACAATCATAAGTTGGCAAGTACTGGAACAACACTCATTAGTAAGTAAATACTGGAACAACAACAACATCAATCATTAGTCGAAAAGTACTGGAATAACATCAATCATAAGTCGAAAAGTATTGGAACAACAATCATCAGTAAGTAAATACTGGAACAACAAAAACATCAATCATCAGTAAACAAGTGTTGGAACAACAACATCAATCATCGGCATGTGAATGCTAGAAAAACATCATTAGTTGACAAGTACTGAGATAACATCACTGGTCGACAAGTACTGTGATAACACCATCAGTCGTCAAGTGCTAGAATAACATCATCATTTGACAAGTACTGAGATAAAATCACCAGTCGACAAGTATTGGGATAACACTACCAGTCGGCAAGTACTGGAATAACATCATCAGTCGACAAGTACTGAGATAACACTACCATTCGGAAAGTACTAGAATAACATCATCAGTTAGAAAGTACTAAGAGAAACACAAGGATGCTTCCTACTGAGCCATGAGATCATACCTTATCCCAAGCTAAAACAATATCCTAATGTGCTTTTTTTATCATCGACACTTCCAACCCAATATGAGTCTATATATCTGTACAGTCTGAACTCACTATTTGATGCACATCTGAGTCCATAGTCCAACGTACCTTTTAGGTACCTCATCACATGTTTTGATGCAATTAGGTGAACATGTATGGGATCTACCATATACTAGATCAAGGTGTTCACAGAAAAACATATATTTGTTCTAGTATTGGTTAAATACATCAATGAGCCAATAATCTGCCTTTATAGCATGACATCTACTATCTATGATGAAGCATCATTCAAGAGCTTCAATTTTTTCACCATCGGATCAGTCATGGCCTTGCAATCCAACATCCCAAATATTTTTAGGATCTCAACAATATATTTTCCTTGACTTAAGAAAATCTCACCTGGGAACTGCCATACTTCATGACCTAGAAAATAATGCATCATCCCAAGGTCTTTCATCTCAAATTATACAGCAAGCTTCTTCTTACATTCAGTGATGGGCTTGTCTTCCCCTGCCAGAAATAAATCATCCACATACAATGTTAGGAACCTGTTTCTACCCTTCTCTTTACTTTGTTAGTATATTTTATTATCCCACATTGTTAGTATATTGTTGTTGGATGCATATGCTTTGTAAGTCGTCTTGTGAGTATATTGTATTATCCCACATTCATGGGGCGTAATAGTTTTTTAACTTATACTTAGTATATAAGTACGTGTTGAGACCAATGAAGGCATCCATGAGTTATTTGTATTGAGCTTTCTCAAAGGAGGTTTCCCCCTCGAAGTGGCCTACGATCAATAAATCCATTATGTGTTCTACTATTTCTGATATATCGTGCATTTATATCATTTAATTGCTGTAGGTTCTCCACATCTGGTATCAGAGCACTGTCTTGGGCTCTCTGGGTGGAATTTCTGCCAATTTTTTTTTTTGTAGTGGCTTCCAGGCGGTGTGATTATTGCAATAGTTATTTTTCTTTGCATATGTATTGTTCCTTTAAATTGTAGGTTTGGATCCATGACTAATCCCTATCCTCTTAATTGTGGGAAGTACCCATGCATAGCCCTAAAACGCATTGTGAGGAGTACCACATGAACCCCGAATTAGTTGGACCATTGAGAGGATATGCCAGCGAAAAGGGAAACAACCCCTACCTGATTGACTAGTTCCCACCCATGAGGTAAACCAAGAGCTTTCGTTTGTAGAAAAGTGATTATCAGTTTTACCTGAGCCGTGGAGTGAGGGGTACTGCCCTAATACGCAATCCGTTAGACATTATTTGTAGTCGAGTGAACCCCTGAACCTTTAGGAAGCCGAGCATACCCGGGGTCCATATCTATTGAAAACTGATAAGTAGTAGATTGCATTTGTCAAGAGCTGTTGCAGATCAATTCTGAGCCGTTGCAGATCAATTCCGAGCCGTTGCAGATCAATTCCGGAAAAGAAAAAGCCATTGCAGATCAATTCAGATTTTTTTTTCGACATATCTTATTTGCTTTAACTTCGTTTCCATTGAAAATTTACTAGCACCCCTGCAATTCCATTCTGCATATTTCCTTCCTGAGTATCCTATCCCAAATTCCACTTCCCGAAGCCAAAAATCTCACATCTGTCTGTTTTTAGGGTTTTCCATAACTTCTTCGATTTTCACCCAATCGCCTTCAAAGTTTTCCACAATGTTCATTTCCTATTTCTTCTTCTTTGTACCTATTGGACAAATTTTCCCATTCTTTCACCCCGCCTCTGAAATCCCCATTTTTTGCTTCCCTGTCCATTAGAAAGTGTCCAAAACCTAGTCAAACCCTAATTACCCATCATAGTTTTTCCCAAATCCAAATTTTCCTTTACTAAAGAAGTTTATGTTTTTGTTTTTCTACCCATTCCTTAAAAAAACAAGTCCTGGTTATAGTTTTCACCCATGCAGGAGCAAAAAACATGGAGGAAGAACTTGCAACCCTCAAGACCAAAATACAAGATCTGGATGAAAATATTCTCGGCCTCCATCTTCATCCTTCAGCCATGAACAATAGACGACATCCAAAGTCTCCTATAGACACTGGTTTCTCTTCTTCCAACACCTTTTGTGGTCCGAAGCTTGATTTTTCTCGCTTCAATGGTGATGATACAACTGGATGGATATACCGAGAAAGACAATATTTCAGTTTGCATAATACTTTTGATGTCAATAAAGTTCCACTTGCATCCTTTCATTTTGAACATGAATACCTTCAGTGGTTCTGTTGGTACATCAAGGCTCATGCAGATCCAAAATGGATAGATTTTTGCCAACTCCTTTTGCCACGATTTGGCTCTAGTTCTTTTGATGACTTCACAGGAGCACTCACTAAAATTCTCCAAATTGGCACTGTGAGAGTATTAGACATAATTTGAGAAACTGGCCAATCACACCGAAGGATTTTCTGATGAATTCTACAAGAGTTGTTTTGTCAGTGGTCTGAAGGATGCAATCCGATCTGAGTTTAAAATGTTCTGTCCCAGAAAAATGATGGAATTCCTAGGGTTGGATAAGTTGGGGGAGGACAAGATTGCAACCCAACAACGCTCCAAATCCACTTTTGTTCCATTCAGAAATATGGTTTCCCAACGACCTCCCATCACACCATCTCCTAGAGAAACTCCTATCAAGCATTTGTCTGAAGTAGATATGCGGGCATGTAGAGAAAAAGGGCTTTGTTATGTTTGTGATGAGAAATTCACTCAGGGACATAGATGTTCTAAGGAAAAGCCCTATCTCTTGGATGTAGATTCTCTGCTTGCAACTAAAATTTGTGAAGAAGCTCATGATATAATAGATGATCAGGTCGACATTCAGCAGCCGCATGTTGATCCTCCTTCTCAAGACAAACATCCAGAGATATCTCCCCATTATTTAGCCAGTCACCACCCCGCAAACAATGAGGGTCAAGGGTTACTTCAAGAATACCCCTCTTACAATACTCATTGATTCTGGTAGCACTCATAACTTCATTGAACCTCGGAGCGCCAACTAGGCTGATTGTTTTTTCCATCCTTGCTCCAGATTTGAAGTCATGATTGCCAATGGAGGAACCTTACATTGCAAGGGGAAGTGTCGCAATGTGCGTATCTCTATTGGAGATTATAATCTGTGCTCCTACATGTTTGCCTTTACTTTAGGAAGATGCGATGTGATTTTGGGCGCTCAATGGTTACACACACTTGGACCCATCTTATGGGATTTTGCTAAACTTTGGATGTAGTTTTAATTCAATGTAAAAAAACACACATTGAAAGGATTACAACAAGGGTCTCTCAGCATCATCAGTTCACATTGCTGTTGGTGTTTATTATGTGTTAAATAATTCCAATATTTAAATTGTCAACCCGAGGAGGGAGCTTATGAGATGCAATCACTATATGTGCAGGATTGAAGGCTTGAACTAACCTAAGTTGACTAAAGATGCAAATGTGCTAACATGCAACTATATGTTTTTAAACTACTTGCATGACTTTCATAATTCAAATGCAAGAATTTGTTCTATCTATGAAAACATGAAACTGATTAACAAATGAAGCAAGTAGAAAACTTAATAAAGATGTTTAACTGAATTGTATTTGATTTGGAAAGTAGAAGACTTGATAAAGATATTTATTATAGATGCAAGTAGAAAATTTGATAAAGATATTAATTTCTGATCCAAATCGTATGTTATGAACATCTTCATTATGTAACTGAACGGAAACTAGTCTTATGATTAACAAACTGAAACAACTTAAAGAATATAATTATTAAATTATGACTTGAAAACAAACTATCTAGAAAATGAACTGATAAATTCTAAAACAGTAATTAATTAACAAATTAGATATGAAGAACTTAATTATGGAAGAAGGTTGAGAAGAGATTAAGGAGGAAGATATTATGGGAAGAAGTAAAGAATGATAAAACTTGATTAGAAACTCCAAGTAACAAAAAAAACGAGATTAAATTACATTTAAAATTGTTAAGGAGAAGCAAGAAGAGTTATAGTTGAGAAACAAAAGAAATTAGATTATGAAAAAAGGCCTAAAACAATGCAGAAAATACACAGGTTTGAATGACGATCCGAACGCCCGTATGAATGGTGGTCCGAATAGAGGAAAATGAGTTAAACTAAGGAAAAGAAGAATTTTGGATGATTTAATTACCAACTGGTTTTATGCATATGATCCTACAGTGCAAAGGAAGCAATGGAGAGATTACGTAGAGGCTAAACTAACAAGAAGTTAATTACTCTAATAATTATCTAAGAAGAATTATCTCTATGATATGTAAGAAGAAGATTGATGATGGGAGATAGAAGTAACCTACAACTATAGAGGAAGAAAAACTAATCAGAGAGGAAGAAACTAAGGAAACTATGCTAACTAAGGAAGAATTTGCAGCAATATTTAATCTATAGATGATCGAAGAAGAGAGAGTTAACCTACAACAATAGGAAGAAAGACTAACAGAGGAGAAGAAAAAGAGGCTAAGGTGAACTATAGAGGAATTTGGAAGCAATATCTAACTAAAATAATGGAAGAAGGATTGAAAACAAACTACAAATTATTAAACTATTGGTCGACCATTCCTAGCTCAGAAGAAGGGAGATTATATTAACAACAGAATATTAATTACAGAGGAATGAAGAAGATGACATATAGAGGAAAACGAAGTTAATTACACACATAGGAAAATAAACTAGTTAATTGCAGAAAAAGATAAATAAAACCTCCAGTTGATGAGGGGCCCTTCCCAGCAATCAAAGGTGGAACTAAATCAGCTTAAATGACTATTAGCAGAACATCAACGTACTGCTACTTCTATTAAATAAGAAAAATATTACACAATGTTTTAAAAAGAACAACGTATCTGTCTCTGTCTATCTCTGCACATATGAATCTGATCTCCATAGGAGATGCCTATTTATAAGTTTACAAAGGGAGAGAGGGTCGACAAAGTCAACCTCTCTAATAATAGAAGTGTTTAAATGACTGTAACTATTGATTTAATTGATGTATGCCAACGCAAGGAGCGTCCTTCAGACTTTGACGGGGTTGGTTCCTTCACAAGGTAGCTACAATGCCGATATAACTCAGATGTGGATGAGCAGTGTACTGGTGGAAAAAAATCGCGGGAAGGTGGGCTCCTTCCAGAATGACGGTTTGAATGAACATGAGCAGGCGTGAACAAGTGTGTGTAACTCCCGACCAAACTAACAAGATAACTGGTGCGCTGGAGTGTTGGCATGGGCATAGGAGTTATGTCGACATAATGAGCATGATTCCAGGATGAATGCGCAGGAAAATAGGAGTTGGAGCATAGACGTGGAGAAGAGGTGTGCTGTCGAGCTCAGCAGGCATGGGGATGAATCTTCTAGAACCCGAGCTCATCAACCATCAGCACCACATGGCTAACCGAATCCATGTGCTTGTTTTTATTTTTAACGACCAGAAATATGCCAACTGTGGATTTCGAGGGCTGAACGCGGGGCTGAGCGATGAGCTGAACGTGTTCGAACTTAACACATAAGCACGAGATCTGAATGAAGGGTCATTTGAGAAACACAACATGCAAATTAAAACATAAATACCAATTATGCCCATAAAATGTCACTTTAACATAAATAAACCATAATATAACGAAATGTGAACAAGATTTGCGTAATAGGTAAATATATGCATACCTGGGCTGTTTGATGGGCTGAAAGGCTAAGAAAACAACTTACTATAGCAAAAATGATAGAAATAACGCTATTTAGAGTAGATTTATTGATAAAAAATAGTGACAAAAATGGACGTCAACACTCCCCCAAACCGAAGATATGCCAGGTCCCACTGAGCAAAGAGAAAAATAAATAAGGAAGAAGTGGATGCAGTTGGATGGACTCGGAAAGGATGAGAGCGAGCAGAATGATGGTGAGGATCAAGCTGGGGTCAGTTTTAAAGCAAGGTCCAACTGAATGTTTGAAAAATCATGAGACATAATTTTGGCATGTTTAAACGATCACGCCATTATTCATAATTTTTGAAATGTGTACCATAATAAAAATATGTGCGTTAATGAATTCATATGGTTTGTGAACTATTCAACCATGTCCAAAGTAAACTTTGGATAGGTTGAAAGAAAACTTTGCATCATGGGATTATAACATAGTGCATCAAAAATCATGATGATCTTTAATTAATAAAATGACGGTTCGCATGTTGATTTTTTTTTTGGCATTTAACTTAATGAAAAGTTAAAACCATATGGTAACCAAATAATAATTCTGAAAATTGCAATAATGCATGATTAATTGATTCATTTGGTGAAGTCGAGATGAATTAAAGGAATGAGATCATGTGCAGAGATGATATTTGATTAATCCCTGATATGGTTAGTCAATTAGATTCATCAATAAAATTTCAAAAATTAAATATCTTATCACACTTAATCATGATGTTATAAGCTATGGTTTCATTTGGATTATCATTCATTCGACCCTTCATACAGACCATTTGTCTGTACAAGATGTGCTTGCTGGATCTGATTACTGATGATTATGCAGAAAATTTCTGAGGCTGCCGACACACAAAAGGATGATGTAAACCTGCTTTTTGGAAATCTTTAGTCGCTCTTCTTTGTTCAACATGGATCAAAATAGTTTTTTTTTTCTTCTGTTACTTGCATTATTCCTGAAACAACAGATTTTTGTATAAGAACTTTTAATTGTATTATAAGTAAACAGAAAAATAGAAGCAATTCTGAATCCTAGTAAACAAATAAAATAGAAATAATTTTGAATCCTCCCCCAAACTGAAGGAATGGAACGTCCTCGGGGGATTAATAAATTAATACTGGGTTGTATGCTTCTTATGTAAACGCTCTAGATCAACATCAATTAGAAGGAAATCCTAAAAACATCATTATTCTAAAAACTATAACTTTTTGAGAAAAAGAATTATTCATGATATGACCAAAACACTATCATACTAAGTCAAATTCTTCAATACATGCAAATTCATCAGTTTATGCTCATGAAGACCACATAAAGAATAATAGTGTAAGAGATACGAAAAATGCCATAGGAAAAACTAGTCGTCCATGACTCATTGTAAAGATCTCTTGTCATCCAAAGAATATAGATAAGGTTCACCGTAAAGTTTGTGAGATGTACTATAATTATGGGTCCCATTTCTAGGATAATCATATCCTAGGTATTTGTTTGAATTAGATGACAGGGTCCAAATCCAACTTATAGCCATTATCTAATGACAGTATAAATAATCGGCCTAAACATGTGTTTGTATACTCAGGTTTTTTTATGAGCTATGTGAATAGCAATGCATTAACCAAACCTCTTTTACCCGATATTGACCTGCTGCCAGCAGGCCTGTTCAGTACCCCGATGGGTTTATCTTGGTACCATGCAAGCATAGCCCCACTGCCAGCGAGCTTTTTTAGTACCTCGACGGGTTTACTTGCATTTACCGAGCTTCCTTGTTTAAGATTTTACTTAGCATGGACCCGCTGCCAGTGAGCCTGTTCAGTACCCCAGCGGGTTTACTTCGTATACTGATATTTTTATTAAGGAAGCCGGTTGGCACTAGAGTGTGCTAAGCCTGTTAAACACATAATTCAATTTTTTAGCACAAGCCTTATGAGTAACTTTATTTATAATGGCCTAAATTATAGATCATGTCAAAAGATAACGACCTAAAGCTGTTTTTTGACTTCCTAGTCTATTTTCTTCATAAAGGTCAGTAATGTTCCCCACAAAATAAAAATATCACCCACTTTTAGGCTACCTTTTAAAGGTGCTTTAGAGACAAGTTTTGATAATGAATCCAGGATGAACTAGGAGTCCATAGGTGTAAGATTGAGTTTTGTGGAGATCATAATAATTAAAGTAGGTCTTTGAGTAACTGGTATGATAAGAAATATGCATGTATGATGTAAGATTGCTTTGGTTTAGTCATTAACATGATCTTATTCTTAGTTCTTTTATTTTAAATAAAAATAGAAAGTGAAGTTGTATGAATATCTAAAGCTTAACTAACCACATACAACTTTTTATTTATATACATACTATCCTATGTTAAAAGAAAGAAAACTCATTATTCAAGTGTAAGAACTTTTCCAATGTAACCATGTGCAAAGCAAAATGAAAAACATATGTATATCCACATATGAAAAATTTAAAGCAGTGATTACCTGGATGTGGAGAATCAATCGACTTACTTGCTTTGCAACAGAAGGTGTTGAATGAAGGAATGGTATTGTGGCCTCATTACTTCTTGGAACCATCTTTTGATGTAATCCTGATACTTATCTTCCTTCCTCATGCTATGCAGATCTTCTTCTTCTGAATGTTCAATTGCTTGAGGACATGAAAGATCTATCAGTAGATATGTGGAGAACTCTTCAACATCAGGTCTCTCTCCATCAAATGTAGTCTCCAAGTTTTTGGTTTCCTTGGCAGAGTGGCAAGGAGATTCGGTTTGTAGCTCATGGAACTGTGGTTCTTCTACTATTTCTGGAGAGGTAGATAAATTCTTGACTTCTGTCAAGATGTGTTCTTCTTGAGAAGAAGATATTGCAATCCTAGCTGCTGCTAGGATTCGAGAGAGTTCTCTCATGTTGATGGTCACCTCAGAATCCATTTTGTTGGTTGATAGATCCTACTTCACACATGGATTAGTCCTTGGGTTCTTACAACACCAATTTTTTTTTATGTGTTTTTAAAAGAATTTAAATTACTAAAACAAATTTGTAAACTAAAACACATCACACTTGCTGAAAGAATAACACTCCTGAAAGGAAGACAAACTTTACGAAATAAACTGCGGGAAATTAAATACTCAGATGTACAGAAAGGAAATCATACTTGTGCGGGAAGGAACAACAAGGCTTTAGGGAAACCCACTAAAGTGGATGCGTCAGGCTATTACACTATGGAAAACTGTAGTGAGGTCGTCTTTGTGTCTTACCATTTCCCCTCCCACTTGCTGCGTAATGTAAAAACATCCTATCTACCCCTATCTACCTACACTCCAATCCCTTTAGCACCTCCCCGGCAATGGCACCAAAATGTTGGTGTTTATTATGTGTTAAATAATTTCAATATTTAAATTGTCAACCTGAGGAGGGAGCTTATGAGATGCAATCACTCTATGTGCAGGATTGAAGGCTTGAACTAACCTAAGATGACTAAAGATGCAAATGTGCTAACATGCAACTATATGTTTTTAAAGTACTTGCATGACTTTCATAATTCAAATGCAAGAATTTGTTCTATCTATGAAAACAGGAAACTGATTAACAAATGAAGCAAGTAGAAAACTTAATAAAGATGTTAAACTGAATTGTATTTTATTTGGAAAGTAGAAAACTTGATAAAGATATTTATTATAGATGCAAGTAGAAAATTTGATAAAGATATTAATTTCTGATCCAAATCGTATGTTATGAACATCTTCATTATGTAACTGAACGAAAACTAGTCTTATGATTAACAAACTGAAAAAACTTAAAGAATAAAATTATTAAATTATGACTTGAAAAGAAACTATCTAGAAAATGAACTGATAAATTCTAAAACAATAATTAATTAACAAATCAGATATGAAGAACTTAATTATGGAAGAAGGTTGAGAAGAGATTAAGGAGGAAGATATTATGGGAAGAAGGAAAGAATGATAAAACTTGATTAGAAACTCTAAGTAACAAAAAAAATGAGATTAGATTACATTTAAAACTGTTAAGGAGAAGCAAGAAGAGTTATAGTTGAGAAACAAAAGAAATTAGATTCTGAAAAAAGGCCTAAAACAATGCAGAAAATACACAGGTCTGAATGACGATCCGAACACCTGTTTGAATGGTGGTACGAATGACAGTCTGAATAGAGGAAAATGAGTTAAACTAAGGAAAAGAAGAATTTTGGATGATTTAATTACCAATTGGTTTTATGCATATGATCCTACAGTGCAAAAGAAGCAATGGAGAGATTAAGTAGAGGCTAAACTAACAAGAAGTTAATTACTCTAATAATTATCTAAGAAGAATTATCTCTATGATATGTAAGAAGAATATTGATGATGGGAGATAGAAGTAACCTACAAATACAGAGGAAGTGTTAAGATCCTAGTGGGAGGCCTTCACTAACATCTCGAGGTTTTGGTGTAACGGTTCGTATCATGGTCATGGCGCCTATGCATTGACTTCCGAGCACTTAATCACCTCACCATCAAAGATAAGTTTCCAATTCCTGTTGTTGATGAGCTTCTTGATGCGCTTCATGGGGCTCAATTTTTCTCCAAGTTGGATCTTCGTTCTGGGTATCATCAAATTCGGGTTCATGAGGATGATATCCCTAACATAGCTTTCAGCACACATGATGGCCATTATGAGTTTTGGTCATGCCCTTTGGCCTCACTAATGCTCCTTCCACATTCCAAGCCTTAATGAATAAAATATTTCAACCCTACTTGCGGAAATTCATTCTGGTATTCTTTGATGATATCCTCATCTACAGTAAAACATGGGCTGAACATCTCCAGCATCTGGATCTTGTCATGCAACTTTTATCTGACCATCATCTCCACGCCAAACAGTCTAAATGTGTTTTTGGACAGAAGGAAGTTGAGTATCTCGGGCACATTATCTCAGCACAAGGGGTTCGCGTGGATCTTGCCAAAATCGATGCCATGAACAATTGGCCGCATCCTCAGACACTCAAGAGCCTTCGTGGTTTTTTGGGGTTGACTGGCTACTACTGCAAGTTTGTCAAGGATTATGGGAAGATTGCAGCTCCATTAACTACTCTATTGAAAAATGATGCTTTTACATGGACACATGCTACTCAGTGTGCATTTGACAAACTGAAACAAGCTATGTGTACTACACCTGTTTAGCTATGCCCAATTTTTCCAAGCCCTTCACTATTGAGAGTGATGCTTGCGGCAATGGACTTGGTGCTGTTCTCCTTCAAGATGAGCACCACATTGCGTTCACCAGCAAAGCCCTTTCAGGTAAGAATTTAGCTGCCTCTACATATGAGAAGGAAATGATGGCTATTTTGCATGCAGTACAGAAGTGGTGACCATTCCTATTAGGGAATCATTTCTGCATCAAGATTGATCACCAGAGTCTGAAATATTTCTTGGAACAATGTGTCTCCTCCCCAGCACAACAAAAATGGGTTAGAAAACTCATGGGTTATGACTATGAGATCACTTACAAGAAGGGTAAGGACAATATTGTGGCAGATGCTCTTTCTCGCACAGTTGATGCCCAAGGTTCTCTTTCAGCTATTTCTATGCCTGTTCCAAATTGGTTGCAATCTGTTCAACAGGGTTATGTCAATGACTCTTCCTTGTCTCAAATCATCTATTGCTTGACCAACAACCCTTCTGCTGTACCACATTACTCTTGGGATGGTGCTTCCCTGAGATACAAGGATCATCTGGTGCTTCCCCATAGCACAGATCTTCAACATGCTGTCTTCTATGAACTCCATGCTTCTCCATCGGTAGGGCACTTTGGGTTCCTCAAAACGTATGAACGGGCACGGCGTAACTTATTTTGGCAGGGCATGAAAATGACAATTCAACAGATGGTGGCTGAATGTGATACCTACCAGCGCAATAAGGGTGAAATGACACTCCTTCCAGGATTGCTCGAACCCTTGCCCATACCTACATGGATTTGGACAGATATTTCTATGGATTTCATTGAAGGGCTCCCTAAATCTGGCGGGAAGACAATGATTCTCGTTGTGGTTGATCACCTCTCCAAATATAGTCATTTTTGTGCTCTCAACCATCCCTATACAGCCTCCTCAGTCGCTCAAATTTTCCTGGACCAGATCTTTCGTCTTCATGGCATCCCTTCTTCCATTGTCTGGGATCGTGATGCGACTTTCACCAGTCAGTTTTGGACAGAACTATTTCGCCACACTGGCACCAAACTGAAGATGAGTTCAGGGTATCATCCACAAATAGATGGTCAGACTGAAATTATCAATAAATGCTTGGAAACTTATCTTCGTTGCTTCACCTCTGAACAACAACATCAGTGGGTAAAGTGGCTCCTTCTCGCTGAATGGTTGTACAATACCTCTTACCACACTACCTCTAAAATGATCCCATATGAAGCAGTCTATGGTCAGGCACCTCCAATTCTTCTTCCATACACCCCCAACAGTTCACCAGTTCAGGAATTTGACATGGTCCTTCGAAACCACGATTAGATTCTTCACATTTTGCGGTACAATCTTCACATGGAAAGAAATCGCATGAAGCAACAAGCTGATCAACACCGTTCTGAGAGCACTTTTCAAGCAGGTGATATGGTTTTTCTTCATATCCAGCCATACAAGCAATCCTCCCTGAAACTCAAAGGGTGTCATAAGCTCGCTCCAAATTTCTATGGGTCATATCAGATTCTTCAGAAGATTGGGTCCGTTGCTTATAAATTGGAACTTCCTCCTTCTTCCAACATTCATCCAGTATTTCATGTCTCTTGTCTAAAGAAATTTCTTGGCACCAACATCAGTGGACAAAATATTTTATCTGAATTGGATAATGAAGGATCCATCCTTTTGGATCCGGAGGCCATCCTCAATTGGTGCACTCGTTAGCTTCGCTCTCGCTCTATCACAGAGGTCTTAATTCAGTGGCACATCATGCAACCAGAGGATGCTACATGGGAACCACTCCTTCAAATTCAACAACAATTTCCACATCTAAAGCTTTGAGAACAAAGCTTTTTTTAAGGGGGAGGGGATGTTAGGAACCCATGTCTTTACTTTGTTAATATATTGTTGTTGGACGCATATGATTTGTAAGTCGTCCCGTAGTATTTGTTGATCCATAGTTTGTGTTATTGTTGTTGGCGCATATGCTTTGTAAGTCGCCAGTAGTATTGTTGATCCATAGTTTGTAGTGGCCCATGGTTTTGACCCATAGTATTGGCGCCTAGACTTAGTATATAAGTGTGTGTTGAGGCCTATGAAGGCACCGTGAAGTTATTTGTATTGAGCTTGCTCAAAGGAGGTTTCCCCCTCGAAGTGGCCTGCGATCAATATAAAAGTGATTCTGAGTTCTGTCATTTCTGCTATTTCGCATATTCTTATTAATTAATTGTTGCAGGTTCTTCACATCTGGTATTAGAGCCTCCACCAAGGTTCAAGTCACAGAGCGGGTGGCAACGTCAGCATTGCAGTGTTCACCCGAGGCTCGTATGGCTCAAAGGGGACACCACCGTATGGGTGCACATCCAGCCTAGAGTCTGGACTGCGGAGCGTGGTGGGATGTTAAGATCCTAGTGGGTGGCCTTCACTAACATCTCGAGGTTTTGGTGTAACGGTTCGTATTAGGAAGAAAAACTAATCAGAGAGGAAGAAACTAAGGAAACTATGCTAACTAAGGAAGAATTTGCAGCAATATTTAATCTACAGATGATGGAAGAAGAGAGAGTTAACTTACAACAATAGGAAGAAAGACTAACAGAGGAGAAGAAAAAGAGGCTAAGGCGAACTATAGAGGAATTTGGAAGCAATATCTAACTAAAATGATGGAAGAAGGATTGAAAACAAACTGCAAATTATTAAACTATTGGTCGACCATTCCTAGCTCAGAAAAAGGGAGATTAAATTAACAACAAAATATTAATTATAAAGGAATGAAGAAGATGACATATACAGGAAAACGAAGTTAATTACACACACAAGAAAATAAACTAGTTAATTGCAGAAAAGAAATGTAGAAAAAGATAAATAAAACCTCCAGTTGATGAGGGGCCCTTCCCAATAATCGGAGGTGGAACTAAATCAGCTTAAATGACTATCAGCAGAACATCAACGTACTGCTACTTCTATTAACTGAGAAAAATATTACACACTGTTTTAAAAAGAACAACGTATCTGTCTCTGTCTATCTCTGCACATATGGATCTGATCTCCATAGGAGACGCCTATTTATAAGTTTACAAAGGGAGAGAGGGTCGATAGAGTCGACCTCTCTAATAATAGAAGTGTTTAAATGACTATAACTGTTGATTTAATTGATGTATGCCAACGCAAGGAGCATCCTTCAGACTTTGATGGGGTTGGTTCCTTCACAAGGCAGCTATAGCATCGATCTAACTCAAATGTGGACAAGTAGTGTGCTAGCAGACTAAATTGTGGGCAGGCGGGCTCCTTCCAGAATGACGGCGTGAATGAATGTGAGTAGGTGTGAACAGGTGTGCGTAACTCCTGACCAAACAAACCAAAGAACTTGTGCCATGGAGTGTTGACATGGGAACAGGAGTTATGTCGACATACTGAGCATGATTCCAGGATGAATGCGTAGGAAAGTCAGAGTTGGAGCATGGACGTGGAGAAGAGGTGTGCTGTCGAGCTCAGCAGGCATGGGGACGAATCTTCCAGAACCCGAGCTCATCAACCATCAGCACCACGTGGCTAACAGAACCCATGTGCTTGTTTTTATTTTTAATGGCCAGAAATATGCGAACCATGGATATCGGGGGTTGAACGCGTTCGAACTTAACACATAAGCACACGATCTGAATGAAGGGTCATTTGAGAAACGCAGCCTGCAAATTAAAACATAAATACCAATTATGCCCATAAAATGTCACTTTAACATAAATAAACCATAATATAACAAAATGTGAACAAGATTTGCGTAATAGGTAAATATATGCATACCTAGGCTGTTTGATGGGCTGAATGGCTAAGAAAACAACTTACTATAGCAAAAATGATAGAAGTAACGCCATTCAGAGTAGATTTATTGATAAAAAATAGTGACAAAAATGGACGTAAAAAATCGCCTAGAAAATATCCTTAAGAAGAATTCACATGGTGTCATCGCTCAGCTCTATTCCATTCAGATTGAACCATTAGCGATCTCCACTACTCCTTTGGATCTAAAACAATTTTTGGATAGATATGCATGTTTCTTTGTTGAACCAGTGGGATTGAATGGCTACTACCGCAAGTTTGTCAAGGATTACGGGAATATTGCAGCTCCATTAATCGTCTCTCCCTTGAAAAATGATGCTTTTACATGGACACATGCTTCTGAGTGTGCATTTGCCAAACCCAAATAAGCTATGTGTACTACACCTGTTCTAGCTATGCCCGATTTTTCCAATCCATTCACTATTGAGAGTGATTCTTGCGACAATGGACTTGGTGGCGTTCTCCTTCAAGATGAACATCCCATTGCGTTCACCAGCAAGGCCCTTTCTGGTAAGAATTTAGCTGCCTCTACATATGAGAAGAAAATGATGGCTATTTTGCATGCAGTACAGAAGTGGCGACCATGCCTATTAGGGAATCATTTCTGCATCAAGAATGATCACCATAGTATGAAATATTTCCTGGAACAACGAGTCTCCTCTCCAGCACAACAAAAATGGATTATCAAACTCATGGGTTATGACTATGATATCACTTACAAGAAGGGTAAGGACAATCTTGTGGAGGATGCTCTTTCTCGCACATTTGATGACCAAGTTTCTCTTTCAGCTATTTCTATGCCCGTTCCAAATTAGTTGCAATCTGTTCAGCAGGTCTATGTCAATGAATCCTCATTATCTCAAATCATCGAACGGTTGGCCAACAACCCTTCTGTTGTACTGCATTTATCTTGCGATGGTGCTTCCTTGAGATACAAGGGTCGTCTGGTGCTTCCCCAAAGCATATATCTTCAACATGATGTCTTCTATGAACTTCATGCTTCTCCATCGGCAGGGCACTCTGAGTTCCTCCAAAACGTATTAACGGGCATGACGTAACTTCTTTTGGAAGGGAATGAGAAGGAAAATTCAACAGATGGTGGCTCCATGTGATACCTACCAGCGCAACAAGGGTGAAACGACACTCCTTCCGGGATTGATCGAACCCTTTCTCATCCCTACACGGATTTGGATAGATATTTCTATGGATTTCATTGAAGGGATCCCTAAATATGGATGGAAGACAATGATTTTGGTTGTGGTTGATCGCCTCTCCAAATATAGCCATTTTTTTGCCCTCAACCATCCCTATATCGTCTCCTCAGTCGCATAGATTTTCCTGGACTAGATATTCCATCTTCATGGAATCCCTTATTCCATTGTCTCAGATCGTGATGCAACTTTCACCAGTAATTTTTGGACAGAACTATTCGTCACACTGGCACCAAACTGAAGATGAGTTCAGGATATCACCCACAAACATATGGTCAGACTAAAGTTATCGACAAATGTTTGAAAACCCCTCTTTGTTGCTTCACCTAAGAACAACAACACCAGTGGGAAAAGTGGCTACCTATCGTTGAATGGTGGTACAATACCTCCTACCACATTGCATCTAAAATGAATCCATATGAAGCAGTCTATGGTCATGCACCGCTAATTCTTCTTCCATACACCCCCAACAGTTCACCAGTTCAAGCAGTTGACACGGTTCTTCGAACCCGAGATGAAATTCTTCGCATTTTGCAAGACAATCTTCACATGGCAAGAAATCAAATGAAACAACAATCCGATCAACACCATTCTGAGCACACTTTAAAAGCTGGTCATATGGTTTTTATTCATCTACAACCTTACAAGCAATCCTCCCTGAAACTCAAAGGGTTCCATAAGATTGCTCCAAAGTTCTATGGGCCATATAATATTCTTCAGAATATTGGGTCCGTTGCTTATAAATTGGAACTTCCTCCTTCTTCCCGCATTCATCCAGTATTTCATGTCTCTTGTCTAAATGAATTTCTTGGCACCAACATCAGAGCACAAATTGTTTTACCAGAAGTGGATAATGAAGGATCCATCATTTTGGAGCCGGATTCCATCCTCAATAGGCACACTCGTTAGCTTCTCTTTCAATCCATCACAGAGGTATTAATTCTGTGGCACATAATGCAACCAGAGGATGCTACATGGTAACCACTCCGTCAGATTCAACAACAATTTCCACATCTAAAGCTTTGAGCACAAAGATTTTTCTAAGGGGGAGGATATGTTAGGAACCCGTGTCAACCCTTCTTTTTAGTTTGCTAGTATATTTTATTATCCCACATTGTTAGTATATTGTTGTTGGACGCATATGCTTTGTAAGTCATCCCGTGAGTATATTGTATTATCCCACATTCATGGGGAGTAATAGTTGTTTAGATTAGAATTAGTATATAATTATGTGTTGAGGCCAATGAAGGAATCCATAAGTTATTTGTATTGAGCTTGATCAAAGGAGGTTTCCCCTCGAAGTGTCCTATGATTAATAAATCCATTCTATGTTATGCTATTTTTCATATATCCTGCATTTTCATCATTTAATTGTTGGAGGTTCTCCACATACAATAGCAATATCATAGGTTCATCATTTATGACCTTATAATAAAGGTTAGAATCTTCTTTACTCTTGGTAAATCCCAAGCTCATCAGGAAACCATCAATGCTTCCATACCATGCTCTGGGTTCTTGCTTCAACCCATATAAGGATTTCTTCAGTTTACATACATGTGTTTTTCTGTCATCTGTTTCAAATCCTTTTGGTTGTTCGATGTATACCTCTTCTTCTATTTTTCCATTCAGGAAAGCTATCTTTACATCCATCTAATGTAACTTCCATTTCATCTTGGATTACAAGGCATTGATGGTTCTAATTGAGGTATATCTAGCCCCAAGAGCAAAAGGATCCTCATAATAAATTCCTTCCTTTTGAGAGAACGCTCGAGCTATGAACCTTGCCTTGTATTTCTCAAATGTATGAATAATGTTTGGTTGAATTGATAAGAATGATAACATGATTTCAATACGTTTTGTGGCAATATGCTTACATGCAATGACTGGTCACAAGATGAAAGAGTATGTGCCCTTTGATCTTTCATTAGCCTAATTATATTATTATTATTATTATAACATTGCAATCCACTTTAGGAATAATTTATCTTCAAATCATAGTTAATAGGATTCTTTCTAATTGAGCATGTTTCCATGGTACCATCAAGTTTGTCCAATTTTATGGGTTTAACTTAATGTTTGCTTTGAGTGTTGGTGATTTTAGTTTGTATTGTTTGTTAAAGAAATGTAACTATGGAAGATATTCTAAATGTACTTGTCTATTGTATTAATTGTATTCCTCCTTCGGGAGATGTCATTGATGTAATTAATAATGTAACAGTCATTGAAAGAGTTAATGTAAACCCTAGGTCTTGTGTCGGCCTAGAAGAACCTATAAAAGAATATTGTATTATGTAATTGACAAGTTGACCCAGTTAGTTAGGTCAAGTCGTCCATGTTGGGGAAAAGTCACCTCAATGGAAGAATATAAGTAAAAGGTTGAGTTTCTAATTTGTACTCACTCATCTCACTCACTCAAGTTTTCATAGGAGAGAGAGAAGTTCGCACAAGTGAAGGAGAGAAGCTATTTTTGTCTTGGGGTTTTATCTTGTACTTGGGTGAATTCTATATTGAGGAAGTTTTGTTGGGGTTTTCTCCATTGTGGTTTCCCCGAGAGAAATTTTGTGTTCTTTGTGTTTGTTGTGATTGTATTTCTTTCAGTGATTAGATTGTTTAATGTTATTATGCTAAACAAGTTAAAAACTAACATGGTATCAGAGCAGGCCTGAAAGAAAACATTGTACAGCCTCCGCAACTATAGAAACTAGGGATTTTTATTCTGGGAGCTCTCTCCATAGATCAGGTGAAAAATAGGGTGCATCTAACTTGCCTCACTAAGGTGCATCTTTTTGTCGAAGAAGAATTCAATTCCGAGAATTTTCATTTTTGGGTCCACCACTATAGCCCGAAGAACTAGGGAATTAAGTTTTTGGAAGATATGCTCACAGATTTGGCAGAAAGAGTACTTTGCTCAAATCACCTTAAGGAGGTGCATCTTTTCATCCAATCAGTCTTCAAGATCCCAAAGTTGAAAAATTAGGGTTCCTCTATCAAACCATAAGTCAAGGTAGAAACAGTTTTCAGAAAGACAACTTTACTGGTAAGTACTACATCCATTCTATTTCCATTTGAGGTTCTCACATTATCAAAATGACAAAAATTACCAAGCTTGATGAGAATATTGAAGGAGCTAAGAACTTCACGACATGTAAATATAGAATCATGCCCATTCTTGAAGAACACGACCTAGAATATTTTGTAAAAGAGGGACTTACAGAACCAAAAGGAGATGAAGCCAAAGCAAGACACAAGAAGAATGTGATCAAGGCTAAGAGGATCATAGCTGATTCTATCAAAGATCACTTTATTCCTCAATTGTCCTCAAACAAGACTCCAAAAGAAATGTTTGATGCTTTGACCAGCCTGTTTGAAGGAAAGAACATTAATAGGAAGATGACCTTCATAAATCAACTCAAGGGTGTGAAGATCCAAAAGTCCGAGACTATGCACTCATACTTCTCCAGAGTATCTCAAATCAAAGAGCAATTAGAAGCTATTGGAGACACGGTAGAAGAAGTTGAAGTTGTGATGATCACTCTGAATGGTCTTCCTAGAGATTGGGAACCTTTTGTTCGTGTCATATGTGATAAGAAAATATTAATCATGTTCAGACAACTATGGGAAGAGTGTGTGCAAGAAGAAGAAAGAATAGTTGTAAGAAAGGAGAAAGTAAATGACAATGAAGATCAAGCTTTGGAAAATCATGCCAAAGAAGGAAGGACAATAAAGAATGATGTACGTACTCATGACCACTCTCCCAGAAGACCTCAAATATATCAAAGGAACAAGAGGGTCAAGAAATACTTCTCCTCCTTTGAATGTTTCTCTTGTCACAAGATAGGACACATTGCAAGAAATTTTCCATTCAAATGTGGACAATCCAAGAAGCAAAAGAAAATATTTCATGCTTATGCAGCTGAAGATAGTGAATATGATGATGAATTCAAAACCAAAGAAGTCGGAGATTCTAGTGAAGAATATATACTAATCTCAGCCCTCACTGGTTCAGTATCTCATGGAAGTGACACTTGGCTAGTGGATAGTGGAGCCTCAAAACACATGATGGGATTGTCACGTACCCACCCATTTGTCCAATGCAAGGCAGGGAACATGATGCCAAATTCAGGGCTTTCACATGATCTCAGCCCATTCGTTAGATTCATATAATCAATTATGCACAGCGGAATTAAAACAACATCCACACACAAGTCATGCTCATCCAGCATATCAAAATAATCATTAATTAAACATTGCAGAAGTAAATACATAGACATAAAAACACTTATCTTCATTTTGCAACTGCCCCAAGCAACTAGCTATGTCGTTGCAACATTCCACCCAACCATAGGCTCTTCGATAGCTTATACTGAGTCTGTCCGAAGTCCACCCCCGAGCTGGGCATGATTATCACAAGGAAAGGGAACATTCCAGCTCGTTCACTGCCAATTACTCATTTCATCTCAGCCAAGCCAGTCCACAGCTGGGTTTATCAGGCTACATTTGAACCATGGATGCTTATTCTCAATCTCAAGCCAAAGCAATGGATACCCAAATCCCATACCCCAACATTCTCATTTCTCACACCGCAAGCACAAACATTGGGAATATATACCATTTACAACAAGGGTATTTTACAAAACAGGGTCCATGGGTTTTTCGCAAATCGTGGCTCACTAAAACAGACTGTGGAAAGAGTAATTTGATTTCAACCCCAGGGAGTAAAACCGATTTCTCCCCACTGGTTATGATCCTTTCCAATGGCCTAAACGACCTCCAGGAAGACCCAAAAACATGCTGTTCTCTTCCCCACTGGTAATCAACACAAAAACGCCCCTTCCTAGGTAAAAGATGAAGGGAAACCCAGAAAAACCATGGAGGAAAACGCCCAGGCAGCTAGAGCTTCGTGAGGGAGCAAGACTCATGGTTGTATAATCACTTAGAGAGAAATTTTGTGGCTCTTTTCTTGCCCAAGGAGACAAACACGATTTTCCATGAAGGGTGGCTTTCCCATACTCGAATTTGGACAGCCATACCTATCCATTCCCAAGGCATTAACTACCTCAACCAACTCTTGGGAGAAATCAATGGTTGGGTACAAAAGTCAACATGGGTAGTTGAGGGTTTGATGGGTTCTCTCATTGACACTTGGCTTGAATTGATTGGCTCAAGGGTTTGAATGTTTTCCCTCCCAATTTCTTGTGAAATCATGCCCCCATCTCTTTGTTGCATTGCATAGCTAGTTGTGGGTATTTTCATTAAATGCATATTACATGATGTTGAAGTTCCAATGTGCCTGGCTAGCATGCAAACCATATGCATCAATAAATCGATGGCGGGGCCTTGGCCTTGAGCTCCTCACCATGATTTCATAACAATATTACATCATTTAAAATGTTAAAGTGATAGGGTCTAGATGGGGACGTGACATTCCCCTCCCCTTGGAATAACACCGTCCTCGGTGTTCCAACACTTAGGAATAAATACCCACTTTACATATGCCTCAAAATTCACAACTGGGGAAGGTCTGTCCTGCGTTTCATCTCTTTACTTTGAACTTTCAGGATCAAGTCCTTTGGATTCCTCAAGATGCTCCTACTAGGTTTGGTCTTCCAGCTCTGCAGGTGGGAATTGCTCTAGAGCAATCCCTTCCCTTTATTCACCTTCCAGCTGATCTACAATTCTGGAATTTCATGGATGCCACCTTTCTTGTTGTCCCGACAACTATCTGAGGAAGACTTCCAGCCAAAACAAATAGCTTTTGGCCTGTTTCCATGATCAATGTGCACAACTGGCTCTCCCTTTTCTCACTAGCAATCATTTGGCTAGTAACAACTGCAACAATGGCTTTCAATGTATCTCCTGTGAGACTTATCATGGCAATTCCTGTTAGGACAAGCATATCACAATATTAAAATTAGTCAATTATTTTCCTAATTGACATGGAACGTCCATGCTTTCCCAATATACACATGAACTCATTCATGTTCATCCTTTCACCGGAAAATAACCATTTCAGCATTCACAATTCATTTCAAGCAATTAAACATAATTTGTTTTCATTTATGACATGCACTCAATAGTCTTTTGTTTATGAGATGCATCAATCAAAAGGAAAGAGAAGAGTAAGAGTTTCCCCCTCTTAGTCTTGTTCCAATCCGGAGCCACACCATCACTTGTGGTTCTATGCTCCTTAGCCTCTTTCACTTCAATGTGAATGCTTGGCATGCCATTTCTTGGCTATGATATTTTAGTGTCTAAGGTCTGTGTAATGATTTTCAACTAGGGAACCCTTCCCTGTTGTTGCTTACAGAACCTTTGGCTGCTAGGACCCACATAGTTCCACTAGCACCATCTTTCATTACTGCTCATACTGAGCTCTTTAGGACAGTCATATCTCCACACGCATCCTCCATATGTTTTCATAGCCCTTGCTTCCAGCAATACCTACACTCAAACATTGAATTAATTCACATGTTTAGTGTATTTTCATAGGTTTTATCTCTAGACAAGAGTTTGAGAAAATCATAATCAAATCATATACACATGTATATTCATAAGCAAGAAGTTGTAAGATAACCAAATACTTATCTGTATCGGATGTCTTCACTTTATTCCACAGGATCCTTCTTTGCTTTCCAAGCATTGGATTTCCCGTGGATACAATAATGAATGTTGGTACAGTACGCCGGCTACTCCACAACCATTCAAATAGGCAATGCCAGGCTAGTACGTCGACTGGTTTTTATCAATTAATTAGGGAATTTTTGGCCAACACGCAGCTGCTCCACAACATCAAGTGGTTAATGTTCCCACCAACTATTCTATGAATTTACCAAGAATTTTATAGCGCCCAACCAGTTACTCTCTGGCTTTACCAAGAATTTTTATAGCGCCCAACCAGTTACTCTTTGGCTTTACCAAGCATTTATAGCTCCAACCAGTTACTCTCTGGGTTTACCAAGAATATATAGTTCTTTCAGGGTCCTTGCTTCCTGTAATGGCCAAGGTTTCCAACAAAGAAACAACAGTGTATTAGCTTGGTTGTCATAAGACTTATACCTGAAGTCTTCATTATTCCAAACAAGAAATAAATGAAAATGAATACTTATCTATATTGTGCATTTTCCTCGCTACTCCACAGGTTTCCTTCTCTGATTTACAAGCCTTGGATCACCTGTGGGGTGGATGCTTGGCCAACACACATGCTGCTCCACAACATCATCTGAATAGGTAATGCCAAGCCAGTGCGCCGACTGGGTTTATCAGGCATCCAAAAAAAAAATCAGTATGCTAAGCCAGTACGTCGACTAGGTTTATCAAGCATTTCAAAATTCAGTATGCTAAGCCAGTACACCGACTGGGTTTATCAAGCATACAATAACCATTTCCAAGCTAGTTCTCCGACTGGGTTTGTCAGGAAATAACACCCTTCACCAATACCTCCACAACATGCAAATAACCAATGCCAAACCAGTACACCGACTGGGTTTGTCAGGCATTAATTTAACAACATTCCAAGCCAGTACACCGACTGGGTTTGTCAGGCATTAATTTAACAACATGCCAAGCCAGTACATTGACTGGGTTTATCAAGCATCCAACAACCTTTCGCCACAACACCCAAATAACCAATGCCAAGCCAGTACACCGACTAGGTTTATCCGGCATACAACAACCATTTCCAAGCCAGTACATCGACTAGGTTTATCAGGAAATATGAACAACATAATATGATTATGTGGCTCCTTCTCTTATGTAAACCAATGGTTCCCTCCAGGAACTCCATACGTGACTCACTTGACTACAGGCTAGCATGGCCCCACAATACCCACTCACAATACACAAGGATGATACCCCTTTTCTGCAATATAGCTCCTCAGGCCTATCCATCTCTTATAGTGTCCTTTAGTGTGAGCGTAGAAAGGTTACCACTGCCCATACAGTCCTCTTTAGCACCCTTGCTTCACTTTGTCTCTTAACGTGCAACACCAAATTGCATTTGTGTAAGCTGTTAGCACAAGAAGGATAAGCAGGCTCATCAGTATTGCTTCTCAAAAATCGTAATCATATTTCATATCATTCACTATGAAGTATTGAAACACCAGGAATGCGTCCATTCCCTTAGGGTGTAGTCAATATTGAAACCCTAACATAACCCATCACCCGAAAGGTATGCATCCTTTTCCGATGTGAGCCATGTAGGCCTTAGTCACACTCAAGCAGTCTGGAACAATAATGAAATAATAAAACATGCTCTGCATATTAAATCTAATAACCAGACATGTATATCCTTAGTTAGGGTTACCGAATACTCATTCGTTTCACAGATGTATATTTTATTCATTTGCGAAGAATGGGGGCTCCCTTCTCTGAGTCAACAGTCCTTCGATTTGCCACCCCAATCTTTTCACATGCCATAACCCACACATGCCTTCCTGGCATAATTTACTGTCTCACTCACATGCTTTACCAACATGCAGTTCAGTTGAGACATTATCAACATTTACAATGGCGTTTCACCCGAAACCCATTTCCAAAGCATGGGATCCTTCCCATCTAGTTTGGCTTCTACAGGCCATCACACATGGTCTTCCTGCAATGTGTCATCTTGGCACACTTTATCAAATAGCCAAACAGTCAGCAACATTTAGCAATAAGCTTCAAATATGATTGTTCCATAACCAATCAATAGCATTAATAATTAAATTCAATATGAATTTACAATTCTGTCTCCTACAGAAATTGATTTGCTTAGCAATGAGTCTCTCGTCATATTGTTTGGCTCTTGTAATTGGTATCACTCTGCCCATTATGGTTTCACCCTTGCTACCATACATGAACATCCACCTATAACATGTCCTCCTGACACAATTCTATATAAGCCAAACAATCATTAGCAATTATAAGCAAATTCTCAAATTTGAAATTTGTAAATCTGTTTTCCTACATAAATTAGATTTGCAACTATGAGACTATTCTCATAAACTTAAACCAGACAACAACCATGAGAACCTTCTCATAACCTTTGGCTTCTGCACACGGTAGAGCTCGATTTTTACTATGGACTTATCCTCATTACCATACGCAAGATTTTTCTACCTGAAAACTGAAACTTCAATCAGCCAAACACGTTGTGAGTATCTATGCACATAATCATTCATTTCCATAATAGTCACTGAAGTGATCTCAGAATTATAATACTCAATAATTCAAACACTTTCAGCTGTTTAACATTTGAAATGCAATGAAATATATATACATTTCTATATATGCATCATTATCACAATAAAATTGCAAGACATAGTCACACTATCCATGCGATTTAAATAATTGTAAATACTCATTACTTCATATTCCATGCAGCTCTATCCTTCCAACAGAGTGCTCTGGTAGCCCATCACATGTCTACCTTCTTCATGCAGTCCTTCTCCTACATTCATAGCAGCTTATGGAATGGTCTCAAGATTAGCAATAGTCCACCATTTCATCTATTATCTAACTACATTGAAACATATATATGTCACACCCATGCATTCACACAATGCATTTCAACATGTGCACCTACACATGCATGCATATTTACAACATTTACCGAATATTTCAATGCACATCTCTTCAACGCCATCTTGCATGATTTCATGAATACTATGCATTCAAACATACTATGGCCTAACCATGATTACTACATACAACATGCACTACCATGACAGGTCCATAAGTCCTCAGTTGCTTTGGTTGTTAAACTCACAACCAATATTCACAAATGGCATGATATGAATTCATATGAATGCATTGAGGTTTCTAGAAACTATAGGGTGTAAGGCTCCTTGCCTTCATTTACCCACACTTGACCATACTTGGTAGGTTAACATTCACATTTAGGCACTCAATACCACATGCAAACCAAATCATCATAGTTTAACTGTAGTTGAAGGGATCTTACCAAATCCTCCTTCAACATTCATGCAACTAAGCATAAATAACCATTACCTACATGGCTGTCATTAACATCGCTTGATGTTACCTGATCAGTTGGCCTCTTACCAAGGCTACTCCGTCCTTTTTCCAACATAATGATCACAGATTTGTTGCACCATCCTCTCTGCATAAGGTTGTATGCAACAATCATCATCCACATCCTTATCCATGCTTCGGTTGTCTTTGGTCCTACAACCAATGTGAACATGACTAATTATTAGCAACCACAATAATTATCTTAAGTGGCTCATTGCATATGTAAAACCTCACTATTTTACTAATATGCAATATCATATACACGCAAAAAAATATTTCCACATGCATTGTGCAATATGCCATCTAGTACATATTCACTTCATCTATCTATCCTTTTGCATTTCTAGCATCCCTATGCCATAATTTTCAGTATAGACAACTCAGGAAATATAAATATAATAGCAATGGAGGAGTTAAGGAATTCTCCCTTTATCAACATTGCCTTGCTGCTCCCATTGCTCTTCTGTAAGGCATATTACAACCAACTACTCTTAATGCAATTCCTGCTTCTCATTCCCAAGCATAGAGAATGCATTTCACACTTTCAACGACTGTCTTCCGGGGCACGACGGGGGTCAAGGGGGCTTTCCCCCTTGTGGCTTCCCTGCACCACTACAGGGCAGGTCGAGGGCAGCGCCCTTGTTTTTTTTTTTTGTAAATCCTTCGATTTCGCGCAATCTGGCGCACAAGTTCCATGGCATTCTTCAACTTTCGGCACCTGGAAAATGGCTGAAATTCCTTGTTTTGGAGCAACTCAGCAAGTTCTTTCGATCTGTTTTGGGCCAACTCGCCGAGTTCTTCCAGTCGAAGAATCAATTTTTCCTTCCGATCCGTTGCGGACCAACTTGCTGAGTCCTTCCGCCGTTGTGGGGCGACTTGCCGAGTTCTTCCGAAATTTTCTCTTGGACGCCGAAAAATACTTAGAAAAACCTTCCGCCGTTTCGGACCATCTTGCTGAGTTCTCCCGCTGTTTCGGAGCAACTCGCCGAGTTCTCCCACGGTTTTGGAGCAACTCGCCAAGTTCTCCCGCCGTTTCGGAGCAACTCGCCAAGTTCTTCTGAAATTTTCTTCACCGTAAACACTTAGAAAATTTTGAAATTTTTCGGACCAACTCACCGAGTCCTTTCGCCATTGCGGACCAACTGGCCAAGTTCTTCCGCCATTGCGGAGCAACTCGCCAAGTTATCCCATCGTTTTGGAGCAACTCACCAAGTTCTTCTGCCGTTGCGGACTAACTTGCCAAGTTCTTCCGGTCGAAAACTCAGCTTTTCCTTCTGACAACTTCGACGCAAACTCGCCAGTTCTTTCCGTAGTTTTGGCTCCACTCGCCGAGTTCTTCCGCCGTTTCGGCTCCACTCAGCGAGTTTCGCCAAAATTTGTCCATCTTTTTCGGCGAACTTTGTTAATTTTCTTCCGACTGCTTTGGCCCAATTCGCTAACTTGAGCCGACCGTTTCAGCGGAACTCGAAATCTTGCGCCGAAACCAACTTAGCATAAAAACTCAAAACACTTAGAAAATTTCAAATTTCCAAATTTTTTTCTGAAATTTTCTTAATGATTACTGCTGAGCAGGAATCATACTTACCTCTGCAAATTGTGATAGATAGCCCATGAAGGCCTAATGCTGCAACCAGCAGCTCTGATACCATCTGTCACGTACCCACCCATTTGTCCAATGTAAGGCAGGGAACATGATGCCAAATTTAGGGCTTTCACATGATCTCAGCCCATTCGTTAGATTCATATAATCAATTATGCACAGCGGAATTAAAACAAAATCCACACACAAGTCATGCTCATCCAGCATATCAAAATAATCATTAATTAAACATTGCAGAAGTAAATACATAGACATAAAAACACTTATCTTCATTTTGCAACTGCCCCAAGCAACTAGCTATGTCGCTGCAACGTTCCACCCAACCACAGGCTCTTCGACAGCTTATACTGAGTCCGTCCGAAGGCCACCCTCGAGCTAGGCATGATTTTCACAAGGAAATAGAACATTCCAGCTCGTTCACTGCCAATTACTCATTTCATCTCAGCCAAGCCAGTCCACAGCTGGATTTATCAGGCCACATTTGAACCATGGATGCCTATTCTCAAGCTCAAGCCAAAGCAATGGATACCCAAATCCGATACCCCAACATTCTCATTTCTCACACTGCAAGCACAAACATTGGGCATAGATACCATTTACAACAAGGGTATTTTACAAAATAGGGTCCATGGGTTTTTCCCAAATCGTGGCTCACTAAAACAGACTGTGGAAAGAGTAATTCGATTTCAACCCCAGGGAGTAAAACCAATTTCTCCCCACTGGTTATGATCCTTTCCAATGGCCTAAACGACCTCCAAGAAGACCCAAAAACATGCTGTTCTCTTCCCCACTGGTAATCAACACAAAAATGCCCCTTCCCAGGTTAAAGATGAAGGAAAACCCAGAAAAACCATGGAGAAAAACGCCCAGGCACCTAGAGCTACGTGAGGGAGAAAGACTCATGGTTTCATAATCACTTAGAGAGCAATTTCGTGGCTCTTTTTTTGCCCAAGGAGACAAACACGATTTTCCATGAAGGGTGGCTTGCCCATACCCAAATTTGGACAGCCATACATCTCCATTCCCAAGGCATTAACTACCTCAACCAACTCTTGGGAAAAATCAATGGTTGGGTACAAAAGTCAACATGGGTAGTTGAGGGTTTGATGGGTTCTCTCATTGACACTTGGCTTGAACTGATTGGCTCAAGGGTTTGAATGTTTTCTCTCCCAATTCCTTGTGAAATCATGCCCCCATCTCTTTGTTGCACTGCATAGCTTGTTGTGGGTATTTTGATTAAAATGCATATTACATGATGTTGAAGTTCTAATGTGCCTGGCTAGCACACAAACCATATGCATCAATAAATCGATGGCGGGGCCTTGGCCTTGAGCTCCTCACCATGATTTCATAACAATATTACATCATTTAAAATGTTAAAGTGATAGGGTCTAGATGGGGACGTGACAGGGATACAAGGACTCTCTTTCACATTGCATGCATAAATATTCTCCAAACAAAGTAAATCTTGGATATGATTACCAATATCCTATAAAAGGAATGGGAGAGTGTTGTAGGTACAACAGATCCCATGTTCACATGTAAACATAGGAGCCCCAATTTTTAATTTGCTAAGGTAATGTTTGAATTTCTTATTCAATTTTGGGGTTTTCATCACTGTTAATATTTCATTTTATTTCTTGGTCATGATTAGGTCCAATAAACATTTTTTCCTTTCGAAAATTCCCTTGATTTTGGGTGTTTTGTGAGTTGCGGAAAGCACGGGTTCTTCCTAAAAGTCAGTTCTTCTGCAACCCGCAATTCCGCAACCTTGAAATTGCGGATTGTAGAAGCTTGGTTTTCCAGTTTTGAAACATTTTTGTTCCACAACCCGCAATCCGCAATGTGCATTGCGGGTGCAGAATTGTTTGTCTAATAATCACGGTTGTTTGCACCCACAACCCGCAATGCGGATTGCGGGAACACCTTTTAAAATTAGTTTTGCGCTTTGCAATCCCGCAACCCGCATTTGCAGATTGCGGAAACTTCTTGTTTGATAATGTTTAGAGTTGCGATCCCACAACCCGCAAATTGCGGATTGCGGGAAGGATGTATATATTTTCAAAATAAAACTTTCGCAACTCTATTTCCACATGTTTAATCTTGACTGTTGATTTGTCTTGATCCTGCGGATGAGATTACACTACGTGATTTGAATAATTATTTGGATTGTTTCCATTCTTATTGATTTCTAGCTTGTATTTGTTTTTTGACCCATTTGAGTTGGTTCCATAATCTCGGTGGTTAACTTACCACGTTGTCTTTCACATTCCCCACCTAGATTTGGTCTTCGCTGCACAAACTGATTATTCAGGATGATGGTTGGTTATTACCTTCATTTTGGGATTTTGATTGATCTTATGGTTTCTTCTCTCATGATTTTAGATATTGCATTAGTTTGATATTTGATCTTGATGGGGTTTTATTTTCGCTTTTGCATACCTAGAATCATAATGTAAATATTGTAAACAATCTTAGTCTTTGGGCTTGTTTGCTTATCTTAGTTTAATATTTTTAATATTTGAATTAAGATTATTTTAAATCTTTTAAATATTCACGGTCATGCTGTGACTCTCATTAAATTAATTTGTGTATTTCATTAAATCCATATATTAAACTTATACACAATTTGATGTTATGAAAATTAAAATAACACATGTTTTAGTTTGTTTGAGTTCTAATTTCTCTAATTTCTATGAGATTTGGTTTTATGATTATTTGGAAATTAGTAGGATTAAAATTCAACATTCACGAATGTGAAATTAGTTTGATTACGGATAAGTCTTTAATTTTAAATAAGCTAATTTGATTTTGAAAAATATAACTTCTATTTTTTCATTTTGCAATTTAAAAGGATTTTCATTTATTATTGTGCAAATGGAAATATTATTATTCTTTTCTTGGTTTTCTATTCTTGGAAAATGATTATGTTAGAAACCTATTTATGGAATTCATTAACTCTCAAATATTATATGAGTGATTCTTTTCCTATATACGTAACTTGTTTCCAACAATTATTTTGGATTCTCGTTTACTTTGTAAATATTTCTAAATGTTTCTTAATCTTTTATCCATTGGTATTTCCTTACTTCATTCAATATTCAAAAATAAATAAAAATTTGCATTTTTCCAAGCTTTAGATCATTTTTATGCGTTTTTGCCAATTGCGGAAATGGTATTTTTTGTTAAAATTTAAACCTTTCCACTGCGGACTGCGGAAACTTTGATTTTAGTTGTTAAATTTTTTATATTTTCGCAACCCGCAATCCGCAAATGTGGAATGCGGATTGCGGAAGGTAGGGTTTTTTCCCATTTAAATTTAATATTTCCGCAACCCGCAATTGTGAAATGCGGATTGCGGAAATCACCTTTTCAAGTTTTAACTTTTTCATTCCCGCATTTTCGGACCCTAAGTTTTTCTTATGTTATAATTTAATTTAATCTCGGGTCCGTAAATTTTGGTAATTTCATTTTTACTTAGGATTTTAATTTGGTTTTATTTTTGGTTTTTCTCGATTTTAATTTGTTTAAAATCTTAATTATCTTCCCGACATTTGATTTCCGATTTTTTGGGGAAGATTGATTTTGTTTTTATTTGTTTTGGTTTTATCCTTTTGGAAAATAATTAATATGGGATAATGGATTTAATTATTAGATCAATGGCCACAATTCACTCCGCAATGAAATCAACGGCTGCTCAGCCTTAACTTCCGGGAGCAATACCTTGAGATTTATGAATCCAAATCAAGCTTGAGATAGCTCATTGGAAATATGGAAGGATGATGAATGATTTAAGAAGATCATGTTTTCCAATTGAATAGCTTAAACACCCTGAAAATCTGTGTGAACAGTCAATTTCGGATTTGCATAAGATTTGTTCATTTTCATTATATTTTGGTTTGCAAATGGATATTTATTAACTTAGATTTATTTCATTAGATTTGAAATAATGTTTTAATTTCTCTTTTGAATTGTACAGGTGTGGATTTGGATTTGGAGGAATTAAATTGAAGAATTACAACTCGAATTTGGATTGATTAAAACATGTCAAGTGAAAAGCAGTGATCTTTGGACGCGATTTCTGGAGTGATGAAGACGAATCTAGAAAATCCGAGACATGGATTTTGTGCAGAATATGCCCAATTAGTTTGCAACTAGGCAGAATCCTCAGAAATTTCTTCATTTGGGAGATCCGACTAGTTTTTCAAAACGGAATTTCCCATATTTTTCTCGTGGACGGATTTACTAAATGGAACAACTCAGCTAGTTAGTTCAGCAATTGGGGAAACTGATCTGATATTCTCTTCTCATTTATTTTGTATAAATACCTACCTTCTATGATTTGAAGAGGGGGGGGAGGAGAAGGGAGGTGGTCTCTGCAGACCAGAAGGATTGTAATTGTTTTGCTAAACTCTTTTCTGTGTATTTTTTACTTGGAAGAGAGCTAGACTGAGGAGGATGGTGATCATCAATGTTCATCTTTGTAAATGTCTTTATGAAATTGAAATGGTGATGTGAACCTTTACTTTTTTTCTGCAATTATTTTTCATTTGTTCATGTGTCTAATAAGATGTTTCTGTTACGCACTTTTGAATAGTAATCAGATTCATTTTTCTACATGTCTGTAGTATATTTGTTAATCTGATTATGTTTAATGATTTGCAGAAACGATTCTATGTTCAAACAGTTTTAGCATAGTGAAGATAATGTTTTACTTCTCATGCTAGAATTGATATGCTTATGACATCAATGTTTAAATGTTTTTAAATCATTGATGATCCAATTATTCTCTTAAGCATTAGATCATTCTCTCCATTTCAAACTTTTGGCTCCCGGGATAGGTTATTAATTTAATTAACATTTGGATAAGTTAGTATTTTAGTTCAAATATGTATTTTTGTAACTATAGAATTTATTCTAATAGTTGCAGAATTATCAAGTGTAGATTGCATTCAAATCACATTTAGGATTAGTTTCAGATCTAATTCAAAGTCTCCCTTTCGAGGAGCAAATTCACTGACTCAAAGAGTGCCAGCGGAGGCCGAATATTCGTGGATGTTAACCACACCAAACAGCTCGAGGATAGGGTAATACTTACGTAGGATTATCTGAAGCCTTTGGATGGGTTTTCATCCCCTGTTGTTTTCCTTGGACACCATTCTAACACCTACACAACCAAGGCATCAACAAATGGCGCTAGAAGGAGGGCCAATATGACATGTAAGGTCATTTGAGCTATTTTAATCAGATTATTCTATAATGGCTCTAGCCCAACCACATGTATATAGTTCATTTTCTGCTCATGACTTTGTATTTAGTTGTTTTTCTAGACAGATTAGTTTTCACTTTCAAACAGATTTGCTGAAGCAACTAATAGAAGTAAAATTCGATGGCGAGGGAGAAATTTTAGCACAAGAACATGTTCTTCAATTCACTTATAATTGTCTTGTTAACAAAATTTTGGATCAAGATGTTTTGTGCATATTGCTAGCCTTCACATTCGAAGGACGAGTCAAAGAGTGGTTTGTAACCTTACCTTTTTTCTCTGTCCATTCTTTTAAACATTTTGTAGATATTTTCTTACTTTCTTTTGGACTCTACAGCTTCCTTAGATTATGCGATGAATGGAAAGAACTCACTATTAAAAAGGGTGAATCATCAGAAGATTTTGCAATTAGGACTTTTAATCTCTATTGTAGATTCCCTTTAATAGATCGTCCTATGATACTTGAATGGTTTCAGCAGAATAGTTCTGTTTCACATGAATCTGATCAATTAGTAGATGATTAATGTGAATTATACATTGATAATCATCCACCTCTTGATTTAGATTATCATCCACCTCTTGATTTAGATTTACATGAAGAATCTAAGGGTTTAAAAATTGTAGAAATGAATTCCTTCTCTTTTTTAGATATGGATCATAATCAATATAATGATTCAAATGATTTAAATGTTGATATTCCCATGTCTATTTCACATGAAATTCAAAATCTAACTAATCATGAAGGAGATCATTTTTCTATAAAAGATTATTCTAAAGTAAAAGAGAATAGTTCTAATCATAATGTCGAACAATCTTCTTCTAACATAAGTAAAGAGCTTCAAGATTCTGATATTTATTATTCTATTGATCCTGTAATAGATCCTGAATCAACTAATTGTTCTCAAATCTGTGATATGTTTTCCCAATTATCTTTTTCTGATCTAAGTGATTTTATGGGAGAGCCTTTTTCATGAGATGATGATACTTCATAAGAAGAAGAAGCAGATTTAGACTCGAAACCTTTCATACATACCTCTCTTGAAGAGAAAACCTTTCTTAAGGAATCTCAATCTGAAAATATTCTACTAAGAGATGAATTTCATGCACTTATTTTCTTTTCATATTTTTCTTTGTATCCTGATCTATTATATAACAATGACATTCAATCATATATTTCAGATTCTAACTCTCCATTGTTAAGTCTTAAAGAGTTACAAGCAAATTATGAAATACATGAAGAAGATCAAGAAGATTCTTATATTTGTCATCAATCTATGTTTTGTTGAAATATTGTAACTTCAAAGAATATTATATTTGTATATTATTTATTCCGGAGATGTTCCATACCTCCGATGTGATTATACTATAAATCCGGAGATGTTTATTCCTCCGAGTTGGGTGTGGTAACTAGGGTTATTAGACCCACCATGTGGGGGTCGGCCCAGTCAGTTATAATGGGGTATTTAACCTAATGGTTAAATACGAGCCTACATGTACTTGTGTAAAATACATATCAGAGTAGTGTATAAATAGAGGAGGTGTGTTCCTCATTTGAGACATTCACTCACTTGAGGATAGCGCACTTGTGGAGGAGAGGTCTGCTATTGTGGAGGAGGAGATCATGTCTTAGGGTTTCATCTTTGTATATTGCTGGTCATCTATATTGAGGAAGCTTTGCTGGGTTTTCTACCCCATGAGGGTTTCCCAGGATAAATCTTTGTCTCTTGTGTTTATGCTGTGCTTGTTGTTTCTTCAGTGATCCTGTATATGCTATTATTGTGAAATGGAATGTAATGCTGCTATTTTCTGTCTTAGCATATTGAATTTTAACATGGTATCAGAGCTAACCTGAAGGAAGACAAGGTATGGCACTAAAGACACTTGCTTTACTTACGACAATTTGAAGGTTAGGGTTTTACATAGCAAAAACCAGTCATCGTAGCACTTTCGCTATAAATACGTTTTGGCGAAGTTTTCGGATCTGAAATTGTTACAGGACGAAGATTAAATCTCCAAGTATCTTGTGTCCAAAGGACAACCTCTAATTCGTTGTACTTTGCGATTTATGATCTGTACAATATAGGGTTTCTGCCTCTTCCAGATCTGAGTCAAAATCAGGTGACCTTGGGAAAAAGGTCATATCTTGGGCTAGGAAGCTCCAAATGAAATTTCGTAAAAAGTGACAGGTAGTAAACAGTCTTTACTATCTCAAAAAACTTTTTTATAGGCCGAAGTTGAACCAGTGACACGTGGAACTCCGTACAAGTTCGCACTCCTGTATTATCCCATAAACAGGTCATGTTACGACACTTGGCATAACTCTCTCTCAGAGAGTCCAATTGAGGTCAGACCTATCAGGATGGAAATATAACAGGCCGAGCTACCTCAGAAAAGTTTTTCAGAGGCCGAAGTTCAAACAGTGACACGTGGCACGCCGTACAAGTTCGCTCTTCTGTTTTATCCCAAAACATGTCATGTTGCGACACTTGGCATAACTCTCTCTCAGAAAATCCAATTGAGGTCAGACCTATCAGGATGGAAAGATGACAGGTCAGGCTACTGCAGAAAAAGTTTTCAGACCCTTTGGAGCAAAAATTTCAGAGTTATAGCAGAAACAATCAAGTACATATTTCTGTCAAAACAGAATTATTTTTGGAGCACCTTTATTCATGGCTTCCGGAATTTAGGGTTTCGGAGAAAGTTGGAATTTTTGGAAACAGAGTCCACGGCTGAATGCTACTCAGGAAAATAGAAATTTAGAAACCAAGATCGAATTTTTTGGTTGGGTGGAAGACCGGGCTTGATCAAACCCCAGTTCGGGATTTTGATCGGAAAGATGGAAAATTAGGGCTTCAACAAAAGTTGGAATTTTTGAAGTCTATAACCACGGCTAGAAGCTCCTCAGAAAAATAAGAGTTTAGAGCCTTCGATCGAACCTTTTGTTTGGGCAGAAGGGTGGGCTTCATCAAACCCTAGTTCGGGATCCTGTCCAGAAGATCCAGAAGTTTCAAAGGCAATTTTGAGGGGTCAAATTTTGGAAATTCCAAAATTGAAGTATGCTAGTTTGTTCAACTCAACAAGACATATTCTTTCATCCATTTAGAAGTGTGAAAGTCAAAGATTGAATTTTTAGGGTTTCTCTAGCAAACCCTAATCAAGCTCCAAATCAAGTTTCAGGGGGAGTTGAGGCTAAGGCCTTACATAAGAAGACTACAAGAAGTCTCGACAGGTATGACTTAAGGAGGCTCAGGTATGTCTTGAAATCTAATTCTTGATTAAGTTCATGATGTGTTTGTCTTCATATTATTTATTAGTACAATCTTGATTAATGTTAGAATTGTCTTATCACCCTAGTAATAGTATGAATGCATGTGAATGATCAAAGACATTCATTGATTAGGGCTATATGATTGTACTAATGCATTATGATGTTGTGTGAGGTTGATGTTGTCTGCTAACAAGATACAGGTACATCACAAAAGACAAATCAGGTTCCATGACCATGAAAACATGAAGACAAAGACTCATCCATAATTTTTGTTCTAATTATGAGGTATGTATGACTTTGTTACATTATGCTTAACCTGTGAGACATGCAGGTTCTAGCTCAGGATCTCTAAATCATTGAAGAGATTGTTTAGGATGACACTTGAACATGCACAGTGGTACAGAATGAATAGAAGTTCAAAAGACATACAGAAGATCAAGCGGGAGGCAACCACACAAACATAAAAGATAAGTATTTGAGTTGTTATTTGAAATAGTAAATGATATTGCCTGTAATAGGTTGTATGCATATTTGTATTCCTATAATGTATCATGCTGAGTGTAAATATTGAACAGTATACTACTAATATGCATATGATTGGTAAGTTGGACAAACATTCCATTGTTGCTTGTCTAGAATGAAACCTCTTTGCTGACATGCTGAGAGTTGTGCACACTCTCGATAGTATGTTCTGGTGGAGATGGAAGGCATCTAGATAGCCACTGTATGCATATAGGATATGGGAAAGTGTTGTGCCAAAGTATTGGTCAAGATAGTTGCATAACTATGTAAATGATATTTGTATGCATAATAGGTTATCATGTCAATATGATTTGATGATTATGAAGTATTACTAATCCTGTACTTAATTTTGATTTGTAGGAAAGATCATGATGAATGATGAACACTGAACAAGCAATGGATGTTCAACAAAAGATTTACAAATCAAATGATAGAAGGCTTGTGGCTAGAAGATTCTCTTAGAAAGAGGAAGAGAATCATGATGAGATGCTTTGCTCCAAGTGGCTAGATAAGACCATTCTCTTAATGGTGTAATTAAAAGAAGAAGTGTGAATCAGGTTCTGTATGGGTTCCCAGGATCGATAATCAATTGATGAGCTTAATGATCACCATGGGTGATGTGGATCTCAACCTTTGCTACAAGGTTGAATATGGCTTCTATACACATATGACATGGATGCAAGAAGGAACTCACCACAGAGTTGGAATGATGTTGAGGCTCATATCAGTAGACCCATCTGATGAGAGATGGCACAGATAGATGACTGTAGAAAAGAAAAATGTAAGATCTTAGATTAATGTATTACTTCCTAGGTCTGGAAGTATGGAAAGGCTCAGTAGGAATCTTTCTCAACCAGAGAAAGTATGCTGAGAAATATTGAGAAGACTTGATATGATGGAATGGCCACTCTTATGGATTCCAACTTGAAACTGTTAGGAGATGACTCATCAGAGTTAGTGGATATAACTCTGTACAATCAAATTATTGGGTCATTGATGTATCTAACATATATTAGGTTAGATATATGCTTTGTTGTGAACACCTTGAGTCAGTATCTAGTGGAAACTAGATGTGTTCACCCGAGAGTTGCAAAGCATGTGATGAGGCACATAAAGGATACGATAGACTTTGATCTATGCTATCTTGGAGATCATGACTTCAGATGGCTACTCAGATGCTGATTGGGAAGAAAGTGTATTAGACAGGAAGAACACATTGAGAGGATGTTATTGTCTAGGATTAGCCATGATCTCGTGGTTTAGCTAGAAGCAGTCTAGTGTGGCTCTCAGCACAAGCGGAATATATGGCTGCTTGCTCTACTAGTTGTGAAGAAGTTTGACTTCAGGATTGTTTGACTTAGAAATAGAACCAACTATGATCCTATGTGATAAATAGAGTTGTATCAAGATGACATAGAATCTAGTGTTCCATGATAAGTCAAAAATCATAGGGATCTAACAAGATATGACACAGAAAGGAACTATAAAGTTTGAATTCGTAACAGGTTACCGATGTACTAACCAAACCTCTACCTCGAGTGAAGAAGTTACCAACATACTAACCAAGCCTCTGTCTCGAGTGAAATTTGAATACTTTCGAGACAAGCTTGGTGTAGCTCAAAAGGACCCTCCTCGAAAGGGGGAGTAGTATAGTCCCTGATGATGAGATTATCTCATCGAACAACAAGGTCGATGATGAGGTAACCTGTTCTCTACACCTAGATACTTAGAAATATTTAGATTTAGGACTCGTATACTTAGAATACTTAGTTTTACTTATACATGCTTTTGATGTTATATGTATTAGTAAGAATACATGCTTTTGATGATAGATGTATTGGTGAGAATACATGCTTTTGATGATAAGATGTATTGGTAAGAATACATACTTTTGATGACACATGTATTGATTAATGTACGTGTATGGTTGAGGATACTTGTACTTGTATTGACGAGAATACATGTGGGGATTGTATCATCCTTGAACACATGTTCTAAAGTGAGCCGTAGACGTATGGTCTCCGAAAATGAAGTCCTTAGTGGACAGGTAGGGATTGTATCATCCCTGGACTTCGGTCCCTGAATAGATCCGTAGACGTATGGTCTCCGAAAATGAAGTCCTTAGTGGATAGGTAGGGGATTGGATCATCCCTGGACTTTCAGTCCTAAAGAGAGCCGTAGACGTGAGGTCTCCGAGAATGAAGTCCTTAGTGGACAGTTGAGGGGATTGGATCATCCCTGGACTTTCAGTCCTAAAGAGAGCCATAGACGTGAGGTCTCCGAGAATGAAGTCCTTAGTGGACAGTTGAGGGGATTGGATCATCCCTGGACTTTCAGTCCTAAAGAGAGCCGTAGACGTGAGGTCTCCGAGAATGAAGTCCTTAGTGGACAGTTGAGGGGATTGGATCATCCCTGGACTTTCAGTCCTAAAGAGAGCCGTAGACGTGAGGTCTCCGAGAATGAAGTCCTTAGTGTACAGTTGAGGGGATTGGATCATCCCTGGACTTTCAGTCCTAAAGAGAGCCGTAGACGTGAGGTCTCCGAGAATGAAGTCCTTAGTGGACAGTTGAGGGGATTGGATCATCCCTGGACTTTCAGTCCTAAAGAGAGACATAGACGTATGGTATCCGAAAAGTGGGGATTGTATCATCCCCGGACTTAGGTCCCTGAATTGATCCGTAGACGTGAGTTCTCCGAGAAGTGGGGATTGTATCATCCCCAGACTTAGGTCCCTGAATTGATCCGTAGACATGAGGTCTCCGAGAAGTGGGGATTGTATCATCCCCGGACTTAGGTCCCTGAATTGATCCGTAGACGTGAGGTCTCCGAGAAGTGGGGATTGTATCATCCCCGGACTTAGGTCCCTGAATTGATCCGTATACATGAGGTCTCCGAGAAGTGGGGATTGTATCATCCCCGGACATAGGTCCCTGAATTGATCCGTAGACGTGAGGTCTCCGAGAAGTGGGGATTGTATCATCCCCGGACCGCGGTCCCTGAATTGATCCGTAGACGTGAGGTCTCCGAGAAGTGGGGATTGTATCATCCCCGGACTTAGGTCCCTGAATTGATCTGTAGACGTGAGGTCTCCGAGAAGTGGGGATTGTATCATCCCCGGACTTAGGTCCCTGAATTGATTCGTAGACGTGAGGTCTCCGAGAAGTGGGGATTGTATCATCCCCGGACTGCGGTCCCTGAATTGATCCGTAGACGTGAGGTCTCCGAGAAGTGGGGATTGTATCATCCCCGGACTGCGGTCCCTGAATTGATCCGTAGACGTGAGGTCTCCGAGAAGTGGGGATTGTATCATCCCCGGACTGCGGTCCCTGAATTGATCCGTAGACGTATGGTCTCCGAGAAGTGGGGATTGTATCATCCCCGGACTTCGGTCCCTGAATTGATCCGTAGACGTATGGTCTCCGAGAAAGTGATTTTTGATGTGGTTACTTGTATCGGTAGGATACTTGTATTGATGATGTGGTTACTTGTATCGGTAGGATACTTGTATTGATGATGTGGTTACTTGTATCGGTAGGATACTAGTATTGATGACGTGGTTACTTGTATCGGTATGGATACTTGTATTGATGATGTGGTTACTTGTATCGGTAGGATACATGTATTGATGACATGATTACTTGTATCAGTATGGATACTTGTATTGATGATATGTATACTTGTATTGGCATGAATACTTGTACTAATGATGTGGATACTTGTATTGTTATGGATACCTGTGTTGATGACGATGCTGACGATCGTGTGATGACGATACTGATGATCGTGTGATGACGATGCTGATGATCGTGTGATGACGATGCTGATGATCGTGAGATGACGATGCTGATGATCGTGTGATGACGATGCTGATGATCGTGTGATGACGATGCTGATGATCGTGAGATGACGATGCTGATGATCATGTGATGACGATGCTGGTGATCGTGAGATGACGATGCTGATGATCGTATGATGACGATGCTGATGATCGTGTGATGACGATGCTGATGATCGTGTGATGATGATGCTAATGATCGTGAGATGACGATACTGATGATCGTGAGGATCCAGATGTTGATGTTGTTGTAGTTGTTCGAGTGATAAAGACTCAGTACTGAAGATGTTGATGTTCCAGTAACTGCTTGAGTTACTGATGATGTTGAGAAAGCTTCCAATGATTTATAGATGTATCATGTATGATGTTGATGACTCCTTGCTCGTGCAGATACTGTTATAATAACCTTCTCGTTAAGGGGGAGTGTTGAAATATTGTAACTTCAAAGAATATTATATTTGTATATTATTTATTCCGGAGATGTTCCATACCTCCGATGTGATTATACTATAAATCTGGAGATGTTTATTCCTCCGAGTTGGGTGTGGTAACTAGGGTTATTAGACCCACCATGTGGGGGTCGGCCCAGTCAGTTATAATGGGGTATTTAACCTAATGGTTAAATACGAGCCTACATGTACTTGTGTAAAATACATATCAGAGTAGTGTATAAATAGAGGAGGTGTGTTCCTCATTTGAGACATTCACTCACTTGAGGATAGCGCACTTGTGGAGGAGAGGTCTGCTATTGTGGAGGAGGAGATCATGTCTCAGGGTTTCATCTTTGTATATTGCTGGTCATCTATATTGAGGAAGCTTTGCTGGGTTTTCTACCCCATGAGGGTTTCCCAGGATAAATCTTTGTCTCTTGTGTTTATGCTGTGCTTGTTGTTTCTTCAGTGATCCTGTATATGCTATTATTGTGAAATGGAATGTAATGCTGCTATTTTCTGTCTTAGCATATTGAATTTTAACATGTTTTCTTGTCATTCTTTTTTGCTGAAAATGAATAGTATTTCTAATGATTATTTTCATAATTCTTCTTTTTATGATTCATCATTCAATGAAAAAACATTTTCTTCTTGCAATCAATTACTTGATGGAGAAGATTCTTATCAGGATGTTAATGATACTGGTTCTACATCTATAACATATCATATCTTTGATTCTTCTCAAGTAAATACTCAAAGGCAATTTGATCTCTATGAAAATTTTCAATTTAATCAACCAATTTATGATGATTGTTACGATAATAAATTTGAACAAATTGGATCTGATTTTGCTGATCTTATTCAAGAAAATATTCCTAAGGAGAAAATTGTTCAAGCAGAAGTTTTGGATTCTTATAATATTGATGTTTGTTTTCTTTTAAATAATCCATTTCATTGCATAAATATTTCAAACTCTTTATGTCATTCTTTTGATATTCATTGTACATAGCATGATTGGCTTGAGAAATATTTCTTAGCAAGATTTCATCATTATGGTAAGGCTTCATTCTCTTTATTTGTACATAAATCTCATCTTATTTGTTTTAATGCATTCTTTTTTCATTTTTATTTTCAAGCATTCATGTAATTCTTTATGATTATTCACATCTTCTTTTTTGCAGGTCTTCATATGCTTTCATGGTTGCATTGGAAATTTGATTACACTTAGTTTTTGTTTATTTCTTAGAGTAGTGTAGGAGTAGGTGTAGAATAGATTAGTTTTGATAATTTATTTAATAATTAGATTGCTCTTTTGGTTTTCTTCAATAAAATATTTGCAATGACAGACCAAGTTCAAGTTGGAAATGACACTTCTTCACATGCATTTAGGGAAGTATTTTTAATCCTCTTTCACTTTCTGTTATTCATGTTCTCGCTAATTATTTTATTGGTTCAAGGCATTCATGTCTGAATTATGTCTTTAGTTTTAAATTATAATGATCTTGTCATGAAATGTTTTGAATTAATTTTTTTTCCAAGTTTTAAGAGCAAGAATATTTTGACACGAGACAAAGTAATTAAAATTAGAACATCTTCATTTCACACGAATTTTGATCTTTCCTGGATATGCACTTGAAAAAAAGGATTTTTACATATTTTGTTGTCGCAAATTGCACACAATTTAGTTTAGTATTATTTCATTTTCTTTTTGTACATAATCTTTAACAAAGAAATGCCTCATTGTCTTAAACAATTTTATGTGACAAATAACATCACTTTTTCGCATAAGACAAATTGTTAAGGCCTATTTTCACATTTCTTTTAATTTAGTCTTCTAAATAAAGAGGCTTCAATTGGCTCAATATTTTGTGTGGTGAATAATACTATCAATCAAATATTCTTTTCTACCACAAAACTTTAAACACATATTCTGCCACATGATTTGTGAGCCAGCCTCGTTTGCTCTAATTTTATTTTGATTAGATCAATTTTCATTTCATTCTCAATTTGTTTGATTAGGCTTGGATTTTTCTTAGTTTGATAATCATTTGCATTAGGGTGAAAGGTTGAAATGTTAATTATCGAAAAAATTGATTCCAATTATTCTACCATTCTTTATTTTGAATCATGTTTTATTTTTCAAACATTTTCAAAAATTCATTGATAGGGGATTGTTGATCCTTAGTTAATGATACTCTGGCTCAAGTTAGTCATTCCAAGCTTACATTTTTTGAAGTCTTGTATGTGAAGGAATCTTTTCAAGGTGATTTTCAAGAAGAGACTATCCATTTTCCTGTGGTGGAACACTTTCCAAGTTTTACCTTAATACATAAACTTAGCTGCATTGATTATCTTTCTCCTTTTAATTATCACATATCATTACACAAAGTTATTTTTAACTAGATTATGCAATTATGTTCTAATTGGATCCTTCTTTATGAGCAAATGAGTGGGGCTTGCATTGTTATCATATCAAATCTCTTAACGCCATCCCACTCTCTTAAGGAGTATAGTCACTTCCCCATCCATTAAGTAATCTCTTATGATATTAACATAACATAGCCCAATCCTTTTCTTTAACATCTCTGGGAATAAGTTGGGAAAAATGAGGTCTTATTTTAAGCCGACCTGTTCATGATCATACCTTCTTATGGAATGTATCTATCAATATCTGGTCACCAAGCTAGGATTCTGGCTTGTAGCCATAAAAACGGTTGCAATACGGAGAGTCTCATCACGAGCCATCCCGCTCATTATCTATAAGTTGGTGTGAATGCCACTGTTATAATATGATCACCAAGTCATGATAGTGTTTTCTAACTTCTTTCCAAGGATGCAAATATTTAACAAGGATTGATAAGCTTCACATATTTAACTATTGGATGAGATAAAAAGCAACTTATTGGGTTAAAAGGTAACTCTGTCGAGGATATAGACGCTTGCTGGCAGTAGGGACATGCCTGTGGTATTAGAGGTAAAACATTAAGATAACATCTTCTTGTCATCACAATTTGTTCATTTAGAGCATGTTTCAATGAAGACCATATTTTGTTGGAAATCTAATTAATTAGTATTTTTCTTTGCATTCCAACTGATAGTCAGAAGGGTATCATTAAAATCAATTGTAGCTGAGTAGATCTTTAAAAGTTTGACTTGTTAATGTGGTACACATGTTTTAGGGAAAGATTTCTTCTTGTTAAAAGCCTCATCTTTTATGTTCTTATACATATACAACTGCTATCTTTTCAAGGCAGAGATAACTGCTTCGTCCCAGCGTGTCTCCATTTGTTGTAGGTACAACAGATCCCATGTTCACATGTAAACATGGGAGCCCCAATTTTTAATTTGCTAAGGTAATGTTTGAATTTCTTATTCAATTTTGGGGTTTTCATCACTGTTAGTATTTCATTTTATTTCTTGGTCATGATTAGGTCCAATAAACATTTTTTTCCATTCGAAAATTCCCTTGATTTTGGGTGTTTTGTGAGTTGCGGAAAGCACAGGTTCTTCCTAAAAGTCAATCCTTCCGCAACTCGCAATTCCGCAACCCGCAAATTGTGGATTGCGGAAGCTTGGTTTTCTAGTTTTTAAACATTTTTGTTCTGCAACCCGCAATGTGCATTGCAGGTGCAAAATTGTTTGTCTAATAATCGTGATTGTTTGCACCCGCAACCCACAATGTGGATTGAGGGAACACCTTTTAAAATTAGTTTTGCGCTTTGCGATCCCGCAATCTGCATTTGCGGATTGCGGGAAGGATGTATATATTTTCAAAATAAAACTTCCGCAACTTTGCTTCCGCATGTTTAATTTTGACCGTTGATTTGTCTTGATCATGCAGATGAGATTACACTATGTGATTTGAATAATTATTTGGATTGTTTCCATTCTTATTGATTTCTAGTGTGTATTTGTTTTTTGACCCATTTGAGTTGGTTCCATAATCTCGGTGGTTAACTTACCACGTTGTCTTTCACATTCCCCACCTAGATTTGGTCTTCGCTGCACAAACTAATTATTCATCATGATGGCTGGTTATTATCTTCATTTTGAGATTTTGATTGATCTTATGGTTTCTTCTCTCATGATTTTAGATATTGCATTAGTTTGATATTTGACCTTGATGGGGTTTTATTTTTGCTTTTGCATGCCTAGAATCATAATGTAAATATTGTAAATAATTTTAGTCTTTGGGTTTGTTTGCTTATCTTAGTTTAATATTTTTAATGTTTGAATTAAGCTTATTTTAAAATTTTTAAATATTCATGGTCATGTTTTAACTCTCATTAACTTAATTTGTGTATTTCATTAAATCCATATATTAAACTTATACACAATTTGATGTTATGAAAATTAAAAGAACACATGTTTTAGTTTGTTTGAGTTCTAATTTCTCTAATTTATATGAGATTTGATTTTATGATTATTTGAAAATTAGTGGGATTAAAATTCAACATTCACGAATGCGAAATTAGTTTGATCATGGATAAGTCTTTTATTTTCAATAAGCTAATATGATTTTGAAAATATAACTTCTATTTTTCCATTTCGCAATTTAAAAGGATTTTCATTTATTATTGTGTAAAATGAAATATTATTATTCTTTTCTTGGTTTTATATTCTTGGAAAATGATTATGTTAGAAACCTATTTATGGAATTTATTAACTCTCCTATATTATAGAAGTGATTATTTTGCTATATAAGTAACTTGTTTCCAACAATTATTTTCTTAAGAATTAACTTGTAAATGGTTTTGATTTTTACTTCTAGGTTTTATGTTTTAATGATATTTTTCCAATATTGGATTCTCGTTTACTTTACTTTGTAAATATTTCTAGATTTTTCTTAATCTTTTATCCATTGTTATTTCCTTACTTCATTCAATATTTAAAAAATAAATAAAAATTTGCATTTTTCCAAGCTTTCAATCATTTTTATGCATTTTTGCCAATTGCTGAAAATTTAATATTTCCGCAACCCACAACCCGCAATTGCGGAATGCGGAATGCGGAAATCACCTTTTCAAGTTTTAATTTTTTCATTCCCGCATTTTCGGACCCTAAATTTTTCTTATGTTATAATTTAATTTAATCTTAGGTCTGTAAATTTTGGTAATTTCATTTTTACTGAGGATTTTAATTTGGTTTTTCCGGATTTTGATTTGTTTAAAATCTTAATTATCTTCCCCACATTTAATTTCTGATTTTTTGGAGAAGATTGATTTTGGTTTTATTTGTTTTGGTTTTATTCGTTGGAAAGCTAGAAGGATGATGAATGATTTAGGAAGATCATGTTTTCCAATTGAATAGCTTAAACACCCCGAAAATCTGTGTGAACAGTCAATTTCGGATTTGCATAAGATTTGTTCATTTTCATTATATTTTGGTTTGCAAACGGATATTTATTAATTTAGATTTATTTCATTAGATTTGAAATAATGTTTTAATTTCTCTTTTGAATTGTACAGGTGTGGATTTGGATTTGGAGGAATCAAATTGAAGAATGACATCCGAATTTGGATTGATTAAAATGTGTCAAGTGGAAAGCAATGATCTTTGGACGCGATTTCTGGAGTGATGAAGACGAATCTGGAAAATCCGAGACATGAGTTTTGTGTAGAATATTCCTAATTAGTTTGCTAATGAGCAGAATCCTCACAAAGTTCTAGGAGATCCGACTAGTTTTTCAAAACAAAATTTCCCATACTTTTCTCATGGACAGATTTACTAAATGGAACAACTCAGCTAGTTAGTTCAACAATTGGGGAAACTGATATGATCTTCTCTTCTCATTTATTTTGTATAAATACCTACCTTCTATGATTTGAAGAGGGGGGGTGAAGGGAGGTGGTATCTGTAGACCAGAAGGATTGTAATTGTTCCGCTAAACTCTTTTCTGTGTATTTTTTACTTGGAAAAGAGCTAGAGTGAGGAGGCTGCTGATCATCAATGTTCAACTTTGTAAATGTCTTTATGAAACTTAAATGGTGATGTGAACCTTTCCTTTTTCTGCAATTATTTTTCATTTTCTCATTTGTGTCTAATAAGATGTTTCTGTTACGCATTTTTGAATAGTAATCAGATTCATTTTTCTGCATGTCTATAGTATATTTGTTAATCTGATTATGTTTAATGATTTGCAGAAATGATTCTATGTTCAAACAGTTTTAGCATAGTGAAGATAATGTTTTGCTTCTCATGTTAGAATTGATATCTTATGACATCAATGCTTAAATGTTTTTAAATCATTGATGATCCAATTATTCTTTTGAGCATTAGATCATTCTCTCCATTTCAAAATTTTGGCTCCCGGGATAGGTTATTAATTTACTTAAAATTTGGATAGGTTAGTATTTTAGTTCAAATATGTATTTCTATAACTATATAATTTCTTCCAATAGTTGTAGAATTATTAAGTGTAGATTCCATTCAAATCACATTTAGGATTAGTTTCAGATCTAATTCAAAGTCTCCCTTTCGAGGAGCGAGCTCACCGACCAAAGAGTGCCAACAGAGGCCGAATATCCATGGGTGTTAACCACACCAAACAGCTCAAGGATAGGGTAATACTTGCATAGGATTATCTGAAGCCTTTGGATGGGTTTTCATCCCCTGTTGTTTTCCTTGGACACCATTCCAGCACCTACACAACCCAGGCATCAACAAAGAGGCTACTTACAAATTGGACTCTAGAAATTCCATGAACATGAAGGAAGTACTATATGTTCCAGGTTTGAAAAAGAACCTTCTTTCTAGTTCAGCATTAAAGTTTTGCAAATGGAATAACAAGCCAGACTTCATTGTGGGGAAAACTCCTGAATTAAGCACGCTTGAGCCAAAAGTGTGTATTAAAAAAACATATTATATATTTAAGTGAAAATATTAATTAATAATAAATTAAAATCAAGTTAAAGAAAATTATGATATATATAAGTGAAAATTAATTTGGTGGATTAGTTTGAATGGTTAAGTGTTGTGAATTTTAATACAATCAAAAAGTTTGCTATTAATTATTATAATATATATTTTCTTCATTAAAAACAAAACTGGCTAAGAATTGTTTTTTACAATATAATGCTTCTATCACAAAAGACTAGCTTCTTTGTTGGTAATTTACAATTGCATCTTGAATAGCTGTAATAGAGATTAGCTTCCTTGTTGGTAATTTACAATTGCATCTTGAATAGCTGTAGCAGAGTGGTGTGACAGTCGACTGTGTAGAACAATTAAATTAAATTGCATTTGTGTTTTAATCAGCTGTAACAACCAAGCTCAATCCCAATCAATTGGTAGTTATTTATGCTTTCTAGGACTTCCAGTAATAATCAATAGAGTTCAAGCTTGTATTTCAATTCTGGTTGCTGTTGTATCTTTAACTGCATACATAGATTAGACAGATAACGTTGGAGTTATAGTAGTCACTGAATAGATCATTTTGGTAAAGGTTAATTGTTGTAGTTTGATGATCATAAGGATTTAACTTCTTGCAAAAGTAATTTCATTTCATTTCATTATTAGATCATTAACTTTCTGGATTGATTCTATAAGAAGGATTGTTTCAATTGGGATTTGTAGATGTGTGAATCAGATTAGTTGCTTAGGGAAGGAGTTGGCTGAGCATCTAGGTAGGATCATTACTTACGTTCATTAATCAACTGCTTAATCTGTTTATGCATAGATTGTGCTCATTACCCTTGAAATAAAAGACCTTCATGGGTTTGACAATTCATATTGATCATTCTGTGTGTTAGCTTTAATTAACTGACATATAGAGTTCCCAACATTTTGGCGTCGTTGCCAGGGATGGTAATAGATAGACAGAGTTAGTAGTTGGTTTCATTTGATTTTACTTTAGTTCAATATTTTTACGGCATGCATGAATACAAGAGAAACAAATCGGGAACCTCCTTTGAATACTAACATTGCAGGTGGAAGAGGTCGAGGTCGTAATACAGGTCAGGGAAGACACACTTATATTGACGAGATAATTGCTAGAGCTGATTCTTCCACTAGACCACAGGGGAACTCCACAGGAAGGGGAAATTCTGTTCCTCCTAATCTTGAACATTTAGCATCTACAGTGGAGAATACAACGAGACCTTCAACAACTGTTGCAGAAAGCAAACCTCCTGAAGATAAGGGAAGTGCTGTAGGTGCACTAGATAGAGAGGAGATTTATCATATTGACAGAACCAGAGTTACTAAAGAGGTGTGGTTGGAGACTCGCAGAATAGCAGAAGAAGAAAGAAGGAAAAAAGAAGAGAGGAGAAAAGAGGAAAAAGCCAAAGCAGAGGAAGAATGCATAAAAGAGACTATTGAATTTTGGACCAGAACTATGGCTGATAGAGAACAGGGGGTGAGAATGAACATGAGGACCACCGGGAGGAAGAAGGAGAAAATAATCAGCCTAGTAATACTGTGGCTACATTAGAATTCCCTATCCTTCATACACCTAGAGCAGCTCCTATGAAGAATATCTCACCATCAGTCCTCCCTAATTTCCATGGTAAGTCCTCTGAGGATCCTGATGAGTTTCTTTTTGAGTTTAATATTCTCTGTCGCAGCTATGATTACACCTCCAGTGCTCAGAAGCTGAAGCTATTTCCAGCACCTTAAAAGGAAATGCTCTGCGTTGGTTCATGAGTTTGGGTCGTGAGACCATTACCACTTGGGACCAAATGAAGAACACCTTCCTTTCTAAATATCAAGAATATTGCAGAACAAGAGATAGAAAGGAAGAGTTGTTCAAAATGGTTCAAAAGGATGAAGAGATTTTGGAAGACTTTGTGGAGAGATTACTGTACAATTTGTAAAGATCTAGTCATGCTGAGATTGGAAAGGATGTGCTCAAGATCATCTTGCTAAGAGGAATCAGGGAAGATTGCCTTGACATGTTGAATCTGCTTGGTAAAAGGGATATCTCGAAGGAACCTTTTGAAAAAATTGTTGAATTATGCCGAAGGTACTCCACGGGATCTTCCAGAACCAGCAAATGAGACAAGGATCGAGATCAGGATGTTTTCACTAGGACTCAGAAGTTAGCTAGTGGAGGCGCCACTCGAGCAGAAATAGGAAACCTACTAGAGAACTTTAAAACAGATATGATGAGTTCCCTATCCTCAGAGCTGGATTCCATGAAGGAAAAATAGAGACAAGTAATAGAAGATCTTACACTTGGAGTATTCTGTCCCAAATGTAGAAAGAAGCATCCACTGAAGGAGTGCCTGTTGGAAAAAGAAGAGGTATGTAGGATATGTGAACTCGAGCATGAAACTAAAGAGTGTACTTCATTACCTAAGGTTAAAGCAGTCCTGTAGGCATCTATTCCTGATGTAGAGCCAACATACTTTATGGCACAGAAGAAACCATGGCAGCCTAGAAACCAGGGTATGAATCCAGATCCAACATTTCTTTTGCATAATATGAATGGAATGAACAACATGCATAATATGAATACACAATTTCCTTCACATTTTTCCAACAACCACTAGCATCCATCTCAGAACCCAATGCAAAATTCTAATTCATGGACACCTTGGCCACAGCAGTCAAACCAAGCTCCTTGGAACTCTAACTGGAGGAACCATTACCAAGGAAATAACTTTCCCCATCACCAGACTCAGTATCAACAATAGCCTCCTCAACAGTATCAGCACCAGCAGTATCAACAACCACAACTCCCTTTCCAGAACAATGCCTCACCCATGAATGCACCACTTCGACCCCAGCTACCTGCACAACCTAACTCGAACCCAAACAATAAATTAGTCCATCAGTTTGAGACTGCCAACATGCCTGCATACTCCATTAATCAGATTCCCTGCAATGATATACAATTACGATCAAGGAGGATAGTGGAGCCTATTATCACTGAGGATCTGTCATCCCCAGTGACTGAAACTGGAGTAAATCAACACTATTCAGAAAGCCCCATTATTGAGGATGCTGATACTCCTACTAAAGCAGCAGCTGAAACTCAGGAAGCAACACACAATCTGTTACAGCCTACACAGTTGAATAGAGAACCACCATATCCTAAATGATTGCAGCTGCAAAAGACAGTGGAATAGCCCCGATTTGATCTCGTGGGAGAGTTGAAGAATTTATATGTTAAAATTCCACTGTTGCAGGCCCTTCATGATGTGCCTATTTATGCTAAGACAGTTAAATATCTGTGTGTTAAGAAACCAGGGAGAAGGCCCAGGGATCCTCCCACTGTCCACGTGCTGGGAACATTGTTAGAATTAATAATGGGAAAGGCCCCTGTGGCAAAGTATGTGTTGATGTATATGTAACTTCGGAATGTATTTCACATATATGTATATTGTATTCCTATAGAGATGGTATTATTCCTCTATAAGGAAGTGTCATCATTTATATTGTAAGTGTCGTAACTTATACTTGATGGGTTATTAGACCACCTTATTTGGGGTTGGCCCTGTATAAGTCATGTGGGTCAAAGGGTTATTAGACCACCCTATTGGGGGTCGGCCATGTGGGTCAAAGGGTTATTAGACCACCCTATTGGGGGTCGGCCCAGTCAGCATTATGTTATGTGGTTAAGTTCGAGCCTACATGAGTTAGGTAAAAAGGCAAGTCAAGTCAAGTATAAATAGAGTGCGGGAGGCACTGTATTTTCTCACTCACTTCTCACACATGCTCTCAAGGAGGAGAGGCGCACTTATGGAGGAGGAGGATTGCTGCTAGGTTATGGCTATCTCTATTGGTTGGTTGTATCATTGCTCTATCTATCTCTGAGGAAGTTATTGGGGTTTTTCACCTTTATGGTTTTCCCCAAGTAAATCTTTGTGTCTCTTGTGTGCTTGCATTATTGTCTCCATGATTGATATGCTGTAGATATGCTGTACATGTTATTCTCTCAGTTAAGATCCTAGATCAGATTGAAGTAAATTCTGAAAATCTAACATGGTATCAGAGCTAGCCTGAAAGAAGGCATGATATGGCATGTATGACACTTGTTGCACTTACGATGCTAGGGCTTGATATAGAAAAACCCAGTCATCGTAGAACTTTCGCTATAAATCTGTTTTGGAGAAGTTTTCGGATCTGAAATTGTTACAGGCTGAAGCTAAGATCTCCAGGTATCTTGTGTCCAAAGGACAACCTCTAATTCGTTGTACTTTGTGATTTATGATCTGTACAATATAGGGTTTCTGCCTCTTCCAGATCTGAGTCAAAATCAGGTGACCTTGGGAAAAAGGTCATAACTTGGGCTAGGAAGCTCCAAATGAAATTTAGTGAAAAGTGACAAGTAGTACACAGACTGTACTATCTCATAAAACTTTTTCAGAGGCCTAAGTTGAACCAGTGACACGTGGCACTCCGTACAAGTGCGCTCTACTGTATTATCCCATAAACAGGTCATGTTGCGACATTTGGCATAAATCTCTCTCAGAGAGTCCAATTGAGGTCAGACCTGTCAGGATGGAAAGGTAACAGGCCGAGCGATCTCAGGAAACTTTTTCAAAGGCCGAAGTTAAAACAGTGACACGTGGCACGCCGTACAAGTTCGATCTCCTGTTTTATCCCAAAACAGGTCACGTTGCGACATTTGGCATATCTCTCTCTCAGAGAATCCAATTGAGGTCAAACCTGTCAGGATGGAAGGATAACAGGTCAAGCTATCTCAGGAAACTTTTTCAGACCCTGTGGATCAAAAATTTCGGAGTTACACCAGAAACAATCAGGTACATATTTCTGTCAAAACAGAATTGTTTTTTGGTACCTTCATTCATGGCTTCCGGAATTTAGGGCTTTGGAGAAAGTTGGAATTTTTGTAATCGGAGACCATGGCTGAATGCTACTCATCAAAATAAAAATTTAGAGACCAAAATCAGAATTTTTGGTTGGGCAGAAGGCCGGGCTTGATCAGACCCTAGTTCGGGACTTTGATCAGGAAAGTGGAAAATTAGGGCTTCTGTAAAAATGGGAATTTTTGAAATCTGAGACCACGGCTGAAAGCTCCTCAGAAAAATAGAAGCTTAGAGCTTTGGATCAAACCTTTTGATCGGGAAAAAGAGTGGGATTCATCAAACCCCAGTTCAGGGTCACGTCCAGTGAATCCGGAAGTTTCAAAGGCAAAATTGAGGAGTGAAACTTTGCACTTTTCAAATTATGAATATACCAATTTGATCAGCTCATCAAGGCGCATATTTCTATCCTTTCGGAAGTTTGAAATTCAAAGTTTGAATTTTTGGGGTTTCTCTGACAAACCCATATCCAGCTCAAGGTCCAGTTCTTGCAAATCAAGTGGATTGGGTTAATCCTAGAAGAAGATGGATTGGTCACCTGCATAAGTGAAGAAGTTCCTGTTTCAGAGGGAGATGAGGCTAAGGCCTTACATAAGAAGTTTACAAGCGATCTCGACAGGTATGAATCATCGAGGTATGTTTTGAGATTTGTTCATGATTAAGTTTATGGTATGTTTGTCTTCATGTTATTACGGTTAGTACAATTTAGATTTTAGATTTGTCGTATCACCTTAACAAAATTATGAATGCATGATGGAAAATATTCATTGATTAGGGTGTTGACACTTATGATTGTACTAATGCATTATGGTGTTTTGTGAGGTTTATGTTGTCTACTAACATGAAAGGTACACCAAGAAAGACAAATCATGTTCTGATCCAAGAACATATGACCATGATAACATGAGGACAAAGATTCATCCATTGTCATGGATCTCATAGAAGATCCATTTACGAGGTATGTATAACTTGGTTTTGTAATAGTTAACCTATGAGATATACAGGTTACTAGCACAAGTCATTGAAGAAGAACAAGAAGACATCATGTGAGTATGTTAGACATAAATAGCTAGCATGCTAATCCAGGTATGTTTTTCCTATATCAAGCTAGAATCCTATCTTGTGTTAGGATCTTATACTGTTGTGTTGTTGATAATGATTATTCATGAAGTCATAGGTTCGAATAATTATGATTGTATGCATATTATGTTTCTTACCATAATTGATGATATGACTAACCAGAAGAATCATGATGGTATAGGTTTGAATAATCACAGTTTTTATGCATTTTGTATCTCTTATCTTGATTGATGATTCAACGAACCTGAAGAGTCATAAGTTTGAGTAATTACAGGTTTAGACATGTTATGCTTCTTATGATTTGACTAACCATAAGAATCCCACATAAACCTTGAACGCTAATACTTATTATTCTGTTTGAAATGATCATGACTATACATGCTTGAAATTATTGTGTTTTAATAGTATACTAATGAATGTATGATTTTATATGATATCACAAGGATAACACAATCATGATACTAATAAGCATGCATAGGGACCAAGGATGAATATGAGTTCAAGAACAGGTAACTCAGGAAGCAAAGATCAAGAGGGTGCACACTCCAGTTGCTCCTGCAATAAAGCAAAGGAGCACACTCCAGTTATTCCTGCAAGAAAGAAAAGGAGCACACTTCAGTAGTTTCTGCAAGGATGCAGATATTCAGAGGGAGTTGACCATCTTTCTTCATTCCACAACAGAAAGGTGTAGAAGAAGCTACTTCAGATTAGGACTCCAGCAGCTCCTGCAAGAAAGCGAAGACTCAGAGGGAGTCCACCCAACGAACAAACAAAGATAAGTATTTTAATCATCATTTCTTGCATATGTGTCTGTTTAAATAAAATTGTTCAATGATGTATATGCTCATGTTCCTAGACTTAGGATATGTATTATGCATATTAGAATAATTGCATTGATGAACAGTATACTCCTAATATGCATGGGTAAGTGGCCTATGGAACTGTACAACATTCCATTGCTACTTATCTAGAATGAAACCTCTTTGCTGACATGTTGGGAGTTGTGCACACTCTTAACAATGTTCTGGTAGAGATTGGAAGGCATCTAGAAAGTTACGGAATATGGATAAATGTTGTATTGAAGCATTGGCTAAGATAATTGCATGACTGTATGGCATATTTCTTTATGTGTAAGAATTTGTTCTGAAAGCTATGAGATGTTTTCTAATCATGCAATTTAACTTGTTGTGTAGGAAAGATCGTATGCCATCTCCTACAAAAGAAGAACTACAACATTTTGTTCCAGCAACAAAGATATCTATTGAAGATATTGAAGATATTGAAGTTTCCAGGATCTGGGATGAAGAAATGAAATGCCTTGATCCGTCGATCATGAAGAATGATGTTTGGGATGTAATCCCAAGACATGAAGGGAAGTTTGCTATGACTTCCAAATGGAACTATCAGATCAAGCATGTTGCAGATGGAAGCATAGAGAAATATAAAAGTGATGAAACAAAAGATACACCAGATGGATTCAAGATAGCTTTCTTGAATGGTGTAGTTGAAGAAGAAGTGTATGTGGAGCAACCACTTGGTTCTGAGACACATGATAGGAAATCATATATGTGCAGAACTTGGTATGGTGAAGATAGATTGATTGCCGACACGCAGCGGAAGCTTACTACTGAGTTCGAGAATGAAGAACTTGGGGATGATGCACTATTTGTTTTTGGCATGGAGGTGTGGCAGAGTGCAAAAGGAATCTTCCTTGGACAAGGGAAGTATGCAGTAGAGATCCTGAAGAGGTTCGGGATGATGGATTGCAAGGCCATGGCCACACCTATGGCATCGAATCTGAAGCTTCTATGTGATGCTTCATCTGAGCCAGTTGATATCACTATGTATCGTCAGATGATTGGGTCCTTGATGTACCTAACGAACACGAGGCCAGATATTTGCTTTGCTGTGAACACATTGAGCCAGTTTCTGACGGATCCGAGGAGTGTTCACCTGGTTGCTGTAAAGCATGTTCTGAGGTACCTGAAGGGTACAGTGGATTATGGGCTCAAGTATGAAGCAAATCAAAAGTTTAACCTACAGGGTTATGTTGATTCAGATTGGGCTGGCAGTGCTGCAGATAGGAAGAGCACATCTGGGTGCTGCTTCAGTATGGGATCAGGTGTGATCTCTTGGTTTAGCAGGAAGCAGTCCTGTGTAGCACTGAGTACAGCTGAGGCAGAGTATGTTGCAGCCTGTTCAGCTAGTTGTGAGGCAGTATGGCTACGGAAGCTACTGTCTGAGTTATTTGATCTCCCATTGGAAGCTACTGGTATCTTCTGTGATAACCAGAGTTGTGTGAAGCTGTCCGAGAATCCAGTGTTTCATGACAGGTCGAAACACATAGAGATCAAATATCACTATATCAGGAATATGGTATAGAGAGGAGCTGTGAAGCTCCTGTATGTTGCGATGGACGAGCAGATTGCAGATGTGCTGACGAAGCCACTAGCCAGGGTAAAGTTCGAGTACTTCAGAGAGAGGCTTGGCGTTCTTCACATCGAGGAAACTTCGAGGAAGAAGTGATGGACACATTTGCTGAAGCCATTCCAAGCATGTTGGAAGGAGGATCCTTCACATGGATGTGGATGTAAGCGCTGGATGATGAGCATAAGGATGATGTTCTTGTTTCTGCTTGATATGATCAGTTGGATCATTTTTATGTATGTATGTACGCATCATGTTGGATGCTGGATATGATCAGTTGGATCATGTATGTATGTACGCATCATGTTGATGCTGGATATGATCGGATGGATCATGTGTATGTATTTTGTATGAACGCATCATGTTGGATGCTGATGGATACATTGTGTGGATCATGTATCTTTGTATGATCAGGTAGATCATGTATGCTGATGGATACATTGTGTGGATCATGTATCGTTGTATGATCAGGTGGATCATGTATGTTGATGGATACATTATGTGGATCATGTATCTATGTATGTATCAGGTGGATACTTGGATGATCGTGGATGACGAGCTTCTCCAGATGACATGCAGCAGGATGTTGCAGTGATGATGATCAGGATGATCATGTGTACATCAGGATGATGTTTGATGAGTATCAGATGATACTTTGTGGCCGTGGATCAGGTTGTGCAGGAAAGCATGTAATTTGTGCCCTGGGAGATTTGCAGATGGTCTTTCGAGGTTTTTCCTATGGCATGTAATTCGGTGCCCTGGGACATCTGGCAAATGCTCTTGCGAGGTTTTGCTTGGAAGGACATGTAATTTGTGCCCTGGGAGATTTCAGGTCGGAGTTGTGTACCCGTAACATCCTGAAATGCTCTTGTGAGGTTTTGTCCTATGGCATGTAATTTGCTCCTGGGAGATCTGGACAGGATGAAAAAGGCCTCAGATGCTTCAGCCAGGTTTTGCCATGACCACATGTAATTTGCTCCTGGGAGATCTGGACAGGATGAAAAAGGCCTCAGATGCTTCAACCAGGTTTTGTGGTGGACCACATGTAATTTGCTCCTGGGAGATTTGGACAGGATGAAAAAGGCCTCAGATGCTTCAGCCAGGTTTTGTGGTGAGATCACATGTAATGTGCTCCTGGGAGATCCGACAGGTAGAGCCGCGTGCTCGTAACAGCCTGGGATGCTTCAGCCAGGTTTTGTGATGGGTCACATGTAATGTGCTCCTGGGAGATCCTACAGGTAGAGCTGTGTGCTCGTAATAGCCTGGGATGCTGCAGCCAGGTTTTGTGACGCACATAATAAGTCCTGAGGATTCCACAGTATGGCCAGTGATGATGAAGACCTGCAGGTGGTGGGCCTACATCCAGTATGAAAAAGGACTAGCTCTGTAGAACTTCCTATGACGAGTAGATTCAGAGATTGATTGAGATAGCAACAACAGTGACGATGATGATGATGACTCGATGACGATTATCCAGTGACGATGATCCAGAGAAGATGACTTGTGCTAGAAGAACTGTGCTGAGAAATACCTTCCTAGTTAAGAGGGAGTGTTGATGTATATGTAACTTCGGAATGTATTTCACATATATGTATATTGTATTCCTATAGAGATGGTATTATTCCTCTATAAGGAAGTGTCGTCATTTATATTGTAAGTGTCGTAACTTATACTTGATGGGTTATTAGACCACCTTATTTGGGGTTGGCCCTGTATAAGTCATGTGGGTCAAAGGGTTATTAGACCACCCTATTGGGGGTCGGCCATGTGGGTCAAAGGGTTATTAGACCACCCTATTGGGGGTCGGCCCAGTCAGCATTATGTTATGTGGTTAAGTTCGAGCCTACATGAGTTAGGTAAAAAGGCAAGTCAAGTCAAGTATAAATAGAGTGCGGGAGGCACTGTATTTTCTCACTCACTTCTCACACATGCTCTCAAGGAGGAGAGGCACACTTATGGAGGAGGAGGATTGCTGCTAGGTTATGGCTATCTCTATTGGTTGGTTGTATCATTGCTCTATCTATCTCTGAGGAAGTTATTGGGGTTTTTCACCTTTATGGTTTTCCCCAAGTAAATATTTGTGTCTCTTGTGTGCTTGCATTATTGTCTCCATGATTGATATGCTGTAGATATGCCGTACATGTTATTCTCTCAGTTAAGATCCTAGATCAGATTGAAGTAAATTCTGAAAACCTAACAGTATGATGACCCTGGGAACCCGACTGTTACAGTGCACATAGGGAACACACGGATTCCAAATGTCTTGGTGGGTTTGGGCGCAGCTATTAATGTTATGACCATAAAAACTGTGAAAGAATTGGGACTCACTAATCTTCGGCCAACCCCTACTGTTTTGGAACTTGCTGATAGATCAACGATCAAGCCTGAAGGAATTTTAGATGACCTTGTAATCTCAGTGGACTCGTGGGAATATCCTGCAGACTTTTTGGTGTTACAGCCAAAATCTCAGTTGGGGGGACACCCACTGATCCTGGGAAGACCATGGTTGGCCACAGCTGATGCCTGTATCAGCTGTCGGTCAGGTTCTATGACCATTTCAGATGGGACTAAGATCAAGAATCTAACCCTATACCCTCCAGCTCGACCAAGCACAGAAGCTGATACTCCTTTATGGGTAGATTTGGAGGAGGAAGAGGGAGTTCAACCACGATTAACCATAGGGAGAGCCTTGACATTTAAAGATGAAACAGAGGATGATGCCATTAATAGTTTCATCAGTGAGCCCACGTCAGTCAATAAGAATGTTTATTAGATATTGGACAGTACTTTAGCTGCAACGGAACAAGAAAACCTTACAGAAGAAACTTTGATCAGTGATGACAATGTAATTTCAGTACCTAAGAAGTCGAAGAGTGTTCCAGTGGAGGTTGAGCCAGGAAAAACATTGAATATTAATCCTAATATGGCACCTAGCGAGCTGGAACAACTAGTCACTCTGCTGAAACAATGTAGGGGAGCTTTTGCTTGGGAGTACACAGATATGAAGGGGATTCCCTCTCATCTATGCACTCATCACATCTATATTAAAAGTGACTCCAGGCCTGTCTGCCAACCCCAACGAAGGATGAACCCGAACCTGAGAGACATAGTGAAAGAGAAAATCTAGAAACTGTTGGAAGCTGGATTCATATATCCAATTTCAGATAGTGAGTGAGTTTCTCCACTTGTGATCGTGCCAAAGAAAAATGGGAAATGGAGGGTCTGTGTGGATTACAGAGAATTGAACAAGGCAACGCAGAAAGACCATTTTCCCTTACCCTTCATCGATCAGGTCCTTGATACCTTGTCTGGGAAGAAGTATTTCTCTTTTTTGGATGGATTTAGTGGCTACAACTAGATTCAGATTGCTCCAGAAGATCAGGACAAAACCACTTTCACTTGTCCTTGGGGGACTTTTTCATACCGAGTACTTCCTTTTGGGTTGTGCAACGCACCAGCTACATTTTAGAGGGCAGTGATTGGAATATTTTTAGAAATGGTGAATGATTGCATGGAAATATTTATGGATGACTTTACTCCATATGGTGACAGCTATGAAGAAGCACTGAAGAACTTAGAAAAGGTGTTGAAACGCTGTGAACAAAGTCAGCTCTCTTTGAGCACTGAAAAGTGCCACATGATGATGAGTGAAGGCATAGTGCTAGGGAACTTCATCTCTTCTACTGGTATCCAGGTAGACCCATCTAAAATCAAGGTAATTGAAAACATACCAACTCCTGGAACTCAGAAGGATGTGCGTAGCTTCTTGGGGCATGTTGGTTATTACAGAAGATTCATAGAAAATTTTTCCAAACTGGATTCTCCTTTGTTCACTTTGTTAATGAAGGATGCACAGTTTATCTGGAATGATGCATGCCAAACAACATTCACTGAGCTAAAAAGGAGGCTGTCCACAACACCCATCTTGAGAGGACCCAATTGGGTTCTGCCTTTCCATATTTCTTCAGATGCTTCAGACACTGCCATTGGAGCAGTTTTGGGATAGCAGGAAGGTAATGCTCCTTATGCTATTTATTATATTAGTAAAAATCTGTCTCCTGCTAAACTGAATTATACTGTCATAGAAAAAGAATTCCTTGCCATTTTTTATGCCATCAATAAGTTTAGGCATTATACTACTGGATATTCTACTTTGGTTCACACTGATCATTCTGCCATCAAGTATTTAATGAATAAACTGATCACAAATGCTAGAGTTACTAGATGGTTGTTACTGCTACAGAAATTTGATATCACAATTATTGATAGACCAGGGAAGGAAAATGTTGTTGCAGATTTCTTATCTCGACTTACTAACAGTGATGACAATTTACCAGTCAAAGATTCCTTCCCTGACGAACATTTGTTCGCAGTATCAGCTCATTCCCCATGGTATGCAGATATTGCTAACTTTTTGGCTGCAGGTAAGCTTCCAGTACATCTGTCGAAGAGAGAAAGAAAGAAAATCATACAACAGAGTGCTAGGTACTGCTGGATCGATGGCCATCTTTTCTACACTGGTCTTGATTTAGAAATCAGAAGATGTGTTAGAGAGGATGAAATCTTCAGCATTCTTAAAGGTTTCCATGATGAGCCCTGTGGGGGACATTTTGCTGACAAGAGGACAGGTCATAAATTTTTGAGAATGGGCTATTTCTTTCCTACATTATTCAGGGATGCAAAGAAGTATGTTCAGGCATGTGATAGCTGCCAGAGGATGGGACAACCCAACAGATTAGATGAGATGCCTTTACACCCACAGCTTGTGGTTGAACCATTTGACAGGTGGGCCCTAGATTTTGTAGGGCCTATCAACCCTCCCTCAAAGCAGAAAGTTAATATCTTGGTTTGCACAGACTATATGACTAAATGGGTGGAAGCTATAGCCTTGGTTAAGGCCAATGATCAGGCTATGATTGATTTCCTGTATGAAGGAATTTTTACTCGCTTTGGAGTACCCAAGGAGATCATTACAGATGGTGGACCACAGTTTGTATCTCACAAGCTGGAAGCACTGTTGCAGAAATTTCATATTCAACACAGAATAACCTCACCATATCATCCACAGGCCAATGGGTAGGTGGAGAGCACAAATAAGGTTATTGAGGATATTTTGACAAAAACAATGAAGAGCCATCATAAAGATTGGGCTGAAAGACTTCCAGAGGCACTGTGGGCCTATCGTACTACTTGGCATAACACCACTGGTTTTTCCCCATATGAACTAGTATATGGAAAGAACGCTGTTTTCCCAATTGAATTTGAAATCAGAACTTTGAAAACAACTGTTGAAGCAAATCTGGATTTATTAGAGGCTAAGAGGAATCAACTGAATCAACTCAATGAATTGGATGAGAAACGCACAGTTGCAATGCATCATACAGCTTTAATCCAACAACAACGCTCTAGATGGCATGACAGATTTATAAAGAAAAGAGTCTTCCAGGAAGGAGACTGGGCCCTGTTGTATGATTCACGGTTTAAGAGGGATTTTAAAGGCAAATTGCGCACCCGTTGGTTGGGACCCTATCAGATAGATCAGGTATTTGATAATGGAACAGTCCGATTGATCACCATTGATGAGAATAAAGTACCATTATTCGCAAATGGTCATCGGTTGCGACTGTATCACAGGCCGATCTCAAGGGAAGCTTTTATTTCACAAGTTTCATCTGATCCAGAGTATCAGTTAACGTCAGGACAGGGATTTTTAAACCTTTAAATTCCTAAAAAGTTGCAGTTTTCACACATATCTTTGTACATAAATAATCGGTTTTTCTTTCATTCTGTACTTGATCTATTTTTTTTTTTTTTGCACTTGATTGGTTGTTTTTAAGAACTGTGTGCAGGACTTATTGGAGGAGCAGCAACCGTGATTGGGCCAGATGACTGCAGACACCCCATATTTGTTCCTGATCTAATAAAGCTCTTTGAAGAAGATGGATATTTCATGGTCTGTCACAAATAAAATTGGCTTCTACTACAGTTGGACGCAGCTGCAACTCCACCACACTTGCCTATTCTGCCAAATTCGCAGCTGCGACTCCGCTATACTTGCCTATTATTCCAAATTTGCAGCTGCGATCCCGCCACTTTTGCTCATTCGACCAAATCCCACGGTTACGACTCCGCTACTTCTGCTTATCTTTCTAATTTGGCAGCTGCTACTTTGCCATTTCCGTCTCATTTTTACTTCTTCCCAGCAGCTGCGACTCCGCCACTTTTGTCCATTCCGCTAAGTATAGCAGCTGTGACTCCGCCACTTTTGTCCGTTCTGCTAAATCTAGCACCGCAGCTCCATTCCTTCCACTTCATTATAGATCCTTCCGTACAGTTGCGACTCCGCCATTTTTCGTTCATTTTGCTAGATTTCGCAGCTGATACTCCGCCAATTTTTCTGCTCTCTGATTAATGATGCCAATAACGATGTGACTAAGCGTCAGTTTGGGCGCTTGCTCCACACGGTCCAACCATGATCCACCACAAAGGACAATCCGGATGCCTTGAGTAGCTGTCAGCCTGGGTGGCAAGTGCCATGCACTTCGGCACATGTGCATTTACATCCGCTGGGACGACGGCCGGCCGCAATGATTAATTCATGGCTCAAATTCATAAATGCAAGGTACAGGTCCTATCTTTTACATGATTTGGCAGTAGAATTAATACGGTAATAACGATTGTGTCCTGTCATAACCCCCGATCAATGAACCAAATTGAATCACACTTTAAAGATTAAGTTAAAGGTCATAATTGTGATTATTTTTCCGCCACCTTACCTGATTTTGCACCTGTTACTCCTATCTGCCAACCTCGTCGCTTCCATAGAACGTTCATACTATTATTGTAGTGCTTTGGTTTTTTTACAGCAGAGCACTATGTAAAATTTCAGGGTTAATTTTCTACGTTTTAAACTTTATTGGTTTATGGAAGTAAATTTCTAAGAATTACTATGTGCCTAAATAATATTTAGTGTACTGTCGTGTTTTCACTAACCTTACATTCGTAATAAACAAACATATCATTATTTTCTTTTCAACAATCATGTTCCAGCATAAGAATAGGTTTCACAACTTAGTAAATCAGTAAATAGCAAGTTATGCATGTTTACAGTAAGATTTTAGCATAATAATCAAATAACGTAAATGACAAGGAGATTACCTGATGCTGATGCTAACCGTAGGTTGTAGTAGGTTGTATAACCTCTTAGACAGCCAAATTGAAGTGTCCACCCTACCGACCAGCTATTATCTTGCTGGCCCTTGGAAATCAAAGGATTTCCAAGCCCCCGAGCCCACAATCTGATAATCCCGAGAGCAGTGTTTTCTTCTGTTCTCAAAACCTTTCTGTTCTCCAAACTTTCTGTTCTCCCAACTTCTTTCTTCCCCCAAACAAAAAAACCTCCCGTTTCTCCAAGCTCTCCCCCTCTATATAATTTCCCTTCCTCGAGAATATCTTGGGCTTACTCCACCGCCCCAAAATCCCCCTCTCGAGCCCCTCAACATTTACTCCTATTACCAGTTCATTCATACATGGTTCTTTATAAAAAAGTATAATTAATTACTCTCATGAAAAACATTAGTTGGTTTTGGATTGACGGTCGTAAGTATTTATTACAGTGGGGATCATCACCCAAAGGTTATCCATTCGGGACAAGCTGCATTAAATACAAGTCTATTCGCTATCCTTGGTATTTAATGTTATTAATGTAATTAATAAAATATTATATAATTAGTTGCCCCTTTTCAACTTGGACATGATGTGTCTTAATGGTCCACCTTATCCGTCGAGACTATTTAGCTTGAGGTTTAAATTCCAAGATTAACATTGAATAATTAAATAACCATTTTCCATCACATCACGTTCATTCCAAAAATGATTATCCTATTATGGCTAACTTTTGAAATGGAAATAATCACACAATATTAATTTATAAATCAATATTTTAAATCTTACTTTATATTACAATTGTTACGATAGGGATATAAATGTTGCTGGAATATTATTAATTAAGTAATAATAATAATTAGATCACCATTTATTAATTAATAATAATAATTAAATCACCATTTAACAATAATAAAAGGTGAATTAATCATAGTATTCTTAATTATTTGTTTATCACATGAGTACCCTATCATCAACATAGCATCCTTGTTCTTATAAACAAAGCACTTGTGAGGGCTTAAACAATTTTACTAATTAATTAGACACTATCATTACCCTATTCACAACAGTTCTCCTATGACAATGTTAACTGACGACACTTGTCTTAGTTTATTATTACAATGTTTTCATATAATTACTAATTCACTTATTTAAACATTGACAACCTAACCATTCATTACCTAAGTTGATTGATGTATCCTTACCTGAGTTATCTATGACATTTATACTACTATTCAAGCATGACAAGTATGTTATACACCAGTAATATTGTACACGTACAAGGTGTGCATGCATGGCCAGTGTATGCACATGTCGGATATGTACTATAAACAAACCCCATTCCGCCTATGCATACTTGCTAACTGATAATAGTATCTACCCCCATGCAGAAGAGCAAGCATAATATATAGTATAATTACTTTAACATCCTCGGTTATTTAACAGTTAACCCTTTACAATTTAACATCATTCTCTTTATCTTTACATTAGTTTAATCAATCATGTACAAGGAAGGGTGCCTACTTCCACTAACTCGGAATCAAGGAATACTAAACCCCCAACAGTACTAACTAACACATCCTCCCATCATAACCTACGTCCAGCATCCTCCCTATCCTTCCTCTGCTAGTACAATAGTGGATGTCGGACTCACCGATCTGACCACATAGAACTTGAGAGCGATAGCGTCGGCTGAACAGCGGACCTATCCTCCCCTAGCAGGCATCCGACCATCGTCATCACAACAACATGGGGAGCGTGTCTCAGCACGGCCCTCCCACGACCTCGGGTCTCATGGTAACATAGGGTGGGAAACACATCCATCCCTCTCAACATACTGGGCCTACGCCCTTATCAACTCATACTTGCTGCTATCGGGATTATCAGTTTGTGTTATCGTATCCTCATTTTGGCTGCTAAGGTTTGCTGTATGAACATGTTTTTCCTTTCCAATATATATCAGATCAAGTAACTGGCTATCCCATAGCCCTTGTGTCCTGTAGGTTAGTGTTTTGCAAAATACAATTTATAGAAAGCATTTTCCATTGATCGCCAATTGATCCATGTTATCATTTCATTTCATGTAACCTTTTAGCTCATCATAGATACATATAACATTTCAATAATTCATATAAGAAGATGGTATCCACGTACTGAATCATATATTTCACATTTCATTAATGAAAACATATAAACATATACTGCAATTGTAAAATGAGGAAATCATATGATAATCATGACATCATAATCGCATAACATAGTAACATCATAATCATGGTGAAATCATAAAACAGAGTAACATCATATAACGAGGTCCAATATAGTTTACTCAGTCGAGCTGAGTTCAACAGAATATATAAGAAATAAAGTATTGTGTGTCTAACTAATAAATATGCCGAATCAAAATATGGGCATTACATACACCCACCCTTCGGGAAACTTCGTCCCGAAGTTATGGTCAAAATAGTGAGGGAAAATCTCGACGCATGGTCTCTGCGTCCTCCCAGGTAGCAGACTCGGGGCTATACTTGTCCCATTGGACCTTAACTTGGTCCACATGGCGACTACGGAGCTGTCGAACCCTATGATCAAGTATACGTAATGGTTCGACCCTGAAGGTTCCCTCGTCCGAGACCTGCAATTCCTTCCAATGAATTTTGTGAGTCTCATCAGCTATGTAATGTCGTAATACAGAAACATGAAATACATTATGAGTTTTATGCAAGTGGGGTGGCAGCGCGAGACGATAAGCAACTGGTCCGATTTTCTCAAGAATCTCAAATGGACCTATAAAGCGAGGTGACAACTTGGTACCCTTCCCAAACCGAATGGTACTGTTATTTGGTCTGATGCGAATAAATACACGATCCCCTGCTCCATAAGTTCTATCTGATCTGTGTGCATCAGCGTAACTCTTTTGCCTATCCTGTGCTTCCTTCAGCCGCTGCCTAATATGTATCACTTGCTCCTCCATTTCCTGAATCAATTCAGGCCCAATTAAAACTCGATCCTCTAACCTGTCCCAACTGAGTGGTGTCCTGCACGGCCTCCCATACAATGCCTGATATGGCGGCATACCGATGGAGCTGTGATGACTATTGTTGTATGCAAACTCCACTAAAGGGAGATATTTCTCCCACTGTGTCTGCTGATCCATAACATACATCCTAAGCATGTCCTCCATCACTTGATTCACCCTCTCAGTCTGTCCATCTGTCTCGGGGTGATAAGCTGAGCTTAAGTTCAATTGTGTCCCCAATGCTGACTGCATGCTTGTCCAAAATCTGGAGGTGAACTTAGGGTCTCTGTCAGAGATTATCTTTTTAGGAACTCCATGAAGACGTACAATCTCATTTATGAATACCCTTTCCACATCTGTCACATCATAGGTGTCTCTGACGGGAATGAAGTGAGCACTTTTGGTCAGTTTGTCGACTACCACCAAAATAACATTATGTTTCAGAGATGTGAGTGGTAATCCTACAACGAAGTCCATGGAAATGACTTCCCATTTAGTCATAGGAATATCATGCGGTTGTAGGAGACCGGCCGGGTGACGATGATCTGCCTTAACTTGTTGACACTCAAGGCACTTCGAAACAAAATCCACTACATCCGTCTTCATACCTGGCCAAAAGAAGAGTTGCTTCATGTCAGCATACATCTTCTTCACCCCTGGGTGCGCACAGTAATGTGATCTATGGGCCTCTCTAAGGATTGTTTTCCTGATATCACCTTCCTTAGGAACATACATCCTTCCCTGATACCGCAACAATCCATCTTCCTCAAGATGGTACCCATCATACTTCAATTCCTGTTTCTTTCCATTCTGAATAGCTGAGGTTACTTTTAGATACCAACTATCGCCTAAAAGTTGTCCTAGTACCCTTTCCCTCAAGTCAACCTTCAAGGGAATTAAGGAGAAAAGTCTCGGCCTTCGGCTTAGAGCGTCTGCCACCACATTCTCCTTTCCTTTGATGTAAGAGATACCAAAGTCATACTCACTCATGAACTCACTCCATCGCCTTTGCCTAGCATTCAAATCCCTCTAGGTAAAGATGTATTGCAAGCTTTGATGGTCTGTTTTAAGGGTGAAGCTTCTACCAACTAGGTAGTGCCTCCATAATTTTAGTGCCAACATTACTGCTGCCAATTATAGATCATGCGTGGCATACTGCTCCTCATGAGGTTTCAACTTTCGAGATGCATAAGCTATTACCCCACCTTCCTGCATCAACACCGCTCCTAATCCTTGCTTCGAGGCGTCGGTGCATACCATGAAATCTTTATCCATGTCTGGTACCCGCAAGATCGGTGCACTTGTCAACAATCTTTTTAACTCTGTAAAAGCGGCATCGCATTCATCGGTCCATTCATACCGGACTCCCTTGCGTTGCAAGGTGGTAATAGGTTTTGCAATTTTAGAAAATCCTTCCACAAACCTCCGGTAATAGCCTGCTAACCCCATGAAGCTGCGCACCTCATGAGCATTCCTTGGAATTGGCCAATCTTCAATGGCCTTTACCTTTTCTGGGTCTACAGAGATCCCTTCACCTGAGATGATGTGCCCCAAGTAGTGAATCTCTTTTTGGAAGAAGGAACACTTTGACAATTTACCATAAAGTTTATGTTCCCTTAAGCATGTCAAGACTAACCGCAAGTGTTCCTCGTGCTCCTTCTCATTCTTAGAATAGATAAGAATATCATCTAAGAAGACCTGAACAAAGCGGTCCAAGTATTTTCGGAAGACACCATTCATGAGGCTCATGAATACAGCTGGAGCATTGGTCAAACCAAATGGTACCACTACAAACTCGTAATGCCCAAATCGAGTTCGAAAGGCAGTCTTAGGAATGTCGCCTTCCTTGATCCTCAACTGGTGATACCCTGATCGTAAATCAATCTTTGAGAAGACTGACGCACCTTTCATTTGATCAAAGAGGTCATCAATTCTTGGTATGGGATACCTGTTCTTCACGGTGGCCTTGTTCAAATCTCTGTAATCTATGCACAGTCACAGAGATCCATCCTTCTTCTTAACGAAGATCACTGGTGCTCCCCACGGAGAGATACTGGGTCTAATCAGTCCCAAATCTAGCAATTCTTTTAACTGGATCTGTAACTCACGGAGCTCTGGAGTTGTCATTCTATACGGAGTTTTTGAGATAGGTTCTGCACCAGGTTTTAGTTCGATTGTGAAATCGATCTCTCTTTCTGGAGGTAGTCCTGGTAATTCCTTCGGAAAGACATCCTTGAACTCGGAAAGCACTGGGTAAGAATTCAAGGAAGGTCCTTTACTATCGCTCACGGCCTCCACTACGAACAACTGGCATCCTTGTCTTAGGCACCGCTTAGCTTTCACCATAGAGATGAAACAGAGGGATACCTTCCTCTTCAAGCCTTGGATTTGAATTGTCCTTCCCTCGTCATCGAGGCACAACACCTTCTTTGCATAGCAGTCTATGAAAGCTCTATGGTCTTCTAACCAATCCATGCCAATAATGAGGTCATAAGTCCCCAAATTGGTGACATAAGCATCCAACTTAGTGGTGCAAACTCCTAAGTCAACCCCACAACCTCTCACTTTAAGACCTACTGGTTGCTTAGTTCCTGAAGCCATTTCAACCAGTTTGAAATCATCGTGCTCGTAGGCTGCCAACCCACATTTATCTAATGCAAATGGTGAAATAAAACTATCAGTTGCTCCTGGATCAAACAAAATTTTAAGTTTGACATTGTTTACATTACCAGTGGATTCTACTACGGTAGACTGATGTTCTGCCTGGTGGTTATGCACCGCTGCATGAATCCGATGACTGTTACCCGAACTATCCATGGGTGCCTTTCCTTCCCTGTGCCTGCTACTTGACTGACCCTTGGGACAGTCTCGCTGGAAATGAGGACCTCCGCATCCCCAACAAGAGAGATTGGGAGGGGCTTTCCTGTTGCTCGAAGGAATCCTCTGAGATGAGTTCCTTCCCCTGGTTCCTCTAAAACCCCTTGCTCCTCTATAGGAACTTCCCTGCGTACGTCCCTGGCTTTGGTGGGTTGCGGACGATGCCTGCGAGATTGAGTTAACTGAAGTATTACCCCTCGGTGTGAACCGGTTACCATAAGGAGGAGGTCTAGATTGTCCTCCCCTGAAGTAAGGACGTGACGCCTTCCCTGTAACATACTGATTGGTTCCTGTCAACTTACTACCCCCTTTTCCATCAGACATATCCGCTGCATAACGAGCATACTCAACTGCCATGGCAACTGAAGTTGGCTTCCACATCCGCACCGCAGCTCTAATCTTGTAGTTAAGTCCATACACAAAACGCTCTACCTGACAATCATCTGCATCTAGGTAAGGAACATATTTTACCAGTTCCATAAACCGAGATTCATACTCCTCCACCGTCTTGTCTCCCTGTACTAAGGCATGGAGTGCACCTGCCTGTTCTTCCTTGTAATAATTTGGCAAATACTTCATGTGGAACCTTTCCTCGAACAGTTCCCAAGAAGTTGTAAGAGGAGTAAGGTGCAACTGCTTCTCGAGGTCTGACCACCAATTCAAAGCATCACCTTTAAGCTGAAAGATGGCCATCCTAGCCTTGGAACTAGATGTGTACTCATTCAATGCGAAGCATCTCTTCATGCCTTCCAGCCATGCCTCTGCATGCTTACCGGGTCGTCCTCCTGAAAACTCTGGAACTTTTATCTTTTGTAACTCCCTCGATATGTCCTGAAGCGGTTCCAGTCTTGGGCCATGTGCCCTTTCAGAGTTCTCTCGACTCACTTGAGTGGTTTCCACCTCGGCGGCCCTTTCCGACTGCCTATTCATCGTGGTCATAATAGCCTCCAATGACCTCATTATGATCTGCATTTCTGGTGTTGAGGTTGGTTGTGGCGGTGTTGGCGGTGGCGGAGGTGGTGGTGACGGTGGTCGATCTTGACCCCGACCTCGACCTCTGCGTGTTGTCACCATGATAGTTCCTGAGTTATTAAAATAAAATCATATCCTTAGTTGTTCAATCAAATACACGCAGAACTAAAATGTAAGTATTCATACTTTATACCTATGCGTAAGGAATAACTTGCATTTATGGGATAACAAATTGTCAGGATTAGCACAGTAAAATCCACAATCGTTTTTATTTAAACAATTTTTGTCATGGTGTTCAGCTCGTCATGCTGATCTTAATGGTGTCTTGTTTTTGAGATTTCGGGTCTCTCTCATCCCTTCGACTAGGAGTTGAAATCTCGGCAAATTTTATTTATTTATTTTTATTTTTATTTTATAAGAAATCAAATAAATAACTAGAATTTTACTAATCCTAGCATGAGATGTAAACCATAATTAATTAAACCATAATTCATATTAATTTTTAATTCTAATTCTAATTCATGTATTAATCACTAAAGTGAAATTATAGTTTTGTTAAATTTTAATTAATTGATAATTGTGCTAATAAATTTAACCAAGTTTAATTTAGCCAAACAACAAAAAAAAATAATTTTAAATTATTTTAAAGTTTTCGAATAATTGACAACATTGAATTGTAATAATTAATTTAATTTTTTAACAATTTTAAATCAATTACCAAATTTAGATAATTTAATTTGTTCGAATAATAATACTAACCTACCCCCAAGATCTTCATGGGCCCGTCGCGCCCTTGCATGAGGCCCACGCGTCCTCCTACTGCCATGAGAAGAAGCATGAAGGCGCGTGGTCTCTCCACACACCCCACCGCCATGCGAAAGTGGGGGAAACCCTAAATAGGGTCAATCCCCAAGACGCGGCCATTTCCGCCCTCTCTCTTGCAGTTTTAGCTCTGCAACTTTTGCCGAACTCGGCTGCTACGCGTGGTGGAGCTATGGGTTCGTTTAGTTCAGTACCAAAATGGTCTGGTCTGCATCTCTTATGTGCTCCAACGCATGGGCCGCAACATACCACGGATCATAACACTGGAGGCCCTGCTATCGGGAGGGGCGGCATTCAACCTGCGCATCAACGTCCCACTGTGGAAAGCGCTCTTCACACTCATCCTGACAGGCGCATATGAGAGTGACTATGTTTATCTGTAGTGCTCGATTTTACTGTGTTTATCATTCCTTTCAGATTGATTTGACGGGGTTGACGTTGTGGAATCCAGTTTCTCAAATCTCTGCAGCTTGTTGGTGGCATCCATGGATCTGGGCTTACTTATTCTAAGAAACTCAATTGCATAGATTGAAGAATTGAGGAGTTGTCTGTATACGTAGGTAAGGTAATGCGGAAAGAAAATGCGCAAGATTATTTGCCGTCCTGCTGTGAACAGTGCAGTGGATGATGCGTGTTTCCCCTCGGCTTGGCGGATGATGCAGTCCTGATATATCTTTATTATACAGGAAATAAAAGAGCATCCGGGCTAGGCTCTTATGTGAGCTTAGCGCCTGGGGCTGTAGTTTAGTGCAGCTGGGCTCTTGTGTGAGCTTAGCGCTTGGATTTCGATGGTAGGCGTGGTGGATAGCTAGAGGATTTGCCACCCTTTCATAGATTTGCCACCAATTCGGAGATTTGCCACCCACCCTTGATTTTCATCGTCGTTAGCATTATTCAGGATAAATATGGCGGAAAACAAACGCCTGATACTTCCGGGGTTCCTTTCTCATGATGTCTGCAAGGAGCTGGAATTTATACACAAAAGTTGTAGCACCGTTGGCTACAGACCCCATGTTTTCTCAACTACTCTCGCACATTTGATTGCCACCAACTCTGCTTATCTTATCATGCCTTTTATTCCTATCAGAGGTGGGTAACCCAGGTTTGAATCGATTTAAAGGTTTATATAATTTCCAAACATCGTGCAACATGAATATGTGTGGTTCTAATATATAGGAAGAAAAAAATGGCTGCCAATTGAAGTTTTCAAATCTAATCGTGTGAAATGATCAGAAAGGCTAAAGGAGATCATAGAGGATTTCTTTGGTTGCCAGTACGAGCTCTCTGTAGAATTTACCGGTCTGATAAGTCCATGCAGGCTGTATGCTATTTAAACAACTACGGTGAGGACTTTAAAGGTGGTCTGTTCCACTTTCAAGAAGGCGAACCTAATACTATTGTTCCCGATTGGTTGTAGCCGATTGATCCAGTGAAAGCAACATGTCCCAAGAAAGGTCAAGCGATCTTTGGGTGGAAAGAATTCACTGAAGAGTGGGGGAATACATTCAGGTTCCCAGCATTAGGGATGAATGCACGGTCAGGCTATAAAACACAGAGTGATGGAAGCCCGGGCGTAACCGAACACTTCAGACGCGGAGAACAGAAAGACAGTATCGGCTTTTCTTAATAATACAGGTAATTTCTGCCTGGCAACTCTGCATTTGAGATAACAAATCTTTTATTCCTGGATAATCCATATTGATGAGTTAAGAATGATCCAGTAGGAATGAAACGTTTATTCTTATTTTTTATTTTTTTTTACCGGATCTCTATTTAAGACACATGAATTGAGCTTTCTGCTGAACATTAGAGTAATAGCTGTACATAAAAGTTATACATATATCCGAGCCTGAACTCGATTCTTGTTTAAAGGCTTAGTTTATCTATAAGTTTAGATAAATCTCCTAGTATCCGAGTTTGAACCTGTTTCAAAATTCTGCTATTATTTTTTTTTTTTTTTTTAGACCTTGTAAAAGTGTAGCCTTAAACCGAGCTTCATCTCTATAAAATAGGGATAGCAACCTGCGTCAGATTCAATCTCTGTACAGGAAGCATTACTGAAACTAATTATATTAGCAAGATAGTATATGAATGTAATCCTAGGTGCAGTAATCTTGCTACCTCCTTCTTCTTGAAGATAAGTAGGTTTAGACTATAAATTCAAAAACAAAACAAAAAATTATATTATTCTGCATACATTGCAGAAACTAATAATTTTATATTTCGTTTTTCAATAGTCAGTAAATAGATTAACCATGAATTTCCAGAAAGCTGCATACATTGCAGAAACTAATAATTTTTATTTTTTTCTTTTCAATTCTTGATCCTCCTACAAAATAAGACAGTGATAAAACAATTATGTATTTCTAATGTACAGTAAGCAAATTTCAGTTCTTTCTATGAAATCTAAGACCCAATATTTTTATATGAAAACAAAATTAGACAGTAATATTTAAACAGTAAGAACCTATAGGAAATTTGCATTTGTTTTTCAATATAACCCTCTGATTCTGTTAAACTGAGCCAATTTGCTCAAAATAGCTCAATATTTTGTCGGCAACAACTATTAATTTCTATATAAAGCTCTTTTTTTTTGTTGTAATTTCAATTAAATTTTCTTCTCTTATTTTTGTTCATGGATTCCCATCACTCGCCAAGATTTTGGCAACAGTAGTAGGAAATAGAACGGAAGGGGATAAATTGATGGAGCCCTAAATAATTTGCATTTGTTTAGTGGTAGATTAACTATATAAAGAATGAAAATATAAATATATATATATATATATTTTTAATGTAATTGTTGTTATCGTTGTGCAGGTACCTTGAAAGATGACTATGGCTGGAGGTCAAGTAGGTAAATTATCAAGTAAATTTTCTAGGTGAAGCATGAATAGGCCTGTAGGTTCAAGAGTCTGAACAAAGGCTCTGATACCATCTGTAGTGCTCTGGTTTTTTTACAGCAGAGCACTATGTAAAATTTCAGGGTTAATTTTCTACGTTTTAAACTTTATCAGTTTATGGAAGTAAATTTCTAAGAATTACTATGTGCCTAAATAATATTTAGTGTACTATCGTGTTTTCACTAACCTTACATTCATAATAAACAAACATATCGTTATTTTCTTTTCAACAATCATGTTCCAGCATAAGAATAGGTTTCACAACTTAGTAAATCAGTAAATAGCAAGTTATGCATGTTTACAGTAAGATTTTAGCATAATAATCAAATAACGTAAATGACAAGGAGATTACCTGATGCTGATGCTAACCGTAGGTTGTAGTAGGTTGTATAACCTCTTAGACAGCCAAATTGAAGTGTCCACCCTACCGACCAGCTATTATCTTGCTGGCCCTTGGAAATCAAAGGATTTCCAAGCCCCCGAGCCCACAATCTGATAATCCCGAGAGCAGTGTTTTCTTCTGTTCTCAAAACCTTTCTGTTCTCCAAACTTTCTGTTCTCCCAACTTCTTTCTTCCCCCAAACAAAAAAACCTCCCCTTTCTCCAAGCTCTCCCCCTCTATATAATTTCCCTTCCTCGAGAATATCTTGGGCTTACTCCACCGCCCCAAAATCCCCCTCTCGAGCCCCTCAACATTTACTCCTATTACCAGTTCATTCATACACGGTTCTTTATAAAAAAGTATAATTAATTACTCTCATGAAAAACATTAGTTGGTTTTGGATTGACGGTCGTAAGTATTTATTACGGTGGGGATCATCACCCAAAGGTTATCCATTTGGGACAAGCTGCATTAAATACAAGTCTATTCGCTATCCTTGGTATTTAATGTTATTAATGTAATTAATAAAATATTATATAATTAGTTGCCCCTTTTCAACTTGGACATGATGTGTCTTAATGGTCCACCTTATCCGTCGAGACTATTTAGCTTGAGGTTTAAATTCCAAGATTAACATTGAATAATTAAATAACCATTTTCCATCACATCACGTTCATTCCAAAAATGATTATCCTATTATGGCTAACTTTTGAAATGGAAATAATCACACAATATTAATTTATAAATCAATATTTTAAATCTTACTTTATATTGCAATTGTTACGATAGGGATATAAATGTTGCTGGAATATTATTAATTAAGTAATAATAATAATTAGATCACCGTTTATTAATTAATAATAATAATTAAATCACCATTTAACAATAATAAAAGGTGAATTAATCATAGTATTCTTAATTATTTGTTTATCACATGAGTACCCTATCATCAACATAGCATCCTTGTTCTTATAAACAAAGCACTTGTGAGGGCTTAAACAATTTTACTAATTAATTAGACACTATCATTACCCTATTCACAACAGTTCTCCTATGACAATGTTAACTGACGACACTTGTCTTAGTTTATTATTACAATGTTTTCATATAATTACTAATTCACTTATTTACACATTGACAACCTAACCATTCATTACCTAAGTTGATTGATGTATCCTTACCTGAGTTATCTATGACATTTATACTACTATTCAAGCATGACAAGTATGTTATACACCAGTAATATTGTACACGTACAAGGTGTGCATGCATGGCCAGTGTATGCACATGTCGGATATGTACTATAAACAAACCCCATTCCGCCTATGCATACTTGCTAACTAATAATAGTATCTACCCCCATGCAGAAGAGCAAGCATAATATATAGTATAATTACTTTAACATCCTCGGTTATTTAACAGTTAACCCTTTACAATTTAACATCATTCTCTTTATCTTTACATTAGTTTAATCAATCATGTACAAGGAAGGGTGCCTACTTCCACTAAATCGGAATCAAGGAATACTAAACCCCCAACAGTACTAACTAACACATCCTCCCATCATAACCTACGTCCAGCATCCTCCCTATCCTTCCTCTGCTAGTACAACAGTGGATGTCGGACTCACCGATCTGACCACATAGAACTTGAGAGCGATAGCGTCGGCTGAACAGCGGACCTATCCTCCCCTAGCAGGCATCCGACCATCGTCATCACAACAACATGGGGAGCGTGTCTCAGCACGGCCCTCCCACGACCTCGGGTCTCATGGTAACATAGGGTGGGAAACACATCCATCCCTCTCAACATACTGGGCCTACGCCCTTATCAACTCATACTTGCTGCTATCGGGATTATCAGTTTGTGTTATCGTATCCTCATTTTGGCTGCTAAGGTTTGCTGTATGAACATGTTTTTCCTTTCCAATATATATCAGATCAAGTAACTGGCTATCCCATAGCCCTTGTGTCCTGTAGGTTAGTGTTTTGCAAAATACAATTTATAGAAAGCATTTTCCATTGATCGCCAATTGATCCATGTTATCATTTCATTTCATGTAACCTTTTAGCTCATCATAGATACATATAACATTTCAATAATTCATATAAGAAGATGGTATCCACGTACCGAATCATATATTTCACATTTCATTAATGAAAACATATAAACATATACTGCAATTGTAAAATGAGGAAATCATATGATAATCATGACATCATAATCGCATAACATAGTAACATCATAATCATGGTGAAATCATAAAACAGAGTAACATCATATAACGAGGTCCAATATAGTTTACTCAGTCGAGCTGAGTTCAACAGAATATATAAGAAATAAAGTATTGTGTGTCTAACTAATAAATATGCCGAATCAAAATATGGGCATTACAATTATAGACTAGCCTAAAAACATGATTCTTGAACCCCAACGAACCTTTGCATGTTCGAAAGCTGCAACTCTCCACTTCTAAACCAGGAATTGTTGAGGTCTGAACCTTGAGGAGAGGTTAAAATGGGAAATTCAGTCAGACACGAACCTGTGAATACAGACGCTGTGCGTGCCAATGCAGAGGTTCTCAATATTTTTACAGCAGCAGGTTGGATGGAGTATTTCGAATGGTTGAATGGTTTTCATACCGAAACCGCATTGCAATTCGCCCTCATCCTAACTGATACTCATGCCGAGGTCAGAGGACTGCGCTTGGATGTTACAGAAGAAATCATAGCTGAGGTTACTGGTTTTCCCATGGTGGGAAAGAAGTCATTTGGGCAGAAAGTACATAATGTGAATGCAGTAAGGGAATTTCTGTCAGTAGGAGAATAGGTTATTCCAAAGCTCCGTGGGATGGAATTGGCGTCCTTACCACCAACCTGGAATCAAGTTGCAGTCTTTGTGAAGAGATATATTTCTTGTGGAGGTAGGTACCAAGTTGTTTCATTCTCTAAACTTCCGTTACTGTCTCATTTACGACATGGTGTCTTAGTAAATATACCATTCTATCTGTTTAAAGCCCTACAAACCATGGCTGGCTATGCAAGAACTGCCCAACACCCAGTTTCCTCCCTCACTAATCATGGTCTAATCAAATTATTGGTCCTAAGAGACATTGCAAGTTGTCATTTAACTTGGGACCAATTTTTGGCTGAGGACGCACCAATCAGAGAAACTGTATTAGAAGAGGGAGGTGCTGGTGAGGGTAGTGAGGACCGGAGTTCCTCAAACCCAGTTGGGGGGGAGGTTGGAGTAACAGAAAGTCAGGCCAATAATGAAGGGGAAGTAAATAAAGAAGAGGCTGGAGTAGCAGAAAACCCTATAATTGAAGGAAGTATGATGGAAACCCTGGAGCAGGAGGTAGAAAAATTGGAATCTATAATTGCAGAGTCAAGTACTCAATTGAAAGAAGCTGAAACTGGAGCAGCTGTTGAAGCGGTGACAGTTGAAGCTGCAATTCCAGAAGTAGGGATTCATAAGGAAGGATATCGGCCAGAAATAGTAGCAGAAGGGACTGTGGAAGTCTTGGAAGTAGAGTCCTCTTCAGAAATAAGGGGCACCATTATTGAAGAAGAAGAAACCAAGGTGAACACCCCTGTGTCAAAGAAACGAAGAATAGAATCAAGGAACAGGGGTCATACACCCATGACAACAAAGAGGAAGAAGAGTCGGACTGTCAAAGCATAAGTAGCAGCAAGTGGTGAGGAACACCTAGTGGGATTGTTGAGGAAAAGAAGAACTCGGTCAACAGCAGTAGCAGAAGCAGCTGTGACAGTGGCAGCAACAGAAGTAACTATAATGGCAGCAGAATTAACAGGGACAGCAGCAGAAGCTGATACAGTGGATGCTGTTGGGGGTAACAGTGGAACACCCCTATTAGAGATGATAGGAGAAGTTAAAGGGAATAGGGGGTCACCTGCATTAAAAGAAGCACATATAGTAGGGGTAGATATAGAGATTCCTATTTTGAACCCCAAATTGCCTACTGCTATACAGCAACCCTCCAGAGAAGAACCCCAAATTGAAAACCTCCTGTTTGAAAATGAATTATTAAAGGAGGAAGTGCATACATTAAGAAAAGAATTGGAAAAGTGGAAGGGAGCAGCTGAGAGACAAGTAAAGAAAAATTTGGATACATTAGCAAACGCTGCAAATTTGCTGGAAAACCCATCTGTTGCATTTGAAAATGAGAAGTATGGGGAGACTGTTTGCCCAAAATGCGGAGATATATTTGCTTCAGCAGGACACAGAGTTGTTGTGTTGGGACTTGCATCCCAGAGTCATGTACAGATAAAGGAGGTGGAAGAAGGAATTCCAGGGATCGAATTGATATAGGAGAATGAGCCAAGAATGGAAGAGATCCCTTATTTGAATTTAGAGGATGAAATGGTACAGTCCCAGCCATCAGGGGATACTGAGCTCCTTCAGGACCAGTCCTACCAGTCAGAAATATCTGATAAAAATCAGAAACAATCTCAGCAGTTTAAAGAAATGGAGGAACAAGGGACTGTTACACAAGAACCAGTACCCTTGCGGATGTTTAAATCTACAACTCAGATAGCAACATTTGATGTGGAGAATCAGGAGGGAAAAACTGTTACACAAGAACCAGTGTTTCCAAAATCATTTGCTACAGTGGCAACACAAACTGAGATGGATGAGATTGAAATGAAAGACTTGGGTGCTGTTACACAAGAACCAACAACCCTAAAAATACTAACTGAGACTGTAGCACTGACTGAGGAAGCTGAGATGGATATGGATATGAAGAATGTTGTTACACAAGAACCAGCAACCCTAAAAATACTAACTGAGACTGTAGCACTGACTGAGGAAGCTGAGATGGATATGGATATGAAGAATGCTGTTACACAAGAACCAGCATCCTTAAACCCTATGGCTGATATTGCACCACATGCACAGGCCATTGCAATCCTAATAGAAGATGAAGCTGTCATAGTGCTGAGGCAAGACAAGGAAGTCATTCATCTAGATTCTGATGATGAAAAGGAGGTAGACGACAGAAAAATTCAACGATTAGAGAAGAAAATTCTTTGCTTAAACCTTGAACTGGATAAATGGCTCAAATGGATGGAACCGTTCAAAGAAGGTATGATCTCTCTCTAGGAGCATAGAAATGTCATTAAGGGACTAAGAGAAAAATGGGATGAGGAGCTATTCTTCCAGAAGCTTCGGTGGGAAAAACTCCAAGAAAAATTGGAAGGTTTGAAGAAGCTTGAGTCCCTACAGCAGGACAAAAAGAAAATGTATAATCTTTCTATAGAATTAATGAGTTGCAGAGCTCCATCCCCCTCTTATCCTGTCTTCCTCTATGAGTAGACAAACTTATTTAAATTAAAGGCTCTTAAAGATGGAAGATCATTTGAGTTGGCAACAACTGTTCAATTTATGGAGACTTTTCTGAAGAGTGACTTTGAGGATCAGCATTTGTTATGTGAGTTATATTTGCATGATAGGGCTTTCTATGTTTCTGTTCCATCTGACCCTTTACCTGTTCTTGTTAGGATATTTAGACACTTAGGAGTTAGTTAAGATCAACTTGTGTAATATATCCATTAGGGATAGTGTGTTTCTTTAGTATGCATTAGTATGCATTTGTAAATACTTAATCCGACGGTCATGATATGTTTCCGACATAGAGTGATCCGACGGCTCAACTTCTCTTAGATCAAACCTAACCTTGATCCGTGGCTTAACACCCGATTGGCCCATGATCTCTATTTAAAGAGCATGGAGGGTCATTGTTTAGTTGATCGATTATGAGAAGCTCATTTGTAACTTTCTTTCTTTGCATAATAACTTGTCCCGTAGAAGCTATTTGGCCGGGGCCGTGGAGTGTTTCCCTCAAGAGGGTTTAAACCACGTCAAAACATCGGTGTGTTGATCTGTGATCTGTTTGTGTGAAGTGGTTTCTCTTGGTGTTCGGTCATTTGGTAGTACCATGTGTACCCGAACATGGTATCAGAGTTTTTATGAAGTGCCGCTTCCGGTTATGATCTAGATCTTGAACTGTTGTTGCCAAAACTCGAAAGGGTTTCTAGTTCTGGTATTTCTGTGCATTTCTGGGATGTGGTAGGTGTTCCATTGCTTCCGGAGCGTCGTTTCCATTGGGAAATAGTTTTCGTTTGATCGAAAACGGTTCCCGGTTGCTCCAGAAACGCGTATTTCATCAGATCTGAAGGTATAATGTTACAGTGACGCATTTTTTTATTTCGTTTTTTAATAAGAAAAAATCTCATATTTCGTTTTGTTTATTGATAAATTTTTTTTTGGGTTCGGATTGTTGCTTTCCCATCTGTGTATGCTCTTTTCCGTGCACCTTGAGCGATCTCGGCAAATCAGAAACAGGAAGGGAAAGGGTTTTTCTCGGCTGCGTATGCTCTTTGCCGTGCACCTTACGCGATCTCGACAAATCAGAAACAGAGAGAAAACGTAGACTTTTCGGGCAAGCTAACAAGACCTAACCCCACAAGTGTGGAAAAGTTTTTTTTTGTTTCGTTTTGTGGTTTGTTTTGCAGGAAAAAGGGCAAGCACGCAAACCGAGCAAGAAGAGTAAAAAAAAAAAAAAAAAAAGAAGCCCCCTTCCTCATTCCCATATTTTACATACCTTTTAATCTAGGTCACTTGGTTCAAAGTTGCTTTATTCCTTAATAGGTCTTGAGTTCAAGTCTTAGGAAGTTACCTTTAAAAGGAAAAATGCATGCAATTTCTATTTTCAAGTTACTTTATTGTAAAAGTGCATCTCACTTAAATAATAAAAAATAAAAATACAAGTGAGTCACTTAAGTTTTTTTATTGTTGCACTATTTAAAAGTAATATCATTGTAAAAGTGAAATCACTTATTTTACAAAAGTGGTTCACTTAAAGCAACTTTCTTGTAAAGTGATTGTCAAAAGGTTCATCTTGGGAAGAGGGGGGTTCTTTTTTTGCTGGACATTCTCTAGCTGCCACATCACTATTGGGGACATTTTCAACAGTTTCTTTGTTCAAGCATAACTTCATCATACAGAGTCAGTTTTCAGTGCCATTTTTTTTTGAAACCGCCTATTTTTTCGAGATCTTCACATCCAGACTATTGGTTTCTGCTTTTACAGCCATTAATTTACAAATATGGCCGCCCATTGTGATATTCTACTTAACAGTTCCAACTATTTCTCATGGAAATCTCGTATGGAGGATGTTCTACGAAGTAGGGGACTTTTCAGAATTACCACATGGAAAGAAAAAGAACCCACTGATGATGATAAGAAAATAAAATGGGCAAATAGATGTGATGAAGCTCGTGGATTGATTGGGATGTCAATCTCTACTGATTTGCGATTCCACATATATGGAATTGATGAACCTAATACTGCTTGGGACAAGTTGGAATCTGTGTTTGGTAAACACAATGAAATTCAAGGTCACCAACTCGAAAATGAGTTGATTTCTTTAAATCCAAGTGACTTTTCACGCATTCAAGATTATTTATCTAAGTACAAAACTCTCAAGCTCTTATGTGCAGAATGTAAGATTGAGAGGGAAGATAAAAAATGCATTTATCATATTCTTTTCAAACTTGGACCTGCATATTCTGTTTTTGTATCTACATTTTACTCCATGAAAGCATCCTTGAATGCAGCTAGCTATCAAGAGCCTAGTCTTGAATCATTTTGTGATTCCTTGATTAGGGAACAAGATAAACTCATTCATCTTGGAATAATCAACAATACAGATACATCTGGGAAATCCTTATTGTCCCAACAGAAAGAAAAGTCCAAGCCTCCCAAGAAACAAAATTTTCGCAATAATAAGTCAAACAAGGGTCCAAAACCCTCTCAGTCAACTCCTTCTTTAAAAAATGACAAAGGATCCAAGCCAAAAGGCAAGAAGACTGAGCGTCATTGCAACTATTGCGGGAAAGATAATCATGATGAATCTAAGTGTTTCAAGAAGATGGCAGCCTTAGAAGTAGCAATGAAGAAGCACCACATCAGCCTAGATTCGCCTTCAGAATTTGCCTCTCATGGACATGCACTTTGTGCATCTGGTTATTCTTATAATGCATCTTCTTCTTCTACTTCAAATGAATGGCTCATTGATTCTGGAGCATCTTATCATATGGCTAAGGATCAAGCCATCTTTTCTACTATGCATGAATGTTACACCAAACAAATATTTGTTGGTGATGATAGATCTCTAAGTGTTGTAGGAGCTGGAACAGTTCCAATAGATAATGGTCATTTTAGTGACGTACTATGTGTTCCAAGAATTTCCTGCAATTTGTTATCAGTCTATCAGATCACTCATTCTGGTGAAGGTAAAACTGTGACCTTTACACCTCACCAAGTTGTAATCAAGGATTTTAAAGATCCTCAACAGGTTCTAGCTACCGGAATTGTTGATGATATTACCAGGTTGTACAAGTTTAACAACTTTGGGTCATCACCTTTCCCTTCAGTTTTTGTTGCTCATAGTGATAACTTGAGCAAACTTTGGCATGAGCGATTTGGTCACTTAAATTATTGCTCATTGCAACAACTATGTAAAGAAAATATGGTGACAGGTCTGTTGAAATATTGTAACTTCAAAGAATATTATATTTGTATATTATTTATTCCGGAGATGTTCCATACCTCCGATGTGATTATACTATAAATCCGGAGATGGTTATTCCTCCGAGTTGGGTGTGGTAACTAGGGTTATTAGACCCACCATGTGGGGGTCGGCCCAGTCAGTTATAATGGGGTATTTAACCTAATGGTTAAATACGAGCCTACATGTACTTGTGTAAAATACATATCAGAGTAGTGTATAAATAGAGGAGGTGTGTTCCTCATTTGATACACTCACACACTTGAGGATAGCACACTTGTGGAGGAGAGGTCTGCTATTGTGGAGGAGGAGATCATGTCTCATGGTTTCATCTTTGTATATTGCTGGTCATCTATATTGAGGAAGCTTTGCTGGGTTTTCTACCCCATGAGGGTTTCCCAGGATAAATCTCTGTCTCTTGTGTTTATGCTGTGCTTGTTGTTTCTTCAGTGATCCTGTATATGCTATTATTGTGAAATGGAATGTAATGCTGCTATTTTATGTCTTAGCATATTAAATCTTAACATGGTATCAGAGCTAACCTGAAGGAAGACAAGGTATGACACTAAAGACACTTGCTTTACTTACGACAATTTGAAGGTTAGGGTTTTACATAGCAAAAACCAGTCATCGTAGCACTTTCGCTATAAATCCGTTTTGGCAAAGTTTTCGGATGGAAAATTGTTACAGGACGAAGATAAAATCTCCAGGTACCTTGTGTCCAAAGGACAACCTCTAATTCATTGTACTTTGTGATTTATGATCTGTACAATATAGGGTTTCTGCCTCTTCCAGATCTGAGTCAAAATCAGGTGACCTTGGGAAAAAGGTCATAACTTGGGCTAGGAAGCTCCAAATGAAATTTCGTGAAAAGTGACAGGTATTACACAGACTGTACTATCTCAGAAAACGTTTTCAGAGGCCGAAGTTGAACCAGTGACACGTGGCACGCCGTACAAGTTCGCTCTCCTGTATTATCCCATAAACAGGTCACGTTGCGACACTTGGCATAACTCTCTCTCAGAAAATCCAATTGAGGTCATACCTGTCAGGATGGAAATATAATAGGCCGAGATATCTCAGAAAACTTTTTCAGAGGCCGAAGGTCAAGCAGTGACACGTGGAACGCCGTACAAGTTCGCTCTCCTGTATTTTCCCAAAACAGGTCACGTTGCGACATTTGGCATAACTCTCTCTCAGAACATCCAATTGAGGTCAGACCTGTCAAGATGGAAAGCTAACAGGTCAGGATATCTCAGAAAACTTTTTCAGACCCTGTGGATCAAAAATTTCGGAGTTACACCAGAAACAATCAGGTACATATTTCTGTCAAAACAGAATTATTTTTTGGTACCTTCATTCATGGCTTCCGGAATTTAGAGCTTTGAAGAAAGTTGGAATTTTTGTAAACGGAGGCCACGGCTGAATGCTACTCATCAAAATAGAAATTTAGAGACCAAGATCATATTTTTTGGTTGGGCAGAAGGCCGGGCTTGATCAAACCCTAGTTCGGGACTTTGATCAGAAAAGTGGAAAATTAGGGCTTCTGTAAAAAATGGGAATTTTTGAAATCTGTGACCATGGCTGGAAGCTCCTCAGAAAAATAGAAGCTTAGAGATTTGGATCAAACATTTTGATTGGGCAGAAGAGTGGGATTCATCAAACCCCAGTTCAGGGTCACGTCCAGTGAATCCGGAAGTTTCAAAGGCAAAATTGAGGAGTGAAACTTTGCAGTTTTCAAATTCTGAATATATCAGTTTGATCAGCTCATCAAGGCGCATATTTCTATCCTTTCGGAAGTTTGAAATTCAAAGTTTGAATTTTTGGGGTTTCTCTGACAAACCCATATCCAGCTCCAGGTCCAGTTCTTGCAAATCAAGTGGATAGGGTTAATCCTAGAAGAAGATGGATTGGTCACCTGCATAAGTGAAGGAGTTCCTGTTTCAGAGGGAGATGAGGCTAAGGCTTTACATAAGGAGATTACAAGCGATCTCGACAGGTACATCACAAAAGACAAATCAGGCTCCATGACCATGAAAACCTGAAGACAAAGACTCATCCATAATCTTTGTTCTAATTACGAGGTATGTATGACTTTGTTATATTATGCTTAACCTATGAGACATGCAGGTTCTAGCTCAGGATCTCTAAATCATTGAAGAGATTGTTTAGGTATGTTGTACATAACTAAATAGGTATACTAATCCAGGTATGTTTCCCATGAATCTTACCTTATGTTAGGATCCCTTATATAAGTATACTTGGTATGATTGGCTATGCTTTTTCATAAAATTAGTAATCAAGGGATTATGCATATTATGTCTTTTATCTTGATTGATGATATGCATGAGTAAAAGAATACTTCCCTAAAATCTTGAATACTAATTAATCATGACTATACATTTTCAAGAATTTAGAACTATAATGTTTTGATAACATTTAGAACATACTAATGGGTGTATGTTTGTGTATGAGATCATGAGGATGACACTTGAACATGCACAGTGGTACAGAATGAATAGAAGTTCAAAAGACATACAGAAGATCAAGCGGGAGGAAACCACACAAACATAAAAGATAAGTATTTGAGTTGTTATTTGAAATAGTAAATGATATTGCCTGTAATAGATTGTATGCATATTTGTATTCCTATAATATATCATGCTGAGTGTAAATATTCATAGAACATTGAACAGTATACTACTAATATGCATATGATTGGTAAGTTGGACAAACATTCCATTGTTGCTTGTCTAGAATGAAACCTCTTTGCTGACATGATGAGAGTTGTGCACACTCTCGATAGTATGTTCTGGTAGAGATGGAAGGCATCTAGATAGCCACTGTATGCATACAGGATATGGGAAAGTGTTGTGCCAAAGTATTGGTCAAAATAGTTGCATCACTATGTAAATGATATTTGTATGCATAATAGGTTACCATGTCAATATGATTTGATGATTATGAAGTATTACTAATCCTGTACTTAATTTTGATTTGTAGGAAAGATCATGATGAATGATGAACACTGAACAAGCAATGGATGTTCAACAAGAAGATTTACAAATCAAACAAAATATAGAAGGCTCATGGCTAGAAGATTCTCTTATAAAGAGGAAGAGAATCATGATGAGATGTTTGCTCCAAGTGGCTAAGATAAGACGATTCTCTTAATGGTGTAATTAAAGAAGAAGTGTGAATCAGGTTCTATATGGTTCCCAGGATCGATAATCAATTGATGAGCTTAATGATCACCATGGGTGATATGGATCTCAACCTTTGCTACAAGGTTGAATATGGCTTCTATACACATATGACATGGATGCAAGAAGGAACTCACCACAGAGTTCGAATGATGTTGAGGCTCATATCAATAGACCCATCTGATGAGAGATGGCACAGATAGATGACTGTAGAAATGAAATTGAAAGATCTCAGATTGATGCATTACTTTCTAGGTCTAAAAGTATGGAAAGTCTCAGAAGGAATCTCTCTCAACCAGAGAAAGTATGCTGAGAAATCTTGAGAAGACTTGATATGTTGGAATGGCCACTCTTATGGATTCCAACTTGAAGCTGTTAGGAGATGACTCATCAGAGTTAGTGGATATAACTCTGTACAGTCAAATTATTGGGTCATTGATGTATCTAACAAATACTAGATTAGATATATGCTTTGTTGTGAACACCTTGAGTCAATATCTAGTGGAAACTAGATGTGTTCACCTGATAGTTGCAAAGCATGTGATGAGGCACATAAAGGACATGATAGAATTTGATCTATGCTATCTTGAAGATCATGACTTTAGATGGCTAATCAGATGTTGGTTGGGAAGAAAGTGTATCAGACAGGAAGAACACATCAAGAGGATGTTATTGTCTGGGATTAACCATGATCTCGTGGTTTAGCTGGAAGCAGTCTAGTGTGGCTCTCTCAGTACAAGCAAAATATATGGCTGCTTGCTCTGCTAGTTGTGAAGAAGCTTGGCTTCAGGATTGGTTTGAATTAGAGATAGAACCAACTGTGATCCTATGTGACAAATAGAGTTGTATGAAGATGACAAAGAATCTAGTGTTCCATGATAAGTCAAAGAACATAGGGATCTAATAAGATATGATGCAGAAGGAACTAAAGTTTGAATTTGTAACAGGTTACCGATGTACTAACCAAATCTCTACCTCAAGTGAAGAAGTTACCAACATACTAACCAAACCTCTATCTTGAGTGAAATTTGAATACTTCCGAGACAAGCTTGGTATAGCTCAAAAGGACCCTCCTCGAAAGGGGGAGTAGTATAGTCACTGATGATGAGATTGTCTCATCGAACAACAAGGTCGATGATGAGGTAACCTGTTCTCTACACCTAGATACTTAGAAATATTTAGATTTAGGACTCTTATGCTTAGAATACTTTGTTTTACATGCTTTTGATGATAGATGTATTGGTGAGAATACATGCTTTTGATGATAAGATGTATTGGTAAGAATACATACTTTTGATGACACATGTATTGATTAATGTACTTGTATGGTTGAGGATACTTGTACTTGTATTGATGAGAATACATGTGGGGATTGTATCATCCCCGAACTTTGGTCCCTGAATTGATCCGTAGACATATGGTCTCCGAAAATGAAGTCCTTAATCGATAGTTGAGGGGATTGGATCATCCCTAGACTTTCAGTCCTAAAGAGAGCCGTAGACGTGAGGTCTCCGAGAATGAAGTCCTTAGTGGACAGTTGAGGGGATTGGATCATCCCTGGACTTTCAGTCCTAAAGAGAGCCGTAGACGTGAGGTCTCCGAGAATGAAGTCCTTAGTGGACAGTTGAGGGGATTGGATCATCCCTGGACTTTCAGTCCTAAAGAGAGCCGTAGACGTGAGGTCTCCGAGAATGAAGTCCTTAGTGGACAGTTGAGGGGATTGGATCATCCCTGGACTTTCAGTCCTAAAGAGAGCCGTAGACGTGAGGTCTCCGAGAATGAAGTCCTTAGTGGACAGTTGAGGGGATTGGATCATCCCTGGACTTTCAGTCCTAAAGAGAGCCGTAGACGTGAGGTCTCCGATAATGAAGTCCTTAGTGGACAGTTGAGGGGATTGGATCATCCCTGGACTTTCAGTCCTAAAGAGAGCTGTAGACGTGAGGTCTCCGAGAATGAAGTCCTTAGTGGACAGTTGAGGGGATTGGATCATCCCTGGACTTTCAGTCCTAAAGAGAGCCGTAGACGTGAGGTCTCCGAGAATGAAGTCCTTAGTGGACAGTTGAGGGGATTGGATCATCCCTGGACTTTCAGTCCTAAAGAGAGCCGTAGACGTGAGGTCTCCGATAATGAAGTCCTGAATGAACAGGCAGGGGATTGTATCGTCCCCGGACTGAGGTCCCAGAATAGAGCCGTAGACTGGGTCTCCGATAATGAAGTCCTGAATGAACAGGCAGGGGATTGTATCATCCCCGGACTTCGGTCCCTGAATTGATCCGTAGACGTGTGGTCTCCAAGAAGTGGGGATTGTATCATCCCCGGACTTCGGTCCCTGAATTGATCCGTAGACGTGAGGTCTCCGAGAAGTGGGGATTGTATCATCCCCGGACTTAGGTCCCTGAATTGATCTGTAGACGTGAGGTCTCCGAGAAGTGGGGATTGTATCATCCCCGGACTGCGGTCCCTGAATTGATCCGTAGACGTGAGGTCTCCGAGAAGTGGGGATTGTATCATCCCCGGACTTAGGTCCCTGAATTGATCCGTAGACATGAGGTCTCCGAGAAGTGGGGATTGTATCATCCCCGGACTGCGGTCCCTGAATTGATCCGTAGACGTATGGTCTCCGAGAAGTGGGGATTGTATCATCCCCGGACTTCGGTCCCTGAATTGATCCGTAGACGTATGGTCTCCGAGAAAGTGATTTTTTTGATGTGGTTACTTGTATCAGTAGGATACTTGTATTGATGATGTGGTTACTTGTATCGGTAGGATACTTGTATTGATGATGTGGTTACTTGTATCGGTAGGATACTTGTATTGATGATGTGGTTACTTGTATCGGTAGGATACTTGTATTGATGATATGGTTACTTGTATCAGTGTGGATACGTGTATTGATGATATGTACACTTGTATTGGCATGAATACGTGTACTAATGATGTGGATACTTGTATTGTTATGGATACCTGTATTGATGACGATGCTGATGATCGTGAGATGACGATGCTGATGATCGTGTGATGACAATGCTGATGATCGTGAGATGACGATGCTGATGATCGTGTGATGACGATGCTGATGATCGTGCGATGACGATGCTGATGATCGTGCGATGACGATGCTGATGATCGTGTGATGACGATGCTGATGATCGTGTGATGACGATGCTGATGATTGTGTGATGATGATGCTGATGATCGTGTGATGACGATGCTAATGATCGTGAGATGACGATACTGATGATCGTGAGGATCCAGATGTTGATGTTGTTGTAGCTGTTCGAGTGCTGCAGAAGATAAAGACTCAGTACTGAAGATGTTGATGTTCCAGTATTGAAGATGTTCCAGTAACTGCTTGAGTTACTGATGATGTTGAAAAAGCTTCCAATGATTTATAGATGTATCATGTATGATGTTGATGACTCCTTGCTCGTGCAGATACTGTTATAATATCCTTCTCGTTAAGGGGGAGTGTTGAAATATTGTAACTTCAAAGAATATTATATTTGTATATTATTTATTCCGGAGATGTTCCATACCTCCGATGTGATTATACTATAAATCCGGAGATGGTTATTCCTCCGAGTTGGGTGTGGTAACTAGGGTTATTAGACCCACCATGTGGGGGTCGGCCCAGTCAGTTATAATGGGGTATTTAACCTAATGGTTAAATACGAGCCTACATGTACTTGTGTAAAATACATATCAGAGTAGTGTATAAATAGAGGAGGTGTGTTCCTCATTTGATACACTCACACACTTGAGGATAGCACACTTGTGGAGGAGAGGTCTGCTATTGTGGAGGAGGAGATCATGTCTCATGGTTTCATCTTTGTATATTGCTGGTCATCTATATTGAGGAAGCTTTGCTGGGTTTTCTACCCCATGAGGGTTTCCCAGGATAAATCTCTGTCTCTTGTGTTTATGCTGTGCTTGTTGTTTCTTCAGTGATCCTGTATATGCTATTATTGTGAAATGGAATGTAATGCTGCTATTTTATGTCTTAGCATATTAAATCTTAACAAGGTCTTCCAATGGTATCTTGCAGAGATGGTGTTTGCTCCGGTTGTGTACTCGGAAAACATCATCGGGACAATTTTGACAAACGTGCCTCTTGGCACGCCTCGGTTCCCTTGGAGCTTGTGCATAGTGACTTGTGTGGTCCTCTTCCATCTGCTTCCTTTTTTGGTTTCAAATATTTCTTAACTTTTATTGATGATTACACCAGACGCACTTGGGTTTATTTCCTAAAACTTAAGAGCGAAGTATTTAACATGTTCTTGGCCTACAAGGCCCTTGTTGAAAAACAATTTGGTCATCAAATTATTAAGTTAAGATCTGACAATGGAGGAGAATATGTTAACAAACAGTTCACTACTTTCTGCACTGAACAAGGCATCCAACAACAGCATACTGTTCCATATACACCACAACAAAATGGTGTAGTTGAGCGGAAGAACCGCACTTTAAAAGAAATGGCTAATTGTATGATCCAATCTAAGGGACAAAGTCTTCAATTTTGGGCTGAAGCCATAAATTGTGCAAATTACATAGTTAATCGCACCCCCACAAAAGCATTACAAGGTATAACACCAGAAGAAGCATGGAGTAAAATTAAACCTGATGTAAGTCACTTTCGTGTGTTTGGTAGTGAAGCATGGGCTCACATTCCGGATGAAAAACGGAAAGCATTGCAGCCTAAAAGTGAAAAGTGCATATTTGTTGGATATTCTGAAGATGTAAAAGGTTATAGACTTCTTCAACCACATTCTCATGCTATAATCATTAGAAGAGATGTTAAATTTGATGAAAATCTCTTGGCCTGCGAGCCTAACTCGACGATTGTGCCATCTGTGGCCTGCGAGCCTGATTCAGCGTTTGTGCCTTCTTCTTCTTCTTCCAACTTCCTTGATAGGTTTCCAACTCCAGTTTCTGATGATGACAGTGAGGATGAAAATCCACCTCCGCCTGCTCATGTTCCTCCAGTTGCACCAGCACAAGTGCTTCCTCGATGGGTCCGTTCAACATGTGAAGCAGCTGGTGATCTTGCCGGTGATCCTAGAGATCAACGTCGAACACGTTCTCAGTTTCAGCGAGCCTCTTCTCTTTTGGCTCAAGTTTCCGAGAATCATGATCCAGAAACTTTTGCAGAAGCTTCAGGGAATCCAGATTGGGATGCAGCCATGGATGAAGAATATCGTTCCTTAATGGCGAACGATACTTGGGATCTTGTACCTCTTCCAAAAGGAAGAAAACTTGTAAGATGTAAATGGGTCTATAGAACTAAGTATGCATCAGATGGAAGTGTTGAAAGACTTAAGGCAAGGTTAGTTGCCAAAGGTTTTTCCCAAGTTGAAGGGATTGACTACAATGAAACCTTTGCTCCCGTCACAAAAATGAACTCCATCCGCCTTGTTCTTTCCCTTGCAGCCTTACACAACTGGGAAGTCCATCAAATGGATGTCAAGTCTGCCTTCTTACATGGTGATTTACAGGAGGAAATTTACATGGAACAACCTCCTGGCTATGTTCAGAATAACTCTAGCCTTGTCTGCCGCCTTAAGAAATCCTTATATGGCCTTAAGCAAGCTCCTAGAGCTTGGTATGCCAAAATGGATAACTTTCTCCTTGACACTGGTTTTTCTAGATGCCATTCTGACCCCAACGTCTATACCAAGAAAGTAGGAAACCATCTCATCATACTTGTTCTATATGTTGATGACCTTATTCTTACTGGTAGTGACCCTAAGCTTATAACCCATGTGAAATCCAGTCTTAAACAAAATTTTGAAATGTCATACTTAGGACATTTGCATTATTTTTTTGGTCTCCAAGTCCTGCAAACCAAAGAAGGAATCTTTCTTTCTCAGTCTAAGTATGCTTGTGACCTTCTTCGTTGCTTTCACATGGAAGATTGTACACCAGCCCCTTCTCCCTTCCAATCTGGAGTCAAATTTTCTGCCACTTGTACTTCACCTGAAGTTGATGCCACCTTGTATCGTCAGCTTGTTGGTAGTCTCTTATACTTGACTCATTCCCGTCCTGACCTTTCCTTTGCCGTTGGTCGAGTTGCCCGTTATATGCAGACACCTCATGAAAGTCACTGGAAAGCAGCTAAAAGAATACTTCGATATATTCGAGGTACAGTTCAGTTTGGGATTCATTACAGTACAGGGGGGAAACCTTTATTGGTTGGTTTCACTGATTCAGATTGGGCCGACGATCCTGATGATCGAAAGTCTACTGCAGGTTATGTTTTCAGTCTGGGATCTGGACCTATTACTTGGGCTTGTAAGAAACAACAAGCTCTTGCTCTTTCTTCAGCAGAGGCAGAATATCGAGCAGCATTTAATGCCAGTCAGGAAGCTTTATGGCTTCGACAGATCCTTTCAGAGTTTGTATTCGAGCAGCAGCAGCCTACTCCACTTTGGTGCGACAATCGAAGTGCCATCAAGCTTGCCAAAGATCCAGTTCTACATCAATGCAGCAAACACATTGAGCTACATATGCACTTCATCAGAAATATTGTTCATGATCGTGTTCTTGAAGTGCTCTTTTGCCCTACAGATGATCAAGTTGCAGACATCTTCACCAAGTCTTTTATAGAAGCGAAGTTTTCTAAACTTCGATCTATGTTAGGAGTTCAGGAACTTGTCATTAAGGAGGGATAGGCTCTAATGCCTCCTTCCTTCTCCTAATAGGGTCACTTTTGTAAATCCTTCAATCCTATCCCAAGTTGTTCTTAAGGGGGGATGTTAGGATATTTAGACACTTAGGAGTTAGTTAAGATCAACTTGTGTAATATATCCGTTAGGGATAGTGTGTTTCTTTAGTATGCATTTGTAAATACTTAATCCGACGGTCACGATATGTTTCCGACATAGAGTGATCCGACGGCTCAACTTCTCTTCTATCAAACCTAACCTTGATCCGTGGCTTAACACCCGATTGGTCCATGATCTCTATTTAAAGAGCATGGAGGGTCATTGTTTAGTTGATCGATTATGAGAAGCTCATTTGTAACTTTCTTTCTTTGCATAATAAATTGTTCCGTAGAAGCTATTTGGCCGGGGGCCGTGGAGTGTTTCCCTCAAGAGGGTTTAAACCACGTCAAAACATCGGTGTGTTGATCTGTGATCTGTTTGTGTGAAGTGGTTGCTCTTGGTGTTCGGTCCTTTGGTAGTACCCTGTGTACCCGAACAGTTCTTGGGGATGTTCAGCTGAGGGAATTTTCCTCCTTTGTCATTAACCATGTAAGATGGAAGGATGCTTTCCAAACTATCCTCAGGAATGAGGAGAATTCTACTCTCTGGATTAGGGAGGAATCTCAGAATCCATCAGTATTCATGGCCTATCATGCTAAATCCCTCAGGGTTCCTTCAATTGCTCAATATTTTGAGAGCCTGCGAATAAACTCCTTACTACATGCTTCCCAATGATTCTTAATATGCAGCAGGATGTCCTGGAAGGCAGTGAATACAGATGGCTATACTCATCCTCATCTCTGAAGGAAATGGATCCATATGGCTTCGAAAATTTCAGGAAATCCTTCACTAGGGTGCCTGGATATGTGCAATGCATGCAGAGGTGTGGACCTTGGTGGATTGGTTTAAGATTTAAGTTCCCCCTCATTTGGTTGCCTATAAGCAATTCCTATAGAACCAATTATGCTCTAACATTAGAAGAAGAAGAGAGTTGGTGGGAGCATTGGGTATACTGCTATGGGTTTGTTCCTCGAGGGGAGGCACCAGGATTTGCTTATAACATCACCAATCTCCACATGTTTCACTCAGATTCAGATTCAGACTAAAGGAGGTTGTTGCATGAGGACATACAATTGGATAGTTGGGGGGATATGTTGGGTCTAGGAAATGCCCTTTTTGGCTACCTCTATTACACCTTTTTGCCCTAATTCCATCCTATTTTCATGAGCTATATCCATGTCTTTCCAGATCAATCTATAACATTGACAGGTATAATTTGTTATTACTTTATTTTTTTTTATGCCTAAGATTGTTAAAGATTATGGATCTTAGTCCTTGGTTTATACTAATTTATGTGACTTTATTTAGCCAAGGTCTAAAAGCACAGGTGTATCATCCAAGTAGTGCCAGCTGTGACTCTTCAACGTCAGCTCCTCATACTCTAAGGGATAGCGCATCCTCCACGTGAGCTGTAACAGATTTCCACTGTAATAGATCTCATTGAAGAAGAGCTTAGCTGCAACAGACATGTGGCATTCCAGCTGTCAAGTTTGTTGATCCAATTGCCATCGGGACAACAACATCCTTCAGTATTAACAACACTATTCAACACGCTGTATCGGTTGGCTGTAACTGTGTAGCATGAAGATCATAGATCTTCATTGCTGCACTATTTTTGTGGATCTGAAACTGTCTTTCTTTTTGTATAAATCCCAGAAGGCTCTCGTAGCCTGGGGTTGGACAATCATTACTGGTGTACGCTGTAACAGAGCATTGAAGCTCATGATCTTCCATTAATAATATGAGAGCAGCATTCTTCACTTCTGAGTTTTAATTAGCTGTGACTCTCGGCATCTCTGTTAGAAGGCTAGGGCCTGCCTTCTCACAGAGATAGCCAATTTAAGTAGGTAGAATAGTTTACTTTCATTTCTGTTGTGTGGTGTGGAAAGTTGCAGATATTGCTGATAGATGTAACATAGATTAGCTTCCTTGCTGGTAATTTACAATTGCATCTTGAATAGCTGTAACAGAGATTAGCTTCCTTGTTGGTAATTTACAATTGCATCTTGAATAGTTGTAGCAGAGTGGTGTGACAGTCGACTGTGTAGAACAATTCAATTAAATTGCATGTGTGTTTTAATCAACTGTAACAACCAAGCTCGATCCCAATCAATTGGTAGTTATTTATGCTTTCTAGGGCTTCCAGTAATCATCAATAGATTTCAAGCTTGTATTTCAATTCTGGTTGCTGTTGTATCTTTAACTGCATACATAGATTAGACAGATAACGTTGGAGTTACAGTAGTCACTGGATAGATCATTTTGGTAAAGGTTAATTGTTGTAGTTTGATGATCATAAGGATTTAACTTCTTGCAAAAGTAATTTCATTTCATTTCATTATTAGATCATTAACTTTCTGGATTGATTCTATAAGAAGGATTGTTTCAATTGGGATTTGTAGATGTGTGAATCAGATTAGTTGCTTAGGGAATGAGTTGGCTGAGCATCTAGGTAGGATCATTACTTACATTCATTAATCAACTGCTTAATATATTTATGCATAGATTGTGCTCATTACCCTTGAAATAAAAGACCTTCCTGGGTTTGACAATTCATATTGATCATTCTGTGTGTTAGATTTAATTAACTGACATATAGAGTGCCCAACAATTTATTGAGTACCTTGGGAACACAGGTTGAAACATCAAAAACCAAGAAAAGACAAGAACAACAAGACCAACAAGATCAAGCCCTGTCTATTTTCTGCCCTAAATGTAGAAAGAAACATCCATTAAGAGAATGCCCTCTAAATATTGTTCAAATTTGTGGCTTATGTACTGAAAATCATAAAACTGATGATTGCTCCAGATTGAAAGAATTGTAGGCAGCTCGAATGGAGGAGAATCAAAGCATGGAGCCTCTCTATTTTATGGGACAACGAAGACCTTGGTAGCCACATTTTTCAGGTAAGTCTGAAGATCCTATGCAACAGTTTCATTCAAATTATCAAACTCTTGTTCAAAATTCATGGAGTGCACCCATGCCCTGGAAAACTTGGTCTCCTCAACAATAACAACCAGCCCAACCTGCTCCAAATTGGCGAGGGTATACTCATGGTAACTAGACATACCAACAGGCCTACCCACAGCCTTATCAACAACCTTTTGCATATCCCCAATACCAGCAGAATCAAGTCCCATTTTCCCAACAACCCAATCTTGCTCCCCAACTAGGCCAACAACCTCAACAACTTCAATTGCCATCCAAACAGCCTCCACCTCAACCAACACAATTGCCAGCCCAGCCAATACCAAATCCGAATAATAAAATGGATAAACCCATGTATAATGTTGATGAAGGAATGCCACTCTCCTACTCAATCCTCCCACTTCAAAATATCAACTTAAGATCTGGAAAAACTTTACAAAAAGAATCTCCTGTTATTTTAGAAGAACAAGCAGAAAATGAGAAAACTCCAAAAAAATCAAATATAGAAAAGTCACAGTCATAAAATCACAGTAAAAAAGGGAAAACATTAGTACCTCACATACCTCCCTTTCCAGAGAGGTTGGTCAAGGAAAAACTTTCAATTTTGCTACCTGATTTTGATGTTTTGAATGAGTTAACCAACGTATGTGTCAAAATTCCCCTACTGCAAGCTATAAAGGATATTCCAATCTATACGAAAGCAGTTAGGGAATTATGTCTCAATAAGAGAAGGAAGGATCCACAAAAAATTCATGTGGTAGGCAAATTAGCAGGATTAATGTCTAACACTATTTTTATTGAAAAATATGTTGATCCAGGAATCCCAATGGTCACAATAGCTGTAAAATTTTTTTCAATTCCAAAAACACTGATTGACTTAGGTGTTGCTATCAATGTCATGACACTAGAGACAATGGAATATCTTCACTTGAAAAATCTCAGACCAACCACTACAGTTTTGGAACTAGCTGACAGATCTAAAATCACACCTGAAGGGATCTTGGAAGATATCATTGTTTCTTTAGATTCCTGGGAGTATCCTGTAGATTTTATAGTGCTGCAACCAAGTCTAATCTAGGAGGGAATCCATTGATTCTTGGAAGACCCTGGTTGGAAACAACTGATGCTTTTATAGGGTGTAGATAAGGAAGTATGCTCATTTCACATGGGACAGAGAGAAAACAAATCACACTTTATCCTTCTGCCCAGTGACCTTCTGTATTAGATTAGTTATCATGGATTAACGAGACCAAAGATCAGGAAGAAGAAGTAATTCAGCTTGTCCTAAGTATCAATCAATTCTTTGATTTTCAAGAAGAAAACAATGAAGATTTGCTAGATTACTTCATTGCTGAACCTGATATTTCTGAGGAATTAAGAGACATGCAGTATGCTATCACAGATAAAGTTTCGGGACAGAATTTTTAGGAAAATTGCACAGTACATTCTTTAGCATTAGCACTTCATGATATTTTTAATGTTCATTCAATCACTGATGTCCAAAGCAAAACAGTTGAAATAAGTCCAGGAAAACACTTGAATATCAGTGCCCATCTTACCACATCACAGGAAGAACAATTGATTTCCTTACTGAATAAATATTCCCATGCATTTGCTTGGGAATACACTGACATGCCAGGCATTCATCACGAAACATGCACTCACCACATTTACATAGATGATAAAATCAGACCTCTCAGACAACCTCAACGTAGAATGAACCCCATACTAAAAGAGATAGTTAAGGAAGAATTGTAGAAGTTATTAAAGGTAGGATTTATCTACCCTATCTTTGACAGCCAATGGGTTTCTCCCTTAGTTGTTGTTCCTAAGAAAAATGGAAAATGGCGGATATGTGTAGATTACAGAGAGTTAAACAAGGCAACACTAAAAGATTATTTCCCATTGCCATTTATTGATCAAGTGTTAGATGCCTTAGCTGGGAAGAAATATTTTTCATTTCTAGTTGGTTTTAGCGGGTATAATCAAATTAGCATTGCAAAAGAGGACTAGGACAAAACTACTTTTACATGTCCCTGGGGCACATATGCCTACAAGGTTTTACCTTTTGGCTTATGTAACGCCCCAGCTACCTTTCAGAGAGCAGTCTTGGCCATTTTTGCAGATCTAATTCATGAATGTGTTGAGGTCTATATGGACGATTTTTCTGTGCATGGAAATGCCTCTGAGGATTCCTTGGCAAACTTGGAGAAAATTTTAAAAAGGTGTGTTGAATCAAATCTTTCCCTTAGCAATGAAAAGTGTTTTATGATGATGACTGAAGGGATAGTTTTAGGACATCACATTTCTTCATCTGGAATAAAAGTAGATCCTGCCAAAATTCAAATCATTGTAAATCTATCTGAACCAACAACTCAAACAGATGTGAGAAGTTTTCTAGGGTATCCAGGCTACTATCGTAGATTTATTAAAAATTTCAGTAAGATAGCTCTGCCATTGTTTAAATTACTTTCAAAGGATGTCCATTTCAAATGGGATACTAACTGTCAATATGCATTTCAGACACTTAAAGAGAAGCTCTCAACTGCTCCCATTTTAAGAGGACCAAATTGGACATTGCCCTTCCATATTTCTACTGATGCATCCGATACTGCAATAGGGGCCTCTTTGGGACAAAAAGAGCATACCATGACTTATGCTATCTATTTTATCAGCAAAAATCTAACACCTGCAGAATTGAATTATACAGTCACTAAAAAGGAGATGTTGGTAGTAGTTCATGCTGTGAACACATTCCGTCATTACATTACTAGCTACAAATTTTTTGTCCACACAGATCATTCCACTTTACGATATTTGATGAATAAGTCTATTACTAATGGCAGGATAACCAGATGGTTACTATTAATGCAGGAATTCAATATCACTGTTTTAGATCGGCCTGGATGAGAAAATCAAGTGGCAGATTTCCTATCTCGCTTACACAATTCTGGTGAGGTTGTTTCTATTTTAGATAGTTTCCCTGATACAGGTGTGGATTTGGATTTGGAGGAATCAAATTGAAGAATTACATCCGAATTTGGTTTGATTAAAACGTGTCAAGTGGAAAGCAGTGATCTTTGGACGCAATTTCTGGAGTGATGAAGACGAATCTGGAAAATTCGAGACATGAGTTTTGTGTAGAATATTCCCAATTAGTTTGCTAATGAGCAGAATCCTCAGAAAGTTCTTCATTTAGGAGATCCAACTAGTTTTTCAAAATGAAATTTCCCAGATTTTTCTCGTGGATAGATTTACTAAATGGAACAACTCAGCTAGTTAGTTCAGCAATTGGGGAAATTGATATGATCTTCTCTTCTCATTTATTTTGTATAAATACCTACCTTCTATTATTTGAAGAGGGGGGGGAGAAGGGAGGTGGTATCTGTAGACCAGAAGGATTGTAATTGTTCCGCTAAACTCTTTTCTGTGTATTTTTTACTTGGAAAAGAGCTACACTGAGGAGGTTGCTGATCATCAATGTTCAGCTTTGTAAATGTATTTATGAAATTGAAATGGTGATGTGAACCTTTCCTTTTTCTGCAGTTATTTTTCATTTGTTCATTTGTGTCTAATAAGATGTTTCTGTTACACACTTTTGAATAGTAATCAATTTCATTTTTCTGCATGTCCATAGTATATTTGTTAATCTGATTATGTTTAATGATTTGCAGAAACGATTCTATGTTCAAACAGTTTTAGCATAGTGAACATAATGTTTTACTTCTCATGTTAGAATTGATATCTTATGACATCAATGTTTAAATGATTTTAAATTATTGATGATCCAATTATTCTTTTGAGCATTAGATGATTCTCTCCATTTCAAACTTTTGGCTCCCGGGATAGGTTATTAATTTAATTAAAATTTGGATAGGTTAGTATTTTAGTTCAAATATGTATTTCTATAACTATAGAATTTCTTCCAATAGTTGCAGAATTATTAAGTGTAGATTCCATTCAAATCACATTTAGGATTAGTTTCAGATCTAATTCAAAGTCTCCCTTTCGAGGAGCGAACTCACCAACTCAAAGAGTGCCAACGGAGGCCGAATATCTGTGGGTGTTAACCACACCAAACAGCTCAAGGATAGGGTAATACTTGCGTAGGATTATCTGAAGCCTTTGGCTGGATTTTCATCCCCTGTTGTTTTCCTTGGACACCATTCCAACACCTACACAACCGAGGCATCAACAGAGAGGCTACTTACAAATTGGACTCTGGAAATTCCATGAACATGAAAGAAGTACTATATGTTCCAAGTTTGAAAAAGAACCTTCTTTCTAGTTCATCATTAAAGTTTTGCAAATGGAATAACAAGCCAGACTTCATTGTGGGGAAAACTCCAGAATTAAGCACGCTTGAGCCAAAAGTGTGTATTAAAAAAACATATTATATATTTAAGTGAAAATATTAATTAATAATAAATTAAAATCAAGTTAAAGAAAATTATGATATATATAAGTGAAAATTAATTTGGTGGATTAGTTTGAATGGTTAAGTGTTGTGAATTTTAATACAATCAAAAAGTTTGCTATTAATTATTATAATATATATTTTCTTCATTAAAAACAAAACTGGCTAAGAATTGTTTTTTACAATATAATGCTTCTATCACAAAAGACTACTATATTAAGGATCATTTAGGGCTCATATGGGTACTTGCCTTGAATAGTTTCTCTTTTCCATTGAGATTGACACAAACTTGTGAGGACCTAAAGAATTTATATAATATAATCTACAAATTACATGAAGGAAGCATCATATGGTTATCAACAAAGTGATTATGGCCTAAACGCCGATACAAATATCAAGGGTATAATTCCAAAAAAGACACATATAGGATGTTGAGAAGAGAACTCTTTGATAGAGAACTATTTGACTTATCATCAACCAACAAATCCAAGGTGGATACAAAATCATAATCATAAAATAAGTCCACAAGCCAACACCATAGCCAACAACATAGTGTTACAAAAGTATAATCATAAAATAAGTCCACAAGCCAACACCATAACCAACAACATAGTGTTACAAAAGCACAATCATAAAATAAGTTCACAATCCAACATCATAGTGTTATGTGAGTCTATAGGACAACACACAAGCGACCACCAATAATGGATGATTAGGCTGCAAGAGTCAATGCTCCTCTTTATTTCCCCAAAGCTTGGAGCTAGGTAGAGAGGAAGCTAGATGATCACATAAAACAACTCGTCTTTTTCCCCAATATTGAATTGACATGGAAAGGAGAAACATTGTCATATCTTGAGGACACAAATACCAATGTTGCAAGAGAAGATGAGGGAAATACCTAAGTCGATGAAGATCACCTCACTGTATAGCCCTTGACTAGAGTGCCCAATGTTGAAGATGCACCGCTAGTTAAACTGAACTAAGAATTTGAAATGAATCCTCGATTAGAAAGCTTAAGAAACATGACATTGTATGCTTATCAATCCACTACAAGAAATTATTTCATATCTATGATCCTTTAGGAGAGCTTATTTGAAAAGTCTATTTTTTAAGAATCAATCCTTAGCACTAGAATTTTGAATCTCTCCATCTGTGGCATTGACACCATCTACGACTCTTGTGTAGATGCATGAGCTCCATCTAATTCCCTACCTATTAGATTCATTGATAGGGGACTTGATACGATAGAATCCACCTCGGATTGACCCTTATCACCCTTAGTTAAATTATGCCCTGCAAACCCTCCATAGCTTGCAATGTATGATCTCCTAACAAGTTAGGAGATTTTTGGCCTTCTTTCACTTTCTATATGCATCACTCTCAAGGGGGTGGTCAATAAGAATACATCCATGCTTGTGTCACAATTGACATATGAAGGGAAGAGTTTCATAGCTATGATTTGTACCTTCTCGTTGCCTCCACAATTAATGATAATATCTTTTAACACATAGCTATTGGTAGACATCAAAATCAAAATCTTGGGCATGCCTTCAAGAGCTAGGGTTTTGGGCCTTGATGTTTTCTTCATTCCAATTCGTTTCTTTGAGTCCTTGATATTTGATGAACATAATGAAAAAACCATTAGCACCATGTAATTCGGTTTCCTTCTACTATGTAGTAGAGAATGGGGGATAGCTATTCCACCAAAGTTGCCCTGTGCTTGCCCCTTGCTCGAACCGATGTTGCCTATGTTGATGCACATCCACAAACGTGAGCACTAACACTAGCATATAATTTAGTAGGATACCTTGATAGGGATATATTATATAGCTTGTCTCGGTGTAATGGAACATATGTTTTTTCCTTAGAGGTCACAAGTTCAAATCCAAAGTGGGGTAAGATATGTATACCTACAACGGCTCACATGTCCTAACAAACATTACATAAAAGTGAATAGGCATTTGCAACCTTAGTGGCGATACCCAACATTAAATGCTAAAAAGTGTAACAATGCATGCACACATGAGAAAAACAAACAACAATAATGAGAATCTTATCTCAAGTCTCCTATAATTAACATTCAATTCATGACTACATTGGGGATTCAAGGTAGTTGGAACCATAGTGAAAGGATACCCAAATTTGAATCATTTGCAAAGTCCAACTCAACCATATTTACTAACATACAATGTTGCAAATTCATATCTATATATAAATATTTATCAAATTATAAAATAAAATAAAAATTAAATTAGAAAAAATCGAAAATTTGGCTCTTTTCTAATAAGCTCTTCTCATTGAGATTAGGTTATACAAATTTGTTAAAATTCTTTCGTAAATGGATCCTCTAATTGCAAAGTCTGATTCAGCGACCTCTAAAATGTTTATTACCCACTAATTGGATCCAAGAACCTTGAAAACTTCTATTACTCCCAAATTGTGCTGTGTATACTTCTCATATCACCAATTTCATCACAGGAAAAGACTTCTGCATAAGTCGGTCCAAAATTGTCAGTTTTGCTCGCCTGTTCTTTTGGCCAGACAGAAAATAGCATTGGCTTTTTATACGAGAAAAATATAAGCCATCAATCTCCAGACTTCAACAGCATCTTTATCAAACAAAGGATATATTAGTTTGAGTTGGCGAGATTCTGGTTAAACCATGCGTCACACTTGTATAGTTATTGCCTAAAAGTATTTTGTACTAGAGCTGAAAATAGTTCTATCAAATAAGTAACCGACTGTATAAATCAGATCCATTCCATTTGGAATGAAAGGATATTTATCGTTTGTCTCTCACAACCTTTTTCTTTTCTTTATGGATAGCCTCTTTTATTTGTTCTTTTTGCAGATTGCCATAGGTGATAAGGATTCCTATGAGGTAGTAATTGTAATAATCAGAAATTCCAAATAAGTAAATATAGACCTTCAAAGCCATATTGAAACCCTGAAAAGATTGAATTTTTCACATTAAACGGACACTTCCATTTCAACATTTTTGTTTGCTAAATATTGAAGTAAAAAATAACTGTTTTAACTGCTATTTTCAGTATCCAATCAAGACTGGACCTCGGCTGGCAAAGCATAATTCCTTTCGAATGATGGGATCCACTGGATGGGAATTATTGTGGCATGTCGGCAAAGAAAAGGTGGAGGAATAACGTGCAAGTGATGCATGTGGATTTTCTGCGATAAAGCTCAGAATTTATGTGCTGCTCTGTTCCTTTATCCTTACGAAACTTCTGGTATATTGGGTTTATGATGCAGACCCACAAATTGTCAATAGCCATAAAAACTGTGCCACATATGCATTTGGACACACGAGCAGTTTAAGTTTTTACAGTAAATGTCTTTATTTTGAAGACACAGTATAGTCTTAATCAATATAAATCTTTGTGCTGGATAGGTCTAGGTTAAAGTGATTATATGATTCTATGTTTGTTTTAATTTTAATTTTAATTTTAAATTTAAAATTGAGTTTACATATATTGTGTTTTTATTGTTTTTGGTTGTCATCATCTATATAATAACATCTCTCATACTTAACTGTAAAGACACATCTTTACTCTCGTTGCAAAAAACCTTGTCCCATGTGGTGATTTGAAAGAAAAGAAGTTTGCCACTTTAAAGAAAAGAAGTTTGTCACTTTAGCAGTGATCTAAAGTTTCTTGACTGAGAATTATCACATTTTTTTTATAGGCCCTTTTCCCATGTGATATGGGTTATATTGGTGATTTTCAGCAGATTGGAAGGAGTAAGATATTTTGAAACGAGAGGTATGTGATATGGGTTATATTGGTGATTTTTGTCAGATTGGAGGGACTAAGATATTTTGAAATGAGAGGTAAGTATGGTTTTTCAAAAGTCAGTTTTTTAATTGTTGAAACTTTGCATAATCAATTTGAATATCAAGTAGAGAAGATAATTGAGATTTTTAATAACAAAATCAATTTGAATATTAAGTAGAGAAGAGAATTGAGATTTTCAATAACAACTTTAAAGGTTTATACTTTGAACAATCAATTTGAACTTCAACTTCAAATACACAAAATAACATGACATGCAATTTTATTGTGAAAAAATAAGGTGTAGGCATTAAATTCATACTCTTAAAATACAAAGCATAGTACCATGAGAGACATTGCTATATAGCAATTGTCTTTAGAATGTTGAATCCTTCATAGAAGTTTATTAAAACTTATGTTGTAAATTTTTGCAATCTTTGTTTGATGGTTTTCATGTTTAAAGAGTAGTTATCTTATCAAAGTTTTTTAGAATTTGTATTTACTATTAAGTAATATAAAGTTAATAAAAAAAATATATAGATAATTTTTTACAATTTAGTAAAATATATGTAGATTTTTTTTATACATTATAGTAATTGTCCTTAAAATGTAGAATGTTTTCATGAAAATTTTGAAGTTTATTTAAGTGATGGAAACTTAATAAAAATAAAATATATGTAGATAATTTATTACACATTATAGTATTTGTCTTTAGAATGTATAATGTTTTCATGAAAATTTTGAAGTTTATTTAGAGAAACCTAAGTTGCAAGTGTTTAGGAAGGTGTGATTTGTGTCTGGTTTTCATATTTAAGAAATATTTATTTTATCAAAAAAAAAATTTAACGTTTGTACCCAATATTAAGTGGGGTAAACTTAATAAAAAGAAAACCTTTGTCACTTTGTTAACTTTATTAATGAATTACTACTTCATTATTATACTCAAACAATGATAAATATATAAGGCATGCCATCTTAAACATTAGAGAAGAAATGATACAACTTAATCTATTCATTATTATTATCATGACTTCCTAAACTCTATAAAAAATTAAAACAAATATTGGATAATAATAATAGAAAAAATTCAATACATTTACTAGACATGATGTTAGTCTATAATTGATATGAGGTTAGTCTATAATTGGGTATAGTTATCTTGGCAAACAAGATTGTCTAGGTGTATTAAAAAGTAGTGCTAGATAAACTTGTTTCTCATGTCGTCATTGTAAGGGAACAACCTTTTAGTCTTGAAGTATGAATTAAAAATGATTCTAGTTGGATGACTACAACTTGAATAGCCTAAGATGTGAGGGAGTGAATGAGGGATAAAAGCCATATGACAAGATTAACCATTGGTGCATCTTATCTTAGTGTTTACTTTCTTTAGGTTTGACAAGATCATTGCATATAAATGAACAATTTTCTCATTTTGACAAGGTGATTAATATTTCTATCAAGTATTGAGTAGACAAATTTTGACATGAGACATAATACCTTTACATACAATATTATTGCAAATGAAAAATAAAATAAAATAAAGGAAACTGGGAACTATAATAAGTTCAGAGTTGTTGGGATATAATGGTCTAATCCACAATACAACTCATATACATGATATGATGAGCCTCTAGGGATTCAATCACAATTTTAGGTCATATACATTCCATACAAAAGGGGGGAAGATGTGTCTACAATTATTATATGGAACACATTAACTTGAATATGCTAAAGAATTCCATCATTTACAATGCCAAATCAATATGCAAGAAATAATAAACGAAAGGTGAACATTGTTTTGTTCCAAATCCTTAAAATATAAAAGTAAACCAATGTACACACAATACAAAAGATGTGAACTTGGAGCACAACTCCCAAAGAGATAATAGAGATGAGTTAGACAATAATTCCTTATAGAACCTCCTCCAAGTAACTTGGGTATAAGCATATAACGAATTCATATGTTCATCTCTCTATAATGACTAGACCCCTCTATCTTTCTCACTTTCTCCACACACACACACAAACTCATTCATTGCACATGTGGGCCCTTTATTAGGTCAATCCTATTACATAATACATTTACCCCATTAATCTTGGAAAAATACATTTACCCTAATAAATCTACATTTAACCCCATATATGTTTCTTTGGGGTCATATCAAAGACATAGATAATCATCTCGTATCATCCAAAAAAAATCAAACAACAATTACAGTGTTGGGGAGATAATCATCTCATATCATCCAAAAAAAATCAAACAACAATTACAGTGTGTTGGGTGTGTGAGCTATCTCAAGAAAACACCTAATATTTAATTATCGACCGGGGTTGGTAATCTTAGAGTTGAGGAAAAGTATATGCTAGGAAAAGTATATGCTAAGGTAGAATGATACATAAGTTTTGGCTTGTCAGACCTTAAAAGATTAAATAGCAAAAAGATCGAAATATCTTTCAAAATGAAAAACCGAGTTAAACTTCAAAGAAACTAACTGAACCTACCTAAACTATGAGATCAAAATAGTGTCAAACAATACTACTCTATCCTACGATTAAAAAATAGAGAAAGCAAAAACAAATTATTCAAGACTAAACTAAAGCCTCTAATTCCATTCTCCTTGGGAATCTGGAGGAAGTATATCGAATGTAATGGGAACATGGGTGAATGTATCGAAGTGGCTTTCAAAGGTAACAAGAAAACAAAATGGAATTAAATCTAATTTAACTTCTATAAATCAATGCAAGCAAAAGATTATCCAACTACAATTCACTTTAAACATAATGACCTATCTCCTATCTATAAACGAGAAACTGGAAATTAATGAAGTCTAGAAGCAAGTAGAAAACTGGATAAAGATATTAAATTCAGAAGCAAGTAGAAAACTTGATAAAGATATTGTACTTCTGAACTAAATCTTATTCCATGAATCCATTATTAGCATGAGAAGAATAATCCAAGACTGAGACAATTTGGAGAATGAAATTACCTAACCTAATACTGATATTATTAACATGAAATAAACTGTACTAAGAAGTGAAGACTGATAAATTCTGTAACCATACAACATTAATGAAACATGGGGGAAAGATAACTTGTAAACCATTAAAGCAAGTTTTAAGGAAAGAGATAATAAAAACTAAAGAGAATAACAAAAGCTTAATTAAAACTCCATACAAAATATAACAAAATCTTAATGACTGTTAAAAGAAATGCTGAAAGAGATTACAATTTGAAAAACCTAAGAAACTAGATTCTAATTAAGCAAAATGATGAAAGAAGCATTGAGGTCCGAACGCCGGTCCGAATGACGGTCCGAATGACAGTTCGGATGGAAGAAAATGACTTAAACTAAAGAGAAGAGAAGATGGGACGATCTTATATTCTACCAGTTGGCTGATGCATATGATCCTACAGTGCAGGGGAAGCAATGGATAAGCTAGTTAAGAGCTAGAATGAGAAAAAGCTATTTATGTTAGGAAACTAACTATTTCTATTTTATCTTGAAAACGAGACTAGAGTATATCTAAGGCTAATCTTATGCTATAGGAGAAAAACTACAGAACTTTAGTCTATGAGCAGATCTAAGAGGTGAAACTAACTAGACTGTAAATTAACTAGGCAAACTGAATCTTTTAAATAAAACTAATTAAGAAACCAAATGAACTAAATGCAATCTAAACTATTGAAGCAACTGAATGAACCTGAGTGTAACCTAAACTATAAAACAAGCTTAAATGAATCTAAGTGTGGCCGGTCACCATTTAACTTATGAAAACATTTAATATAGACGGCAACAAAATATACATAACATAAATAAAAAACATCATTTACATAAACAACACAACATTAGTCTATATCACAGAGCAAAAACATTATATACAGAACAGATACATAAATGAAATAATGACATAGTTTATCTACAATAGACAAAGACAATTTATATACATTGATGAAAACCACTGGTCATTGAGGGGCCCATCTCAGCAAACAAAGGCTGAGCCTTAATCAATCAATCACCACGCATGCTGATAAATTTCCATAAAACTGAGACATAATTGTATTAATAAAAGATAGAGTTACAGTGCTTTGGTATCCATTTGCAGCTGAAAATATAGGCAAGTGTAAAGATGAAAAGACTGACTGACTAAAGGCTAACTCATCTCTGCTACACGGAATTCTATTTATACAACGTTACAATAAAGAAAGCAATTCGACCCTTTAGTGGTCGACTGCTCTAATAACAAACTATCTTGAATGACCAAAAATGGCTTTGTTTAATAACTCGTGACACACATAAGCCAAGGGACAAATCTACTTAATCATTTCGTGACAGCTCGTAGCCAAAGAATGATCTCATAAAGTTGATGACAACACAGGGCTTTGTTCCAAATTCCACGGTGTTGATCCTTCACGCAGTTGTTGAAGCGTCAGTGCTCCCTTGACGTGGGCGGAGATGGATGTGATGTTGAGCTGAGTGCACAGGAGAAAGGATATTCCATAACGTTAGCTTACGTATCATTAGGGCGACTTCCTAAAAAGAATTCACGTGCCAGTTTACTCTCTAACGGCCTGAGCACACCTCAACCATCGATTTCGCGGGTCGAATGCGGGTCTGAACGGTGGGTTGAATGCAGTTGATCGTCCACAACTTCAATGCACGTCCAACTGAAGATTTGTTTGAGAGCCAGAACCTGCAAAACAAAATGTAGTTACTAAACAGGCCAAATAAATATCAATAAACCATAATATAACAATTTTTACCCAAAATTCATATGATGTGTGAATAAACGCATACCTGCTCCATTTGACGGTCTGAATGGCAAAGAGAGTGACTTATTGCATCAAAAATGGTGAAAGTAATGCCGATCAGAGTGTATTTAATATTAAAAAATGGTGACAAAATGGACACCAACACAGTGCATGGGGAAAAATTCCCAAGGATCCAACCCCATGCAAGATTTCATCTCTTTCTTTAATAGTTGTAAAATGCATTGATCAATTTCAATTTCGTTTAAGAATATCAATGTTGTTACAAGTAAACCATGATTAAAATCACTTCCCAAAATTATTCCTTGACTATAGAAAAACCCTCATGTGATGAAGTCAAATTAGATTACGTCGTTAGTCTCCAATAATAAATGCATAGTGTTCCCTTTTCCTTGAATTATGGCACATATTCTGGTTCCATCATAATCTCCTAGGTGGCTTCATAATCTCCATTAAATACACATGTTCTTTTTGTATATTATCCAAACCATCAATATGCAAAATGAATCAAATTGGTTTTTGATTTATCATTTAAACTTTTATCTTCTTGGACATATGGAAAATTATTATTTGCCCCAATGTCAGGGAGACCCCCTCCAATGGATTGTATATCTCATGTACTTTCCAATTGGTCTTCATTTTCCCAAAATGACAAACCATAGCTGGAGATGTACCCTAGTGAAGTTCATGCTATATTTCTCACTAGATTCCTGCCTAACTAACCACAAACATTGGATTTGACACTTTATTAGTTATAACAAATGTGTCATGTGAATGCAATTTATGCTGTTTATATTGAAAATAACCCTCCCTATGTATTGGGTAACAAGCCCAAGTTATGTCACCTTTGTCTCTCACCCACAATGTGGGATAACTAAACAACAAAAGTATTGTGTCCATGTCCAATCACCTTACCATGTCATTGCTTTCCTGCCACCCACCGGTTAGTCATCTTGCCACCTGTTTCCACATGATATTGTCAAGGTGCTACCCTAATATCCTTACTTTAGGGTACTTAGCAGTTAGTATATCAATGCATGTCATCATATTCTTTGAATAAGGATTTTTAGATATTCAGTGAATAATTATTTAATGTAAAGGGTCCTCTTTATCAATTAAGGCCCACTATGTGGTTAATACTCATTAATGATGAGACCACAAATATTTAGAGTTTTGCTATTGCGAATATATTTAAATAGATAGGAGGTTATGTAATGTTTTGTTGGGTATTGCTATATTTGGAACTTTTCTCAGTGGAAGGTAACCTCACCTCTAGAAGCAAGTGAATGTTGATTTCTTTATTTTCATAAATCATAATACAAGAGTATATTTCACATATTTCATCATAAAAGTCTCTTACATTTGTTTTTATTCATCTATATCTAGTTTCTGTTTTGGTTTTAAGGGTTAAGGAACACTACAAGTAGTATTAGATCTCTTTCTTGAGCTATCACCCATCTAGATTTTACCAATATTTTTTTAGGCTAGAGATGTGTTATGGTGTTTGAAAAGAACACATTGTTACACCAAAATATCATCATCATGATTCATGTATCAAATCTATGCCTTAATCCCCGAATTTTCTTGGCTAATTCAGCCGGAGGAAGGTTGTTATCCTTATCTTTCCATAATTTGTAGTTTCCCTGACGCACCCTACTTTCAAGCAAGGAAAATCAGATCATGGGTGGTGCATGTTGATTACTGGCAGAGTGTTCCAGTGACTCTTTAGGACTACCTGACACTGACGGCGACGAAAACGGCTGACCGGAACTCCCACAATCGACACTTGAAAATCGACTCCAAATGGTATTTTTTCACTCTCCCAATTTGGTAAAAAGCAATAGTAAATAATTTTTACTATTTTCCCTTTTTATATTGAAAAATGAAATATTCCCTTTTAAATTTATTTCTTTTAAGACATTTTTACTATAGTTGGGAATTTTTTTTATGTCTGAACGCCTAATTGATCATTTTGACCTAGTTTTTGGAGTCTACAGGTGAAGTAAAGTGTCGTGTTAAAACAATTGGTTGCGATTGTGGTCATCTCACACCTGTTATCGGGCGTGAACAACTCTTCGATCATTTTTGTGTTATTATTTCACTCGTTAAAATCAAACATTAATGACACCGAGCTTACTCTTTGTTCCTTCTTGTGCTCGTAAAACGATGAGAATAAGTCACTAATTTGTATTTTATCGCTTTTCTGGGTTCGTTAAACTTCCACGAAAAAGGAACCCCTCGAAGTCCTTCTTTAAGCTCTTTCAGGCTCCCTAAATATGAAAAGGTCGCCAAGCAAACTTGATGCTTTCACGCTTGTAAAAATATTTGAATGATCATATTTCTGGTGATAGTTTACCCCTTTTTCGGACCAAAAGGAACTATTTACGAAAAAGGAGCACTCCAGCCAATCATGACTGGAAGAGTTCTCTCTCACATTGTTTTATCCTTTTTTGGGTGAAGAGACTAACTTTTATGAAAAATAACCTTTGGAGTCTTCTTTAGTTCTTTTCAGACTCTCTAACATGAAATGACATAGATTTTACCTTCTCTGGACTCGTTAAAATATGACATCGAAGGGCTCGTTTTGGGATGAACCCCTCCTATCCTAGGTTTGTAAAAAATTTGGGATTGGACTTGTCCAAAGGATGAGCTATACCGAGCATCTGTTACCCTCCTCAAGCTCGTTAAAAAACAAAAGATGTACTCATCAATCATGATTGGGATAAGGAAAGAATTTGTGTTTCATTGCAATTATGATAGTACATAGTCACTCTTGAACATGGAACTCATTTGCAAATACATTCAAGACTTGGGTAATCCATTCGTCTTCGAGCCACACTAATTCATTGAGTCTTGTTACTCCTTTGGTTCATCCAAAGAATGCTTCCATCTTTAGTTTCATTAGGGGATTGGTATCATTCTTGTCAAGTCAATACTGCCAAGTCATGCCATGTCCATGTTCAAGAGAGGTTTGGTCATACATTCACTATCTACAGTCAACTCACTTTCAATCATGTTGGTCATTTCTGAGTTAGTCTCACACATTAATATACTATCCGATTCACTCCAAACATCTGTGATTGTTTTTTGTGTTGATGATGGGGGATTCATCATGTCCCTCCTTCGGCCGATTCATTCTTGTCAACTTCAACACATCATCTGGAGATTGAATCTAGAAACCAATCAAGTACCTTGGGCCTGCATGCCTCAATGGCATGTTACCTCAATTTCAACATGAGTTTACATCAATGAATCTTGATTGAAATATCCCGTCGAGTGTTCGACCTGAAATCATTGATTCACATCTGATGGTATGTACTGTGATACCTTGGGGATCATTGACATCAATGGTTATTTCACTCATGCTTGTTAACGGTATACATTAATGATTGATAATTAAGTGGTTTCTACCATGTTTGACTCCAAGACATTGTAATCATGTGGTTATATTCGTATCATTGCGGGTTCAGCTTGAAGACCCTGGGTTAACTCATATATTTCCCAGGTTGCGATGGATATTGTTTGAGTCATATCACACGGATCCACTTTGTATTGGTCATGGATGTGTTATCATCTCATCATGGATCTACGATTGTGTTCAGTAGACATTATTGTGTTCAGTCGGTCTCTGCTACCATGGATCTACAGTGTATTGGTCGACAACCATGTTATGAGTCTTATGATATTTGTATCTCAGAGTCGTTAGTATTGTAGCAGCTTCTTCCAAGCAACAAATCCTTTCCTTCAATCCTTCACATTACAAAGCATTTCACCTGTCTTATTTCACCAAGCTTCATGATTTTGAGGGCATTCTGTTACACCAAAATCTCATCATCATGAGTCATATATCAACTCTATGCATTAATCCCTGAAGTTCCCTGGTTAAGTCATCCGGAGGAATATTGTTGTCCTTCTCTTTCCACAATTTGTAGTTTCCCTGACGCACCCTGCTTTCCTGTAAGGAGCATCAGATCATGGGTGGCACATGCTGCTTACTGGAAGAGTGCACTAGTGACTCTTTTCTCCCTTATGCAATATGCGTTGATCCCTTTTTGGTGAAAGTTTCCTTCATACAAGGTGTGTCAGAGTTGGTTAATGTGGATAAAAGGAAGCTTCGAGCAACTTCTCGAAGATTGGTGACATGGAAATCTATCCCTAGATGCCAGGAAGTCTAGTATTCGATCTCCTAACATAATGGGAAGATCCCTTAGACCTCTCCCCTTAAATATCAACCTACCCTATCTCTTTAGCCTTATAAATATTGAACGTCTCTCCAATATGAAGAGAGGAAGGACTATAGTACTCTCATGCTGGTGGATTTTCTCTAGGTGATCCTTACTCATCCTTTGGGAGGAAAACATCATCCTTTGGAGGCTTGGATTGTTGGATGGAATTTGAAACTTTGAGGCTTAGGTTGTGACATTCCTTCTCTATGTATTTCTCTTTATTACATTAATACAAGTTATTTCCATAAGTATTGTTGTGTTGATAATGCTTAGGATTTTCTTCCTTAACTGTTAATCTAGGTCAATTCATATTTAGATATGCTTTTACTGTTTGCTTGTTTCCACTTGCTTGAAAAGGTTTTGCAGCATAAGATCTGAAGGCCTTGGATCTTGGAGCAACAAGGAGAAAAGGATTGCAGACCTGAGGTACATTATCTACCCATCTACTCTGCATTTCTATTGATCTAGGAAAGTAGCTTGTGTTTTGTATTTATTTGTTCTAGATCCACTTGGACTAGGGAGATCTTGATTGAGTTTGCTTGAGTAGATTGTCCATAAACACACATATATTTGTCATTTGATGGGTAAATTTGAGGTTGAAGACAAGTACACATAGAAAACACAAGTCATGTCACCTGATTGGTATCCTTGTAACCTTTACTAGTACCCCTTTGACTAGTGTATGGAATTTCCTTCCATGTACCTTTGGGTATATTGGAAACCCTCAAGGTTCACCTAAAACAAGCCTTACATAAACCCACTATCATATTGTTTCTATAGTACATTAAGAACAACACTTGAGGTGATCACTCTTGCATACAAGGAAATCAGGTAGTATGGCCTAGGGTATGGTCTATCCTCCTTAGTTAGTGCCATGAACGATTCAATCGAGTACTATTGTTGGAAACCCTTTAGTATATCACAAAGCTATAGCACTTATTATTCCTTTGTCCTTAGGACACTAAAATCCCTAGACTTTGCAGTTCTCTAGTGAAATCCCCACATATTTGAGTACAAAAGGAATTTGGGAATTCTTTCACTGCAATAATACTCAATTGGGAATAATAATCCTACCAACATTTTAAAAAATAGGTATATAATCTTTTGGATACATCTCATACATATTTTTTTTTTGACATTTCAAACCAAATTACTGTCATCCATCATTAGGATCATAATGATAAATAATGAAGCTCTAGAAATTGACTAAGTTATGTTCATTAATATGAATTAAAATAAAATTATAAGAGAATGCTAAAGAATGTAGACGATTGGCTCCATTATGCAAAAGAAGTTTAAATTTACGATAAAGTTAGTATAAATAGGTTAATTTAAGTTGAATAACATAAAATTACACAAAACTGGCACACTTCTTGAATATATTGCAGCCCTAAAAAAATTAACAATTTGCATAGAGGGACTATTTGATTCATTTTATAAAGAATGTTTCATCTGTGGTATCAAAGATGCAATTAGAGCACAAGTCATGATGTAGTGTCTAGCCACATGTTTGGAAGCTTGTTAAAGAGGTAAAGAATATGAGATGGTGAAAAATTCCCCCCAAAAATTCGCTACTAGGACTGGCCCCCCTTTGGAAACAACCCTAGGCCCTCCACCTCTCAACCACTCAAAATCCAAAAGTTGTCCCAAGAAGAGTTAGTAGAATGTCAATTGCTTAGAATTTTTTATATTTATGATGAATGGTATTTCAAAGGGAAAAAAATGTAAAACACATAAATGATTTGAAATGGATATATCCCCACAAGACCACTCAGAGGGCGTCACAATTGAAGGCACTCTTGAACCAACATTGGAAGACACAACCCCTCCCATGGATACAAAAACCACCTTGCAAGCTCTTCGTGAAAAATCGCAAATGTCTCTCCATGCCTTATTAGGTTTTTCAACACCCCAAACTTTGAGGTTGATTGGTTAAATAAAGAATTGTAAATTCATTGTTTTGATTGACAATGATAGTGTTGTGACATATTTATTCATAGGAGAGTATATGAAGAAACCCATTGTCATGTCTGTGAAATTTCTAATTTTCAAGTTATGATAGCCAATGGTGGTATAATGAAATGTGGTGGATGAAGCGAACATGTGAAACTTCAAATGGGTGAGTATCATCTCAAATATCACATGTTTACTATTGAAATGTGATATTGTGATGTAGTCCTCAGTGTTGAATGGTTAAGCATATTGGGACCTATCACCATGGTTTTCAAGGATTAATACATGGACTTCACAAAGGAAGGACAAAAAATACCCTCAAGGGGTTTACATTTGGTTCTCCTAAAATTATGACCTCCATAATATGGGTAAGTTATTGAATAAATCCCCCTAAGTTATTATTGCACAGTTCAATGCCATATAAGCAGTGGACATCCCCACAAGATATTCACCCTAATTTTCAACAAGTCATGTTTGTTGTATCTCCTTGGTTGAGCTAGGGATTTTCAATGTTTCCCTATCTAGGGTTTTGGAGATCAAGCGATTTGGACTAAAATTGTGATAAGGCTATGGTATGTACATGAACTTAATCTTATGCATATTAATGAAGTTCGAATTATTTAATACTTGTGGAGATTGCAAATTTGATTTTCAACCATCTATGCTCTTCATGTTTTTTAATTTCGAGCTATATATGTGTCATAGCATTACTTGGTCCTCCTAATCATTAATGACTTCTTGGCCATGTGATTATCTCTTGAATAGCCTTGTTTCTCCTAATGAAAATGCCATTTTTTTTTTGCTTTGTATGTGTGCTTTCCCTTGAAGAAAGGAGCATGCCATACACCTTTTCCTAAGGAAATAAGTGTACACATGCTCTTTTCGTTTACGAAAAGAACATATGTATTCTAAAAATGGAAAACATAATAAATGTGCAATAATATTTTTCTCCTAAAAGTGGGGTTTATGGGATTATGACACCTATGCAACCTTAAAATCCATTGCCAACGACTTTAACTGACTCCTAAAAGTATAAAAATGGTTTAAATGTTGGATAAGTTGCAATAGATTGATTAAGAACCCTTATGTTGGAGGATTTTAATGATTTATATTGGTTTTTTATCATCATCCTCTTCTACATGAACCCCTATTCCTGTAAATGATCAAATTGTTGAGAGGTGGGACCTAAATCTCTCATGATTTTCCCATTCCTAAATAGCAAGAGTTCTTGAAGCAGAGTCCAAAGTGATAAGTGGTCTCAGCTGGATGAATCCATATCTTGGTGAATAAGGTGTTGGCAATGAAACTATTGGGTATAATTGTATTTATTGTTAATTATTGATACATATGAAGACCTCTCTTCTTCTCCCCCCCACTCCCCTAAAAGAGGAAAAAAATTGTTGTCAATTGTTTTAATTTTGAATGCTTATTTAGTGGTGAAATTGGTTTCCCGATAGACTAATCAAGATCAATGTATAAGAAAAATTTATTTCTATTTGTTTGTTATTGTTATAACCATAAAGACTTGAGGAACTTTATTGTTTTCTTGTGTGCAGATTATCAGAAGATTACTTGGAGTGGTGAAGGGTGCATTGGGATTTGCATACAAAGAAGTTATTAAGGACAACCAATTGGATACATGTACCTATGCTTTTTTATCTCTTTAGTTAGTTATTCTTAATATAATTTATTGATCATAGAAATTGGATTACTATATTCTATTTTATTTGTTAATGGTACGCCCTAAACCACTAGGGATTATCCCCTAAAACAATATGTCTTTTTGATTTGAAAGAAGTTAAGGAAAATTATGTTAATTGATTTAACATTGTAATTGAAGAATATAATGGCTATTTTACTGTTGTATTTACAGTTGTAAATTAGAGTTTTGAGATCTAGTTTATGTATGATAATATTTCCCTAGAGGGATGAAAATCATTAGAACAATTTGATATCTTTTTTGTTGGACTTTTGATTGTCATTCATGTCAACTGATGTCAAAGATAATTCAGTATTCCTGTGTCAGTTTGAAGAATTATATGAAATATAATTTGAAGAAGTATATGGATGCTAGTATGAAGAAGTATATCTAGAAGTGCATTCATCCCGGAGACATATGGTACAGGTATAGGTCTCAAGTCCACCTAGTCATACTACTTCAAAGGTATATGCTAAAGACATGATTGGACAAGGTTCGAGAGTGCACAAGCAGCTTGACCAAGAAATGTTTGAACAAGGAAGCAAGTTCTGAAAGCACACAAGATCCACCAATAAGAGGAAAATTTCAGTTGTTGAAGCGTGCAAAGGATGTAGGGGTTGAAGATGTCAAGTGCCCAAGACCCACAAGCAATGGAACATGAAGGGCACAAGACCACACCACAAGTATGAAAGTCCCACTAAGGAATGGACCAAGTATGAGCAAGACCCATAACTGATGACACAACAATGGCGTAGAACATGACAAGTGGCAAAAGCATGAACCATGAAGCAGAGAAGAAGGAAATCCACAACCAACTTGTGGACACACCATCAACGTCAGTCAAGTATAAATAAGAGGCAAGTTGGAGAATTGAAGTAAGTTTTGAAGTGGAAATATGGAAGATACACATTTACCAAGATTATAATTCTCAAGGAAACAAGGGCTCGTGGAACTAGAACAACATGATCTAGAGAATATCCAAGTGTGCACAAGTAGAGGAATGGAATAACTAATGGTGCGTAGAATGATGCAAGTTTCTCTATGACAGTTGCGCGAAGACAGAAAGGAAGAACTATAGAAGATGCGCAAGTGTGTGAGTACATAATGACAATATCGTCGATAGCACATAGATAGTCACAAATGATCTAAGACAAAAGCGCAAAAATAGATCTAAAGTATATCTTGTGATGCATGAAGTAAAGAAGTTTATTTGATGCACATATATAGAATTGCTGCATAATGAAGGATGCACATTATGATGACAGTGATCTGAGAAAGGTGCATTATACAAAAAGGAAGAATCACAGATAATGCATAGAAGGTCGCATATTATCTAAATACTATTGCACTAAGACAAAATGAACACATTTTAGAAGGTGCGAAGGTCCAAGTGATACTGATGCACAAAGTTATAACAACAGTTCATCAATAGATGCGTAGTATTAGTTGAAGTAGCAAATGCGTAGAAACATAATGGTATACAGTACTTGAGTGAAAATTGCAGAGTATGATGAAGCAACACATAGTTCATGAAGTATGATGTCAAGTGTATCTGGTTGATGTGTACAAGTGAAGTTAGTGACACAGATCAGTAATTGAAAGATCTCATGGTTGCAAAAGGTGTGCATGACATAATGAACAACAATTAATCTGAAGAGTGCACATATCAGAAGAACAGTCAAGTTATATCTTCTTCTTTCATATCTGGGTAGCAGGATGGGGAAAGGAGTAGGAGGTCATAGCCTCCTTCTAGTTGGTGCTTCCTTCAGGTTGAATCCTATAAAACTAGGGGTTTGGTGCCTCCTTCGAGTTGGTGCTGGACAAATTAGGAAGTTGGTGCTTCCTTGAATGTAATATTTTATTATAAGACAGCATTTCGTGGTTTTCTCTTGTTTGGGTTTCCACGTAAAAATTCTGCGTGTTATGTGTTTTTGCACAGATGTGGATGAATGTTTATTTATTGTGGATGCATAGTTAAAGTTCAAGATTAATTAGTTAAAAAGTTAAAAATTGTTCATAACTGCACTAATACTGATTCACTCCCCTCTTTGTATTAAATTGATTCCAACAATTGGTATCAAACGAGGTTCTTCAGTAACAACTTAACATATGGAAGATAGATCTGTGCGCATATATGGACAAGAAAGACGGTCTCTCCACCAACAGAGTGCCTAGATTTGATGGCACCAACTACAATTTCTGGAGGATCAGGATGGAAGTATATTTGCAATATCTTAGAGTTGATGTCTGGAAATCTATTATGGATGGTTATAATGTGTCGGCGATTGCACCAACTGATCCAACTAAGAAGAGACTGTATGAATGCAATGTAAGAGCCAGGAATGCACTGTTATGTGGATTAACAAACACCGAATTTATTAAGGTCATGCATTGTGCCTCAGCGAAGGATGTATGAGATAAAATTAGAAATGTCTATGTGTGTCATTCTACAGTATAGATCACATAGCTAGAGTAAACCTCACAAATCTCACTCAATAATTGCAGAGAAGAAGAAGAATAAATGAATCAATTATCACTCATAAAGTCAGAAATGGAGAAATATGTAGTATAATCATACATTAGCTGTAATATGGCACTGTGAAAAATGAATACAATAACAATACTTTCAAGTGAATTCGAATTAGCCAAATGTGATTCGAATTCTGCTCAATGTGTGGCTTGGATAGCATTGGAGACATCACCCAATCAATGGTAGTAGTCACAAATAGTTAAAAGTTAGTCAAATGAGTCTAACTGAGTCTAACTGAGCCATGTGAGCACAAATCAAGGGATGGAGACTCCAAGGAGGGCGCATGAGGCTGTCGCTAGGTCAAGTGGCACTTCGATACAGACAACTGGAAGCTACAAGTAGTTAAACTGAGCAATAAATTCATGAACTGGGAAATCAATGCTGCAATTGACTGTTAGAATCCAAATAGGTGTAGTAGGGTGCATTTTTCATCCAGGTGAGAAGAACAAGGTGCACTAGGTAGGTAGGAGGGCTACTGAGGGCTAAAATAGGCTCTAGGGGGATGAAAATAGGCTCCAGGTGCTGGGGAGACTACCATATTGATGACTGGATGCATGCATAATGCATGCAAATATAAAAAATGATGGTGAGAATATTCCAACACCCCCCCGCAAGCCAAACTATGAGGAAGTAACTGAAAACTAGTAGGGCCTTGGTAACTGAGACCATAGGTCACCCCATAAAAAAATCTAAATAAATAAAGTGAGGAAAGAGGGAAAACCCAATGGGAAGAAACCCCCCCCCCCAAACTAGACTGTTGAGATGCTAATGTAGCATGGCATCACTCACCCCAAGAAGAGATCTAAGGTAAGTGAACCTCTTCACCGAGAAGGTCTTGGTGAAGATATATTCAATTTGCTCTTCTGTAGGAAAGTAGAGCAGTGTGATGGTACTGTTATGCACCAATTCTCAGATGTAATGCATGTGTATATCAATATGTTTGGTTCTCTATCTCAAAACTGGATCTGTGGAGATCTTGACAACACTCTGATTGTCACAATAGATGACTGGTGGAGTACTAAATCGAATCCCAAACTCTGACAATATGCCCCGAAACCAGATGCACTGTGTGGTTCCATTTACATCACCTCTATACTCAGCCTTCGCTGATGAAAGGGCTAAAGCAGTCTGCTTTTTTCTCGACCAATAGATAGGTCCAGATCCAATCATGAAAACAAAACCAGATGTAGACTTTCGATCTGAGCTATCTCCATTCCAATCAGAATTTGTATACCCAACTAGGTTCAAGGGAGACCCAATTGCATAGAAAATACCACATGTCTTTGTCCCTTTCACATAATGCAAGATCCTCTTTGCTGCCTTCTAGTGAAGCTCATGAGGCTCCTGCATGTATCTGGAGACAACACTGACTACATAGGATAGATCAGGTCGAGTATGTGTAAGAAAAAAAATAGTCCCAATCAACTGCCGATACAAAGTACTATCCACCAAAGGTGTGGAAGACCCATCCTCAAGGCTGATCCCTGAAAGAAAAGGAAATGCTGCTGGCTTGCATTCGCTCATATGAAACCTGTCAAGTAGATCTGATACATATTTGGACCATGCAAATCTGATTCCTGAATCACTCTGAGTGACTTCAAGACCAAGAAACTACTTTAACAGTCGTAAATATGACATAGAGAAGGAGTTGTGCAAAGTTGTTTTGATAGATCTAATGCATGAAGAATTGCTCCCAATAATCAACAAATCATCAACATAAAGAACAATAAGAAGTAGGGAGTTACCATCATGTCTCATGCAGACATTCAAATCTGATTTGTACCTCTAAAAATATTGTGAAAGTAAGAAGGAGTCCATCTTGGCATACCAAGATCAGGGAGTTTGCTTGAGCCCATACAAGAACTTCCTCAATCTGCACACAAGTGAAGGATCATCAATATACCCCTCGGGTTGCTTCATGTAGATATACTCCTCTAGATATCCATGAAGGAAAGCACTCTTGAAATCCATGTGATGCACTTCCTAGTGCTTGGATGCAGCAAGAGAAAGAACAAGATAGATGGAATCCATCTTAGCAACAGGAGCGAATGTCTTAGAATAGTCAATCCCATGAACTTGGGAGAAACCCCTTGCAACCAATCAAGCTTTATACTTGCTTGTGACTCCATCTAAGTCCATATTTGTTATGTATATCCACTTGCATTGAACAAGCTTCCTCCCATGAGGGAGAGAAACAAGCTCCCAAGTCTCATTTCTTTGAAGAGATTGATACTCTTCTTCCATAACTGCTACCCATATTGGATCTTGGGAGGCCTCAAAGAATGTTTTTGGATTAGATCCAATCATAAGAAATCATCTCTCAGCTAGATATGGATCTGTGGGAGAGAGTGCAACTCTTGTATCTTGGAAATAAGATCTATCTCCAACAAGATTAATGGTGGTAGCAGGAGTAGTGGAGGCCCATCTAGCAATAGGAGTTGGAACATTAGTGTTGGCACGAGATTAGTCCGCATGAAGTGTGGAAGCCGATAGCTACGAAGAAGGACCATCCGTGGAAGAAAGGGTCATTCACGAAGAACGAGGAAGCGCAAGATTAGTTTAGTTTGTTAGAAAGGGTCATTTCGACCATTTTGTAACTACCATAGTTGGCTATAAATAAGAATATGAATGTAAGCCTAAAGGCATCAATTGGCATGATCATTGTGACTGTGCGATTCGATTGTTTTTTTCTCTATTTTTGGCAGTTTTGTATGTATCCACGATAAGATGTTCTGAATTGGTTTTGCGAAGGTTATACCGCAAGTTTTGATGAGTTAATGCATGAATATGTTTGGATCTATTCTTTTGTCTATGTTTATGTTGAATAGTGGATGCTACGTTATGATTTCTGTTGTAAGGTTTGATTGATGTGATCTTCTGTATTTCCTTGTTAATGCGAATTTCAATTATGTATTGAATATGTGAATGGTAAATACATGATTAATGTGTGAATGATGAATGAATGCATGTGAATGGTGAATATCTAGTTCATGTTGCGATAGAATTGAAGTAGTTGCATGTCCTTTCCCCACTGCGGAAACCTGGTTCCTGCATCCCCACTTAATCATCTTGGGTGAGACTTCACTCGCTTTGCGGGTGTTGTTGGAAAGGGTAAAACCTTTCTGGGTTGGTGCTTAAGGGTGTTTGGTTGGTGTATGTTGACGACAGTGCGAAGTGAACCCTTGTCGACAGAACTGTGTCAACAAATGGTTCCATTGCCGGGACTTGAAGAAGAAAGTTAAGGACATGCTGTGGCACCCGACGAAACCGAAGATTCAGGACTGGGTTGAAAAGAAAGCAGAAGAATTCGCGGAAGAAGAAAATCGAAACCCCAGGAAGACGACAAGTAGTTGGTTAGAAAATCATATTTATTCTGATATCCACGAGATATTCTTCTGTGAATTCCTAGTATTGCTGCATGAGTGGTTGGCGCAACTGACGTTTAAGAAGAACCATTGCCAAAAGAGTGACCTTGATCACTAGACTCCAGAACTGATCCAACAGCTAAAACGAGTGGACAATAAGGTATCATGGGCTGTTGACTTCTGGGTAGAAAGTATCTTAGAGGGATACATAACTGAGTTTTCCATGGACATGATCAAATCATACAGTGACGCAGAAAGGAATTTTTTCAAAGGATCTAGAGGGAGATTCCTGCTATCGCTAAAGCTGTGGATTAAGATGCTTTCCTGCGAAAAGGGCATACTGAGGTTGAATTCTGATGAGTAGAAGATCAGTGTGCGGAGGTTGAGGGTACCACGTGAATGTGGGTCCGATAGAAAGATGTGGGGTAGATGGACATGAGCAACGATAAATTTTTAAGGGAGGCTGACGAAGAGTGTGGTACCTTGAGGAGTGGGGTGATATTTTGACGACCAGAGAAGAAGAGGAGGACTGAGAGAGAGTCTCCTGAGGGGACCAGAATGGAAGACTGCGAAACAGGACCACAAGGGACAAAGCGACCTTATTACGACGAAGAAGAAAGTGAATAGGCTACCCTAGAAGCCGAAGTAGGACGAACCTTAAGCCACAACGTACCTTCAACTCTGTGCACTACTCAGAAATTGATAAGAGGAAATACAAATTATTCGTAGAGCTGTCCTACGTGCCAGAACAGTAGTAAGAGTAGTGGATCAATAAATAATAATAGTAGAAGCGCAAAAATGGTAGGTGATGATGCCAAGATGCCAAACTTCCAAGGTAATGGGTGTCAGAAAAACAGGATCGTAGAGCAATAACAATAAACATAAATGCAAATATAATCACACATACACATTACAAGAGAGACACAAATATATCATGGTTCAACCAACTTGGGCTACATCCACACTGAATTTTCCAGTCCTTATTATTATTACCGTCTAGCAAGGTGAAGGGATACAACCTGCAGCACAACCGCTACACTTCCTCTTCTCTGTTTCACAGTCTCTCTCCTGATCTCAGAGATCTTTACAATGCATAAAACCTAATACATCATAATCCCTAGCCGTATTACAATTCCTTTGTTTTATAAGGGAAATACAATGGGAAAATACCACGGGATACCCAAAACCATGGGCCCGCAAAATAGCTGGCGAAAAAACAACCCCAAAATTTTTCTACGGGGGTGCTGCCCCCGGACCCCCCAGCCAAGGGGGATGATCCCCCCTGGAACCCTGTGGGGGGGTGATGCCCCCTCACACCCGCCCACTAGGGTGACTGTACAGTCCGCCTACATATCATATAAAACTGGGGTACAAACATGGCTGCTACAATATCATCTATGAGACTAGAAGATCTGACTCCACAACCAACAATCTCCCACTTGGAGACTGATCACAGCAACTCCACCACTGCTGCACTTGCTGGAATTGGACTTGGGAAAATTTATCCTCTTCACCTTCATGCTAGAAGGCCAACTGGAACCGAGCACGAACTCAGTTTCCCTCTGGTCACTACCTTTGTGAACATGTCTGCAGGATTCTGGCTAGTATGTATCTTTTCCAGCTTCAACAGTTCATCTTCTAGAACATAGCATATGAAATGGTACTTGAGCTGTATATGTTTAGTCCTGGAATGGAATGTTGAGTTCTTTGCAAGGTGAATGGCACTCTGGCTGTCACTATACAATTTCCTATCCTTCTGCTTCTTACCCACTTCCTCCATAAACCTCTGCAACCAAATCATCTCTTTACTAGCCTCTGTAATGGCAACATACTCTACTTCTGTTGTTGAAAGTGCAACAACCTTCTGTAGTTTCGAAATCTAGCTAACTGTTGTTCCACCTACAGTAAACACATACCCTGTGGTGCTCCTCCTGCTATCCTTGTCACCTGCCATATCTGCATCAACATATCCCTGTAGAACAATGTCTGAACCTCCAAAACATAATGCCTCAGTGGTAGTACCTCTCAAATACCTGAGAATCCACTGTACTGCCTTCCAGTGTTCTTTACCTGGATTGTTCATATATCTGCTCACAACTCCCACTGCATGTGCAATATCTGGTCTTGTGCACACCATGGCATACATCAAGTTGCCAACTGCTGATTGATAGGGAATCTTGGACATGTAATCTGTCTCTTCTTGTGTCTTGGGACACATTTCCTTACTTAGACTAAAATGGCTAGCCAAAGGTGTACTTACAGGTTTTGCATTCTACATTTTGAACCTCTCCAACACCTTTTGTATGTACTCACTTTGAGACAATGTCAATTTACGATATTTCCTGTCTCTCGTTATTCTCATACCAAGGATTTGCTTTGCAGCACCCAAATCCTTCATCACAAATGAATTAGCTAGTTTCCTTTTGAGTACATTTATATCCTGCATGTCAGACGCTGCAACAAGCATGTCATCCACATACAATAACAAGATAATATATCTTCCATTGTCTAGCTTCTTGAAATAAACACAGTGGTCAGAATGACATCTACTATAACCTTGTTCTGTCATAAACCTGTCAAACTTTAGATACCACTGCCTTGGAGCTTGCTTCAAGCCATACAAGCTCTTTTTCAACCTGCATACCAGATCCTCCTTACCTTTGACCTCATACCCTTGTGGATGCTGCATATATATTTCTTCCTCCAAATCCCCATGGAGGAAGGTTGTTTTTACATCTAACTGTTCAAGATGCAAATCTTCTACTGCCACTAGCCTTAAGATAGTCCTAATTGAAGTCATCTTAACAACAAGATAAAATATTTCATCAAAATCTATACCTTTCTTCTGTGCAAAACCCTTTACAACAAGTCTGGCCTTGTACCACTTCTTACCTCCTTTTTCTTCCTTCAACCTGTAAATCCATTTGTTTTGCAATGTTCTTTTACCAGCAGGCAACTGAACCAAATCCCAAGTCTGGTTTCCTACCAATGAGTCCATCTCCTCATTCATGCCTTGCTCCCACTTCTTTCTAGTTTCCACCTGCATTGCTTCTTCATAACATTCTGGTTCACCAGAATCAGTCATCAATAAATAATACATTGAAGGAGAGTATCGTTCAGGAAGTCTACTTAACCTGGTAGATCTTCTTACAGTTGCAGGAGTTTCAGGTACTTGCTGCTACTCTTGATTTTCTGGCACCTTCGGAACTTCATTTTCTTTAATTTCATCAAGCACTATGTACTCTGTGTTTTCCTTTTCCTATTTCTTTCCCTGCAATTGATCTTTATACATGACCTTTTCATTGAATATCACATCTCTACTCCTGATGATTTTGTTATTTTCATAATCCCATAAACGATAGCCAAATTCATCAACCCCATATCCAATAAAGGTACATTTCTTGGATTTAGCTTTAAGCTTTGTTCTATTTTCTTTATCAATATGGACAAATGCTTCACAACCAAACGTTCTCAGAAATGAGTAGTTTACCTTTTTATCTGTCCTTGCTTCCTTTGGAAAACCACCATCCAAAGCACTTGAAGGTCCTTTGTTTATTAAATAAACAGCAGTATTTACAACATCCACCCAAAACTGTAAGGGCAACCCTACATGCAGTCTCATACACCTTGCATGCTCCATGATCGTTCTGTTCATCCTTTCTGACACACCATTTTCCTGTGGTGTTCCTGGGACTGTCTTCTCTCTACGAATCCCATGGTATAAACAGTAACTATCAAACTCCTTGCTGCAGTACTCACCTCCATTATCAGATCTGAGACACTTCAATCTTTTTCCTGTCTCATTCTCAACCAAAGCTTTCCACTTCTTAAAAGTAGCAAACACATCATATTTCTGTCTAATGCAATAAACCCAAGTTTTTCTAGTTGCATCATCAATAAATGTAACATAATAATGAGAGCCACCAAGAGATTGTACCTGAGACGGTCCCCATACATCTGTATGCACAAGCTCTAATTTTTCATTCTTCTTCTGTTTCCCAACCCTGAGAAATCTGACTCTCTTCTGTTTTCCATAAACACAATTTTCACAGAATTCCAAACTTACCTGCTTCAAATCCGGTAGCAACTTCCTTGAGTGGAGAATCTGCATCCCCTTCTCACTCATGTGGCCAAGCCTATGATGCCACAATGCTGTATCTGTTCCTGTGGAAGCTAAAGAGATAGAATGGTTAGTATTATGAGGACATAAATACAACGTACCTACTCTGTCTCCTTTTTCTATCACCATTGATCCTTTAGTGATCTTCCACCACTTTTCTCCGAACGTAGATAGACAACCGCCATCTCCCAACTGCCCTGTTGAGATCAGATTTCTTTTCATAGCAGGAATATGCCTAACTTCTTTCAACAACCAATCAGTTCCATTCTTAACTTTTATCCATACCTTACCCATTCCAACAATTTTACATGGCTCATCATCACCCAATAAAACATGTCCAAAGTCGCCAGGAACATACTCATGAAAGTATTTCCTATGGGGTGTAGCATGACATGAAGCTCCTGAATCTACTACCCAATAATCACTAGTATTATCTAATGCAAGAATCAAAGCATCTTGTAACACATCAGCTGCTACATTTGCTTCCTGGGTAGTTTCCTTTTGTGCATCTCCTTTCTTCTTTAGAGATTTACAGTCTTTCTTCAGATGTCCTTTCTTTCCACAGTTTCAACACTATATCTTTCCCACTCTGGACTTGGATCTGCTCGTTTTAGACTTTCCATGATTACCTTGGCTCTTTCCTCTCTCCTTTTGTCTTCCCCTGCTCTCCATGGTCAACACATTACCTGATGTCTCACCTGTGCTTTTTCTTCGCATTTTCTTGCTAAGAATAACACCAATAACATCATCAAATTTCAAGGTGGTTGAACCAGAGACAGAGTTACTTACAGCCATGACCAAGCTATTCTAGCTTTCTGGCAATGAACACAAGATTAGAATAGCCCTAACCTCATCATCAAAGTTCACACTTACAGAACTTAGCTGATTTGTAACCGTATTAAACTCACTTAAATGATCAGTAACAAATCCACCTTCAAACATCTTCATATTAAATAAACGCTTCATTAGAAATACCTTTTTGGAGGCCGAGGGTTTTCATACAGCTTACCCAATGCATTCATCAAACCCTCTGTTGTCATTTATTTTGAGATATTGAAAGCCACCGACGAAGCCAGGCTCAACCGTATTGTTCCCAGAGCCTTTCTGTCAAGAACCTCCCATTCTTCGTCCTTCATAGCCGTCGGCTGCTTCGCTTTTCCTCCCAACGGTAGGAATAGATCCTTCTGGTATAGATAGTCCTCCATTTTCATCTTCCATAACCCAAAGTTTTGGCCGTTAAACTTCTCGACCTTAAACTTTCCTTCTTCTGCCATTGCTCCCACTCGAACCAGAAACCCTAGCTTCCTGCGGGTTTAACTGCCAAATAGACCTTTGGCTCTGATACCAATTGTTAGAAAAACAGGATCGTAGAGCAATAACAATAAACAGAAATGCAAATATAATCACACATACACATTACAAGAGAGACACAAATATATCGTGGTTCAACCAACTTGGGCTACGTCCACACTGAATTTGCTAGTCCTTATTATTATTACCGTCCAGCAAGGTGAAGGGATACAACCTGCAGCACAACTGCTGCACTTCCTCTTCTTTGTTTTACAGTATCTCTCCTGATCTCAGAGATATTTACAATGCATAAAACCTAATACATCATCATCCCTAGCCGTATTACAATGTCTTTGTTTTATAAGGGAAATACAATGGAAAAATACCACGGGATACCCAAAACCATGGGCCCGCAAAACAACTGGCAAAAAAACAGCCCCAAAAATTTTATATGGGGGCGCTGCCCCCAGACCCCCCAACCAAGGGGGATGATCCCCCCTGGAACCCCGTGGGGGGGCGATGCCCCCCCACACCCGCCTGTTGGGGTGACTGTATAGTCCACCTACATATCATATAAAACATGGGTACAAACACGGCTGATACAATATCATCTATGAGACTAGAAGATCTGACTCCACAACCAATAATGGGACCGAGGATCCCGAACAATACTGGCTTTTGTGCGAGGCAGTATGGACCATGAAGCAGGTCCAGGATGAAGATATAAAAAAGGGAAAGTTAGCGACAACCCTCAGGGGCCATGCGCTAGACTGGTATATGAAGTTTACTAAGGTACCGACGAGAACTCCAAGTAAAAAATTGCTATAGATCAAGGCAAGGATGATCAATGAATTTAGAAAACCAAAATCGGAGTTGCAGTACATTACTGAGCTCAAAGAAATCAAACAGTTTTCCAATGAGTCAGTATGGGAATTTGACCAGCGGTAAAAAATTCTAATGGCGAAAGTGAGTTTTGGGATGAGCGATATGCAACATAAAGAATGGTTTATCACTGGGTTGGTACCGCACATTCGTGGGCCGCTAATGCAACAGAAGGTAGGAACTTAGGAAAAAGCGTTGGATATCGCAATGAAGCATGAGGCTTCACTAATTGGGGAAACTGGCTTGGGCATGGATCGAATACAAGCACAACTAGAAAACTTGACGATCCAGCTACAAGACATGAAGAAAGGAAAATAGGCCTGCGAAGACGTATGGTGCAATAGATGTAAGACAGAAGGACATCACAAGGATTAGTGCCCAGAATTCTGAGAATATTTTCAATCAAGTGCATCAAATCCCCTCAGTCAGGGAGGGTTACCTTGGTGTTGCGTCTATCACATGAAAGGACATCAACGGGAAGAATGTGTGTACCTACAGAAGATGGTGTCAAAACCAATGAACTTGTATTGCAAGTTCTGTCGATCGGTTGGCCACGAGGAGAAAGACTATAGATCTTATGACCTACTCCAAGAAAGAACTGCGAATACTTTCTTCATGAAAGGGGAGGAGCAACCACTGGTACAGCAACAAAAGCAGTATAATCAACCACAACCGCAATACAATCCACAACCGTAGTATGATCTATCGCGGTATGGTCAGTCGTAGTATGTCCAACCGACATATCCACAACCGCAATTTCAACAACTGCAATAAGGTCAACGACAATATCCACAGCCGCAGTATGGTCAACCGCAGTACCCACCATATGGGTCACTATGAGGAGGATTTAGAGGGGGGTTCCGTGGCGCCCGAGGTACCAGTGTTGGCCAAGGAGGAGCTTCTAGACGAGGTCGAGGACCTATCATATGTTACAATTGTGGTCAATAGGGGAATTATCAGAGGGATTTCCCGAATCCAACCCCACGGTGCACTTATTGCACCGCTGTGGACCATGAAGTCGAAGATTGTCCTCAGCTCATCGCAAAGTGAAAAACTAAGAACCTTCCCCCACCTCCAAAAAATCAGAATCAAAACCAGAATCCACCAGCAGTACAAAATATATCAGCAGAGGTTAGAAGTCAAAATGTGACTTTCAGAATAGTAACTCGTGGAGGAGATGTGATAGGGGCCGACCGGTGACCGGTCACAGGCTAGCATCCGATTGAAAGCAAGAAAAAAAGTCACATTTGATGCAGAGGTAGAAAGGAATGTTTTCTTGAAAGCACAGGAAGCAATGAGGCAGCTGAGACAACCACCTCTTCACCAAAAGGAAGTTACTTACGACATGTCGTCAATATTCGATATGACAAATTCCCAAAAAAAGGAAAACACCTTAAAAGAATTTCTAGAGATTTTCCTAGAGCTAGAAAAAGATTAGGACGCATTGGTAGAGATATCGAACCTACTGCATCGACGGGAGGGTGCACGAAAGGAGCGAACAATCAATCAAATACATAAGATAAAGAAAGGAAGAGAAATGTGGATGTCTGCGCAAGTCAGAGCCTTTGATATTGACTCCATTATCTTGGATTTGGGGTCAAACGTAAACATCCTGACAAAACAGACCTGGGAAGCGATAGGGAAACCACAATTGGCTTGGTCCCCGGTACAACTGCGACTAGCAAACCAAAGTAAGGTAACCCCGATTGGTCGACTATGCTAGGTCACTGTTGAGGTCGAGGGACTTAGAACATACACAGATTTTGATGTAATGGGGATTGTTGATAACACAAGCCCCTATCTAGTGCTACTAGGGATAGATTGGGTGATGGAGAATCAGGTTATTATCAACTTCAAGAAAATAACTGTCATTCGAGAACCATGAGATAAGGGTAGTCTCACCTCTGGACCCCGTGGAAGGGAAAAGGTATGTCGAACCAACAAGGGACGAATTCACCGAGGGATGGGATAATCTCTACAACATTTCCAAAGACTACATCAATCCGACTATAGATGGAGAGTTAGGGTGGCGCAGTAGCAGTTCGACGTCATCAGATTCAGATGAAGAACTTGAAAATTGGCAGAATCAACTGCATGAAGTGTCATTTAGGAGGCGTGCAAGGATCACTCAGTCGCTACCAAGGGTAGCTATGGAAGAGTGCGAGCTAGCAACATATGAGGGATTACCCAATTTGGCTACATTTCTCATTGAATTTGAAGAGAAAGTGGCAGAACCACAACGACTATTGGCCTTGGAGCAAGCCCTGAAGGCTACACCATCGTGATTGTGGGAAGCGCACAAGTCCACCATAAATAACTGGCCACTATGTCAACACCTAATGATGGTTACGTTCAGCGACATTGATGGATACTGCAAAAGGAAGTATGATTGCATAAGAGACCCGAAGGAACATTTGAACGAATGTGAAAGAAAATGGGGACCACAAGAAAAACAGGAATGGGTCCGTGCATTTGTTCACACGTTGGATGAAGTACCGTGAAATTGGTATGTCGTAGCAGAACTATGATGTAGAACAACCTCATGGGAACAACTGACAATTGGATTTAGCCAAACGTTTATTTTCTCCGACAAAAACCCCTTCATCCACAGCGCATTACAGGAAGTTTGGGAGAAAGTATTAGATAAAGTTTCGGCAGAGAAACCTATGGAATTTCGGTGGACTGTGACACCCCAAATGTTGATGGAATGCTACAACATAACAAGAGAAATGGATGATGAGGATGATACGAGGGCTACTTATATCCCAGAGTCAGAAGGAAGTCACAACGTGAGTCACCAGATATACCTTTCAACAATTTTCAGCAACCGCTGCGAATCAAGAAAGTGAACATTGGGTCAGAAGAAAACCCAAAGTTCGTGAGCATCGGAGACCACTGGGATGACTCGACTATTGCGAATATGACAGACCTCTTGCACGAGTTTCAAGATTTTTTTCCAAAAAAATTCTTGGAAATGAAAGGGATTTCAAAGGACCTAAGGGAGATGAAGATCCCACTGAAACCTGATGCGAAGCCATTCAAGCAACGGCCTTACCGGCTGAATCCGATATACAAGGAAAGGGTGAAGGTTGAGATTGTGAGAATGTTGGAAGCAGGCATTATAGAACCAGTCGAGGAATCAGAGTGGATCAGCCCGATGGTTGTCCAAGATAAGAAAACTGACGACGTCAGGATCTGTGTTGATTTAAGAAAGCTGCATGAAGCATGCCTACACGATCCATTCCCCACACAATTTACGAATGAAGTATTAGGAGTGAGCGGTTAGGAAATATACTCCTTCATAGATGGATTCTCCGTATACCACCAAAGAAAGATTGCAAAAGAGGATCGGCACAAAACAACTTTCGTCACTGAGTGGGGTTTCTTTCAATATACGGTGATGCCATTTGGACTGAAGAATGCACCAACAATTTTTTCAAGATTAGTAGTTACGACGTTCAAGGAATACATCCATAAATTTCTTGCAGTATATATGGATGATTGGAAAGTGTATGGGTTGTTCAAGGATGACGTCATCAATCTACGGTTGATGCTGGAAAGATGTCGATAGCACCAGATTTCGTTGAACCTAAAGAAGTGCATTTTTTGGGCTCTGTTTGGGATTTTGCTGGGGCACATTATTTGCAGGGAAGGAATGCTGGTTGACCCTGCAAAGATCGCAATTATTGTTGAACTCCAACCTCCAACAATAGTCAAGCAATTGAGAGCGACGTTGGGACACATGGGATACTACAGGAAGTTTATTAGAGGGTATGCAGTAATCGCGGCACCAATGGAAAAGTTGTTGAAGAAAGACGCCAAGTTCGAATGGAATGAAGAGTGCCAGAAGAGTTTGGATATCTTGAAAGAAAATATTTTTGCAGCACTGATACTAGCATTCCCAAATTGGACAAAGAGTTCCACATTCATGTCGATGCATCCTCAGTCACACTAGGAGTCATCTTGGCCCAACCAGGAGAAGGCGACATAGACCACCTGATAACATTCACAAGTAGAAAGCTTTCTATTGCGGAGAAGAATTATACGACCACAGAAAGGTGTTGAGGTGTAATTACTGTCTTTAAGGAATCACCGAAATATTTAATTATAGACCAAGTTTGGTAATATTAGAGCTGTGACACAGCATATGCTGAGGTAGAATGGAACCTAAGGCTTCGGCTCGACAGACCTTAGAAATGTTTTAATAAAGAAAAGATCGAAAGACATTTCAAAATGAAAAACTGATTCAAACTTCTAGAATACAACTACTGAACTAGTTAAGCCTAACTAAACCAATAGATCAGAATAGTATCAAGCTATACTACTCTACTTCTATGGATAATAACTAAAAAGATAGAAACAATAATATTATTATGGGAAGCAAAACTAAATCAAAACGAAACTACTTTGATGAAATAGAAAGTTTTCTGATAAAGCTCTGATCTAAGAATTAGAAAACAACTGTTAAATGAGTTTAGAGACCTATCTATAATTGACAACTAACCATGAAATAAAGGACTATATTAACTTAAAGCAAAACGACAAATTACTTAATTAATTCAACAACTATTCATGCATTCATCTAATACTTCAAGACTACACTAAACTACCTAATTCCATTCTCCTTGAGGATTCCGAGGAAGTGTATCAAATGTAATGGGAATGGAAGAGAATGTATCAAAGTGACTTTCAAATGTGACAAGGAAACAAAATGGAAGCAAATCTAGTTTAATTTCTACAAATAAAAGCAAACTAAAGATTGTCCAACTACTATTAAATTTAAACATTATGATCTATATTCTATCCATAAGCAAATGAATTGAAACTAATGAAATCTAGAAGCAAGTAGAAAACTCAATAAAGATATTTACTTGAACTAAATTTGATTGAGAAGCAAGTAGAAAACTTGATAAAGATATTTTTATTCGGAAGCAAGTAGAAAACTTGATAAAGATATTTTTATTCAAAAGCAAGTAGAAAACCTGATAAAGATATTTTATTCAGAAGCAAGTCCTATTCTATGAACATCTTCATTGGCTATATGAATGAGAGAAGCAAATTCTATATTTGAACAAAGAAGCTATCAAAACTAAGATATTTTTGGAGAATGAAATTATTAAGTCTAATCCGAAATTAATCTTAAGAAACATATGATAAGCTACACTAAGAATGAAAATGATAAATTCTAGGACAGTAACATATTAGCAAATCAAACATGAAAGACATAACTTGAAAAGAAGTTAAAACAAAGTTAAGGAAGATGGAATGGAAACTAAGAATGATGACAGAACTTAATTAAAACTTTATGCAATGTGGAACAAGATATTAATTATATCTAAGAATGCTAATTAAATGTAAGAAATATTACAGTTCGAAGACCTAAGAAACTGGATTCTAAATAAGCCTAAAAACAATGCAGGAAATATTGAAGTCCGTATGACGATCCGAATGACAGTCTGAAAGATGGTCCGAATGACAGTTCAGATGGAGGAAAACGATTTAAACTAAGGAAAGAAGCAGATTGGATGATCTTAACGCCAACTGGTGAATGCATATGAACCTACAGTGCAAATAAAGCAATGAATAGACCGTTTAGAAGCTAAGATAACAAGAAGTAACCTATACTAATCATTATCTAAGGAATGAACTACTTCTGTAGCATAATAAAACAAAGCTGAGATAAGAATAAAACTAACCTATAGCTACAGGAAAAACATTAGCAGAACTACTTCTAACTAGGAATTGAGCTTGAACTACTAAAACATTAACGAGTTGATTCTATCTAATTGCAAATCACAAAACTGAAAGTAAACTAAGAAGGATTTAAGCATGACCGGTCACTTTAACTTCTAAGCATGTAAATTAAATTAAGAACTTAAACTAGAAGCAAGATACCACTACAGGAAATAAATAACTGTCATGTACAGGAAACAAATTAAAGACTGGAAATCAAAAGTATTTATTTGCAGAAAGGAAATGCAAAATATATACATTAAAACCTCTGGTTGTTGAGGGGCCCTTCCCAACAATTAGAGATGGAAGCTTAACTCAAACTAATCACCAATAGAAAAACATCAACAACAGAATTGAATTTCCATTAACTGAGAAAGTTACACTTCGTTTGTACAAATTACTGCTATCCTCTATGTATGTATGTGCCATATTGTGTTGCGTTTATCCAAAGGAGGCATCTATATATAAGTTTACAATCAGAGAGAAGGTCGACATAGTCGACCTCTCTAAAAATAGAATTCTTAATGACTATAGAACAACTGCATGATGGTTTACGACATCGCACAGGGCGTTTGCCTAAGTCCACGGTGTTGATTCTCCTTGACGCGAACAACTAGGCGTCAGTTTCCTTCAATTGTGGGTAGAGGATGTGGTGGCAAGATGAGCGTGGGAGGACAAGGATCTTCTGGAACGTTGACATGGGTAGAAGTGCGTGCTGTGAGGCTAGGCGATCAGGAAGACGGAACTTCTGGAGTGTTGACATGCGCAAAAGATGTGTTGTCAAGTGAGGCGAGAGGAGGGAAAATCTTCTAGAACAGGGGCTCACCAACCACAACATCCATGTTGCTAACAGAACCCATCTTTCTGTTTTTTCCTTTAATGACTGGAAATATTCCAACTGACGTGTAATGTCCCTTATTAGGAATTTTATTAAAATTGCAATTTTCCACTTTTTTTCCCTTGTTCGACCTTTGACTAGTTTTGATCTCTAGGTCCCAAATTTACCCCAAATGATCCCAAATATTCTGAGAAGGTGTATGAATGATATTAGAACATAAATATGTATTTCAGGGATGCCTTTGGACCTTTAAAATACTTCTGCAAATCCTCTTTCAATTCTGATCAATGTAGGTAACTTTACTAGTGATTTTCCTTTGACTAGTATTGGTCTCTAGGTCTCAAATTGACTCCAAATGCCTTCAAATCTTCAAGGAAGGTGTATGAATGATATTATAACTTGAATATGATGTTTATGGATGACATATGGCCACCAAAAGACCTCTGCAAACTCTCTTAATATTCTGGACCAATTATGCAATTTTACTAGTAATTTGGGGTTCAAATCCCCCTGGGGTAAACAATGAAAATGGCTTCCCAAATGCCTCCAAACCCACTCAAATTTATGAACAGAGGTATTTAATGTGTTAAGTATGTTATTAAAGTCTCATATGCACCATTAATGGATTATTACAACTGTTCTCACCCTCTCCCATTCAACTGCAAAAATCCCCAATTCGACCCTTGGGGAAATGGCACTATTTCACCTCCCAATACAACTACACTGAGTAAAAATGATTCAAATGCTCAAGTACAGTACATTAAACTTGTATAAGACATCCATGGCAGTATATTTATCACAAATATATCAGATAATCATCCATTCATTCGAAATAATCATCAATACATTGGCTCACAACAAGGTAGTGGGGAAATGGCATTGTTCTTCCATTAAAAATGAGATTTATACATTTCTACTTGGAATTTCGACCTGAAAATTTTTGGAGATGAAGAACAGAGTATTTACTTCATATTAAAAAATAAATGGGGCATTAAAATCTTCCCCAAAGAGTACAATAGCTCACCAAAAACGCCCTCCCTCAAGGATCAAGAATATGCCATCAAAACTGGAAATGGTTGAAGGAGTGAGCTGCAATAGAAGAAACCATGAGCTGCCCTGTAGCTTACACCTGCAAATAAAGACTCCATTAAAGCTCCAAATGAAAGGTCTAAATGGCCTTTCCAATTACCAACTTGGATGGGAATCTTTCACCCTCGAAATTGGCTAAGGCAAGAAACTAGTCATCCACTAGCTCTCCCTCTTCACAAATGCAATTGCAAATTCTACAAATGATCAAAAGCTGGTTTCATTCTTTGTTATTGACATTTATAAACTTCTAATTTCCTCCATGGGTCGAATTCATTCCAAGAGACTCATGCCAACTCATGTTGGGAAGAGATTCCAAAGAACGCCACTTGTACAACAATTCCTAGTCTCCCACTTCCACCAAATCACATGTGGAAGCATCTTAGCTTCCCTAACACCCTTGAGCGCCCTCTTGGAGTCTATTTTTAGCCCTGACATGTCATATATGTCATATGTCAGCCTTCAGGTCTGATTTGTGTCATAGGTGTCATAGCATCTTCATCATTGTTGTCATAGAGCTAGGGAATCTAGCCCAAGTGTCTCACTAGCTCCAAATTGCCTCTTCCTCTTCCATGGGAGTTACTCTTCCTCTATATTTCGACCTTGGATGAGTCATGCAATGAATAATACCTTTTGGACTCCCCCAATTATGTTACCATTCACCTTGAATTCGAATTGGTGAGAGAATGATGCCAAGTGTAGTGGGGAAATCTAGCCATATGTGGGTCCCACTTCCTCCATGTGTCTTCATGATGAAATGCCACTTTGATTTTAACTTGTATATATTTATTTAGCTCCTTTATTAAATATTTATGCCATTCTAATGTTCAAACATCATTTATTATCCCCATTATTCCAAATCCCAAAGCTTCCACCCCAAACCTAGGAAACTAGTAATTTTCCTCCTGGGCAATTATTTGACCTTTAGCATCAATTTGACAAACTCTAATGAATAGGGACAATGTGATTAGGCCATTGTGACCCAATACCAAATTTGGGACATGACAAATCCTCCCTTCCCAATATTGCTTGTCCTCAAGCAATTTTAAACATGGGTGTTGAAGAACCTGCTTTCTGTATAATTCTTTGAAGTTGCCATTGAATTGCCCAACCTTGAGTCTTTGAGTTTCCATGAAGATTTTAGAGAGGAACCACCATGCTTGCTGCTGCACTACTCTGATAAAAATCACTTTATTAAGTGGGGAAATCCATATCCCATACTGCTTGTTTCCCCAAAAAATTTGAAACCAATGAGATAAAAATTATTCCAGGGTCCCATTGCTTGTATTGCACCCCAATAATTAAGAGTGCTCTCCAACCCACACCATTAGTTAAGAGGATTCCTGGATCCCATTTTCTTTTATGCATCCTTCCAAACATCATGAGTACCAAATATATATCATCAAAGTACATAACAACATAATGAAAATGTACATCAAGGATATGCTTAATCAAAGAGTCATGAAGGTGCTTATACCTCCAAGCAAGTAGACCACTATTTTCCAAGTGCATACAAGCTTCAAGTGACCAATCAAATCTGCTCCAATGACATAGGTGAGGATCCCATGTCCTATAATGCTGCTCCAAAAGGATGTGATATGCATCAAAATATTCAACCATGTATTCTTTCATCCAAGAAGTGAATGAAGAATCTCCACTAAAATCTGAACCAAATAATGAGCAGAAAAAACAAGGAGACTTCAAATGACTCAAAGAAGTCTCACCCATACATCCATGAATGTGAGAATCATAAAGATGTAACAAAGTATGTGGCTGCCAACAAAAATGTTCTCCCATCATAAATCTATTCACCCAAGTGTTGGATGAAGTTCCTCTAACATAAAATGAACCCAGTGTTGAGCAAGAAAAACCATGAGTCTTCAAGTGACTCAAATCCATATCATAGGTACATCCATGTAGATGTGAATCATCATAAAGTGACAAATGATGCTGCTGCAAATGTGAATAAGAATGTGCTCCAACCATGTCATCATAAAAGTTAAATCTAGGAGTTCCATGCTCCTCATGTGGCACCATCAAAAAGAACCCTTTCACCCATACTTCATTGAGACTAATGTTGCAAAACATGGAATTGTAGGAAGTAGGAGAATGAACTAACTCACCCAAATGATCAAAAAGTGCAGAAGTTTCATCACGGGAACGATCCATATGGGTAGTATCATGCATCTCCTTCAAAAGTGTGAACTCTTTGTCATAGTTTGGTTCCAATGTAGAGGAATCATGCTCTTCTTTAAAAATTGCATAACCTTCATCAAGAGGCAATTCAAATTCCTCTTCCACCACATCAAGTGTTTGGATCTCTTCAAGTTCATCTTCAAACACATCAAGAACATTCAAATTTTCACATTTCTCATGATCCACCATGTCATGAGAATCCTCCAAACAATCTACCATTTGACAATCTGAAACATAGGAGGAAAAACAAGTATCTTGCAACTTTTCAAGAAGTTGCTCATTTTGAATTGTGAGCTTATGAATATCCTCATTATTCTTCAAGTATGCATCATGTAACAATTCATTAAGCTCAAACAAATGGTTTCTATCAAAAAGCAAAGACATGAAATTACCTTTGATGTGGCACATTGCTCTTTGAATCTTCTCCATGTCTTCAAGGAAGGATGTTTCCTCCAATGAAGTAGCTCTCCAACAAGAATTTGACACCAATGCTTGAGTGTCATGGAGAATGCTGAGGGACTCTTGGATCTTCTTTTCATTCATATTTAAGGACCCTTCAAGAAAATGAGGCTCTTGCAAATGAACCTCCTCATATTCTTCATTTTTTCTTGGACCAACTTCATGAAGCTCAAGTGGTGATGGGGAAGTTGATCTTGGTTCTTCTTCAACTGCTGCAAGGTCTTCATTATCATGCTTAATGGAACTTGGGCTTGCAGCAACACTTCCAAAAGTGATCTCTATGTCACCAACATAGAGGTGTGAGCACCCATCAATAGGTACTCCTTCATAGTTTAAGCATCCATCAGTAGATGCTCTTTGGTTCATGTCTAAGCTAGAAGGTGTCTCGAAATGATCTTCCATATTTTCAATAGAATATTCTTCACTATCTTGTGATGTCTCTTCCTTTTGCTCCTTCAAGCAAGCTGTTGCATTTTGCCCCTTGGTTTCCTTAAAATCAATAATTTTTTCCACAAGTTCGATAGAAAACAATTCGAATCCTTCCTTAATTTGCTTGGTCATATCTTCAAATATTGTTTTCATAATTTTTATATGCTCCTCACCATCATATGAGGCTCCCTTTTCATCCCTAGTCATAGTTCCCTCAAAAAATTTGCTCTTCTTCTCCTACTTTTTTTTTTCCTCTTCAACAAAAGCACTTTTGGTTTCAATATATAATGGTGGTACCTAAATTCTTTTCCTCATGGATATTATACCACATCAGGTGCCAAGATCATGCTCTGATACCACTGTAATGTCCCTTATTAGGAATTTTATTAAAATTGCAATTTTCCACTTTTTTTCCCTTGTTCGACCTTTGACTAGTTTTGATCTCTAGGTCCCAAATTTACCCCAAATGATCCCAAATCTTCTGAGAAGGTGTATGAATGATATTAGAACATAAATATGTATTTCAGGGATGCCTTTGTACCTTTAAAATACTTCTGCAAATCCTCTTTCAATTCTGATCAATGTAGGTAACTTTACTAGTGATTTTCCTTTGACTAGTATTGGTCTCTAGGTCTCAAATTGACTCCAAATGCCTTCAAATCTTCAAGGAAGGTGTATGAATGATATTATAACTTGAATATGATGTTTATGGATGACATATGGCCACCAAAAGACCTCTGCAAACTCTCTTAATATTCTGGACCAATTATGCAATTTTACTAGTAATTTGGGGTTCAAATCCCCCTGGGGTAAACAATGAAAATGGCTTCCCAAATGCCTCCAAACCCACTCAAATTTATGAACAGAGGTATTTAATGTGTTAAGTATGTTATTAAAGTCTCATATGCACCATTAATGGATTATTACAACTGTTCTCACCCTCTCCCATTCAACTGCAGAAATCCCCAATTCGACCCTTGGGGAAATGGCACTATTTCACCTCCCAATACAACTACACTGAGTAAAAATGCTTCAAATGCTCAAGTACAGTACATGAAACTTGTATAAGACATCCATGGCAGTATATTTATCACAAATATATCAGAGAATCATCCATTCATTCGAAATAATCATCAATACATTGGCTCACAACAAGGTAGTGGGGAAATGGCATTGTTCTTCCATTAAAAATGAGATTTATACATTTCTACTTGGAATTTCGACCTGAAATTTTTTGGAGATGAAGAAAAGAGTATTTACTTCATATTAAAAAATAAATGGGGCATTAAAATCTTCCCCAAAGAGTACAATAGCTCACCAAAAACGCCCTCCCTCAAGGATCAAGAATATGCCATCAAAACTGGAAATGGTTGAAGGAGTGAGCTGCAATAGAAGAAACCATGAGCTGCCCTGTAGCTTACACCTGCAAATAAAGACTCCATTAAAGCTCCAAATGAAAGGTCTGAATGGCCTTTCCAATTACCAACTTGGATGGGAATCTTTCACCCTCGAAATTGGCTAAGGCAAGAAACTAGTCATCCACTAGCTCTCCCTCTTCACAAATGCAATTGCAAATTCTACAAATGATCAAAAGTTGGTTTCATTCTTTTTTATTGACATTTATAAACTTCTAATGTCCTCCATGGGTCTAATTCATTCCAAGAGACTCATGCCAACTCATGTTGGGAAGAGATTCCAAAGAACGCCACTTGTACAACAATTCCTAGTCTCCCACTTCCACCAAATCACATGTGGAAGCATCTTAGCTGCCCTAACACCCTTGAGCGCCCTCTTGGAGTCTATTTTTAGCCCTGACATGTCATATATGTCATATTTCAGCCTTCAGGTCTGATTTGTGTCATAGGTGTCATAGCATCTTCATCATTGTTGTCATAGAGCTAGGGAATCTAGCCCAAGTGTCTCACTAGCTCCAAATTGCCTCTTCCTCTTCCATGGGAGTTACTCTTCCTCTATATTTCGACCTTGGATGAGTCATGCAATGAATAATACCTTTTGGACTCCCCCAATTATGTTACCATTCACCTTGAATTCGAATTGGTGAGAGAATGATGCCAAGTGTAGTGGGGAAATCTAGCCATATGTGGGTCCCACTTCCTCCATGTGTCTTCATGATGAAATGCCACTTTGATTTTCACTTGTATATATTTATTTAGCTCCTTTATTAAATATTTATGCCATTCTAATGTTCAAACATCATTTATTATCCCCATTATTCCAAATCCCAAAGCTTCCACCCCAAACCTAGGAAACTAGTAATTTTCCTCCTGGGCAATTATTTGACCTTTAGCATCAATTTGACAAACTCTAATGAATAGGGCCAATGTGATTAGGCCATTGTGACCCAATACCAAATTTGGGACATGACATGACGATTCCGCGAGTTGAATGAAGGTCTGAATGACAGGATGAATGCAGCTAGATGTCTTCGGTGTGAACGCATGGCTGAATGAAGGTTCGAATGATGACTGTAGCCTGTAGAACAAAAATTAAATGCCAAGAATGTCTAGAAATATGAGATGATAGTCAATGAGCCATAAAAAATGATAATAATTATCCATGATTCGTATGATTTTCAAATAAACGCATACATGGGTTTGTTTGATGGTCTGAATGGAAAAGAGAATGACTTATCATATCAAAACAGTGAAAATAACGTCAATCAGAGCATGTTTACTAATAAAAAATGGTGACAAAATGGACACCAACATTCCCCCAAACCGAAGATATGCCAAGTCCCACTGAGCAAAAGAAAGAGAATTCAGGAAGAAGGCTGAGTTACGGTAGCAGCTACCTTCGACTTCGAAGAGGAAGTGGATTTAGTTCTCAGCTTCTGGAACTGGTCCTTGAAAGTGTCATGCTTCAACCAGAGAGAAAGGTTGGAGGCTATTTTGGCTTCATTTAAATATTCCACACACTTCACCTGGAAACGTAAGTCCTTGTTCTCTAGATGAAGCCCAGAGATTATCTCAACATACTTCTCGTTCTGTCTTCTTAACTGTGCTATGTCTTGGGTTAATCTATCCACAGTCTAACGGAGTGGAGAAGATGCTTCTGCAAAAGACTCAAGGTCTTTTTGAGGGTGTTAGGAACCCATGTCAACCCTTCTATTTACTTTGTTAGTATATTGTTGTTGGACGCATATGCTTTGTAAGTCGTCCCGTAGTATTTGTTGATCCATAGTTTGTCTTATTGTTGTTGGACGCATATGTTTTGTAAGTCGTCCCATAGTAATTGCTGATCCATATTTTTTATTGGCCCATGGTTTGTATTGACACATGGTATTGACCCATGGAATTGGCGCCTAGACTTAGTATATAAGTTTGTGTTGAGACCAATGAAGGCACCGTGAAGTTATTTGTATTGAGCTTTCTCAAAGGAGGTTTCCCCCTCGAAGTGGCTTGCAATCAATATAAAAGTGATTCTAAGTTCTGTTATTTCTGCTATCTTGTGTGTTTTCATTAATTAAGTATTGCAGGTTCTTCAATATCCCTTGTGTGTTTTGGACATATCTCCCTTGTTTTCACTCTGTTTCCCTTGAAACTTCCCTGACATCTCAGTAATCCCATTATGCATATTTCATTCCTGAGGACCCTATGCCAAATTCCACTTCCCAAAGCCCGAAATCCCACATTTGTCTATTTTTAGGGTTTGCCATAACTTCTTTGGATTTCATCTAATCGCCTCCAAATTTTACCACCGAGTTCCTTTCCTAATTCTGCTTCTTTGTCCCTCTCTACCAAATTTTCTCATTCTTTCACCCCGTTTATGAAATCCCCATTTTTTGCTTCCCTATCCATCAGAAAGTGTCCAAAACCTAGTCAAACCCCAATTACCCCTCCGAGTGTTTCCCAAATTTCCCTTTACTAAATAAGCTTTTTTTGTGTTTTTCTATCCATTCCCCCCCCCCCCCCAAAAAAAACTCCTAGTTATGGTTGTCACCCGCATAGGAGCAACAAACCTAGATGAAGCACTTGCAGCCATCCAAACCAAACTCCAAGATCTAGATGAGAAATTTCTCAGCCTCCATCTTTAGCATTCAGCCATGAACAATAACCGACATCATGAATCTTCGGCAGCCAATGGGTTCTCTTCTTCCAGCAATTGTCATGGTCCGAAGCTTGAATTTCCTTGCTTTAATGTTATTGATCCAACTGGATGGATCTATCATGCAGAACAATATTTCAGTCTGCATAATACTTTTGATGTCCAAAAAGTTCCACTTGCATCCTTTCATTTGGAACAGGAATCCCTTCAATGGTACCATTGGTACATCAAGGCTCATGACGAGCCCAAATGGATAGATTTTTGCCAACTCCTTTTGCAACGATTTGGTCCTAGTGCTTTTAATGAACTCACTGGAGCACTCACTAAACTTCGTCAAAGTGGCACTGTGAGGGAGTATCAGACAGAATTTGAGAAACTAGCCAATCACACAGAAGGATTGTCTGATGAATTCTACAGGAGTTGTTTTATCAGTGGTATTAAGGATGAAATCCGGTCAGAGGTTAAAATGTTCTGTCCCAACACAATGATGGAAGTCCTAGGGCTGGCTAAGTTGTCAGAAGACAAGATTGTAGCCCAACAACGCTCCAAACCCACTTTTGTTCCCTTCCGAAATATGGGTTCTCAATGACCTCCCATCCCTCCAGCTCCTCGACCAACTCCTATCAAGCATTTGTCTGAAACAGAGATGCAGGCACGCAGAGAAAAATGGCTTTGTTATAATTGTGATAAGAAATTCACTCGGGGACATAGATGTGTTCAACAAAAGCTCTATCTCTTGGATATGGATTCTCCGCTTGCCTCTACAATTGGTCAAGAAACTCCAGATACAATGGATGATCTGGTCAACATTCGGGAGCTGCCTATTGACCCCCCATCTTAGGATGAACAACCAGAGATATCTCTCCATGCTTTATTCGGCGTCACCACCCACCAAACAATGCGGGTCAGGGGTTACTTCAAGAAGCTTCCTCTAACAATACTCATTGATTCTGGTAGCACTCATAACTTCATTGACCTTCGGATCGCCAAACATGCTGATTGTTTTGTCCATCCTTGCTCCAACTTTGAAGTCATGGTTTCCAATGGGGGCACCTTACCTTGCAAGGGGAAGTGTCACAATGTGTGTATCTCTCTGGAAGATTATAACCTGCGCTCTGACATGTTTGCCTTGTCCCTAGGCGGATGTGATGTGGTTTTGGGTGTTCAATGGTTACGCATACTTGGCCCCATCTTATGGTATTTTGCTGAACTTTGGATGCAGTTTTCAGTCAATGGGAAACAACAAAAATTTAAGGGCTTACAACAAGGGTCTCTCCGCATCATCAGTTCACATCGTTTGGAAAAGATCCTTAAGAAGAATTCACATGGTGTCATCGCTCAACTCCATTCCATTCAGATGCACCCATCAAATGTCTCCCCTACTTCCTTGGATAGATATGCAGGTGTCCTTACTGAACTAGTGGGCTTGTCGCCTTCAAGAGACCTTTCTGGTACGAATTTAGCCGCATCTACATCTCAGCAGGAAATGATGGCTATTTTGCATGCAGTACAGAAGTGGCAGTCATACCTATTAGGGAATTGATTCTGCATCTAGATTGATCTCTAGAGTCTGGAAAATTTCCTAGAACAATGGATTTCCTCCCCAGCACACCTGAAATGGGTTATCCATCTCATGGGTTATGCCTATGCGATCACTTACAAGAAGGGTAAGGACAATATGGTGGAAGATGCTCCTTCTTTCACATTTGATGACCCAGTTTCTCTTATAGTTATTTCTCTACTTGTTCCAAATTGGTTGCAATCTGTTCAACAGGGCTATCTCTTCTATGAACTCCATGCTTCTTCATCAGCAGGGCACTCTGGGTTCCTCAAAATGTATGACTAGGAACAATGTAACTTCTTTTGGTAGGGACTAAAAATGACAATTCAAAAGATGGTGGCTGACTGTGATACTTTCCAGGTCAACAAAGATGAAACGACACACCTTTCGGGACTGCTCGAACCCTTTCCCATCCCTACATAGATGTGGACAGCTATTTCTATGGATTTCCTAGAAGCGCTCTAGTGGTACAATACCACATCTAAAAGGACACCATATGAAGTAGTTTATGGACAGGCAATGCCAGTTCTTCTTCCATACATGCTTCGTAGCTCCCCAGTTCAGGAAATTGACTCGGTTCTTCGAAACCGCGATCACATTCTTCTCATTCTGTAGGACAATCTTCACATGGCAAGAATTCAACTGAAACAACAAGCCGATCAACACCATTCTGAGCGCACTTTTCATGCAGCTGATATGGTCCTTCTTCGTCTATATCCTTCGAAGCAATCCTCCCTGAAACTCAAAAGGCGTCAGTGGGCCGAAATGCAACCCGAGGATGCTACAAGGGAACCACTCCTTCAGATTCTGCATCAATTTCCACAACTAAAGCTTTGAGGACAAAGCTTTTTCTAAGGGAGAGGGGATTTTAGGAACCCATGTCAACCCTTCTATTTACTTTGTTAGTATATTGTTGTTGGATGCATATGATTTGTAAGTCATCCTGTAGTATTTGTTGATCCATAGTTTGTATTATTGTTGTTGGATGCATATGCTTTGTGAGTCGTCCCGTAGTAATTGTTGATCCATATTTTGTATTGGCCCATGGTTTGTATTGACACATGGTATTGACCTATGGTATTGGTGCCTAGACTTAATATATAAGTTTGTGTTGAGACTAATGAAGGCACCATGAAGTTATTTGTATTGAGCTTTCTCAAAGGAGGTTGCCCCCTCGAAGTGGCCTGCGATCAATATAAAAGTGATTCTGAGTTCTGTTATTTCTGCTATCTCGTGTATTTTCATTAATTAATTATTGCAGGTTCATCACAGATCTCTTGTCATCCAAAGAATATAGATAAAGTTCACCCTAGAGTTTGTGATATTTCTATGGTTATGGGTCCCATTTCTAGGATAGTCATACCCTAGGTATTGTTTGAATTAGATGATAGAGTCCAAGTCCATCTTACAACCATTCTCTAATGACAGTATAAATAATTGGCCTCGGCATGTATTTGTATACTCAGGTTTTTATGAGCCATGTGCATAGCAATGTGTTAACTGAACCTCTTTTACCAGATATTGCTCCAGTGCCAGTAGGCCTGTTCAGTACCCCGACGGGTTTATCTTGGTACCATGCAAGCATAGCCCCACTTCCAGCGAGCCTGTTCAGTACCCGATGGGTTTACCTGCATTTACTGAGCTTCCTTGTTTAAGATTTTACTTAGCATGGACCCGCTACCAGCGAGCCTGTTTAGTACCCCAACAGGTTTGCTTCGTATAATGATATATTTTTTGTAAGGAAGCTAGTTGGCACTAGAGTGTGCTAAGCCTGCTAAACACATAATTCAAATTTTAGAGTGAACCTTATGAGTAACTTAATTTATAATAGCCTGAATTATAGATCATGTCAAAATATAATAACCTAAAGCTATTCTTTGACCTTTCAGTCTATCTTCTTCATAAAAGATTAGTAATTTTCCCCACAAAATAGAAGTATCACTCACTTTTGGGATACCTTTTTAAAGAATGCTTAAGAGACAAGTTTTGATAATGAGTCTAGGATGAGCTAGTAGTCCATAGGTGTAAGATAGAACTGTTTGAGAATCATGAGGATTGAAGTAGGTCTTAAGCAACTGTTCTAATGATAAATCATAAATGTACATGTCTGAATCAAATACCATATACAGAATCATAGAAGAAAGTGGTTAAAATGATATAAAGGACACTTGAACTTTTCACTATAAATTTCAATTTTCAACAATAATCGAAAGAGAAGGAGTTAAGATGCATTATAAGTGTTTCTTTTAGAGCACTTCCCTTTTCGGATAATATTGCATGAGTTGATTATAATGATAAGGTACTCGTAATCAAAATACAAAACCACTTGTTAGATGATTCAATTTTATTCTAAACAAAAACATATGTACAAAGAAAAAGTCATATGAAATTTAGGAAAAAGGGAAAAGAGTCTTCCTGTTTTAATTGACAAAATTTCATAAGCTGATCATAAAAATGAATTTCCTGTAAAAATGCAATCAATTGTTAGAAATGACTCTTATTATTTGAAAAACAAAAATATATTTACATATATATAAATGAAAATAAACCAAATAATTCAAGAACCGGGAGAAGGAGGAATGACTTCCTCTTCTACCAGCTCCATTTCCTCCTGTTGTAAGGCATTCTGCACAAAATCTTGTTTAGATATTGGTTGATGATAAAGTCTAAGTCTATGTCCATTTACAACAAATGAAATTTGAGAATCATCAATTGTCTTAATCTTAACGGATCCATTGTCAAAAGTTGTAACAATTTCATATGGACCCATCCATTGAGTAGTTAATTTACCTTTAAATTTTTTGTACCTTGAATCAAAAAGTAATGCCTAGTCTCCAGTTTTGAATTGTTTTTGTTTAATGTATCTATCATGCCACTTTTTACATTGGTTTTGAATTAAAATTGTGCATTGAATATCATCTTTCCTAATCTTGTCTAATTCATTTATCTGTAGGATTCGTTGTCTCTGTGCTTCTTCCAGATTCATCCCTAATTGTGCAGCCATACGAAAGGTTTTGACTTGAAATTCAATGGGTAGAAGAACTTGTTTACCATAAACTAGTTCATAAGGTGTGTGGCCAGTGATATTCCTCCAATTTATTCTATAAGCCCACAAGGCTTCTGGAAGCCTATCTTCCCAGTCTTTGTGGTGTAACTGGATATTCTTAGTCAGGATGGCTTCTAATACTTTTTTGGTGGACTCTAACTAACCATTGGCTTGCGGGTGATATGGTGAATATTTACAATGTCTAATACCATATTTGTCAGTAAGTTCTTTCATCAACTTGTAGGTAAACTGAGATCCTTGATCGGCTACAATTTCCCTAGGTACACCAAATCGAGTAAATATTTCTTCATATATAAAATCTACCACAGATTTCTTTGTGGCTCGGAATAAAGCTTTAGATTCTACCCACTTGGTGACATAGTCTGTGCAGACTAGGATGTACTTCTTCTTGCGAGACATAGGGGAAATTGGCCCAACAAAATCTAGAGCCCATTTCTCAAAAGGCTCAAGCATAACTTGGGGTTATAAAGGCATCTCATCGGATGGCGTAGATCTACCCATTCTTTGGAAACTGTCACGGCCCTTGACATACTTGGAAACATCTTTGAAAATGCTTGGATAGTAATATCCAGAGTGCAACACCTTTTATGCTATTCTCTTGTCAGAAAAATGCCTGCCACAAGGTCCACCATGACATGCATGAAGGATCTCTGCCATCTCATCCTCTCGTACACATCGTCTAATAATGAGATCAGGACCAGTACGGAAGAGATCATTGTCCACCCAAGAATAATTAGAACTTTGAACTATGATCCTTCGTTTCTCAGGTGGGGAGAGATGGTTTGGTAGCTTTCCAGTTGCTAAATAATTGGCTATGTCTACAAACCATGCGGTTCTAACAGACACAGCGAACAAATGTTCATCTGGGAAGCTATCATTGACAGGACTAGCATTATTGTCAATTTGAATTTGTTGGTAGGCGGTTAGGATGGGTCAGTCTCGCAGCACCGTAAGTGTTGCAATACCGCGAAAGGCAGAAAGCCGAGCGCAAACGATGTTATGTTTTTGTATTTTTGGGTCAATTGTACCGTGGTATGCGGGTTTTTGGGTCATTTGGACCATGTCAGTTAGATTTTGGGTAATTTTCTCAAAGTGTGAGTTAGGAAGTTGTTAGCAAGTGGACAAGCAATGTAAAGGCGGAAGCCTATATATAGTAATAGAATTGGATGTGTTGAATGACCTGGATCATCTTGGATTATGCGATTTTTGGTTGTGTATCTGAGATCAAGATATATTTGTGAGATTTGTATTTTGCGGAGATGTTGTATCTGGGTTTTGCTGGGTTAATATGATATGAAAGAGCTATTTTGCGGAATCCTTGTGTCTCTTTTATGGTAATGCATGTTGCGATGTCTGAATGATGATATGTTTTCTTACTGCAATTAATGCCTTACTGTTATATTTGCTGCGAGGATGAATGTTTATGTTGAATGAAGCTATGAATATAAATGATGTCTAAGTTAAATGCATAGACCTAGTTCTAAAATGTTGCAACAAGTTAAGTGATTCAGCCGCAAACATCCTCCTTCATTCAGCGGAAACATGGTTCCATCAATTCTCCCTTGAACATCTCGAGTGAGACCTCATCTGCTCCACAGGTGTTGTCGGACGGGGTAAAACCTGTTTGGGCTGGTGCTTAGGGAGATTGCGGTGGTTCGGTGTCGACAGTGAGTGGAACCCCTGTCTACTAGGTTTGTGTCAACAAATGGTTCCATTACCGGGACCGTGTACAAAGTGAAAGGAGAATATTTTGTGGCATCCGTCGCAACCGGAGATACAAAGCTGGTTTGATCAGAACTTGTAGGAATTTGCTGAAGAAGAAAGTTGGAACACTCGACTGTCGGTAGATCAGTGGGTGGAAAGATATATTCACGACGGTCTGCACAAATATTTTTTATACGAATTCCCAATCATCTTGTTCGAGTGGTTGGCCAAGTTGACCTTCAGAAGAGGAACTTCCAAGGCGGTGAACCTACGACCTGGACCCCAGAGCTGATTCAAGAACTACAGGAAGTCAACAGCAAGGCATCGCGGGCTGTCAAAGTGTGGATTGATAGAATATTTTAAGGCTATATCACTGAATACGCGGTTGACACACAAAAATCTTATAGTGAAGCTGAAAGATATTTCTTCCATGGACCCTGGGGAAGGTTTCTGTTGTCGCTCCAACTGTCCATTAAGATGCTTATTTGTAAGAAGGGTATATTGAAGATGCATCTGGATCAGTAAATATCCTGGTGAGAAGAGGCCGTGGGTATCTCGACAGCAGGGGGCGGTACATGGAACGATAAGGGGTAGATGGGTGCAGGTCATGACGAAACTGTGAGTTAAACTGAGGAACAGAGTGGTATTACAAGGGGAGGAGCAAGGTTTTGACAAGAGAAGAGGTAGAGGATAGGACAAGGTCCTGCTGTGATCAAACCACAAGGTTGTGAAGGAAGACCACACGAGACGAAGCGACCTCACAGCCTAGACAAGGACAACCAGGCTATACCCAAGATAGAGGCAGGACCAAACCCCAGCAGCATCGTACCCACACCTCCGCTCACTATTTCTCAACCAGTAAGAAATGCAACTACAACACCACTATGCTCATCGAGCCAACATAAGTTAGTTACTAATAGCTCAGTGACTGGAGGAAGGAAGCCCAGGATGGCGGGCGAGGATGCTAAGTTACCGTTGTTCCATGGAAACAGAACAGATAACCCTGAGCAGTACTGGTTTTTATGTGAAATGGTATGGACCGTAAAGCAGATTACTAATGACAATGCTAAGAAAGGACAGTTAGAGACAACTCTGCGAGGTCGCGCATTAGACTGGTTTATGAAGTTTTTTATAGTCCCTATAGGAGCTCTGGAGAAGACGCTAGATGATATCAAGAACGAATTGATTGCAGAATTCAGAATCAGGCGTAGTAGCCAGTATAGAATCAGAATCAAGTAGGAAATGATCCGTAGTTGTAGAATCAGAAACAGGCGCAGCAGCCAGTACATAATCAAGTGCAGCAACCGGCGCAAAACCAAAACCAACACCCGAATCATAATGCTAATCCGAATGTGAACCAACCAGGGAATCCACTGCTGAACCAGAATCAGGGTGCGAGTGTTGCAACAATTTCTGTGGAGCCAAGGCCACAAGATGTGGCTGTCGCAGTTGTCACTCGAGGTGGTGCAGCAACAGGAGGGGATAGCTCACAACCGCTCATTCGTTTGGCAGGGCAGAAGAAGGTGTCATTTGACATTGAGTCCGAGCGTGATGCATTCTTTCAGGCGCGTCGAGCGATGGACTAAGATCGCGGTAAAGCTATTATTTGCGACATGCCCCCTATTTTTTATGCTACTTCGGAGGTAGGTGCGTTGGCGCCGTTTGGAACCTTGCAAAAAATTTTAGAGACCTATTTATTGTTGGCAAGGGATCCTGCTGCTCTTGCTGAGATCGAGGGATTGTTGCAGCAACCAGCTAGGGGACGACAGGAATCCGTGGTAAACTCCTTATAGCGACAGAAGACCGGTAAGGAGATGTGCATGAACATACAAATTGGGGATTATCATGTTGATTCGGTTATTCTAGATCTTGGTTCGAATGTCTACATATTAACCAAGAAGGCCTGGCAGAAAATGGGGAGCCCCCCATTGAGCTGGTCTCCTGTATAGCTCCAGCTAGCTAATCATGCCAAGGTGACACCGATTGGGAGAGGTCCATGCCTAGTGGTGGACATTGAGGGGATGAAGACTTATGTTGACTTTGATGTCATAGAAGTAGTTGAAGGAGGAATCTCTTATCCCGCGTTGCTAGGGATCAGATGGGATAATGATAGTGGAGTGGTAATCAACTTCAAGCGGTGGATGATGACTTTTGAAAACCGTGATCTTAGAGTTATAGCCTCGTTGGATCCAGCTGAAGGACGCAGATACATTGAACCAGTAAAGGATGAAGATCCCAGTGGATGGGACCATGCATTCAATATTTCCGAGGATTATAATCATCCGACTGCCAATGGTAAGCTTGGATGGCGTAGTGATAGCTCTATGTCTTCTGAATCTGATGACGTGCTAGAACATTGGCAAAATCGCTTGCATGAGGTGTTGCTCTACAAGTGTGGGCTAATCACGCAGTCGTTTTGCCGCATTGCGACTGAAATGGTTACACTACTAGTATACAAGGGGCTGCCTGGCTTGTCTGAATTTTTGGCGGAGTTCGAGGAAAGAGTTTCAGAACCACAACAACTGCTGGCATTGGAGGATGCACTGAAGGCTGCTCCAGCATGCTGGTGGGAGACACATAAGAAATCAATCGACAGATGGTCGCAATGTAGAAGATTGATGACGATCCATTTTGGTGACACCGAGGTTTACCACACAGGGAAATATGATGGTCAGAATCACCCTGGAAGTCATTTGATGGAGTGTCAGACATTGTGGGCATCGCGACCAAAAGATGAGTGGGTCCATGCATTTATCCATACTTTGGATGAAATGCTGCGATCATGGTATACTGCAAATGAATTGTGGGGAGAAATTACTACTTGGTTGGAGTTGACAGTTTGTTTTACTCATACATTCAGTTTCATAGATCCCAACCCGAATTTTCATAATGCTCTGCAGCTCATCCGCGATGTGGTTCTGAAGGTTGTTCCAGTGGCATATCCTGCGGATCCGCATACACACTGCCAAATGAAATCCATGATGGAATGTTACAATATCACTGGGGGGCCAGAGGATGGTGACAATCCGTGGAATATCAATATTTCAGAGTTTGAAGGGAGCCACGATGTTGTAGCACCTGATGTGCCAAGTGATCCGATCAGTCATCCGTTGAAGCTCCATAAGATCAATATTGGAATAGAGGACAGCCCAAAGTTCACGAATGTTGGGGACTATTGGGACGATGAGATGATGGGAAAGGTCACTAACTTGCTGCATGAATTCCAAGACCTATTTCATACAAAGTTTTCTGAGATGAAATGTATTTTGGGTGACTTAGGGGAGATGAAGATCTCGTTGAAACTAGACACTAAACCGATCAGGCAACGACCCTATCGACTGAATCCGTGCCATAAGGAGAGGGTTAAGGTAGAACTTGATTGCATGTTGGACGCTTGCATTATTGAACCAGTTGAGGAGTTAGAATGGATCAGTCCTATGGTGGTGTAGGACAAGAAGACTGGTGAGGTGCGCATTTGTGTCGATTTGCAGAAGTTGAATGATGCATGCTTGCATAGTCCCTTTCCGACCCCGTTTACTGATGAGGTACTTGAAGGTGTGGGTGGATAGGAGATGTATTCTTTCACGGATGGGTTCTCGGGCTATCATCAGATCCACATTGCAAAAGAAGACCGCCACAAGATGAATTTTGCGACAGAATGGGGCTGTTTTCAGTACACAGTGATGCCATTTGGGTTGAAGAATGCACCTGTGATATTCTCGCGGGTTGTCATTGCCACATTTAAGGATTTCATTCAGAAGTTTTTACAAGTATACATGGATGACTGGACAGTCTATGGTTTGATCCGCGATCATCTAGCAAACCTGTGATTGATGCTGGAGTGCTGTCGACAACATCAAATATTGTTGAACTTGAAGAAGTGCATCTTTTTTGCAATGTTTGGAATACTGCTGGGTCACATCATGTGCAAGCAAGGATTGTTAGTCGATCCAGCAAAGATTGTGCTTATGTTGAGCTTAACACCGCCGATTAATGTCAAGCAGTTGAGAGCGACGTTGGGACGTACCGGGTATTATCGCAAGTTCATTAGAGTTTATGCAGCGATCACAGCCCCTATGGAGAAATTATTAAAGAAAGATGCGGTATTCTAGTGGAGCCTTGAATGTCAAGATAGTTTTGAGACACTGAAGGCTAAGATGGCTTCAGTGTCGATACTGGTATTCCCAAACTGGAGTAAGGAATTCCATGTTCACGTTGATGCCTCATCAATCTCACTAGGAGTGTTGCTGGCGCAACCAGGAGAAGGGGATCTAGATCACCCCATTGCTTTCGCAAGTTGGAAGTTGTCATCAACAGAAAGGAACTACGCCACTACAGAGAGGGAAGGCCTGGCGATGGTCTATGCACTGCAGAATTTTTAGCACTACTTATTGGGAGGCCACTTTAAGATGTTTACAGACCACTCTGCATTGAAAGACCTAGTGAATAAGCCTATGTTGGGGAGGAAGATATGTCGCTGGCTACTTCTTTTTTCAGGAGTTCGATTTTGAAGTAATTGTGAAGCCAGGATGATTGAATGCTAGACCTGATCATCTATCACGAATTGAAACAAGAGAGGAACTGACTAACGTCAAAGATGGGTTGCCTAATGCACAACTCTTTAAAGTTGAAGTCGATGATGGCTACTTTGAAGAAATCATTCAGTTTCTGGCGACAGGTACAACACCTGAAGAGTTCACCACTAGTCAGAAGAAGTAGTTGGTGGTCAAGGTTGCAGATTTCCAGCTCATTGCAGGCGAGTTATACAAATTGGGCGCAGATGAGATATTGCGACATTGTGTTTTGCCTCATGAGCAAGGAAAGATCTTGTCAAAAGCGCATGCAGGAGTAGTTAGGGGAAACTATGGCGGTTGGGAAACTGCCAAGAAGGTGCTTCGAGGGGGGCTTTGGTGGCCCATGTTGCACAACGATACGACAGACTACGCGAAGTCCTATGATGTTTGTCAGAGAACCGGGAATCCATCCAGGAGGGATGAAATTCCACTAATTCCTCAACTAACACTGCAACCATTTGAAAAATGGGAAGTAGATTTCGTGGGACCAATCAACCCACCTGGGAAGCACACTGGTGCAAGATACATCATCATGACAATAGATTATTTGACTAGATGGGCGGAGGCTGCACCAGTCATTGATTGTTCTGCAACCACAGCCATGCGGTTTTTGTTTGAAAATATCGTCACTCGCTTTGGCTACCCCAAGATATTGTTGAGTGATCAGGGCAGTCACTTTCTCAATCGCACCATCAGCGCATTGACGGAGGAACTATAGATACATCATAAGAAGAGTACACCATATCATCCGCAGGAAAATGGCATGGTGGAAGCTTTCAACAAGATATTGGAGCATGCACTGACAAAGGTGTGCAATGCGAACCGTGATGACTAGGATCTGAAAATTCCAACAGTATTGTGGGCATATCACACCACGTGTAAAAGGTTGATGGGACAGACACCATTCAAGTTGGTGTATGGGAAAGAAGCGATTATTCCTGTGGAGTACATCATTCTTAGTCTGCGCATTGCGGCAACAACAGGTATGGATGTTGCAGCGGCATTAGAAGAACGTCTAGCACAATTAGTACAGTTGGAAGAAGATCGCTTTATTGCTGGATTCCACCAGAGTGTGGAGAAGGATCGCTAGAAGGCTTGGCATGATCGCCACATAAAAAAAAAATAGATCCAGCAAGGTGACTTGGTGCTGTTGTATGACAGCAAGTTTATGAAACACCCAGGAAAATTGCAAATGCATTGGCTTGGTTCATATCGCATCAGTAGCATCACTTCAGGAGGAGTAGTACAGTTGCAGTAGTTGGATAGAGAGATGCTCCCAAAGTTGATTAATGGCAGTAGGCTAAAGCCCTATCGGTCAGGCTTGGAGCGGCGCGACGCCTGATTCGCATCAAAAAATAAAAAATAAAAAAAATGCATGTTGATCGGTGGCAGGATGGCACACTGACAGAGATAAGGATGCGCAAGCATGGAGGATTGTGCCGCAAGTTAGGACTAGTTTGCGACAGTGGCAGAACGATGGTTGGATCAAATCAACAATAAATGCTAAAAGTTAAGACAGTTAATTAATGATGCTCGTTTGAGCGATGCGCATTAATGGCGGATCCGACCGATCGGCTGACAGGATCAACGACGGATTTGGGTCATTAATACAGGATTTAGTCCGAGTTAATGAAGGATGCTTGGTGGCAAGATGGTGCACCAACAGGGATAGAATGTGCAAGTAGGAGGACTTGCATCACAAGTTAGCGAAAGGGTTGCGACAGTTCCTGCATTGCGACTGGGTCAAATCAGGAATCATTACAAATCATTAACAAATGAAACTTTTTCTTTTGGGAGGTATGATTGTTAGTTGGCCCGGATTGCCGCCAGAAGCACGCACGTGTGGAATGGAGAGCACACCATGGAAACATGGCCGGTGGCACCCGGGGTGATGGTTCACACACTTTGGCATGAATGGCAGCCGCCGGTAGTATGGTTGCCACTCCTCATGTCAGAAGTCTAGTTTATACACACAAGGAACAACAGAATGATATGATTGGAACCTTACGTGACCAGGTTTTGCAAATGATTTTCGAGGCAGACGTATGGATGATGGAGATGCATAAATATAGGAACCAGAGGATAGAAGAGCACAGACGTATTTCTAATTGAGAGGTATTTATGTTGCGCAAGGGTCAGGAATATAACTAAGTTATAAATTCAAAGGAGGTTGTGGAAATGATCTATTTCATTTCGTGTGGTAGCACACCAGGTGCGATGAGGGCCCGAACAATGAGTGTGCATGAGTTCCTGAAGCAAGCACCGCCGCGGACACTCAGGTGTTACAAAAATGAAGTCCCCTCTGTGATGTCTAGGCATATGGTGATAGTTTGAATCCTCGTGGTCCCTGCGACCAAAAATATGATGGGAGTGGTAGCCCCATGGTCTCGGTAGTATGTGCTTACTGGTGCGAAATAGATGTGCCAGAGCCGTTGGCCTGTTTTGCACCCCGGCGTTGTTCATAAACTTCTCTTCGGTCTACACTAGATTCCTCGAGACTGGAGGATGATTTTGAGAGGTACATGACAGCAAGCCTGGGGATGACCACTTTTGGGTGAGAAACACATGACAGCGAGTCGACAATCAGTCTAGCAGAAGGAGCAGGACAACACCATGTGATCCAGACAGCAAGAACAGTTGCAGAAACATAGTTCAGCCATAGAAGAGACCAAGTATACCATGTCCTGCTGACGTGGCTTGAGGGCGAGCCACAAGATTGTGTTGGGGGCCTTTTGGCAGGCGGTTAGGATGGGCCAATCTCCCAGCACCGCAAGTGCTGCGATACCACGAAAGGAAGAAATCCGAGCGCAAACGATGTTATGTTTTTGTATTTTTGGGTCAATTGTACCATGGTATATGGGTTTTTGGGTCATTTGGACCATGTCAGTTAGATTTTGGGTCATTTGCTCAAAGTGTCAGTTAGGAAGTTGTTAGTAAGTGGACAAGCAATGTAAAGGAAGAAGCCTATATATAGTCATAGAGTTGGATGTGTTGAATGACCTGGATCATCTTGGATTATGCGGTTTTTGGTTATGTATCTAAGATCAAGAGATATCTACGAGATCTATATTTTGCGGAGATGTTGTATCTGGGTTTTGCTGGGTTAATATGATATGACAGAACTATTTTGCAGAATCCCTGTGTCTCTTTTATGGTAATGCATGTTACGATGTCTGAATGATGATATGTTTTCTTGCTGCAATTAATGCCTTACTGTTATATTTGCTGCGATGATGAATGTTTCTATTGAATGATGCTATGAATATAAATGATGTCTAAGTTAAATGCATAGACCTAGTTTTGAAATACTACAACAAGTTAAGTGATTCAGCCGCAAACATCCTCCTTCATTTTGCGGAAACATGGTTCCGTCAATTCTCCCTTGAACATCTTGGGTGAGACCTCTTCTTCTCCATAGGTGTTTCCGGACGGGGTAAAACCTGTCTAGGCTGGTGCTCAGGGAGATCGTGGTGGTTCGGTGTCGACAGTGAGTGGAACCCTTGTCGAATGGGTTTGTCTCTCGACTAGGACGATCAACAATGGCGATGTTAAATTCTTGTAACAAAATAAGCCATCGAGTCACTCTTCCATTGGTGATAGGTTTTTTTATTAAAAATATGATGGCGGAGTGGTCAGTGTGTATAAAAATTTCATATCCTGTGATATAATTATAAAACTTGTTGATGGCATAAACTACTGCTAGAAACGCATTTTCAGTAACAATGTAATTCGATTCTGCAGGAGTCAAATTTTTACTAGCAAAGTAGATGGCATGGGATGTTTGACCCTCTTTTTGACCTAAGACTACCCCTATAGCTATGTCGGAAGCATCAGTGGATATATGGAAGGGAAGGGACTAATTGGGGCCCCTAAGTATCGATGCCACTGATAGCTTTGCTTTCAAAGTTTCAAAGGCATGGTGACACGGTTCAATCCATTGGAATTCCGTGTCTTTCATGAGTAGATTGAACATAGGTGCGGTTATCTTAGTGAAGTTTTCAATAAAACGCCTATAATATCTTGCATGGCCAAGAAAACTTTTTACTTCCTTCGGAGTTTTTGGAGGAGGAAGATTAACAATTATTTCTATCTTGGCAGGATCCACCTTGATACTTTGAAGAGAGACATGATGTCCGAGAACTATGCCCTCGGTTAGTAGCATCTTACATTTTTCGTGACTAAGAGCTAAGTTTTTTTCTTGGCACTAAATAAGAACTGTTTCAAGGTTGTCAAGGGCTTCTTGGAAGGTATTACCATAAACGGTAAAATCATCCATATAAACTTCTACACAATAATGTATAAGATCAGCAAAGATTCCTAGAACTGCACGCTAGAAAGTGGTAGATGCATTACATAGGCCAAATGGAAATACTTGATAGGAATATGTCCCCCAAGAACATGTAAAGGTTTTCTTGTCCTGATCCTCAAGTGCTATTAATATTTGATTGTATCCACTATACCCATCAAGGAATGAAAAATATTGTTTCCCTGACAAGGTATCTAACACTTGGTCAATGAAAGGCAAAGTAAAGTAGTCCTTAAGAGTGGCCTTGTTCAATTCTCGAAAGTCAGCACAGATACGCCATTTCCCCGTGACTTTCTTTGGAACTACCACTAGAGGAGACATCCATTTACTGTTAGAAATTGGGTAGATGAAGCCAGCGTTAAGGATTTTTTGTAATTCATCTTTTACTATATCCTTTAGGGCTGGATTCATTCTTCTTTGGGGATTCCTGACAGGAGGTATGTTTGAGTCTGTGTAAATGTGGTGAATACAGACCTATCTGGGTGTATACCCTTCATATCGATGTATTCCCATGCGAATGCTCCAGTTTGACTCTTGAGAACTTTTAGTAATTGTTTTTGCCGACTCTCATCTAGACCTGCATTTACATGTAGAAATTTGTTGAAACTAACCTCACAAGGTATGGTGTAGGATCCTAGATGTTCTTCGATTGCAAAGACAAATGGTGTACTTGGAAATGTTGAGAGGCTCATGTTTTCTTGGAATTCATCTCCAAAGATTTGGTCAAGTTGGGAAAAATACTGAGGAAAGTCTATACATGTTGTGGAAGAGATAAATTGGTTCAACACATTCTTGGTATTTTTTTCTTGAAGTTCCTAGGAGAAATCAATAACAAGGGAAAGTTCTTCCAAGTCCTCATCCCCAAAAGGAAAATCTAACCAAAACAGGTTTTCAGTTACTGGCTGTGCTGGTGGGTTTAAAACTAGTTTTCTTGTAGATAACCCATCAGAGATAATCATTTCTCCATCCCTACATCCTATGAATGCATTGGAAGTAGCCAACCAAGGTCTTCCCAAAATAATGGGATGACCTTTGGAAGGGTCTTTTGATTCTATGACCATGAAGTCCACAGGATATTCCCATGAAGCTACTGATACAGTGGTATCATCTAAGATCCCAACAGGTTGAACCATAGTGCAATATGCTAATTCTAGTATTGTTGGGGTAGGGTGGAGGAACTGTCCTAAATGGAGAGTTTCTAAAACTGTCGTAGTCATCATGTTAATAGCAGCTCCTAAATCAATAAGTATATTTCCTATGGCAGTGTTATTGATAATAACAGTCACCATAGGGTTTCCTGGGTTTGAATACTTGGGGATTTTAGGTTGGTTTGCTATGTAATCTGACATTTCTCCTATTACATGAATCGTCGGAGGTTATTTTTGTTTTCTACCTGGTATTTTAATACAGAGTTCCTTTATTACTTTACTATAGATTGGGATATATTTAATGGCTTGTAACAAAGGGATCTTAATACAAATATTTTTCAATTCGTTAATGATATCATACTCTGGATAAGTTACAGGTTTTTCTATTACTAGACACTCTGGATATGGGGGTGCTTTTTCTCTTGTAATTAATTCTTCATAAGGATGGTTGTGTGTTGAAGATTTAGGGATAACCACATCTTCAAGAATGGCATCATTCAAATCTTCACTAGGTATGTTTTCTTCTTCATTCTCTTCTCGGATAACAACTGATGACTTCAGCTGATCTTGCAAAACTCTTCTAGATCGCAGTTGAATCTCATGTATTGGTGCAGTCAAAATGGCATATGATGGAAGAGGTAACAACCCAATGCTATTAAGAGCTTGGGTTGTCTTGTTGTTAGGATTTGGTATCGGTTGTGCAAGTAATATTGTGGGTCTTGGAGGATTCATATTCTGGAAATGGTGAGGTTGATTTGTAATAGGGGGTAATGAAGGAGGTACAAATCCAGGAAAGAGTTGCTGAATATTAGGTGGGTAAGGATAGTTAGGCATAGGAGGAGGTGGTTGAGCATAAGCTTGTCCTCTCCATCCATGTGGCCATTGTTGTTGTTGGGCATTCTGAGGAGGGTACTGAGGCAGCAAATTTTTCCAACCTGAAGTGTTCCATTATTGAGTAGGTTGATAAGGATAGTAATAGGGTGGAATTTGTGATGATGGATCCTGATATGATGATTGATCTATAGGTTTCCAAGGCCTCCAAGAATTTTCACCAAAGTTTCCACTCTTATATACAGCTTGCAACCCCGGCAATGATGGACAATTATCAGTTGGATGTTCTTCTGTACAAAGGTGACAAACTGAAACATTAATTAGTGGACATTCTCGTTGGGGATGTTTAGTTCTACAACTAGGACGTTAAACACTCATTGCTGCACACTCTTCATCCTATCTCCTTTTGGCTTGTAATGCATCTAATTGGGAACCCATGGCTCCTAATATATCTGTTTTGAAATTTTATAATAGATTTCCCAACTCTACCCTTGTAACTCCACCAGGACCGGACGTGTTTCCTTTTAGGTTCCTAGCATAATATTCTCGAAAGTGTCTTCCACTTTTTCCTCTTCTCCTAGAGTAATTCCTACATAGTTCACAAATCTGTGAAAAAGGATTATGAGAGATGTCTCCTGCTGCCATGAGATTAATATTTTCTAAGAATTCTTCTGAGCTTCCCTTGAGGAAGAGTGTTCTTACTGCATCTTCCTGAAGATCACTATATTTAGATTTATGTAGCACATAGTTAAATCTTTCGAGATAGTCTTCTAGGCTCTCATCTTCAAGTTGTATTTTGAAAATATCATTGCGAGAGTCCTTAGGTCTACAGTAATCCTGATATTTCCGTAGAAATGCATTCTTCATGTCGTCCCAAAGATCTAATACTAGATTCTCCTAACCTCATGAACCATCGAAGTGAAGAATATTTTAATGTGGCAGGAAAGAGTTTTAGCTTTTGGCCATCTTGTAGGTAGTTATAACTCCTACACAAAACGTCAAATTCGAATAAGACTGTATCCGGATCCTCACTACTCTTCCCAAAAAAGGTTGGTAGTGAGCAAGGAGGGATGTTTTTCATAGTTACATCTTGTGCAGTGTCTATGATAGGGAATCCAAAAGTGCCTTCAGTTCTAACCTCTCCCTCTTCCTCATCTTGTCGGAAATGATCTTCATTTTCGTCCTCCATGAAGATTTGATTACCAAAGAGAGAATACTTAGGTGGATCCTTTCTTGGAGAATATGGGATATCCCAACGTTCTGTTTTAGGAAGAGTATTTTTCTTTTTAGGAGGAGAATTACCAGCTATGTGGGAGTCCAGCTTTGAAGGTCCTACCGTTGTTGTTTCAATCTGTGAAATAACTATGTTCACAGAATTTTCAAAAAGAGTATCTAATTGTGTAGGATCAATAAAGTCTACTAAGTTTGGACCACCTACTATTCTAAAGGTAGTGTCTTTGGGTTTTTGAACTAATGGAGGTTTAAGAGGTTCTGAAGTTTTATCCTTTTGAATTTCTTCTTGTCTAGCTTCGGTCTCAATATGAGTTTGAGGTTCTTCTAGTGGAATTTATTTATGAACATAGTTTTCTAATGTCCCTATGGTTTCCCCTAATTGGTTTCCATAAAGGATCTCCTTAGATTTCCAAGTAGGACTATCCCCTTTAGGTGTCTTTCGATACCTTTCTGCTGAGTTAGTAGTTGGGGTGGCACGCCCCCCGTATAGGTTAGTAGGAATTTTAGTAGGGATTCTAGTAAGAGGTCTAGTTTTAATAAATCTACCTTTTGAGTCTCTAGACCTATTCATGAAAACAAACTATAACTGAAATAAACTCTAACTGCATCACTACTACTGCTGGGTTTTGGGGATTCCTATTATAATAGATGCGCAGGTTCTTAACTCTCGTCTTACCGCTCACCCACCACCAGCCTATTTCTAAATTTCAAAGCAGAGATATCAAATCTAACACTAATTTTTAAAAGAGAGTTCTACCTAACTGCAACTGAGTTCTACCTATCTACATGTCACCTACCCAATTTTTGAGAATAATTATTTTTTACTATTATTCCTTTTCCAAAAAAAAAATACTTTGTGTTAAATTATAATTACAAGTTTGTAATTATGACCAAGTAGGTCAAAATTGAATGTAATGACTCATTATTATTTTTTAATAAATGAAAATGGGAGACAAACACTCAAGAAAGCTGTTACAAGAGTATCCATTGGCCCACTAGGAGGAATGGAAGCTGTTGGAAGGATTAAGACAGATGGAAGCATTTGCACTCTACCATTAGCTGTTGGTATGGGACAACCCCCCCTAATTTTGTGGCATTTCCCTCTCCAGGTGGAGAGAGGTGAGCAGGCAGCTCACTAATGACTAGTTAATTACCAAAGACCTAGGTAACCTATAAAAGGCAATTCGAATTGAGCAGGCAGCTCTTACAATGTTTTTTGCAGAAACATTCCTCATGCTCATCAGGTGATGGCTAAGAGATTCGAATAGGGGAGGCTATGGAGAGTGCAAGTATAAGTCTGCAAATGTTATGAGAAGGACAGACCAGAGGTGCTGATGCTGATCCCATGGAATTACTAAGCCTGTAAGGCTGGATATATAAATTTTCTTGCTGCTGCAAGTTGAAGTCCCAAGCTGCAGAACCTTCTTCCTCCTGGCGGATCAGTGGATAGGCTCGGGGGTCCTAAGGCAGACATCTTGGCTGTTTGGGAGAAGGTTGGGTGGAACAGGTTTCTTGAGTGATTTGTTCCTCCCATTACACTCAGGTTCTATTCTACTGTGTTTTTCTTTTTCAAATCTCATGGATGCTCTCAGAAAATGGCTTAGTATTGTTGTTTAATGATCAATAGTAGAAAATGTTAGATCCTAATTAATTTAGATTTGTTGAACTGATAAAATGACTCCTCTGCATTTTTCCCCATGCGTGGAGCTGTATCATACTCCAGTATAGAGAGGCAGCATTAAATCTTCCCAGCTAAAAGTGAAACCTAGCATGCATCTAAATATCTAAACCAAAGACCACTGATGCACAGACTATGTTATCATGCATCTTATATTTTAGCAGCTGTAGATTAGATCTATGCATGTATTGTTTTACTATCCAATTCTGTATGCTGAAACAACTTAACAGAAACCACTTATAGTAGTAGGTTCTTTTCTTATTTATGAAGGTGATCATTATGTTAACATCTAGAGTTACTGATATTTATTAATTATTTTAAAGAAAACAATAGCACGCATTCGGTTTAACCATATTCCCATTTTTCTATCTTCTTATTGTTTTAGAATCTGATTGATTTTATATGAATATTGTATTCACTGTATTATATTGTACAAACAAAAAGAAAGCTACTGTGTTATTTTATCCTTTCATCATAGGCCCAAAATGGACGAATACAGGAATAAATAGCTAGAATAGAAAAACTGCATATTCATAAGCAATCAAATTATCTGACGATTGCACTGTTATTATCTTTGTTTTCCTAAACTATCAATTGCATGTGATAAAACTTACATGGCAGAATACCAAGTTATTAACAGCTAGGGCAAACATAGCTTTATTAAATTGACAGATTAAATTGTAATATCTATACACCCTAGCTGGGGTCAACATGTTTTCAATACGTTATTATTTATAAACATTTAAACAGTTGCCAAATCGAAGGCTTCATTACCATAGATACTTTAATTGCATAATCAAGAGTTGTTATTCTTATTCCTTTAAAACATCAATATAGACATGTAGATTTCATTCACATCAACAGGTAGGGTTTAACGTTATCACTTATGCTTTCCAAAAAAAACCACATCCTTTCTATTTCTCGGCGTATAGCCACATTTTAATTGAACAACTGAAAACATGCCTTTCGATCCTTGGATCTGAGTTCAAGAATGAGAGGATCAAAAAACATTATACGCAAACATAAAACCCAAAATATCTTAGCCGGATTTTAGATATAGATACAAAAACGAGAAGACCAATTCACCAAACATAGCCAATAAACCCTGAAATATTATCGTTTCGATTTAAAATAATAGTAGTTACACCCTACGGTCGCCACTATCTTTTGCTGGAGGTTCCTTTCGAAACCCCACGCCATTTATACACACAAAAAATACTGAAACAAATTTACTGTCAATGTATCTCCTCATGCATCAATCCAGAAGTACTCAAAACGATAAGACATAAAACGGAAAGATGCAAGATGATTTGCAAACACAAGGGTTCAACCTTGCTAAACTCACCGAGCCCAGGAATGGCCGGCCACATATTTTAAACATTTACATCACCTATTCTATCAACAAAACTCAAAACTGAAGGTTGCCCAAATGCTGCAAGCGAGACAAAGCCACTGCCGCGAAGGCATGCTACCAGCACTTGCTTATCAAGTCCGATTCCTGGAGAACCACTAAGGAGGGATACCACCGAAGCTTACTAGTGGGTTCGCTTAAGTTCTCTTCCCCTGCAACTATTTCGACACCCTGTGGATTTGCCAAGGATTACCTGCCAATAGCCATACAACAAGTTAAGCATCAGATCATGAGGTAGAAATGCATGCAACCAAGAATAGTAGGAAAACCTTTGCAATGTTACATTACCTGAGTTGTGACAGAGTTTTCGACGTAGCCAGCATCCATCCACTGTGAAGGAGATGCACCCAGTTCGAGGGATACCTCCCCAAAACCTCCAACTCAATTGAAAAACCCAGACTTGCAAGCTACGGCAACACAAATGCACTCATCCCCCCTGTAGATTACCACACCATCGTTCTAGACTTGGCTTCCATGGATAACGTTTACTCACAGACATAGGATTGCTACCGGTCTTAGGATCGAGCCTGAGGGAGGCTAGAAAAACTAGCAAACCTGAAGTGCCTCTCGGCCGGTTGGCCTCACCTCCCAAACCCTACCACCGAACAAATGACCAAGAAACGTTACAAAGAATCCTTAAGTTACGCAAGGGTTCAACTCATCCCAATACACAACGATCAATGACAGAGATCCATCCTCATCAAGCCACGATGGAAGGTGGCAGGAGTAGCATTAATAGCTCATCTACCACCCAAGCCACGGAGTTTCCATATCGGTTGATAGCAGGGCAGCAGGCCATTACAACTCAACATTTTCCAAACCTTATCACGCCGAAACATCCACATAGACGTGCACGTAACACTATCCCTAACACAGTGGCCAGGCACAATAACTGCAAACCAAACTATTTATTACACCCTTGATTCATACGCAGGCTTTTGCAGGGCCATCATTCCACTTGCCAACCCATACGAATCAACGTTAAAAGCTGTAACATGTAAATATTATCAAGGTATAATGATATCCGATAGCATATAACCAAGGTCTCATACGATCCATATCATCAATTCGAAACATATTCATAGCATATGAATATGCACTAAGGTCACGAGCAATCATAGGCCATGGTTTGACTTTGCCCTTCACATAAAGTCCTTTATATAGATCACTGTAGGGATCATTGTAGGGTTCATAAATCTCGTCCACACCTTAAGTTATATAAACACACCGCTAGGGTATGGTTTTCAGCCAAGGACCCATTGCACACATTGCATGGTAGGGTATTAATACTTAAAGCGTCACCATTTTAATTGCCCAGGCAATAGAGTTTAGAACCATTTTGTCAATCTCTCCATAGTATGACTTAAGACCATGCGTCCTTGTCATCAACCTGTCACCATCATTATTATAAAAAGAATTACTTAACATCCGCAAGGAATTCATGGAATGACCTTACGTAAATTCACCAACACTTAATGGGAACATTCACAACAAACACACCCTAAAATAGACATTATCTATAGTCTTGAGAGAGATAGGTTCATCTTACAGAATTGGAAGGAGATCATACCTGTATCATCGAAATTCATAAGCAGTTTCAACTTCTATCACGGTTATTAAACTCCTTGAATTTTATCGCTATTTCTTACCTGCAAATCTGCGCATGAAGGACGAGTGCAATGCTTTAGCGGAGTAGCTAAGTAAGCCTCGGGGCACCTCGTGGGACCCCTTTTATCATCATCCAGAAAAGTTAAACTGTCAGCACTTGTCAAAAGAATTTTGTTTTCCAATGCATCATAAATTTTCAATCATTCCAGCATACGAATAAAGTACATAATCATCAATTGATTTTCATGACGTCATTAAAAGACAAAAGACACAACCATTAAATAGTTCCTACCAAGCAACACTTTTATTAATTGCTAAATATTGATTATTATTATTTCTGCATTTTACAATATTAGCCCTTTTTTTGGTGATTTAAATTTTTTTAAAATTTTATGAAAATATCGGGATGTTACACTACAACTGAATTCTACCTATCTACAACTCCCCGGCAATGACGCCGAAATGTTGGGGTGTAATTACTGCCTTTAAGGAATCATCAAAATATTTAACTATTGACCAGGGTTGGTAATCTTAGAGTTGTGGCACAGTATATGCTAAGGTAGAATGGAACCTAAGGCTTCGGCTTGACAGACCTTATAAATGTTTTAATAAAGAAAAGATCGAAAGATATTTCAAAATGAAAAACCGAGTCCAAATTCTAGAATACAACTATTGAACTAGTTAAGCCTAACTAAACCAACAGATCAGAATAGTATCAAGCTATACTACTATACTTCGATGGATAATAACTAAAAATATAGAAACAATAATATTATTCTAGGAAGAAAAACTAAATCAAAACGAAACTACTTTGATGAAATAGAAATTTACTGATAAAGCTCCGATCTAAGAATTAGAAAACAACTGTTAAATGAGTTTCGAGACCTATCTATAATTGACAACTAACTATGAAACAAATGACTATATTAACTTAAAGCAAAATGACAAATTACTTAATGAATTCAACAACTATTCATGCATTCATCTAATACTTCAAGGCTACACTAAACTACCTAATTCCATTCTCCTTGAGGATTCTGAGGAAGTGTATCAAATGTAATGGGAATGGAAGAGAATGTATCAAAGTGACTTTCAAATGTGACAAGTAAACAAAATGGAAGCAAATCTAGTTTAACTTCTACAAATAAATGCAAACTAAAGATTTTCCAACTACTATCACCTTTAAACATTATCATCTATCTTCTATCCATAAGCAAATGACTTGAAACCAATGAAATCTAGAAGCAAGTAGAAAACTTAATAAATATATTTACTTGAACTGAATTTGATTGAGAAGCATGTAGAAAACATGATAAATATATTTTTATTCAGAAGCAAGTAGAAAACTTGATAAAGATATTTTTATTCAGAAGCAAGTAGAAAACTTGATAAAGATATTTTATTTAGAAGCAAGTCCTATTCTATGAACATCTTCATTGGCTATATGAATGAGAGAAGCAAATTATATATTTGAACAAAGAAACTATCAAAACTAAGATATTTTTGGAGAATGAAATTATTAAGTCTAATCTGAAATTAATCTTAAGAAACATATGATAAGCTACACTAAGAATGAAACTGATAAATTCTAGGACAGTAACATATTAGCAAATCAAACATGAAAGACATAACTTGAAAAATAGTTAAAACAAAGTTAAGGAAGATGGAATGGAAACTAAGAATGATGACAAAACTTAATTAAAACTTTATGCAGTGTGGAACAAGATCTTAATTATATCTAAGAATTCTAAGTAAATACAAGAAATGTTACAGTTTGAAGACCTAAGAGACTGGATTCTAAATAAGCATAAAAACAATGCAGAAAATATTAAAGTCTGTATGACAATCTGAAAGATGGTCTGAATGACAGTCTGGATGGAGGAAAATGATTTAAAATAAGGAAAGAAGCAGATTGGATGATCTTAACGCCATCTGGTGAATGCATATGAACCTACAGTGCAAAGAAAGCAATGAATAGACCGTTTAGAAGCTAAGATAATAGGAAGTAACCTATACTAATCATTGTCTAAGGAATGAACTACTTTTGTAGCATAATAAAACAAAGCTGAGAGAAGAATAAAACTAACCTATAGCTACAGGAAAAACATTAGCAGAACTACTTCTCACTAGGAATTGAGCTTGAAATACTAAAACGTTAACTAGTTGATTCTATCTAATTGCAAATCACAAAACTGAAAGTAAACTAAGAAGGATTTAAGCATGACCGGTCACTTTAATTTCTAAGCATGTAAATTAAATTAACAACTTAAAATAGCAGCAAGATACAACTACAGGAAATAAATAACTGTCATGTACAGGAAACAAATTAAATACTGGAAATGAAAACTATTTATTTGTACAAAGGAAATGAAAAATATATACAGTAAAACCCCGGGTTGTTGAGGTGCCCTTCCCATCAATCAGAGATGGAATCTTAACTCAAACTAATCACCAATAGCAAAACATCAACAATAGAATTTAGGAATTTCCATTAACTGAGAAAGTTACACAACATTTCTACAAATTACTGCTATCCTCTATGTATGTATGAGCTATATTGTGTTGCGTTTCTCCAAAGGAGGCATCTATATATAAGTTTACAATCAGAGAGAAGGTTGACATAGTCGACCTCTCTAAAAATAGAAGTCTGATTGACTATAGAACGACTGCATGGTGGTTTACAACACCACACAAGGTGTCTGCCTAAGTCCACGGTGTTGATTCTCCTTGACACGAACAGCTAGGTGTCAGTTTCCTTCAATTGTGGGTAGAGGATGTGGTGGTAGGATGAGCGTGGGAGGATGAGGATCTTCTGGAACATTGACATGGGAAGAAGTGCATGATGTCAAGCTGGGCGATCAGGAAGACAGATCTTCTGGAGTGTTGACATGAGCAGAAGATGTGTTGTCAAGTGAGGCGAGTAGGAGGGAAAATCTTCTAGAATAGGGGCTCACCAAGCACAATAGCCACGTTGCTAAAAGAATCCATCTTTCCATTTTTTCCTTTAATGACTAGAAATATTCCAACCGACGATTCTGCAGGTTGAATGAAGGGCTGAACGGTAGGATGAATGCAGCTAGATGTCCTCGCCGTGAACGCATGGCTAAATGAATGTCTGAATGACGACTGCATCCTGTAGAACAAAAAATAAATTACAAGAATGTCTATAAAAATGAGATGATAGTCAATAAACCATAAAAAATGATAATAATTATTCATGATTCGTATTATCTTCAAATAAATGCATACCTGGGTCTATTTGATGGTCTGAATGGCAAAGAGAATGACTTATCATATCAAAACAGTGAAAATAATGCCAATCAGAGCATGTTTACTGATAAAAAATGGTGACAAAATGGACACCAACAAAAGGGAAGGTTTGGCGATGGTCTACGCCTTACAGAAGTTTCGACACTATCTCTTAGGGGGCCATTTTAAAATGTTCCCTGACCATTCAGCATTGAAATACCTGGTGAACAAGCCTATGTTGGGGGGGAATATCTATCAATGGCTATTACTATTCCAAAAATTTTGATTTTGAGATAATTGTAAAGCCAGGACGACTGAATGTAGGACCAGACCATCTGTCACAGATAGAATCTGGATAGGAGCCAAGGAGCATTGATGAAGGATTTTTGGATGCTCAGTTATTCACGGTCTGAATGGTTGACGACCATTACGAACAAATTATTCAATTTTTGGCAATAGGGAATGCACAGAGGGATTGACTACCAACCAGAAGAAGCAGCTAGTCATTAGAGCTGTAGATTTTCAACTCATTGCAGGGAAACTATGTAAGATGGGACTAGATGATATACTTTGACAATAAGTTATTCCGCATGAACATGAAAGGATTGTAGTGGAATCTCATGACGTAATCGCAGGAGGACACTATGGAGGATGTGCAACTACCAGAAAGATCCTCCGAGCGGGACTATGGTGGCCAACGATGCATGGAGATGATGTGGACTACGCCTAAAGCTGTGATGTATGTCAACGGACGGGGAAGCCGTCATGAAGGTATGAAATGCCATTAGTACCTCAATTGAAATTGCAGTATTTCGACAAGTGGGTAGTTGATTTCGTCGGACCCATCAACCCACCTGGGAAAAGAACAGGGTCACGCGACATAATCACCACGATAGATTACTTGACATAATGGGTGGAAGCTTTTCCAGTAAATGATTGCTCAGCTGCGACCGCAACAAGATTCATGTTCGACAACGTGGTCACCAGGTTTGGGTTCCCAAAGATACTCATGAGTGACCAGGGGACTCATTTTGTTAATCGAACGATCGCAAGGATGACCAAGGAGTTTCAAATTCAATAAAGGAAGAGCACCCCATATCATCCGCAAGCTAATGAGACAGTTGAGGCATTCAACAAAATATTGGAGCATGCACTCACAAAGGTATGCAACACAAATCGCGATGATTAGGATTTGAAGATTCCAACGATACTATGGGTGTATCACACAACTTGCAAATGATTGACCGTCCAGGCCCCATTCAAGCTCGTTTACGGGAAGGAAGCCATAATGTCGATGGAGTATATCGTCCCAAGTCTGCGCATCGTAGCAGCCATAGGAATGAGTGACGGTGGAGTACTAGAGGAACAGTTGGAACAGTTGGTACAACTTGATGAGGATCGATTCATCGTTGGTTTTCATCAAAAGGTATAAAAGGATCGACAGAAGGGTTGGCATGATCGCCATATTAAACCAAAGCACTTTCAGCGTGGAGATATGGTTCTGCTATGTAATAGTAAGTTTTCAAAGCACCCAGGTAAGTTACAGATACATTGGTTAGGTCCCTACATAATAAATTTTGTCACTGACGGAGGTGCAGTGCAGCTAAAAAATTTAGATGGGGTATTGTTTCCCAAGCTAGTAAATGGGAATCGATTGAAACCCTATCACCATGATCAGATGCATAGCAGCTGCGAAAAAAAGAAGCAATTATGACAAAAAGTGGAAAGCATGGCCAGCCGGGTCGCTCGTCGATGCTTCACACGTTTAGCACGCGGGAGTCAAATTTGAGCATGATTACTACGGATCAGCATCACCAAAAGACGGCAGAGGAGTATGATGACACACTGGAAGACAAAATCGAATGGCCATGGGAAATATTTTGGGAATGATTCAATAATCATGCTTCAAGGACAAGAGGAGCAAGCATAAATACAGGCGCAGAGATTGAAGAACGTAAGAGAGTCCATAAGTCGGAAGAGGAGAATCAATAAGTTGCATGACGTGAATCAGTAAGTCATATGTAGAGAGTTAGTAATATGAGTGACCAAGCCCAAGGAAGCTGTGGAAAAGGGAAGTGAGATAGTTGCAATGGTGCATTTCGTTTCCAGCGGAAGCACTCCAGGTGCACTAAGGGAAAAGACAACGAGTGTCCATGAACAACCAACAAAGAAAGTGGTGTAGACAATGGGGAGGAATGAAGATGAAGTCCCACCCGAGATGTCTAAGAGAGTTGTAGTAGTTAGAAGAAACGTGGTCCCTGCAACCACCTGAACACCGAGGGCGTATGCATGCTAGCTCCAACAGCGGATGGTCAAATGTATGAAACAGATGTGGTAGAGTAGTTGGCCTGTTTCCCAATTTGATGACGTCGATGAACTTTCCCCTAGACTGAAACAAGCATGAATCACAAGAGCAGGCGCACAAGGGATAGATGACGAAGGTTTCGAGATATTGGAGGATGAGTTTGAGCAGTACATGACAGTGACCAAGAGGCTGGAGGATGAGTTCAATAAGTACATGACATCGAGCTCCAGATGGCAAGAACAAGCTCAGAATTTTAGCACAACGAAGGATGAGAATAGTTGCACCAGAGGTGTCCAACTGAGGTGGCTCGAGGGCGAACCACAAGTTTATGTTGGTGGCTTTTTGGCACGGGATTAGTCCGCATGAAGTGTGAAAGCCGACAACTGCGAAGAAGGACCATCTGTGGAAGAAAGGGTCATTCACGAGATCGAGGAAGCACAAGATTAGTTTAGTTTGTTAGAAAGGGTCATTTGGACCATTTTGTAACCTCCACAGTTGGCTATAAATAAGAATATGAATGTAAGCATAAGGGCATCAATTGGCATGATCATTGTGATTGTGCGATTCGATTGTGTTTTGCTCTGTTTTTGGTAGTTTTGTATGTATCCACGATAAGATGTTATGAACTGGTTCTGCGAAGGTTATACCACAGGTTTTGATGAGTTAATGCATGAATATGTTTGGATCTGTTCTTTTTTCTATGTTTATGTTGAATAGTGGATGTTATGTTATGATTTCTATTGTAAGGTTTTATTGATGCGATCTTCGGTATTTCCCTGTTAATGCGAATGTCAATTATGTATTGAATATGCGAATGGTAAATACATGATTAATGTGCAAATGATGAATGAATGCATGTGAATGGTGAATCTTTGGTTTATGTTGCGATAGAATTGAAGTAGTTGCATGTCCTTTCCCCAATGTGGAAACCAGGTTCCTACAGCCCCCCTTAATCATCTCAGGTGAGAATTCACTCACTTCGCGGGTGTTGCTGGAAAGGGTAAAACCTTTCTGGGCTGGTGCTTAAGGGTGTTTGGTTGGTGTTTGTTGACAACAATGTGAAGTGAACCCCTCTCGACAGAACTGTGTCAACAATTAGGTGCTATATCTTTAGGTTCTTGTGGATATGGATCTAGCATTAGCACTTCTCCATGATTTATCTTTTTCTCAACCTTCTTTGATGAATCTTTTCCATTCAAGCAACCTTTGCAGGTGCCTTGGGAAAACTTGATATTGGGTATACCTTCAACCACCTTTTGAGTTTGCATGTCTTGTAAGTGCTTGTAGTTGAGATGCCCAAATCATTCATGCCATAGACTAATATCTTCATTTGCATGTGGGTGAAGAGAAAACTGCTTCGAGAGAGGAAGAAAGTGAGAGAACTCATAGAGTTTTGAATTGTGGTTTGCAACACCTTTTGCAATGATATTTCCTGAAACCATGTCTTGTATTTTGACCTCATTTGGAGAGAAGATTACCCTCTTGGTCTCTCCAATATGGGTCATTTGGTAGACCGAAAGGGGATTGGAAGTAAGTGTAGGAACATAGAGCACATCTGAGAAGTACCCATGATCAAGTTTAATCCTTCCAATCTCCTCAGAGGAGACCTCAGAATCATTCCCCACCATGATGGAAGGCCCAACAATGCATTCAAAACCAGTAAAGAGATCTTTGGAGGAATATATATGTCTTAATTCTCTTGAATCTATGATGAAGGAGGACTCTCTTGATGCACCTTCCATGAGAGCATGGCATCTCTCTTTGCCCTCAAATATAGAAGGTTCAACTTCTTTCTTCCTAGCACATGTAGGTACTGGAAGGTTATTCTTTTCAAGTAACTGAGTCATCAAGTCTATAGTCTTCTTCATACAAGAACTCTCATGATTAAATCCTTTATTGCAATAGGTACATTTGGATTTATCCTTTTGAGATTGATTTCCCTTATTGGAATTCGAATGCCCTTCTGTTTGATAGGGATCCTCCTTTTGCTTTTTTTCATTCGTCTTTCTGTCAATTTTTTTTTGTTTTCCTTTGCCATTCTCTCTCTTCACTTTAGTAGCTACAAGTGTTGAATCCATCTTGGGTTTGATAATCCCCATTTGAATCAACTTCTACTCCTCTTGTGTGAGAGAGGTGATGAAGTCATCAAGAGTGGGAAACTTCCATTTTGGGATGGAAAGCTTCGCTGTCTGAAAGGTAGAGACGAATAATGAGTAGTTAGGGCCCAATTTTGATAGTATGGAAAGGGTAAGCTGCTTATCTTCCTTCTCTATTCCATATCTCTTCAATTGTGAAATCATATTTTTGAACTTGCTAAGAAACTCATTGATGGAGTTGAAATTGCAAGGGCTCAGTGAGATAATCTCATTTTCCAACTTGTGACCTTTCAAATCATCTTTCTATCCAAGCAGATATTTGAGATTGTCCCAAACTTCTTTTGGAGTGGCTAGATCAATGACATGAAAATGGAGGTCTTCGGAAATGTTGAGGATTAGCAGTCCTACTACTACATCAAGTTTATCCAGGTACTTGGATTTATCTACTACACTAGTGGGTTCGACTTCAGTCCCATTCAATACTCTAGAAAGGCTCTTGGACTTCATGAATATGTCCATATGGATTTCCATTCGACATAATTGAATGAATTGAGTTTTAGATCCATTGGTAGTTGTTGAAGTCGAATTGAAGATGAATTCGAATGATGGAATAAACCTACAAAACAAATGAAATTGTTGATGGAGATTTGTTGCAAATTTGAATGAACATTGCCTTAGGACAATGAGCACATGTGAATGGATCCTTCACATCCGGCTAGACCTCACTGGATTGCTCCAGTGAATTCAAGACAATTGCACCAGGAATTGCTGTGGAAATCCAGAGGCTTCTGGTGCTCAATGAAAGACAACTTCTCAATGAATTGGTGCAATTGCTGCTGCTACAATTCAAAAAGATGGTTCCATCTCCGATACCATGTGTAATTTTACAGGATAGATCACACATATAGAGTAAACCTCACAAATATCACTCAAGAATTGCAGAGAAGATGAAGAAGAAATGAATCAATTATCACTCATAAACTCAGAAATGGAGAAATCTGTAGTATAATCATACATCAGATGTAAGCTGGCACTGTGAAAAATGAATACAATAACAATATTATCAAGTGAATTCGAATGAGCCAAAGGTGATTCGTATTCTCCTCAATGTGTGGCTTGGATAGCATTGGAGACATCACCCAATCAATGACAGTGGTCACAAATAGTCAAAAGTCAGTCAAATGAGTCTAACTGAGTCTAACTGAGCCATGCGAGCACAAATCAAGGGATGGAGACTCCAAGAAGGGTGCATGATGCTGATGAGGCTGTCAATAGGTCAAGTGGAACTCTGATATAGACAACTGGAAGCTGCAGGCAGTTAAACTGAGAAATAAATGCATGAACTAGGCAATCAATGTTGCAACTGACTATTAGAATTGAAGTAGGTGTAGTAGGGACATTTGTCATCCAGGTGAGGAAAACAAGGTGCACTAGGTAGGTAGGAGGGATATTGAGGGATAAAAACAGGCTCTAGGGGGGATGAAAATAGGCCCCAGGTGCTGGGGAGACTACCATACTAATGACTGGATGCATGCATGCAAATATAAAAAATGATGGCGAGAATATTCCAACACTATGAAGGTGATGAGAAAGTAAAGAAGGAAAAGTTGCAGAATTACTTTGGATTATATGAATCTTTCGAAATGAAAGATGAAGAGAATATTGCTTCTTTGCTATGAATATTTATTTAATATTATTATTTATAAATTAATAGATTATTAGGTTACTAGTGAAAGGGAGTAACCCTTCACTATGCTTGATTAAGCCCAATAAAAGGCGATCTTATTGTAATTTATCAACATCATCTAATATATTATTCTTGTTTATCATTCAATATGAGAGTCGGATTCGACTATTAACATCCAATCGGATACGGTTGCTGCATTTGGTATCAGAGTGGATTCGCTCCTTCGGCCTGAGCTCGGATTCGGCTCATCCTCCCTCTCTCATCTCCACGCTGCTATTTCTGTCGTCCTTCTTCCTCTTCAGGCTCTCAGCTCTCACACTCACTCCTTTGGTTCGGCTCCTTCATCCCTACATCATCCGTCACACCACTTCCACTCATCCTCAACTCACATCCACTCATCCTCCATCATGCTCCTCCATTCCATCTCTTCCCTCTCTCATCTCTCTATTGCTCACATATACCTATGCTTCCACTCGACCCTCACACTCTACGCTTTCCCCTCCTACCTAAAACTCCTCCTTCCTTGCTCCTTCCCACACCCGTGTGCTTACATTATTATAATTATATATTTTTATTTTTATCACTTCACCCTCACAAGCCAAAATGGCGTCGAAGTACACACATCCGCATACAAGGTCCAAGACCATGGCGGAATTAAAAGACAAACTTGAGAAATTGGAAAAGGACATCAAGGCCCTTGTTGCCAACCAAGAAAAATTCAGAGAAGAACGAAAAATAACAAGGCACTTAAGAAAGGAATTAAAGAAGATGTTGTTCTAGTACTAGGAAGAAAACTTGATGACAAAGTAGACATCATGCATGAGAAACAAAAAGAGTTAGATAACAAGATGTGTGCGATGACACAGAACATAAGCACCATGGCACAGAACTTGAGCATGATGACACAGAACCAGAATACCATAATGAAAATATTACAAAAACTAAGGTCTAATACAAACCATATCAGTAACTCAGATATGTTGGACCACTATGTCAACAAAAATGAGAGTAACAAAATTGATCAAGACAATAAACAAGACAAGGAGACTAAATATCGTAGGGATGACCAAAATACCAATAATATTTTTGATAAAGATGAGCTCAACCAAGATCATAATGAGAGTCAAGCCAGTGTCATTGACAATAAGGACGATCCATACAATTACAAAAGATGGATCCTACAATATGCAAAGGAATCCAATTCAAAGGAATCAGATATCATAGATTCATCTTCTACCTTAACTCTTCTACCACCCTGGAGAAACCTAAATGTAACACTATTAGGTGGCTTTGAGTGTGAGAAGCCTCACGAAACGCCACTTCTTGAGATAAATCGTAAGGATAATAAAATGAAAACATTACGTGATAACATCCTAAATATCGTAGGACAAGCAACTTCTAAAACAAGTCTTGATATGGTCAGTCACAAAAATACTCCTCGTATTCATGTACAAGGAAAATGGGATAACAATAATAAACATAATGGAGTACAAATTGAAGTTACAAATGAAAGGAAGATGAAAAACTATTGCGTAAATACCAAGCATATACCTAATACCAGTTCTAAAAAAGACATAAAGGAAGTAATGACATTGTTTCAACACAAAAGGAGAATGAAAAGACGACAACAATAATCTATGCTTTGAGGACAAAGCTTTCCTAAGGGGAAGGCAATGCTGTGAATATTTATTTAATATTATTATTTATAAATTAATAGATTATTAGGTTACTAGTGAAAGGGCGTAACCCTTCACTATGCTTGATCAAGCCCTATAAAAGGTGATCTTATTGTAATTTATCAACATCATCTAATATATTATTCTTATTTATCATTCAATATGAGAGTCGGATTCGACTATTAACATCCAACCGGATACGGTTGCTGCATTCTTACTTTTGGCAAGTTGATGAGATAGTTAATGCTATCAAGAGTCTTGGAGTTAATCTAGAATAAGAATCTCTAGTGCAAAATATATTGAGAACTATGCCTTCAAGATTTGATGCAAGGGCATATGCCTTAGAATATAGAGACAATATTGCAGACTTGAAAAATGATGAACTTCAAGGGATCTTGACTGCATATGAGATGAGAACTGAGAATTAAAATCCCATCAGAAAAGAATCATCTGTTAAGGCCACTTGAAAGGATAAACATGAACACGACAAGGACTCTTGTAATGATTCAGATGAAGAAGATTCAAACTTCGTAAGGAAGCTGAAAAGAGGACATGGTAAGTATAAGAATAAATTTCCTTTAAAATGTTTCAGATGTGGAGGAATAGGCCATTTTTATTCTAAGTGTCCATACAGGGAAGATGAAGATAGCGACAACGAGAAAGAAGCTATCCCCCATGAATGAAGAATGGCGTGCACTTAGGACAGAACATAGAATAGAAAGAAAGTTCCAAAACAGAGAAATAATCTATATATTGAGGAAGACAACATTGTATCCGAAGGAAGTGATTGCGACGATAAGCCAATATAGGTACTATTCATGGCCTTTATGGAAGAATAAAATATTGAAGAAAAGAAGAAAATTTATCCATCAATCAAGAAGAGCACATCGGTTGCACAAAGAAAACTAGGATCACTAGATAAGTATTTCTTTAGTGGATCCCTCAATACACCTTCAAATCCTATCATAGAAATTAAATCTGACAGCCAAACTGAAGAAGAAGAAGCTGCAGAGGTCGATTGGGAAGGTGAATTGGTGAGTGCCTTAGATGAATTGAATAAGTATATAAATAAAAGTAAAATCTTATATGACCAACTATCGAAGCATGAAGATTATGCCAAGCAAGCTGAAGAGTTTCAACCTTCTCTTGATAAATACGTGAGTGAAAAAGCGATGAACTGTGAGAAACAACTGAATTATGCAGTCGACAAGGTAAAAGTGCTTGAAGAAGAGAAATCCATATTGAAGACTTCTTTGGAAGAGTTAGCGCAGGAAAATAAGATGTTGACAAGCAAACTTGAATTGAAGGATAGAGAGATATCTCACTTAGAAGACAAGTTGATTGATAGAAAGGGAAATAAACAAGTTCAAGAACACATCATAAATGATACTCCTAATTGCGCACATCCAGGAAGTGACAAGATTGGACTTGAAGATGAAGTGAAGAACAAATTAAAAGGAAACACATCAATTATGAATAAAAGTTTGAACACTCAAAGATCACTAGATGACAAGTCAGGACTTGGTTATGAAAGAACATCTAGGAAACTCTGCGACAGTGAACATCATCCAAATCAAGTGAAATATTTCAGGTATGATAATTCCTTCAATGTTTACAACTCTTTTTATTACACTACCAAAATAAGGACTAACAGAATGAAGTGCACAATGTGCAATTATACTGGTCATATTGCTAAGTACTGTCAAACTATGAGATTTTCATGGGGAATTGGAGACCTGTGTGGAGTTTTTGTTCTCAAAACTATGAGATGTTATGCTTGTGATGGATTTGTACATAAAGCTATGTATTGTCGAAGAATAGTAAACTGTCCTGATGAAAACATGTTGCGCAAGCGCAATCACAATACAAGGATCAAAAGGGAAGATAGTCAAGTGCAAAATCAAAATGGAGATGCACACATAAAAAGTTGGGTAAGGAAAATGTCTTGCACAGAAGAAACTTATAAGTCAAGTTCATCTCAAGCAACAAGCAATTGCTTCCCGTCTTGCTAATATATAAGAGATTGAGTGAAACCCTTGAATTCAACACGATGCATATTAGGAATTCAAGGAGTATATTAGTGAAGGATACAGTTTTAATATATTTGAAGCTGTCTATCGCATAAATGTTGTGTTTCAAAAGTTATATGTGTTGGAGTGTCACATAAAAGGTTGCAATTCCGTATTATTGACAAAAGTACAAAATATTTGCATATTTATTTAGTTTCTATGATATGTGGAATTAAAATTATTGTACAAAGGGCACATGATTATTGCAGAATGAAAAAGCATTGCTAAATGAACAAACATGAGTCTATGCAGATACATAAATGTAGTTTGTATTATATTCAAAGTTTGTGCTTTCACAAAATGCATGAGTCTGTTGTTACTGAGAACAGAGTTGAAAAACAAAAGAGACTTCTTGTTGAAGCCAAAAGACGAGTTCGAGAAGACATTTTAAGGCTGTATCAAGCAAAAATCAAAGCTGCAATTCAAGGTCCATATCTGTGTCTTGGTCAACCAGTTGTTGTGCAAGTCGAAGTTCCAAATCCATTGAATTTGGCTCGATGAATTCAAAGCTTGACCGCAGAGGATACAATTGTAGTGTTGCAGACGACACACCATCAGAAGATGCTCAACCCGAATTTTTCTCATCATGTACAGAATTTGCTATTGTTGCTGCTCCAGGAAGTCTATTCATTTTCTCAGATTGGATAATCCTTCCACGTTGCTGAGATTCACCTACGACTGAGCATACAAATGATTGAATTCAGACTCCTTCATTTGGCCTTTCCTAATTCCCATGTTGAATCTCAGTCGAGAAAATTATACATGCTACGAATGAAAAAGAAGATGTACACTATTGAGAGAATCATTAAACTTGTGGAAGAAGGAAGCCATGATTGGAAGATGAGAAACACAAAAGCAACAAGACGCAGATCATAAGAAAAAGTGTGAGGAACTAGGCATTTCGCATATCCCTCATAGAATCAGATGGTAGTTCTTTGTGCACATGAAATTAAGTCAAAGAGATGGGGATTAATTCGCATTCAAGTCCATGTGATTCAAAGATGGTTATACAGTCGCCAAAATTAATTGCACAAGTTAATGAGCCTGGGAAAAAGTACAAAAAGCGGAAATCTAATTTAATGTTCCTTGTGATCGGAATGATGTTTCCCAAAAGGTTCAAGTACGAATGCAACACGTCAAGTTTACACATGAATTGTTTGTCATATCTCTTTCTTGCCACACCGATTGACAGGTGGAAAATCATGCAAAATATTTGGTTGTCACGGCAAGGGATGCGACGTCAAAAAAGGTAACAAAGATTTGTTACAATGCAATAAATGTGACATAAGGAACATTTGGACACATAAAGAAATCGCTAGGAAAGATAGTGCAAAACCAGAAGGAACATGAATTTGGTACCATGTAGTTGACAAAATAGGAAGATAACACGATTATATGCACAAGGTTTGATGAAGTACTGTTAACTGTTATGGAAAGAATCGAAGATCAAGATAAGAAAGAAGATAGAAACTATACAATGGAAGCATATCTGAAATGGCTATGAAAACAATGTACATATTGCAAGACATCGGCGTAGAAAACCCCAACAAAATAATGAAGCATGAAGACATGGAGATGTTAGTTTTTCAGAATTTTCAATCTGATCTAAGATATTAACTAAGAGAATAACATGTACAACATATCTACAGCATATCTACAACATATCTACAACATATCAATCATGGACACAATAATGCAAGCACACAAGAGACACAGAGTTTCACCGAAGAAAACCAAGAAGGTGAAAAACCCTGCAACTTCCTCAGAGATAGAAAGAGCAATGATACAACCAAAGTACAAGAGATAGTCTTCTCCTAGCAGCTGATCCTCCTCCTCACATGTGCGCCACTTTTCGAGTGATGGAAGAGTGAGTTAGTGAATGAATCAAATAGAGATCTCCTGATCTCTATTTATACTTGTCCTGTCTTGCCCAATAAACTAGTGGGGCCGACTTGTCTAGCTTAGCCTAATAACCCATGGTTACATTAATCAGGGCCGACCCCACACTTGGTGGTCTAATAACCCATTTACCCACATGACTCATATAGGGCCGACCCCATCAAGGTGGTCTAATAACCCATTAAGTATAAGCTACGACACTTACAATATAAATGACGACACTTCCGTATAGAGGAATAATAACATCTCTATAGGAATACAAACACTTCCGTATAGAGGAATAATAACATCTCTATAGGAATACAATATACATGGGTAAAATACATTCCGAAGTTACATATACATCAACACTCCCTCTTAACTAGGAAGGTATTTCTCGACACAGATCTGCTATCATAAGTCTTCTTCTCTGGATCATCATCAGCGAATCATCGTCCTCGAATCATCGTCATCGTCACTGCTGCTACTATCTCAATCAATCTCTGATCTACTCGTCATAGGAAGTTCTATAGATCCAGTCCTTTTTCATACTATATGTAGGCCCACCATCTGTAGGTCTTCATCATCACTGGCCATACTGTGGAATCCTCAGGGCTGATTACGTGCATCAACAAAACATCGAAAAAGCATCCCAGGACTGATTACAAGCATACTGCTCAACCTATCGGATCTCCTAGGATATTTTACATGTAACTACACAACCTGTCCACGACCATGGAGTATCATCCTGATACTCATAATCATACTGATTATTGTCCATGAAGTACAGTCCAAATGCACACAACACAACACTTACACTCACAGGCATGGAAGGACTTTCCTCTGACCATCCGGGAAAGGCTTAGCACTCACATCAACACACATGGGAGAACACATCTACCACCATGTCAGAAAGGCTTTGCACTTACATCAACGCACATGGGAGAATACATCTACCACCATGTCGGAAAGGCTCTGTACTTACATCAACGCACATGGGAGAACACATCTACCACCATGTCGGAAAGGCTCTGCACTTACATCAACGCACATGGGAGAACACATCTACCACCATTTCAAAAAGGCTTTGCACTTACATCAACGCACATGGGAGAACACATCTACCACCATGTCGGAAAGGCTTTGCACTTACATCAACGCACATGGGAGAACACATCTACCACCATGTCAGAAAGGCACTGTGCATTTGTGTCTTCGGAATGATCACACATGATCCATTTGATCATGTCAAAGCATCTACCTGATGCATGTCATCATAGCATGATCATCCTGATCATCAATGCATCCACCTGATGCATACCATGTATCCACCTAATACATACATGATCTACCTGATCATACAATGTATCCATATGATACATATACATATACATCATCCAACTGATCATATCTAGCATCCAACATGATGCATATACATATACATGATCCAACTGATCATATACAACATCCAACATGATGCATGCACAGAGCAGTAACTGGAGCATCGTCCTGATGCTCATTATCCAGCGCTTACATCCACAGCCATGGGAAAGATCCTCCTCTCACCATGCTTGCAATGGCTCTAGCAAATGTGTCCATCACTTCTTCCTCGAAGTGTCATCAATCTGAAGAACACCAAGCCTCTCTTTGAAGTATTCAAACTTCACTCTGGCTAGTGGTTTCATCAACACATCTGCAATCTGCTCATTTGTCGCAACATACAGGAGCTTCACTGCTCCTCTCTGCACCATATCCCTGATATAGTGATATTTGATCTCAATGTGTTTCGACTGGTCATGGAACATCGGGTTCTCAGACAGCTTCACACAACTTTGGTTGTCACAAAAGATACCAGTAGCCTCTAGCAGGAGATCAAATAACTCAGACAGTAGCTTTCGGAGCCATACTGCCTCACAACTAACCGAACAAGCTGCAACATACTCTGCTTCGGCTGTACTCAGTGCTACGTAGGACTGCTTCTTTCTAAACCACGAGATCACACCTGATCCCATATTGAAGCAACACCCATGTGCTCTTCCTATCTGTAGCACTGCCTACCCATTTTGAATCAACATAACCCTGCAGGTTAAACTTTTGATTCACATCATACTTGAGCCCATAATCAATTGTACCCTTTAGGTACCTCAGAATATGCTTTACAGCAACCAGGTGAACACCTCTGGGATCCATCAGGAACTGGCTCAATGTGTTCACCGCAAAGCAAATATCTGTTCTTGTGTTCGTCAGGTACATCAAGGACCCAATCATCTGATGATACACAGTGACATCAATCGGATCAGATGAAGCATCACACAGAAGCTTCAGGTTTGATGCCATAAATGTGGCCATGTCCTTACAGTCCATCATCCTGAACCTCTTCAGGATCTCTACTGCATACTTCCCTTGTCCAAGGAAGATTCCATCTGCACTCTGCCACACCTCCATGCCTAGAAAGTAGTGCATCATCTCCAAGTTCTTCATCTTGAATTCGGCAGCAAGCTTCCGCTGCGTGTCGGAAATCAATCTATCCTCACCTATAACAAATAAGTCATCCACATACAAAAGTAGTATCACTGGATTGCCTTCCTCAACCTTGTAGTAAAGGTTGGAATCCGCTTTACACTTGGTAAAGCCCAAACTGGATAGGAATCCATCTATCCTACCATACGAGCTCCTGGCTGCTTGTTTCAAACCATACAGGGCTTTCTTCAGTTTACACACATGTGACTCTCAGTCATGTGTCTCAAACCCGAGTGGCTGCTCCACATACACTTATTCGACTACACCATTCAAGAAAGCTGTCTTGACATCCATTTGGTGTATCTTCCATTTCATCACTGCATCCAGAGCAAGTTTTGATCTGATGGAAGTGTACCTAGCTGCAGGAGCAAAAGTTTCTTCATAGTCAATCCCTCTTTCTAGGAGAAGCCATGAGCTACAAACCTTGCTTTGTATTTATCTATGCTACCATCTGTAGCATACTTGATCTTATAGACCCACTTGGAAGTCACAACAGACTTCCCTTCAGGTCTTGGGACTACATCCCAAACATCATTCTTCATGATCGACTGGTACTCCTCGATCATGGCATTCTTCTTGAATCCTGGGAAATTCAATATCTTCAATATCTTCAATAGATAACTTTGTTGCTGAACAAATGTTGTAGTCCTTCTTTTGTAGGTGATGGTATACGATCTTTCCTACAAAACAAGTTAAAGTGCATGATTAGAGACATCTCATTGTTTTCAGAACAAATTCTTACACATAAATAAATATGTCATACAGTCATGTAATTATCTTAGCCAATGCTTCAATACAACATTTATCCATATCCCGTAACTTTCTAGATGTCTTCCAATCTCTACCAGAACATTGTTTAAGAGTGTGCACAAATCCCAACATGTCAGCAAAGAGGTTTCATTCTAGATAAGTAGCAATGGAATGTTGTATAGTGCCATAGGCCACTTACCCATTACATGCATACTAGTAGTATGCTGTTCATTAATGCAATTATTCTAATATGCCAAAATACACAACCTAATTCTAGGAACATAAATATATGCATCATTGAACAATTTTATTTAAACAATCAAATATGCAAGAAATGATAATTCAAATACTTATCTTTGTTTTTTTGTTGGGTTGACTCCCTCTCAGTCTTTGCTTCCTTTCTACAACTCCATTCTGATGTGGATTGTGAGAAGTGGTCGACTCCCTCTGAATATCTGCATCCTTGCAAAAAATACCGGAGTGTGCTCCCTCTTGATCTTTTCTTCTTGGATTACCTGTCCTTGAAGTTATATCCATCCTCGATCACTATGCATGGTGACAAGTATCATTATTGTGATATCCTCGAGATCTCATACATAATCATACATTTATTAGTATAATCTCAATACTATCAGAAACACAATAATCTTAAACATGTATAGTAATGATCATTTTAAACACCGATAATAAACATTAGTATTCAAGGTTTATATAGGACTCTTCTGGTTAGTCATATCATCAATTAAAGTAAGAAACATAATATGCCTAAACCCATGATTACTCAAACCTATAACTTCATGAATAATCATAATCAATCATGCCAAGTATACTTATATAAGATATCCTAACACAAGGTAGGATTTTTAACTTGATATAGGAAAAACATACCTGGATTAGCATGCTAGCTAGCTATGTCTAACATACCCACATGATGTCTTCTTGTTCTTCAATGACTTGTGCTAGTAACCTGCATATCTCATAAGTTAACCATTATAGAACCAAGTTATACATACCTCGTAAGTAGATCTTCTATGTGATCCATGATAATGGATGAATCTTTGTCTTCATGTCTCCATGGTCATATGAATTGTCTTTCTTGATGTACCTTTCATTTTAACGGACAACATCAACCTCATACAACACCACAATACATTAGTACAATCATAAGTGTCAAAACCCTAATCAATGAATATCTTCTATCGTGCATTCATAATTTTATTAAGGTGATACGACAAGTCTAAAGTTAATCAAGATTGTACTAACCTTAATGAAGACAAACATACCATAAACTTAATCATGAACAAATCTCAAAACATACCTAGATAAGTCATACCTGTCGAGATTTCTTGTAATCTTCTTATGTAAGGCTTTAGCCTTATCTCCCTGTGAAACTGGAACTTCTTCACTTATGCAGGTGACCAATCCATTCTCTTCTAGGATTAACCCAATCCACTTAATTTGCAAAAACTAGATTTGGAGCTGGATTAGGGTTTTGTCAGAGAAACCCTAAAAATTCAAACTTTGAATTTCAAACTTCTGAAAGGATAAAAATATGCGCCTTGATGAGCTGATCAAGCCAGTATACTTAGAATTTGAAAACTGCAAAGTTTCACCCCTCAAAATTGCCTTTGAAACTTCCGGATCTTCTAGATAGGATCCCAAACTAGGGTTTGATAAAGCCCACCCTTCTACCCGACAAAAAGGTTTGATCTAAAGCTCTAAACTTCGATTTTTATGAGGAGGTTCCAGCCGTGGTCACAGACTTAAAAAATTCCAACTTTTGCAGAAGCCCTAATTTTCCATTTTTTCGATCAAAGTCTCGAACTAGGGTTTGGTCAAGCCCGGCCTTCTACCCAACCAAAAAATTTGATCTTGGTCTCTAAATTTCAATTTTGATGAGTATCATTCAGCTGTGGTCTCTGATTACAGAAATACCAACTTTCTCCGAAACCCTAATTCCCAGAGCCATGAATGAACGTGCTCAAAATGCAATTATGTTTTGACAGAAATATGCACCCGATTGTTTCTGGTGTAACTCTGAAATTACGAATCCACAGGGTCTGAAAATTATACCTTTGGTAGCTTGACCTGTCATCTTTCCAACCCCACATGTTTGACCTCAATTGGATTCTCTGAGAGATATTTATGCCAAGTGTTGCAACGTGACTTGTTTATGGGATAAAACAGGAGAGCGAACTTGTACAGAGTGCCACGTGTCACTGGTTCACTTTCGGCCTCTGAACCTTCGGCTTGTGAAATTAAAGTCCGTTCCCTACCTATCAAGTTTTACAAAATTTCATTTGGATCTTCCTAGCCCAAGTTATGACATTTTTTCCCAGGTCACCTGTTTATGACTCAGATCTGGAAGAGGCAGAAATCCTAGATTGTATAGATCATAAAACACAAAGTGCAACGAATTAGAAGTTGTGCCTCGTACACAAGGTACATGGGGATCTTATCTTCGACTTGTAAGAGTTTTAGATGCTGAAACATTTCCTAAATGGATTTATAGCGAAAGTGCTACGATGACTGGTTTTTGCTATATCAAGCCCTAGCATCGCAAGTGCAACAAGTGTCATACATGCCATACCATGCCTTCTTTCAGGCTAGATCTGATACCATGTTAGTTTTTCAGAATTTTCAATCTGATCTAAGATATTAACTGAGAGAATAACATGTACAGCATATCTACAACATATCTACAACCTATCAATCATGGACACAATAATGCAAGCACATAAGAGACACAGAGTTTCAACGGGGAAAACCAAGAAGGTGAAAAACCCCGCAATTTCCTCAGAGATAGAAAGAGAAATGATACAACCAAAGTACAAGAGATAGTCTTCTCCTAGAATCTGATCCTCCTCCTCACATGTGCGCCACTTTCCGAGTGATGGAAGAGTGAGTTAGTGAATGAATCAAATAAAGATCTCATGATCTCTATTTATACTTGTCCTGTCTTGCCCAATAAACCAGTGGGGCCGACTTGTCTAGCTTAGCCTAATAACCCATGGTTACATTAATCCGGTCCAACCCCACACTTGGTGGTATAATAACCCATTTACCCAGATGACTCATACAGGGCCGACCCCATCAAGGTTGTTTAATAACCCATCAAGTATAAGTTACGACACTTACAATATAAATGACGACACTTCCGTATAGAGGAATAATAACATCTCTATAGGAATACAAACACTTATGTATAGAGGAATAATAAAATCTCTATAGGAATACAATATAGATGGGTAAAATACATTCTAAAGTTACATATGCATCAACAGGAGAGTTATCCCAACAAGTAGATGTATGAAGGCAAGCGCAAGATAGAAGAGAGGAGAAACACTAATTTTGTAGTAATGGAACCTCTTTTCCATTGATTTCAAAGGGGGGGGAAGAGCATGAAGTTGATCATGAAGCATGTATCCATGCAATGAGAATGATCATGAAGCATGCAATCTATGCATAGGAAAAATAAAGAAGAACAAGAATTGATAGTAGTATGCGCAAATGCCAAAGGTTCAAACTGGCAAAGAACACAGGGGGAGTACTACGACAAACACAGGTGAAGCATACAAACTTCAATAGATGATTAATCACAACTTCATGAGGTGTTGACATCAATGCCAAAGGGGGATATTGTTTGAATTTTGGTTGTCATTGATGTCAACTGATGTCAAAGAAGATTCAATATTCCTATGCCAGTTTGAAGAAGTATATGAAAGATACTTTGAAGAAGTATATGGATGCTAGGATGAAGAAGTATATCCATAAGTGCATCAATCCTGAAGATGTATGGTACAGGTACAGGTATCAAGTCCACCTAGTTATACTACTTCAAATTTATATGCTAAAGACATGATTGGACAAGGTTTGGGAGTGCCCAAGCGGCTTGGAACAAGAAACGCTTGAACAAGGAAGAAAGTCCCGAAAGCAAGCAAGATCTACCAATCAAAGAAAGATTTCAGTTTTTGAAGCGCGCACAAGTACCAAAAAGGATGGAGTGGTTGAAAATGTAAAGTGTGAAAGACCCACAAGCAATGGCACATGAAGGGTGCGAGACCACACCGCAAGGGTCAAAGTACCAATAAGCTAAGGTGAGGACCAAGTATGTGCAAGACCCATAGGAGATGAAACCATAGTGGCACAGAACATGACAAGTGGTGGAAGCATGAACTGTGGATCAAAGAAGAAGGAAAGCCACAACCAACTTGTGGACATACCATCAGATCTAGTCAAGTATACATAAGAAGCAAGTTGGAGAATTGAAGTGGAAGGCTGTAAGATACATATTTATAAAACTTATAATTCTCTGGGCATCAAGGGCTCGTGGAAGTAGAACAACATGATCTAGAGAAGATCCGAGTGTGCACAAGAAGAGGAATGGAATAACTGATGGTGCATAGAATGATGCAATTTTATATGTGACAGCTACCCGAAGACAAAAAGGAGGAACTATAGAAGATGTACAAGTGCATGAGGACATAATGATAGTATTGCAGACAACACACAAACAGTCACATATGATCTAAGACAGAAGTGCAAAGACAAATATAAAGTATATCTTGTGATGCGCAAAGTAAAGAAGTTTATCTGATGCAAAAATACAGAATTGCTACACAGTGAATGATGCAAATTATGATGAGGATGATCTAAGATAGGTGCATTATAAAGAAAGGACAAATCACATATGATGCACAAAAGTTCACAGATTATCTGAATACTGTTGCACCAAGATAGAATGGACACATTTTAGAAGGTGCGCAGGTCCAACTGATACTGATGCACAAAGTCAGAACAATAGTTCATCAGTAGATGTGTTGTATCAGTTGAAGTAGTAGATGCACATAAACAAAATGGTATACAATACTTGAGTGCAAACTGCAGAGTATGATGAAGCAATACACAGTTCATGAATTATGATGTCTAGTGTATCCAGTTGATGTGTACAAGTGAATTTAGTGAAACAAATCAGTAATTGCAAGATATCAAGGTTGTAGAAGGTACGCACAACACAATGAATCATATGAAGAAGAGTCAAACTTCGTAAGGAAGCTGAAAAGAGGACGTGGTAAGTATAAGAATACATTTGCTTTTAAATATTTAAGATGTGGAGGAATACGCCAATTTACTTATAAGGGTACATAAAGGGAAGATGAAGATAGCGGCAACGAGCAAGAATCTATCCCCCATGAACGAAGAACGACGCGCACTCAGGACATACCAGAGAATAGAAAGAAAGTTCCAAAATAGAGTGATACGGATTTATGTGGGAACGAAATGAAAGAGAAGATACATAATCATATACATAGATATATTACAAATGACACAGTGATACCGTAAACACATATTCTATTAAATAGCGGAAACAGAACAGACTGTAAAATACAATAGCTAGAATGGTGGTAGCTATCTCTAAGAACAGATGTGGCCACTGTGATCATTCGTGCCAAGATGAATACAATGAGGTTCTGAAGGCCTTTTTACAATACCCAAAATCCAAAACCCTAAACCCGGAAGATGAAAAGCCAACAGTTTTGTGGACCCCGTTTTGGGTAGTTTGGTGTATCAACTTCCCGGGGCCGTAACTTTGGCATACGATCTCCATTTGGGGTGCACGATAGCTCGTTGGAAAGATCTATCAGAGGACTACGCTGAAAAATGAAATTGGGGACATTAGTTGAGAAAGATTCCCTGAAAAACGTCGTTTAGGGACTCAAAACGACTTCAAAAGTTTGGGACCCAAAAAATTGCTAAAAATAGTAAATTACCAAAATTGCCAAAAGCCTGTTTTGAGCCAGTTGGAAGAGGTGGGCCAACACCGATATCCACCTGGATCAATCCTCCCTCCTTAGGAAGCAATGATCTCCATTGCGTCAAATCCCTTACCATATGTCGAAATGTGTGTTGAGTTGAGCTCCTAGTGCGGCGTTTGCTGAAGCGAAAAGGTTTCCTTTCTTTGAAATCTTCAGAGGGTTGTAATTGTTGTTGTTGGATGCGCTGGAGCTGTTCAACAATTTTGGTTATTGTGGAATCCTTGTTCTGCACTGGTGTGGATGGTTTCTTTTTGGAGGAGCACCTTGAATGTGTAAGTTGTGGAACCTGATCTTCAGATTCAGAGATATTATTATTCAGATGTGTCCGTACCCCAGGTTTGGTTATGATCCCGGCACGACCCTGGGGGGTCCGGGGGCCAGTGGGCCTCTGAGGAAAATTTTTGGGACTATTTTCGCCACCAGTTTTCGGGCCCATGGTTTTGGGTTACCCATGGTATTTTCCCATTGTATTTCCCTTATAAAAGAAAGACATTGTAACATGGCTAGGGTTAATGATGTATTAGGTTTTATGCATTGTAAAGATTTCTGAGATCAAAGAAGAGAGACTGTGAGACAGTGAAGAGGAAGTGTAGCGGTTTTGTTGTAGGTTGTATCCCTTCACTTTGCTGGACGAAATAATAATAAGGGCTGGAAACTTCAGTGTGGACCTAGCCCAAGTTGGGTGAACCACTATATATCTGTGTCTCTCTTGTAATGTGTGTGTAATTATATTTGCATTTCTGTTTATTGTTATTGCTCTACGATCCTGTTTTTTCCAACAATTGGTATTAGAGCCAAACGTCTATTTGGTAGATAAACCCGTAGGAAGCTAAGGCTTCTTGTTTGAGTGGGAGCAATGGCGGAAGAAGGAAAGTTTAAGGTCGAGAAGTTTAACGGCCAAAACTTCCATTTATGGAAGATGAAAATGGAGGACTATCTGTACCAGAAGGATCTATTCCTACCGTTGGGAGGAAGAGCAAAGCAACCGGTGGCTATGAAGGATGAAGAATGGGAGGTTCTTGATAGAAAGGCTCTGGGAACAATACGGCTGAGCCTGGCTTCATCGGTGGCTTTCAATATCTCAAAAGAAACGACAATGGAGGGTTTGATGAGTGCACTGGGTAAGCTGTATGAAAAACCCTCGGCCTCCAACAAGGTATTTCTAATGAAGCGTTTATTTAATATGAAGATGTCTGAAGGTGGATCTTTTATTGATCATTTAAATGAGTTTAATATGGTTACAAATCAACTAAGTTCTGTAAGTGTGAACTTTGATGATGAGGTTAGGGCTCTTCTAATCTTGTGTTCATTTCTAGAAAGCTAAAATAGCTTGGTCATGGCTGTAAGTAACTCTGTCTCTGGTTCCAACACCTTGAAATTTAATGATGTTATTGGTGTTGTTCTTAGCAAGGAAATGCGAAGAAAAAGCACAGATGAGACATCAGGTAATGCGTTGACCATGGAGAGCGAAGAAAGACAAAAGGAGAGAGGAAAGAGCCAAGGTAATCGTGGAAAGTCTAAAATGGGCAGATCCAAGTCCAGACTGGGAAAGATAGAGTGCTGGAACTGTGGAAAGAAAGGACATCTGAAGAAAGACTGCAGATCTCTAAAGAAGAAAAGAGAGGCACAGAAGGAAACTACCCAGGAAGCAAATGTAGCAGGTGATGTGTTACAAGATGCTTTGATTCTTGCATTAGATAATACTAGTGATTATTGTGTAGTAGATTCAGGGGCTTCATGTCATGCTACACCCCATAGGAAATACTTTCATGATTATGTTCCAGGCGATTTTGGACATGTTTTATTGGGTGATGATGAGCCATGTAAAATTGTTGGAATGGGTAAGGTATGGATAAAAGTTAAGAATGGAATTGACTGGCTGTTAAAAGATGTTAGGCATATTTGTGCTATGAAAAGAAATCTGATATCAATAGGGTAGTTGGGAGATGGTGGCTGTCTATCTACATTTGGAGAAAAGTGGTGGAAGATCACTAAAGGATCAATGGTGATAGCAAAAGGAGACAGGGTAGGTACGTTGTATTTATGTCCTCATAATACTGACCATTCTATCTCTTTAGATTCCATAAGAATAGATACAACATTGTGGTATCATAGGTGTTGGAGCCTAGGTCGTAGCTGCGGTAAAGCTGCGAATTTTGGGGAAAAGACACAAGTATGAAAGGAAAGTGCTAATTTTGGAACAAGCACTAAGTTTTGGGCAAGAAGGAGACGGTGCGCAGTACGGTGCCAGATGGACAAGCTCAGTAAAGATTATGGACCGGAAATCGCGGAGCTCACGCGCACGTCATCGAAGAAAGAAGGTGGCTCAGCTACCATAATAAATAAGGCGATGGAGTAGAGGGCTCAGCTACCCTCATTTAAAGGCTAAGTACAGAAGTTATGGTTGCTCGGATCAAGGAGGAGCAACGGACAAGAGCATTGAAGGCGAAGGACGATCGCCCATACCCACAATCTGCGCCGGAATTCATGGAGCCTGCAGGAAACGGCAACATGACTGCAAGCGGCGCCTACAGTACACCTAGCCATGTGCGTGGTTAGGGTTTTTTTGGGAATCACTGATGGGAAAGGCCCACAGTTTTGTAAAGGTGCGACCGTCATGGCCACCTATATATATGAACAATTGTAATGGATAAATGTTAGCTAGAGTAAGTTGGATGTTAGATAGAGAGAAAGTTAGCAAGTAAGAGTTAGACACTCTTGAGGATAGATCATGTGTTGATTGTCCTTGGGTATGTTTCTACTGTGTGTAGAACTAGAGTAGAATCGGATAGCCAAGGAGCTAATCCCTGAGTTGCCAGACAGTCTGTGTGACGTCTGCGCCTTTGTAATCTCTATAGAGAAGAGACTAGTGAAGAGAAGGGATCCCAGCTGTGTGCGTGGAGTTTCCTGTAAAGATCTAAGGCTGCAGCTGTGTGCGCAGCATATTGTATAACTCTATGGTTTTCTGGTTAATATAAACTCCCGTGGACGTGGTTTTCCTCGAGGAGATGAGTTTCACATATATCTTCTTGTTATAGTGTTTGCGTGAATGATAACTATTTAGAGTTCATTATTTGTGTATGCGAGACTCCTGTATTATCTTTGTGACTGTTTGAGCGAGTTGGAAAGGTCCCTTGATAGCTTTAAGTGTTAAGTACCGAAGAAGTAGTAACGCGCGGTCGCTGTTGCGAGAGAAGACTGCGTTACTGCGCTGGATGTGAAGGGCGAGGAAGTATTTAGCGCGTCGATGCAAGGAATGGTTGCCTTCTACGCTAGAGAGGAGGAATTGCGCAGTAGGCCTGCCAAGGAAGGAATCCGCGCAGCTGCACCGAGCGGCCTGCGGGAAAGTCCGACCGCCGATATCTAAGGAATCATTCAAGGAAGACCAATCTCCGCGTCACCCAGGTTAAGGAAACCTGATTCCTTAACCCCCCCATAGCCACTTCGGGTGAGACCTCGAGCTGCTGTGCAGCTCGTTGCCGAGAGGGCCAGTGCGCCAAGGGGTTTTGTTGCTGCGCTTCATTAAAACCCGGGTCTGCCCAAGAAAGCAGCCAACAACAGGCGCCACAAGAAATTCCAAGTGCCGAGCGAGTTGAAGAACTCATTGAAAGGCATACTGTCGTGCATTTTCCGCCTACCAGCATGACACTTCCAGATCTGCTAGCTGCACTACAGGTAAGCGCCGTTGGGCCCGTTGAAATTAATTTGTCTCTAATTCCTATAGAGACTCTACAGCTAGTGCATGAGAAAGTTTCTCTTGAGTTGAGAGCTAGAGAGCTCTCTACATTCCAGGAAAATCAAAGACTGCAATCGCAGGAGTTAGAGTTGAAGGCAATCCATCAGAATACCTCTGAGAAGCTTGCACTTTATGAGGCGCAAGACATCGGTATCAGAAACGCAGTGGATGAGATTGCCCAGTTATTGCCGACTTGCGAGATTCAACCAGACCTCCCTCTGGTTGCAAAAGTTCAAATTATTGGCGAAAGGGCGAAAACCCTGGAGCAAGAAATAGTTGCTATGGCAGAAGGCCATAGAACCCAGATCGCTGAGCTAGAAGCTCGCGTTGCTGCGCATCTTACGGATGATGCGCAGGTACAATTTGAAGCACTGAGCAGAGCTTCCACACGGATGAAAGATCGGGTACAGGAAGCCAAGAACCTGATGAACCAGGCTATGGAAGCTTGGACAGAGCTTGTGAACCTCCCTTTTAAAGTGGGACTGTTAGAACAGGTGCAAGCTGCAGAACAGTCTCTCACTGTTCTCAACGAAGAAGCTAAGGCCCTAACAGGCCTACCAAAAATGAAGAAAATGGGCGAAGTGCGCAAAATGAAGCAGCAACTGCACAAGCTCAGAACTGAAGATGAGAAGCTCACCAACAGCATTCAGCCATTCATGGATGAGTATGCTGAAATCGTTGGCCAGGTTGAGACAAAAATCAAAGAGATTGCTGAGTCTCAGGAGATCATTGATACACTCACTAAAGACGAAGCGACCGCAGAAACGGTGCAAACAGCTGATGAGTGTATTGAGGAATTGGACTCCGCTATTGCGAAGTGGCAGAAAACATTCGCGTAGATTCAAGCAAAAGCAGATGCGCAAATCAAACGACCACGCGCTAGTGCGAGTGGATCGAGGGCGAGCCACAAGTGAGTGTTAGGGGCCTGTTGGAGCCTAGGTCGTAGCTGCGGTAAAGCTGCGAATTTTGGGGAAAAGACACAAGTATGAAAGGAAAGTGCTAATTTTGGAACAAGCACTAAGTTTTGGGCAAGAAGGAGACAGTGCGCAGTACGGTGCCAGATGGACAAGCTCAGTAAAGATTATGGACCGGAAATCGCGGAGCTCACGCGCACGTCATCGAAGAAAGAAGGTGGCTCAGCTACCATAATAAATAAGGCGATGGAGTAGAGGGCTCAGCTACCCTCATTTAAAGGCTAAGTACAGAAGTTATGGTTGCTCGGATCAAGGAGGAGCAACGGACCAGAGAATTGAAGGCGAAGGACGATCGCCCATACCCACAATCTGCGCCGGAATTCATGGAGCCTGCAGGAAACGGCGACATGACTGCAAGCGGCGCCTACAGTACACCTAGCCATGTGCGTGGTTAGGGTTTTTTTGGGAATCACTGATGGGAAAGGCCCACAGTTTTGTAAAGGTGCGACCGTCATGGCCACCTATATATATGAACAATTGTAATGGATAAATGTTAGCTAGAGTAAGTTGGATGTTAGATAGAGAGAAAGTTAGCAAGTAAGAGTTAGACACTCTTGAGGATAGATCATGTGTTGATTGTCCTTGGGTATGTTTCTACTGTGTGTAGAACTAGAGTAGAATCGGATAGCCAAGGAGCTAATCCCTGAGTTGCCAGACAGTATGTGTGACGTATGCGCCTTTGTAATCTCTATAGAGAAGAGACTAGTGTAGAGAAGGGCTCCCAGCTGTGTGCCTGGAGTTTCCTGTAAAGATCTAAGGCTGCAGCTGTGTGCGCAGCATATTGTATAACTCTATGGTTTTCTGGTTAATATAAACTCCCGTGTATGTGGTTTTCCTCGAGGAGATGAGTTTCACATATATCTTCTTGTTATAGTGTTTGCGTGAATGATAACTATTTAGAGTTCATTATTTGTGTATGCGAGACTCCTGTATTATCTTTGTGACTGTTTGAGCGAGTTGGAAAGGTCCCTTGATAGCTATAAGTGTTAAGTACCGAAGAAGTAGTAACGCGCGGTCGTTGTTGCGAGAGAAGACTGCGTTACTGCGCTGGATGTGAAGGGCGAGGAAGTATTTAGCGCATCGACGCAAGGAATGGTTGCCTTCTGCGCTAGAGAGGAGGAATTACGCAGTAGGCCTACCAAGGAAGGAATCCGCGCAGCTGCACCGAGCGGCCTGCGGGAAAGTCCGACCGCCGATATCTAAGGAATCATTCAAGGAAGAGCAATCTCCGCGTCACCCAGGTTAAGGAAACCTAATTCCTTAACCCCCCCATAGCCACTTCGGGTGAGACCTCGAGCTGCTGCGCAGCTCGTTGCCGAGAGGGCCAGTGCGCCAAGGGGTTTTGTTGCTGCGCTTCATTAAAACCCGGGTCTGCCCAAGAAAGCAGCCAACAATAGGCTTGGCCACATGAGTGAGAAGGGGATGCAGATTCTCCACTCAAGGAAGTTGCTTCTAGATTTGAAGCAGGTAAGTTTGGAATTTTGTGAGAACTGTGTTTATGGAAAATAGAAGAGAGTCAGATTTGTCAGGGTTGGGAAACAAAAGAAGAATGAAAAGTTCGAGCTAGTGCATACAGATGTATGGGGATCGGCTCAGGTACAATCTCTTGGTGGCTCTCATTATTATGTTACATTTATTGATGATGCAACTAGGAAAACTTGGGTTTATTCCATTAGACATAAATCTGATGTGTTTGCTACTTTTAAGAAGTGGAAATCTTTGGTTGAGAATGAGACAGGAAAAAGGTTGAAGTGTCTCTGATCTGAAAATGGAGGTGAGTACTTCGGCAAGGAGTTTGATAGTTACTGTTCATACCATGGGATTCGTAGAGAGAAGACAGTCCCAGGAACACCACAAGAAAATGGTGTGTCAGAAAGGATGAACAGAACGATCATGGAGCGTGCAAGGTGTATGAGACTGCATGCAAGGTTGCCTGTACAGTTTTGGGCGCATGCTATAAATACTATTGTTTATTTAATAAACAGAGGACCTTCAAGTGCTATGGATGGTGGTATTCTAGAGGAGGCATGGACAGATAAAAAGGTAAACTACTCAGTTTTTAGAACGTTTGGTTGTGAAGCATTTGTCCATATTGATAAAGAAAATAGAACAAAGCTTGAAGCTAAATCCAAGAAATGTACTTTTATTGGATATGGGGTTGATGATTTTGGTTATCGTTTATGGGATTATGAAAATCACAAAATTATTAGAAGTAGAGATGTAATATTCAATGAAAGGTCATGTATAAAGATCAGTTGCAGGGAAAGAAACAGGAAAAGGAAAACACAGAGTACATAGTACTTGATGAAATTCAAGAAAATGAAGCTCCAAAGGTGCCAGGAAATCAAGAACAACAACAAGTACCTGAAACTCCTGCAATTGCAAGAAGATCTACCAAGTTAAGTAGGGTCCCTGAACGATACTCTCCTTCAATGTATTATTTGTTGATGATTGATGTTGGTGAACCAGAATGTTATGAAGAAGCAATGCAGATGGAAACTAGACAGAAGTGGGAGCAAGGCATGAATGAGGAGATGGACTCATTGGTAGGAAACCAGACTTGGGATCTGGTTCAGTTTCCTGCTGGTAAAAGAGCATTGCAGAACAAATGGATTTATAGGTTGAAGGAAGAAGAAGGAGGTAAGAAGCGGTACAAGGCCAGACTTGTTGTAAAGGGGTTTGGATAGAAGAAAGGTATAGATTTTGATGAAATATTTTCTCCTGTTGTTAAGATGAATTCAATTAGGACTATTATAAGTCTAGTGGCAGTAGAAGATTTGCATCTTGAACAGTTAGATGTAAAAACAGCCTTTCTCCATGGGGATTTGGAGGAAGAGATATATATGCAGCAGCCACAAGGGTATGAGGTCAAAGGTAAGGAGGATTTGGTATGTAGGTTGAAGAAGAGCTTGTATGGCTTGAAGCAAGCTCCAAGGCAGTGGTATTTAAAATTTGATAGGTTTATGAAAGAACAAGGTTATAGTAGATGTCATTCTGACCACTGTGTTTATTTCAAGAAGCTAGACAATGAAAGATATATTATCTTGTTATTGTATGTGGATGACATGCTTGTTGCAAGGTATAACATGCAGGATATAAATGTACTCAAAAGGAAGCTAGCTAATTCATTTGCGATGAAGGATTTGGGTGTTGCAAAGCAAATCCTTGGTATGAGAATAACGAGAGACAGGAAAAATCGCAAATTGACATTGTCTCAGAGTGAGTACATACAAAAGCTGTTGGAGAGGTTCAGAATGCAGAATGCAAAACCAGTAAGTACACCTTTTTCCAACCATTTCAATCTAAAGGAAATGTGTCCCAAGACACAGGAAGAGATAGATTACATGTCCAAGATTCCCTATCTATCAGCAGTTGGAACCTTGATGTATGCCATGGTGTGCACAAGACCAGATATTGCACAAGCAGTGGGAGTTGTGAGCAGATATATGAACAATACAGGTAAAGAACATTGGAAGGTAGTACAGTGGATTCTCAGGTATTTGAGAGGTACTACCACTCAGGCATTATGTTTTGGAGGTTCAGACACTGTTCTACAAGGATATGTTGATGCAGATATGGTAGGTGATAAGGATAGAAGGAGGAGCACCACAGGGTATGTGTTTACTGTAGGTGGAACAACAGTGAGTTGGATTTCGAAACTGCAGAAGGTTGTTGCACTTTCAACAACAGAAGCAGAGTATGTTGCTGTTACACAGGCTAGTAAAGAGATGATTTGGTTGTAGAGGTTTATGGAGGAATTGGGTAAGAAGCATAAGGATAGCAGGTTGTATAGTGACAACCAGAGTGCCATTCATCTTGCAAAGAACTCAGCATTCCATTCCAGGACTAAAAATATATTGCTCAAGTACCATTTCATACGCTCTGTTCTGGAAGATGAACTGTTGAAGCTGGAAAAGATACACACTAGCCAGAATCCTGCAAACATGTTCACAAAGGTAGTGACCAGAGAGAAACTGAGTTCCTTTTCCGTTTCAGTTGGCCTTCTAGCATGAAGGTGAAGAGGAGAAAGTTGCCAAGCCTAGCAAGTGCAGCAGCGGTGGAGTTGTTGTGATCAGTCTCCAAGTGGGAGATTGTTGGTTGTGGAGCCTGATGTTCAGATTCAGAGATATTATTATTCAGCCGTGTCCATACCCTAGGTTTGGTTATGATCCCGGCACGACCCTAGGGGGGTCTGGGGGCCAGCAGGCCCCCGAGGAAAATTTTTGGGGTTGTTTTCGCCACCAATTTTTGGGCCCATGGTTTTAGGTTACCCGTGGTATTTTCCAATTGTATTTCCCTTATAAAAGAAATACATTGTAACACAGCTAGGGTTAATGATGTATTAGGTTTTATGCATTGTAAAGATCTCTGAGATCAAAGAAGAGAGACTGTGAGATAGTGAAGAGGAAGTGCAGTGGTTGTGCTGCAGGTTGTATCCCTTCACTTTACTGGACGGAATAATAATAAGGACTGGAAACTTCAGTGTGGACGTAGCCCAAGTTGGGTGAACCATGATATATCTGTGTCTCTCTTGTAATGTGTGTGTGATTATATTTGCATTTCTGTTTATTGTTATTGCTCTGTGATCCTGTTTTTTCTAACATAATGCGTGGCCTTGCACTGGAGAGGTACTCGAATAGGCGATGCTGCACTGAATTTATGTTCTTCTTGTTTATATTGAGTAGAGGGATAATGTGCAGAGGTTGTGGATGTCTCTGTGATTTGATGTTATCCTTTAGTGGAAATTAGGAATAGGGAAAATTTCCTAGTGTGGGAGATTATCTTCCTGCCTTGCTTGGTTGGGGTAGGTGAAACTGTCTCTGGTATCCGATAGAGTTGTCCTCCCAAAGTGGCAATGACACTGCGAGGTTGTGATTCATATACAGCATGATGCTTCCACATATATGGTTGTCCTAAAATAATATCACATACTTCAAGTGGGGCCACATCACATAATACCTCATCTTTGAAGGGCTTGATGCCATATGGTAGGCGACATTGGTGACTGACGCGGATCCCTCGTCCTTGGATTAGCCATCCAATTGTGTATGGTTGTGGGTGTGGTGTTATTGGTAGCTCCAATTTCTTAATGAATTATGTTGAGATCAGGTTCTTTTGGCTGCCGTTGTCCACAACAAAGTGTAGGGGAATTCCCTTCACCCACATCTGTGAGTGGAAAAGGTGCTCCTCTGCGTCCAAATCTTCAGGTTCCTCTGGTTGAATCTATGTGGTGGAAACAACGGCACTAGGTTCTGCATCAATGATCTACTTCCCTTTTTGCGTAGTTGTGAAATTAGGTTTCGAGTCAGAATCAGAACTAGGATATGATTCTGAAGCTTTGATCTCAGGAAACATTGACTGTTTTGAGCGACATTCATCAGTGTTGTGTCAGGGGATTGTGTGGAACTCGCACCACTTCCCAATGTGCTTCTTTGTATTTTAGTTACCCTTCTTCACTTGTGGTTGGGACTGGTTGTCCTTTCCCTGCCCCATGTTCTATGATCCAGAGTTTCCCTTTCCCTGCTTCTGCACAGGTCTGAAGTCACGCTTGTTCTTTTGCTTAAATTTTTGCTCAATTTTGACAACATATCGATAGGCGGATCCAAGTGAAGATATTTCGAGGAAATCCATCTCTGTTTGTATGTACTGGTGTAGGCCATTGCAATATTTCAGTACTAGGTGCCACTCGGAGTCCTTGATACCTGGCTTTGTGCGTAAGGTATGAAATTTGTTGGTGTACTCCAACACCGTTTGGTCCCTCTCTTGATGCAGAATGCTCCATTTTGTGTATTGGTCATCATAGTTTCCCATGGGGTAATATTGTTCCTTAACAACATCTATAAAATATTCCCAAGTGGGATTGGCATCAAACCATCCAGACTCGTCTGATGAGTTTTTCTCACAATAAGTTTCCCACCAATTTTTGACATGGGAGATAGCCTTGAGGATCGCAAATACAATCTTTTCCCTATCGAAAAAATTGTGGACAGAGAAATAACCTTCTAGTAGATTCAACCATTTATCTATGGCATCAGCATCGATCTGGCATTCAAATAAAGGGATATCAAAATTAACTTGTACCTTGAATGGAGTCGCGTCTTTGAAATGATTGCTTGTTGAGGGTGTATCTATCGTCGTCGACATGTGTCGAAGGATCTGGGAAAAATTATCCATCATCTCGTTCCTTTGTCGCGCGAGGGCTTCCTCGAGAAACAACTTGATAGGATCCCTTGCTTCGTCGTCTCTCTTTTCTTCTTCCATGGGAGGCCATTTGGGCCAAGGAGAGTGGTCTTCCCCAAGTGAAACTAGTTCGAGACCCAACTCTCTGTATCCTGAGCTCGTCGTGGACACCCACCGAGAAACAATCAAAGATCAGACCGCTCTGATACCACTGATCCCGATTTATGTGGGAATGAAATGAAAGAGCAGATACATAATCATATACAGAGATATATTGCAAATGAGACAGTGATACAATAAACACATATTCTAATTAAATAGCAGAAATAGAACAGATTGTAAAATACAATAGCTAGAATGGTGGTAGCTATCTCTGAGAAGAGATGTGTCCGCTGTGCTCATTCGTGCCAAGATGAATACAATGAGGCTTTGAAGGCCTTTTTACAATACGCAAAATCCAAAACCCTAACACCAAAAGATGAAAATCCAACAGTTTTGTGGATCCCGTTTTGGGTAGTTTTGTGTATCAACTTCCGGGGGCGTAACTTTAGCATACGATCTCCGTTTGGGGCACACGATAGCTCATTGGAAATATCTATCTGAGGACTACACCTAAATATGCAAAAGGGGACATTCGTCGAGAAAGATTCCCCAAACAACGTCGTTTAGGGCCTCAAAACGACTCCGGAAGTTCGAGACCCGAAAAACTGCTAAAAATAGTAAATTACCAAAATTGCCATAAGACTGTTTTGAGCCAATTGGAAGAGGTGGGTCGCCAACCAAGAAGAGAACACCAGTTGCACAAAGAAAACTATCATCACTAGATAAGTATTTCTTTAGTGGATCCTTCAATACACCTTCAAATTCTGTCGTAGAAATTAAATCTGAAAGTCAATCTGAAGAAGAAAAAGCTGCAGAGGTCGATTGGGAAGGTGAACTGGTGATTTCCTTAGATGAATTGAAGAAGTCTAGAAATAAAAGTAAACTCTTACAAGAACAACTGTCTAAGTATGAAGAACAGGCCAAGCAATCTAAAGAATTTCAAGAGTCTCTTGATAAACAGGTTAGTGAAAAAGTGACGATTTGTGAGAAACACCTAAATTGCGTAGTCATCAAGGTCAAAGTGATTGAAGAAGATAAATCCATATTGAATACTTATTTGGAAGAGTTAGTGTAGAAAAATAAGATGCTAACAAGATGAATTGAATTGAAGGATATAGAGATCTCTCACTTAGAAGACAAGCTGATTGAGATACAATGAAATAAACAAGTTCGAGATCACATCATAAATGATACTCCTAATTGATCACATCAAGGAAATGACAAGACTGGACTTGAAGATGAAGTGATAAACAAATTCAAAAGAAGTTGATCCACATTGTATTTGGCATTATTGTTGGATGCTAACTTTGACACATCCTCGACCAGTCACCGTTGTTGATACAACTTCGACAAGTTTCGACGTGACATGACTTCGACAAATTCATCACTTTCGATTTTGACACAACTTCGACGGGTCTCAACTTCAACATACTGCAACACATTCAGCACTTTTGACATGTTCTACAATCTCACAGTTCGCGACATCGACAAGCAGCGTCGACATGCGACCAACGACTGTCGAACTTCAACAGACTATCTCTTTGTCTTCTAGTCGACTGTAACGGTTGAACAGTTGAACCGTTCTAACTTATTCTTTGTAACTGAATGTAACGGGAAGGCACCCAAACGTCTCAAAATTCTATATAAGCTTGTATAATATTGTAACATACATCAGAATCAATCAGTTTTTGATATGTTTGCAGGTAATAGAAGAACAGTTCGCATTCTTGCATATTATCGGTGCGTATTTGTGTTCATCTGTGTTGTGTAATCCTACTTTTGCTCATTCTATTTATTAATCTTCCGCCATAACAAAGTCGACTCATTCGGTTGACCTGTTGTCCCCCTCATGCTTCCTGGACATGACCCGGATCATTGGTATCAAAGCACTCAGATTTGTTCGTGCTTAACTTCTGCGTATACACTTCTCTCGAAGTTACCTGGCTTATGCCGGTTCAAAATCGCTCGCAATCTCAACAATCCAAGCAGACGCGATCTCCAGATATGACAGAAGAAACAAGCGATAGACATGCAACCGATGAGACAACACAGCTTATTGAGCAAGCTTTGGCTCTATAATGGACTGGAATGTTCACCCAGTTCAACAAGATTCTCTTGCGATTCGCTTCGACATCTAGAGGATCCTCGACGAGAATTCACTCCGATAAAATCAGCCCCTTCAAAGTGCAAATGAATTTGGACATACTGAATCTTGAAGGTAATATTGGCGTGGAATCCGTCGACAATTGGGTGCAACAATTGGAATCCTATTACGCTATAAATCAACTCTCCGAAGCTGAAAAATTCACCATTGCGTTCTTAAAGATGTCAACCTCTATGCATTGCTTGTGGGAGAACCTCTCGACAAAGATGGAGAAAAGTGGAGAACCCATCGACACATGGGATAAATTCATCGAACACATCCAAAAGGAATTTTACCCGCCTAAATACCTTGAGCATCAATATAAGAAGTGGCAGTAGCTAAGGAAATGGAAAGACCAATCAATACATAGTTACACTGACCAGTTCTACCGACTCATGGCGAGACTTGGCGTCCAAGAAGAAGAGAAATTGCTTGTTTTGAAGTACGTTAGTGGATTGTCCCAGTACATTCAATAGAAGATGGAATTTCTGACTGTAAATATGCTTGCGGATGCTTTCCAATACGCCAACAAACTGGAAACCAAGAAGAAAGGAAAAGCACGTTTCGCGACAAATCCGACATCAGGATGACCACCCGACAAGAAGGCACCAGCCGACTTCAACAAGTTGAAAACTTCTCAGCCGACACTACCAAAGCCAGATCATGGTAAGATGCCTTTTCACAAGAGGGAACGTAGCAAACAACCGCCGGCCAGAAAATGGTGCGATTACCACCACTCATCTTGGCATGATACGTTTGAATGCAAAGCTCGGAAGACATTTTTGACAAAAGTGTCGACCTCTGACGCATTCGACAAGGCGGTGGAAGAATATGATCCAGACGCAACGACCCTTTTTACCTCGACCACTCCAGCAGCCTCGACTATCATCGACGAGGAGGAATGAGAATGCCTGTTCCATACACGGATATGGGTTCAAAGAAACCCATTACATCTGATTATGGACAATGGGAGCTAGAAAAACTTTGTTTCTGAAGAACTTATGAAGAAACTAGGTCTTGTTACCACTCCACATCTTCATCCTTACAACATCGGTTGGATGAAGGATGGACAAGAACTACAGATCACTCAAAAATGCAAAATCGCCTACTTCATAAAACCTTTTGAAGATGAAGTACTCTGCGATGTGGCACCACTCTCCGTAACCGATGCCCTGTTTGGGAAACCTTACCTCTGGGATAGACATGGAAGTTATCAGTCACGGCCTCAGAAGGTGATTGTCAGAATCCAAAATTGATGGTTCGGCATACTAGAGCGTCAACCTACACCAACAATTGCATTGATATCTGCCAAACAGACAAAGAAGCTCATCAATCATGCTCAGAAGTTTGCATTAATCATGATCAAGCCGCAACATTCTAAGAAGACTGCAACAATGAGTCGAGTCACCGAACAATGCAACTCTCAATAGAAGTAGTAATTCGATCATATTCTTGATGAGTACCAGAACCTCTTTCAAGCTCCAGACAGAGTACCTCAACATTGTCAGGTAAAACACTCCATTGAACTTGTTCCTGGTTCTTCTTTTCCTAATGCATGTATTTACAGAAGATCCATTCTAAAAAATGAAGAGATTCATAGACAATCCAAGAATTAATTGACAAAGGTCATATCCGACCCAGCTCCTCTCCTTGTGGAAGTCCAGTCGTCCTAGTTCTGAAGAAAGATGGGACTTGGCGCATGTACATCGAATATAGAGCTCTCAACAAAATATCTGTGAAGAATCGGTACCCTCTGTTGCAGATAGACGAGCTCATTGACTGTCTGAAAGGTGCTAAATTCTTTACTAAGATGGACCTCAAGTTAGGATACCATCAAATTCCAATCGAGCCCTCAAATGTGTGGAAAATTTCTTTCAATACCAAAGAAGGATTTTTCGAATGGTTAGTCATGCCTTTCGGATTAACCAATGCACCTGTGACCTTCATGTGACATATGGATAGCATTCTTTGACCTTTCATCGGCAAATGGGTCATTGTCTACCTCGACGACATATTTATTTTCAGTCGATCATGGGAAGAACATGTCGAACATCTTTGACAAGTCCTCGACACTCTCCAACAACATCGGCTTTATCTGAACATGGAGAAATTCTCTTTTGCGATGACCAACATCAAATATTTGGGGTATGTAATTGAATCTGCAAGCATTCACCTCGATCCAGACAAAGTACATATCGTCAAAGATTGGCCCATTCTTAGAAGCATTCAAGAACTAAGAAGTTTTCTTGGTTTGGCGAATTTCTATCGACGGTTCATACTTGGATTCAGTCACATAGCCTGGCCTTTGAATTAGTTTACGAAGGGAAATGGGAAAACTATCTTTCAATGGACAAAAACACAACAAGCAGGTTTTGAACAGCTCAAACACAGACTCTGCACTGCACTAGTACTTGTGTTACCTGATTTGCATCATCCCTTTGAGATTGAGACGAACACATCGGACTATGCATTGGGCATAGTGATCACTTAGTCTGGTCACCCAGTCGCTTTTCATTCCGAGACTTTTAACGACATAGTTAGAAGATACTTGATGTACGAAAAAGAACTGTATGCCATTGTGCAAGCTCTCAAGCAATGTAGGAATTACATCCTTGGCAAGGAAACGGTCATTCTTACTGATCACAAGCCTCTACAGTTTGCTCCGACACAATCAAAGTTGCAGACAAACCGACAACTCAAGTGGATTAATTACCTACAACAATTCCAGTTGGTGATTAAATTCAAGGAGATGACATGACCACTGAGTTGTATGAGGACGACAACGACTTCTCAGCAGTCTATAGACAGTTATAGACTAACAATTTGTCGACCTAAGACTCCGACTACTTCTTGAAAGGCACCTTGCTATACAAGCTTGGACAGCTTTGTGTACCGACCGGTGAGCACTGACAACAACTAATTTTGGACGCGCACTAAAGCAAGACTGCAGGACACTTTGGAGTAGCAAAGACACTTGCTATTCTGCAGAAGTATTTATTCTGGCCTACAGTTAAATACGACGTCAACAAGTACATTTGATCATGCGTGGTTTGTGCCATTGTTAATCCACCTAATCGACGATAGGGATTGTACACACCTCTGCCAGTTCCTAGTCAACCATGTGAATCTATTTCTATGGACTACTTGACGGGTTATCTTATTACCAGACATCAGCATGACACGATATTAGTAGTAGTCGACCGATTTTCCAATATGGCCATTCTCATACCATGTAAGAAGACCACGACAATGCAGCAGACCGCTCAACTCTTCTTTACACATGTTTGGAAACACTTTGGTTTACCCACAACCATCATTTCCGACCGAGATTCTAGATTCGTTAGGATATTTTGGAAGACCCTCTAGAAACAACTAGACACACGAATCTCATTGTTGACATCTTTCCATCCTCAGACTGACAGATAGACGGAAGTTGTGAATCGCTTGGTAGTACAACTGTTTCGCATGTACAATCACCAGCATCGACGCACATGGGATGAAAGTCTTCCATACATTTAGCATAGCTACAACCGTGCTCAACATAGCTCTACATGAAAGAGTCCATTTGAAGTCTGTTATGGATTTCAGCCCTCAATGCCTATCGACTTGATTTTCTCCTCAACACAGCCAAACTTTGACATAGACCACAGCCAACGAGAAGTTGATAAAGTAGTCAATTTTTGAGAATAGATTTGCGACATTCAGCGACAAGCACAGGATATGTTGCACCGAACAAATGAGAAATCTAAGGCCCGACACGACAAGCATCGTATTCCTCATACCTTTCAAATTGGGGATAAGGTCTGGCTACATCTCAAGAAGGAGCGCTTCACTGGTCCTTTCAAGAAGCTCAAGCCTTTGCGATATGGTCCGTCCAATATTCTTCGACATATTGGCAAAAACACTTTCCAGCTCGACATTCCTGCTTGCTTGGGTCTGCATCTAGTTTTCAATGTGGACTTACTTCGACCATACCTTTGTTGGAACATAACGATTTCTCAACAGCAAAACCCGAAGGCATCCATCCAGATGTTCAGGAGCCTCTTCCTTGCGACACCATTGTGGGACGACGAGTATGCCTTACAAGGACGAACACAATTCCCTTGTTTCAGGTTGCCAAAGCTGGCCATATCCCATCTCAAGGAAAGTGGTACTTTGCTACTGAAGTAACCGAGAAGTTTCCTCACCTTCATGAGCAAAAAATGGGGTCCATTGTTTCTTAAGGAAGGAGGTCTGATCCACATCGTAGTTGGCATTATTGTCGGATGCTAACTTCGACACATCCTCGACCAGTCATCGTTGTTGATACAACTTCGACAAGTTTCGACGCGACATGACTTCGACAACTTCAGCACTTCGCTAGGTTCGATTTCGACACAACTTTGACGGGTCTCAACTTCAACATACTGCGACACGTTCGTCACTTTCGACATGTTCTACAATCTCACAGTTTGCGACATCGACAAGCAGCATTGACATGTGACCAGGGACTATCGAACTGTGACAGACTGTCTCTCTGTCTTCTAGTCGACTGTAATGGTTGATCTGTTGAACCGTTCTAACTTCTTCTTTGTAACTGAACGTAACAGGAAGGTACCCAAGCATCTTAGAATTCTATATTAGCATGTATAATATTGTAACATACATCGGAATCAATCATTTTTTGATCTGTTTGCAAGTAATAGAAGAACAGTTCGCATTCCTGCATATTGTCTATGCATATTTGTGTTCATCTGTGTTGTGTAATCCTGATTTTGCTCATTCTATTTATTAAGCTTCCACCATAACATATTCGACTCATTCAGTCGAACTGTTTTCCCCCTCGTGCTTCCTAGACACGACCCGAATTAGAAGCACATCAATTCCGAATAAGATTTTGAACGCTCAGAGCTAACTAGAAGACAATTCAAGACCTGGTTTTGAAAGAGCATATAGGAAATCCTGCGATAGTGAACATCATCCAAATCAAGTAAGTATTTCAGGTATGATAATTCCTTCAATGATTACAACTCTTTTTATTACACTACCCGAAGAAGGAATAACAGAATGAAGTGTGCAAGGTGCAATTATACTGGTCATATTGCTAAGTACTATCAAAATTTGAGATGTTATGCTTGCGATAGCTTTGGACATAAAGCTATGTATTATCGAAGAATAGTAAACTGTCCTGATGAAAACATGTTGCGCAAATGCAATCACAATACAAGGAACAAAAGGAATGGTAGTGAAGTGCATAATCAAAATGGAGATGCACACATAAAAAGGTAGGTAAGGAAAACGTCTTGCATAGAAGAAACTGATAAATCAAGTTCATCTCAAGCAGTAAGCAATTACTGCACTTCTTGATAATCTCTAAGAGATTGAATGAGACCCTTGAATTCTACACGATGCACATTAGGAATTCAAGGAGTATATTAGTGAAGGAAACAATTTGAAGATATTCGAAGCTGCCTTTTGCATAAATGTTGTGTTGCAAAAGTTATATGTGTTGGACTGTCGCATAAAAGGTTGCAATTCCGTATTATTGAAAAAAGTACAAGATATGTGCATATTTATTTAGTTTCTATGATATGTGGAAGTAAAATTATTGTAGAAAGGGCACATGATTATTGCAGAATGAAAAAGCATTGCTAAATGAACAAACATGAGTCTGCGCAGATACATAAATATAGTTTGTATGATATTCAAAGTTTGTGCTTTTACAAAATGCATGAGTATGTTGTTACTGAGAACAGAGTTGAAAAAAAAAGAGACTTCATGCCAAGGCCAAAAGGAGAGTTCAAGAAGACAATTAAGGCCGTATCAAGAAAAATTCAAAGCTGCAATTCAAGGTCTATATCCGCATCTTGGTCAGTTGGTTGTTGTGCGAGTCGAAGTTCCAAATACATTGAAGTTGGCTCGATGAATTCAGAGCTTGACTACAAAGGATACAATTGGAGTGTTGCATATGACACACAATCAGAAGAATGCTCCGCCTGAATTGTGTTCATCATGTCGAGAATTTGCTGCTATTGCTGCTCCAGGAAGTCTACTCGTTTTCTCATATTGGATAATCCTTCTACACTGCTGAGATTCACCTACGACTGAGCATACATATGATTGAATGTAGACTCCTTCATTTGGCCTTTCTGAATTCCCATGTTGACTCTCAGTCGAGAAAATTATACATGCTGTGACTTAACAACAAGATGTACACTATTGAGAGAATCATTGAACTTCTAGAAGAAGGAATCCATGATTGGAAGATGAGAAACACAAAAGCAACAAAACATAGAGCAGAAGAACAAGGGCGAGGAACTAGGAATTTCATACTCCCTTATAGAATCATATGGTAGTTCTTCATGCACATGAAATTAAGTCGAAGAGATGGGGTAATTCGCATTCAAGTCTGCATGATCCAAAGCTGGTTATAGAGTCACCAAAAGTAATTGCACGAGTTAATGAGCTTGAGAAAAAGTACAAAAAGTGGAAATCTAATTCGTTGTTTTGTGCGATCAAAATGATGCTTCCCAAAAGTTTCAAGTACGAATGCGACACATCAAGTTTCCACATGAATTGTTTGTCATATCGCTTTATTGCCACACTAGCTGACAAGCTGAAAAACATGCAAAATATTTGGCTGTCATGACAAGGGATATGATGTTAGAAAAGGTAACAAATATTTGTTACAACATAGTAAATGCAACATAAGGAACATTTGGACACATAAAGAAATGGACAGGAAAGACATTGCAAAACCATAAGCAACTGGAATTTGGTACCGCACAGTTAACACAAAAGGAAGATAGCACAAATATTTGCGCAAGATTTGATGAAGTATTGTTAACTGCTATGACAGGAACATAATATCAAGATAATAAAGAAGACAACAACTCTACAGGGGAAGCATACCTGAGATGGATATGAAAAAAATGTACAGATTGCAAGGCATCGATGTAGAAAACCCCAACAAAAGAATGAAGCATGAAGACAGGGGGAGTTATCCCATCAAGTAGATGTATGAAGGCCAACGCAAGGCAGAAGAGAGGAGAACCACTAATTGCATAGTAATGATGCCTCTTTTCCATTGATTTCAAAGGGGAGAAAGAGCATGAAGTTGATCATGAAGCATTCATCCATGCAATGAGAATGCTCATGAAGCATGCGATGTGGACATAGGAAAAATAAAGAAGAACAAGAATTGACAGTAGTATGTGCAGATGTCAAAGGTTCAAACTAGCAAAGAACACATGGGGAGTATTGCGACAAACAAAGGTGAAGCATACAAACTTCAGGAGATGATTAATCACAACTTCATGAGGTGTTGACATCAATGCCAAAGGGAGATATTATTGGAATTTTCGTTGTCATTGATGTCAAAGAGGATTCAATATTACTGTGCTAGTTTGAAGAAGTATATGAAAGATAAATTGAAGAAGTATATGGATGCCAGTATGAAGAAGTATATCCATAGTGTATCCAGCCTTAAGACTTATGGTACATGTACATGTCTCAAGTCAACCTAGTCATACTACTTCAAAGGTAAATGCTAAAGACATGGTTGGACAAAGTTCGAGAGTGCGCAAGTAGCTTGGAACAATAAAAAATTGAACAAGGAAGAAAGTCCTGAAAGTGCACAAGATCCACCAATCATACGAAGCTTTCAGTTGTTGAAGCACACACATGTACCAAAAAGAATGTAGCGGTTGAAGATGTCAAGTGTGCAAGACCCATAAGCAATGGCACATGGAGAGCACAAGACCACATTGCAAGGGTGAAAGTCCCACTAAGGCAAGGAACACGTATGCGCAATACCCATAGGATATGACATCACACCGATGCAAAACATGACAAGTGGCAGAAGCATGAACTGTGAAGAAAAGAAGAAGGAAAGACACAACCAACTTGTGGACACACCATAAGCGTCGGTGAAGTATAAATAAAAATCAAGTTGGAGAATTGAAGTAAGCTTTGAAGTGGAAAACTAGAAGATACATATTTATCAAGCTTATAATTCTCCGGGCATCAAGGGCTTGTGGAACTAGAATAACATGATCTAGTGAAGAACCGAGTGTGCACAAGTAGAGGAATGTAATAACTTATGGTGCATCAAATGATGCAAGTTTATCTATGACAGTTGCATGAAGACAGAAAGGCAGAACTATAGAATATGTGCAAGTGCATGAGGACAGAATTCCAATATCGTAAAAAAACACGTAGATGGTCATCGATGATCTAAGATAGAAGCACAAAGACGGATCTAAAATATATCTTGTGATGTGCGAAGTAAATAAATTTATCTGATGTGCAAATACAAAATTTATACACAGTGAAGGATGCACATTATGATGAAGATGATCTAAGATAGGTGCACTATACAGAAAGGACAAATCACAGATGATGCACAGAAGGCCGCAGATTATCTGAAGACTGTTGCACCAAGATAGAACAGACCCATTTCAGAAGGTGCGTAGTTCTAGTTGATACTGATGCGCAAAGTTAGAACAATAGTTCATCAGTAGATGCAGAGTATCAGTTGAAGTAGGAGATGCGTAGAAACAAAATGGTATACAGTACTTGAGCACAAACTGCAGAGTATGATGAAGCAGTACATAGTTCGTGAAGTATGATGTCAAGTGTATCTGGTTGATGTGTACAAGTGAAGTTCGTGACACAGATAATTAGTTGCAAGATATCAAGGTTGCAGAAGGTGTGCAAAACACAATGAAAAACAATTAATCTGAAGAGTGCACGTATAAGAAGAATAGTCAAGTAATATCTTCTTCTTTCATATCTGGGTGACAGGATGGGTCAAGGATCAGGAGGTCGTATCCTTCTTCCAGTTGGTGCTGGTAAATCAGGGAGTTGAGGCTTTCTCCAGGTCAGTGCCTCCTTCTAGTTGGTGCTGGACAACTTAGGAAGTTTGCGCTTCGTCGAATATAATCTTTTATTATAAGAGAGTATTTTGTGGGTTTCTCCCGTTTGGGTTTCCACGTAAAAATTTTGTGTTCAGTGTTTTTGCGCATATGTGGATGCATGTTTATTTATGGTGGATGCATAATTAAATTTCAATATTAATTAGTTAAGAAGTTAAAAATTGTTCATAATTGTGTTAATACTGATTCACCCCCCCTCTCAGTATTAAATTGTTTCCAACATTTTCTTTTGTATTTCCTAGAAGTTTGGGCTTGTTAAGGATTGAAATGTTGCCCATTGCCACTTTTTTGTTTGTTGTATTTAATACTATCCCTGAGCCCAAAGTCATAGAGTTAATATCTAGGAGACATCTACTAGTTAAGAGGTAAAAATTTTGAATTTTGAATTCCAAGAAATTTCCACATGAGTTTAGAGCTTCAAATATTTCAGCACCTTTTTCCTAGATATTGAATTGACATGGAAAGAAGGAACATTGTCAAACCCCAAAGAGGAAAATGAAGAGAAGATATGGGAGATGATGAAATAGATTCCTTGGTTTGTATCCCTTGATTGTGTTAGTTTAATCTTGTCTCGGTTAAAGAGTCAAATATGGCTTTACTATTTGTGGTTTACGAGCCCATGGTTTTGGGTCTCCCATGGTATTTTCCCATGCTATTAGTATGTGATGAATCCTATTTAAGATCCTGAGTAAATCCATTTTATATTGCCTAAGAGTGGCAGGTGATGGCTGGAATGTCCATGCCTTAAACGAATTGGCCATGCCTTGGCAATAGTGGTCAAGGGTAATAGATCTATTGTTTTTGGTTTTCCTAGTTTTGGGTTTCTACGGTAAAAATCTTCTTCTTCATTATGTGTGCTTGATTCTTATATGTATTATACCTTTTATCATCTCCTAACAATTGATATCAAACCTAGGCAACCTAGACTTTGTGGAAGGAGTGGTATGATGCTTGGAGCCATGGAGAAAACATATGTGATGAACTCTCGAGCTAATAAAGGATGTATAGTCATAATGAAACATGAAAAAAACGCATGGAGTGAATCTATGTGAAGCATTAGCATAAGAAGCACACATAAGATAGAGGAAGATGTAATTGACTCACTATTGCAATTTTTTATGGAGTTGGAAATTAATCAAAATGTAAATGGGAATACAACTGTAGGACTTGTTTAAGCATGCATACTCATCGATTGGTGGGTCACCTATGAAACATATAGATATAGATTTAGGTAGACTAGAGAATGGGAGCATGTTCTATTCATAAATACTTCGTTAAAACTTTGAGATGGGTTGGTCTTAACCTCAAGTCAAGTTTAAAGGGAGGAATGTTAGGTTAATCTTGAATTAGTTAAAGATTCAAAGATGGGTTTACCATTGGTGGTTTACATGTCCATAGTTTTGGGTGTTCCATGGTATTAGTATGTGATGAAGTCTATTTAAGGGCTTGAGTAACTCCATTGTATATTTCATGAGAATGACCAATGATGGCCATATTGGCCACGCCTTAGTTAAAGTGCTCAAGGGTAACATATATATAGTTGTTGGCTTTCTGGTTTTGGGTTTCTAGGTTAAAAATCTTCTTCTTCATTATGTGTGCTTGATTCTCATACATATTATGCCTTTTATCATTTCCTAATAGATTAGAGTGCCCAAAGTTGAAGATAACCACTTATTAAACCCAACTAAGAATTTGAAATAAAACCTCCATTGGAGAGCTCAAGAAACATGACATCGTATGCTTGTTGAAACATGGGATCATATGATCTCATATTTGCGATCCTTGGCACCAGAAGATCAAATCTCCCCATTTGGGGCATTGACACCATATAGATTGGAGTGCCCAAAGTTGAATATGAACCACTAATTAAACCCAACTAAGAATTTTGAAGAAAATCTCCATTGGAGAGCTTGAGAAACATGACATCATATGCTTGTCTATCCACTACAAGAAATTATTTCATATTTGCAATCCTCTGAGAGAACTCACTTAAAAATTCTATTTTTTGAGAGTTAATCCTCCACTACAAGAAATGATTTCATATTTGCAATCCTCTCAAAGAGCTCACTTAAAAATTCTATTTTTTGAGAGTTAATCTTGGAACCAAAAGATAAAATCTCTGTATTTGGGGTGCTAACACCAAATATTGTGCATGAGCAGGCACAATACCCTTGTGGCTACTACCATTGACATAAGGATTATAGTACATTGGAGCTTATATGTTTTTGTGGGCCACATCTCTTAACCAATGTGGGATTGATTTTTTGTATAGAGAGGTATTTTTGTTGTACAAACAATTCCATAAATTGCATCCTCTAAAACATTGATAATTTCATAACCACATTTTCAACTAAACTCTAAAATAAAACACCCAACACCGGGGCATTGGGGTTGTATTTTTTTTAGCTCCAATATACTATAATCCAGTATAAATAAGATCCATTCCAGTTGCTATGAAAGGATGTTTATTGTTTGTCTCTCACTCAAAAATTTTCTTTGCTTTATGGATAGTCTCTTTTATTTGTTCTTTTTGCAGATTGGCACACGTGATAAGGATTCCGTAGTTATTGTAATAATCAGAAATTCCAAAGAGGTCAATAGTAAAACCCTGGAAAGGTTGTATTTTTCACATCAAATAACCACCTTGTAATAAAACGCACACTTCCCATCTCAACATTTCTGTGCCAAGTACTGAAGTGAAAAATGGATGTTTTAACTGGTATTTTTAGTACCCAAGCTAGACTGGACCCTAGCTGGCGAAGCAGAATTCCTTCCGAATGATGATGTCCACTGAATGGGAATTGTTTTTGGCATGCAGGCAAAGATAAGGTGGTGGAATAATGTGTAATTGATGCCCCAGGAATGTCAATGTGGATTGGGTCTATAAAATGCTCAGAATTTACGTATTGCTCTGTTCTTTTATCCTTACAAAACTTATGGTATATTGGGTATCTGATTCAGACCCACAAATTGTCAAGAGCCAGAAAACTGTGACAGTTATAGATTTGGAAACCCTACACGACAAACAGGAAGTGGAGGAGCAGTCCTAATTAAATTTTACACAAAATGCCACCTTACTTGAAGTCACAATATGGTCCTAAAATGCCTGGTCTCATGTGCTGATTCAAAAAAAAATGTCACTTTGACAGTTGTCCAAAGTTTCTTGGCTGAATAGCACGCCATTATCAAGAAGAATTAACGTATTTTGATATATACATTGAAGTAGCATGCCATTGCCAAAAAGAATTAACACATTGGATTAAGCAGAGGAGAATTGAGATTTCCAATAACAACATTAAAGATTGATATTTTGAAAAATCAATTTGAACTTGAAGTGGACAAAAGGACATGATATGAAATGTTATTGCAAAGAAATAACTTCCAAAGCACACTATTACAAATAATGTTAAAATGTTGAATATTTCCTGGAAGTTTATAATAAACTTATGTTGCTTAAAGTTGAACTTGAAGTGGACAAAAGAACCTGATATGCAATTTTATTGTGAAAAGATAACTCTCAAACCATACCAAAAGAACCTGATATGCAATTTTATTGTGAAAATATAACTCTCAAACCATACCATTAGAAACACTGTTATATAGTAATTGTTTTAGAATGCTATTTTATTGTGAAAAGATAACTCTCAAATCATACCATTAGAAACACTGCTATATAGTAATTGTTTTAGAATGTTGAATACTTCATGGAAAAAAAACTTACGTTGCTGGCCTTTACACTTTGCACTTTTGTGTTTGAAGTTTTTATGTCTAAATAATATTTGTTCCATTAAAATTGTTTATAATTTGCATCTAATACAAAATTATGTAAACTTAATAAAAATAACATATATAAATCTATGTTGCAAGTGTTTAGAATTGTGTATTTGAAGATTTTCATATTTAACAAGTATTTATTCTATCAAAATGTTTGTTATTTATACCAAACTTGAAGTGGTGGGTAAACTCAGCAAAAATAACATCCCTATGGATAATTTGTAGCCTTGTTAGCTTCATTACTAAATTAATACTCCATTATTAATATTCTTATAATGATAAATATATAAGGCATGCCATGTGAATTACTAAAGAAAAAGTAATACATATTAAGTTTATTAATTTGTTTATTGAATTTATTAAAAAGTAATATTTATGAAATTTACATCACTTTCTATTAGATGTAAATGATAAACAATTTTGATGAAATAAATACTCTTTAGACATGAAAACCTTTAAACATCAAAGTGTAAAGGCCAAAAACATAAGTTTTTATAAATTTTAATGAAGTATTCAACATTTTAAAGACAATTACTCTATGGCAGTGTGTTTAATGGTATGCTTTGAGAGTTATCTCTTTCCCAATAAAATTTCATGTCATGTTCAACATTCGATTTATCTCTTCATAATAAAATTAAATATCATGTTGAAATTGATTTTTCAAAATATTAACCTTCAATGTTACTATTAGGAATCTCATGCTCTTCTCTGCTTGATATTCAAATTGATTGTGCAAAATATTAAAGCAATGGTTATCATAGTCAGCTTTACTTAGCAGGTAACTCATGTTAATTGAATACAGAAACAAGCTTATCCCATTGTATAACTGTAATCACTCATCGCCTAAACTAGAACTTGAATTTTGATAATTCTCTTATATATGGGAGCTTACACATGCAAACCAAGGGACCACTGCCAAAGTGACAAAAAAAACATTTTCATCACCACATTTAGGATCATATTCTGTCTCCAAGTAAGGTGGCATTTTGTGTAAAATTTTAGCAGTGCTCCTCCACTTTCTGTTTATTGAGTAGGGTCTCCAAATCCATAATTGTCACAGTTTTTCTGGCTCTTGACAATTCGTGGGTCTGCATCAGAAACCCAATATATCAGAATTTTTGTAAGGATAAAAGAACAAAAGAACAGAGCAATACGTAAATTAGGATAAAAGAATAAAGCAATACGTAAATTCTGAGCATTATCTAGATCCGTCACAAATCCACATCGACATTCCTGGGGCATCGATTGCACATTATTCCTCCACCTTTTCTTTGCCGACATGCCACAACAATTCACATCCAGTGGACCTCATCATTCGGAAGGAATTCTGCTTTGCCAGCTGTGGTTCAGTCTTGCTTGGATATTGAAAATAGCAGTTAAAACAGTAATTTTTTCACTTCATTACTTGTCAAAGAAATATTGATATGGAAAGTGTGTTTTTTTCACAAAATAGTTATTTGGTTTAATGTGAAAAATACATCCATTTCAGGTTTTCACTATTTGGTTTAATGTGAAAAATACATCCATTTCAGGTTTTCACTATAGCTTGGGAGGTCTATATTGACTTCATTGGAATTTCTGATCAGCAAGCTATCTACGTCATAGGAATCCTTGTAACCTGTCGCAATCTGCAAAAAGAGCAAATAAAAGATACTGTCCTTAAAGCAAAGAAAAAGATTGAGTAAGAGTCACAATAAATATACTTTCATAGCAAATGGAATGGATCAGATTTATACAATCAGTTATTTGATAGCACTGTTTTCAGCTCTAGTACAGAATACTTTTAGGCAATAACTATACAAGTGCGGGGCATGGTTTTGAAACCAGAATCTCGCCAACTCAAACTGATATGATTGCTTTTCTAGTATGGTTCGTTCATATTTTTCTAATACCTTTTCTGGGATAAAATGCCAATGCTCTTTAGAGGGAACAAAACGGACAATTTTGGATGGAATTTCAGGCACAAGTCTTTTTCTTTGAGAAGTATACATTGCACAAGTTGGGTGTAATAGAAGTTTTCAAATTTTTTTGGATCCAATTCTTTTGCAAATCAAGTACAACAAGCGTTTTAGAGTCTGCTATATCGATCGAGAAAGAATTTCAACAAAATTGCATCACCTAGATCCAATAAGAATAAGCCTATTGGAAAAGAGCTAAAACTTTGACCTTCTATAATTTAAAATATTTTAATTTCATAATTTCCTAACAATGGACCTTGGCAAGTTCTTATTTTGGGGTTTTTGTATGACAATAAGTTCGGCTCAGTCAGAACTTTGCTAGTGATTTGAAATTGACAATCGAAGAGGGAAATTTGGCTCAGACAACCCTTTTACGCGGAGTAACATGTTTCCGGTTGGTTGACTATGGCTGGACTTACTAGAGACCTTAAAAACTCACAAGAGCCCGATGCCTAATAAGGTTTTATGTTGCATTGTAACAATGTTTATGCCGGAGTAGTGGACCCAATGGAGTATATGGATTAGAGGAGAGGTGGAATTTGTATGGGCTTGTGGCAAATGATTATGGGCACACCTTGGTGGAGCTTGACATGTGTACCCTGGAGTTTTAGCTCCACTTGTATGATCCTAGATGTGATCAATATAGGTTTCTTGTAAGGGCATTAGCATGCATATGTATTGTTGGCATCCAATATCTCTCATAGATATAGAGGAAGGAGAGAGTCTTTCACTCACTCATCATTCTTGTGTAGAGATATGAACAAGAGGAGTAGACACGTCTTCCTCTTTCTTTGGGATCTGCTTATGTATTCTCTGTCATGTCCCAAATTTGGCATTGGGTCACAATAGCTTAATCACATTGGCCCTATTCATTAGAGTTTGTCAAATTGATGCTAAAGGTCAAATAATTGCCAAGGAGGAAAATTATTAGTTTCCTAGGTTTGGGGTGGAAGCTTTGGGATTTGGAATAATGGAGATAATAAATGATGTTTGAACATTAGAATGGCATAAATATTTAATAAAGGAGCTAAATAAATATATACAAGTGAAAATCAAAGTGGCATTTGATCATGAAGACACATGGAGGAAGTGGGACCCCCATATGGCTAGATTTCCCCACTACACTTGGCATCATTCTCTCACCAATTCGAATTCAAGGTGAATGGTAACATACTTGAGGGAGTCCAAAAGGTAATATTCATTGCATGACTCATCCAAGATCGAAATATAGAGGAAGAGTAACTCCCATGGAAGAGGAAGAGGCAATTTGGAGCTAGTGAGACACTTGGGCTAGATTCCCTAGCTCTATGACAACAATGATGAAGATGTTATGACACCTATGACACAAATCAGACCTGAAGGCTGACATATGACATATATGACATGTCAGGGCTAAAAATAGACTCCAAGAGGGAACTTAAGGGTGTTAGGGCAGCTAAGATGCTTCCACATGTGGTTTGGTGGAAGTGGGAGACTAGGAATTGTTGTACAAGTGGCGTTCTTTGGAATCTCTTCCCAAATTGAGTTGGCATGAGTCTCTTGGAAGGAATTCGACCCATGGAGGACATTAGAAGTTTATAAATTTCAATAACAAAGAATGAAATCATCTCTTGATCATTTGTAGAATTTGCAATTGCATTTGTGTAGAGGGAGAGCTAGTGGATGACTAGTTTCTTGCCTTAGCCAATTTCGAGGGTGAAAGATTCCCATCCAAGTTGGTAATTGGAAAGGCCATTCAGACCTTTCATTTGGAGCTTTAATGGAGTCTTTATTTGTAGGTGTAAGCTACAGGGAAGCTCATGGTTTCTTCTATTGCAGCACATTCTCTCAACCATTTCCAGTTTTGATGGCATATTCTTGATCCTTAAGGGAGGACGTTTTTGGTGAGCTATTGTACTCTTTGGGGAAGCTTCTCATGCCCCATTTCTTTTGTAATATGAAGTAAATACTCTTTTCTTCATCTCCAGAAATTTTCAGGTCGAAATTCCAAGTAGAAATGTATAAATCTCATTTTTAATGGAAGAACAATGCCATATCCTCACTACCTTGTTGTGAACCAATGTATTGATAATGATTTCGAATTAAAGGATTATTATTTGATGAATTTGTGATTAATGGACTGCCATGGATGTATTTTACAAGTTTCATGTACTGTACTTGAGCATTTGAAGTATTTTTACTCAGTTTAATTGCATTGGGAGAAGAAATAGTGCCATTTCCCCAAGGGTCGAATTGGTGATTTTTGAAGTTGAATGGGAGAGGGTTGGAACATATATAATAATCAATTAATGGTGCACATGAGACCTTAATAACATCCTTAATACATTCCCTACCTCTGTTCATAAATTTGAGTGGATTTTGAGGCATTTGGGAAGCCATTTTCAGTACTAACCCCAGGGGGATTTGAACCCCAAATTACTAGCAAAATTGCATATTTGTTCCAGAATATTAAGAGAGTTTGCAGAGGTATTTTGGTGGCCATATATCATCCCTGAACATCATATTCAAGTCATAATATAATTCATACACATTCCTTGAATATTTGAAGGCATTTGGAGTCAATTCGAGACCTAGAGACCAATACTAGTCAAAGGGAAATTACTAGTAAAGTTCCCTACATTGGCCAGAATTGAAAGAGGATTTGCAGAAGTATTTTAAAGGTCCAAAAGCATCCCTAAAATAGATATTTATGTTCTAACATCATCTATAAACATTCTCAGAAGATTTGGGAGCAATTGGAGCAATTTGGGGACCTAGAGCTCAAAACTAGTCAAAGGTCAAATTAGGGAAAAAAGTGAAAAATTGTCATTTTAATAAAATTTGTAACAAGGGACACTACATTGGTATCAGAGCATGGTCCTTGCACCTGTGGATTAGGTACATACATTCAAGAATAATTGGCAGCCATGTCTTACTATTATGATGAATCCTATGAGTACAATTCTTATGAGGAATATGCAGATGCTTATGAGCAATATGAAGCAGAATGTGAATGGTACAAGGAAGAGGTACCATCATGCAACACTTCTTACAATTTTAGGAGAAATGAAGATTATTCTTATGACTTTCAATCTGATGAATATGAGTGTGTCACACCAACCAAGGATAATTCTATGAGTGAGTTCCAAAGATGGAGAGCAACATATAAAACCTTGCCCCAACAATATCAAAAATATCAAGAATATCTTGATTTTAGCAAAAATATACAAAATGCCATGTCTTTTGAGTACTATGCTGAACATGTTTTTGAAAATAGGCCCAAAAATGAAGATGCGGAGTTAGTAAAGAAATGTTTATGCCCTTCTTGTAAAGAACCTTGGAGTGAGTATCATACATGTGTGCATGAAATTATGTCCCACTTGAGGAGAGCTTTTGGGAATTCTTCAAAAAGAGATTCCAAAGATATTGATCCTAAGGAAAACAAGGGGGAAAAATGCATCAGCTTTCTTGAAGGAGAAAAATGAAGAGACATCACAAGAGCATGAAGAAGATTCTATTGAAAATATGGAAGATCATTTCGAGACACCTTCTAGCTTAGACATGAACCAAAGAGCATCTACTAATGGATGCTTAAACTATGAAGGAGTACCTACTGATGGGTGCTCACACCTCTATGTTGGTGACATAGAGATCACTTTTGAAAGTGTTGCTGCAAGCCCAAGTTCCATTAAGCATGATAATGAAGACCTTGTATCAGTTGAAGAAGAACCAAAATCAACTTCCCCATCACCACTTGAGCTTCATGAAGTTGGTCCAAGCAAAAATGAAGAAGATGAGGAGGTTCATTTGCAAGAGCCTCATTTTCTTGAAGGGTCCTTAAAGATGAATGAAAAGAAGATCCAAGAGTCCATCAACATTCTCCATGACACTCAAGCATTGGTGTCAAATTCTTGTTGGAGAGCTACTTCATTGGAGGAAACATCCTTCATTGAAGACATGGAGAAGATTCAAAGAGAAATGTGCCACATCAAAGGTAATTTCATGTCTTTGCTTTTTGATAGAAACCATTTGTTTGAGCTTAATGAATTGTTACATGATGCATACTTTAAGAATAATGAGGATATTCATAAGCTCACAATTCAAAATGAGCAACTTCTTGAAAAGTTGCAAGATACTTGTTTTTCCTCCTATGTTTCAGATTGTCAAATGGTAGATTGTTTGGAGGATTCTCATGACATGGTGGATTATGAGAAATGTGGAAATTTGAATGTGCTTAATGTGTTTGAACATGAACTTGAATATATCCAAACACTTGATGTGGTGGAATAGGAACTTGAATTGTCTCTTGATGAAGGTTATGCAATTTTTAAAGAAGAGTATGATTCCTCTACATTGGAACCAATCTATGACAAAGGTTTCACACTTTTGAAGGAGTTGCATGATACTGACCATATGGATCCTTCCCACGATGAAACTTCTGCACTTTTTTATCATTTGGGTGAGTTAGTTCATTATCCTACATCCTACAATTCCATGTTTTGCAGCATTAGTCTCAATGAAGTATGGGTGAAAGGGTTCTTTTTGATGGTGCCACATGAGGAGTATGGAACTCCTAGATTTAACTTTTATGATGACATGGTTGGAGCACATTCTTATTCACATTTGCAGTAGCATCCTTTGTTACATTATGATAATGCACATCTACACGGATGCACCTATGATATGCATTTGAGTCACTTGAAGACTCATGGTTTTTCTTGCTCAACACTTGATTCATTTGATGTTGGAGGAACTTCATCCAACACTTGGGTGAATAGATTTATGATTGGAGAAAATTTTTGTTGCAAACCACATACTTTGTTATATCTTTATGACTCTCACATTCAGGGATGTATGGGTGAGACTTCTTTGAGTCATTTGAAGTCTTCTTGTTTTTTTGGTTCATTATTTTGTTCAGATTTTAATGGAGATTCTTCATTCATTTCTTGGATGAAAGAATACATGGCTGAATATTTTGATGCATATCACATCCTTTTGGAGCAACATTATAGGACATGGGATCCTCACCTATGTCATTGGAGCAAATTTGATTGGTCACTTGAAGCTTGTATGCACTTGGAAAATGGTGGTCTACTTGCATGGAGGTATAAGCACTTTCATGACTCTTTGATGAAGCATATCCTTGATGTACATTTTCATTATGTTGTTATGTACTTTGATGATATATATTTGGTACTCATGATGTTTGGAAGGATGCATACAAGAAAATGGGATCCAGGAATCTTCTTAACTAATGGTATGGGTTGGAGAGCACTTTTAATTATTGGGGTGCAATACAAGCAATGGGACCCTGGAATAATTTTTATCTCATTGGTTTCAAATTTTTTGGGGAAACAAGCAGTATGGGAGATGGATTTCCCACTTAATAAAGTGATTTTTATCAGAGTAGTGCAGCAGCAAGCATGGTGGTTCCTCTTTAAAATCTTCATGGAAACTCAAAGACTCAAGGTTGGGCAATTCAATGGCAACTTCAAAGAATTATACAGAAAGCAGGTTCTTCAACACCCATGTTTAAAATTGCTTGAGGACAAGAAATATTGGGAAGGGAGGATTTGTCAATGCCCAAATTTGGCATTGGGTCACAATGGCCTAATCACATTGTCCCTATTCATTAGAGTTTGTCAAATTAATGCTAAAGGTCAAATAGTTGCCATGGAGGAAAATTATTAGTTTCCTAGGTTTGGGGTGGAAGCTTTGGGATTTGGAATAATGGAGATAATAAATGATGTTTGAACATTAGAATGGAATAAATATTTAATAAAGGAGCTAAATAAATATATACAAGTGAAAATCAAAGTGGCATTTGATCATGAAGACACATGGAGGAAGTGGGACCCACATATGGCTAGATTTCCCCACTACACTTGGCATCATTCTCTCACCAATTCGAATTCAAGGTGAATGGTAACATACTTGAGGGATTCCAAAAGGTATTATTCATTGCATGACTCATCCAAGGTCGAAATATAAAGGAAGAGTAACTCCCATGGAAGTGGAAGAGGCAATTTGGAGCTAGTGAGACACTTGGGCTAGATTTCCTAGCTCCATGACAACAATGATGAAGATGCTATGACACCTATGACGCAAATTAGACCTGAAGGATGACATATGACATATATGACATGTTAGGGCTAAAACTAGACTCCAAGAGGGCCCTCAAGGGTGTTAGGGCAGCTAAGATGCTTCCACATGTAATTTGGTGGAAGTGAGAGACTAGGAATTGTTGTACAAGTGGCGTTCTTTGGAATCTCTTCCCAACTTGAGTTGGCATGAGTCTCTTGGAAGGAATTCGACCCATGGAGGACATTAGAAGTTTATAAATTTCAATAACAAAGAATGAAAGCAACTTTTGATCATTTGTATAATTTGCAATTGCATTTGTGTAGAGGGAGAGCTAGTGGATGACTAGTTTCTTGCCTTAGCCAATTTCGAGAGTGAAAGATTCTCATCCAAGTTGGTAATTGGAAAGGCCATTCAAACCTTTCATGTGGATATTTAATGGAGTCTTTATTTGTAGGTGTAATCTATAGGGAAGCTCATGGTTTTTTCTATTGCAACACATTCTCTCAACCATTTCCAGTTTTGATGGCATATTCTTGATCCTTAAGGGAGGGCGTTTTTGGTGAGCTATTGTACTCTTTGGGGGAGCTTCGCATGACCCATTTATTTTGTAATATGAATTAAATACTCTGTTCTTCATCTCCAGAAAGTTTCAGGTCTAAATTCCAAGTAGAAATGTATAAATCTTATTTTTAATGGAAGAACAATGCCATTTCCCCACTACCTTGTTGTGAACCAATGTATTGATGATGATTTCGAATGAATGGATGATTCTCTGATGAATTTATGATTAATGGACTGCCATGGATGTATTTTACAAGTTTCGTGTACTGTACTTTATAATTTGAAGTATTTGTACTCAATTTAATTGCATTGGGAGAATAAATAGTGTCATTTCCCCAAGGGTCGAATTGGTGATTTTTGGAGTTGAATGGGAGAGGGTTGGAATAGATATAATAATCAATTAATGGTGCACATGAGACCTTAATAACATCCTTAATACATTCCCTACCTCTGTTCATAAATTTGAGTGGGTTTTGAGGCATTTGGGAAGCCATTTTCAGTACTAACCCCAGGGGGATTTGAACCCCAAATTACTAACAAAATTGAATACTTGGTCTAGAATATTAATAGAGTTTGCAGAGGTATTTTGGTGGCCATATATCATCCCTGAAAATCATATTCAAGTCATAATATAATTCATACACATTCCTTGAATATTTGAAGGCATTTGGAGTTAATTCGAGACCTAGAGACCAATACTAGTCAAAGGGAAATTACTAGTAAAGTTCCCTACATTGGCCAGAATTGAAAGAGGATTTGCAGAAGTATTTTAAAGGTCCAAAAGCATCCATGAAATACATATTTATGTTCTAACATCATCTATAAACCTTCTAATAATATTTGGGAGCAATTGGAGCAATTTGGGGACCTAGAGCTCAAAACTAGTCAAAGGTCAAATTAGGGAAAAAAGTGAAAAATTGTCATTTTAATAAAATTCGTAACAAGGGACATTACACACACACTCTCTCTTAGAGATGTTATGTTTTCTTGATCTTCTTTGAGCATTTTGAAGTCTAGGGTTAGGGTTTACTTCCTCGGATATTTGGATATTAGGGTTTTGAGATGGAACCTTAGGTCATACTTGGATAAGAGAAGAAGAGGAAGATACATCTTACCTTGGAGGACTTGATTGAAAGATTCATGTTTGTTAGACCACCTTGGTTGGGCTAGGGTTTTTCATTGTTTAACTACCTATAGGGTTTTGGAGACCTAGTGGCTTGTACTAACCTTGTGATAAGACTATAGTATGTACATGAACTTCACTTATGCATATTAATGAAGTTTTTAACTTTCAATACTTGTCTAAATTGCAGAGTTGACTCTCAACCATCTATGTTCTTCATGTTTTGTAATTTCCAGCTATAAAGTGTTATAGCATTCTTTTGTTGTCATCATTAATGATTTATTGGCTATGACATTATCTCTTGAATAGCCTTGTTCTTCCTAAAGAAATCATCATTTAAAAAATACACTTTTGCTTTGTATACACGCTTTCCCTTAAATAAAGGAGCATGCCACACAACTTTGCATAAGGAAAGAAGTGTACATACACGCTTTCCCTTAATTAAAGGCACATATCCAGTCTAAAAAGGGAAAAACATAATAAATGCACATTAATTGCATGGGATGTGACACCTATGCAGCCCTAGAATGTTAGAATCGATTTAACACTGAGAGGGGAAGTGAATCAATATTAGTGCAGTTATAAGCAATTTTTACCTTCTTTAATAGATTAGCCTTTACTTAATCTTTATCTTAAGTTATGCACCAATAAATAAAACATTCATCCTTATATGCACCAAGAAAAAGAACACATAACACACATGATTTTTACGTGAAAACCCAACTGGGAGAAAACCATAAAATGTTTCTTTATAATGAGAAAGAATACATTTAAGGAAGCACCAACTTCCCGTGTTTACCAGCACCAACTGGAAGGAGGCACCGAACCCCTCGTTTTATAGGCACCGACCTAAAGGAAACACCCTGTGTTTCTCGAGCATCAACTGGACGTAGGCTACATCCCCCTGTTTCGTTGTTGTTTTACAGACACCGACTTGAAGGAAGCTCCAAATCCCTGTCTCCTTGCCCAATCCTACCGCTCTGATATCCAATATGAGATTCTGTCTTGCTGAACTTCAATTCCACACACACTTCTGATCTTTAGATAATATTTCTACTGTGTGCTACCTTCGTATGTAGATGATTGACTGTCATTATGCTGCATACATCACTTGACTTCTCATTCCACTCAATTCATACTTATGTTGATGTCTTACTTCATATGTTGTGTGCTTGTTGATACTTCAGTATGTGGGACTATTATTTCTGTCGTTTTTCTACTGCGTGACTTCACTGGCCAACTCATACTATGCTTTCAATTGATAGTTTCTTGTTCTGAAATAATGCACCGGTAACATATGGAACTACGCACTTACTAATGTGTCTGTTCTGTTTAAGTGCTACCGTTTCTTAGACAATCTCCGACGTCCTGTGCATCAAATGATTCGTCCGTTCAGTTTAACACACTTGTCTGAGATCATCCTCATCATGATGCGCTTATTGGATCCTGCTGTTGTTCTCTCATTGCGCATCATATGGTCTTCTCAACTTCACACACTTTCACTTATGCTCATATGTATCAGTTAGACATCTGCGCATCATCTGATATACTTTGGTTTTGTTTCTGCGCTTCTGTCTTTACAAGGTCTGTGACTATCGACGTGTTGATTGTAATACTGTCATTTAAAACATTGAGCCACTTTGAAGAAGTAGATGACATCAAAAATAATCAATTGATAGTTCTTCACCTTCACCATCTTGCACATCTACTTCTTCAAAGTGGCTTCCATATACTTCTGTGATAGTTCTTCAACTTTTTCTTGCAGCCCTTGAATAGATTCAGTTACTTTCATCAATTTTCCTTCTAGAGAAATGTCCTCGATTTCTTGAACCTATGGAAGCGAATTGAACACTTCTTCAATTGCTCTCTGTAGTCTTGAGGCACCTTGTCTTACCTCTTCTACTTCCCGTCTCAAATGGTTACTTCTTGTGGCAACTTCTTTTGCTTGTCTTTCCAGATATGTTTCCTTCTGCACAATATTTTCTTTTTCTTCCTTCAACCTCAAGCATTCGGCGTGCAAGGCTTCCTTTTCATTTTGGATTTTGTGTCATTCTAATGTAGTGGCTTCATATCTCCTTCTAAATTCTTGTGCAACAGATGTGTGAAGCTCATGTAGTTCGTTTACGGATAAAAGAGCTAAAGACAATTTTGCATAACTTACCAAGTTTTGTGCTTACTAGGTGGATATTCTGAACGTTGCAGATGAGATATTTAGGCTTTGATGAGGCAATGATCCCTGCATACTTGAGTGTGTGTTACACCATATTTTTCCACCTTGTCAGAATTTATACTATTTGGCCTCTGTTATTCATTTGACTGACTTAGAACCACTTTTTTCCCTCTAGGAACCTAGTTTTCCCTATTTTTGTTCCTGTACACGAGCTACTTTGCTGCAACTCGCACATGCGCAGGTTGTCCCACTACATCCTGCGTACATCGAGTTAAATGGTAAATTACATAAAAAAAAACTATATTTTTACTCCAAAAAGCGGTCCTAGGGTGACCTTTGTCCCTCAATGTATTCTGAAACTACTCGATTCGACCTTTCACCTACCTTTGGAAGGCTATATATTGAGCTCTTATGGTACATGGAAGGAAGAGAAAGAGAGAGCATTGAAAATCTATTGGATTTTTTCCATAGCTTGAGTCTACATCCATTGATCTTAGTTTGGGTGAACCTTTTATGTTCACCTACCAAAATATTCCATATCTTGAGTTTGTCATACCATGGGGGATTGAAGTGGTGGAGACACAAGTAGAGGGACCTAGTTCTCGGTTCAGATGAGTTGTCGGCAAGAGGTTGTATCATGTACTTCTTGTTTCATGAATAGAAAACTCATTTTCTCGTCCAATTGATGTTGTGAATGGTTTGTTAACATTGGGTACATTTGCTTATTATATCATGGACCATGCAATTGTTTATGCTAACATATTTCATATATTATATGCACTTGCTTGTGTTTATTGTTGAAACTAAGCTGCAGGTTCAAGTGTAGAGATTTGAAATCTCAACGAGGATCTACTTCGAACGTCCGGTTGAAGGTTGGTTATTTAATCCACATCTTAGCATTTACATTTATATAACATTGCATTGGGAATTGAGTTGATTTATTGTAGTCATCTGTCTATTGCTGTCTACCCCAAGCCATAGGAAGTTTTTCTCTGTAACAAAAATGGCGACTCCACTGGGGATGAACCTCCATTTTGAGGATTTTGGGCATTTTTCCTTATTTTGAGTCTCTGTTCTATCGAGATTCTGTGTCTTTGGTTGGCTGTTGGGATCTGCATAGAAAATATTCATTTTTCTTGGATGTTTGATTCATTTTTGGTCCACCTACCATTCCCTGTATGTGGGTCAGCTTTTCTTAGCCCGTGTGGATGCGCTACTGTCAGTACAGTATCCTGCGTATACATGCTATTGTTCTATGAACAGTTGCATACAACTCCGGGATTGAGTAGTTTTTTATCTTTGGTTGTTGCTGGGTGAATTTTGGGTGTTCCTGAGTCTTAGTAGGCCTGTATTCTGACTGTTCCATGCCCATTTACTGACTAGAAACTCCTCTTTCTTTAGTTTTTGAGATTTTGGTTTTTAACATTTTCTTTTTTATAGCTCATTAGCTTGGCTGAGTCTTGCTTTTTTGGATTTGTTGGTTTTCCTGCTTTGCATGCTCTGCATTTTTCTGAAGAGTTTTGATTCTGCTTGCAGTTTTTCATTCATCTATATTGAAAAAATACAAAAACATCGTTTTGCATTTTCATTTCATTTATTATGAAAATACAAAAAAAAATTGCTTTATGTTATTGCATTTTGCATTAGAGTGCTTGTGCTTTCATTAGGACTTGCTTGAGCATGAAAGTATAAAGAGATTGCATTGTTATTTTTGAATTATGAAACGTTGGTTTGACTGTCATATAGTGGCATACCTTTTTATGTATAGATAAGTCTAGTGTTTTCCAGGTGTGCATATCATTGAGTCTTTACACATCATTAGTTTCATGACCATATCGTTTGAGTAATCACAACCATTTAAAATTAGCGCTTAATCTAAAATTGATTAGAAATGATTTTCTTTTTTATAGGGTGCACCAACTAGTATAGGTTTAGAGTCTTGGAATAGATCACTTTGAGTCAACAATCCAAGAATATTAAACCAAAAATTATGTGTCTGACCAAGGAGTGGTGAAACCCATGGTATACATCAGTGTTCTCAGGAATCTCTACTCAAACTAGAGTTAAGCACAAGGTCATGGGATGTTGGTTCCGGAGATAGCTCTCCAATACTAGTTGAACATGGGAGATATTTCTAGGATTTGTTCATGTTTAGGGACTCTTGGGGGATTTGACCCTCTTGATTTTCAGGCATAGTTACCCCACCCATATGACAGATCCCACCTACTACTGTCGGCCTGAGCATTGGTTATATGTGGTGGGCATAGTTTCTTTACCTAGGTATCACATAGGGTGCTTGCAATGGTTATTCTGTGAGTATCCTGAGTCAGATAGGAGTCGGGAAACACAGTTGTTTTTTATATAGGTATTTGACCCTGTGCATGCAGTGAAGTCTGAGGGCCCTTATAACTGATTCTATTACCTCCGGTTATAGTTTGGGAGTCTCAAGCCTCTCCTAGGAGAGACATACCGGATGTAGTGTCGAGAGGTCCCTTGAGCCAGTCTTGTTTGTGTGCATTTGGATGTAGGTTTCTTTTAGGGGTATGCTCTGTGACGATCTAGTAGGCCTTTAGGAGACGTTTATTGGTTGAATTTTTGAAGTTATCGTAGATCGAGATCCACCTCTCCACCGATCTCGTAGGTTGGCTGGTTTACCAACTAGTGATCCACCGTAGTCTTTTATTAGGAAGCATCGGAAGACTACCGCTGGTCTTTCATTTACATATCACAAGTTTTAGAGAGCTTCTATTATGAGTTCCACATCTGGCATGATGGGATTCCCAGTGACTCCATACAGTAGCATCATGGGAAACTCCCCTTCGGTCACTCCTAGGGGTGAATGGGGAGGAGGTTCATCACACAAAATTCCTCCTAGGTCTGGAACATCCTAGCCCTTGAGCAAAAACCCTTTCGATGGAACATGGTCTTCAAGTTTTTTATATGGTTCATCATTGGGGATGCCAGGTTTTTGTTCTTCATCCATCCCTATGACCTCAAGCCCTTTTTCATATGGTATGCCTGGTTTTATGCCGACTGTTACTTCTACCATGTCCAGTAGTCATGCTAGTTCTAGTGTCGGAGTTGGGGGCACCATTCTTTCTTACACCGCCCATCAGTTTGGGAGTGGTCACATCCCTCCATCTATTCCGAATGTTGGTGGAGGACCACCTCCTTCGTCATCCCCTAGTGTTACTATGAACCCATTTTAAAGTGGAGGTTTCACGTTAGGTATTGGATCTACGAATTTAATTCCGTCCATTCATCCACATGCCTATATGACTGTACCCTCGAACCCTTATGTGATTCCACAAAATCCTCCTCCTGCTAGCTCCTTAGTTCTGTGGAGTGCACACATACTATTTTCATACGGCCCTCACTCATCTAGTATTCCTTCCTCGAGTGGGTACATGGGACCCCATTCTCATGGAGGTCATTCTTATGGATTTTCAGTTGGTCCTAACTACTATCCAAACTCTTCCTATGGAATCCCTACTATGCATGTGCCTGTGTATTCAAACATGGGCCAGTTTGGAGGAGGTTATTATCCTCATAGTCATGGTCACAATTTTTACCAGAGTTCGTCGGCATTGCAGATGTCAAATTCAATGTATACAGTCCCACCTTACGGTTCACAGAACCTATCTCTTTCGGGAGCTCATAATCAAGCTTCACAGCCTCATCTCCCTTTTCTTTGTATATTGAATCTACCCGATCTTTCAAAGCTCACGAATGATTCAGTGTGTCATGATCCTACATGTCGTCTAGTCCCCACCAAGCTCCCTTCCGACATTCCAAAGTTTGAGGGGAAGAAGGGTGAGGATCCAGGTGATCACGTCACTACTTTTCACTTATGGTGCTCCTCGAATTCCTTGAACCATGACTCTATTCGTTTGAGGCTATTTCAATGCACCCTCATGGGGGAAGCTGCGAAATGGTATGTCGAGTTTCCTAGGGGAACATATAGAGGTTTTAATGATTTAGCTTTGGTTTTCCTAGATCACTTCCAGTTGCCAGTTTGTTATGACACTAGTACCGATATTTTATCCACCTTCTGTCAGGGCAAAGCCACACACATCTCTGACCATATTCAGGAGTGGTGCTGGTAGAAGAGGCTAGTGAAATCCAACATTCCTCGAGAGTTTCTGTTGGAATGGTTCCTTAAGTCTTTACTCCCTTACGTTTCGAAGGACGTTTCATTGTTCGGTATTATGACGGAGGAACAAGCTATTTTCAAATCCCAGCAGCTAGACCTAGTCTATGCTCAGTCTGGCATCTTATATGACATCATACATGATGCACCACGGTCACGACATGATCCCAAGCCCATTCCTGGACCGCATTCCAATGGTATTGTTGGATCCACAAGTACTCATCCTGTAGATTTGGTTACGAATCAGATGCACAATCTGTCCATTACCCAATCTACCCTTGGACAAGCTCACACCTCGTCCATTTCCACCTAGTCGTCTGATGTTCACGCTATACAATCAATGAACCCATCAGGTAACCAACAACCCGATGGGAAGAAAAAGGGGAAAAATAATCGTAGGGGTGGGAATAATAGGAACAATAACCCTAAGAAAGAAAACACCAACCCTCCTTGGGACGACAAAAATGTTGGTGGGGACCGCAAACCTAGATGTAAAGTGAAATTCCCTAGTAAGATTTGCATAGAAGATCACCTTACACATTTGTGTCCTCATCTTGAAGAAGTCACGAACCACATTGCACAGGGCCCAGCTATCTGAAGGATCCCCTTCCTCATCACCAAAATATGGCTTTGGGTGCTTCCATCACCGTCAATGGGACTAATGAAAATTCGACGTCCTCTACCCATACCGACAGTTACGGATGCATTAACATGGCTAAATCATAGGTTAGTGTTGTTACTCGCTCTCGTGATTATGGAGCTCCACAACCTTAGTTAGGGAATGAGCCCCCTCCACCTGAGACCCATTTGCATATCAAGAAGCCTAACTCTATGTCGCAGATACCGAAAGGTGTTCTCAAGTGCTCGACACACAATCCCAATGCTCGAGCCACCCATAATTACTCCATTGTAAAAGATCTGGGCCAAACTCCGTGTGCCATGTCAGCTCTTGAGGTTTTACAGGCTTGTCCTTCTCAAAGGACTGCCCTTTCATGTGCTTTGGGAGTCCAGGATCAATGTAGTCCTAATATTATCAAGTTCGATACTACTGATGTTCAGCCTCGGTTTCCCTATCATGTGGCTTTCCAAGTCCACGTTAGGTGCCTACAAAAGATCATTAAACATACCGTGGTTGATGAAGGTGCTTCCACATCGGTGATGTCGTTGGCTTGTTGGAAGGCTCTAGGTTCCCCTCCTTTGTCGAAGTCTATGACCATGTTGAGTACATTTGATGGTCGTTCATTCAGGCTGCATGGTATTATCCCCTCCCTTGAGGTCCACTTGGGTGGGAAGACTGTGCCAATTGAGGTGGAGGTGGTTGATGCACCCATCGACTACAACCTTTTACTAGTCCAGAATTGGATCTATGCTATGAGAGCGATCTTGTCCTCTGTTTTTAGAGGTATCTGCTTTCCCCATGAAGGAAAAATTGTGACAGTCGATCAAATAGACTTCACTAGTTCCAATACCATTGCATCACCAGGAACAAAAGTTCCTCAGATCGAAAATTCTCAGCCGACAACTGGTAATATTGGTGTAGAATTGTATTCCTCTTTAATGGGATCTTTTGACTTTGTTGCACCAATCTCCTTTATAGGAACTGTTTCCAATAGTGCCCCTTCCTCATTACATAATGTACCATTCCGAACATCATATTTTAATGATTCATGGAATTTACCTTCCACGAGTTCTTCATCTGGAAACATTGCGCACATCGGGATGGCCATGCCCTTATCTGTATGTGAGCTTGCTTACCATGAGATTCAACAAGCCACTGCAGAACTAGATCTCTCCTCTTCACAAACAGAAGAGGAAGATCCCATTATGTTTCCTTTGTGGGAATTTGACTTGTCTTTCTCACATGATTTCCTTTATGGTACTTTGCCTTCAGATGAAGCTATCATTGAGACCATGTATGGTGGTGATAAGCCTTGGGAAGATCTTCATCATCGATCTTATTTTCTTCCCAACCTTGACCTTTTTGAGCAGGAAGAGTTTCGATCGACTCTAGCAGAGAAGGTTGGTCACCCTATGGCTCCTTTAGATTCGCATGGTATTTACGCGGAGGGAATATGCGGCTAACATTTCCCCAACCATTCCGATCAACCTCTCTCGCACTCCCGAAAAGATTGAAAACATTTACATTGGTGCCGATTGTTCCCTTGAGGAGATCCACATTTACATCGAGCTTTTCAAAGAGTTTCAGGATGTTTTCACCTGGTCTTATGAGGAGATGCCAGGAATAGACCCTAATATTGTCGAGCATGAAATTAAGACTTATCCAAATGCTAAGCATGTTCGGAAACGTCTTCGTGCTGTGAATCCTAGAAAGGTAGCCGCGATTAAGGTAAAGGTAGAGAAGCTTCTAAAAGCTAGTTTCATCTACCTAGTTCCCCTTACCGAATGGGAATCCAATCTCATTCCTATGGATAAGAAGAAGGGAACCATCCGTTTGTGTACTAATTTTAGAGATCTGAACCGAGCATGTACTAAGGATAAATTTCCCACTCCATTCATAGATCAAATCTTGGATGCATGTGCAGGAAGTGAAGTGTTTTCATTCATGGATGGTTTTTTAGGTTACAATCAGATCCATATTAAACCCGAGGATCAACATAAGACCACATTTATATGTCCTTGGCGTACCTTTGCATATTAGAAGATTCCCTTCGGCCTTAAAAATGTCGGAGCTACCTTTTAACGTTCCATGACCTATGCCTTTCATGAACTTAAGCGCATAGTGGAGGCTTATCTGGATGATCTTGCTGGTCACTTTCGTAAGAGAGTAGATCACCCCATTCACCTCCACCTTATTTTTTAAAGATGTCGATGTTATAAGATTCGTTTGAACCCCAACAAGTGCATCTTTGTTGTGAAAACTGGTTGCCTTCTAGGATTTTTAGTTTCAAAAGAGGGTATTAGAGTCGATCCTTTAAAGGTTGAGGAAATACTTCGATTTCCTCCCCCGTGTAATTTGATTCAACTTCAGAGCCTCCAAGGGAGAGCCACACTACAAGATTTGAACCCAAAATCCGACGACCTCCAACGAAAAGGACTGTGTCATCGGATTTCACCTTAAAAATTATAAAATTTGATTTTTTTTCTTAAATTGATAGAAGGACCCGTCGGATATCCGACGCCTTTGTGGATATCCTACGAGACCTCAGGAATATCCGACGGCCTTGTGGATATCCGAAGGCTCTGTGGATATCCGACATCATGTTAAGACCTGGGCCATCGAACATCTGACGTCTTTTGAAACCCGATGAGGTCGGATATCCGACATCCAATCACCAATGTTAACTAGGTTCTAGTCGTCGGATAGCCAACACCAAATTACCAATGGTAAATAGGTTCTAGTCGTCGGATATCCGACAAACCAATGACTTTTAAAATCTATAAATTGTTAGGATATTTAGACACTTAGGAGTTAGTTAAGATCAACTTGTGTAATATATCCGTTAGGGATAGTGTGTTTCTTTAGTATGCATTAGTATGCATTTGTAAATACTTAATCCGACGGTCATGATATGTTCCCGACATAGAGTGATCCGACGGCTCAACTTCTCTTAGATCAAACCTAACCTTGATCCGTGGCTTAACACCCGATTGGTCCATGATCTCTATTTAAAGAGCATGGAGGGTCATTGTTTAGTTAATCGATTATGAGAAGTTCATTTGTAACTTTCTTTCTTTGCATAATAAATTGTCCCGTAGAAGCTATTTGGCCGGGGCCGTGGAGTGTTTCCCTCAAGAGGGTTTAAACCACGTCAAAACATCGGTGTGTTGATCTGTGATCTGTTTGTGTGAAGTGGTTGCTCTTGGTGTTCGGTCCTTTGGTAGTACCCTGTGTACCCGAACATGGTATCAGAGCTTTTATGAAGTGCCGCTTCCGGTTATGATCTAGATCTTGAACTGCTATTGCTGAAACTCGAAAGGGTTTTTAGTTCTGGTAATTTTGTGCATTTCTGGGCTATGGGAGGTGTTCCATTGCATCCGGAGCATTGTTTCCATTGGGAAATAGTTTTCGTTTGATCGAAAACGGTTCCCGGTTGCTCCAGAAACACGTATTTCATCAGATCTGAAGGTATAATGTTACAGTGACGCATTTTTTTATTTTATTTTTTTAAAAGGAAAAAATCTCATATTTCATCATTTTTTACTATTAGATTTTTTTTGGGTTCGGATTGTTGCTTTCTCGTCTACGTATGCTCTTTGCCGTGCACCTTGAGCGATCTCGGCAAATCAGAAACAGAAAGGGAAAGGGTTTTTCTCGACTGCGTATGCTCTTTGCCGTGCACCTTATGCGATCTCGGCAAATCAGAAACAGAGAGAAAACGTAGACTTTCCGGGCAAGCTAACAAGATCTAACTCCACAAGTGTGGAAAAGTTTTTTTTGTTTCGATTTGTGGTGTGTTTTGCAGGAAAAAGGGAAAGCACAGAAATCGAGCAAGAAGAGTAAAAAAAAAAAAACTCTTCCTCATTCCCATATTTTACATACCTTTTAATCTAGCTCACTTGGTTCAAAGTTGTTTTATTCCTTAATAGGTCTTGAGTTCAAGTCTTAGGAAGTTACTTTTAAAAGAAAAAGTGCATGCAATTTCTATTTTCAAGTTATTTTATTGTAAAAGTGCATCTCACTTAAATAATAAAAAATAAAAATACAAGTGAGTCACTTAAGTTTTTTTTATTATTGTTGCACTATTTAAAAGTAATATCATTGTAAAAGTGAAATCACTTATTTTACAAAAGTGGTTCACTTAAAGAAACTTTCTTGTAAAGTGATTGTCAAAAGGTTCATCTTGGGAAGAGGGGGGTTCTTTTTTTTTTTGCTGGACATTCTCTAGCTACCACGTCACTATAGGGGACATCTTCAACAGTTTCTTTGTTCAAGCATAACTTCATCATACAGAGTCAGTTTTTAGTGCCGTTTTTTTTGAAACCGCCTATTTTTTCGAGCTCTTCACATCCAGACTATTGGTTTCTACTTTTACAGCCTATAATTTACAAATATGGCCGCCCCTTGTGATATTCTACTTAACAGTTCCAACTATTTCTCATGGAAATCTCGTATGGAGGATGTTCTACGAAGTAGGGGACTTTTCAGAATTACCTCAGGGAAAGAAACAACACCCATTGATGATGATAAGAAAATAAAATGGGCAAATAGATGTGATGAATCTCGTGGATTGATTGGGATGTCAATCTCTACTGATTTGCGATTCCACATATCTGGAATTGATGAACCTAATGCTGCTTGGGACAAGTTGGAATCTGTGTTTGGTAAACACAATGAAATTCGAGGTCACCAACTCGAAAATGAGTTGATTTCTTTAAATCCAAGTTACTTTTCATGCATTCAAGATTATTTATCTAAGTACAAAACTCTTAAACTATTATGTGTAGAATGTAAGATTGAGAGGGAAGACAAACAATGCATTTATCATATTCTTTCCAAACTTGGACCTGCATATTCTATTTTTGTATCTACATTTTACTCCATGAAAGCATCCTTGAATGTAGCTAGCTATCAAGAGCCTAGTCTTGAATCCTTTTGTGATTCCTTGATTAGAGAACAAGATAAACTCATTCATCTTGGAATAATCAACAATGCAGATACATCTGGGAAAGCCTTATTGTCCCAACAGAAAGAAAAGTCTAAGCCTCCCAAGAAAAAAAAATTTCGCAATAATAAGTCAAACAAGGGTCCCAAACCCTCTCAATCAGCTCCTTCTTTAAAAAATGACAAAGGATCCAAGCTAAAAGACAAGAAGACTGAGCGTCATTGCAACTATTGCGGGAAAGATAATCATGATGAATCTAAGTGTTTCAAGAAGATGGCAGCCTTGGAAGCAACAATGAAGAAGCACCACATCAGCCTAGATTCGTCTTCAGAATCTGCCTCTCATGGACATGCACTTTGTGCTTTTGGTTATTCTTATAATGCATCTTCTTCTTCTACTTCAAATGAATGGCTCATTGATTCTGGAGCATCTTATCATATGGCTAAGGATCAAGCCATCTTTTCTACTATGCATGAATGTAACATCAAACAAATATTTGTTGGTGATGATAGATCTCTAAGTGTTGTAGGAGCTGGAACAGTTCCAGTAGATAATTGTCATTTTAGTGATGTACTATGTGTTCCAAGAATTTCCTGCAATTTGTTATCAGTCTATCAGATTACTCATTATGGTGAAGGTAAAACTATGACCTTTACACCTCACCAAGTTGTAATCAAGGATTTTAAAGATCCTCAACAGGTCCTAGCTACCGGAATTGTTGATGATATTACCAGGTTGTACAAGTTTAACAACTTTGGGTCATCACCTTTCCCTTTAGTTTTTTTTGCTCATAGTGATAACTTGAGCAAACTTTGGCATGAGCGATTTGGTCACTTAAATTATCGCTCATTGCAACAACTATGTACAGAAAATATGGTGACAGGTCTTCCGATGGTATCTTGTAGGGATGGTGTTTTCTCCAGTTGTGTACTCGGAAAACATCATCGGGATAGTTTTGACAAACGTGCCTCTTGGCATGCCTTGGTTCCCTTGGAGCTTGTGCATAGTGACTTGTGTGGTCCTCTTCCATCTGCTTCCTTTTCTGGTTTCAAATATTTCTTAACTTTCATTGATGATTACACCAGATGCACTTGGGTTTATTTCCTAAAACTTAAGAGCGAAGTATTTAACATGTTCTTGGCCTACAAGGCCCTTGTGGAAAAACAATCTGGTCATAAAATTATTAAGTTAAGATTTGACAATGGAGGAGAATATGTTAACAATAAGTTCACTACTTTCTGCACTGAACAAGGCATCCAACACTAGCACACTGTTCCATATACACCACAACAAAATGGTGTAGGTGAGCGGAAGAACTGCACTTTAAAAGAAATGGCTAATTGTATGATCCAATCTAAGGGACTCAGTCTTCAATTTTGGGCTGAAGCCATTAATTGTGCAAATTACATAGTTAATCGCACCCCCACTAAAGCATTACAAGGTATAACACCGGAAGAAGCATGGAGTAAAATTAAACCTGATGTAAGTCACTTCCGTGTGTTTGGTAGTGAAGCATGGGCTCACATTCCGGATGAAAAACGGAAAGCATTGCAGCCTAAAATTGAAAAGTGCATATTTGTTGGATATTCTGAAGATGTAAAATGTTATATACTTGTTCAAACACATTCTCATGATATAATCATTAGAAGAGATGTTAAATTTGATGAAAATCTCTTGGCCTGCGAGCCTAACTTGGTGATTGTGCCATCTTTTGCCTGCGAGCCTGATTCGACGTTTGTGCCTTCTTCTTCTTCTTCCAACTTCCTTGACAGGTTTCCAACTCCAGTTTCTAATGATGACAGTGAGGATGAAAATCCACCTCTGCCTGCTCATGTTCCTCCAGTTGCACCAGCACAAGTGCTTCCTCGATGGGTCCGTTCAACATGTGAAGCAGCTGGTGATCTTGCCGGTGATCCTAGAGATCAACGTCGAACACGTTCTTAGTTTCAGGGAGCCTCTTCTCTTTTGGCTCAAGTTTCCGAGAATCATGATCCAGAAACTTTTGCAGAAGCTTCAGGGAATCCAGATTGGGATGTAGCCATGGATGAAGAATATCGTTCCTTAATGGTGAACGATACTTGGGATCTTGTACCTCTTCCAAAAGGAAGAAAAATTGTCAGATGTAATGGGTCTATAGAACTAAGTATGCATCAGATGGAAGTGTTGAAAGACTTAAGGCAAGGTTAGTTGCCAAAGGTTTTTCCCAAGTTGAAGGGATTGACTACAATGAAACCTTTGCTCCCGTCGCAAAAATGAACTCCATCCGCCTTGTTCTTTCCCTTGCAGCCTTACACAACTGGGAAGTCCATCAAATGGATGTCAAGTCTGCCTTCTTACATGGTGATTTACAAGAGGAAATTTACATGGAACAACCTCCTGGCTATGTTCAGAATAACTCTAGCCTTGTCTGTTGCCTTAAGAAATCCTTATATGGCCTTGAGCAAGCTCCTAGAGCTTGGTATGCCAAAATGAATAACTTTCTCCTTGACACTGGTTTTTCTAGATGCCATTCTGACCCCAATGCCTATACCAAGAAAGTAGGAAACCATCTCATCATACTTGTTCTATATGTTGATGACCTTATTCTTACTGGTAGTGACCCTAAGCTTATAACCCATGTGAAATCCAGTCTTAAACAAAATTTTGAAATGTCAGACTTAGGACATTTGCATTATTTTCTTGGTCTCCAAGTCCTACAAACCAAAGAAGGAATCTTTCTTTCTCAGTCTAAGTATGCTTGTGACCTTCTTCGTCGCTTTCACATGGAAGATTGTACACCAGCCCCTTCTCCCTTCCAGTCTGGAGTCAAACTTTCTACCACTTGTACTTCACCTGAAGTCGATGCCACCTTGTATCATCAGCTTGTTGGTAGTCTCTTATACTTGACTCATTCCCGTCCTGACCTTTCCTTTGCCGTTGGTCGTGTTGCCCATTATACGCAGACACCTCATGAAAGTCACTGGAAAGCAGCTAAAAGAATACTTCGATATATTCGAGGTACAATTCAGTTTGGGATTCATTACAATACAGGGGGGAAACCTTTGTTGGTTGGTTTCACTGATTCAGATTGGGCCGACGATCCTGATGATCGAAAGTATACTGTAGGTTATGTTTTCCGTCTGGGATCTGGACCTATTACTTGGGCTTGTAAGAAACAACAAGCTCTTGCTCTTTCTTCAGCAGAGGTAGAATATCAAGAAGCAGTTAATGCCAGTTAGGAAGCTTTACGGCTTCGACAGATCCTTTTAGAGTTTGGATTTGAGCAGTAGCAGCCTACTCCACTTTGGTACAACAATCAAAGTGCCATCAAGCTTTCCAAAGATCCAGTTCTACATCAACACAGCAAACACATTGAGCTACATATGCAGTTCATTAGAAATCTTGTTCATGATCGTGTTCTTGAAGTGCTCTTTTTCCCTACAGATGATCAAGTTGCAGACATCTTCACCAAGTTTCTTACAGAAGCGAAGTTTTCTAAACTTCGATCTATGTTAGGAGTTCAGGAACTTGTCATTAAGGGGGGATAGGCTCTAATGCCTCCTTCCTTCTTCTAATAGTGTCACTTTTGTAAATCTTTCAATCCTATCCCAAGTTGTTCTTAAGGGGGGATGTTAGGATATTTAGACACTTAGGCGTTAGTTAAGATCAACTTGTGTAATATATCCATTAGGGATAGTGTGTTTCGTTAGTATGCATTAGTATGCATTTGTAAATACTTAATCCGACGGTCACGATATGTTCCCGACATAGAATGATCCGATGGCTCAACTTCTCTTAGATCAAGCGTAACCTTGATTCGTGGCTTAACACCCGATTGGTCCATGATCTCTATTTAAAGAGCATGGAGGGTCATTGTTTAGTTGATCGATTATGAGAAGCTCATTTGTAACTTTCTTTCTTTGCATAATAAATTGTCCTGTAGAAGCTATTTGGCCGGGGCCGTGGAGTGTTTCCCTCAAGAGGGCTTAAACTACGTCAAAACATCGGTGTGTTGATCTGTGATCTGTTTGTGTGAAGTGGTTGCTCTTGGTGTTCGGTCCTTTGGTAGTACCCTGTGTACCCGAACATAAATGTCGAACCATTCCGACATGTTTGCCATACATTAAGCGACAGTTTGTGGAAGTTTTTTTATTCGGTGGACTATTGTTTGGTGGACTGTTTTTAATTATTTCCATTGTTTTTTTCATTCAAGCGAGCGTAGTGTGGAGCTTCATTTTCTAAGATCGATAATCTTCATTCAAGCTCTTTACGAGAAAATGTCAACTAGCAATATTCCTGATCTAGACGAACAAAATCGACAATTGCTTGCTAGATTATGGGAAGGAGTTGAAAGAAGGGGTGATGGGAAATGATATTGTCCATGTAGTCAATGCAGGGGCTTTAAGAGGAGAAGAATTTTGATCACAACAGCCACAAAACATTGTAGGGAGCATGGGCACGCTGAGGGGGGACATGAATACCATCCATTTGTAAGTTTTGCATTATATATGTTTTTATTTTGATTGCTTTTGTAAATTTATGTGTTAGTTTAATATTTCATATATTAAATTATATATCTATTGATCATGGTTTCAATAGATGGGGACTAACATGGACAATAAATATTATTTTAATATTTAATATTTATTATAATTTTTTTTCTTTTGTGCATGTTGAATCTAGGGTATAGTAGAATAACTCATTTATTTGTTCGTTAGTGAGACTAACCCGCTCACCGGGGAAAGCACTTAACTCTCTAGATTTGTGACACTTTCCATCATGATAATAGAAATAACAACTATATTGACATGTTGTAATTTCTCTTATATTTTCTCTATAGAAACCATAGCATCGTTTATCTTACCTTAGTGGATAGTATGAGAAATTTTGAGTTATTTTTTAGTAGCTTTGCTTAGTAATTGGGTCAATTATTATGTCTCTTGGATAGTTTGGATGCACCTATTTGACCAACACTAGTACAATTGGTCGTTGTTCTTTTCATCCCAACAGTAAAAATTTTGTTACATTTTAAATGCATTACATAAATGTTTACATTTTGCGTTTGAAATTTGTACATTTTGCATTTGAATTTCTTATATTGAATTTTATCTATTGATTGTTTCATGTAATTATAAAGGAAAGACATCCTACAACATATTGTCTAGAGGAAGTGCTTCCAGAACAAGTACCGGAGGAACATGGAGCTATGGATATTAATGGAGAACAAGTTAATGATCACATTGAAGAAGATGATCATACTGATAACATAGCTGAAGATGATGTTACAAATACTTTGATCCATGATTCATTTAATGTTGGAATGGATGATGATGATGATCATGAAAATGATGAACATTTTGATGATATTCATTATATCTTCTTGATAAGGCATACGAACCCCTTTATGAGGGCTCCAAGACAAATCTTCTCTCTGCTATATTGTTGATAATGAACTTGAAGGTTATGAATGGTCTTTCAAACATATCAGTCACACAAATGTTAAGGTATGTAATATATCCCATCACAAAATATATATGATTGTGTATTTTATTGTTAATTCATATATAAGTCAAATTATTACGGATGAAATTTGTTTCATTAATATTATTTCTATATTATATTAACTAGATTTTTATTTTAATTTGTTGTAGCATGATAGGTGAATATTTGTTACCACTATCAAATATTTTACCTCGCACATATCGAGATTTATCTGCCATCATGAAATAAATTGGAATGCAGTATGAAGCAATTCATGCATGCCCCGATGACCATGTTCTATATTAAAATCAGCATGAATTTGCAACAGAATGTCCTGGATGTCATATCAGTAGATATCGCATAGATCAAGTAACTAAAAAGGTGCCTCGCAAGGTTCTACATTATATTCCCCCTATTCCACGTTTGCAACGACTGTTCAGGTGCAAAAACATAGCACCGTTTATCGATTACCATGCACGGAACAGAAGTCAAGACGACATTATTCGGATGCCTGCAGATGGGTCTGCATTTAGAGATATGGAGGAAAAATGGCCTCACTTTAAAGAAGAACCTCATAATCTTAGGATTTCTTTGGTAGCAGATGGTGTCAATCCATTTGCAGATATGAGATCCATTTACTCGGTGTGGCCTATTTTTGTTATCAACAACAACATTCCTCCATGGTTGACAATAAATAGGGAGCACATAATGTTGTCGATGATTGTTCCAGGTACGAACCCTGCAGTTTTTTTTTTAATGTAGTGGTATCTCATTTGTCGTATTTTTGTCGCATAATGTCATTTATATATTTAATGTTTTTCTATTGTGCAATATGGTTTAATATATATAATATAAATGGTACGTCTCATAATTATATTTTTTATATGTTCAAATCAATCAAGTAAGTACCAAGTCAAAGATATGAATTTATATATTGTACCTCTTATTGACGAGCTACTAAAGTTATGGAATAGCATCACTATGTATAACGTATCTAGACCAATACAACAAAGGCAATTTCAATTCTATACAATGCTTGTATGGACAATACATGATGCCCTAGGGTTAACCCATTTTTGTGGTATGTAATTATAAGTTCCACTTTATTTGCAAAAAATTATACAAAGTACTAGTTAATATACTACGCACTCATGTTTTTCTAAATAATCCAGTAATTTTGTATATAATTATAATTGACATAGATATTCCATCTCTTTATGTAGGTCTTCAGACAAAGGGGAAATTTGCATGTCCATTTTGTGGTCCTAAGATCAAATCTCGCCATTCAAAAAGCTTAGGAAAGGAGGTGTTTGATGAGTATAGGCACTTCCTCTCTAAGAATCACAGGTATCGAACTACCAAAAAAAATCTGTTCAATGGAAAGCAAGAGACTGCATTAAAACCCCAGAGAATGACACCTCACCTATGGAAGTTGAAATATAATAGAAATCGTCAAGGTACGTATAATGAATCATCGTATATGACATGTTATATTGTATTTTTTATATTGTGTGTTGTTTACTGTAATTGACATTGATCTATGTAATTTCATGATTGTCGTTCATGTGATCATGAAGGAATTAATGGGCTTCCACGAGGAATGAAAAGTTATCCTAGACAATTTAGTATGTTGCCCAACTATGAGCACCTACACATTGCTCAGCTATTTGATACAATGCATATCGGAAAGAATGTGACCAAAACATTATGGGGAATATTGGATGGAAGGAGTGACAAAGAAAAAAATGTCAAAATTTGCAAAGACATTCAAGATAGAAACCATGCAATGAAAGACCTCATTCAATTTCATAGCAACGGAGAGAAAATTAATATAAACTCACTTCCATGGATGTTAACGGACCAGCAAAGTAATGTTGTAAAAGAAGTCATTCAAAAAATTAAATTTCCCACCGGATTTTGTGCGAACATGAAGAATATCATAACAAAGAAAAGTGATTTCGCGGGGGTGAAAACTCACGATTGGATGTCTTCATGAAGGTAATTATTATGGTATGGATTTAACTTATTTTTTTCCTATTCCAGTGAATATGGTTGGTATATTTTTTATTTGTCTACTCTTTGTTGATAAAATGAAACGATTTGTATATTATTGTTACAGTATGTTCTACCTCTCTCTATCCCGGACAAATTCGACAACAATTTCAAGCAAATAATATATAGTCTCGGGAAATACATGAGGTAAGTGGTGATTTTTTCCATGCGCTTAGTGTTTGTTTAATTCAACATAAAACTTATATTTGATTTTCATTATGTAATTCATGTTACGTAATATAATGTTTTTTTCCTTTAATCTCTTGATTTGGTTGTCATGTCACTTGTAGATGGTTGTCATCTAAAGAATTCCGCGAAGAATACATAAAGTATTGGAGGAGAGAAAATCCTCGTCTCATGTGTGAAATGCAGAAGCATCTACCTTTGGCATTTTTCAATGCACAAGAACACTACCTCATACACCAAGTTGAGGAGATTGAACTGTGTGGACCTGCGCACTCAAGGTCCATGTGGATGGTTGAGAGGCACTTGAAATTTATGAAGGGTTTGGTCAGACAATGAGCATATGTTGATGGTTCTATGATAGAGGGATATATGGTATACCAAAACATGTTGTATATTAGTGAATATCTTCCTAAATTAGCATAAAAGCTCAATTTACGTCGCATTTGTGATCCGGAATCCAATAAGTGTTTCGAAGGGGAGTACCCGAAGGGGAAAGGTAGATCGAGGAAGGTGAAAGGTAATATAATTGTATTTTTATATTCAGTATTTTGCATCAATTTAGAGTGTAATATACTTTGTTAAGTTACTATACATTTGTATTGAATTTTAATTTTATTGTCATCAAATAGTTGGTCGAGAGTGGGATGCAATTCATTTATACATCACAAACAATCTTGACTGGATGAAGGTATGGATCGAACGATGTGAACAATCTGGTCATGGAATATCATGGGAACGTGTGGATTCATTGGTTAAAGCTGCACATCTCAATGGAGACACCAATCTAATACAAAGGGAAATAGATTTAGCAAGAGGTTTAAAAGATAAGCAGGTAAAAATATTAATCATCCACGCTATTTTTTTTTTGTAAAAAATAATGTCGTTGTACATCACGCTGATTTTTTTCCTTGTATGGCATTATAAACATGCACTAGTTAATCATAAATATTGGATCATTATGTAATCTTTTCCTGTATGGCTTGTTGTAGGTAAAACACCATAAGGCTATGTGATGCAATGGATGTAGATATCGCATCAAAAATTTGGATGAAACAAAGAAAACATCTGATTGTGGGATATCTGCAGTCTTTGAGGTGACCAATGTTTCTTCTAAAATTGACAGACATCCAGAACTATCTGAAAATCATTACTATGGGTATCTAGAAGACATTCTTCATTGTGACTTTAACTCCTTCAAGGTATTTCTATTCATTGTCAAATGGTATAGGTGTCGATTGAATCAATGTGATCTCGATAAAACAATTATTGAACATGATAATGGATTTACCATGGTAAATACAAGGTTGTTTGAGCCAGGAATGGAGCCCTATGTTCTTCCATCCCAATATGAACAAGTATTTTACTCTGAGGTTCTAGGTAGAGCGGGTTGGTCATTTGCTGTGAGACACGATCCAAGGGGAAGGCCGGTAAAGTATAACATATATGAAGGTAATGAAGAAGTTCTCGAAGAAGAAGACGTCATTGAAGATGATCATGATCAACATGAATTAGATGATCATGTTCCAGAAGAAGACATCGAAGAACTTCTTGAATCAGATGATGTATCAGACAATCTACTCCATGAAGATGATATTGACGATGACATGATGATCGTAACTGACATCGACAACGATGATGATATGGCCAATACTTACAATGTTGAATCTGGATCATCGGATGATAGTACAGACGATGACTCAGATGAAGAAGATGATGAATACCATTGAATTTTATGAGGTATGCAGTAATAATAAATTAACTATTTCTTATTCATGAGTTTCCATTTTCCTATATGTTATAATTAGAAACATTGCTTGTTATAGAGTATGACAATAAAGACATTTAATTTTTTTGTACATAGATATTTTTGTCGGGTTATGGGGAATTGAGAGTGATGTGAGGGGGGGGAGGGGCCATAAGATATTCCACCTTCATGTGGTTGGCCCTGTTTAGTAGAGAATATTAAATTATTCTCGAAACAGAGAGAAGCTTAGTAAGGAAATGCACAATTATCAAGACTAAAACATCATCATCACCATCATCATCATCATCATCATCATCACCCTCTTGCTCATCAACATAGTCATCATTATCATTGATGTTGTCATCGTCGTCACCACCACCATCATCAACATCATCATCATCTTCATCATCATCATCATCATCATCATCATCATCATCATTATCAGCGACATCATGTTCATCGTCGTCGTCACAACCACCATCATCATTATCATTGTGATCATCGTCATCATCATCATCCTCATCCTCCTCATCATCATCATCATCTTCCTGCATCATCATCATCATCATATTCCAGGATCAAACATCATCATCATCATCATCATTGTCGTCGTCATCTTCATTATCATCTTCGTCATCATCTTTATCATCCTCAGCATCATCATCATCGTCATCATCATCATCATCATCATCATCGATGCCATCATTATCATCAACATCATTGACGTTGTCGTCGTCATCACCACCACCCTCATCAACATCATCATCATCTTCATCATCATCACATCATCATCTCCTCCTCCTCCTCCTCCTCATAATCATCGTCACTATCATCATCGTCACTATCATCATCATCATCATCATCATCATCGTCATCATCATCATTATCCTCATCCTCATCATCTTCTTCATCATCATCATCACCATCTTCATCATCACCATCATCGTCATCATCATCATCATCCTCATCTTCATCATCATCTTCATCATCACTTCCATCATCCTCCTCCTCCTCCTCATCATCATCGTCATCATCATCATCATCATCATCATCATCATCATTGTCGTCGTCATCACCACCACCATCATCAACATCATCATCATCATCATAATCATAATCATCATCATCATGACGAAGACGATGAAAATGGTGTTGTTTATGATGATGATGTTGATTAATGACAATGACGATGTTAATGATGACTGTGATGATGAATAGTGATGATGATCACGATTATGATGGGGATGGTGATGATGAGGATGATGATCATGATACCGATCATGATGATGATGATGAAAATGAATACGGCGATGATGATTATGATGATGGTGATGATGGCGATGATAACGATAGTGAAGATGGTGATGATGATGATGATGACAATGATCATATGTATGACGACTATGACGGTTCTGATGACAACGATGATGACCATGATGATGACACTTATGACGACGATGATGTTCTTGATGTTGATGACAATGAATATCATGATGATGATGACGATGTTGTTGTTTATGATGATTTTGATGATGATTAATGATGGCATCGACATTGATGATGATGATGATGGTGACGACGTTGATGTTGTTGCTTATGATGATTGTGATGATGATGATGATTATGATGGGGATGGTGATGATGAGGATGATGGTGACCATGATGATGATCATGATCCCGATCATGATGATGATGATGATGAAAATGAATACAGTGATGATGATTATGATGATGGTGATGATGGCGATGATGACGATAGTGAATATGGTGATGATGATGATGATCATATGTATGACGACTATGATGGTTCTGATGACAACGACGATGACCATGATGATGACACTTATGACGATGATGATGTTCTTGATGTTGATGACAATGAATATCATGATGATGATGACGATGTTGTTGTTTATGATGATTTTGATGATGATTAGTGATGGCATCGACGTTGATGATGATGATGGTGATAACGTTGATTTTGTTGTTTATGACGATTGTGATGATGAGTAGTGATGATGACGATTATGATGGGGATGGTGATGATGAGGATGATCATGACCATGATGATGATGATGATCATGAAAATTAATACGGTGATGATGATTAGTGATGGCATTGTTGTTGATGATGATGATGATGACGACGATGACGACGGTGTTTTTTATGATTATGATGACATTGATGATGATGCTTATGATGACAATGATGTTCTTGATGATGATGATGTTGATGATGTTGATGATGATGCTAATGATGATGACAATGATTATCATGATGATGATTGGGATGGTGGTGATGGTGATGATCATCATCAACATTGATTTCATCAGTGTCATCATGATCACTTACATCGTTATTAAATTTTTAATTTAAAATTTTTTTTATCAATTTTTTAAATAAAATCTTATTTTAATTTTTTTTTCGATATATATATATATATATATTATATAAAGATAAAGATAAAAAATATAAGACTTACCTTTCAAAATCACATATTATATATATTAAAAAAAAACACATATTCATATATATATAACAAAAAAAAATCACAAATAAGACTTACCTTTCAACCTCCCGCCTGTGCACCCAGCGTCGAGTTCATGAGTGAGCTCTACTGAGCAGAGCATCCAGGTTAGAGACTGAGCAAACAACCCAGTAAGCAAGCAATGGCGATTTTGGCCCACAGATTTTGAGTAGAGTTGCGCCATTGATTTCCTGAGTAAGCTGTGAGTAGATCATCTCGGCCGGAGAAGTGATTTGGACCTGTGGATAATGAGCATAGCAGATTTGGATTGCGGTCGTGTAGGGGACATGTAGGTTGAGCAGAGAAACTCTGAGAGGAGCCAATGCCTCCCAAATCTGTGAGTACCGAGCCCTAAATAGTTTCCCATTGAGATTGAATTTTGGAATAATGTGTTTGAATGCAGTGAATTTTGGATTAATGAGTCTTAATGAGCTTGAAATTTGGATTAATGAGTTTTCTTCTTAGTTTCCCACTAAGAAGAAGAAAAATTCCATCTTTTATCATTTTAAGTTCTGGTTAAGAAGGGATAGATCCCGTGACTAGATAATATCAATCTCCATTTACAGTTTTCGTTTTGAAAAACTTGTGGATGAAGAAAATATGAAAAGTTTGACTGAGTTTTAGGGTGTTCGGAGGATTCGATCTTGGATCTAACCTTTTTGAGAACGTGCCCTAGCGTGATGTACCCAAGATTATCCAAGAGGCCTTATGTCATCTAACAGTTGTCATTTAGGGAAAAATGCGATGAGGGCATTCCACCAGAACCAAGAAGTCATTTAGCATCCCACTGTTTCTCTTTATACCTGTGTATGACAATTGATTCCGATCCAATGAAGCCTTTGTCCACTGCAAAATCCATGTAAAATTCCCATGCCAACAAATTTTAGGTAGTTTAATATTTTTAAGGGTTTGAGACAACGTGAATGAGAGAAGGGCTGCCATCATTGGATAATGAGAGTGATAGATTTGTTATTGTAGGTGTTTGATTTTTTTATTGTAGTTTCCCATCATGTATAAAAAATAGAATATTGCTGATATTTTCCAATGTGTGCAATCATCCCAACTAGGAGGTATCCAATGCTATGATATGGACTCTGGCATATGATCTAAATGCACTTGAACCCCTCAACCAGATATTCATGCCCATGAAATTGAGTGAAATCCTTGACAACTAGTGAAGAACCAAACCATACTTCTGTAATGTCCCCCATTTTGACCCTTGTAATATTTGGGCTGTAATGTAAACATTGTATCCATATTATGTATGATTCCTAGCGTGGAGCTCAAGGACAAGGCCCCGCTAGTGAATGCTCGATCTTAAAGAGGAAGTTATTTGAAATTATGCTACCCATGTGCTAGAGAACAATGGGAATTGTAAATATGCATTTAATATAAAATCCCACAACTAGCTATGCAATGCAACAAGAGATGGGGGCATAATATTGCAAGGAATTGAGAGGGAAATATTCAAACCCTTGAGCCAATCAAGTCAAGCCAAGTGTTAATGAGAGAACCCATGAACCAGCAACTACCCATGTTGATTTTGGTGCCCAATCATTCATTTCTCCCAAGAGTTGGGTGAAGTAGTTAATGCCTTGGGGATTGGGGAGGTATGGCTGTCCAAATTCGAGTATGGGCAAGCCACCCTCATGGAAAATCGTGTTATTCCTTCTTGGGAAAGAAAACACCCATGAATTTCCTTCCCAAGCCATTATTCACCCATGATTTTGTCTCTCTCACGAGTTGGGAGCTGCTAGGCGTTTTTCCCCACTGTCTTTCTGTGTTTTCCTCCTTTTGCCATGGCTGGGAACTCGTTTTTGCATTTCCTTGTGGTTGGGGAAAAAGGAGTCACGATTTTGGGGTTTCTTCACCCATGGCATTCATCCTCTCACGCAGTCTGAGCTTGCTGAGGTTTATCCTTCACGTTTTCATTCTTTTTCTGCATTTTCCCATGCCTGGGAACTCGTTTTTGGTTAGCACAGTGGCTGGGAGAAGAGAACCACAAATTGGGGGTTTGATGGAGGACGTTTTTGCTCCTAGGTTGTCCATAAATGTTTTCTGAAAATGGATTTTTCCCTTCCAGGGTTTATTCCCCATTTTCCTTTTCGTTTAATCTTGCCCACGTTTTTCTGAAGCTGATAGGAACCCCATTTTGGGTATTCTACTGTAGAAACGTTTTTCTACATGCCCAGCACTTATACTTTTGTTGTTATCTGTATCCATGTTCAGTTTGGAGTTGCTGTGTGTTAAGAAATGCTGGGGTTTGAGTTGGGTATCCATTGCTTTGGTCATCCAGGGGTTTGAGAGTCCCAAGTTCCTTGTAGATATCATGCCCAGCTCAGGGGTGGTCTCTGAGTGCTGAAATAATATAGGCTGGGCAGATACCTACGGTTGGGAGGAACGTTGCAGCAACATAGCTAGTTGTTGGGACAGCATTACATCAAGATGAGTATTTTATTATGTAATTACTTCTGCATATGTAGTAATTTATTGGCTGTGTTAAATTGAATGGCATCATGTAATGTGTGTGGATGAGGTTTTCATTTTGTTGTGCATGTTTAACTGATCTACATCTGCACACATGTATTTCTTTGCTTTAAAATCTAATGTATGGGCTGAGTTTATGTAAAATCCCCCAGAATTTGCCATCATGTGCCCTTCATTGAATTGGTTAGATGGGAGGGACACTACAGTTTGGTATCAGAGCTGTTGGTTGCAACATTGGACCTTCATGGGATGCCTATCATAGTGGCAGAGGTAAGTATTCCTCCTGCTCAAACTGATCCTTAAGAAAATTTCAGATTTTCAAAATTCTTAAAAAGGATTTTGACTAACTGTCTCGGCGAGCTCGTCCACAATGGCGGCGAGACTCGGTGAGCACGTCCGCAACGGCTGCGAAACTTGGCCAGTTGCTCCATAAACAAAATGGCGGAAAAGTTAAGAGTTTTTCTTCGCAATAGTGGAAGAGATGGGCGAAGTTGCTCCACAACGAACTGGCAGAGAATCCATAAGTTCATCGAAAAAGAAGGAAAATTTTCAGTGGAAGAACTCGACAAGCTCATCTGCAACGACATACATAGTTGGCAAGTTTGTGCTGCAATGTCGGAGGAAGTTGGCAAGTTTGTGCCGCAACGGCGGAAAAGATTGGTGAGTTTCCACCGCAGCACCGGAAGGACTCGGCAAGTTGGTCCGCAACGGGGGAAGGACTCAGCGAGTTGGTCCAAAAAAAATTCTAAGTGTCTTTTGTCGGAAGGAATTGGCAAGTTGTACCGCAATATCGGAAGGAACTGGCGAATCTCCGCTTCAGCATCGGAAGAAGTTGGCGAGTTTTCGCCGAAGTGGCGGAAAGAATTGTCGAGTTGCACCGAAGTTGCCGAAATGGTCGACTAGAAGAGATGGATGAGTTCATCCACGACACCGGAAGAAACTCGGCAAGTTCATCCACGACACCGGAAGAACTCGACGAGTTCGTCCGCAATGGTCGGAAGAGAATTGCCAAGAATGCTGAAACAAGAAATTTCAGTGGCTTTCCACGGTGAAATTCAAGCGCTAAAAGCTGAAAATGGCCGTGAACTTATGCGCCAGATTGTGCGAAATTGAAGAATTACAAAAAAAAAAACAAAAAAAAACGAGGGCAAGCCCCCTTGACCCCCGTCGTCCCCTGGAGATAGTCGTTGGAAGTGTGAAATGCACTCTTGGGATGAGGAGCACGGATTGCATAAAAGGGTGGTGGAATTCCCAATAAGAGTAATGGGTTGTAATATGCACTATGGAGGATTAAAGAGGGAAATTCCTCACCTTAAAACCAATTCTGTTTGTAGCATAAGAATTGCATATTTGGGAAATAGCAAGAATAAATGATTACACATATGTATATGTTGAATTGCTAATTCATGACAATATCATAGCTAATGATTGCTTGTATGCTTGGTAGGGAAGCCAAGGAAAGGATTAGCTATGATGTGGATGAGGAACTCCATGTCAGAATGAGGAATTGGGAAGAATTCCTTAACTCCTCTCTTGCTATTGTATTTATATTTCCTAAGTTTCATAAGTTGAAAATTATGGCATAGGGATGTTGGAAATGCAAGAGAGTAATGCATATGAATTAATGGGCATGATTAAGGAGTCATTGCATAGTGCATATGAATCGCTTATGCATAAAGCATGATTGAAAATGGAGAAAATTAGATTGATGAAATGAATATGCATTAGTTGGAATACTAAATGCCATTGCACAATGCATGTGAAAATGTTTATGCATATATGATATTGCATCTTGGTAAAATAGTGAGGTTTTACATACACAATGAACCACTTAAGATAGTCATTGTGGATGCTAATAAGTAGTTATGCTCGCATTGGTTGTAGGACCAAAGACAACCGAAGCATGGCTAAGGATGTGGATGATGATTGTTGCATACTGCCTTATGAAGAAAGGATGATGCAACAAACCTATGATCATGAGGTTGGAAAAAGGACTGCGAAGCCTTGGTAAGAGGCCAACTGATCAGGTAATATCAAGCGATGTTAATGACAACCATGCAGGTAAGGGTTAACTGTGTTTAATTGCATGAATGCTAAAAAAGGATTTGGTAAGATCCCTTCAAACTATGTTTAAACTATGTTGATTGGGTGAGTGAAGGCAAGGACCCTTACACCCTATAGTTGCTTAGAAATCTCAATGCATTCATATGAGATCTTATCATGCCATTTGTGGATGTTGGTTGTGAAGTTTAACAACCCAAGCAAGTGATGACTTATGGGCCTGTTATAATGTATGCCATATGAGAGAGGCATGGTTAGGCCACAATATGTTTGAATGCATAAGTACTCATAAATTAATGCAGGGTTGCATTGAGGAGATGTGCATTAAAATATTAAGTACAATCTTGTGGTTATACATTGAGTGATTGTACACTAAAATATTATGTGAGTGATGTAAAAGTGCATGCATATGTATAGGTGCACATGTTGAGATGCATTAGGGAATGCATGGTTGTGGTGTATGTTTCATTGCACTTAGATAATAGATGAAATGGTGAACTATTGTTAATCTTGAGACCATTTCATGAGCTGCTGTGAATGCAGGAGGATGATTGCATGAAGAAGGTATACATGTTGATGGGCTACCAAGAGTGCCCTGTCGAAAGGATGGATCTGTATGGATACGAAGTAATGAGTATCCAAAGCTTCGTTTAAATTGAATAAATGATGTGACTGTGTCTTGCAATTTCATTATGATAATGGTGCATATATATATATATATATATATATATATATATATTTCATTGCATTTTAAGATGTTAACAACTGGAAATGTTTGAATTATGGAGTGTTATAATTCTAAAAATACTCCAGTGACTGCGGGTAACAATGAAATATTATATGCATAGAGACTTACAAAGCGTTTGGCTGATTGAAGTTTCAGATTCCACGTAGATTGTTTTGGGCATGGAAAATATGGGAAGACACATTGCAGGAAGACCAGGAGTGATGGCCTGCAAAAGCCAAACTAGATGGGAAAGACCCCATGCTTTGGAAATGGGTTTCGGGTGAAATTCCATTGATAATGTCTGAGCCAAACCGCATGTCGGTAAACCATGAAAGTGAGATGGTAAAGATATGCCTAGAAGGCATGTGAGACACATCTGCAAAATGAATGAGTATTCTGTGACCCTAGACAAGAACATGCATGTCTAAATTATTAGGTTTAATATGCAGAGCATGATCTATCTTATTTATATCATTGCAGACTACTTGAGTATGATTAGGGCCTACATGGCGCACATCGGAAAGGGGGTGCACACCTTTTCTGGTGCTAGGTCATGATAGGGTTTTCAATATTGACTGCACCCTAAGGGAATGGACACATTCCTGGTGTTTCAATACTTGATAGTGAATGATATGGATTATGGTTACAAAAATTTAACAGCAATACTGATGAGCTTGCTTATCCTTCTTGTGTTGTCAGCCTACACAGATGCAGATTGATACTGCACATTAAAGAGGCAAAGTAAAGAGGGGTACGCAAAAAGACTGTATAGGAATTGGCAACCTTTCTATGCTCATGTGAAATATTACCAGAAGGGATGGACAGGCCCGAAGAGCTGTGTAGTAAGAAGAGGTATCATCCTTGTGTGAGTGGGGTCATGCTAACTTGTAGTAAAGAAAGTCACCTATAAAGTTCCTAAAAGGAACCACCGATTTGCACAAGAGAAAGAGTGGCGTCCTTGTATGAATGAAGAGTTGATGTGTGTGAAGGGTTATGGTGTAAGAAGGTGTGGTGACATTGGTAAAGGCATAAAATCTCTACTGGGACAGCAGTGGAAGGGCGGGCACCGAAAACTGGCTGAAAACCCTGAGATGCCTATGGCTCCAGAGTAGAGCCTTGACCTATAATGGTCAGGTGGCGCAGTTTCCTTCCATTGGTCGATGACCCAGATGAATGTGCTGGCTCGACAATGGAGAGGGCCAACCAGGTATGGGACTGGTTGGGCACAACCAAATGCTTGATAAATCCAATTGGCATGAAGGTGTACTGGTGAAGCATTAACTACATCCAAGTCCATAGGTGATCCCAAGGCTTGCAAAGCGAAGCAGGATCCTGTGGACCAGAGGGGAAACACACAATATAGATAAGTATTTGTTTTCATTTATGTCTTGTTTGCAATAATGAAGATTTTAGGTTTAAATATTTTGATAGCTAAGCTGATACACTATTGTTTCTTTGTTGGAAACCTTGGTCATTGCAGGAAAGCAAGACCCTGAAAGCGCTATAAAATTACTGGTAAATCTAGAGATGAAATGAGTAGGCGATATGAAATTTTGATAAATCTAGAGAGTAACTGGTTGGGAATTCACTACTTAATATTGTGAAATAACGTGTATGCTTTCCCAATACCCCTTAAACAATTGATAAAACTAGTCAGCGTACTGGCCTGGCATTGCCTATTCGAATGATTGTGGAGTAGCCTACGTGCTGGCCCAACATTCATAATTATGTCCATGGAAATCCAAGGCTCGTAAAGCAAGGAAGGATCCCGTGGAATAAAGTGAAGACATCCAATACAGATAAGTATTTGGTTATCTTGCAGCTTCTTGCTTATGAATATACGTGTGTATATGATTTGGTTATGATTTCTCAAACTCTTGTTTAGAGCAAAACCTTATGAAATAAACTAAACATGTGGATTGATTCAATGTTTGAGTGTAGGTATTGTTAGAAGAAAAGACAAGGAAGGCATCATAGGGGTGCATATGGACATATGACCGTCGTAAAGAGCTCAATATGAGCAGTAATAAAAATGGTGCTAGTGAACATGAGTGGGTCCTACGAACCAGAGGTTCTTGAAGCAGAATGGGAAGGGGTACCCAAGTTGAAAAGCATTAGACAGACCTTAGACACTAAGTGTCATAGCCAATAGAGGGCAATTCAAGTGTTCACATTAAAGTGAAAGAGACTAAGGAGCATGAAACCATAGCGATGGTGTAGCTCCGTAATAAAAGAAGACTAAGAGGGAGAAACTCTTACTCTTCTCTTTCCTTTTTATTGATGCATTTATAAAACAAAGAATTGTTGAATGCATGTCATGACTAGAAGAAGAATGTGTTTATTTGCCGAATTAAATTGTGAATGCTAAAATAGTTATTTCATTGTGAAAGGATGAACATGAAAGAGATCATGTGTATGTTGGGAAAGCATGAAAACTTTGGAAGTCGCATGAGTGAAGCATGGACGTTCCATGTCAATTGGGAAATAATTGACTAATTTTAATGTTTATATTATGCTTGTCCTAACAAAGAGTTTCCATGATAAATTTCACAGGTGAGAAATTGAAACAATTGGTTGTAGCTGACACCAACAAGTGTTGCTAGTAGGTAAAGAGTGGTCAGCTATGCACATTGACCATGGTGGCAGACCAAGGGTTATCAGAATTGGCTAAAAGTATTCTTCAAACAATTGCAAAAACCCAAGAAAATCTTGGATAGATGCTCAAGCTACAGAGGAAACATAATAAGATGAACCACGAGGTTTTGCAGGACTCTATTCGTCTACAAAAAGAGGTAAAAAGCATTCTAAGAGAAATCAGTAAGGGAAAGGAAAGTGGACCAATGAAGAAGCATTCATCCAATCGGCCGATTAAGAAACGTTCCAGGGGGGAAGACTCAAAGGAATTTGAGCAGGAAAAGGTAAAGCAACCAGTGAAATGTTGGGGATGTGACAGAAATCATTTCCTCCACAACTGCCAAAAAATGAAACATCAAGAGGATAGCCCCCATAAAGTTTCCAAACTTGTAGATCAGCGGGAAGGGTTTGTTTTGGAACAATGCTCTCATGAAGAGCTAGAGGGTCCCAGCCAACATGAACAATTTGTGAAGGCCAAAAGACTTGGTCCTGAAAACCCAAGTAAAGGGTGAGATGTAGGACAGACTTGCCACATTTTGTGAATTTTGGACATGTATATAGCGTGTATGTATTCCTAGGTATTGGAACACCGAGGACGATGTTATTCCAAGGGGAAGGGAATGTAATGTCCCCCATTTTGACCCTTGTAATATTTGGGCTGTAATGTAAACATTGTATGCATATTATGTATGATTCCTAGCGTGGAGCTCAAGGCCAAGGCCCCGCTAGTGAATGCTCGATCTTAAAGAAGAAGGTATTTGAAATTATGCTACCCATGTGCTAGAGAACCATGGGAATTGTAAATATGCATTTAATATAAAAGCCCACAACTAGCTATGCAATGCAACAAGAGATGGGGGCATGATATTTCAAGGAATTGGGAGGGAAATATTCAAACACTTGAGCCAATCAAGTCAAGCCAAGTGTCAATGAGAGAACCCATGAACCAATAGCTACCCATGTTGATTTTGGTGCCCAATCATTCATTTCTCCCAAGCGTTGGGTGAAGTAGTTAATGCCTTGGGGATTAGGGAAGTATGGCTGTCCAAATCCGAGTATGGGCAAGCCACCCTCATGGAAAATCATGTTTTTCCTTCTTGGGCAAGAAAACACCCATGAATTGTCTTCCCAAGCCATTATTCACCAATGATTTTGTCTCTCTCACGAGTTGGGAGCTACTAGGCGTTTTCCCCCAGTGTCTTTCTGTGTTTTCCTCCTTTTGCCATGGCCGGGAACTCATTTTTGCATTGCCCTATGGTTGGGGAAAAATAAGTCATGATTTTGGGGTTTCTTCACCCATGGCATTCATCCTCTCATGCAGTCTGAGCTTGCTGGGGTTTATCCTTCATGTTTTCATCCTTTTTCTGCATTTTCCCATGCCTGGGAACTCATTTTTGGTTAGCACAGTGGCTGGGAGAAGAGAACCACAAATTGGGGGTTTGATGGAGGACGTTTTTGCTCCCGGGTTATCCATAAACGTTTTCTGAAAATGAATTTTTCCCTTCCAGGGTTTATTCCCCATTTTCCTTTTCGTTTAAGCTTGCCCACGTTTTTCTGAAGCTGATAGGAACCCCATTTTGGGCATTCTACTGTAGAAACATTTTTCTACATGCCCAACACTTATACTTTTGCTGTTATGTGTATCCATGTTCAGTTTGGAGTTGCTGTGTGTTAAGAAATGCTAGGGTTTGAGTTGGGTATCCATTGCTTTGGCTGTGCAGGGGTTTGAGAGTCCCAAGTTCCTTGTAGATATCATGCCCAACTCGGGGGTGGTCTCTAAGTGCTGAAATAATACAGGCTGGGTAGAGACCTACGATTGGGAGGAACGTTGCAGCGACATAGCTAGTTGTTGGGACAACATTACATCAAGATGAGTATTTCCTTATGCAATTACTTCTGCATATTTAGTAATTTGTTGGCTGTGTTAACTTGAATGGCATCATGTAATGTGTGTGGATGAGGTTTTCATTTCGCTATGCATGTTTAACTAATCTACATCTGCACACATGTATTTCTTTGCTTTAAAATCTAATGTATGGGCTGAGTTTATGTAAAAGCCCCCAGGATTTGCCATCATGTGCCCTTCATTGAATTGGTTAGATGGGAGGGACACTACAACTTCCCATAGCAGAAGACCAAATTGAAACAAAACTTAGAAACTCGACATTGGGAAGGAAATACAAATGTATTTGTCATTGGTTGAGAGAAAGTTGAGCTGATATTGGTAATTAAAAGCACTCAACTAGGCCATTCAAACTTATAGGATTGTTACATCTAGATTTGTGAAGGCTGCAGGGCTTGTTCCATCTTCCATAAATTTCTTATCTTTTATTTTCAATTTTAGTTACAAAATAAAGGGCAGATCATATTTGGAAAATCTATTTTTAGATTATACCATGTCAATAATTTGAGTATCATATTTGAGATATTTAGGCAATATCACATTTTCCTTAACCCCACCAAGTGTGTATTTGGAGTCACATTTGGAAAAATACTTAGCTGCATCATTTATTATTGTGGCATTGAGATTGATCCAGTGAAGTTAAAGGCTATTCTTGATATGCAACCGGGTGAAAGGTTGTCATTCTTTCCTTGGTTGAGTTGGGGCTATTCACCATTTTTTTTAGGGTTTACTATAAGTATCACAACCAATTAACCACCTCTCTAGGAAGGATGTTCTATTTGTATGGTATAAAGGATGCTAGCATGCCTTTGAAGTTCAAATCCCTCCTTCTTAAACCTCCTACCCTCTATGCTCCTCTTCTTGATCGCATTTCATTGTTGTACGTACTGGATTGCACAAGTCCTTCCAAAAGAACATCCTTTAACAACCAAATTTTTTCTTTCATAGTTTGGCGATAGTCCAATATGCCCCCCCCCCTTAAGATTATAAATTCCAGATTAGTTGGGATGCTTGATCCCAAGTGCAATGGGGTCCCTCAAACTGCCAACAGAGAAAGTTGGTTGTTGAATCATTTGTACTTTTCTTTGTCGCAAGGGAATGAGCCTTTGAGGTATTTAAGGTGCCCATTTGAACAAGTTTGTCTTGTAGCTTGCTACCTTTTTAGTTCTGTAGTGAATTTGTCAAGAGACAACATTTTTCACGTAGTTCCAAAAAAAAATTTGTAGTGAAGTGTTCAATTTATACTGCAACATGCATTTATGCAATTTAGACTTCAAAGTGTCATTTCCTTCAATGAGTTGTTCTTGTTCTTTGGCACACCATTTTGCTGACAAGTATATGGGAAGCTCTATTACAATTGAATGACTTGGTTGCTTCAAAATGCTTGCATTCTAGAAGAAAAGTGAATCCCCACAACTATGACCTTCCTTCCCAACATGTCACTACCCAATTAGGCCTCTTAGGAGACGAGCCTTCGATCTCTCAAAGCAATTAAGTCATATCTCAACCAAAGGATAATTTGCAATAAATATGAATTTGTCAGAGGCACCAAACAATCCCAAATGTGAGATCAAGGGCATGCAAAACATAAGATTAGGAGGCTGTCACGTAGCCTGCATTTTTTATAGTGTTATTTAATCAGGATGTCTTAGTTGCCAAAGTAGTAATCAAGCAATATGCTCCACAAGTATTGCCAAGAATGAAGCAAATGAAGACCTATTACAACAGTAACCAAATGGTAACAAAGGTCAATAAAATCACTGTGAATCAAACTCAAATTTATCTCAATATATCTTAGCAGCTATCATTAGTGAATTATGTTCTTTGCATAGATTAGGATCTGTAAAATCAAGCCTCAATCATAGGTTTAGAATAGCCAATCAACAGTGGGTACAAATACGCTAAGTGCCAATCCAATTCCACTATTACTTACTCAATATCAGCAGTAAGGAGGTCAATATGTTTACTAATGGCGTTAGGATATTGTGTCAATGCTACCTTTGAGTCCTTCAAACATAATAAGTCATTCCAAGTTCCAACAATGATATTTGCAATCACTAACTAGAAGAGAGATGCAATTTGGTTGTAACTTATTCTTGGAATTAGAAGCTAATGAAAAGACTGATAGTAATCAATCAGAACAGTGACAATAGTGATTCTTTAGTCCACAAAATGAGTATTAAAGTGATCTCAATATGGTGCCAATGAAGGAGTGAACCACAAACAGAGGTCTGCTCTATGTAAGAGAGTATGAATAGAAGTGAGACAAATTCCAAGTGTGATGGTAATAATAGTGATCAAGTAACCAAGATATGCTTAAGATATTTCTCAAACACTAACTCAGGAACAATATGGCAGTGATCCAAGGAATCATAAACTAGAAAATTAGCATTTAATTTACCCAACGAATGTGATGAAAGATGGGTCCAAAAATTTAGCTAAATATATCAAACCTGCATATTTATAATTTGTAAACCAATTTCCAAATAAAAATGCCTTGGGATACTTAGTAATACGGTATTGTGATGTCTTTAATTGTAGAGGTTTATAAATTGCCCTGTATGGATGTCAACTAAATCATTGCCCTGTCTATAAATTAGATTGCCCTGATATGCGAAGGATTAGGTTGATAACTATCCTACAGCTAAAAATTGCCCTGTCTATAAATTGACATATCCTTCCATGTAGATTATAAAAATTGCAATTAGGTCAAGTTATCCTTACATGGTTTGGATAAAATTGAAAGCTTCAATTTTTAGACAATTAGAAAAGTTTGGGCAATGTAGAATGTGAGGAATGAGAAAGATCCAATGAGAAAGATTGTAGACTGTCATCATCTCTCCTACTAGCAGAATTTGTTTACCTTTCTATCAATCCTCTCTATTGTGTCCATATGTACAATATGTATCAATCCTTGCCACCATATGAGTTTTGGAAGTAAGATTAATTGGCTCCATCCCATTATGAAGTAGAACCATGTGATATAGATCCTATAACACCATTAGCATCATGTTATTCCCCTATTGTATCATGATAAAAATAAATATATTTGTATTTATAATTATATTTTCTTAGTTCATCTTGGACCTCTATTGTTTTTATCCCAAAACCAGAAGTGATTTAACTCTGTGTACCCACGCCTTCCATTCGAGGATTGTTGCCAGTGGTCTTGAGTTTCAGCTTGGAAACAAGCCTCGGATGACGGGCATGGGTACAGAGAGTCTATAGTTTCTTCCAAGCATGGGATATCACACAAGAGTAACTGAGCTTAGTTGATAGTAGTTTGTCTACAATCAAACTTTGAGCTTAGTTGATAGTACTTTGTGTGGAATAAAATTTAGAGGAACTGAGGAAAATGAACATGACCATAAGCTGATTGATGGGAGTTCTAGTATAAGGTAATTTTTTTCCAATTTAATTATTTTATATTTGAAATTCCAATTCAACTAATGTGTGGGATAGATGTGCCATAGATGAAAGTTTTAACATCTCAAGGAATTAGATCTTTGACCAAACACTAGGAATGACAAACTTGGGTACTAAGAAAGAAATAAAAACAACCAATCATTATCATTTGTATGATTGTATGAGGGAAGTTTAAATTCCCATAGGCAAAAGCTTGGGGGCAATGATGTCAAGGTACTCAATGAAAGCTAAAGGGGAAATGATTAGTATTGCTCATGATGTAAAAGTAAAGGATGTATTGCTCATGATTAGGATACTCTTGTATTTTTGTCATAAAAAAACAAGTTGTGGTATAGCTTCCCCTATTGTGGTTATTATTTTTCTATTAAGCTCATGAACATTTATATGCAGTTTATTGTTTCTTCTATCATTGTGTTTTTGTGATGAATGATTGAAGAATGTTATAAGTGTGGCTAAAGAATTATGAACATGGATATATACAATTCCTTATATTTATTATCACTTTGTTTTATGTGATGAATTCATTTGCATGACTTGAGTATATCTGAATCTCTCCTTGAGGTCCCATGAATGAACTTGAACACTTGCCGCATTCATTTAATTTGAAAGAGTAGTTATAGTTTGAAAGAACTCTCTCCTTACCTTAGCTAGCATTCATTGAAAGGAAAAGCTTATTTGATTCATATGCATTTGCATGGTTTGAGTCAGGCATCACACCACGAGTTGCACTTCCATCTCCCGACTGAGTAATACAGCCATTAAAATTTAACTCGCTAACTAAAGACACTTTAACCTCGCTTGAGGATAAAAAGAATTTGGTAGTTAGGTAGGACACCGGGGATAGGCATCCAAACAATTCCCCGTTGTCATTTTCATCTGAGACATAGATGTTGTTCTCTAGGGTACTAAAATCCTCTAGTATTTATTGACATGGTCATCGACCATTTTGTGGAGGGTCCTCCTGTTTTTTCGGGGGTTAACCCGCGAGGATTGGTTCCAGATGTACTTTGTGGAATGCCGCACTCTACTTAGTACCTAAGGCATACCGATCCATTGTCTTCCTTGTACTATACCGGGATGGTGATACTGGGTCGATAAGACAGAAGTGCCGAAAACCTTCTTCGACATGTCATGAACGAGGTAGCCTAGTGACTTTTCTTCTAGGGATCTTCTACCCAGGATTTCTTTTGGTAGAGGGATATCCTTAAAATTCGGTCTCTCACTTCGTATTGTTCGACTTGGATTTCATCACCTTGTGAAGGATATGATTTGTCGAGGTCTCCAGCTCCTAGTTAGGAAGATTGCTTTCTATTTCACCTTTTAAGAGGGTCTTTTTCTTTTTAGTGCTACTTGTTGGCATTCTGGCCACTTTTGTTTCAGCTCGCTTACTGTGACACCGGTCCCAATACAGTTTTTTTAGCTTGCTTTTTTGGCCTGAAAGCCTTGTCTTTTCCTAGCTCCCCTTCTACACGCTCGGTTGCTTTAGGGTTTTTTAGTTCTTACACAGTCAGTTACCAATTATCTGATGATGTGTGATGTCCTCTTCTCCTAGGTCTTCAAGATGGTTGAGTTAGATGGTCTTCTCAAGGGACTGAACACCCATTAATGGAGCCACTAACGCTTGACCTTAGTAGTAGTCTAGAGGACCACGTGATCACATCATCCATGTGGAATTTTCCGTTTACTATGATGATGGTCTTTCAGGTTATATGGAACAATGGTACATTTGAGAGAGAGATGATTGGTTGTACCCCACCTTAGTTGATAGTCTTATGGTCCTTCCATTTTGTCGATAATAATTTTGTGGTACCTTTCCTTTTACCTTTTCGGTCTTTTAATCATCTTGGGATATCTTTTGATTTGTACCACCTTTTATGTTTTTGGTCTTGTGGGTACTACGGTAGTTTGTCCACATTTGAGGTACACCCCCTTTGTCCAAGTTGTTATGAGTCTTTATACCCACTTCGTACCACCCTCCATACCTGAGTTAGGAAGATTGCTTGCTATCATACCGTTTGGTGGTCCTATTTGAGTTACAAGAGGTAGTTACAAGGATCTATTGCATATAAGAGGTAGTTACAAGGAGCTATTGCATATAAGAGGTAGTTACAAGGAGCTATTGCATATATTTGACATTATTTGACCTTCCATCTCTTTGGCATGTCAAATAACAGGGAGTTACAAGGAGCTATTGCAATATAAATTTGACCTTATTTGTACATTCCCCACAATGGTTGATTTACTTTTGGTCCTTACACCCTGTTGTTTATTGGTCTTGTTGTAGATTGTCCTCTAATTTTGGTCCTTTCATTTTTTTGTGGTACTTTGCCTCTCACCTTTTGGGTCTTTTACTGATATTGAGTTATCTTTTTATTTGTACCGACTTTTATGTTTTTGGTCTTGTGGGTATAACTATGGACGTATTTTGTCCACATTTGAGGTAGTACACCCCCTTAGTCCCAAGGGTTATGAGTCTAATTTATACCCACTCTTTTCTTTTTTACTTGTACCTTACTGGTTGGTTTGTTTACCCTTTGGTTGGTCCTTTTACCTTACTGGAGTTCATGAGTCTCTTTGGCCTCAGTCTGCTGGATGTTAGCTCATCTTTATTGTGATTGTACTGAGCCTTTTGACTGTCATTGACTTTCTTTGATTGACTGTAACATAGCCCAGTCATCTCTCTCTCTCTCTCTCATTTGTACTAACACTATAATAGGGTCACTTGGTTCCTAGAGTTGACTGGCCTCTAAGAGGCACAATCATTTCTGAAAGTAACTCTTCTTAGTATATTATAGGAAACGTCTACACCTAGGTAATCAAATATGTGTTGGTTATAAGACTTAAGTAATCAAATTGTTGGTAATCAAATATTGGTAAATAATTTGAATTAAGTAGTTAAGACTTGTCCTGTCAGACAAAATTGTTGGTAATCAAATTATATTTGTTGGTAAAGAGTTTTAAGAGTGGTGGAACTCCTCGATTGAACTTGTGAGGAAAATTATTTGGAGAATAAGTGTCCTGACAAAAAACTGAGTATAACTATGACTTTATTTGTTGAACCATGGCTTTATCATAAGAACAGATTGCTCCAGTCTTCCATTTGTGCTAAACAACACAATAAAATTTGCAATGGCAAAAGGAAAGTTTGCAAGATGGCAAGCATTGTTTTGATGTTATAACTGTACTATTCATGAGCACATTTCTGGGAAAGCAAAAAGCATTCCTGACTTTTTAACAAGAGAATATTTGACACAGAAGTGTGCTGTTAATTTTTAAGAAGTGAGCCTGAAGCAAGCGATCCTAGTGCAAGCGAGCACGAGGCAAGCGAGCGTAGAAGGTCCAAGCGGAATCCAGTGGGCCCATAACTCACAAGTAAACATGAAAATCTCTGCTTGGACCGGAGGAAAAAATCATATCTATACTATCAATGATAATATGAGTTGGTTGGATTATATGCAAGACTGGAAACCTAGGTGGGAGTTTAGACATGCTGAAGTGTTAGATGCTAACTTACAGGGATCCAATGCTTTTATTAGACTAGTGCCAGAACTCAGAAGAATGCCTATGGGATCCAGTATTGTACCAGAGATGATTTACAACAACTCCCTGAGAAAAGCAGTTGATGCAAGCAATTGGTTGTTTACCTCTACCAAGATCTTAACTTAATCTCGACAGAGGGCTCTACATCTCACCCAGGGCTACAACTAGACCAACAATACTACTGTATTAACCAGATACGTTCTTTGGAAGCATGGCCACATCAAGATGCTAGTCTCCGGTTTCCAAGTACTACACACACTTATGAAAAATATAAAAAATTATGGTGGAAATTCTTGAGAAAAGAAAATACAGCTAGAACATATTATACCATGCTAAAGTTTGGACTTCAAATTCCACAAATCTATGAGGATCCTACATTCTACGTCCCTAATTGGATTAGAGACTGGTGGTGGTCATTCGGCATCAACCTGACAACATTAGAACCATCTGTTATTTATAATCTAAAACAGAAAGTTGGAGAATCTCTCGAACAGCTCAAAGATATTTTGCAGACAAAGCTTACTGAGGCTCAAATCCTTGGGTACTACATTAAAAACCAACAACAGTGGCTTGTAAAAACCCACATAGACGTCCACATGCATCAGAATAGACGCGTGGTCCTAAGGTCTATTTATTCAAAGGAATGGGATACTGAATCCAATGTCTTTCAAGAATTATATGGTCCCCCATACTCTGATGAGTTGTAAATATCTCAAAAGTATTTGGCTATGAGTGGGGCCTGTCCATTCAAATTGTCATAAAGATTGAAAAGAAAGTCTTTGTAACTATGTCATGATAATATAAAGAAAGCCCTACTTTTCTCTGTGTCAATATGATTTAAAATCTATGTTATGAATTAAATACCCTAAGTCAATATTACAAGTAATTGTCCAAAGGCAACATTAGTTGGGAGTATGACTGAAAGCTACCATTTTTCAAAACAGATTACATGTTTACGGTTCCGTTTTTGCTTGATTCAATTACTTTCAGTCATCTAAGAAGACCATGCTTGAATAAGATTATACAAGTTCCACAACATTATATAAAATATTGTTTTTGAAGATTTTTGAACACTTATTAACCACCTAAAAGATATTACTTTTGAAAGTCATAAAAAATTTTAGAAGTTTTCCATAATGGTTAGTTATTTTTATTTTATATTATTATTGCTGAATATAAATATCTTACTAAATGTGACTGGACTTCAATTACCGAGGTGATGAACCCAAATTGATGGGATGAGAGAGACTTTAGGGCCATGGCGACAAAGCTGATAGTTGGATGGTTTGATATGGGAGTCAAGACCCAAAGTAGCAATAAAAGAAAGCTCATAGTTGTGTGAATTTGTACTCATAAGAAAGATAAAGTGATCGTCTTCCTCATCACTTGAATGCCTACATGTTGAGAAAGGGAATGAGGATCAAGTAACATTATAAAAGGCGCTAGACGTCACCTTTTAAGAGGCGCTATGCCTTGTGGTCGTATCTAAACTTTTTTCCCATGGTGCGGGTAGAACCAAACAAGTATTTTTCAGATCTGTCTTCCTCGAGCAAGGGGAGTTTAGGAAGGCTAGAGGAAAGTGAGACATCCGGTAGGTCTAGAAGAGTTGTATAAACTAGATGTCAAAAGACCAGAAGAAAATTCCATAAACGCAATGAATTTTTTCACGGTCGAGGGGGGTCATGTTCCTATGGTGATGAGACAAAAGACGACGTCGAGGTGCCCTTGAGGTACAAACATTTAGTGAAACAATGGGTACCCAAGGATCTTCCTCAACCGAACACGGAGTTTTGTGTGAACGAGGGGATATATCGAATAGAACCATCGTCAATACATGGTTTCGGGTTGTTTTGCATGGATGGCATAAGGGTCCCTTACGGCACATATATAGAATTGATGGAGTATGTTGGACCCTGTTACAGCTACACAGATTGGATGCACCTGGTCCAATTTACAAAAATTATGTGTAGCTATGGATTGTCAGCAAACTATTTACAGTTGAAAGACAAAAATCAAAATAAAGGAGCAACGTTGTACATGGACGGAAGGCCAAAGGCCACAGGGAATATTGCGGGGTTTATAAATAGTACACAACCAGGGTCTACAATTAAGAAACCAAACTACGAATTTGAGGGGCGTGAAGGAAACCGTGTTTCTGTAGTTTCCATTAAATCAATATCTGTAGGGGAAGAGTTGCTTATTAATTACAATTTGAACCGAGTAGATACAAAAAAGGTTAATATGGGAGTGGTACATATAACATTTTACCCAACCTTTTATTAATGAATTTAACATATTAAGTATTTTTTCGTTAGTTTATTTTGTTTAAATTTTCCATATTTACTTTGCAAGCTAGTGATCAGGATAAAACCCCCGCCAGCAGACGGTCGGAGGAGTACATCTTCCTCGAGGGATCAGGTATACGTCTTTGTAATAGTGCAAATATAATAAGAAAAAATGGTTTTTTTTTTCCTTTGTTTTTTCATTATTAGTATATTGGTTTCGTTCCTATAATGTTATCTAATTATTTCGTTTATGTAATTTTCTTTATGTTTTTGATGCAGTTCGGTTCTGCAAGGGTCACAGTACCCTCGATGCAATAGGTATACATATTTTTGTAATATTAAAAATATAGTACTTAATAATAGTTTTTAATCGATGTGTTTTTTCATGATTAGTTTTGGATTCGTTTAGGTGACTTTCACTGTGTTTTTGATTTAGGTATCTGTAAGGGGCAAGTCCTAGATATTAGCAGATCGGGGCAAGTCACCTATGACCATCGATACGAAGAGTGGATCACGATCCTCTAGGGTGCAGGTATAATACAATATTGGAATTGTACCAATATAATACGTAGCATAATGTTTATTTTGTTATGTATTTTTCTTGTGTATACTGGTTTCCTTGTGATAATGTTTCTACGTTTTTTTGTAGGGGCTCGATGATTGGGGCAAGTCCACAGCTGTGGATCAGATGTCACCATCGTCCATGCACCAAGTAAACCTATTTGTAATTTTAGGAATCTATCATGATAGATATGTTTTGTTATTATAATTTTAGGAATCTATCATGATAGAACTCAATAGTGTTTTATTAATTTTTTGTTGCAGCCCAGTGAATCGATGTTTGAAACAGAATCACAAGAATATTCAGTAGATCCTGAAGTGGCTGAGATGCTTAAATATTTCGACATAATTAGTGAAGCCACAGACCCGTTTAAGATGATAGACAAAATGTTGGAAAAATATAGTGCGGAAATCCTTTCTCTGCTAATCAAGGATCCGCAGACAAGCCAGATTAGGGAAAGGATTGAATTTTTGGGATGGAAATCTGAATCCTTCTTAGTAAGTTGAGGAATCTTGAATCATAAAATAATTCATTTATAACTTTATAATTTTCTCTTTTATATGATAGTATTGAACGTATAAGACGTGGTTTGTATTTACAGAATTATCGGAGACCACACAATAGTGGTCAAGGCGGTGTTGGCCCTAGCGAGGCTCGTGGAGAGACATGGCATCATGAGAAAATGACTCCATGTGCATCGAATCCTTCACCATTGTTTTTGACTGAATAGTCGGCAACATGTTCTGACACACTACGGACCCCAATTGTGAGTGCACTAGCCACTAATGACCGACGCACACCGAATCGTCTAGAAGAAGGGGTCGACACCGAGAATCCTGGTAATATTGATATCGACCTAGCTGCATTTCCAGGATCTTCCCATGTCACTAGAACGAGAACAATGGAGGAAACATTTTTGGTGGACAAAAATATCGTCCCAATAAAGATCAATACGATTCCAGGTAATTAATATACATTGATCAAGTTAGTGTTTATAATTTCATTGTAATATACCGATAAAACGTTTTTTTTCAAATAATTATGATCATGTCATGATCGTTTTGCAGGAAATGATGTTTTCTATAAACAAATGAATGACATGTCCTTGGAGATCTTTGTTCCCACCATCTGAACAAGGTGGGAAGAAAAATGAAATTTTTAAAAGATGAACTCACTGATCAGTTGGTTGGCCTGTTCGGCGACAAGACCTTCAATCAAGCCGAGGTCCTGAGAAAGGCTGGACAACATATCAAGGTTGTCCGAGACCAATATAGTACCCACCTGGAAAAAAACCCTAGGTATGAGTTCCCTCCAATGATTCCAGCAATGGAGGGGAAAGCTCTAGTGGATGATGGAAAGGAGAGGGCTTAGAGAAGAGAAGGAAAGATAGCACCAGGCACAGGGAGGTATGCAATACTTTCCACAATGTAATTCTAAACCTTATTATTATTGATTTCTATATCGAACTTGGAACATCTAACGTATTTCAACACTTGCACAGGCTTCTAGACACATCAAAGGCCACAAAGGCAAGACTGGAAAAAATAGGCCAGCACAAGCTTGGGCCTGGTGGTTATTCGAATTTGGCGGCATGAATTGTAAGTTTCGAAAAACCAATAATGCATACAAATAATAAATTGCTAATTATTTTTCATTTTATTGCAATGCAAAATGTTAATTAACGACGTTATGCAAATATGCAGGCCGAACGATTCAATGAAGAGGCCACTAAGGAAGACATGAAGCTTGGCTTCAAGGAAGGCTTTGGAGCTGTTGTTGAATGCCGAAAAAGATTTTCTGGGCAAACACAGTCTTTTGGTACCAATCCATCCGGTGCACAGGTAAATAGAATCTATATACTTTAACGAAGATTTATTGCTTGTGCAATCTATTTGTTATAAATACTTGACAAAAAATATTGACTTTGTTTTGAGTAGGAAAGCAATGATCCCCCTAATGTCGAGGAGGGACAACAACAAATCAAAGATCATTCTTTGAATCCTGGTAATGAATTTATTCATATGCTACAATTTTATGTTAAGCATTGCAAATGGTGAACATTAATTGTAGTTCACCATATTTCAATTGCAGAGCATGTAGAGGGTGAAACTATATAGGTTGAGCCTAGACAAGAACATGAACAACATGATGTGGCCACACCAGGTAAAAAAACACCTTTTTTTTGTTTTTAAATGAAATACTTGTCATTAAAATAGCAAAATACAACCATGTAACATTTTCACATTGTTGCAGCAAATCCGAACCCCTTGCCGCACAATCCACGTCTAGATCAACACTCTAGGATGTAGACATCACCACAAGCGCCTGATGAAGAACCAAGAATTGGAAGAGAAAGTCCAAATGTAGATGCTCCTCTTATAGATTATTTTCCACTAAAGAGAAAAAAACTTAAAAAGAAGTGACTGGAAAAATGTTGTCTAATTATTTTTTATAATAATATATCGTCTATGATTTTTGGCCTAATGAATGAATGAATGGTTTGATGGTTTAATGATTCAGTGTAGTAAACTGTTACCTTTATTGAATGTCAGCTTTTATTGAATGAATGTGTTGACTGAATGAATGAATGGTTTAAGGAATGTTATCTTTTATTGTATGAATGTGTTGACTGAATGAAACAATGGTTTAATGAATTGTATCTTTTATTGTACGAATGTGTTAACTGAATGAAACAATGGTTTAATGAATGTTATCCTTTATTGAATGAATGGTAGATGAAAGTTCATGATGAAATATGGATGAATTTGCATGTATTTGTTTTTTTCAAGTACATGTATTGGGTATGGGGAATTAAGAGTGATGTGAGGGGGGGGAGGGGCCATAAGAGCTTCCACCTTCACGTGGTTGGCCCCGTTCAGTAGAGAATATTAAATTATTCTTGAAATAGAGAGTATCTCAATGAATGGCTACGATGCTGGATTTCTACAACCCACTCATGTGTCATCTAAATTTTGACAATTTATTGGAGCTTGTTGTGATGTTTGGTTGCTCCTCATAACCAATTTCGGGTTTCCAGATGATGAAAGATCATTTGAGTAACTATTTGTGGAGTAGAGTGAGATCTTGTTTGTAATGGGTTTGTTGATTCAACATGAAACTCTTAATGAAGATGAAGTGGCTAGTACTAGAATAATATCAGTGATAATTGATGTCCTTCGAGATAAGCAAGAAAAAGTGAGATTGTTTTTCATGACAACACTAAGTGAGCTAATTTTGAGCTTTTTTGCAGGATTGAAATATGTTCACATGTCTTTCAATTTAGATGTACTAGATTCAAACATTAACTTAGACACTTGGTAATTGTGACAGGTCATTAGATTCTAATTAGCCTAAAATTGCATCATTCAAGGTCTCATATTTCTGCTTCATCTAATTCAATTTTGTATTTGTAAAAATTCATCTAATTAATAGTGTATTTTTTTTTTAAATACCATAAGGTCATCGGATATCCGACGACTTGGCCAAATATATCCGACGTCCTTGCCATACATCCGATGGCAAGGAATGTCGGATATCGGCCATTTCCACATGGAAATGTCGTCGGATATCCAATGACCAAGCCAAAGATATCCGGCGTCTTTGCCATACCTCCGACGGCAAGGAACGTTGGATATCGGCCATTTCCATGTGGAAATGTCATTGGATATCCGACAACTAGGCCAAAGATATCCGACATCTTTTCCATACCTCCGACGGCAAGGAACGTTGGATATCGGCAATTTCCACATGGAAAGGTCATCGGATATCCGATGAAAAGGCCAAAGATATCCGACTTACTATTAAGTGCTAGTTGTCGAATATCCGACTTCCTGTTAAGTGCTAGATGGTTGGAAGTCCGACTTCCAGTTAAGTGCTAGATGCGTCGAATATCTGACGACAATCTCACCGTTGGATCTTAGCCGAATTTTGACCGACGTTAAAAAAATAGGAAGGTTGTCAACTATCCGACCACCATACATTGAAAATCCGACTTTTTGGCCGTCGGATTTTGGGTCCAAAAAACCTACTGCCACTTTCTTGCATCGTTTTATCATGAATTATGCCAATCTTACTATGGGTTTCATGCGATTACTGAAGAAGGATACCGCTTTTATCTGGGATGAGCGAGCCCAACAGTCCTTCGACACTTTGAAGAAATCCTTGGTATCGGCCCCTCTTCTTAGTCCACCCGAATTTGCAAGATATTTTTTTCTTTATGTGGCCGCGTCTCAAGAGACGATTGGTATGGTCTTAGTTCAGGAAGATGATGTGATTCAGGAGCATGTTATCTATTATCTTAGTAGAAATTTCATAGATGCTGAGCTGAGATACTCTCACGTTGAGAAATTGGCCCTTGCGACTGTTCATGCAGTCCAACGATTAAAAATTATATTTTTATTAGGAAGACCACCGTTATAGCGCATGTCAATCCGTTTCAATTTGTGCTCTCACGATGCATAATTTGGGGGAAATATAATAAATGGATTGTCATCCTTCAGGATTTTGATCTTGATTTTGCTTCGGAGAAGTCGGTGAAGTCCTTGGTTTTCGCAGAATTGATGTCGGATTTCCCAAGACTTGATGAGGAAGTAGTCCATGAAGACTCATGTGTGGATGAACATTTATTTCTTATCTTATCAGCAAACCCTTGGTATGGGGACATCATTATATATCTCCAAACTCTGAAGTTCCCTTCGCACTATTCGCGAGATAAGCGACGGCATGTGAGACATCACGCTAAAGACTATGTCATTGTCGGTGAAACTTTGTATCACCAAGGAAAAGATTCTATCCTACGTCATTGCTTAACTCATGAAGAAGCAAAGCTAGTACTTAATGACTTCCATAGTGGAGCATGTGGTGGTCACTTATGCGGGCTTGTGACAACCCAACGTATCTTGCGAGCGAGCTATTTTTGGCCTACAATCTTCAAAGATTGTGTAAATGCTGTGAAGAGATGTCACCCTTTCCAGGTGTTTGATCAAAACATGTGCTCACATCCTGCTCCTTTACATCCGGTCATCACCATCGGTCCCTTCACCAAGTGGGGGGTATATTTCATGGATTGCAACCCAGCCTCGGCTGGGGGGCATCACCATATCATCGTGGCCATTGATTATTTTACCAAATGGGATGAGGACATGCCGACCACTAAAGTCAATGGTGCTATAGCATCCCACTTCGTATTCAATCAGATTATAGCTCGATTCGGTATCCCGAAGGAGATTGTCACTGACCATGGCGATCACTTTCAAAACAAGATGATGGCGGAATTGTCACTCAAGCTTGGTTTTAAACAAGATCATTCCTCTTCATATTATCCCCAAGCGAATGGTAAGGTCAAGGAAGTAAATAAGTCCTTAAATACCATTCTCCAACTAACCATTCGACAAATCAAGAGCAATTGGCACATTATGTTATATCTCGCTTTGTGGGTGTATCGAACCACAGTAAAGAATTCCACCAGTTTCTCACCATTTTAGCTAGTTCATGGTGTGGAGTCTATATTTCCGATTGAATGTGAAATCCCTTGAAACTAGCTATAGAGCTCCTACCTGACACTTCAGAAGTAGAGCAATGTCTAGTCTACCTCGAGCAACTTGATGAGCAACATTGGGATGCTGTCGTAGCAATTGATGCTAACAAACGTAATGTTAAGGTTTAGTATGATAGGTCTGTCCGTCCCCAACAATACGCTGAAGGTGACTTGGTCCTCCTTTATGATCAAGCTAAGGAACCCTAGGGGGTAGGCAAGTTTAACCCCATGTGGCACGGTCCTTACATTGTGAGGTGTGTCCTGGAGAAAGGATCCTATGAGTTGGAAGACTACAAGGGGAACACCTTGAAGGATCCTAGAAATGGGCTCTACCTCAAGCAGTATTATGCTTGAGATTCTAGCTCGAGTTGATACTTTTGTATAATATTGTATAGTTGCTTCTGTACATAGTCTAGTTTTCTTTTGATTTTTCGAGTATGTTGATTCACTTCCATTTGGTTGATAGATGTCAGTGGAATATCTAGTGTTCTTGGGATTCGTGGATGGGGCTAGCCTTCATACGCAGAGTCTTGCTTCTGCTGCGTGGGTTATTTACTCGCTCGACCATCAGATTGTGTCTTCAGGAGGTGCTTGTCTCGGTCCTACATCCAAAAATGTGGTTGAGTATAGTGTTGTTATCTAGTTACTTCACGATGCCATTTCGAATGGTATCCAGTCTTTATAAGTCCGCCTGGATGCACAACTGGTTGTGTCTCAGTTGAATGGCCAATACCGTGTGAGGGATCCTACGTTACTAAGGAGGTTCTTAAGGGTAAGACTCTTGGAGCATCAATTTGTTTTCATTACATACATGCATGTTCCGAGATGTTTTAATCATATAACTAATGCATATGCTAATTATGTCCTAGATTGGCATTTGTCATATCAATAAAAGAAGCACACAAATAACATTCATTCATACATTTGTACATACACAATAGTAGAGTCGGAAAATCATAGTGTTTTCATTAATAATATATCCAAAACGTTGTGTCATAATACAAAACTGGAGCCCGTAGCTCTCAAAAATATACAATCCGATACAAAAATAGTGAGACCCCATGGCATCTAAGCCCTGTGGGGAGCTCTAGCCTCTTGAGCTAGATGAGTCTAAATATAATAGTGTATGGCATTGGCTATATGCTAGAGTAGACGCACCCAGGTACCTGATACCCCTACAAATTGTCGCTGCATCGCCTCCGGGAGATGCTCTACCTCTATGATCGGTACTCTGGCAGTCATGCGGGTCAGGTTGACTTGTACCCTCTCCAAAGTGCACTCTTCCACTGCATCTAGTACCTCGTCTCCTCTGCCTATGCAGCGATGTCGTGGGAAACCCTGAGGTATTCGCGGACCCAAATCTGCAAGCAAACAATCACCCATTAATATGGTACCACATCAAAAATATTTTTGCATTCATTTATAATAAAAAATCCAAAAAAAAATTCAGAAAACTTAAAAAGAGTAGTCATACCTATGTCCCAGAACACATCCCCTATAGGGAGCTGCATGTCTCGGTCTCCTCGATAATCTATCCCCTCATATGGATAGTCATCGATGGCGATAATCTGTCAGGCCCACCAGTGAAAGAACTCCTCAGAATATGGTGAAGCCTATTGGCCACCACCCTGCCACGTCAGTACCTCTTCCCACCGGGTCTGGGAGGGATCTTGGAGACCATGCATAGGGACTTCAACCCTCAGACTCAAGCCCGGTACTCTCTCAGAGAAAAATATGCATAAGATATTGCCAAACCCGAATTTCTTTGCCCGCCCCATCTTGCACTCTGTTAGCTGGCTCTTCATGGTAGTCAGCAATGTTGTGCACCCGTCGTACATAGTTGGTCTCATGCACTTTGCTGTGTAGAATATCACAAGCCTCGAATCCTGATGAAGTGCAACCGATCTTGTAATCCTCCCAAAGGTGAGGACTATGATCTTCATGCTTAGGATTGCTATAGCCTCTATGGGTACCTGGCTACCCACCTTCTGGGTGCTAGCGATACAATACATGTCAATACAATCGCTGATAGTGATTCCTCCCCCCACGCTGCGATACCTAAGAATCGTTGTCTCCCCTTGGTGGGACAGTCCAGTGATAAAGTATGTATCTTCCACCTCCAATGGAAGTGGCTGCCCATCTAGATCAAATTGTTGTGCTTCTGCATCCCAATAGTTGATCAGCTGAGCGAGCAATCGGTTTTGGGCCCTTAAACCCCCGATGCTCTAGAAATTATAGAGGCCACATGCTTGTAATGCTTGTTGGGCGGGTAAATCTTGGTGTACATGCTCATCAACAACATCATGTTCTCTCTCTCTCCACTCTAGGACCATCATGGAGGCAAAACAAATGCATTTTTAGTGCCCATGTGTTTAAAAAACTCAACCCAAGGCATTGTATGCTAGATACTATGTATACAATCGCACGTATACGCGGTCAATGCATGCATTGACCGCACACAAAAGTCTCTCCACGGGACCCGTATTATGATAGCCTGCATACAATGAGTTATGGGTGTAACCTATGGAAAAAGATGAAATTTTGACCATTAGAAACAAAAATAAAAACCATGGAAATGAAGAGGGGGATGATACTTCCAACCTTATCCAGACGGTTCGTGAATCCAACGCTCGTATCTCCCAGAATCTGCAACTGAAGATAGAAGGTAAAAACTAACCAAAAGTAGTATGGTGGGTAAAAAGTGAAAATGGAAAGGTAAAAGTAATTTCTATTCACTATTTATAATTATTTAAACCCACTTTCCTATAGTTTTTTCCGTTTTGAGCCATTTTGGACTAATATCAAGTTGTAAAGTGCCTTTTTGAACAGTTTTTCCGATGAGAGTGGATTTTTCAACCGTTTCACGCCTTCGACAGGTATTTTCTATACTTGGAATATAGGTTAGGATGTCATTTCACCTGCATTTCTGCATTGGACCTTATGACCACATTCATTAACCTTAGGTGCAACCCCGCTTTTTAACTGACACAGAACCTCTATGCTGCTTTAGAAGTGTCGTTATTTGGTGGTAGGGTTTTTCTGACCATGGGTGCCCTAGTTAGATCCTTTTATGCCTTTCGGCGCCCATACCTTTGTTTCTCCTTAGGATTGGGAGTCCTTTGTAGTCACACCATGACATTGTGATGAAGACTCATACTCTACTTCATTTTATTTGGGCCATCTCCCATGAGGACTCCCCATTTATGTTGAGTTGCGATTGCATTGCATCATCTTGCTTTCCTTTGAGCCTTGTGCTGGCTCCTGCTTTTCGTAGTTATTAGCCATGTGCCTGAGCACTTTACCTTCCAACCCAAGTAGAGCCTCCAGTTATCTTTCATAGCTTGATGACCCTTACCTTGAGGGAACACCCCCCTGAGTGTCCACATCTTGCACATGCTTCCTTGCATTGATCATAGGTATGTTCCATTGCTTTGAACTAGTTTGCTTGCACTTGACACTCGTTCCCTTACTTGTTGTACTATAAGCAATTTTATTCTTTTTCAAGCTTTCATAACATGAAAAATACCAAAAAATCATATAACTGAAAAATCCAAATGAAAAATCTTTACTACTTCTTATTGGCATCTGTGGTGTTGCCTTTGAATAGAGAATTCATATCCACTCCATTCATCATGAGTCGGGACATTAGTAGGACCTTAGGAGCTATACTCGTTTCTCATATATTACGCCACCGGCTGGTTAAGCTTCCAGTCATTATGGAGCCTTTGTTGATGCCTCCTGCGTCATAAAGTATTATTATCATCTAGTCATTGAGTCTATACTTCCCGAGTCTATCCATCTGCTAATGCTTTTATTCAAATGAAGTCTTGAAACTAGAGTCGACCACTCCTCATATCTCTTGACTATTGCATGTCCTCCATCCCATACAGTTCGATCTGTTAGTGTGAGTTCTTCCAAATATTTCAGCGTAGCTAGTTACCTCATGTTGGCTGATGGGGGATTCATTAATGCCCTCCTTCTAGTGAGTTTCATTCCGTCGAATCCAACCCATTGATTCTGGAATCGAGACTTAGAGTCCGTTGAGTACCTTGAGGCTTTCAGTCATTAGTGGTAGGTGCTCTTTCCATCAACAGTTGGGGATTCATCAATGCCTCCTGATCGATGGATTTGTTAGAGTGTTTGACCTCAACACCTCTATTCACACTTTGATGAATGTACTCTGTCTTGATGCCCATTTTCATTATTGGTGGGTTCTCTCACGTCTGTTAATGGTATACATCAATGACCGGTAATCATACGATGCAACATCAGGTTCTACACTAGCACCTTTATTCGCTTGATAGGGCATGCACCGCAGATGATTTGTGTAGAATAACTCCATACTTCAGTGGCATTTAGTATGCTACTAGTGATCATGATTATGCTTATGAGATATTAGTCTCATACATCAACAGTTTGTACCTTCAGTTTGCATCAATTGTTTCCTCTTCAGCAGGAGACCATATCTTACTGGGTCATGGATATGACCACTTATGACATGTATTCACTATATACTTCCTATTCATGTCCATTGCATCTGATTTCTATGTATTGTACCGATATGTATTCAGAGAGATCATTGTATTATGATGAGTGGGCTACTCCTTCCATTTGTGTTTCCATCACTCCACTTCTGAGATTTATAATGTATTTCGGCCATCGTAGTACCTTCTCTAACCTCACACATTAGGGGGCATCTGTTACAGCGTATTTTTCCACCTTGTGATCATTTATACTATTTGGCCTCTGTTATTCATTTGACTGACTCAGAATGACTTTTTTCCCTCTAGGAACCTATTTTTCCCTATTTATGTTCCTGTACGCGAGCTACTTTGCTACAACTCACGCATGCGTAGGCTGTCCCACTACAGCCCGCGTACATCGAGTTAAATGGTAAATTACAGTAAAAAACTCTATTTTTACTCCCAAAAGCGGTCATAGGGTGACCTTTGGCCTTCCATGTACCCTAAAATGACTCGATTCGACCTTTCACCTACCTTTGGAAGGCTATATATTGAGATCTTATGGTACATGGAAGGAAGAGAAAGAGAGAGCATCAAAACTCTATTGGATTTTTGTAATGTCCCTTATTAGGAATTTTATTAAAATTGCAATTTTCTACTTTTTTCCCCTAGTTCGAACTTTGACTAGTTTTGATCTCTAGGTCCCAAATTTGCCCCAAATGATCCCAAATATTCTGAGAAGGTGTATGAATGATATTATAACATAAATATGTGTTTCAGGGATGCCTTTGGACCTTTAAAATACTTCTGCAAATCCTTTTTCAATTCTGATCAATGTAGGTAACTTTACTAGTGATTTTCCTTTGACTAGTACTGGTCTCTAGGTCTCAAATTGACTCCAAATGCCTTCAAATATTCAAGGGAGGCGTATGAATGATATTAGAACTTGAATATGATGTTTATGGATGAAATATGTCCACCAAAAGACCTCTGCAAACTCTCTTAAGATTCTGGACCAATTATGCAATTTTACTAGTAATTTGGGGTTCAAATCCCCCTGGGGTAAGTACTGAAAATGGCTTCCCAAATGCCTCCAAACCCACTAAAATTTATGAACAGAGGTGTGTAATGTGTTAAGTGTTTTATTAAAGTCTCATATGCACCATCAATGGATTATTACAACTGTTCTCACCCTCTCCCATTCAACTGCAAAAATCCCCAATTCGACCCTTGGGAAAATGACACTATTTCACCTCCCAATACAACTAAACTGAGTAAAAATGCTTCAAATGCTCAAGTAAAGTACATGAAACTTGTATAATACATCCATGGAAATATATTTATCACAAATATATCAGAGAATCATCCATTCATTCGAAATCATCATCAATACATTGGCTCACAACAAGGTAGTGGGGAAATGGCATTGTTCTTCCATTAAAAATGAGATTTATACATTTCTACTTGGAATTTCGACCTGAAAATTTTTGGATATGAATAAAAGAGTATTTAATTCATATTAAAAAATAAATGGGGCATTAAAATCTTCCCCTAAGAGTACAATAGCTCACCAAAAACGCCCTCCCTCAAGGATCAAGAATATGCCATCAAAACTGGAAATGGTTGAAGGAGTGAGCTGCAATAGAAGAAACCATGAGCTGCCCTGTAGCTTACACCTGAAAATAAAGACTCCATTAAATATCCAAATGAAAATTCTGAATGGCCTTTCCAATTACCAACTTGGATGGGAATCTTTCACCCTCGAAATTGGCTAAGGCAAGAAACTAGTCATCCACTAGCTCTCCCTCTTCACAAATGCAATTGCAAATTCTACAAATGATCAAAATCTGGTTTCATTCTTTGTTATTGACATTTATAAACTTTTAATGTCCTCCATGGGTCTAATTCCTTCCAAGAGACTCATGCCAACTCATGTTGGGAAGAGATTCCAAAGAACGCCACTTGTACAACAATTCCTAGTCTCTCACTTCCACCAAATCACATGTGGAAGCATCTTAGCTGCCCTAACACCCTTGAGCGCCCTCTTGGAGTCTAGTTTTAGCCCTGACATGTCATATATGTCATATGTCAGCCTTCAGGTCTGATTTGTGTCATAGGTGTCATAGCATCTTCATCATTGTTGTCATAGAGCTAGGGAATCTAGCCCAAGTGTCTCACTAGCTCCAAATTGCCTCTTCCTCTTCCATGGGAGTTACTCTTCCTCTATATTTAGACCTTGGATGAGTCATTCAATGAATAATACCTTTTGGACTCCCCCAAGTATGTTACCATTCACCTTGAATTCTAATTGGTGAGAGAATGATGCCAAGTGTAGTGGGGAAATCTAGCCATATGTGGGTCCCACTTCCTCCATGTGTCTTTATGATGAAATGCCACTTTGATTTTCACTTGTATATATTTATTTATCTACTTTATTAAATATTTATGCCATTCTAATGTTCAAACATCATTTATTAACCCCATTATTCCAAATCCCAAAGCTTCCACCCCAAACCTAGGAAACTAGTAATTTTCCTCCTTGGCAATTATTTGACCTTTAGCATCAATTTGACAAACTCTAATGAATAGGGCCAATGTGATTAGGCAATTGTGACCCAATACCAAATTTGGGACATGAAAAATCCTCCCTTCCCAATATTGCTTGTCCTCAAGCAATTTTAAACGTGGGTGTTGAAGAACCTGCTTTATGTATAATTCTTTGAAGTTGCTATTGAATTGCCCAACCTTGAGTCTTTGAGTTTCCATGAAGATTTTAGAGAGGAACCACCATGCTTGCTGCTGCACTACTATGATTAAAATCACTTTATTAAGTGGGGAATCCATCTCCCATACTGCTTTCTTTCCCCAAAAATATGAAACCAATGAGATAAAAATTATTCCAGGGTCCCATTGCTTGTATTGCACCCCACTAATTAAGAGTGCTCTCCAACCCACACCATTAGTTAAGAGGATTCCTGGATCCCATTTTCTTGTATGCATCTTTCCAAACATCATGAGTACCAAATATATATCATCAAAGTACATAACAACATAATGAAAATGTACATCAAGGATATGCTTCATCAAAGAGTCATGAAAGTGCTTATACCTCCAAGCAAGTAGACCACCATTTTCCAAGTGCATACAAGCTTCAAGTGACCAATCAAATCTGCTCCAATGACATAGGTGAGGATCCCATGTCCTATAATGCTGCTCCAAAAGGATTTGATATGCATCAAAATATTCAGCCATGTATTCTTTCATCCAAGAAGTGAATGAAGAATCTCCACTAAAATCTGAACCAAATAATGAGCAGAAAAAACAAGGAGACTTCAAATGACTCAAAGAAGTCTCACCCATACATCCCTGAATGTGATCATCATAAAGATATAACAAAGTATGTGGCTTCCAACAAAAATGTTCTCCAATCATAAATCTATTCACCCAAGTGTTGGATGAAGTTCCTCCAACATCAAATGAATCAAGTGTTGAGCAAGAAAAACCATGAGTCTTCAAGTGACTCAAATGCATATCATAGGTGCATCCATGTAGATGTGCATCATCATAAAGTAACAAAGTATGCTGCTGTAAATGTGAATAAGAATGTGCTCCAACCATATCATCATAAAAAGTAAATCTAGGAGTTCCATACTCATCATGTGGCACCATCAAAAAGAACCCTTTCACCCATACTTCATTGAGACTAATGTTGCAAAACATGGAATTGTAGGATGTAGGAGAATGAACCAAATCACCCAAATGATCAAAAAGTGCAAAATTTTCATCATGGGAAGGATCCATGTGGGTGGTATCATGCAGCGCCTTCAAAAGTGGGAAACCTTTGTCATAGATTGGTTCCCATGTAGAGGAATCATGCTCTTCTTTAAAAATTGCATAAGCTTCATCAAGAGACAATTCAAGTTCCTCTTCCACCACATCAAGTGTTTGGATCTCTTCAACTTCATCTTCAAACACATTAAGCACATTCAAATTCCCACATTTCTCATGATCCACCATGTCATGAGAATCCTCCAGACAATCTACCATTTGACAATTTGAAACATAGGAGGAAAAACAAGTATCTTGCAACTTTTCAAGAAGTTGCTCATTTTGAATTGTGAGCTTATGAATATCCTCATTATTCTTCAAGTATGCATCATGTAACAATTCATTAAGCTCAAACAAATGGTTTCTATCAAAAAGCAAAGACATGAAATTACCTTTGATGTGGCACATTGCTCTTTGAATCTTCTCCATGTCTTCAAGGAAGGATGTTTCCTCCAATGAAGTAGCTCTCCAACAAGAATTTGACACCAATGCTTGAGTGTCATGGAGAATGCTGAGGGACTCTTGGATCTTATTTTCATTCATCTTTAAGGACCCTTCAAGAAAATGAGGCTCTTGCAAATGAACCTCCTCATCTTCTTCAATTTTGCTTGGACCAACTTCATGAAGCTCAAGTGGTGATGGGGAAGTTGATCTTGGTTCTTCTTCAACTGCTACAAGGTCTTCATTATCATGCTTAATGAAACTTGTACTTGTAGAAACACTTTCAAAACTGATCTCTATGTCACCAACATAGAGGTGTAAGCACCCATCAGTAGGTACTCCTTCATAGTTTAAGCATCCATCAGTAGATGCTCTTTGGTTCATGTCTAAGCTAGAAGGTGTCTCGAAATGATCTTCCATATTTTCAATAGAATCTTCTTCATGCTCTTGTGATGTATCTTCCTTTTGCTCCTTAAAGCAAGCTGATGCATTTTGCCCCTTGTTTTCCTTAGGATCAATATATTTGGAATCTCTTCTTGAATAAATCTCAAAAGCTCTCCTCAAGGAGGACATCATTTCATGCACACATATATGATACTCGCTCCAAGGGTTTTTACAAGAAGGGCATAAACCTTTCTTCACTAACTCCACATCTTCATTTTTGGGCCTATTTTCAAAAACATGTTTAGCATAGTACTCAAAAGACATGGCATTTTGTGTGTTTTTGCTAAAAGCAAGATATTCTTGATATTTTTGATATTGTTGGGGCAAGGTTTTATATTTTTCTCTCCATCTTTGGAACTCACTCATAGAATTATCCTTGGTTGGTGTGACACACTCATATTCATCAGATTTAAAGTCATAAGAATAATCTTCATTTCTATTGAAATTGTAAGAAGTGTTGCATGATGGCACCTTTTCCTCATACCATTCACATTCTGCTTCATATTGCTCATAAGCATCTGCATATTCCTCATAAGAATTGTACTCATAGGATTCATCACAATAGTAAGACATGGCTGCCAATTATTCCTAAATGTATGTACCTAATACACAGGTGCAAGGACCATGCTCTGATACCACTGTAATGTCCCTTATTAGGAATTTTATTAAAATTGCAATTTTCCACTTTTTTCCCCTAGTTCGACCTTTGACTAGTTTTGATCTCTAGGTCCCAAATTTGCCCCAAATGATCCCAAATATTCTGAGAAGGTGTATGAATGATATTATAACATAAATATGTGTTTCAGGGATGCCTTTGGATCTTTAAAATACTTCTGCAAATCCTCTTTCAATTCTGATCAATGTAGGTAACTTTACTAGTGATTTTCCTTTGACTAGTATTGGTCTCTAGGTCTCAAATTGACTTCAAATGCCTTCAAATATTCAAGGAAGGTGTATGAATGATATTAGAACTTGAATATGATGTTTATGGATGAAATATGTCCACCAAAAGACCTCTGCAAACTCTCTTAAGATTCTGGACCAATTATGCAATTTTACTAGTAATTTGGGGTTCAAATCCCCCTGGGGTAAGTACTGAAAATGGCTTCCCAAATGCCTCCAAACCCACTCAAATTTATGAAAAGAGGTGTGTAATGTGTTAAGTGTTTTATTAAAGTCTCATATGCACCATTAATGGATTATTACAACTGTTCTCACCCTCTCCCATTCAACTGCAAAAATCCCCAATTCGACCCTTGGGAAAATGGCACTATTTCACCTCCCAATACAACTAAACTGAGTAAAAATGCTTCAAATGCTCAAGTACAGTACATGAAACTTGTATAAGACATCCATGGAAATATATTTATCACAGATATATCAGATAATCATCCATTCATTCGAAATCATCATCAATACATTGGCTCACAACAAGGTAGTGGGGAAATGGCATTGTTCTTCCATTAAAAATGAGATTTATACATTTCTACTTGGAATTTCGACCTGAAATTTGTTGGATATGAAGAACAGAGTATTTAATTCATATTACAAAAGAAATGGGGCATTAAAAGCTTCCCCAAAGAGTACAATATCTCACCAAAAACGCCCTCCCTCAAGGATCAAGAATATGCCATCAAAACTGGAAATGGTTGAAGGAGTGAGCTGCAATAGAAGAAACCATGAGCTGCCATGTAGCTTACACCTGCAAATAAAGACTCCATTAAATCTCCAAATGAAAGGTCTAAATGGCCTTTCCAATTACCAACTTGGATGGGAATCTTTCACCCTCGAAATTGGCTAAGGCAAGAAACTAGTCATCCACTAGCTCTCCCTCTTCACAAATGCAATTGCAAATTCTTCAAATGATCAAAAGCTGGTTTCATTCTTTGTTATTGACATTTATAAACTTTTAATGTCCTCCATGGGTCTAATTCCTTCCAATAGACTCATGCCAACTCATGTTGGGAAGAGATTCCAAAGAACGCCACTTGTACGACAATTCCTAGTCTCCCACTTCCACCAAATCACATGTGGAAGCATCTTAGCTGCCCTAACACCCTTGAGCGTCCTCTTGGAGTCTATTTTTAGCCCTGAAATTTCATATATGTCATATGTCAGCCTTCAGGTCTGATTTGTGTCATAGCATCTTCATCATTGTTGTCATAGAGCTAGGGAATCTAGCCCAAGTGTCTCACTAGCTCCAAATTGCCTCTTCCTCTTCCATGGGAGTTACTCTTCCTCTATATTTCGACCTTGGATGAGTCATTCAATGAATAATACCTTTTGGACTCCCCCAAGTATGTTACCATTCACCTTGAATTCGAATTAATGAGAGAATGATGCCAAGTGTAGTGGGGAAATCTAGCCATATGTGGGTCCCACTTCCTCCATGTGTCTTCATGATGAAATGCCACTTTGATTTTTACTTGTATATATTTATTTAGCTCCTTTATTAAATATTTATTCCATTCTAATGTTCAAACATCATTTATTAACCCCATTATTCTAAATCCCAAAGCTTCCACCCCAAACCTAGGAAACTAGTAATTTTCCTCCTTGGCAATTATTTGACCTTTAGCATCAATTTGACAAACTCTAATGAATAGGGCCAATGTGATTAGGAAATTGTGACCCAATACCAAATTTGGGACATGACAATTTTTTCCATAGCTTGAGTCTACATCCATTGATCCTAGTTGTTGTGAACCTCTTATGTTCACCTACCAAACTCTTCCATATCTTGAGTTTTCCATACCATGGGGGATTGAAATGGTGGAGACACAAGTGGAGGGACCTAGTTCTCGGTTTAGATGAGTTTCCGGCAAGAGTTTGTACTTCTTGTTTCATTAATAGAAAACTCATTTTCTCATCCAATTGATGTTGTGAATGGTTTGTTAACATTGGGTACATTTTCTTATTAGAGTCATGGACCATGATATTGTTTATGCTAACATCTTTCATATATTATATGCACTTGCTTGTGTTTATTGTTGAGAATAAGCTGCAGGTTCAAGTGTAGAGATTTGAAAGCTCAATGGGGATCTACTTCAAATGTCCGGTTGAAGGTTGGTTATTTAATCCACATCTTAGCATTTACATTTATATACCATTGCATTGGGAATTGAGTTGATTTCTAGTAGTCATCTGTCTGTTGTGATCTACCCGAAGCCATAGGAATTTTTTTCTCCGTAACAGCGTGACTGTGAGCTACATGGATGAGAATCACTATTCTTGTTTTCTCTGGAAGTCTGTATTTGTCACTGTAGATCTGCAAATTTTTCATCCATCTTCAACAGGATCTCTACTTGGTTGCAAGTTCTTCAACATCCGCTTTTGTGGCCACATGCTTTATGGATTCTTCTGTTGAGTTTATGATCTCTATGCTTATTCTATCAAAGTCATCTCTAGTAAGAGTGCAGATTGGATTAGGATTGGAAGGTTTCCTTTTCTTTCATGCTAACCCCTCTATTTGCACATTTTCTTTTCTCTTTTTAGTGGGGACAGACTACTGAGTGGACTTATGAGGAATCTTAGTAGAAGTCTCTTCCACTATGGGGACCGCATTACTATTTTGCGCAACCTATTCTTCTTCCATCAAGGGTCTTCACAATTATTCATCCCATTCCTGTATTATCTGCGCAATATCACCTTCAGCACACATGAACTTGGTGGGAAACGCATTATTCCATCCCAATCTTGAAACGCATTATTCCATTGTATGCCTCAACTATGTGAGGCCATATCTGAGGGGTTTCTTTTGGAACATGTTTGATTTCTTCATAGTAGACATATAAATTAATATCGTTCTACTCCTGTCTTCGTCCATTTGCAGCAGGGTATTTTTTAAGGATTATAAAAGTATACTTAACTATAGTATTCCATGCGATTATTTTGGATTGAAAAAAACATAAATATAGATTGGTAGGCGAATATTAAAAATGAAACATACAATTTACTACTAAAAACTATAAATTTTAGCGAATATTATGATAAAAAAAATAATTTATGTAAATATAGGAGATATTAGAGACAAAATGACGAAATAGCGAATTTTTTTTTTTTAAAAGCGCAAAAAATAGCCAATTGGCGAAATTTCGCCCCTAAAACTTTCCTTGATTTGCAGAATACTACATATTTGAGAACTTAGCCCCCCAAACGGGTCTTCTATTTTTCTCAAATATTTGGATTCCTTCTGGTTCCTTCCAACCAACAAATGCAATGCAAATCAGTAGCCAGGTGTATCGAAAAGGGTTACCTTTTTCTTGATCTTCCGTGCAGTATTCAAGGAAATCATTCAGCAAGAATGTTGACCAGTTCATCTGAACACCTTCTACACATTTTTATGTAGCTGGGATGATTTCCACTAGGACCTAATCATGACACCCCTTTCTAAATAACATGCAAGAAAGTAGTTTAACAATGAATCTCACAGAGAAATCCTTGATTTTGCAATGGAAAAACCTCTATCATCCCATTGAGTTTCATACTTATAAGCAATCCTATTTCCAAGTGCTTTCTCATGCCTTCTTTCAAAGAGAATATTTACATCTTCTCCTGTGGTGGGTAGAACAGTTATTGATTCAATCAGCCTGACATCAATGAATATTTCTCTATTGAGCCACATGTATCCGCCATACACTTGTGATATGAATAAGTTTGCACATTTTTGTGTATGCAGATTTTCCAAAGAAGGGAACCTCTAGTAGATTCAATATTCTAGATTTAGGTAATCCAATGGCCAATTCTTTCAGGACCATTTCACCTAATGTGCTTCTTTACATATACATTGTCTTGGTGATCTCTGGAAAATTTTTAGAATCACAAATATCGTATTCTCAAAACATGACCTCATCTATTTTCCCATACAAATTTTCTTCAACAACCGCACCTTTAGATTCCTTTTGATCCTGTAGCTTCGTGTTTTCCAGTTCAGGTAGGATAAACATTGGGGCGTCCATTTTTCATGAGGGAATATACTCACAATTGTCTTGCACTAATGTAGAAACATCTACAACTTTACTCTTCTGTTGTCTTTTGGGTGCCATGGTTCTCAAGTCTCACTCTTTCACAAACTCATTGATATTCTTTCAACAATTGTTCTCAATAGGCATTAGGGGTCTTAATAGATATATTCAGGGTTTTTAAGGATTGTCAATTCCATCTGTCATTAATAATATGCATATTTCCCTTGATTTGGTCTGTCTTCGGAGATTAGAAAGTTTCTTGAAATTCTAGTTGATCGGTCTGAATTCACTTAACAATTTTCTACCATGAATGTTGTTTCCATTTGAGCATTTATTGTCGTTCGTGCCACTGATCATTAATACTTTACCCATTGTCACAGTTTGTGATATCGCATGTGTTTATTTACTGCAGCCAGTTCGACTGGAAGTGAGTCAGTTTCATACTAGAGTGGATACAGATGGGTCTCCTAAGTTCTCTATCCTTTCATTCAAAAATCTGTTTGGTTCAGGATCAATGTCTACATTTTTCTTCCTCCAGAACATATTGCAAAAATGATCTTCTCTTTGATCTTTATAGGTACTGTGTTTGGTGTCTGATTGGATATCCTTATCATCTTTCTTCATCCATTGTTTTATAGTCTTTCATGATTTCCCATAGTCTAGAGGATTATGAACAATTTTTTTGCATTTGTAGCAGATAACATTGCTACAGTATTTCTCAATATGTCTGGTCATTGTGCATTTCCAACATTGAACTAATTTGCGCAAGTTCATCTTCTTTATTTGTGGAACATCCTTTACATCCTTTTTGCAATTACCTTCAAAACTTATATCGGTTTGTCACGAGGAGATATTTTCTTACTGATAATATCATTTAGTACCTCTGTGCTTTTAACAAATCTTTCTATTACCATAACTTGGTCTTGCATGTTTTTCATTTCTTCTTCCTTTTCCTGTAATTTGATTCATTGCTCGTCGAGTAATTTTTCATAATCTGAATTCTTTTCTTTGAGAGAGATCACCTCCAATTGTCTTGCTTGAAGATGAACTTGACTACCACCTTGCCTATGTAGCTGATCTTTTAACGACAGGAATTCCTTGGTCTTCCCTTCCTTTTCTTCTATGACATTTCCCAATTTCTCTTTTAGAAGGTGTTGATGCTTGGAAAAATCCTTGCATTGACAGTAGGGATTCTCCCCAATGACTAATCCCAATTAGATCACTCATTGTTTGGAATAATGAATTTTCCTGGTTAATGATCATGCTACCGTAGATGTATTTCAATTAAAGTTGACCGGTTGCAGCCCGACCCACCATTTATATTTTATATTTAAGTATGTGTATCCAAGTGCCCTAATATTAATAATGCATGACCTATAATTGAAAGGTAGAATCCATACAAGTGATGGGCAAGTTCTCATCTCTTGTCTTATCTATTATACGTTATCAATCAACTAACATTATCCTAATTTAACTAATCTATCTCTACAAGGAGAGAGTTTTACAAAAGAAGAGTAATATCTAAGAATGCTTGTACAAATTCAACAGGTAGCTATTGAAATAAAGCACTTACAATCACAACAGAAATGATACATAGAAATTGAATTACATTTATTACTCTTTACTACATAGACATTGCATTTTGTAAAAAAACTAGTAAAATCATTCATACCATTAGAATAATCCAACAAAGTAAGAAAGATCTCACAACATAAATATGAATGCAGGAAGAAATAATTATGAGCCTTGATTCATGACATTCCATGTAAACTCCATGTAAGATTTTAACCATAAAAATAGTTCCTTCTCATTAGCAGAAAAATATTTTTCATACAGAATGTTACTAGCTTCTATTACACTAGAAAACCCCCCCTTGCCCCCTTCCCTTTTCTACTATTTTTCTTTACAAGAAAAAATGTCTTTACAGGACTAATCGTTTCACCTTCCCTTTAACTCTTGGGTTTCTGAATTTTGTCATTTTGTGTTTTCTTAGCCAAAAATAGATAATAAAATATAAATTACATTATTCTATTGGAGGATTTTCTAAACTTGAAATATAACTATTCCAAAGATCAGTTTCATAATATATTACATTAAATTGTTGAGGTTTCAACAATTTCAAAGCAACTTAATGAGTGGATAACTCTTTTCCTATGTTTACTAACCCCTTAGCCACTGCCTTGTGAATTTATTATAGAAAATGTGCATTCATAGCTGTTTGTCCCACATGTTGTTGAAGATCTTCTTAAGTAATCACGTTCAGTCCCTTGATGTATTCCAGATCTTCACTCAAGATGTTTGTCAACTCTGCTAAACGCTGATCTTTGGATGGTAATTCGTACAGATATTTAGAAATTGGAACGTGGCAATTTTCATGTGCTTGGTAGACCTTTCAATAAATTCCTTCACATTTTATAATGGTCTTCTGCACTTCATTTTGTACCTTTCTAGAATCCTTCCGTCAACTTTCCAAAAGAGCTATATCCAATTTTAATTCAACAGCTATCTTCTGAGGAAAGTGATCGAGAAACTCCTAATTTTTCCTTTCCAACCAATCAACCTTTTCACCTTGTTAAATGTGTCTATCAACTTTTGCTTTACAATGGCAGCGTCTACATAAATGTCTTTTATTCTGTATATCATTCCTCTTAATTTATAAACTTCTTCTCTCACTAACTCTTGTGAGTGACAAATATGTTCTTGCACTTTATGAGCATGTTCGTGAAAAGGTGTCATGTCTTGTTTCTGATTCTAAGCAATTTTGATCTGCTCACCCAAAGATTCCTTTTCTCTCATCCATTCATTTACCTGATATTGTAGAGATACATTTTCAATCATCAGGGATTCTACCTGCTGATTTAATTGAGTTTATTTTTCCTCTAAATCATTGATTTTTTGAATGAAAATCAGCTCGTTCACCTTCCATAATTACTAGTTTCACATTCAAAGAAACTCTTTTATCCTCAAGTGCTTGATAATATAGCAGTATTTTTTCGTTTTTGGAATCTCAGCTTCTCTCTTTCTCTTCATTTCAATCCATTCGCTCCGAGATTGTACCAAATTATCTTTTCATTTCAACATTTTTTTTACTTCGTTCTAAATCATTCATTAATTTGTTTACATTATCTGCATTGGCTTGTGCTGCCGCAATATTCACTGAAGCAGTAAATTCGGGTCTTTATTAGTTCCTTCTACTAGGGTATTCTTTTGTATGGTTACAATATCAGGCTGCGTACCCATCTTTAACCTCTTTTATGTTCTTCTTAGAATCATCTTATTTTTAGGATTACAAACAATAGTGTCTAGCTTTGCTACAAAATGTTGTTTCAAGTGGGTGAATGGTGTGAGCCCAAGCTCAGCAAATGGGAGATGACCCCCTGTAAGTGGTACCTCTAAATCATCTGGTGGATCTATGTCCATATCCTGTAAATTCTAATTTTCTTATTGAATTTTCTTGTCCTCCACAACTTTCTTGATCCTTTCTTCTTCTTCTCTTTTCTTTTCTAACTCAGCTTCTCTCTCCATTGCCTCTTGTTCTTGTTTTCTTTGCTTTTCTTGTTCGAAATCTTTCTCTGCTACCTTTTCTTGCTCGTATTTCTTCTGGGATTCTTCCTCTTTCTGCTTTCTCTCTTCCTCTTGTTTCCTCCTTTCTTCTCCAGCTACCAAATCCTCTTCCCTTGCTTTCTGTTGCTCTTCTTCTTTTCTCGTTTCTTTCGTCTGACTTGAACTCATTCCTTCTTTTCTGCCAAACCTTTTGTTCAATTCCACCATGTTTTTTTATCTTCGATATACTTCCTTGTATTCCAGGAAGTTATCTATGTACTCAAAATTAATATTGCGTGAAACTCAATGTTTAGCTGCCTCCTGCAACTTGTCATTCCTAATAAAATCGTTTCCCCGAAATGAGTTGCCTCTAGGTCTTTCACAAAAATCTATGCTCCTTTTACCTTAGTAAACATGTATGCCCTAATGTTAAAAGGAAGCAAAGGATACGAATCTTTCTTATTTTCATTTAAAAAATGTCCGACCCCGTTTATGAAGACTTGCCTTACAACTTCTTTGTGTACTATGTAGTCCGTGACATATCTTGGCATTAGAGAAGTACTTTTGGTTCCTCCATACATCTGAATGTATGTTCCATCTAGGGTGAAATAGTAATCTCCATATTCTCTAATCACTGCCAATGAATTGTCTGACAGGAAATTTGGTTCTTTATTAAAAATCGTCTTATACAAAGGAATTATGAACTCCTCGCATAAGAGCTTGTAAAAGCTTGCATACTTGTGAGCCCACATAATCTGATAGGAAACGTAGAGTGGAGTCTCTTATGGGACTCAATAACATCCCAACTTATGGAATGGGTTTCTTATCAAAATATAATCAATTAGATAGGATGAAATAAAAAACTTTTCTTTCTTCTATGTCATGACTCATTGGGATGCGGATACTGTTGCAACCATACTTTTCGAAATAATGTCCACCCAATTGAAAACAATACCATGAGAAGAAATACGGTACATGATTGGAACCCAACTGAGCTTATATACATTTGAATTTTCTCTCCCAAATATCCTGCTCAGCATCATAGCTATAATTCTAAAAGCGGTCTTTAAATTCTGCGAATCATACGCCCCGCTAGCTGTCTGCCTTAGCTGTTTTCCCTAGATAAGCATTTTCTTGGCATACTCAGAATGATCTATGTTAACACATTTTATCCAATCATTTGTCATAAGGATTTTTGGATCAGGTAACTTGTAGGTTGTGCTTGTGTGAGTGGGTTGAAATGAAGTTGTAATGTCCCCATCCAAATAAATTACTAGAAGTGAAAATTCCACCAATCTACTAGTTCCCTAGTTTGGGGTGGAAACATTTAGATTTGGAATAAGGGAGATATACAACCCGAAATGGAAATTATCTTGAAAATAATATATTAAAATGGGATAAATAAATACTTATAATAGGAAAATAAGGTGGCACTTGGTCATGAGGGCACATTGGTGGTGTGGGACCCACACAAAGCAAGATTCTCCATGCCACATGGAATTCTATTGTCACCCATTCGAATCCAAGGTGGATTCTAACGTTCTTGGTGGATTTGGAAGGGAATTGTACTTGGAATGAATCAATGAGGGTCGAATTTGAGAGGAAGAGTAACTCCCATGGAAGAGGAAGAGGCTTATTAGAGGTATTGTGACACTTGGGCTAGGTTCCCTAGCTTTTATGAAAACAATGATGAAGATGCTATGACACTTATGACAAGGATCAGACCAGATTGCTGACATCTGACATATATGACATGTCATGGCTAAAAATAGCCTCCAAGAGGGCGCACAAGGGAGTTAAGGAAGCCAAATATTCCTCCATTCGAATTGATGGAAGAGGGAGGCTAGGAATTGTTGGACAAGTGGCACTCATTGGAATCTCTCCCCAATTCGAGTTCGCATGAAACTCTTGGAGGGAATTAGAACCATGGAGGGCTTGGGAAGATAATAAAATATAAGAAAAAAAAAGGAGAGGATATTTTTGATCACTTCTCATTTGGTAATTTGAAGAGCATAGCTTGTCCATGCAAGTTGAGTGTTTATTCTACTTGCCTTAGCACCAATTTCGAGGGTGAAAGATTCCCATCCTAATTGGAAATTGGAGAGGCCATTCAGACCTTTCATTTGGATCTGTATGAAGAAAAAATTTTGCAGGTTGAAGCTACATGGCTGCATGTGACTATATCTCCTTCAACTTGTTTCCACATCTCTTTCACTTTTCTCTCCATATTCTTGCTCTTGGAGGAAGGGTGCACATGGAGAAATGCTGATATCTTTGGGGAATTCCAAGGGGCCCATTTATTTTTAAGATGATTTCCACACTCTGTATTTGATTCTCAGATATACCTCAGATCGAAACTCCAAGAAAAACTATGTAAAATTTCCAAATATGCATGAATGGTGCCATTTTCCCATATATCTTGTTGTAGGATCTTGAAGTTGTTTGGTATTGACTTGTATCAGTGAATATATGTGTTTTTATTTCTGTTTGGAGAGCCATAAATATAATGAATAATTTTCATACACCTTATGCAAGTCCTTGTAACATTTCTCTCAAATTTCATAGCAAGTTATAGCGTTTTTCTCTCATTTCCCCTATGTTAAGACATGTTTACAACTATCTGATTTATGGTAGTTGCAACAGCCTTTACAAACTTATTAATGATGCATTTGTGTGCCCATTGAAGTCATATAACTAATCCATGTCTCTGTTCTTAAATTTTGGAGGGTCGTACTTCATTTCGGAAGCCATTGGTGACCTCTACCCCGGGGGTTTGAACCTCGAAATTACTAGTAAATTCCCCATTTTCTCCCGATTTCAAATGAAGGTTTTAGAAGTATTTTGAGAGTGTCCAAGAAACTATCAGCCTAATTTTGATGTCCTAATACCCTTAAAATACCTTCATACCAAATTTGAAATCCTTAGGATCCATTTGGAAGCACTTGAGTCATCACTAGTCCAAGGTTCGAATTGACCAAAAAATTGTAATTTTTCCAAATTATTAAAAAGGAACACTACAAGTGGTATTAGAGCATGGTCCTTGAACCTAGTTTGGGTGACCATTTATGAGTTCAATAATTCATCCCCCACCCTTAGACACAGAAACTGAAAGTACCTTTAGTGAAGAGGAAGAAGAAGGAGAAGAGGTGCACTCTGTTGAGACTATGGCTAAGGATGAGAAAGGAACTTCAGATATGGAGGAGAAAGAGGATTTTAGGAAATTCATGAAACCATTTTTTGAAGACATGACAAGGTAGATAATGCAAGGGTTCCAATTGATGGCTAGTCAAATTGGTAGCAAATTGACAATAGGAGGAAGCAATAGTTCCCCTAGTGAGGAAAATAAGGCATTTGGTGGAAGCATTTTCTCAAGGATAGGGCCTCATAATTGACCCAATGAAGTTCAGAGCTAAATAAGAGCCACCAAACCCAAGTTTATTGAGACTAAAGAGGGCCTTCACACCCAATATGGAATGTAAGAAGTTCTAGCAGAATGGCAGTAGTTGAGTGAAGATTGTAGGATGACACTACCATTTGATCAATTCTTTACTGTCTCAAACAAGATCAAGATGAGGGGATGCAATAGAAATCCTTTCCAAAACAAAGAATTGAATTATGCCATAGGTAAAATTCCCCTTCCTACCTTTGATGGCTCATCTCAAACTTATGTAAATACTTGGATACTAAAGTTAGATGTATATTTTTAGTTGAATCCAATGGTTGAAGAGGATGCTCTAAAAATGGAAAACTTGCATCTCGAAGGAGAAGCCAATGATTGGTGGTTCCATGGGAGTAAAACCTTGGGACATGATTAGGTCACAACATATGAATAATTTGTTAACAGGTTATTGGAAATATTTGAGCAAAAAGATCCTAAAATGCCTTTCAATGAACTAGCACAATTGAAGCAAAATGGAACCCCTGATGAGTACATCTTGGAATTTCAAAAACTACCAGTTAAGGTGGCTGATATATCTATTGTTCAATTGGTATTGATATTTACTAAAGGTTTGGATGAAACTTTGAAGGGTTTAGTTAAGGCGCACAAACCTACTTCATTGAAAGATGCCATGGACTTGGCAAGCGATCTGCAAAATGTGCTACCCAAGACAAAGTATGCACCCAAGACCAACTTTCCTTCCAAGTTCAGATTTGACAAGAATCCATGGAAAAAAAATGCATTTTGAAAATACAAGAAAGAGGGACCAAGAAAGGAAGAACTCAGAAGAAAGAAACTATGTTACACATGCTTCCAACCATGGGTACCCGTGCATAAATGTGCTAAGGGGAAAGTACAATTCATTGAATTATTTTTTGATGATGAAGGTGAAGGGGACATGGAGGAAGAAGAACATATTTCATACCAAGAAGAGGGATATGACATAGCAAAAGAATATCATCCATCACCTGAAAAAGGGAGAATGGCAATGCTTTCAGGAGTGTCTCGTTTTCACACAATTCGATGCAAGGGAGTGGTACAAGGGAAAAGAGTTTCAGTATTGGTAGATGGAGGAGCCACTCATAAATTCAATGATGTATCCTTGGTGGAGAGGATAAAGTTACCTATTGAATCATTCGATGGGTTCACAGTCATCATTCCAAGTAACAATTCTATGGAATGCAAAACATGGATTCCAAAGCTACAACTCACCATAGGAAATTACACATTTTCTGATAGATTTTATGTGGTTGATTTTTTTGATACAAATGTGGTCTTGGGAGTGCAATGGTTGTACTCTCTAGGGGAACATACAGTGAAATACCAAATACCTGAAATGAAATTCAAATATTTGGAAGGAAAACAAAGGGTAGTGAGAGGAATGCACACCTATCCGAATCAAGTGGTGTCTTCCCACAGTATGAGGTCCATATTGAGGCATGGGGATATTGAATGGGCTGCTAAATGTTTCATCACTTCCCCCAAGACAAACATAAACATTGCAGAACATCCAAGGGAGATAAGGCAACTACTACACAAATATGAAAAGGTTTTTGGAGACCTTCCTCCTGGAAGGCCACCTGACAGAGGGGTTGAGCACACCATTCTTTTGGAGGTGGGTACTTCACCTATACAAATACCACCATATAGAAACCCAAAAAGGTTCATAGATGAGATTGAGAAGGCTATTCAAGAGCTCTTGGGATTGGGACTCATTAGACCAAGCTCAAGTCCCTATGCTTCTTTAGTTGGTTTGGTGAATAAAAAGGATGGAAGCCTAAGGATGTGCATTGATTTTAGAGATATAAACAAGAAGACAATAAATAATATATATCTCATACCTAGAATAGATGAGCTATTTGGAGCAAATTTCTTCTCCAAAATTGATCTCAGATTCGGTTACCATCAGATTCAAATGAAGGAGAAGGATGTGCAAAAAAATGCTTTCAGATGTCACTATGGTCATTTTGAATTTCTTTTCATTCCTTTTGGTTTGACCAATGCTCCAACCACTTTCCAATCGTGCATGAACAAAATATTTTGCAAGCAGCTCCATAAGTTTGTTTTGGTTTTCTTTGATGGTATTTTGATTTACAGTATGACATGGGAGGAACATTTTCACCATTTAGAAGTTGTATTGAAAATTTTGCATGAACAATATTTGTTTGCTAAGTTGTCTGAGTGTGAATTTGGGTAGACAGAGGTTTTTTATATTGGGCACATCATTGGGAAATATGGAGTAAAGGTGCACTTGGATAAAATAAAGGATATTCTTGAATGGCCAACACCCAAGAACATCACTGAATTGAGAGGCTTCATTGGGATATGCACTTACTATAGGAAGTTTGTGAAGGGGTTTTCCAAACTAACTTCTCCCCTCACTGATTTGACCAAGAAGGATTCTTTCAAATGGGATTAAGAGGCTAAAAAGGATTTCCAAATAATGAAAGAGGTAATGAGTAGTTGTCCAGTACTTGCATTACCAAATTTTTCTAAACCATTTGTTTTGGAATCTAATGCATAAGGAGAAGGAATAGGGGCGGTCCTAAAGAAAAATAAACACCCCATAGATTTTGAGAGCAGAAAATTGCAGACACATGAGAATCTATACTCCATATATGACAAAGAAATGTTAGCCATCATGCATGCCTTGTCCAAGTTTAGACAATATCTGGTGGGGAACAAGTTTGTGGTCAAAACTGATCATAATAGTTTAAAACATTTTCTCACAAAAAATGATCTCAATGAAAGGAAACAAAATGGGTAAGTAAGGTCCAAGCTTTTGATTTTGACATTGAATATGTAAAAGGGAAGAATAATATTGTAGCATATGCATTATCTAGGGGACCTTCATTTTCCCTTATGGACATTTTGAAAGATTGGAAAGATATGATAATAGTAGAGTATGCCAAAGATAGTTTTGCTTGTGATGTGTTAGATGGGTCAAAGGAGATGATATATACAAGATATTGAATGGCCTAATCTACTATAAGGACTGAATATACTTGGTTCATGGTTCGAACCTAAAGCACAAGATCTTGAAGGAAGCTCATGATTCTCCTTTAGCAGGCCATCCTGGTTTATTTAAAACATATAGGCAATTAAGACAAAGGTTATCATGAAAAGGGATGAAGGAAGATGTTCTAAAGTATGTGAATGAATGTAAGATATGTCAGCAAAAAAATGTTTAACACACCCATCCTGCTGGTCTATTGCAACCATTGCCCATTCTAGAACAAAAATGGGAAAGCATATCAATGGATTTCATCACAAGTTTTCCCAAGGCTTTGGATAAGGATTGTATTTATGTTGTGGTGGATATAATCACCAAATTTGCTCATTTATTTTCTATTACATCATCTTTTACTGCTGCACAAGTGGCTAATCTATTCTTTAGAGATATTTTCATATTGCATGGACTTCCCAAAAACATTGTGAGTGACAAGGATAGCACATTTATGAGTGCTTTTTGGAAATAATTCTTCAAGTTGGTGGAAACTCAATTGACTCCTAGAACAAGATATCATCCTCAAACTGATGGCCAAATAGAAAGAGTGAACCAATGGTTGGAGGGGTACTTGAGGAACTATGCTGGTGAGCAGCAGAAAGCTTGGGTTAAATGGCTACACTTGAGTGAGTTTTGATATAATACTACTTTCCATATGTCCATTGGCATTTCTACTTTCAAATAACTTTATGGTTATGAAGAAATCACCTTTGTTGAGCACATTTTTGGTGATAGTAGATCCCCAAAATATAAATATTGGGTTGAGAAAAGTCAAGATATTTTGAAGCTTCTAAAATACAATTTGCAGGTTTCCCAAAATCAACAAAAACAGTATGTGGATCAACATAGGGAGGAAAGAACTTTTCAAGTGAATGATTTGGTTTATTTGAGGCTATATACATATAAGAAAACTTCCTTAAAATGGGAAGGATCAGAAAAGCTTAAACCAAGGTATTATGGTCCATATAAGATAGTTCGAAAAGTTGGGGAGGTAGCCTATGAGTTAGAACTTCCGAAAGGTAGCGAAATCCACAATGTATTTCATGTTTCATTCAGAACATTTCTATTTCAGAAACACTCACTCCATTTGATGATGAAGGACAACTCATACTTATTCCAGAAAAAATTTTGAAGGCAAGAGAAAGGAAATTGAGGAGCAAAACCATAAGAGAATATTTGGTACAATGGAAAGATTTTCCAAGTGAGGATGCCACATGGGAAGAGGAACAAATTTTGCAGCATCCCAATTTGGAATTGATTGAGGGAAAGTAATGTTGGGTGGGGAGGACTGTAATGTCCCCATCCAAATAAATCACTAGAAGGGAAAATTCCACCAATCTACTAGTTCCCTAGGTTGGGGTGGAAACATTTAGATTTGGAATAAGGGAGCTATAAAACCCCAAATGGATTAGCTTGAAAAAAAATATTAAAAGGGGACAAAATAAATCCTTATAATAGGAAAATAAGGTGGAACTTGGTCATGAGGGCACATTGGTGGTGTGGGACCCACACAAAGCAATATTCTCCATGCCACATGGCATCCTACTCTCACCCATTCGAATCCAATTTGGATTCTAACGTTCTTGGGGGAGTTGGAAGGGAATTATACTTGGAATGACTCAATGAGGGTCAAATTTGAGAGGAAGAGTAACTACCATGGAAGAGGAAGAGGCATCTTAGAGGTATTGTGACACTTGGGCTAGATTCCCTATATTTTATGACAACAATGATGAAGATGCTATGACACTTATGACAAGGATCAGACCTGATTGCTGACATATGACCTATATGACATGTCAAGGGTATAACTAGCCTCCAAGAGGATGCACAAGGGAGTTAGGGAAGCCAAAGATTCCTCCATTCAAATTGATGTAAGAGGGAGGCTAGGAATTGTTGGACAAGAGGCACTCATTGGAATCTCTCCCCAATTTGAGTTGGCATGAAACTCTTGGAGGGGATTAGAACCATGGAGAGATTGGGAAGCTAATAAAAGACAAGAAAAAAGAAGGAGAGGGTCTTTTTGATCATTTCTTATTTGGTAATTTGGAGAGCATATCTTGTCCATTCAAGTTGAGTGTTTATTCTACTTGCCTTAGCACCAATTTCGAGGGTGAAAGATTCCCATCCTAATTGGAAATTGGAGAGGCCATTCGGAACTTTAATTTGGGTATCTATGAAGAAATTTTGTTGCAGGTTGAAGCTATAGGGATTCTCATGACCATTTCTTCTTCAACTTGTTTCCACATCTCTTTCACTTTTCTCTCTATATTTTTTCTCTTGGAGGAAGGGCACACATGGAGAGATGATTGTGAAGAACCTACAACAATTAATTGATGAATACACAATATATCAGATCACAGAATATGTTTATTGATCGTAGGCCACTTCGAGGGGGAAACCTCCTTTGAGCAAGCTCAATACAAAATAACTTCACGGTTCCTTCATTGGCCTCAACACAAACTTATATACTAACTCTAGGAACCAACACTATGGGTCGAAACCATGGGCCAACACAAACTATGGATCAACAAATACTACGAGATGAATTACAAATCATATGCGTCCAACAACAATAATACAAACTATGGATCAAAAAATATTGCGGGACAACTTACAAATCATATGCATCCAACAACAATATACTAACAAAGTAAAGAGAAGGGTTGACATGGGTTCCTAACATCCCCTCCCCCCTTAGAAAAAGCTTTGTCCTCAAAGCTTTAGATGTGGAAATTGTTGTTGAATCTGAAGGAGTGGTTCCCATGTAGCATCCTCTTTCGTACCACTAAATTAAGACCTCTATGATAGAGCGAGAGAGAAGCTGACGAGTGCGCTTATTGAGGACGACCTCCGGCTCCAAAAGGATGGATCCTTCATTATCCAGTTCTAGTAAAATAGTTTATCCTCTAATTTTGGTGCCAAGAAATTTCTTCAGACAAGAAACATGAAATACTGGATGAATGCGGGAAGAAGCAGGAAGTTCCAATTTATAAGCAATGGGACCAAGCTTTTGAAGAATCCTATATGGCCCATAGAACTTTGGAGCAAGCTTATGACGCCCTTTGAGTTCCAAGGAGGATTTCTTGTAAGGATGGAGACGAAGAAAAACCATATCACTTGCTTCAAAAGGGTGCTCAGAATGGTGTTGATCGGCTTGTTGCTTCATGCAATTTCGTGCCATGTGAATATTTCTCCCCAAATGTGAAGAATCTGATTGTGGATTCAAAGGACCGTGTCAACTACCTGAACTGGTGAACTACTGGGGGTGTATGGAAGAATAACTGGTGGTGCCTGACCATAAACTGCTTCATATGGAGTCATTTTAGAGGCAGTGTGGTAAGAGGTATTGTACCACCATTCAGCGAGAGGGAGCCGCTTTCCCCACTGATGTTGTTGTTCAGAGGTGAAGCAACAAAGATACATTTCCAAGCATTTATTGATAATTTTAGTCTGACCATCTGTTTGTGGGTGATACCATGAACTCATATTCAGTTTGGTGCCAGTGTGGCTCTGTCCAAAAATGACTGGTGAAAGTCGCATCACGATCCGAGACAATGGAAGAAGGGATTCCATGAAGACGAAAGATCTGGTCTAGGAAAATTTGAGTGACTAAGGAGGCTGTATAGGGATGGATGAGAGCATAAAAATGACTATATTTGGAGATGTGATCAACCACAACCAAAATCACTGTCTTCCCTCCAGATTGAGGGAGCCCTTCAATGAAATCCATAGAAATATCTGTCCAAATCCGTGTAGGTATGGGAAAGGGTTCGATCAATCCCGGAAGGAGTGTCATTTTACCCTTATTGCACTGGCAGGTATCACATTCAACCACCATTTGTTGAATTGTCCTTTTCATGACCTTCCAAAGGAAGTTACGTCGTGCCCTCTCATACGTTTTGAGAAACCCAGAGTGCCCTACTGATGGAGAAGCATGGAGTTCATAGAAGATATCCTGTTGAAGATTTGTGCTTTGGGGAAGCACCAGACGACCCTTATATCTCAGGGAAGCACCATCCCAAGAGTAATGTGGTACAATAGAAGGGTTGTTGGCCAAGCATTGGATGATTTGAGATAATGAAGAGTCTTTGACATATCCATGTTGAACAGATTGCAACCAATTTGGAACGGGCATAGAAATAGCTGAAAGAGAACCTTGGTCATCAAATGTGCGAGAAAGAGCATCCGCCAGAATATTGTCCTTACCCTTCTTGTAAGTGATCTCATAGTCATAACCATGAGTTGGCTAACCCATTTCTATTGTGTTGGGGAGGATACACGCTATTCCATGAAATATTTCAGACTCTGGTGATCGGTCTTGATGCATAAATGATTCCCTAATAGGTATGGTCGCCACTTTTGTACTGCATGCAAAATAGCCATCATTTCCTTCTCATATGTAGAGGTAGCTAAATTCTTACCTAAAAGGGATTTGCTGGTGAACGCAATGGGGTGTCCATATTGAAGGAGAACAACACCAAGTCCATTTCCACAAGCATCACTCTCAATAGTGAAGGGCTTGGAAAAATCGGGCATAGATATAATAGGTGTAGTACACATAGCTTGTTTCAGTTTGTCAAATGCACACTCAGTAGAATGTGTCCATGTAAAAGCATCATTTTTTAATAGAGTAGTTAATGGAGCTTTAATATCTCATAATCCTTGAAAAACTTGCGGTAGTATCCAGTCAACCCCAAAAAACCACGAAAGATCTTGAGTGTCTGAGGATGTGGCCAATTGTTCATGGCATCGATTTTGGAAGGATCCATGCAAACCCCTTGCGCTGATATAATGTGACCGAGATACTCAAATTCCTTCTGTCCAAAAACACATTTAGATTGTTTGGCATGGAGATGATGGTCAGAGAAAAGTTTCATTACAAGATCTAGATGTTGGAGATGTTCATCCCATGTTTTATTGTAGATGAGGATATCATCAAAGAATACCATAATGAATTTCAGCAAGTAGGGATGGAATATTTTATTCATCAAGGCCTGGAATGTGGAAGGAGCATTAGTGAGGCCAAAGGGCATGACCAAAAACTCATAGGGTCCATCATATGTGTGGAAAGCTATTTTAGGGATATCATCCTCATGAACCCGAATTTGATGATACCCAGAACGAAGATCCAACTTGGAGAAAAATTGAGCACCACGAAGCTCATCAACAACAGGAATTGGAAACTTATCCTTGATGGTGAGGTGATTAAGTGCTCGAAAGTCAATGTAGAGGTGCCATGACACATATTTTTTGTGGACAAGAAGAACTGGGGAAGAAAAGGAACTAGTGCTTGGGCGAATAATACCGTGCTTCAGTAAGTCCCGAACGAGCATTTCAATCTCTGTTTTTTGGTGAAATGGGTAGCGATAGGGCCTGATGTTGGGAGGAATGCTTCCAAGAAGGATCTGAATACAATGGTCCTCTGGCCTTGAAGGTGCCAATCCCACTGGTTCAGCAAAGACACTTGCATATCGATCCATAATTTGTTGTAGATCCAACGGAGTAGTGGAGACCGCTGATGGTTGCATCTGAATGGAATGGATCTGAGCGATGACACCATGTGAATTATTCTTAAGGATTTTTTCCATGCAATGTGAACTGATGATGCTGAGAGACCCTGGTTGTAATCCTGTCAATGTGTTTTTTTGTCCATTGGGGGAAAACTGCATCCAAAATTTAGCAAAATCCCATAAGATGGGGCCAAGTGTGCGTAGCCATTGAGCGCCCAAAACCACATCACATCTGCCTAAGGTCAAGGAAAACATGTCAGAGCACAGGCTATAATATCCCATAGAGATACACACATTATGACACTTCCCTTTGCAAGGTAAGGTGCCCCCATTGGCAACCATGACTTCAAAGTTGGAGTAAGGATGGATAAAACAATCATCCTGTTTGGCGATCCGAGGGTCAATGAAATTATGAGTGCTACCAGAATCAATGAGTATTGTAAGAGGAAGCTTCTTGAAGTAACCCCTGACCCGCATTGTTTGGGGGGTGGTGATTCCAGCTAAAGCATGGATATATATCTCTGGCTGGTCATCTTGAGACGGAGGGTCAATAGGCGGATCCTGAATGTCGACCTGAGCATCCATTGTATCTGGAGCTTCTTCACCAATTTCAGAGGCAGGCGGAGAATTCACATCCAAGAGATAGAGATTTTGCTGAACACATCTATGTCCCCGAGTGAATTTCTCATCACAATTATAACAAAGCCCTTTTTCTCTACGTGCTTGCATCTCTGTTTTAGAAATATGCTTGATAGGCGTTGGTCGAGGAGCTGGTGGGATGGGAGGTCGTTGAGAATCCATATTTCAGAAGGGAAAAAAAGTGGGTTTGGAGCGTTGTTGGGCTGCAACCTTGTCTTCTTCAAACTTAGCCAACCCCAAGGATTCCATCATTGTGTTGGGATAGAACATTTTGACCTCAGAGCGGATTTCATCCTTTAGAACACTGATAAAACAACTCTGATAGAAGTCATCAGGCAATCCTTCGGTGTGGTTGGATAGTTTCTCAAATTTGGTTTGATACTCTGTCACAGTGCCAATTTGGCGAAGTTTAGTGAGGGCTCCTGTGAAGTCATCAAAATCAGTAGGACCAAATCATTGCAAAAGGACCTGGCAAAAATATGGCCATTTTGGCTCTTCATGAGTCTTGATGTACCAACGGTACCATTGAAGAGCTTCATGTTCCAAATGAAAGGATGCAAGTGCAACTTTGTTGACATCAAAAGTATTATGCAAACTGAAATATTGTTCTGCACGATAGATCCATCCAGTCGGATCAGTTCCATTGAAGCGAGGAAAATCAAGCTTTGGACCACGAAAAATGCTGGAAGAAGGGAACCCATTGTCTGATGAAGACTCAGACTGTCGTTTGTTGTTCATGGCTGAATGCTCAAGATGGAGGCCAAGAAAGGTTTCATCTAGATCCTGGATTTTGGCTTGGATGGCTGCAAGTGCTTCCTCCATGGTTTTTGCTCCTACGCTGGTGACAACCATAACCAGGAGTTTTTTTTTTTGAGTGGGTAGAAAAACAAAAACAAAAACTATTTCGGTAAAGGAAAATCTGGATTTGGGAAAAAATATGAAGGGAAATTTGGGTTTGACTAGGTTTTGGACATTGTAGAATGGACAGGGAAGCAGAAAAAGAGGATTACAGAAGCGGGGTGAAAGAATGAGAAAATTTGGCAGAGAGGGAAAAAGGAGCTAAATTAAGAATGGAAATCTATGGTAAAATTTGAAGGCGATTGGGTGAAAGACGAAGAAGTTAAGGCAAACCCTAAAAATAGAAAAATGTGGGATTTCTAGCTTTGGGAAGTGGAATTTGGGATAGGGTCCTCGGGAATGAAGTTGCAGATCTTTTTTTTTTTTCCAGGAATGGATCTGCAATAACACAGAAGGGATCAAAAACAGATAGATCTGCAATGGTGCTGAAGTGATTGGAAACAGAGGGATCCGTAATGGCGCAGAAGTGATCGGCAACATATGAATCTGCAACAGTGCGGAAGTGATCAGAGACAGTTCTTGATAGATGAAATCTGTGATTTTGGAGCCGAAAATAGATATGGACGCCAGGTATGCTCGGCTTCCTAATGGTTCAGGGGATTCACTCGGCCACCAATGTTGTTCGACGGCTTGCATATTTGGGAAGCACCCCTCACTCCACGGCTCAGGTAAAACTGGTAACCGCTTTTCCACAAACGACAGCTCTTGGTTTACCTCACGGGTGGGAACTAGTCAATCAGGTAGGGGTCGTTTCCTTTTTCGTTGGTAGGTCCTCTCAATGGGCCAGCTACTTCGGGGTTCCTGTGGTACTTGTTATCACCAAAATTGTAGTTGCCCCTAGAGTTGGATCCAAGATGGATGGCAGAGGGGATGGGCAACCAAAGAGGTGCAACCAAGATAGCCTCGACTCCCAATGGATGGTTGTCACACCAATTGAGGAAATCTTCACTTTATGTTATCTAGCCTAAGACAACAAAGGGGAGACCCAGATCTACTCCCGATAGGAGAGATCAGACCAAGACACCAAATCAAATCAAGTATGGATGAAGTACATAAGGTGTATGGTAAACCCTAGATCTATGGATGAAGTGACAAGGTGAGTAATGGGTTGGATCAAGATGTTTAAACAATGTAGATTTGGTCCAACATGTTTATGTGAGTGACTTATGACGTTTTAAACAAGATCCAGGATCAGGGTACTAGTCAAAGATGAGAAAATACACTACCTTGGGAACCGTGTCCAATGCAGGGTAGTTAAGGACCAAATTGGGGCTAACTAGTAGCAAAGATGAGCTTGATGAATAGATATGACAGTGTTTAGGTGTTCAAGCATGTAAGACAAAGATCAACCCACAAGCTAACTCAACAATCCAAGAAAGTCGAATTGGCTTAGAAATAACCAGTGCCTTGGGAAATGGGCCAAATGGAGTCGGATGTCCACCAAATTGTAGATCAGGGATGTTGAGGTGTCAAGCTAGGTGGATCTTGAAAATTAGGATCATCCAAAGGGTAGATCTCAGTAGATCTGAGATTAAAATGTATCACCAAGTAACCCAAGTGGGGCTCAACCCTCAAAATGAGGAATGGGGCCCATAAGGTGAAAATCATTGAAGTGACACACTAGGTGTAGGTTAACAAATGTGTAGATTATGGATCAAGTGGGATCTCACCTACCCAGGTGTTAGATCTTAGAAAACTCACCTCACCTAGGAAGTGCGACCTACCTTGGAGAAGCTAATTTGCCTTGGGAAATGGGTCAGATGAAGGCCAATCCTCACCAAACTATAAATCCGGATCACCGTGGATGCTATAGAGGTGGGTTTTAAATTTTATACCCAAAAGCCAAGTATATCTTGCTAGATCTGAGAAATTGTAAAATGAGGGTTTGAAATATAAGGGTTTTATCAATGAAGTAGTTGTGCCAATGGATTGGAACCAAGACAAGAAGAACAAACCTGTGGATCTTACCTGGATAACCTTGTCAATGCCTTGATGATGATGATCTATGCAAAACCGATCAATTTGGAGCAATTTGAGGTAGTTTTCTATGAAGTCAATTTGCCCAAGGAAGCCAACGCGCCCTCTCTCCTGCACAATAAACGTCAACAATATCAAATTTACTACGAACAAGAGATAAGACTAATGCCACAAGAGAAATAACAGAAAGATAGCATAGATCACAATGATACTAATGATAACCCCCTGATACAAGTGAATTCCAAGTGGAGTGAGTTGAAGAAGCCTTGCAAAAACGACCAAGTGAAGTAGCCCTCTTGTAGACAAGACAAAAGTTTCCAAAAAAAGATAGATCTTACCACAAATACCTGAATTCTAGGATGCAATAGACTTTACAATCAACATCGAAGAACACCAGATTCAAAGGAGACCACAAGAATTTCCACATAAAAGTTTTTCTATATCAAGATTCCAGGAGCCAAAGACCCTTTACAATGAGAAGCTCTCTCCTTTAAATAGGATGGAGAGAGGCCATAACCCTAACCACTTTTTGAATGAGTGGCTAAGATTAAAAGATCAAAATATCTAATCAATGGTTGAGATGAGCTCAACAATACAATACATGGATCAATAATAAAATATAACAATATGTGGACAAACTTTCCCTAGGAGAGGGGATCCCACCAAATCATAATGATAAAATATAAGATCTATCTCATGGTGGGTCCAAGGGTAGTTTTTAACACCCTTGGTCAATCCCCATGGAACAATATCCAAGCATAAATGATCTAGACCCCAAATCGTGCCTCTCTGGGAAAGTCGTGAGCCTTAGGAGGCTCTAGAAAATCATGTAAAATGCCATAAGTGATGGATGTGGGTCCCTATGAAGCTGAAACTGCTGGAGAAGGTGTGGAAGACATCCCACTCATCATAACTAATCATCCCATGCCATAACCTTTCCTCAGTGGCCCAAATCGAATTCCTCTGTAGCCACTTTTACCATTTCTTGACTGCCTTGGGAAGTATGAAACTACCCAAACTGCCTCTTGGAGTGCCGGTGGTGTCAAGGTGAGCTCACCAATGTGTTTTGGAGGGGGGTAATATGGAAATAACAATTGGCTGGACCACCCCCTCCATGCATAGCGCCCTAGGTGAACCAAATAAATCTCATCACTGCTCTAACAGGGCCTTTGACAAGCCAAAACTACACTAGGATAGCCAATTGAGGTTAAAAATCACTGTAACTTCCCGGAACTGAAAATAGACTGTCTCATTGGACTCAGAAGGTCCAAATCCATGTAAGGTGTGTACTCATACACCATATAGTCCTCTGCATGGTCCCAAAATAAATGCTCATCATACCTGACATACCAAATAATAATAATCTGTAAAAGTGCTGAAAAGAACAAATCATCATCATAAGCCTTAAACCACTGCATAAGCCCACCATGGTGACCTGTATCAAACCATATATCATCTATTTGTAACATCTGAGGTATTCCACCTCATGTCTTGTGGTTGACTTTTGGTCAAACTGGGTTTGACCAAGTCAACATGACCAAAATATAACTCAAATTGTCATCAAGCTACTACAAGGTGTCAAAGGTTAAAACATGCTTTACAATCCAGACACCTAAGGTAAGCCTCTATGGTCCCCGACAACGGCGTCAAAATGGTAGCAAAGAGAACAGGAGTAGGGCTTGAAAATATATGTCGAACTAGGGTAGGCCTCTACCTTCCCTGGCAATGGCACCAAAATGTTATCACCAAACTTGTAGTTGCCCCTAGAGATGGATCCAAGATGGATGGAAAAGGGGATGGGAAACCAAATAGGTGCAACCAAGATAGCCTCAACTCCCAATGGATGGTTGTCACTCCAATCGAGGAAATATTCACTTTATGTTATCTACCCTAAGACAACAAAGGGGGAGATCCAGATCTACTCCCTATAGGAGAGATCACACCAAGACACCAGATCAAATCAAGTATGGATGAAGTACGTAAGGTGTATGGTAAACCCTAGATCTATGGATGAAGTCACAAGGTGAGTAATGGGTTGGAACAAGAGGTTTAAACAATGTAGATTTGGTCCAACAAGTTTATGTGAGTGACTTATGAGGCTTGAAACAAGATCCAGGATCAGGGTACTAGTCAAAGATGAGAAAATCCATTGCCTTGGGAATTGTGTCCAATGCAAGGTAGTTAAGGACAAAATTGGGGCTAACCAGTATCAAAGATGAGCTTCATGAATAGATATGACAGTTTTTAGGTGTTCAAGCATGCAAGACAAATATCAACCCACAAGCTAACTCAATAATCCAAGAAAGTTGAATTGGGTTGGATATGATCAGTGCCTTGGGAAATGGGCCAAATGGAGTTGGATGTCCACCAAATTGTAGATCAAGGATGTTGAGGTGTCAAGCTAGGGGGATCTTGAAAATTAGGATCATCCAATAGCTAGATCTCAGTAGATCTGAGATTGAAATGTATCACCAAGTGACCCAAGTGGGGCTCAACCCTCAAAATGAGGAATGGGGCCCACAAGGTGAAAATCACTAAAGTGACACACTAGGAGTAGGATATCAAATGTGTAGATTATGGATCAAGTGGGATCTCACCTACCCAGGTGCTAGATCCTAGAAAACTCACCTCACCTAGGAAGTGCGACCTCCCTTGGAGAAGCTAATTTTCCTTGGGAAATGGGTCGAATGAAGGCCAATCCTCACCAAACTATAGATCCGGATCGTCGTGGATGCTATAGAGGTGGTTTTTAAATTTTATACCCAAAAGCCAAGTAGATCTTGCTAGATTTGAGAAATTGTAAAATGAGAGTTTGAAATATAAGGGTTTTATCAATGAAGTAGTTGTGCCAATGGATTGGAACCAAGACAAGAAGAACAAACCTGTGGATCTTACCTGGATAACCTTATCGATGCCTTGATGATGACGATCTATGCAAACCCGGTCAATTTGGAGCAATTTGAGGTGCTTTTCTATGAAGTCGATTTGCCCAAGGAAGCCAATGCGCTCTCTCTCCTGCAGAATAAACGTCAACAATATCAAATTTACTGCAAACAAGAGATAAGACTAATGCCACAAGAGAAATAACAGAAAGATAGCATAGATCACAATGATACTAATGATAACCCCTTGATACAAGTGAATGCCAAGTGGAGCGAGTTGAAGAAGCCTTGCAAAAATGCCCAAGTGAAGTCACCCTCCTGTAGACAAGACAAAAGTTTCCAAAAAAGATAGATCTTACCACAAACACCCAAATGCTAGGATGCCATAGACTTTACAATCACCATCGAAGACCACCAGATTCAAAGGAGACCACAAGAATTTCCACATAAAAGTTTTTCTATATTAAGATTCCAAGAGCCAAAGACCCTTTATAATGAGAAGCTCTCTCCTTCAAATAGGATGGAGAGAGGCCATAACCCTAACAACTTTTTGAATGAGTGGCTAAGATTAAAAGATAAAAATATCTAATCAATGGTTGAGATGAGCTCAACAATACAATACATGGATCAATAATAAAATATAACAATATGTGGACAAACTCGCCCTAGGAGAGGGGATCCCACCACATCATAATGATAAAATATAAGATCTAGGTCATGGTGGGTCCAAGGGTAGTTTTTAACACCCTTGGTCAATTCCCATGGCACAATATCCAACAATAAATGATCTAGACACCAAATCGCACCTCTCTGGGAAAGTCATGAGCCATAGGAAGCTCCATAAAATCATGTAAAATGCCATAAGTGATGCATGTGGGTCCCGATGAAGCTGAAAATGATGGAGAAGGTGTGGAAGACATCCCACTCATCATCAGTAATAATCCCATGCCATAACATTTCCTCAGTAGCCCAAATCGAATTCCTCTGTAGCCATTTTTACCATTTCTGGACTGCCTCGGGAAGTGTGAAACTACCCAAACTGCCTCCTGGAGTGCCTGCGCTGTCAAGGTGATCTCACCAATGTGTCTAGAAGTGGGGTAATATGGTAATAAAAAGTGGCTGGACCACCCCCTCCATGCATAGCGCCCTAGGTGAACCAAATAAATCTCTTCACTGCTTTGACAGGCCAAAACTGCACTAGGATAGCCAACTAAGGCTAAAAATCTCTGTAACTGCCCGGAACTGAAAACAGACTGTCTCATTAGACTTGGAAGGTTCAAATCCATCTAAGGTGTGTACTCATACACCATATAGTCCTCTACATGGTCGAAAATAAATGCTCATCATATCCGGCAGACCAAATAATAATAATCTGTAAAAGTGCTGAAAAGCACAAATCGTCATCATAAGCCTGAAACCACTGCATAAGCCCACCATGGTGACCTGTATCAAACCATATATCATCTATCTATAACATTTGAGGTCTGCCATCTCATGTCTTGTGGTTGACTTTTGGTCAAATTGGGTTTGACCAAGTCAACATGACCAAAATATAACTCAAACTGTCATCAAGCTGCTGCAAGGTGTCAAAGGTTAAAACATGCTTTACAATCCATTCAAATAGCAATTATAACAAGAAGTAATCATTACTGGCGATCTAAATCCAAATATAATAGGTCATTAATTATTATTATTACTCAGACACAACTTTCAAGACCATACTCACTTCATAGTTGTGATCAATTTGCTAGTGAAGGGTGAAGGCTTTCTTTTGCAAAGGCTAGGCTAGAGGGAATGACTTACTGACTTAACACTGTGACAATTTGGAAATGGAAAAGGGATACACACCATAGCATATACTGAATGAGCAAGAACACAGGGAATGGTGGTGTCTCACAAATGGGTAAGTTGTTCGAGTGTTTATTCACTTTAACAAATGCGCACAATCTATAATACAAATGAGGCCAGCAATCTTTTTGATATAGAGTTTAAGTTCCATTGCTTTTTGGGGCCTATAGTTTCCATAGCCTTTGATATATGTGTGTTTACAAACACATTGCATAGATTTTTATTTATTTAGGCTTCTTGCTGCAGGTGTGTTTTTAAGGCACTTGTTTACCTGAGCACTTCTAGGTGTGTCACAGACAACTTGTTTAACTAGGTATTTACATTTCATAATAGATATAACATTTGATATTTCATAGCCGTTTTCATTTGTCTTTGACTTTCATTCATGTGTGTTGAGAAACACATTGCATGAATGGGATTTTCATACAAGATACAACATTTTATTTCCATACTTTGTATTCATGGCAGCACTAAAAGTTTCAGGTTTAGCCAACAACATGTTTAGTGACTAGGGGGACTTCTTAAGGAAATCCAACTCACCAAAGGTAAGTTTTGTCACCAACTCAGAGCCGAGACACAATAAACAAGGAAGCTCATCCAATACAGAGGCCACAATGGGGAAAGGTCCTCCATGCCACTAGTCAAGTAGTAAGTCAAGGTAATGAACAAACTGGGTAAGTCATGGATGGATGAAGACAGTGAATAATGAAACCGACAGTAGCAAGAGAAAGTATGGTGGGAATGATCACCTCTATTCTCCCTAGGGAGGGTAAAACCAATGAGTATAGGCCAAGAAATTCTAAGTCTGAGTAGGGACAAATATGATACATATATATAGTACAACTAGGTCCACATATCTATATGATCGCTAGATCATGATACTAAATGCTAAGACATGCTAGGAAAATGGAAATAAAAGCAATATAACCACAACACCATAATATACCTGCTGAGTCATATACCTGAATGCTTATCATCAGAACCATCATCTATCCTCTGAAACTGCTGCTATAACTCTGGGCACTACTGACTGCTCTGTACAAAAGGATAAATAGCTACATCGGTCATCTCTCTGAGTGTCCTGAGACGCAGTCATGGAATGGGGAATAAAATTGTTGTCCATAATCTGATAGTGATCCATAATAGATGCTCATCTCAGCATCTCAATGCAAGGGAACTGGCTGAATAGTGTACTGGAATCAGAAAAATAATGTATGGTATCCTGGCTACTATATATGTGATAACATCTGGCTCCGGCTGGGACAAGTGCTCTGCTGAAAAGAGTACTTGAGAACCTCAGAATCTCTGGTCCTCGAACTCTGCTACTCGAATCCTTGATCTAGCACTCTACCTTTTTTCTTTCAGCTTTCTTCTTCCCTTTTTTTTATTTTGCACCTGTATCTACGCTCATAAACATCAAAGTACCTCATGCAGCATGTATGGAAAAAATATAAAATCAAACTGAAATAAATCTATTCTATAACAGAAATTTAAAGTGCATAAAGAAAACTAATCTTATTAACATAACTTGTAAAGTTTGAAATTTTATTGTGCAGGAAAAGAAAAATGACAGGTACTCAATTTAAACTAAGAGATTCAAAATGAGCTTAGGAAAAGACAAACAAAAAGCGCCAGACTCAATGGATGAAAAGACTAACTACTGCCCAAGTAGGCTTATTCAGTTCCTACCTACTCTAATATAATCAGTCAGCACAAATTCTAGGTAAAATCATAAATCCAGTGTAACCATTCATCAAATAGGTTAATGATTCTTCTTTGCTCATAGAACAAGTCAAGGTTGGGTTAAAGATTGATAAATTTGAAAGCACAAACTTCCTGATTTGTTCAAAAATTGATGAAGGGTTTGAATGGTGCAAAATGAAATCGTTCCAAGGAGAATACTGACTGATGCAAACATCCTCCATCAAAGAATCGATAGGATCATAAAAATTATGGAAGCTAGACTTTGAGATGGATGGAGGAAAAATATGTGATGAAAAATTTGACTTTATATTTTCTTTATTCACCTCTTTCACATATTCAATTTGGTTCTACTTGGGATTAATGATCAAATAGAAACCAAGTGGGGATAAATTAAAGTTTAAAAGATGGAAAATCAAAGTCAAACCCACTTGATGCTCAAAAATGGAGAAAAAATGGAATTAATCTTTAAACACCTTTTCTAGCCACCAAGAGTGATTGATAACTTGACAACAAGCATTATGGTTCCAAAGTGACTAAAAAGGGAAATTAAGTACTTTTTCTCCAAACATGCAATCATGCTTAAACTTCTTATTGAAAATTTCAAAAGAAAAAGATTGACTAGACCACCAACCCAAAAAAGATTTAAAAGGATGGGCAGAGAGGGTGGATGCATTTTCTTCTAGCAGAGAGGGTGGATGCATTTTCTTCTAGATGGATAGAAAAATTTGGCCTTGGATTTTGACAAAAGGAAAGGCCTTTTAAAGCAATGCTATTTATTCTAGGAATGATAAACTTTTGACTAAGTCTAATATTTACAAATTGAGGACAAGATTCAAATTTTAAGAAATAGATGAAGCTATCTTGACTAAAGATGGAAAAATTTGAAGACTCATTAGTCATTATAAGAAGTGGAACAAATATTAGAGCATCTAGTGTGATTCACTAATTCATCCTCATCTTGAGATTGACCTTTTATTGACTCATCGTTAAATTCACATGAGGATAAATAATATTTTTTATTTAATTTCTCAGGGAGAAAATTAACAAGTTCATTTAAAACATCCTGACTATTTGCACAGTGATCATGTGAAATTACCACTAAAGGATCTTGGTCAATGTCCCCCTTTTCTTCTTCAATAAGGAGATAAGGAGTTGAATGACCATTAAAGCTAGAATGACTAATGAGTTCCTCTGAATGAAGAACTTCAGTAGACCTATTGACTAAAGGCTCATCCTCAAAAATTTCCTCAGGATCAGGACTAGGGATACCTAAAAACAAATTTGAAAACTTATGGTTTGTACAATGATTAAAGATTTGACTTTCGATTGACTCAAAAGTAGAAGATTTATCCTCAAAAGAAATTGGGCAGGATGGGTCATCTCCGGATGTTGACAAATCACTTGATATTTGATTGTTAAATGATTCAACAATAGGATCGGAAAGGGAAAAGTTTTGATCTTGGATTTGATTTGAAAGATACATATCATTGAATTCACTTCCCCATTCTTCTAAGAATTTATTTTCAAACATGTCATATCCGGAAATGATATTGGGTTTCAAATTCGAAAGCCAGAGCCCAGCTCTTTCTTTGAAAGATGAAGCCAATAGTTTCATACACACATCCTCATGGGTTATGGATAACTCGTTAAGAACTTCCTGAAAGCTTCCAAGGTTCCTTTTAGAAGAGATTTCATAACTTCCATCGAAAATAGGCAACCTTTCACAGGATTGATGAGGAATATGATGAGGATACCCAACAATTTTTTAGAAGTCAAAAAATTTTAAACCACTGAAAGTTCTAGGCCGCTCAGAAGTAGCCATGGATGGAATTTTTTTTTAGAAATATCAAGAACCTAAATACAAAATGATGCACCCCATGGTTCTAGATAATGATGGGATCGATCACCAGTGGAGCCTCTTTTGTGGAGTCGCCTAGCAGATTTTAAAACTCTTCTACCAAGATGTATGTTGTTAATAAGCGGGGAGAAGATGAGCGACAAATAGATGGCTATGCTTAAATTAAGGATTGAAATGATAAGCATCTAGATTAATCCAGATGTGATAAGATATGAATTATGCATGGATACTCGCAAACACCTAAGGTAAGCCTCTACGGTCCCCGGCAACGGCGTCAAAATGTTAGCAAAGAGAATGGGAGTAGGGCTTGAAAATATATGTTGAACTAGGGTAGGCCTCTACCTTCCCCAGCAATGACGCCAAAATGTTATCACCAAACTTGTAGTTTCCCTAGAGATGGATCCAAAATGGATGGCAGAGAGGATGGGAAACAAAAGAGGTGCAACCAAGATAGCCTCGACTCCCAATGGATGGTTGTCACTCCAATCAAGGAAATATTCACTTTATGTTATCTAGCCCAAGATAACAAAGGGGGAAGACCCAGATCTACTCCCGATAGGAGAGATCAGACCAAGACACCAGATCAAATCAAGTATGGATGAAGTACGTAAGGTGTATGGTAAACCCTAGATCTATGGATGAAGTCACAAGGTGAGTAATGGGTTGGATCAACAGGTTTAAACAATGTAGATTTGGTCCAACATGTTTATGTGAGTGACTTATGAGGTTTGAAACAATATCCAGGATCAGGGTACTAGTCAAAGATGAGAAAATCCACTTCCTTGGGAACCGTGTCCAATGCAGGGTAGTTAAGGACAAAATTGGGGCTAACCAGTACCAAAGATGAGCTTCATGAATATATATGACAGTGTTTAGGTGTTCAAGTATGCAAGACAAAGATCAACCCACAAGCTAACTCAACAATCCAAGAAAGTCGAATTGGCTTGGAAATAATTAATGCCTTGGGAAATGGGCGAGATGGAGTCAGATGACCACCAAATTGTAGATTAGGGATGTTGAGGTGTCAAGCTAGGTGGATCTTGAAAATTAGGATCATCCAATGGCTAGATCTCAGTAGATCTGCGATTGAAATTTATCACCAAGTGACCCAAGTGGGGCTCAACCCTCAAAATGAGGAATGGGGCCCATAAGGTGAAAATCATTGAAGTGACACACTAGGGTTAGGTTATCAAATGTGTAGATTATGGATCAAGTGGGATCTCACCTACCCAGGTGCTAGATCTTAGCAAACTCACCTCACCTAGGAAGTGCGACCTCCCTTGGAGAAGTTAATTTGCCTTGGTAAATGGGTCGGATGAATGCCAATCCTCACCAAACTATAGATCTAGATCGTCGTGGATGCTATAGAGGTGGGTTTTAAATTTTATACCCAAAAGCCAAGTAGATCTTGCTAGATCTGAGAAATTGTAAAATGAGGGTTTGAAATATAAGGGTTTTATCAATGAAGTAGTTGTGCCAATGGATTGGAACCAAGACAAGAAGAACAAACCCGTGGATCTTACCTGGATAACCTTGTAGATGCATTGATGATGATGATCTATGCAAACCCGATCAATTTGGAGCAATTTGAGGTAGTTTTCTATGAAGTCAATTTGCCCAAGGAAGCCAATGCGCCCTCTCTCCTGTACAATAAACGTCAACAATATCAGATTTACTATGAACAAGAGATAAGACTAATTCCACAAGAGAAATAACAGAAAGATAGCATAGCTCACAATGATACTAATGATAACCCCCTGAGACAAGTGAATTCCAAGTGGAGCGAGTTGAAGAAGCCTTGCAAAAATGCCTAAGTGAAGTCACCCTCTGGTAGACAAGACAAAAGTTTCCAAAAAAAAAAAGATCTTACCACAAATACCCAAATGCTAGGATGCAATAGACTTTACAATCACCATCGAAGAACACCAGATTCAAAGGAGACCACAAGAATTTCCACAGAAACGTTTTTCTATATCAAGATTCCAAGAGCCAAAGACCCTTTACATTGAGAAGCTCTCTCCTTTAAATAGGATGGAGAGAGACAATAACCCTAACCACTTTTCGAATGAGTGGCTAAGATTAAGAGATCAAAATATTTAATCAATGGTTGAGATGATCTCAACAATACAATACATGGATCAATAATAAAATATAACAATATGTGGACAAACTCGCCCTAGGAGAGGGGATCCCACCAAATCATAATGATAAAATATAAGATATAGCTCATGGTGGGTCCAAGGGTAATTTTTAACACCCTTGGTCAATCCCCATGGCACAATATCCAAGAATAAATGATCTAGACACCAAATCGTGCTTCTCTGGGAAAGTCGTGAGCCTTAGGAGGCTCCAGAAAATCATGTAAAATGCCATAAGTGATGGATGTGGGTCCCGATGAAGTTGAAACTACTGGAGAAGGTGTGGAAGACATCCCACTCATCATCACTAATCATCCCATGCCATAACCTTGCCTCAGTATCCCAAATCAAATTCCTCTGTAGCCATTTTTACCATTTCTGGTCTTCCTCAGGAAGTGTGAAACTGCCCAAACTATCTCTTGGAGTGCCTGCGTTGTCAAGGTGAGCTCACCAATGTGTTTGGGAGGGGGATAATAAGGTAATAACAAGTGGCTGGACCACCCCCTCCATGCACAACACCCCAGGTGAACCAAATAAATCTCATCACTGCTCTGACAAGGCCTTTGACAGGTCAAAACTACACTAGGATAGCCAACTGAGGCTAAAAATCACTGTGTTGTTGCATCAACATCCCCCCCCAATTTTTTGTATAGACATTGGGGCCCCTCCTTCTTTTGCTAGAAAGTTTATTTAAGAGTTAAGTCTTCTTTGGAAATTTTTATGTACTTAGTTTTGTTTCAAATGAAAAGTCTTTTTTTGAGTTGCAGTTTTTCTTCTAAGTCAAAACTCAAGTTTTTCACCTGAAACAGTGGAAGCACTCATGATGTTCACTCGAAACGGCGAAAGCATTTACGTTTATTTGAAACATCGGAAGAACTTGAGATTCTTTCCCGCAACAGCGGAAGCACTCAGGCTTTTCACCTGCAACGGCGGAAGCACTTACGTTTATCTGATATTTCTGAAGAACTCGAAATATTCTCCCGCAATGGCGGAAGCACTCATGAAGTTTTTCCGCAATGGGTGCCTCCTTACCAAGTCTCTCGATCTTTCAGTTTTTTGGAAAATACTTACCCAATTCATCCGAAGCTTTGAAAGAACTCGTCGAGTCTTTCCGCAACAACAGACCGACTCAAGAACCTTCGCCGCAACTTTGGGAGAGCTTGTCGATTTTTTCCGCAACGGTGGATCAACTCTCTTTTCTTTGCTGCAATGGGCGAATGCCTCGTTCAAATGCCAAGTCTCCCACGTAGCGATAGGATATCGCGAGTGCTCGCCGCAACTTCGGAAGAACTCAGCGTTTCATGCCGCAATGGCGGACGAAACTCACCTTTTCCCTCCGGTTTTGACGGTTGCGCTTAAATGCCAAGTGTGTTGAAGTGACCCCACCGTATGCATAATTAATGCCGTTTTTTAAAGCCGCCACCTACCCATTAAATGCTTACATGTAGTAGTTTGTATCTAAGGGCGGTGGGGGTTTTTATTTTCCCATTGGTAGAATTTTATTTGGAGAACGCCATTTGGAGACTACGCGAATTTGCTCCAGCTCAGCTCATTTGCCACCGCGCCAACCCCATTATACCATTGTTTCATTGCCAGGTAGGTGGTTCTACCGTTGTTATTGTCTTAGCTTTGCATCGAAACTTTCTCGGGTAGTTTTCACCGTGTCAATTGCATGGTTTGTGGGCACTCGTAGCATACCATCTTTTTTTTTCAAGTTGCCCGCAATTGTAGACTTTACAGCCGCTTCAACCCCATAGGTTTCTCAATCCAGTTAGCCAGCAAAATGTTCTTATTTGGAAAACGCGAACCCGTAACCGCGCTCATGCACCTGCTCAAAATTTTCCAAACCCGGCCTCACCTTCCTTAGAACGTTTAGTTCCACAGCTATAATGGGGGTTCGTTTAAGTGATTTTCCGTGTCTCTTTCCCCAGTTTATAGCATCGTTGTTCGTTATTGTCAAGTATTGTCATGCTAGTTTAGTATTAAAATGCTTTGGTATCTTGCTCCATTTAGCGTAATAATTGGCAATCTTATGTCCATTCGCGCGGGATTGTTTGATAGGGTTAAGCTACAATGCCAAAGGGTAGCAGAAAGAAAGCTAAAATGACGGAACCAGAGCTAGTAGAGCCGAGAATTGAAACTCTGTTTGGAGACACTAAGTGCACCACGGGCGTCCCTCCTGAGGTCAGGTGGGGAGAGATTTACCGGATGCTCAGAGACCAAGATATCCCATAGGTACTCTTGGAAGAAGAGCAAATCTACCTAAACATCAAAGCCTCTGGCATATCCAGAGCTTCTACATGCCCTGAGCTATTTCCTTGCTCAGAGGTAATCGGGTGGATATTGGGGCACACCAACACAGAAACAAGAGTGTTGCATGATAGCAAGGGAGAGGCATTCACTTCATTGCATCCGCTTATATTGCAGTAGCCTACAAGCTCCCACGTCCCCAACAGGAACTGGGCGACGCATGGCTGGGATAGATGAATAATTTTGAAATAGCTAAAAGGCTGTTAATCACGGGAAAACAACTAAGGAAGAGAGACAATGATGAGTATGAAGTTCAGAGCCTGAGACCCCCTTTTAGGATGATTGCCCTTATGTTAAGCAGAATTTTTGGCATGCCTAATGGAACTGTATATAGATTACAATGGGCCCCCATAATCCACTACATAGCATTTAAGGGAATTGTTTTTGATTGGGCCACTATCCTCTCAGATAGTTTGGCATCTACTGTGGCTGCAACTAAAGAAGGTCTAGCTCTAAAAAAGTCAGAGTTTTACATGTCTTCATATCTCATTGATTGCATCTTGGCAAAGCTCCCTTTCCCCAAGTTAGGTTGCTTATGGGATCAGTCAAACACCCCGGTATATACTGCTTAGAAAATATTGTGGGCTCAAAATTACATGGCGCACTGTAAGCTCATATGTGAAGAATTCATTATGCCTTTGTATGAGCAGATGTTCAATGAAGAACTCAATTTCCTGTCGGAGAATTCCATGGAAGTCATGGAAAATTATGGCGATTTATACTTCTCGGAAAAAGGTACCTATATCAGAATGTTCGGAGGTACTAAGCCACCATACATCTTACCAAGATATGCCACTGATTACGTAGTCCTGAAAGAAGCAGTCAGACAAGTTTTCCTTGATGGAGTGGGTGGATTTCTTAATAAGCTACATAAGGCTTCCTTCCCTCCTTTTCCTTTCTGTATAGGAGCCTATAAGTTCTCAGGGGTTGCAGCAGCCGAAGAGTTCATTCAAGAGTTAAGAAGTTTTCACTTCGGTGAGGCAATCTTTCATAGAAATGACAGGCGAAACAAAGTTGCAGAACACTGCAAAGGGTTGTATGCTCACTTCGATTATGCACATTACTATGACAATGAAGAAGAGGCATTGAGAGGAATCAGTAATATGACTGAATTGTAGATTTGTTGTCACAATGGTGGAGCTAGCTCTAGCTCTACCACAGCCCAAGAAGCCAACCTGCAAAAATAAAGGGAAGCAGCTGAAGTCCTGACCCATGAAGAGCAGAGTTTGAAAGAGGAGGCAGAGAGATTTCAGAAAATGGTTGTCGATAAGTTGCAAAGGGAGCGGGAAGAGGCCCTTCAACTTGAAGAAGCTAGGCTGCAGCAAGCTGCCAGGGATCAAGAAGAGAGGGAGATGATTGAGAAAGAGAAAAGTGTTGAAGAAGAAAGAATGCTTAAAGCCAAGGAATAGCAAAATGCTGAAGAAGAAAGAAGGCTTAAAGCCGAGGAAGAGTAAAATGCTGAAGAAGAAAGCAGGCTTAAAGCCGAAGAAGAGATTAAGGCCAGCCAAGATACACAAGCAGGTGATTCTAACACCCAGGACATGGATATAGACTCATCTCAGATGGTACAAACCCCGCCCATAAAGGCAAACATCCATGTAAGAGATCTCCCAATCGTCCCTTTCACCCCATCCAAAGATCATATTGTGTCCCAATGGGATAAATTTGTATATTATAAGAAGAGAAAGTCTGTAGTCCTAAAGTCAGAAACAAGGTTAAAGAGACCTTTTCATTCAAATATTGTCACCCAGGGAGAAACCACGGTTATGCAAAATACAAATAAGGCTCCCGTGGCCATGGCATCTACCGCTGTGGCGGCAGCAAAAGCAACCGAAGACAATGTGATCGACATGGTTAAAGAGTTCGAGTCAACAAAGAGAAGAGCTCGTATACTGCAACATACTGTGGCTAACGAGTAGGCCTACAGGGACCTTGTGGTGAACAAATACAATCGCCTGTCTGCTAACCACAAAGAGTTGTCAGATAAGTATCGACACCTGGAAGAAGAAAAGGAGCACCTGGAAATCCAGATGATGGTACTTGAGGCAGAAAATAATGATTCCGAAGCTAGAGTTGTTCAGTTGGAAGAAGATAAGCAGTCAATGGTTGAGTAGCTAGAGCAAGCAGAAAGTAGAGCAATGGATATGTCTCCTTTTCACGAGCAGTCCTATGACATCTTGAGACAAATGCATGCCACACAAGAAATGATTACTGGGGAGGTTTGCAAACTCAAGACCATGCTGGATAGGATGAAGGAGGTTAATGCCCGAAGCCGTTAGGCTTAAAGGCAAGTACACTCAGGTAAAAGCAAACATTTTGAGCTAGATGGAGTGGAGAAAAGGGAAGGCAGATTTCCCTAAACATCTCCCGTTCAAATCTGTGGACAATTTTAAAGAAGATGTATCCCTCATGGAGTTTTGTAGGAATTGCGGCACCAAGCTAATGGCTAAGATCCAGGGAACGATGGGGAAAGGCAATAGCCTGTATCAAAAGATTCATGAAGTGCATGAAAAGTGCAAGATTGTTTTTCCTCAGACCCTTGATGAATTTCCAAGCAAAGAGAAGTGCCTATCAGATTTAAAGGACGAGCTGGGCGTTCAAATGGAGTATGTAAAGAAAATTGATGTGTTGGCCACCGATGATCTTCATCACTACATTGGGTTGTCATCAGTACACAATCATATGCTTAAGGAGATCCACTAGACAACAATAGCAGAAATTCAGAGTATTGAAGCAGAACTTGGTAAACATGTGACTTCACAAAATATCCTGCTCCCCTCACCAACAAATATGGTTATAAGAGACACTGGTGTATGGTTTAGCTATATAGTAGAGGAGGAGAAGAAGAAGACAGTAGTAGCGGTAGCAACCAGCATGGGCACATCATCACCAGCAGAGGTGCCACCCTAAATATAGTTGCACCAGCCATGATGCATTATTTTGATTTTGTTTATTTCTCTTGGTCCCAATGGTTAAAGCGTGAAGTCACAAGGGCAGCTGTCCTTTTTTCTGTTATGTAAAAGAGGCCACAAATTGCTTTATTTTGGGAGAGTCTTTAAAAGAAAATTCTAAAGGGACAGGTGGCAGCCCTAGAGGCATTTTGTAAACATATAAATAGATGATTAGTGAATAGTGTAAAGGACTTTTGGTAGGGGAAAGGAATTTTCTAATCTTGTACAAACTACTTTGCACTTGCTCCAAGAAAGTGAATTTTTCCTAATAAGAGCTTGGAGGGGACATCTTTTGCCTGGAAATGTGTATTGGATGTTTGTTGGATTATTCTTGTGACATTCATATATTACAGTGAGATATTTCTTTGATGTTCTGAATTATTTATGTGGCCTGGTACTGAAAACAAACTGTCTCATTGGACTCAGAAGGTCCAAATCCATATAAGGTGTGTACTCATACACCATATAGTCCTCTGCATGGTAGCAAAATAAATGCTCATCATATCCAGGAGACCAAATAATAATAATCTATAAAAGTGCTGAAAAGCACAAATCATCATCATAAGCATAAACCACTGCATAAGCCCACCATGGTGACCTGTATCAAACCATATATCATCTATCTGTAACATCTGATGTCTGCCACCTCATGTCCTGTGGTTGAATTTTGGTCAAACTGTGTTTGACCAAGTCAACATGATCAAAATATAACTCAAACTGTCATCAAGCTGCTGCAAGGTGTCAAAGGTTAAAACATGCTTTACAATCCATTCAAATAGCAATTATAACAAGAATTAATCATTACTGGTGATCTAAATCCAAATATCATAGGTCATTAATTATTAGTATTACTCAAATCCGACTTTCAAGACCATACTCACTTCATAGTTGTGATCAATTTGCTAGTGAAGGGTGAAGGATTTCTTTTGCAAAGGCTAAGCTAGAGGGAATGACTTACTGACTTAACACTGTGACACTTTGGAAATGGAAAGGGGATACACACCATAGCATATACTGAATGAGCAGCAACACAGGTAATGGCGGTGTCTCACAAATGGGTAAGTTGTTCAAAGAGTGTTTATTCACCTTGACAAATGCGCACAATCCATAATACAAATGAGGCCAACACTCTTTTTTATATAGAGTTTAAGTTCCATTGATTTTTGGGTCCTATAGTTTCCATAGCCTTTGATCTATGTGCGTTTACAAACACATTGCATAGATTTACATTTATTTAGGCTTCTTGTTGCAGGTGTGTTTTTAAGGCACTTGTTTACCTGAGCACTTCTAAGTGTGTCACAAATAGCTTGTTTACCTAGGTATTTACATTTCACAATAGATATAACATTTGATATTTCATAGCCATTTTCATTTGGCTTTGCCTTTCATTCATGTGTGTTGAGAAACACATTGCATGAATGGGATTTTCATACAAGATACAACATTTTATTTCCATACTTTGTATTCATGGTAGCACTAAAAGTTTCAGGTTTATCCCACAACATCTTTAGTGACTAGGGGGGCTTCTCAAGGAAATCTAACTCACCAAAAGTAAGTTTTGTCACCAACTCAGAGCCGAGACACAATAAACAAGGATGCTCATCCAATACAGAGGCCATGGTGGGGAAAGGTCCTCCATGCCACTAATCAAGTAGTAAGTCAAGGTAATGAACAAACTGGGTAAGTCATGGATGGATGAAGACAATGAATAATGAAACCGACCCTAGCAAGCCAAAGTATGGCGGGAATGATCACCTCTATTCTCTCTAGGGAGGGTAAAACCAATGAGTATAGGCCAAGAACTTCTAAGTCTGAGTAAAGACAAATATGATACATATATATAGGACAACGAGGTCCACATATCTATATGATCACCAGATCATGATACTAAATTCTAAGACATGCTAAGAAAATTGAAATAAAAGCAATATAACCACAACACCATAATATACCTGTTGAGTCATATACCTGAATGCTCATCATCAAAACCATCATCTGTCCTCTGAAACTGCTACTGTAACTCTGGGCACTACTGACTGCTCTATACAAATGGCTAAATAGCTACATCGGTCATAGCACTACTGAATGCTCTGTACAAATGGATAAATAGCTAAAGTCCTTGTAACATGTCTCTCAAATTTCTTAGCAAGTTATAGCATTTTTCTCTCATTTCCCCCTATGTTAAGACATGTTTACAAATATCTAATTTATGGGAGTTGCAACAACATTTAGGAACTGATTACTGATACATTTGGGTGCCCATTGAAGTCTTCTAACTAATACATTTCTCTGTTCTGAAATTTTGGAGGTTCGTACTACATTTGAGAAGCCATTTGTGACCTCTACCTTAGGGGGTTTGAACCTCGAAATTACTAGTAAATTCCCCATTTTCTCCTTATTTCAAATCCAGGTTGTAGAAGTCTTTTGAGAGTTTCAAAGCACCTATCAGCCTCATTTTTATTTACGAATACCCTTAAAATACCTTCATACCTAATTCAAAATCCTTTAAAGCGATTTGGAAGCACTTGAGTCATTACTAGTCCAAGGTTCGAATTGACAAAAAAAATTCAATTTTTCCAAATTTTCCAAATTATTAAAAAGTGACTCTACAGAAGCGAACCCTTTCCCATTTTATCCCACCACAATCCTAGATTTGACATCTATATGAGGTAATATCCATCCTATCACCTCCGAACAAGAGAATAACTCTGGGCGAGTCACGACCTTATGAAGAATTGACTTCTTTATATTTTGATAAACCATTATTTCTTCAATGGAAGCATCGAGCACATTCTGGTCTCAGATAAGGTGATATAATTCACCCCACTTATACTCAGGGACTATTCTAGTTATTTCTTTCGTGTCTTCAAATATGGTCTCCATCACGCTTTCTGGTACAACCTCAATGTTTGGGTCAGATTCTATAACTTTAACAAAAACTCTTACTTAGGACAAAAATTGCTTCTACTCATTATTCATTTCTAATTGTAAAAGTCATTCCTTTAACATTTCTGTTAATGATTTAAAAGTATGTATCTCAGTTAGGAATAAGATCTTCTTGGATCATAATGGTAATTTGTTTTAGGAAAAGGGCATCCTAGATTACATTTCCGAATCACTCTCTTGAGGCCACAACATGGGGTTTCTTTACTTGCCCTGTATTTTGGATGTCACTAAGTATGACACCACATGACTGAAAAAATATCAAGCAGATGTATTTGTTGACATAGTTCTGTCGACAGGGGTTCACTTCGCACTGCTGTCAACAAACACTAACCAAACACCCTTAAGCACTGGCCCAAAAAGGTTTTACCCTTTCCAGCATCACCTGCGAAGCGAGTGAAGTCTCACCCGAGATGATTAAGGGGGATGTAGGAACCAGGTTTCTGCAGTGGGGGAAGGAAATGCATCTATTCTCACTTTATCGCTACAGAAACTAGATATATATCTTTGCATCATGCTTACCAATTCAAACATACATTCATCATTCGCATATTCATTATGTAATCGACATTTGCATTAACAGGGAAAAACTGGAAATCGCATCAATCAGAAATTATAGAACAACAACACTTAAATATGATGTAGTATTCATCATTCAACACAAACAGAGATAAAAAAGACATATCTGAACATCTTCATGCATTAAATCATCAAAAACCTGCGGTACAACCTTTGCAGGGATAGTTCCAAACACCTTATCGCGGATCCATACAAAAATTGCCGAAGGCAAAGCAAAACATTACACAATTCATCCACTCGTCTATCGATCAACTGATCATGCCCTTAGGTTTGCAATCATAGTCCTATTTATAGGAAACTATGGCGATTACAAAATGGTCCAAATGACCCATTCTAACTAACTAAACTAATCTTGTGCTTTCGTCCGCTTATTGTTCTCCGCGAATGGTCCTTTCTTTCGTGTGTGGTCCTTCTCGTCATTGTTGGATTCCGCACTTCATGTGGTCTAACCCCATGCCAAAAGGCCCCACACAAAAACTTGTGGCTCTCCCTCGAGCCACCTTAGTTGGATACCTATAGTGCATTTACTTGGGACCTGAAATCAATGTATGCAACTCTGATCTAGTCGAAAATTTCTTTTGTCGATACTTTGAGTGTTGCACAGTCTTGTACCTACGGTTTCGTTGGGTGCTCTCCATTCATCTCTTGCACCTATTCCAGATTCTGCTTAACGTGTGCCATTCCTGTTATTTTCTGCATGTCCAACTGTTCTGCCTTTGTTTTTAACTCATCTAAGTGTGTCGTCCTTCTTTGCTTCCTTTCGCGTGCTTTAGTTACTCATTGCTCGAGTTCCTTCAGCTCTGGAGCCTTTGTCATCTATGTGAGTAGGGGCATCACCCTAAGCGATCCCTTCATCATTTCCCGCTGACCTTCTTCCTGGGTGAGTTTCACGTTTAGTTGGTGTAACTTCTCATCTTGTACTAAACTTCCCCAAAACTTCGTAGCCTCTTTGGCGATTTTCTGGGCCGCCTTTTCCATCTCTGCGATCTTAGTTGTGGCCTCTTCTATTGTATCCTGGTGACAATGGAACTGTTCTAGTGGTGTGCTGGGTTCCACCCTTTCCTGCAAAGTTTTTTTTTCCTTCCACAGGTCTACGATGACTACTCCCAGCTATATTGCTTTTGCTTTGGGTAGGTTGTCTTTATATATTTTCGGTGCTTCTCCACAAGCGATGGAAATCACATACTCCATTCTTCGCCTGTCTTCTATGGCCTTTGTAGCCTCTTGAAAGCTTACTTCTTTTTCTTCTTGAAGGTGCTAAATTTCTGCCTCAATATTCCACACCTGTCATTTGTACTCGATCATTTGGTTATGCGTTTCTGCTTTGATTTCCCCAATTTCCTCACTTGCCGCTGTCTGAATTTGTTGTAGTGATAGTATCGGCATAATGTTGAAGTCTACCATGAATTGGTCACGCTTTCATAACTCTGCATCCAACTCTACTGTCCCTATCGTCATAGCCTGGGGCAGGATATCCACCAACCTTGTCTTTGTGCCGATGTCGACTTCGGTTCTGGGTACTGAAGCACTTGTTGGCAAGCGGTTTGATGAGGATGTGTCACAGTATCGCCGACGTTGCGACACATTGGATGAAGGCACGAAAGGAGTATTTGGTGCCATAGTATACCGCATTTGGCGGGTTTTGGGTCACTTGGACCATGTATTTTGTAATATTGAGTCAAGTATACCATAGTTGGCGGGTTTTGGGTCATGTATTTTGTAATATCGAGTCAATTGTACCGCGGTATGAAGGTTTTTGGGTCATTAGACCAAGTCAGTTAGTCGATTGTCCACAAGTGTCGGTTAGGTAAGTGGACAAGTATTGTAATTGGTGGAAGCCTATAAATAGATGAGAATTGTAAGTGTTAGGGGGAGATTCGATGGATAGAAGAGGGAGATAGAGCTATATGCGGAGGTTGACAGAAAGATCATGCAGAGAATTGCGCAGAGATTCATGTACTGCTTTTGGTTTGCCACAGTAATATAAAGATGATGATTTGGTGCAATCTGTGTGTAATGTTGCTCAATACTTATGTTATTGTCTTGTGTTAATGCAATTATCTGTTTCTATCACTATGATGTGGATGCTGCAATAATATTTTATAGATATCTATTTACTGTAATGTCAAATGTTGTGATTAAAGTGATATGTTATAACTTCATGATGAATGCTTAAAATTGCTATTGGTATCATACTGCCACAACGTGCCTCCTCCCTTAGCGGAAACATGGTTCCGTCTGCTCATCCTGGACGCCTCGGGTGAGACCTCATCCGCTCTGTGGGTGTTGCTGGGTGGGCTCAAACCTGCCCGGGCCGGTGCCGAGGGAGATTGCGATGTGTGTCGACAGTTGGTGGACCCCTGTCGACTGTGAGGTTGCGACTTGGTCAACAGCACTTGGTCGTGTTTTGTCTTTGTGAATTACCGTCTCAGTCAGGTTTGCTAGCACTTCCAATAACTGCGACACGTGATTGAAGAAGTTGGTCGCATGCTGAGTGAATTTTTCCCAATTGTCTTCTACCACTGTTGTCATCCTCTACATGAGCATGTCCATTTCTTATTAGGGAATGCCGACAAGTGCACTCCCGTGTCCTCTTTCGAACTGGAACTGCATCCGTCCCTCCTCTCTTTGGGCCTCCACATCAGAGTCTATTAGCGTCATGGTGGATACTCCATCCTTATTCGCAGTGCGCGACTGTTGGTCCTCTTCTGTGTTGTTGCCTTCCCCTGTTTCCTCTTGCACGCTGTCTTTGGCTGGTTCTGGTTCGGTTGATGGCTGCCCCTTTTCCTGATCTGATAGTTCCTCTTTTGCTGCTGGAATCTTCCATTCTGGAGGCCAATCGGCGATTATTGCATCTAGCTCGTCATTCATTGATGTTGTTAATTTTTGTGCACTCCTTGTCATTCAGCGCCCATAAATTTTGGTACCTCGCTCCTTGGTAGACCCCAGCTACCGGTGTGGTCATCCCTTGGTAGTCTATCGGTTCCTTCCACCCGACCATTGCAATGAGGATCAACATCCATGAATGTGTGAACTTTTTCCCTTGTTCCTGCACATGGATTTTGTCCTCCATCAGTGTCGACAGGGGTTCACTTCGCACTACTGTCAACAAACACTAACCAAACACCCTTAAGCACCATCCCATAAAGGTTTTACCCTTCCCAACAACATTCGCAAAGCGAGTGAAGTCTCACCCGAGATGATTAAGGGGGCTGCAGGAACCAAGTTTCCACGGTGGGGGAAGGATATGCATCTATTCTCACTCTATCACTACAAAAACCATAGATTTATCTTCGCATCATGCTTACCAATTCAAACATACATTCATCATTCACATATTCAATATGTAATCGACATTTTCATTAATAGGGAAAAATTGACGATCGCATCAATCAGAAATTACATAACAACAACACTTAAGCATGATGCAGTATTCATCATTCAACACAAACAGAGATAAAAGAGACATATCCGAACATCTTCATGCATTAACTCATCAAAAAAATGCGGTACAACCTTCGCAGGGACATTTCCAAACACCTTATCGTGGATCCATACAAAACTTGCCGAAGGCAGAGCAAAACATTACACAATTCATCCGCTCGTCTATCTATCAACTGATCATGCCCTTAGTCTTACAATCATAGTCCTATTTATAGGCAACTATGGCAGTTACAAATGGTCCAAATGACCCATTCTAACTAAATAAACTAATCTTGCGCTTTCGTCCACTTCTTGTTCTCCGCGAATGGTCCTTTCTTCCATGGGTGGTCCTTCTCATCGATGTTGGCTTCCACACTTCATGCGGTCTAACCCTGTGCGAACAGTATTTGTGTGTTCCTCATTCCTATACTACTAGCATTTCTTTTGATTCTTTTAAGTTACTTTGACATCTGAGTCCTTCAATAGATGGTTCTCCTTAGTCTTCAAATATTTGTCATGGTTTCTTCCATCCATTATGTCATTTTGTGTGAGTAATGAATATTTTATTTGACTTGTCATAGTCACGGATGGAGAAGAACCTTCTGAAATATCATCAAGTGTAACTTCTTGATCGGCTTTGTCATGTCTTTAACTTTCCAATACCCAATTTTTTCTTTGATAGATATTGAATATTTCAGAGAACTTTGACTCTATTTTTGTGCCTTTTGGCTTTAATTTTTTGTGGCATAAGATCATTTTAATTTCCACATATTTCCAAGACTTGCTTCCTTTTCATGGGTCAGCTGTAGTAGGCTACCTAAGAAGTTTATTTAGATGTGAGAGATTGGAGCCCCAAGATAGCAATTTAGAACTCTTAAATCCTGGCTATTTACACAGGGTTTAATATGTTTTGATACAGAATGAACCAAGAAATAGATTTCCATTTGAAATAGAGTAACAATTAAAATCATTAGTTTTTGTAACTTTTACAAAGAGAAACCCCTTTTGTTTCGAATCAAATTTTAACCTTTCCAACATTCTGAATTCTTTCATAAGATTAATTCTATATCAAATCTTTGTTTCATGCTTATCACTCTGAATGTTGAGCCGAGCTTTATTTGAAACAAAATCAAATAAAATAATAACAAAATTAAAATGCAAACTCATGCTAAGGTTAAAATAAACGGTCTTACAAAATTAAATAGCAGAAAAAAGAAAAGAAAAGAGGAAAGAAAACAAATAATTATTTATGTACAAATGTTTTCCTACTCCTAAGAAAAATATTGTTTGAGTGCTAGGTCATTGACGTGAATATTTTCCCTCTCCCCTTGTAAATCTTGTAACCTATATGTTCTTGGGCCAAGCTTCTCAATAACTTGACAAGGGCCAAGCCATAAATGTTGAAACTTTGTATGCTTTCCCTTTTCTTCATGAGGGTGATCCCACTTTAGAACTAGATATCCTACCTCAAAATTCTTCTTTCTAGACTTCCGATTATCAAACCATTTTTTTATAACATCTTGGTGATGGTTAAAATTATCCCTGACCTTTTTCCTTTCTTCTTCAAGTTTTAACAGAGTATTAATTCGTGACTGCATAATTCCACTATTCGACCCTCGGGATGCCTGAGCTAATTGCAAGGAAGGGAGTAATAAATTTGGAGGAAGAATAGCCTCTTTCCCATAAACTAATGTGTAAGGAGAAAACCCTAAAGAATTCTTTGGAGTGACCCTGTCTTCCCATAAAGCGTTGGGAAGAGCTATGTGCCAATTTATTTGATTCTTAATAATGATTTTCTTTAATATTCTTATCAAGTTCTTATTGGCAGATTCTAATAACCCATTCCCTTGTGGATAGTAATTAGACGAGTAATGCAATTTAATCCCCTTTTCAATAGCAAACTCACTCACCTTTAAAGAAGAAAAATAAGAAGCATTATAAAAAACTAAAGAAATCGGAACCCCAAATCTGGTTATGATGTTCTCTTGAAGAAATTTAATCACTGCGTCTTCATTGACTTTGGGTAATGGAATGGCTTCAGTCCATCATGTAAAATAATCCGTGGAAGTAAGAATATAAATATGTTGTAACGATGAGTTGGGGTTGATTTCTCCGATGATGTCTAAACCCCATTGCTCAAATGGCTCGGAAATAATATCTGACTGTAATGGTGTTGCTGGTTTTGATAGTTTACCCGCACTTTTTTTACATATATCGCATTTTTGTGCATAAGCATGTGCATCCTTAAAAATAGTGGGTTAGTAATATCCAACTCTCAATATTTTATGCATAGTTGTATCTCCAGAATAATGACTTCCTGCAGGACCATCATGCAATTCTTTAACCACCCCTTCTGCATCATCATTTTCTAGACATCTGAGAAACACTCCATCATAATTTCTTCTAAAAAACACTCCATCGATTATTTGATATGAAGATGATTTCAATCAAAGAGCCCTTCTTTGCTTAGAACTCCAATGTTCTAGCATATACCCATGTTGAAGATAATGTATTAAATCTCTATACCACGAGTCAGGAGTGGTAAAAACAGAACATGCTTCAAACAAATTCATTTCAGATTCATTGTCCCAACCATAATCTTCTTCAATTGAATTTTTAGTAAGCAACTTGCACAATCCTTGACCTTTGACAATATTGGCAAGCTTAAATTCCATGTCATATTCTTGTAATGTAGTCACCCAATTTCCACGTCTTTTTCCCAATTCCTTTTGTACAAATAAATATTTGACAACTAGATGAGGTACTACAACCTTGGTTCTATTTTTCAGAATATAGGGTCTGAATTGCTTTACTTCTTTGAATACCACATACACTTGTTTTTCTACATCTGGGTAATTGAGTTCAACTCCCTATAATCCAGTGCTCATAAAATATATTGGATATTCATCCCCTTGATCCCCTTTTGTGTGAGCACCACTGCAAGATAATGGTACGAAGAAAACGTATATACAATGAAATCCTTTTCAAAATTGGGACTTCTGAATGAAGGTGCATGAGCAATATAATTTTTTTATATATTTGAACGCGTCCGTTTCCATTTCATTCCATTTAAATTGTACACTTTGCTTCACCATTTGTTGCAAAGGATTTACAATTTGTGTGAAATCTTGTACAAAACTTCAAACAAAATTTATTCTACCCATGAATGACTGCATTTCCTTCTTATTATGGGGCATGGGAATCTGGATTATAGCTTGAATCCTTTTAGTATCTATTGAGATTCCCTTTCTCGAGATGATGTGTCCTAATAGCTTCCTTTCTAAAACAACTAATATGCTTTTCTTGGGATTCAAATATATGCCATATTTCCTACAACGTTCAAAAATATGTTTTAAATGAAAAGCACGATCTTCTATTTCCTTGGAGAAAACCGTAACATCATCCAAATAAACAACAATGCTGTGGCCGATCAATCCTCAGAATGCGATATCCATGGCCCTTTGAAATGTGGCTCCAACATTCATAAGACCAAAAGGCATTCTCCTATAAGCAAATGTTCCCCATTTTGTACAAAAAGTAGTGTTGTGCAAGATTATTACCTTATAGTGAGGAGAGACACTACCAACTTGGGCGGGGTTGATAGGTAAATACATTCATTATATTGCATTTAGTTCCTACAATTGAAAGAGATCAAGATATCGAAAGATGTACCTTTAATCGACGGATAGTCCTAGCTTTCTCTTGGTCTTCCTCTTGATCTTTCGCTATGATGAACCTGCAAAACAAAGGAAACCTTCCTTGGCGTATCTTGACTGTAATAAAGATGATGAATATTAAAAGCAATCAAACATCAACAACAATCATATACTAAACCAAATGAACATACAATCCAATAGACATTCGATTTGGGACAGGAAGGGTATTTCCACCTTTTTATTGTCAAAGAAACATGAATCAGTACAAATATACCTGATCGACCAAGATGATTCTGCAACCGAGTCCTGGGCTCTTGCTCTTCACAATGACTTGGGAATTCCTCCAGTGTAATAGCACTTAAGGCCTTTCTTCTAGGTTTCTCTCTCATGGATCCTCCTTGTATTTATGGGACAAGGTAGGTAGTTGGATTCGAGAGGTGGTTGAATTGGGAGGTTGGGGAAGTTGCAGAACCAAATTCAACTAATCCTAATTCGTAATCTTAATATATTTTTTTATTTCATCTTAAGATGTGCACGAGTTTCATACAACAAGAGTAGCACACAGAGAGCAACTTTCATGCTTTGCAACAAGCGTTAGCAACTTTTTGGAAAGTGTGCGCTGGTTCTCCTTGAGGAAAGCAACTTATCTTTTGAGGTGTGCGCTGATTTACTAGAGCAATAGTAGTGCACATGTGGTGAAATCAAAAGAAACAGTAAATTTCTCAACTAAAGAGTGTACTACCATCAATAAGTCATCTAGTTCAACCTAGCTCTTCAATCCATAGTGTCCTTTTGTGTGATCGACAAAGCAATGTGATCATGGATGTTAGGATATTTAGACACTTAGGAGTTAGTTAAGATCAACTTGTGTAATATATCCGTTAGGGATAGTGTGTTTCTTTAGTATGCATTAGTATGCATTTGTAAATACTTAATCCGACGGTCACGATATGTTCCCGACATAGAGTGATCCGACGGCTCAACTTCTCTTAGATCAAACCTAACCTTGATCCGTGGCTTAACACCCGATTGGTCCATGATCTCTATTTAAAGAGCATGGAGGGTCATTGTTTAGTTGATCGATTATGAGAAGCTCATTTGTAACTTTCTTTCTTTGTATAATAAATTGTCCCGTAGAAGCTATTTGGCCGGGGCCGTGGAGTGTTTCCCTCAAGAGGGTTTAAACCACGTCAAAACATCGGTGTGTTGATCTATGATCTATTTGTGTGAAGTGGTTTCTCTTGGTGTTCGGTCCTTTGGTAGTACCCTGTGTACCCGAACATGGTATCAGAGCTTTTATGAAGTGCCGCTTCCGGTTATAATCTAGATCTTGAACTGTTGTTGCCGAAACTCGAAATGGTTTCTAGTTTTGGTATTTATGTGCATTTCTGGACTGTGGGAAGTGTTCCATTACGTCCGGAGCATCGTTTCCATTGGAAAATAGTTTTCGTTTGATCGAAAACGATTCCCGGTTGCTTCAGAAACGCGTATTTCATCAGATCTGAAGGTATAATGTTACAGTGACGCATTTTTTTATTTTCTGTTTTTTAAAAGGAAAAAATATCATATTTCATTATTTTTTACTGTTAGATTTTTTTTTGGATTCGGATTGTTGCTTTCTCATCTACATATGCTCTTTGTCATGCACCTTGAGCGATCTCGGCAAATCAGAAACAGAAAGGGAAAGGGTTTTTCTCGGCTGCGTATGCTCTTTGCCGTGCACCTTGCGCGATCTCGGCAAATCAGAAACAGAGAGAAAACGTAGACTTTTCGGGCAAGCTAACAAGTTCTAACTTCACAAGTGTGGAAATTTTTTTTTTTTGTTTCGATTTGTGGTGTGTTTTGCAGGAAAAAGGGCAAGCACTCAAACCGAGCAAGAAAAGTAAAAAAAAAAAAAACTTTCATCATTCCCATATTTTACATACCTTTTAATCTAGCTCACTTGGTTCAAAGATGCTTTATTCCTTAATAGGTCTTGATTTCAATTCTTATGAAGTTACTTTTAAAATAAAAAGTGCATGCAATTTCTATTTTCAAGTTATTTTATTGTAAAAGTGCATCTCACTTAAATAATAAAAAATAAAAATACAAGTGAGTCACTTAATTTTTTTATTATTGTTGCACTATTTAAAAGTAATATCATTGTAAAAGTGAAATCACTTATTTTACAAAAGTGGTTCACTTAAAGCAACTTTCTTGTAAAGTGATTGTCAAAAGGTTCATCTTGGGAAGAGGGGGTTCTTTTTTTTGCTGGGCATTCTCTAGCTGCCACGTCACTATTGGGGACATCTTCAACAGTTTCTTTGTTCAAGCATAACTTCATCATACAGAGTCAGTTTTCAGTTCCATTTTTTTTTAAACCGCTTATTTTTTTGAGCTCTTCACATACAGACTATTGGTTTCTACTTTTACAGCCATTAATTTACAAATATGGCCGCCCCTTGTGATATTCTACTTAACAGTTCCAACTATTTCTCATGAAAATCTCGTATGGAGGATGTTCTACGAAGTAGGGGACTTTTCAGAATTACCCCAGGGAAAGAAACAACACCCACTGATGATGATAAGAAAATAAAATGGACAAATAGATGTGATGAAGCTCGTGGATTGATTGGGATGTCAATCTCTACTGATTTGCGATTCCACATATCTGGAATTGATGAACTTAATGCTGCTTGGGACAAGTTGGAATCTGTGTTTGGTAAACACAATGAAATTCGAGGTCACCAACTCGAAAATGAGTTGATTTCTTTAAATCCAAGTGACTTTTCATGCATTCAAGATTATTTATCTAAGTACAAAACTCTTAAACTCTTATGTCCAGAATGTAAGATTGAGAGGGAAGACAAACAATGCATTTACCATATTCTTTCCAAACTTGGACCTGCATATTCTGTTTTTGTATCTACATTTTACTCCATGAAAGAATCCTTGAATGCAGCTAGCTATCAAGAGCCTAGTCTTGAATCCTTTTGTGATTCCTTGATTAGAGAACAAGATAAACTCATTCATCTTGGAATAATCAACAATGCAGATACATCTGGGAAAGCCTTATTGTCCCAACAGAAAGAAAATTCCAAGCCTCCCAAGAAACAAAATTTTCGCAATAATAAGTCAAACAAGGGTCCCAAACCCTCTCAGTCAGCTCCTTCTTTAAAAAATGATAAAAGATCCAAACCAAAAGGTAAGAAGACTGAGCGTCATTGCAACTATTGCGGGAAAGATAATCATGATGAATCTAAGTGTTTCAAGAAGATGGCAGCCTTGGAAGCAGCAATGAAGAAGCACCACATCAGCCTAGATTCGTCTTCAGAATATGCCTCTCATGGACATGCACTTTGTGCTTCTAGTTATTCTTATAATGCATCTTCTTCTTCTACTTCAAATGAATGACTCATTGATTCTGGAGCATCTTATCATATGGCTAAGGATCAAGCCATCTTTTCTACTATGCATGAATGTAAAACCAAACAAATATTTGTTGGTGATGATAGATCTTGTCATGTACCCACCTGCTGACCCAATGCAAGGAAGGGAACATGGCACTAAAATCTGGGCATTTCATAAAAACTCAGCCCACTAATTAGAATCATAAGAATTTAAACATTTATGTGCAGATACAAATTAGGCAATATGCACAGCGGAATTTACATCTAATCCACACACACATTTCATGCCCATCCAGCATATCAAAACAATCATTAATTGAACATTGCAGAAGTAAATACATAGTCATAAAACATTTATCTTCATTATGCAACTCCCCCAAGCAACTAGGTATGTCGCTGCAACGTTCCACCCAACCATAGGCCCTTCGACAGCTTATATTGAGTCCGTACGAAGGCCACCTCTGTGCTGGGCATGATTCTCACAAGGAAAGGGAACATTCCAGCTCACACATAGCCCATTAACCATTTCATCTCAGCCAAGCCAGTCTAACTGGGTTTATCAGGCTACACTTGAACAATGGATGCTTATTCTCAAGCTCAAGCCAGAACAATGGATTACCCATTACCCATACCCCAACATACTCTTTCTTCTCACAGCAAAAATGATTATTGACAGGGTTACACATTTACAACAGAGGTGTTCACAAAACAGGGTCCACATTGGCTCTCCCAACTCGTGGTTCACCCAAGCGAACTGTGGAATTTTGATTTCAACCCCAGGGAGAAAAACTGACTTCTCCCCACTCATTAGGATCATTTCCAATGGCCTAAATGACGTCCAGGAAGACCCAAAAATGATCTGTTTTCTTCTCCATTGGTAATCAATACAAAAACGCCCCTTCCCAAGTAGAAAGATGAAGGGAAACCCAGAAAAACCATGGAGGAAAACGCCCAGGTAGCTAGAGTTGCGTGAGGGAGCAAGACTGATGGTCGCATAATGGCTTAGAGGGCAATTCTGTGGCTCTATTCTTTCCCAAGGAGACAAACACGTTTTTCCATAAAGGGTGGCTTGCCCATACCCGAATTTGGACAGCCATACCTCTCCATTCCCAAGGCATTAACTACCCCAACCAACTCTTGGGAGAAATCAATGGTTGGGTACAAAGTCAACATGGGTAGTTGAGGGTTTGATGGGTTCTCTTATTGACATTTGGCTTGACTCTAGTGGCTCAAGGGTTTGAATGTTTTCCCTCCCAATTTATTGTGAAATCATGCCCCCATCTCTTTGTTGCATTGCATAGCTAGTTGTGGGTATTTTTATTAAAATGCATATGCATCACTAAATCGATGGCAGGGCCTTGGCCTTGAGCTCCTCACCATGATTTCATAACAATATTACATAATTTATAATGTTAATGCCATGGGGTCAAATTGGGGACATTACAGATCTCTAAGTGTTGTAGGAGTTGGAACAGTTCCAGTAGATAATGGTCATTTTAGTGATGTACTATGTGTTGCAAGAATTTCCTGCAATTTGTTATCAGTATATCAGATCACTCATTCTGGTGAAGGTAGAACTATGACCTTTACACCTCACCAAGTTGTAATCAAGGATTTTAAAGATCCTCAACAGGTGCTAGCTACTGGAATTGTTGATGATATTACCAGGTTGTACAAGTTTAACAGCTTTGGGTCATCACCTTTTCCTTCAGTTTTTGTTGCTCATAGTGATAACTTGAGCAAAAATTGGCATGAGAGATTTGGTCACTTAAATTATTGCTCATTGCAACAACTATGTAAAGAAAATATGGTGACAGGTCTTCCGATGGTATCTTGCAGGGATGGTGTTTTCTCTGGTTGTGTACTCGGAAAACATCATCGGGACAGTTTTGACAAACGTGCCTCTTGGCATGCCTCGGTTCCCTTGGAGCTTGTGCATAGTGACTTGTGTGGTCCTCTTCCATCTGCCTCCTTTTATGGTTTCAAATATTTCTTAACTTTCATTGATGAGTACACCAGATGCACTTGGGTTTATTTCCTAAAACATAAGAGCGAAGTATTTAACATGTTCTTGGCCTACAAGGCCCTTGTGGAAAAACAATCTGGTCATCAAATTATTAAGTTAAGATCTGACAATGGAGGAGAATATGTTAACAATAAGTTCACTACTTTCTGCAGTGAACAAGGCATCCAACAACAGCACACTGTTCCATACACACCAAAACAAAATGGTGTAGCTGAGCGGAAGAACCGCACTTTAAAAGAAATGGCTAATTGTATGATCCAATCTAAGGGACTAAGTCTTCAATTTTGGGCTGAATCCATTAATTGTGCAAATTACATAGTTAATTGCACCCCCACTAAAGCATTACAAGGTATAACACCGGAAGAAGCATGGAGTAAAACTAAACCTGATGTAAGTCACTTCCGTGTGTTTGGTAGTGAAGCATGGGCTCACATTCCGGATGAAAAATGGAAAGCATTGTAGCCTAAAAGTGAAAAGTGCATATTTGTTGGATATTCTGAAGATGTAAAAGGTTATAGACTTGTTCAACCACATTCTCATGATATAATCATTAGAAGAGATGTTAAATTTGATGAAAATATCTTGACCTGCGAGCCTAACTCGACGATTGTGCCATCTTTGGCCTGCGATCCTGATTCGGCGTTTGTGCCTTCTTCTTCTTCTTCCAACTTCCTTGATAGGTTTCCAACTCCAGTTTCTGATGATGACAGTGAGGATGAAAATCCACCTCCGCCTGCTCATGTTCCTCTAGTTGCACTAGCACAAGTGCTTCCTTGATGGGTCCGTTCAACATGTGAAGCAGCTGGTGATCTTGTCGGTGATCCTAGAGATCAACGTCAAACACGTTCTCAGTTTCAGCGAGCCTCTTCTCTTTTGGCTCAAGTTTCCGAGAATCATGATCTAGAAACTTTTGCAGAATCTTAAGGGAATCCAGATTGGGATGCAGCCATGGATGAAGAATATCGTTCCCTAATGGCGAACGATACTTGGGATCTTGTACCTCTTCCAAAAGGAAGAAAACTTGTCAGATGTAAATGGGTCTACAGAACTAAGTATGCATCAGATGGAAGTGTTGAAAGACTTAAGGCAAGGTTAGTTTCCAAAGGTTTTTCCCAAGTTGAAGGGATTGACTACAATGAAACCTTTGTTCCCGTCGCAAAAATGAACTCCATCCACCTTGTTCTTTCCCTTGCAACCTTACACAACTGGGAAGTCCATCAAATGGATGTCAAGTCTGCCTTCTTACATGGTGATTTACAAGAGGAAATTTACATGGAACAACCTCCTGGCTATGTTCAGAATAACTCTAGCCTTGTCTACCGCCTTAAGAAATCCTTATATGGCCTTAAGCAAGCTCCTAGAGCTTGGTATGCCAAAATGGATAACTTTCTCCTTGACACTGGTTTTTCTAGATGCCATTCTGACTCCAATGTCTATACCAAGAAAGTAGGAAACCATCTCATCATACTTGTTCTATATGTTGATGACCTTATTCTTACTGGTAGTGACCCTAAGCTTATAACCCATGTGAAATCCAGTCTTAAACAAAATTTTGAAATGTCAGACTTAGGACATTTGCATTATTTTCTTGGTCTCCAATTCCTGCAAACCAAAGAAGGAATCTTTCTTTCTCAGTCTAAGTATGCTTGTGACCTTCTTCGTCACTTTCACATGGAAGATTGTATACCAGCCCCTTCTCCCTTCCAGTCAGGAGTCAAACTTTCTGCCACTTGTACTTCACCTGAAGTCGATGCCACCTTGTATCGTCAGCTTGTTGGTATTCTCTTATACTTGACTCATTCCCGTCCTGACCTTTCCTTTGCCGTTGGTCGTGTTTCCCGTTATATGCAGACACCTCATGAAAGTCACTGGAAAGCAGCTAAAATAATACTTCGATATATTCAAGGTACAGTTCAGTTTGGGATTCATTACAGTACAGGGGGGAAACCTTTGTTGGTTGCTTTCACTGATTCAGATTGGGCCAGTGATCCTGATGATCGAAAGTCTACTGCAGGTTATGTTTTCAGTCTGGGATCTGGACCTATTACTTGGGCTTGTAAGAAACAAAAAGCTCTTGCTCTTTCTTCAACAGAGGCAGAATATCGAGTAGCAGTTAATTCCAGTCAGGAAGCTTTATGGCTTCGAGAGATCCTTTCAGAGTTTGGATTTGAGCAGCAGCAGCCTACTCCACTTTGGTGCGACAATCAAAGTGCCATCAAGCTTGCCAAAGATCCAATTCTACATCAACGCAGCGAACACATTGAGCTACATATGCACTTCATTAGAAATCTTGTTCATGATCGTGTTCTTGAAGTGCTCTTTTTCCCTACAGATGATCAAGTTGCAGACATCTTCACCAAGTCTCTTACAAAAGCGAAGTTTTCTAAACTTCGATCTATGTTAGGAGTTCAGGAACTTGTCATTAAGGGGGGATAGGCTCTAATGCCTCCTTCCTTCTCCTAATAGTGTGTTTCTTTAGTATGCATTAGTATGCATTTGTAAATACTTAATCCGACGGTCACGATATGTTCCCGACATAGAGTGATCTGATGGCTCAACTTCTCTTAGATCAAACCTAACCTTGATCCGTGGCTTAGCACCCAATTGGTCCATGATCTCTATTTAAAGAGCATGGAGGGTCATTGTTTAGTTGATCGATTATGAGAAGCTCATTTGTAACTTTCTTTATTTGCATAATAAATTGTCCCGTAGAAGCTATTTGGCAGGGGCTGTGGAGTGTTTCCCTCAAGAGGGTTTAAACCACGTCAAAACATCGGTGTGTTGATCTGTGATCTGTTTGTGTTAAGTGGTTTCTCTTGGT